>OX326947.1:25504042-26908227 GCA_946800315.1 Misopates orontium
TGGTCTACTGTAATTCATAAAATAAACGGAAAACTTCCATGCTTTAAAAGATGAAAGTTTGTGCATTCGGAGAACATCGACGCATTTATTTGAGTCAACAAAACATTAATGTTAGAGGCCCTTTACAATAAAGGATAATAAATACTTTGTGATCGCGTTTTCTGATAGTCGAAAGCATGCATACTATTACACATTAGCCTTTGTTAGTAAAAACTAGTTTCAACATCAAAGAAATGCAGAGTGAATCTAGCCAAATAGATCACAGTTTAATGATTTAAACAGAAGCTTCTGCGTACATGAGCCAAGATTTCTGTAATGAGTATGTTGTAAATTAATTAATTGATAAAGTTAAGATATCCATGATTTTTTTTTTTTTTTTTGTGATTTGCAAGAATATTTGTGACTTATTGGTTTATTTATTAGATTCTTCCTTGGTGACATTAGAAGGACGTACCAATTTTCTCATATTGTGAACCACGTCAAAATCAATAAGAGGAACCTTATTAAAAGACACACGCAAGGAAAGTTGTAATTTTGATACCCTGATTTGACACCATTTCTTTATTCATACCTTAGCTTGGCAGCTCGCGATTTTTGCACTTCCATTTAGCAATTTCTTTAATTTTAGTACTCCGGTAATTGTCAAATCTCATCGGATGTTTCCAACGTGGCACAAAATTTGGGGATTTTGACCAAGTCAAATTGAAAACTCAACAAACTCGCCACGTGGGATTCCATATGGAAAAACAAAACACATTAAATTCTTAAAATAAAACAAGAAATAAAAAATAACAAAAACAAATAAAATTAAAAAATTACAGAAAAAAAGAGAATTTAAAAAGTTCTCCTGGAATTCATGTAAACTAATCTAAAAATCTTAAAAATAATTTGAACATGTTAATGTAATTTCATTAACTAATGTGCAATAAAGTCGGTGACGCATCGGATGAAACAAGTAATGTTTTGTGGTGGTGAAATTGACTCCGACGATCGATGTGTACGTCGATTGCCATGCCTGTGCCGCAAACGATAGCTCACCCTCCTCTATTGGGGTCTCTGCCGTTGACGAGGTTTGTTAGGGGGTGTGGTGGGGTGGCGCTGTGAATCCGTGAAGTCGTGTTCCCCGGGTTTTTTATTTCTTTATTAATCTTATCTTGTTTTTAATTAATATTAATTTTATGAAATTAAAAATCTGTTAAAACTATTTTTAAAATTTTCAGTTTACATTAATTTCAAATGAAAATTTTTAAGTTTTATTTTTTGTAATTTTATTTTTTTTTGTAATTTTTTCTTACTTATATTTATTTTAAGAATTAAATTTTGTTTTGTTTTCCATGTGGTGTCCGACGTGGCGATTTCGCATAGTTGTCATTTTGGCTTGGATCAAATCCCCAAATTTTATGCCACGTTGACCAAATCTGGCGAGATTTTAAAATCGCTGCTACCGGGGTACCAAAATTGAGAAAAAAAAGCCAAATTGGGGTAACAAAAACTTAATCAACCAAGTTAAGGTACGAAAAAAGAATCCGTGTCAAGTTAAGGTATCAAAAAATACAATTTTGCCGACATACGCATATGTTACCGTCATAAAAAGATAGATCATCTTCTTCCCCGCTTCAATCTCGACCCCCACCTATGGTTTCATAAAAACACGACTTTGTGCAAAGTCTTATGAAAGCACAATGGCAATTTTAGACAATTAACAAATCATAGAGGGGTTTCGTGCGGAATTTTGAAACCATTGAGGAGTTTTAGGGGATATCAACCCCAAATGATAGGTTGCTCAATTTACTATCTAGCATGCAACAACTTCATCTTGTAATTAATTCATCCAGATCCGTACAAGCCAAACCAAGGAAATATATAGGAAGATTAAACCACAATTATAAAAAAACCGCGCGAACCAAAACGATCAAACGTTTTATTAACAAATATGACAATAGTTCAAAGGAAAAAGACGACAACGAGGACATCATAACAACAACAACAACAAAGAAAGAGAACAAACTCAAGAGTTGTAAAATAAATATAGAAATAGACTAGAAAAGTAAATATGACCCCCAAACAAATTATATCAAAAGAAACCATGGCTACTACCGGGGTTGTCACCCTGATGAGGGATGTTATAACCACCATCATTTGTGCCTTGGTTGGATGGACCCGCGGCGTTAGAACCTGAGGGCATACCAAAAGCGTTATTTCCTTCTATAGTATTGTTTGCATTCTGCATTTGCGAATCAATAAGATGCTCAACATTCCGAGCGCTTGAAGTTAATAACTCAAACAGTTGTGGGTTGAGTTCATCACTAGAAGGGAATGCTGCCTGCATTTCAGGAGTCCTCATCAATTGGTCCAGTCCTTCACCTCGGTTATTCTCTTCTTCCAGCATGGCCTCGGCATGATTATATTGCTGAGTCGAGAACCTTCCGTGAAGCTGAGGCACTTGATTATATGGAGGAAAACCGTTTGGATTCGTATACCTGTTCACAATAGTGTTTACGTCAGGACTGCCAAAAGAATACGCCTTGTTAGTACGCGAGAAAACCACTACCGCAGCTTCTGCACCGGTAAGGGTGCAAAGCTCACTGGTTTTCTTCACAGCTCCACTTTTCCGTTTTGAGAAAGTAACTTGGGACCTAGCCTCATTTTCAATTCTTGCAATTCGAACTTTTTTTCGGCCTCGGCCTTTACGCGGTCGGGAAGAAGAAGCATTCATATTCGAGAATGAAGGAAAGATGATTGCAGAAATGAAAGTTTAAGATGAAAGTGTTGCAACCAAAAGTTGATGATACAGGCATGAAACTTCATGCCTATTTATAGAACTATACTAGTGAAAAAACCCAAACACTACCCATAAATATGTTTAGATCACTCATAATTATAATAGAAAATTGGATTTAACTAATGATGCTTTTTCAGTTTGTTGGATGTTAAGGTGTGTGTGTTTCCCTTAGACCACATAGAATCGTTAAATATTTGATAGATATGATTGTATAATATTGTTTAATTGTTCTTGCCACATTTCTTAAACAAAATCTTGATGTCCGGTGCTGCCTGCTGTGTTATGTATGATTATGGTAAAATTTCATTGAATATTTCAGCCAAATATAATAGGTGATATCAGGGTGCATTAAATGTTTGTGCCAAATATTATGTGTGAAATCAGATGCAAATAATTGTTATCTCACGAGAGAACTCTGTTAGTATTATAGCATAAAAAATGAATCAAACAATAATGTTCATACTGTTGTAGAAATTAAAATTGCCAAATTACAATATAAAACTCAACTATTACGGGAATTGTAGCAAAGAATAGGATATAATTATGGACTAGTCAGTTTGAACATTCGTTGGCTGAAATTTTCTAAAACAAATTGGAAAAAGTTCTTGACAATATAGAAACACGTAAAGAGTATAAAGAGCTAAATATGGAAAAACAAAACAATTATATTTTAATCTTCCAAATTTTTTAGTCACCAATAATATTGATTCGAAACGATGTCGAATTATAATTGAAATAACGCTACAAGTATTATGAAATAATTTCCTTTGGAAACATGCATGTAAAGCTTGTTTCTCTGAGTCTAAAGATTCATCACAACCAAGAAGTTTTTGTTTATACACATGTTTTTTTGGGGACGAAGGAGCTCTACAATCTTCCTGATCCAAATCCTCAGGCAAACATTTTTAAAACAATGTGCAATAGCAAATGAACATAATCCTGCGAAGTTACTCAATGTACGACGAGTATTTATATACCTAATTTCTTTCTTTATAGATACATTTTCAATTGTTGAAAATTTCCCAGAGAGATCACTCATATAAATTAAGAAGACCACCAAATTAAGTTAGTTGTTACATAGAAAAGATAATCATTCTTTCAACCAAAGTCAAGTAGATATTTAAGGTGTCATATAAGATAAAATGAATAAAATGAGTGATTCGACATACATAAAAGGCAAGGAAATGTAAACATTACCAACTTCATCAATAGCCCTTGAAAACGATCGGAGCGCCATTAATCTTTTTTGCGTCCTTCGTACAATTATGTTCTCGCTACTAAATCTGAATCAGGACCAACTCATCATGGATCTCCTGATGGAACCCAACTCAGGTTTCCTCTCAATCAATATTGCAGAAACCATGATCATTGCTAACCAAACCTTTAAATGTCTATAATTTTAACTATTTATTAATTTTTTTCTAAGAAATCGTGATTTTTGCAAAACACAGTTACTTTCGGTGGTCTACTGTAATTCATAAAATAAACGGAAAACTTCCGTGCTTTAAAAGATGAAAGTTTGTGCATTCGGAGAACATCGACGCATTTATTTGAGTCAACAAAACATTAATGTTAGAGGCCCTTTACAATAAAGGATAATAAATACTTTGTGATCGCGTTTTCTGATAGTCGAAAGCATGCATACTATTACACATTAGCCTTTGTTAGTAAAAACTAGTTTCAACATCAAAGAAATGCAGAGTGAATCTAGCCAAATAGATCACAGTTTAATGATTTAAACAGAAGCTTCTGCGTACATGAGCCAAGATTTCTGTAATGAGTATGTTGTAAATTAATTAATTGATAAAGTTAAGATATCCATGATTTTTTTTTTTTTTTTTTTTTTGTGATTTGCAAGAATATTTGTGACTTATTGGTTTATTTATTAGATTCTTCCTTGGTGACATTAGAAGGACGTACCAATTTTCTCATATTGTGAACCACGTCAAAATCAATAAGAGGAACCTTATTAAAAGACACACGCAAGGAAAGTTGTAATTTTGATACCCTGATTTGACACCATTTCTTTATTCATACCTTAGCTTGGCAGCTCGCAATTTTTGCACTTCCATTTAGCAATTTCTTTAATTTTAGTACTCCGGTAATTGTCAAATCTCATCGGATGTTTCCAACGTGGCACAAAATTTGGGGATTTTGACCAAGTCAAATTGAAAACTCAACAAACTCGCCACGTGGGATTCCATATGGAAAAACAAAACACATTAAATTCTTAAAATAAAACAAGAAATAAAAAATAACAAAAACAAATAAAATTAAAAAATTACAGAAAAAAAGAGAATTTAAAAAGTTCTCCTGGAATTCATGTAAACTAATCTAAAAATCTTAAAAATAATTTGAACATGTTAATGTAATTTCATTAACTAATGTGCAATAAAGTCGGTGACGCATCGGATGAAACAAGTAATGTTTTGTGGTGGTGAAATTGACTCCGACGATCGATGTGTACGTCGATTGCCATGCCTGTGCCGCAAACGATAGCTCAACCTCCTCTATTGGTTTCTCTGCCGTTGACGAGGTTTGTTAGGGGGTGTGGTGGGGTGGCGCTGTGAGTCCGGGAAGTCGTGTTCCCCGGGTTTTTTATTTATTTATTAATCTTATCTTGTTTTTAATTAATATTAATTTTATGAAATTAAAAATCTATTAAAACTATTTTTAAAATTTTATTTCAGTTTACATTAATTTCAAATGAAAATTTTTAAGTTTTATTTTTTGTAATTTTATTTTTTTTGTAATTTTTTCTTACTTATTTTTATTTTAAGAATTAAATTTTGTTTTGTTTTCCATGTGGTGTCCGACGTGGGGAATTCGCATAGTTGTCATTTTGGCTTGGATCAAATCCCCAAATTTTATGCCACGTTGACCAAATCTGGCGAGATTTTAAAATCGCTGCTACCGGGGTACCAAAATTGAGAAAAAAAAGCCAAATTGGGGTAACAAAAACTTGATCAACCAAGTTAAGGTACGAAAAAAGAATCCGTGTCAAGTTAAGGTATCAAAAAATACAATTTTGCCGACATACGCATATGTTACCGTCATAAAAAGATAGATCATCTTCTTCCCCGCTTCAATCTCGACCCCCACCTATGGTTTCATAAAAACACGACTTTGTGCAAAGTCTTATGAAAGCACAATGGCAATTTTAGACAATTAACAAATCATAGAGGGGTTTCGTGCGGAATTTTGAAACCATTGAGGAGTTTTAGGGGGTATCAACCCCAAATGATAGGTTGCTCAATTTACTATCTAGCATGCAACAACTTCATCTTGTAATTAATTCATCCAGATCCTTACAAGCCAAACCAAGGAAATATATAGGAAGATTAAATCACAATTTTAAAAAAACCGCGCGAACCAAAACGATCACACGTTTTATTAATAAATATGACAATAGTTCAAAGGAAAAAGACGACAACGACGGCAGCATAACAACAACAACAACAAAGAAAGAGAACAAACTCAAGAGTTGTAAACAAAACAAAGAAATAGACTAGAAAAGTAAATATGACCCCCAAACAAATTATATCAAAAGAAACCATGGCTACTACCGGGGTTGTCACCCTGATGAGGGATGTTATAACCACCATCATTTGTGCCTTGGTTGGATGGACCCGCGGCGTTAGAACCTGAGGGCATACCAAAAGCGTTATTTCCTTCTATAGTATTGTTTGCATTCTGCATTTGCGAATCAATAAGATGCTCAACATTCCGAGCGCTTGAAGTTAATAACTCAAACAGTTGTGGGTTGAGTTCATCACTAGAAGGGAATGCTGCCTGCATTTCAGGAGTCCTCATCAATTGGTCCAGTCCTTCACCTCGGTTATTCTCTTCTTCCAGCATGGCCTCGGCATGATTATATTGCTGAGTCGAGAACCTTCCGTGAAGCTGAGGCACTTGATTATATGGAGGAAAACCGTTTGGATTCGTATACCTGTTCACAATAGTGTTTACGTCAGGACTGCCAAAAGAATACGCCTTGTTAGTACGCGAGAAAACCACTACCGCAGCTTCTGCACCGGTAAGGGTGCAAAGCTCACTGGTTTTCTTCACAGCTCCACTTTTCCGTTTTGAGAAAGTAACTTGGGACCTAGCCTCATTTTCAATTCTTGCAATTCGAACTTTTTTTCGGCCTCGGCCTTTACGCGGTCGGGAAGAAGAAGCATTCATATTCGAGAATGAAGGAAAGATGATTGCAGAAATGAAAGTTTAAGATGAAAGTGTTGCAACCAAAAGTTGATGATATAGGCATGAAACTTCATGCCTATTTATAGAACTATACTAGTGAAAAAACCCAAACACTACCCATAAATATGTTTAGATCACTCATAATTATAATAGAAAATTGGATTTAACTAATGATGCTTTTTCAGTTTGTTGGATGTTAAGGTGTGTGTGTTTCCCTTAGACCACATAGAATCGTTAAATATTTGATAGATATGATTGTATAATATTGTTTAATTGTTCTTGCCACATTTCTTAAACAAAATCTTGATGTCCGGTGCTGCCTGCTGTGTTATGTATGATTATGGTAAAATTTCATTGAATATTTCAGCCAAATATAATAGGTGATATCAGGGTGCATTAAATGTTTGTGCCAAATATTATGTGTGAAATCAGATGCAAATAATTGTTATCTCACGAGAGAACTCTGTTAGTATTATAGCATAAAAAATGAATCAAACAATAATGTTCATACTGTTGTAGAAATTAAAATTGCCAAATTACAATATAAAACTCAACTATTACGGGAATTGTAGCAAAGAATAGGATATAATTATGGACTAGTCAGTTTGAACATTCGTTGGCTGAAATTTTCTAAAACAAATTGGAAAAAGTTCTTGACAATATAGAAACACGTAAAGAGTATAAAGAGCTAAATATGGAAAAACAAAACAATTATATTTTAATCTTCCAAATTTTTTAGTCACCAATAATATTGATTCGAAACGATGTCGAATTATAATTGAAATAACGCTACAAGTATTATGAAATAATTTCCTTTGGAAACATGCATGTAAAGCTTGTTTCTCTGAGTCTAAAGATTCATCACAACCAAGAAGTTTTTGTTTATACACATGTTTTTTTGGGGACGAAGGAGCTCTACAATCTTCCTGATCCAAATCCTCAGGCAAACATTTTTAAAACAATGTGCAATAGCAAATGAACATAATCCTGCGAAGTTACTCAATGTACGACGAGTATTTATATACCTAATTTCTTTCTTTATAGATACATTTTCAATTGTTGAAAATTTCCCAGAGAGATCACTCATATAAATTAAGAAGACCACCAAATTAAGTTAGTTGTTACATAGAAAAGATAATCATTCTTTCAACCAAAGTCAAGTAGATATTTAAGGTGTCATATAAGATAAAATGAATAAAATGAGTGATTCGACATACATAAAAGGCAAGGAAATGTAAACATTACCAACTTCATCAATAGCCCTTGAAAACGATCGGAGCGCCATTAATCTTTTTTGCGTCCTTCGTACAATTATGTTCTCGCTACTAAATCTGAATCAGGACCAACTCATCATGGATCTCCTGATGGAACCCAACTCAGGTTTCCTCTCAATCAATATTGCAGAAACCATGATCATTGCTAACCAAACCTTTAAATGTCTATAATTTTAACTATTTATTAATTTTTTTCTAAGAAACCGTGATTTTTGCAAAACACAGTTACTTTCGGTGGTCTACTGTAATTCATAAAATAAACGGAAAACTTCCGTGCTTTAAAAGATGAAAGTTTGTGCATTCGGAGAACATCGACGCATTTATTTGAGTCAACAAAACATTAATGTTAGAGGCCCTTTACAATAAAGGATAATAAATACTTTGTGATCGCGTTTTCTGATAGTCGAAAGCATGCATACTATTACACATTAGCCTTTGTTAGTAAAAACTAGTTTCAACATCAAAGAAATGCAGAGTGAATCTAGCCAAATAGATCACAGTTTAATGATTTAAACAGAAGCTTCTGCGTACATGAGCCAAGATTTCTGTAATGAGTATGTTGTAAATTAATTAATTGATAAAGTTAAGATATCCATGATTTTTTTTTTTTTTTTTTTTTTTTTTGTGATTTGCAAGAATATTTGTGACTTATTGGTTTATTTATTAGATTCTTCCTTGGTGACATTAGAAGGACGTACCAATTTTCTCATATTGTGAACCACGTCAAAATCAATAAGAGGAACCTTATTAAAAGACACACGCAAGGAAAATTGTAATTTTGATACCCTGATTTGACACCATTTCTTTATTCATACCTTAGCTTGGCAGCTCGCGATTTTTGCACTTCCATTTAGCAATTTCTTTAATTTTAGTACTCCGGTAATTGTCAAATCTCATCGGATGTTTCCAACGTGGCACAAAATTTGGGGATTTTGACCAAGTCAAATTGAAAACTCAACAAACTCGCCACGTGGGATTCCATATGGAAAAACAAAACACATTAAATTCTTAAAATAAAACAAGAAATAAAAAATAACAAAAACAAATAAAATTAAAAAATTACAGAAAAAAAGAGAATTTAAAAAGTTCTCCTCGAATTCATGTAAACTAATCTAAAAATCTTAAAAATAATTTGAACATGTTAATGTAATTTCATTAACTAATGTGCAATAAAGTCGGTGACGCATCGGATGAAACAAGTAATGTTTTGTGGTGGTGAAATTGACTCCGACGATCGATGTGTACGTCGATTGCCATGCCTGTGCCGCAAACGATAGCTCACCCTCCTCTATTGGTTTCTCTGCCGTTGACGAGGTTTGTTAGGGGGTGTGGTGGGGTGGCGCTGTGAATCCGGGAAGTCGTGTTCCCCGGGTTTTTTATTTATTTATTAATCTTATCTTGTTTTTAATTAATATTAATTTTATGAAATTAAAAATCTATTAAAACTATTTTTAAAATTTTATTTCAGTTTACATTAATTTCAAATGAAAATTTTTAAGTTTTATTTTTTGTAATTTTATTTTTTTTTGTAATTTTTTCTTACTTATTTTTATTTTAAGAATTAAATTTTGTTTTGTTTTCCATGTGGTGTCCGACGTGGGGAATTCGCATAGTTGTCATTTTGGCTTGGATCAAATCCCCAAATTTTATGCCACGTTGACCAAATCTGGCGAGATTTTAAAATCGCTGCTACCGGGGTACCAAAATTGAGAAAAAAAAAGCCAAATTGTGGTAACAAAAACTTGATCAACCAAGTTAAGGTACGAAAAAAGAATCCGTGTCAAGTTAAGGTATCAAAAAATACAATTTTGCCGACATACGCATATGTTACCGTCATAAAAAGATAGATCATCTTCTTCCCCGCTTCAATCTCGACCCCCACCTATGGTTTCATAAAAACACGACTTTGTGCAAAGTCTTATGAAAGCACAATGGCAATTTTAGACAATTAACAAATCATAGAGGGGTTTCGTGCGGAATTTTGAAACCATTGAGGAGTTTTAGGGGGTATCAACCCCAAATGATAGGTTGCTCAATTTACTATCTAGCATGCAACAACTTCATCTTGTAATTAATTCATCCAGATCCTTACAAGCCAAACCAAGGAAATATATAGGAAGATTAAATCACAATTTTAAAAAAACCGCGCGAACCAAAACGATCACACGTTTTATTAATAAATATGACAATAGTTCAAAGGAAAAAGACGACAACGACGGCAGCATAACAACAACAACAACAAAGAAAGAGAACAAACTCAAGAGTTGTAAACAAAACATAGAAATAGACTAGAAAAGTAAATATGACCCCCAAACAAATTATATCAAAAGAAACCATGGCTACTACCGGGGTTGTCACCCTGATGAGGGATGTTATAACCACCATCATTTGTGCCTTGGTTGGATGGACCCGCGG
This sequence comes from Misopates orontium, assembly GCA_946800315.1. Classification (NCBI taxonomy): domain Eukaryota; kingdom Viridiplantae; phylum Streptophyta; class Magnoliopsida; order Lamiales; family Plantaginaceae; genus Misopates; species Misopates orontium. The sequence continues at coordinate 25,514,717 of OX326947.1, forward strand.
CGTTAGAACCTGAGGGCATACCAAAAGCGTTATTTCCTTCTATAGTATTGTTTGCATTCTGCATTTGCGAATCAATAAGATGCTCAACGTTCCGAGCGCTTGAAGTTAATAACTCAAACAGTTGTGGGTTGAGTTCATCACTAGAAGGGAATGCTGCCTGCATTTCAGGAGTCCTCATCAATTGGTCCAGTCCTTCACCTCGGTTATTCTCTTCTTCCAGCATGGCCTCGGCATGATTATATTGCTGAGTCGAGAACCTTCCGTGAAGCTGAGGCACTTGATTATATGGAGGAAAACCGTTTGGATTCGTATACCTGTTCACAATAGTGTTTACGTCAGGACTGCCAAAAGAATACGCCTTGTTAGTACGCGAGAAAACCACTACCGCAGCTTCTGCACCGGTAAGGGTGCAAAGCTCACTGGTTTTCTTCACAGCTCCACTTTTCCGTTTTGAGAAAGTAACTTGGGACCTAGCCTCATTTTCAATTCTTGCAATTCGAACTTTTTTTCGGCCTCGGCCTTTACGCGGTCGGGAAGAAGAAGCATTCATATTCGAGAATGAAGGAAAGATGATTGCAGAAATGAAAGTTTAAGATGAAAGTGTTGCAACCAAAAGTTGATGATATAGGCATGAAACTTCATGCCTATTTATAGAACTATACTAGTGAAAAAACCCAAACACTACCCATAAATATGTTTAGATCACTCATAATTATAATAGAAAATTGGATTTAACTAATGATGCTTTTTCAGTTTGTTGGATGTTAAGGTGTGTGTGTTTCCCTTAGACCATCTAGAATCGTTAAATATTTGATAGATATGATTGTATAATATTGTTTAATTGTTCTTGCCACATTTCTTAAACAAAATCTTGATGTCCGGTGCTGCCTGCTGTGTTATGTATGATTATGGTAAAATTTAATTGAATATTTCAGCCAAATATAATAGGTGATATCAGGGTGCATTAAATGTTTGCGCCAAATATTATGTGTGAAATCAGATGCAAATAATTGTTTTCTCAAGAGAGAACTCTCTTAGTATTATAGCATAAAAAATGAAACAAACAATAATGGTCATACTGTTGTAGAAATTAAAATTGCAAACTTACAATATAAAACTCAACTATTACGGGAATTGTAGCAAAGTAATTATGGACTAGTCATTTTGAACATTCGTTGGCTGAAATTTTCTAAAACGAATTGGAAAAAGTTCTTGACAATATAGAAACACGTAAAGAGTATAAAGAGCTAAATATGGAAAAATAATACAATTATATTTTAATCTTCCAAATTTTTTAGTCACCAATAATATTGATTTGAAGGAACGTTGAATTATAATTGAAATAACGCTACAAGTATTATGAAATAATTTCCTTTGGAAACATGCATGTAAAGCTTGTTTCTCTGAGTCTAAAGCTTCCTCACTACCAAGAAGTTTTTGTTTATACACAAGTTTTTTTGGGGACGAAGGAGCTCTACAATCTTCTTTATCCAAATCCTCAGGCAAACATTTTTAAAACAATGTGCAATAGCAAATGAACATAATCCTGCGAAGTCACTCAATGTACGACGAGTATTTATATACCTAATTTCTTTCTTTATAGATACATTTTCCATTGTTGAAAATTTCACAAAGAGATCACTCATATAAAGAAGACCACCAAATTAAGTTAGTTGTTACATAGAAAAGATAATCATTCTTTCAACCAAAGTCAAGTAGATATTTAAGATGTCATATAAGATAAAATGAATAAAATGAGTGATTCGACATACATAAAAGGCAAGGAAATGTAAACATTACCAACCTCATCAATAGCCCTTGAAAACGATCGGGACGCAATTAATCTTTTTTGCGTCCTTCGTACTATTATGTTCTCGCTACTAAATCTGAATCAGGACCAACTCATCATGGATCTCCTGATGGAACCAAACTCAGGTTTCCTCTCAATCAATATTGTAGAAACCATGATCATTGCTAACTAAACCTTTAAATGTCTATAATTTTAACGATTGATTAATTTTTTTGTAAGAAACCGTGATTTTTGCAAAACACAGTTACTTTCGGTTGTCTACTGTACTTCATAAAATAAACGGAAAACTTCCGTGCTTAGAAAGATGAAAGGTTATGCATTCGGAGTACATTGACGCATTTATTTGAGTCAACAAGACATTAATGTTAGAGGTCCTTTACAATATAGGATAATAAATACTTTTTGATCGCGTTTTCTGATAGTCGAAAGCATGCATACTATTACACATTAGCCTTTGTTAGTAAAAACTAGTTTCAACATCAAAGAATTGCTGAGTGAATCTAGCCAAATAGATCACAGTTTAATGATTTAAACAGAAGCTTCCGCGTACATGAGCCAAGATTTCTATAATGAGTATGTTGTAAATTAGTTAATTGATAATGTAAAAATATCGATGATTTTTTTTTTTTTTTTTTGTGATTTGGAAGAATATTTGTGACTTATTGTTTTATTTATTAGATTCTTCCTTGGTGACATTATAAGGACGTACCAATTTTCTCATATTGTGAACCACGTCAAAATCAATAAGAGGAACCTTATTAAAAGACACACGCAAGGAAAATTGTAATTTTGATACCCTGATTTGACACCATTTCTTTATTCATAACTTAGCTTGGCAGGTCGCGATTTCGGCACTTCCATTTAGAAATTTCTTTAATTTTAGTACTCCGGTCGCGGTAATTGTCAAATCTCATCGGATTTTTCCAACGTGGAACAAAATTTGGGGATTTTGACCAAGTCAAATTGAAAACTCAACAAACTCGCCGCGTCGGATTCCATATGGAAAAACAAAACAAATTAAATTCTTAAAATAAATCAAGAAATAAAAAATAACAAAAACAAATAAATTAAAAAAATACAGAAAAAAGAGAATTAAAAAATTCTCCTCGAATTCATGTAAACTAAACTAAAAATCTTAAAAATGATTTTAACATGTTTATCTAATTTCATTAACTAATGTGCAATAAAGTCGGTGACGCATCGGATGAAACAAGTGATGTTTTGTGGTGGTGAAATTGACTTCGACGATCGATGTGTACGTCGATTGCCATGCATGTGCCGCAAATGATAGCTCACCCTCCTCTACTGGTTTCTGCCGTTGATGAGGTTTGTAAGGGGGTGGGGTGGGGTGGCGCTGTGAATCCGGGAAGTCGTGTTCCCCGGGTTTTTATTTATTTATTAATCTTATCTTGGTTTTAATTAATATTCATTTTGTGAAATTAAAAATCTGTTAAAACTATTTTTAAAATTTTATTTCAGTTTACATTAATTTCAAATGAAAATTTTTAAATTTTATTTTTTGTAATTTTTTTTTTGTCCTTTTTTCTTACTTATTTTTATTTTAAGAATTAAATTTTGTTTTGTTTTCCATGTGGAGTCCGACGAGGCGATTTCGCATAGTTGTCATTTTGGCTTGGATCAAATCCCCAAATTGTGTGCCACGCTGGCAAAATCTGGCGAGATTTTAAAATCGCTGCTACCGGGGTACAAAAATTGAAAACAAAAAGCCAAATTGGGGTAACAAAAACTTGATCAACCAAGTTAAGGTATGAAAAAAGAATCCGTGTCAAGTTAAGGTATCAAAAAGACAATTTGCCGACATACACATATGTTACCTTCATAAAAAGATAGATCATCTTCTTTCCCGCTTCAATCTCGACCCCCACCTATGGTTTCATAAAAACACGACTTTGTGCAAAGTCTTATGAAAGCACAATGGCAATTTTAGACAATTAACAAATCATAGAGGGGTTGCGTGCTGAATTTTGAAACCATTGAGAAGTTTTAGGGGATATCAACCCCAAATGATAGGTTGCTCAATTTACTATCTAGCATGCAACAACTTCATCTTGTAATTAATTTATCCAGATCCGTACAAGCCAAACCAAGGAAATATATAGGAAGATTAAACCACAATTTTAAAAAAACCGCGCGAACCAAAATGATCAAATGTTTTTATTAATAAATATGACCATAATTCAAAGGAAAAAGACGACAACGACGACAGCATAACAACAACAACAACAACAACAAAGAAAGAGAACAAACTCAAGAGTTGTAAACAAAACATAGAAATAGACTAGAAAAGTAAATATGACCCCCAAACAAATTATATCAAAAGAAACCATGGCTACTACCGGGGTTGTCACCCTGATGAGGGATGTTATAACCACCATCATTTGTGCCTTGGTTGGATGGACCGGCGGCGTTAGAACCTGAGGGCATACCAAAAACGTTATTTCCTTCTATATTATTGTTGGCATTCTGCATTTGCGAATCAATAAGATGCTCAACATTCCGAGCGCTTGAAGTTAATAACTCAAACAGTTGTGGGTTGAGTTCATCACTAGAAGGGAATGCTGCCTAAATAAAACTGAATTTTCCTTTAAAATAATTTTGCAAACAAGGAAATAAAATCTAGTTGGACCTGGCAGTCTTGACTGTTCAATCGAGTTTGAAACGTGTCGGACTTGCGGTCCTAACAATCTCCCCCAATTGACTTGTTTGGCAAAAAAACTTTTAAATCCCAAGGAAAATGTAGACATGCTGAAATAAAACAAGTTAGTAGAGATAGCCACATAAATCAACCAACGAGTCTCGACAGCAATAAAAACTTGTTGCAACAGCAGTGCAACAATCCGCAAAACAACTTAAAAATAAATAAGCAGTTAAATTATTGTTCTTAAGCGGAATAATAAAAACAAAACAAAATAAAAACATAAGATCAGCAGTCGAGAGAATCTCCCCCATTCTTCAAAATCTGCCCCATTCTACATATTCTGCTTACTCCCCCATTTTGCCAGAACTAGTCAAGGCTTTGCCACTAATTGGGCAAGCGACTGGTTCATGGACTCCAACAATGAAATGACCTGGGCAAGTTGCGACTGTAGGTTGTCGAGACTGCCCCGGGGAACAGACGGTCCAGCTTCATTATCCCTGGCAGTTGGGACAGGTCGCCGGATCAGAGAACCGAGAAGAGCTTGAACAAGGTGACTCGGGGCATGATAGGGCTTAGGGCGTCTCGTCATCTTATCCTTCGTGACCCGGATATCCATTTGAGATGTGAGCGTGCGGTAGATCAAGGATGGATAGCCTAAGGTCATCTTCATCTTGTGGTCGAATGCTTCAAGTTGTATGCGCTCAAAGACCAGTTTCCCAAGATTAATGGGAGCATTCGAACCAATTCGGAATAAGACAGAAGCAGTTAACGGACTAACAGTAGAAGTATGGGACATAGGAAACCAATTTCTTACCATTATACTGTAGATCAGACCATACCATGGAAGAAGGGAACCTCGCTGTAGATTTCCATTCTTTGGCCACTTCATGGGTTGGCCGGTTATGGTTGACGCGACTGCATCCATGTCTGCCTCCAGTTCCAGCTCGGAGTCGCGACCGGTTTGTACGTCTGGAGACCCCAACTGCATGTTCAGGATCTGAGGACTGATCTTGAAGATAAACTTCCTCACATACACTGAATGTTCCTTGGCAGAGACTGGAACGCCTAGTTGAGTATCCAGATTGGCATAGAACTCGTGCACAATCTGGGTTACAAACGGTTGCACCCTGCAAGTGGATTCAAGAAACCCTCTCCCTTCCAAAAACTCGATAATATTCGTACCCTCATGAGAATCATCATGAAGTTGGACTTCATGAACAGGAATGCGGCCAGTGAGAGGAGTATACCTGACTTTGGCATGAGTGGTGTAAAACCTGTCGGAGATAGCCTTCTTCACCATGAAAGGCTCATTGGACGGTAAGACACGGGGAGGGGCGGCATAACCTCCTTCAGCTTCTTCTTCAGTCTGGGCGTGGCTGCCTTCCTCAGAAGCTGACTGGTCGCCTGACTGGTTGTCCTTATCAGACAAGGACTGAGTTGGTCGTTTCTGCTGTTTGCGGACAGGGCTGGAATCTGAGTCAGAGACCTCGATTGGAGCAGAGTCCGAGGCAGCAGCAGCGGATCGAGGACGTTTGGAAATAGGAGTCTTGGTACGTGTCCCGACTCGGCTCGCGACACCCTCTGCAACAGGTTTGGACTTTTGGCGAGCAGATGGGGTGCGCTTTGGAGGTTGAGCCTTCTGCTTCCCTTTGGCCGCAGCAGTGTGGCGGCGAGAGGATGCAGGAACAGGTGCAGGTGACGGCGAAGCGTCTTCCTGCAGTGGAACAGAGTGAGAGTCATCCAAAGGAGGAGAGAACTCTCGTGCCTGAGGAGAAGCGGCACGGGGTGGTGACTCTATTGCCGGTGGCGGTGGTGTGGTGTCTTGCGGCGGTGGTGGCGCATCGGAAAATGGCGGTGGAACATAGTCCGCCAGAATTCTGATTGAGAGCGGCATCGGTTGCAAGACCTGGGACAACTCGTTGCCCGTGGAGGATGCACTATCATGGTCGACTGGTGGGGTCGACTGAGAAGGTTCTCTTGTTGACTTAGTTTTCACCATGTTAAAGATTTTCTTGAGAAACGTAGGTGAAAAAGAAGACATAAACAAAAAACACATACCAAAAATAAACACAAGAGAGAGAAAGATAGTAGGATTGCGTGAGATATGATAATAAGGTAAGACATATAAATAGATGAAATCAAATCAATGTCCTATCTTGCATAATCATTATCCACAACTTCCCATAAGTGATAGGACTCTTACCAAGACTAATCAAGGAAAGATTCCAACAATGACGCGCAACTCAATCTCTACTAAAAAACGCGGCAAAACATAGGCGGGAAACAAATTCATGCCGAAATTAAACATATTGCGTTTTAAAGACAAAAATAAAAAATATAAATTGCACCTGTGTAATAAAATAAAAATTAAAACAAATTAAAACAAAAATTAAAGGAAACAAACAGAAAGTAACTCAGCAAATTACTCACATAACTTACCGAGGACCGATTCAACTGGTGTAAGTGGATGTCGAGACACCCTGTCATGACAGACTATAAGACTGAGTATAAAACAGGTCGGAACTGAAGCATACTCATGAACCAGATGAATACATTAAAATGTGTGTGTGTGAATTCTCATATGATAAATAGATGAAAGGGAAGAGAATTTGAAAGGGGCAAAAATCATTTTGCAAGATATCTCTTTTCAAACAATACAATTGCACCTTGTACACACACTTTGAGCCTTTTGCATAGAGGTAGTTTTCGCACATATCTTTATGTAGAATATGGTAGCTCTTTTCAATTTTGTGATGACCGTGAGATATGAATTGAATGCTTTCACACATATTCATTGAGTTTAGGCAGTTTTTTCCTCCATATATTTTTCTTTTGAAGCACTTTTTCTTTTGGCTCATGCTCTCTTTGTTCTTTTCTTTTCATAACTCTTTTGTACACTCATACTTTTCTTTTCATGCTCAATCCTTCTGTTTTTAAAGTGATGAGGTAGCAAAAGTGGACAATGTCTATGTCAAAGAGATTATAAAAACAAATTAAAAACAAAAACTGCCCGTTGCAAAATCCTTCGATTTCACTGATTTAACTGAGGGAAAGATGTGCACTGTGTATCAATGCAGTTCTAAGTACGCTCCAGAACCGGCTGTCCAACAGGTCTGCAAGTAAGTCATGACAGTTAGTTCAACAAATAAAAACATCTCAATTAAATCGGGCACGCGACCAACGCTTAGTGGAGACAAATGCTGAGAGACTTTCTGAGGGTCTCAAAGCTTTGTGAAACAATTTTCTTCATAAAAATAACAGCAGTTTGTCTTCCAGTCGCGACATGCTTAATGACAACACATTCATTATCACCTAAATCACATATGAGATGGTGCCATAAATACGTGTGCTGTGTGCATAAGTGCTTAACATGATTATGAGCAATGATAATAGCACAGTTGTGGTTACTAAAGACCAACACATCACTTTGCACAAAAACAAAATTCTTAAGCATGTGATCAACCCAACCAATATCAAGTAATATGACAAGATTATGCATAGTTAGGTAGAGATGACTTCCTGTTCCAAAAGTGGAGAAACTGAGGTCTATGAAGTTGCCTCTTGTCTCATTGACAACCCATGTAGAAGTTGCCACAGGAATCATCGACTGTTCTGCAGTTTCAAGATCAAGGTCCTTGATAGGATATTGAACGCACTTGGATTGATCTATGACCAATCTGTTGGCTCCTTGACTGACCTGCGAACCATAAAAACAAATTAGTTCACTAACTAAAGGAGAAATAGGTCTGTTTGAAACAGAGTTTGTGAACTGTTCTGTAGGGAGTCGTGACAGCTTTAGAGTATAGCAATTTTCAGCAGTCCGATTTCCTGAAAAAACACAAAACCTTTAGTTATCAAATACATGGCATTCATCTTGTGTAAACGTGACAACCAACTTTTGATCGCATAGCTGGCTTATGCTAATCAAATTTTGCTCAAGTCCATCAACATGGAACACATCGTTAAGTATAGGACACCCGTTAAGAATGAGTGTTCCTTTTGCAACCACTTGACCCTTTTTACCATTACCGAACTGAACTGTTCCACTTGGACCAGTAATATAGTTAGTCAAAAGGTTTTTGTTCCCTGTCATGTGATGTGAGCATGCACTGTCAAGATACCAACAATCAGGTGAGGCGTGTTCAACAGATGAAAAAGAAAAATGAATATTTTTATGATTAGAACATTTCACCCTTATGTGATTTGTTGGTTCAGAATCTTCATCGGAGTCTTTAAACACTGTTTTTCGTGGAGTATTCCGAGTTGTCATGACTCGTGGTCCAACAGGTTTCTTTGATGTGCTCCTTGATGAGTTCTGTTTTAAGTCAGGACAGCGTGACCGAATATGTCCTTAACCACCACAATGATAACAAGCTCTGCTAGACTTGCGAGTCCGTCGTGACCACCAAACAGGACTGGGCCTGTTATCTTGACTAGGCCTGCGATTAAAAACATGAGACTGTGAGCATTTAAGATCACGTGCTAAGCTATCATCATCTATATCAGATATACTAGGAATCTCCCTGCTTAGACCGATCGGTGGGTGGTAACCAAGACCAGCATGATTAAAAATGGGACTAGGACAATGATCAGATTCCTTGTCCTGATTGTCTGTGAAAACCTTATTGAGAACCTTAAGAACATCTTGGAAGTGTGTTTCCAAATCCTCAAAAATGGTGATTGATTCTTTTATACTGAGTACATCAATTTTGAGGGCCATGACTTGTCTATTGAGATCAACGTTCTTGCGTATCTCTGAAAACAACAAATTTCGAAGGAGTCTGATTTCCAAGAATGGATCAGGGGAATTATCGTCCTCAGTGTCATCGCTGTTTTCCTGAGTAGTCAAGACAGGTGGTAAGTCATGATCAAAAATAGAAGAAAATGCAAAAAATGTTCTTTCTTCAGGTTCATCAATACAACAATCTAACTCGTCATCACTGCATATAGATGTTATCGTTTAAATCTCAGAAGCAGTTTCGGAGTTGTCCTGGTCAGTTGCGACAGGGGATGAGTCGGGTTGAATGACAGAAGAGAGTGCAATATTTGCTTTTTCTCCTACCTCATCTTCACTTTCAGATGACTCTCCATCACTCCAAGTGCACACCATGGCTTTGTCTTTATTATTCGGGAGAAGATTTGCACAATCAGTTTGTATGTGACCATAGCCTTGGCATTCCCTGCATTGAATACCTTTTCCTCTTCTTTTGTAGCTAAGATCATTAGCAGCGGAAGATTTTAATGAATTATCAGAGTTTGAAAGGAAAGTGTTCGTACCTTTATTTTTCACTTGGAAAACTTTCGGAGTCCTTTGGAGAGAAACGCGACAGATTTCTCGAACTCGTCCTTATCGTCACTTTGAGGTTTGTCTTTGATTTCAGCTTTAAGTGCAACACCTTTTGAAGTGACTCCATTCAAATTCTTTTTCAACTCGAAAGTTGAGAGGGCACCCATGAGCTCTTCGAGTGACAAGTTCTCCACGTCTCTTGCTTCTTCAATCGCCTCAATTTTCATATCGAATCTTGAGGGTAAAATGCGAAGAGTTTTCTGAACAAGTTTGGACTCACTGTACTCATCACCGAGGACGAAGGCTTCATTTTCAATGTCTCTAAGTTTGGCATTGTATTGAGCTATTGTTTCATGATCCTCCATTTTGAGTTCCTCAAACCGTGTACCAAGGATTTGTCTTTTGGATCTTTTCACGGATGGGCTACCTTCAGGGCAACGCAGAGGGTGTTCCATGCATCTTTGTCCGATTCACACTTTGAGATCAGTTTGAACCTATTTAGGTCGACTCCATTTAAAATTGCATTGATTGCAATGGAGCTGTAGCTCGCGTCGAGATCTTCTGCGTCAGACCAGTCGAGCTCCAGCTTCGGCTTTCCATCTTTATCTAGTGGTGGAGTCCATCCTTTGAGAATGCTTTTCCATGCTTTCTGATTTTCCCTTTTGATGAAAGCTGTCATGCGGGCCTTCCAGTATGAATAGTTGAATTCATTTAAGAGCGGCGGCTTTGATGATGATGATCCCTCAACGTTTTGTGCCATTAGATCTGCAAGATCTAAATAAAACCAGAATCTCACCAATGTAAGTAGGTGATAGGCTCTTGATCCCAATTGACAGATCTTTAGGTCTAATACTTTACGTTTTAAGCAGTAGTTGCGATACCTAGTCTAGACAGGTAAGTAAGACAGGTATAAAAGACAGTAAAGTAAGACAACAGATTTTAACGTGGTTCGGGCTATGTCCTACATCCACGAGGCTTTCGCCTGAATCAAACTTCTTTCAACGGACAAAAGTTATTACACCAACTGGTTTTACTCTAACACCGAATCCCTCAAATGTTGATACCACCGGAACCTTTTTCGCGTCTACTCTGTTTGACCCGTAAGATCAAAGCTCCCGTATCGATCTTCTTATGAGAAAGCTTCAAAGCGAACTGCACGTACGTATAGATCCCTCTAACTGGCGCAATCCTTTCCCGTTGAACTCCCTTCAACTCTCGTTGGCTTCTCACGTTCTTGATGTAACTCAAGAGGGCGAAAACAAAGAAATCAAAATAAAAGAGAACACCTAAAGATGTATATTTTGTTACACGAGTGTTCTACATTGATTCCTAGGATTTCTACTATTTATAGGATAGCTCTCCTGAAAGATCTCCTTGAATCTCGGCCAGTCTCCATATCCAGTCGAGACAGGATCTTTCCAAATATATCCGAATCTTTCCATGATAAGGCGATTCTTCCTTTTGATAAGTCTTTGTTTCCGTTTGATAGGATCTTCATGATCTTCGTATATTCTGCACACCAAAGACAACAAAGAACTCCACAAGAAATAGATTACTAAAGGAAATAATAAAGAGTTTGATAAAGATTAACTTTCCATAAGATAAGATACTATAAGATCATGTTAAATCTTTACAAACTTACCTGAACATTCACTCGTCTAAAACAAGATAATTACCATATAATTATGAGCGAATAATTAAGTAAATAAATCAAAGTAAATAAAACCGAATTTTCCTTTAAAATAATTTTGCAAACAAGGAAATAAAATCTAGTTGGACCTGTCAGTCCTGACTGTTCAATCGAGTTTGAAACGTGTCGGACTTGCGGTCCTAACACCTATTTATAGAACTATACAGTGAAAAAACACAAACACTACCCATAAATATGTTTAGATCACTCATAATTATAATAGAAAATTGAATTTAACTAATGATGCTTTTTCAGTTTGTTGGATATTAAGGTGTGTGTGTTTCCCTTAGACCATCTAGAATCGTTAAATATTTGATAGATATGATTGTATAATATTGTTTAATTGTTCTTTCCACATTTCTTAAACAAAACCTTGATGTCCGGTGCTGCCTGCTGTGTTATGTTTGATTATGGTAAAATTTCATTGAATATTTCAGCCAGATATAATAGGTGATATCAGGGTGCATTAAAAGTTTGTGCCAAATATTATGTGTGAAATCAGATGCAAATAATTGTTTTCGCACGAGAGAACTCTGTTAGTATTATAGCATAAAAAATGAAACAAACAATAATGTTCATACTGTTGTAGAAATTAAAATTGCAAAATTACCATATAAAACCCGACTATTACGGGAATTGTCGCAAATAGGATATAATTATGGACTAGTCATTTTGAACATTCGTTGGCTGAAATTTTCTAAAACAAATTGGAAAAAGTTCTTGACAATATAGAAACACGTAAAGAGTATAAAGAGCTAAATATAGAATAACAAAACAATTATATTTTAATCTTCCAAATTTTTTAGTCACCAATAATATTGATTCGAAACGATGTTGAATTAGAATTGAAATAACGCTACAAGTATTATGAAATAATTTCCTTTGGAAACATGCATGTAAAGCTTGTTTCTCTGAGTCTAAAAATCCATCACAACCAAGAAGTTTTTGTTTATATACATGTTTTTTGGGGGACGAAGGAGCTCTACAATCTTCCTGATCCAAATCCTCAGGCAAACATTTTTAAAACAATGTGCAATAGCACATGAACATAATCCTGCAAAGTCACTCAATGTACGACAAGTATTTATATACCTAATTTCTTTCTTTATAGATACATTTTCAATTGTTGAAAATTTCACAGAGAGATCACTCATATAAAGAAGACCACCAAATTAAGTTAGTTGTGACATAGAAAAGATAATCATTCTTTCAACCAAAGTCAAGTAGATATTTAAGATGTCATATAAGATAAAATGAATAAAATGAGTGATTCGACATAGATAAAAGGCAAGGAAATGTAAAAATTACCAACTTCATCAATAGCCCTTGAAAACGATCGGAACGCCATTAATCTTTTTTGCGTCCTTCGTACTATAATGTTCTCGCTACTAAATCTGAATCAGGACCAACTCATCATGGATCTCCTGATGGAACCAAACTCAGGTTTCCTCTCAATCAATATTGCAGAAACCATGATCATTGCTAACCAAACCTTTAAATGTCTGTAATTTTAACGATTGATTATTTTTTTTGTAAGAAACCGTGATTTTTTGCAAAACACAGGTACTTTCCGTGCTTAAAAGGATGAAAGTTTATGCATTCGGAGTACATTGACGCATTTATTTGAGTCGACAAAACATTAATGTTAGAGGCTCTTTACAATATAGGATAATAAATACTTTGTGATCGTGTTTTCTGATAGTCGAAAGCATGCATACTATTACACATTAGCCTTTGTTAGTAAAAACTATTTTCAACATCAAAGAAATGCTGAGTGAATCTACCCAAATAGATCACAGTTTAATGATTTAAACAGAAGCTTCTGCGTACATGAGCCAAGATTTCTATAATGAGTATGTTGTAAATTAATTAATTGATAATGTAAAAATATCCATGATTTGTTTTTTTTTTTATTTGCAAGAATATTTGTGACTTATTGTTTTATTTATTAGATTCTTCCCTGGTGACATTATAAGGACGTACCCATTTTCTCATTTTGTGAACCACGTCAATATCAATAAGATCTAGAGGAACCTTATTAAAAGACACACGCGAGGAAAATTGTAATTTTGATATCCTGATTTGACACCATTTCTTTATTCATACCTTAGCTTGGCAGCTCGCGATTTTGGCACTTCCATTTAGCAATTTCTTTAATTTTAGTACTCCGGTCGCCGTAATTGTCAAATCTCATCGGATTTTTCCAACGTGGCACAAAACTTGGGGATTTTGACAAAGTCAAATTGAACACTCAACAAACTCGCTACGTCGGATTCCATATGAAAAAACAAAACAAATTAAATTCTTAAAATAAAACAAGAAATAAAAAATAACAAAAACAAATAAAATTAAAAAATTACAGAAAAATGAGAATTTAAAAAGTTCTACTCGAATTCATGTAAACTAAACTAAAAATCTTAATTTCATTAACTAATGTGCAATAAAGTCGGTGACGCATCGGATGAAACGAGTGATGTTTTGTGGTGGTGAAATTGACTCCGACGATCGATGTGTTCGTCGATTGCCATGTCTGTGCCGCAAACGATAGCTCACCCTCCTCTACTGGTTTCTCTGCCATTGACGAGGTTTGTTAGGGGGTGGGGTGGGGTGGCGCTGTGAATCCGAGAAGTCTTGTTCCCCGGGTTTTTTTTATTTATTAGTTTTATCTTGTTTTTCAATTAATATTAATTTTGTGAAATTAAAAATCTGTTAAAATAATTTTTAAAATTTTATTTCAGTTTACATTAATTTCAAATGAGAATTTTTAATTTTTATTTATTTTAATTTTATTTTTTTTGTAATTTTTTCTTACTTATTTTTATTTTAAGAATTAAATTTTGTTTTCCATGTGGAGTCCGACGTGACGATTTCGCATAGTTGTCATTTTGGCTTGGATCAAATCCCCAAATTTTGTGCCACGTTAGCAAAATCTGGCGACATTTTAAAATCGCTGCTATTGGGGTACAAAAATTGAAAAAAAAAAAAGCCAATTTGGGGTAACAAAAAGTTGATCAACCAAGTTAAGGTATGAAAAAAGAATCCGTGTCAAGTTAAGGTATCAAAAATACAATTTTGCCGACATACGCATATGTTACCTTCATAAAAAGATAGATCATCTTCTTCCCCGCTTCAATCTCGACCCCCACCTATGGTTTCATAAAAGCACGACTTTGTGCAAAGTCTTATGAAAGCACAATGGCAATTTTAGACAATTAACAAATCATAGAGGGATTTCGTGCTGAATTTTGAAACCATTGAGGAGTTTTAGGGGATATCAACCCCAAATGATAGGTTGCTCAATTTACTATCTAGCATGCAACAACTTCATCTTGAAATTAATTCATCCAGATCCGTACAAGCCAAACCAAGGAAATATATAGGAAGATTAAACCACAATTTTAAAAAAACCGCTCGAACCAAAACGTTCAAATGTTTTATTAATAAATATGACAATAGTTCAAAGGAAAAAGACGACAACAACGACAGCATAACAACAACAACAACAAAGAAAGAGTACAAACTCAAGAGTTGTAAACAAAACATAGAAATAGACTCGAAAAGTAAATATGACACCCAAACAAATTATATCAAAAGAAACCATGGCTACTACCGGGGTTGTCACCCTGATGAGGGATGTTATAACCACCATCATTTGTGCCTTGGTTGGATGGACCCGCGGCATTAGAACCCGAGGGCATACCAAAAGCGTTATTTCCTTCTATAGTATTGTTCGCATTCTGCATTTGCGAATCAATAAGATGCTCAATATTCCGAGCGCTTGAAGTTAATAACTCAAACAGTTGTGGGTTGAGTTCATCACTAGAAGGGAATGCTGGCTGCATTTCAGGAGTCCTCATCAATTGGTCCAGTCCTTCACCTCGATTATTCTCTTCTTCCAGCATGGCCTCGGCATGATTATATTGCTGAGTCGAGAACCTTCCGTGAAGCTGAGGCACTTGATTATAATACCTGTTCACAATAGTGTTTACGTCAGGATTGCCAAAAGAATACGCCTTGTTAGTACGCGAGAAAACCACTACCGCTGCTGCTGCACCGGTAAGGGTGCAAAGCTCACTGGTTTTTTTCACAGCTCCACTTTTCCGCTTTGAGAAAGTAACTTGCGACCTAGCCTCATTTTCAATTCTTGCAATTCGAACTTTTTTTCGGCCTCGGCCTTTACGCGGTCGGGAAGAAGAAGCATTCATATTGGAGAATGAAGGAAAGGTGATTGCCGAAAATGAAAGTTTAAGATGAAAGTGTTGCAACCAAAAGTTGATGATATAGGCATTAAACTTCATGCCTATTTATGGAACTATACTAGTGAAAAAACACAAACACTACCCATAAATATGTTTAGATCACTCATAATTATAATAAAAATAGAATTTAATTAACTAATGATGCTTTTTCAGTTTGTTGGATATTAAGGTGTGTGTGTTTCCCTTAGACCATCTAGAATCGTTAAATATTTGATAGACATGATTGTATAATATTGTTTAATTGTTCTTTCCACATTTCTTAAAAAAAATCTTGATGTCCGGTGCTGCCTGCTGTGTTATGTTTGATTACGGTAAAATTACATTGAATATTTCAGCCATATATAATAGGTGATATCAGGGTGCATTAAAAGTTTGTGCCAAATATTATGTGTGAAATCAGATGCAAATAATTGTTTTATCACGAGAGAACTCTGTTAGTATTATAACATAAAAAATGAAACAAACAATAATTTTCATACTGGTGTAGAAATTAAAATTGCAAAATTACAATATAAAACTCAACTATTACGGGAATTGTAGCAAAGAATAGGATATAATTATGGACTAGTCATTTTGAACATTCGTTGGCTGAAATTTTCTAAAACAAATTGGAAAAAGTTCTTGACAATATAGAAACACGTAAAGAGTATAAAGAGCTAAATATGAAAAAACAAAACAATTATATTTTAATCTTCCAAATTTTTAAGTCACCAATAATATTGATTCGAAACGATGTTTAATTATAATTGAAATAACGCTACAAGTATTATGAAATAATTTCCTTTGGAAACATGCATGTAAAGCTTGCTTCTCTGAGTCTAAAAATTCATCACAACCAAGAAGTTTTTGTTGATACACATGTTTTTTTGGGGACGAAGGAGCTCTACATTCTTCCTGATCCAAATCCTCAGGCAAACATTTTTAAAACAATGTGCAATAGCACATGAACATAATCCTGCAAAGTCACTCAATGTACGACGAGTATTTATATACCTAATTTCTTTCTTTATAGATACATTTTCAATTGTTGAAAATTTCACAGAGAGATCACTCTTATAAAGAAGACCACCAAATTAAGTTAGTTGTGACATAGAAAAGATAATCATTCTTTCAACCAACGTCAAGTAGATATTTAAGATGTCATATAAGATAAAATGAATAAAATGAGTGATTCGACATACATAAAAGGCAAGGAAATGAAAACATTACCAACTTCATCAATAGCCCTTGAAAACGATCGGAACGCCATTAATCTTTTTTGCGTCCTTCGTACATTTATGTTCTCGCTACTAAATCTGAATCAGTACCAACTCATCATGGATCTCCTGATGGAACCAAACTAAGGTTTCCTCTCAATCAATATTGCAGAAACCATGATCATTCCTAACCAAACCTTTAAATGTCTATAATTTAAACGATTGATTAAATTTTTTGTAAGAAACCGTGATTTTTGCAAAACACAGTTGATTAAAGTTTATGCATTCGGAGTACATTGACGCATTTATTTGAGTCAACAAAACATTAATGTTAGAGGCCTTTTACAATATAGGATAATAAATACTTTGTGATCGCGTTTTCTGATAGTCGAAAGCATGCATACTATTACACATTAGCCTTTGTTAGTAAAAACTAGTTTCAACATCAAAGAAATGCTGAGTGAATCTAGCCAAATAGATCACAGTAATGATTTAAACAGAAGCTTCTGCGTACACGAACCAAGATTTCTATAATGAGTATGTTGTAAATTAATTAATTGATAATGTAAAATTATCCATGATTTTTTTTTTTTTGATTTGCAAGAATATTTGTGACTTATTGTTTTATTTATAGATTCTTCCCTGGTGACATTATAAGGACGTACCCATTTTCTAATATTGTGAACCACGTCAAAATCAATAAGAGGAACCTTATTAAAAGACGCACGCGAGGAAAATTGTAATTTTGATACCCTGATTTGACACCATTTCTTTATTCATACGTTAGCTTGGCAGCTAGTGATTTTGGCACTTCCATTTAGCAATTTCTTTAATTTAAGTACTCCAGTCGCGGTAATTGTCAAATCTCATCGGATTTTTCCAACGTGGCACAAAATTTGGGGATTTTGACCAAGTCAAATTGAAAACTCAACAAACTCGCCACGTCGGATTCCATATGGAAAAACAAAACAAATTAAATTCTTAAAATAAAACAAGAAATAAAAAATAACAAAAATAAATAAAATTAAAAAATTACAGAAAAAAGAGAATTTAAAAAGTTCTCCTCGAATTCATGTAAACTAAACTAAAAATCTTAAAAATGATTTTAACATGTTTATCTAATTTCATTAACTCATGTGCAATAAAGTCGGTGACGCATCGGATGAAACGAGTGATGTTTTGTGGTGGTGAAATTGACTATGGCGATCGATGTGTACGTCGATTGGCATGCCTGTGCCGCAAACGTTAGCTCACCCTCCTCTACTGGTTTCTCTGCCATTGACGAGGTTTGTTAGGGGGTGAGGTCGGGTGGCGCTGTGAATCTGGGAAGTCGTGTTCCCCGGGTTTTTTTTATTTATTAGGTTTATCTTGTTTTTCAATTATTATTAATTTTATGAAATTAAAAATCTGTTAAAACTATTTTTAAAAATTTATTTCAGTTTACATTAACTTCAAATAAGAATTTTTAATTTTTTTTTTTGGTAATTTTATTTTTTTTTGTAATTTTTTCTTACTTATTTTTATTTTAAGAATTAAATTTTGTTTTGTTTTCCATGTGGAGTCCGACGTGGCGATTTTGCATAGTTGTCATTTTGGCTTGGATCAAATTCCCAAATTTTGTGCCACGTTGGCAAAATCTGGCGAGATTTTAAAATCGCTGCTACCGGGGTACCAAAATTGAAAAAAAAAAAAAAGCCAAATTGGGGTAACAAAAACATGATCAACCAAGTTAAGGTACGAAAAAAGAATCCTTGTCAAGTTAAGGTATAAAAAATACAATTTTGCCGACATACGCATATGTTACCTTCATAAAAAGATAGATCATTTTCTTCCCCGCTTCAATCTCGACCCCCACCTATGGTTTCATAAAAACACGACTTTGTGCAAAGTCTTATGAAAGCACAATGGCAATTTTAGACAATTAACAAATCATAGAGGGGTTTCGTGCGGAATTTTGAAACCATTGAGGAGTTTTAGGGGCTATCAACCCCAAATGATAGGTTGCTCAATTTACTATCTAGCATGCAACAACTTCATCTTGTAATTAATTCATCCAGATCTGTACAAGCCAAACCAAGGAAATATATAGGAAGATTAAACCACAATTTTAAAAAAACCGCGCGAACCAAAACGATCAAACGTTTTATTAATAAATATGACAATAGTTCAAAGGAAAAAGACGACAACGACGACAGCATAACAACAACAACAACAACAAAGAAAGAGAACAAACTCAAGAGTTGTAAACAAAACATAGAAATAGACTAGAAAAGTAAATATGACCCCCAAACAAATTATATCAAAAGAAACCACGGCTACTACCGGGGTTGTCACCCTGACGAGGGATGTTATAACCACCATCATTTGTGCCTTGGTTGGATGGACCCGCGGCGTTAGAACCTGAGGGCATACCAAAAGCGTTATTTTCTTCTATAGTATTGTTTGCATTCTGCATTTGCGAATCAATAAGATGCTCAACATTCCGAGCGCTTGATGTTAATAACTCAAACAGTTGTGGGTTGAGTTCATCACTAGAAGGGAATGCTGCCTGCATTTCAGGAGTCCTCATCAATTGGTCCAGTCCTTCACCTCGGTTATTCTCTTCTTCCAGCATGGCCTCGGCATGATTATATTGCTGAGTCGAGAACCTTCCGTGAAGCTGAGGCACTTGATTATATGGAGGAAAACCGTTTGGATTCGTATACCTGTTCACAATAGTGTTTACGTCAGGACTGCCAAAAGAATACGCCTTGTTAGTACGCGAGAAAACCACTACCGCAGCTTCTGCACCGGTAAGGGTGCAAAGCTCACTGGTTTTCTTCACAGCTCCACTTTTCCGTTTTGAGAAAGTAACTTGGGACCTAGCCTCATTTTCAATTCTTGCAATTCGAACTTTTTTTCGGCCTCGGCCTTTACGCGGTCGGGAAGAAGAAGCATTCATATTCGAGAATGAAGGAACGATGATTGCAGAAATGAAAGTTTAAGATGAAAGTGTTGCAACCAAAAGTTGATGATATAGGCATGAAACTTCATGCCTATTTATAGAACTATACTAGTGAAAAAACCCAAACACTACCCATAAATATGTTTAGATCACTCATAATTATAATAGAAAATTGGATTTAACTAATGATGCTTTTTCAGTTTGTTGGATGTTAAGGTGTGTGTGTTTCCCTTAGACCATCTAGAATCGTTAAATATTTGATAGATATGATTGTATAATATTGTTTAATTGTTCTTGCCACATTTCTTAAACAAAATCTTGATGTCCGGTGCTGCCTGCTGTGTTATGTATGATTATGGTAAAATTTCATTGAATATTTCAGCCAAATATAATAGGTGATATCAGGGTGCATTAAATGTTTGTGCCAAATATTATGTGTGAAATCAGATGCAAATAATTGTTATCTCACGAGAGAAAACTGTTAGTATTATAGCATAAAAAATGAAACAAACAATAATGTTCATACTGTTGTAGAAATTAAAATTGCCAAATTACAATATAAAACTCAACTATTACGGGAATTGTAGCAAAGAATAGGATGTAATTATGGACTAGTCAGTTTGAACATTCGTTGGCTGAAATTTTCTAAAACAAATTGGAAAAAGTTCTTGACAATATAGAAACACGTAAAGAGTATAAAGAGCTAAATATGGAAAAACAAAACAATTATATTTTAATCTTCCAAATTTTTTAGTCACCAATAATATTGATTCGAAACGATGTCGAATTATAATTGAAATAACGCTACAAGTATTATGAAATAATTTCCTTTGGAAACATGCATGTAAAGCTTGTTTCTCTGAGTCTAAAGATTCATCACAACCAAGAAGTTTTTGTTTATACACATGTTTTTTTGGGGACGAAGGAGCTCTACAATCTTCCTGATCCAAATCCTCAGGCAAACATTTTTAAAACAATGTGCAATAGCAAATGAACATAATCCTGCGAAGTTACTCAATGTACGACGAGTATTTATATACCTAATTTCTTTCTTTATAGATACATTTTCAATTGTTGAAAATTTCCCAGAGAGATCACTCATATAAATTAAGAAGACCACCAAATTAAGTTAGTTGTTACATAGAAAAGATAATCATTCTTTCAACCAAAGTCAAGTAGATATTTAAGGTGTCATATAAGATAGAATGAATAAAATGAGTGATTCGACATACATAAAAGGCAAGGAAATGTAAACATTACCAACTTCATCAATAGCCCTTGAAAACGATCGGAGCGCCATTAATCTTTTTTGCGTCCTTCGTACAATTATGTTCTCGCTACTAAATCTGAATCAGGACCAACTCATCATGGATCTCCTGATGGAACCCAACTCAGGTTTCCTCTCAATCAATATTGCAGAAACCATGATCATTGCTAACCAAACCTTTAAATGTCTATAATTTTAACTATTTATTAATTTTTTTCTAAGAAACCGTGATTTTTGCAAAACACAGTTACTTTCGGTGGTCTACTGTAATTCATAAAATAAACGGAAAACTTCCGTGCTTTAAAAGATGAAAGTTTATGCATTCGGAGTACATTGACGCATTTATTTGAGTAAACAAAACATTAATGTTAGAGGCCCTTTACAATAAAGGATAATAAATACTTTGTGATCGCGTTTTCTGATAGTCGAAAGCATGCATACTATTACACATTAGCCTTTGTTAGTAAAAACTAGTTTCAACATCATAGAAATGCAGAGTGAATCTAGCCAAATAGATCACAGTTTAATGATTTAAACAGAAGCTTCTGCGTACATGAGCAAAGATTTCTATAATGAGTACGTTGTAAATTAATTAATTGATAAAGTTAAGATATCCATGATTTTTTTTTTTATTTTTTTTTTTTTTTGTGATTTGCAAGAATATTTGTGACTTATTGGTTTATTTATTAGATTCTTCCTTGGTGACATTATAAGGACGTACCAATTTTATCATATTGTGAACCACGTCAAAATCAATAAGAGGAACCTTATTAAAAGACACACGCAAGGAAAATTGTAATTTTGATACCCTGATTTGACACCATTTCTTTATTCATACCTTAGCTTGGCAGCTCGCGATTTTTGCACTTCCATTTAGCAATTTCTTTAATTTTAGTACTCCGGTAATTGTCAAATCTCATCGGATGTTTCCAACGTGGCACAAAATTTGGGGATTTTGACCAAGTCAAATTGAAAACTCAACAAACTCGCCACGTCGTATTCCATATGGAAAAACAAAACACATTAAATTCTTAAAATAAAACAAGAAATAAAAAATAACAAAAACAAATAAAATTAAAAAATTACAGAAAAAAAGAGAATTTAAAAAGTTCTCCACGAATTCATGTAAACTAATCTAAAAATCTTAAAAATAATTTGAACATGTTAATGTAATTTCATTAACTAATGTGCAATAAAGTCGGTGACGCATCGGATGAAACAAGTAATGTTTTGTGGTGGTGAAATTGACTCCGACGATCGATGTGTACGTCGATTGCCATGCCTGTGCCGCAAACGATAGCTCACCCTCCTCTATTGGTTTCTCTGCCGTTGAGGTTTGTTCGGGGGTGTTGTGGGGTGGCGCTGTGAATCCGGGAAGTCGTGTTCCCAGGGTTTTTTATTTATTTATTAATCTTATCTTGTATTTAATTAATATTAATTTTATGAAATTAAAAATCTGTTAAAACTATTTTTAAAATTTTATTTCAGTTTACATTAATTTCAAATGAAAATTTTTAAGTTTTATTTTTTGTAATTTTATTTTTTTTTGTAATTTTTTCTTACTTATTTTTATTTTAAGAATTAAATTTTGTTTTGTTTTCCATGTGGTGTCCGACGTGGCGATTTCGCATAGTTGTCATTTTTGCTTGGATGAAATCCCCAAATTTTATGCCACGTTGACCAAATCTGGCGAGATTTTAAAATCGCTGCTACCGGGGTACCAAAATTGAGAAAAAAAAGCCAAATTGGGATAACAAAAACTTAATCAACCAAGTTAAGGTACGAAAAAAGAATCCGTGTCAAGTTAAGGTATCAAAAAATACAATTTTGCCGACATACGCATATGTTACCGTCATAAAAAGATAGATCATCTTCTTCCCCGATTCCATCTCGACCCCCACCTATGGTTTCATAAAAACACGACTTTGTGCAAAGTCTTATGAAAGCACAATGGCAATTTTAGACAATTAACAAATCATAGAGGGGTTTCGTGCGGAATTTTGAAACCATTGAGGAGTTTTAGGGGATATCAACCCCAAATGATAGGTTGCTCAATTTACTATCTAGCATGCAACAACTTCATCTTGTAATTAATTCATCCAGATCCGTACAAGCCAAACCAAGGAAATATATAGGAAGATTAAACCACAATTTTAAACAAACCGCGCGAACCAAAACGATCAAACGTTTTATTAATAAATATGACAATAGTTCAAAGGAAAAAGACGACAATGACGACAGCATAACAACAACAACAACAAAGAAAGAGAACAAACTCAAGAGTTGTAAACAAAATATAGAAATAGACTAGAAAAGTAAATATGACCCGCAAACAAATTATATCAAAAGAAACCATGGCTACTACCGGGGTTGTCACCCTGATGAGGGATGTTATAACCACTGTCATTTGTGCCTTGGTTGGATGGACCCGCGGCGTTAGAACCTGAGGGCATACCAAAAGCGTTATTTCCTTCTATAGTATTGTTTGCATTCTGCATTTGCGAATCAATAAGATGCTCAACATTCCGAGCGCTTGAAGTTAATAACTCAAACAGTTGTGGGTTGAGTTCATCACTAGAAGGGAATGCTGCCTGCATTTCAGGAGTCCTCATCAATTGGTCCAGTCCTTCACCTCGGTTATTCTCTTCTTCCAGCATGGCCTCGGCATGATTATATTGCTGAGTCGAGAACCTTCCGTGAAGCTGAGGCACTTGATTATATGGAGGAAAACCGTTTGGATTCGTATACCTGTTCACAATAGTGTTTACGTCAGGACTGCCAAAAGAATACGCCTTGTTAGTACGCGAGAAAACCACTACCGCAGCTTCTGCACCGGTAAGGGTGCAAAGCTCACTGGTTTTCTTCACAGCTCCACTTTTCCGTTTTGAGAAAGTAACTTGGGACCTAGCCTCATTTTCAATTCTTGCAATTCGAACTTTTTTTCGGCCTCGGCCTTTACGCGGTCGGGAAGAAGAAGCATTCATATTCGAGAATGAAGGAAAGATGATTGCAGAAATGAAAGTTTAAGATGAAAGTGTTGCAACCAAAAGTTGATGATATAGGCATGAAACTTCATGCCTATTTATAGAACTATACTAGTGAAAAAACCCAAACACTACCCATAAATATGTTTAGATCACTCATAATTATAATAGAAAATTGGATTTAACTAATGATGCTTTTTCAGTTTGTTGGATATTAAGGTGTGTGTGTTTCCCTTAGACCATCTAGAATCGTTAAATATTTGATAGATATGATTGTATAATATTGTTTAATTGTTCTTTCCACATTTCTTAAACAAAATCTTGATGTCCGGTGCTGCCTGCTGTGTTATGTATGATTATGGTAAAATTTCATTGAATATTTCAGCCAAATATAATAGGTGATATCAGGGTGCATTAAATGTTTGTGCCAAATATTATGTGTGAAATCAGATGCAAATAATTGTTATCTCACGAGAGAACTCTGTTAGTATTATAGCATAAAAATGAAACAAACAATGATGTTCATACTGTTGTAGAAATTAAAATTGCCAAATTACAATATAAAACTCAACTATTACGGGAATTGTAGTAAAGAATAGGATATAATTATGGACTAGTCAGTTTGAACATTCGTTGGCTGAAATTTTCTAAAACAAATTGGAAAAAGTTCTTGACAATATAGAAACACGTAAAGAGTATAAAGAGCTAAATATGGAAAAACAAAACAATTATATTTTAATCTTCCAAATTTTTTAGTCACCAATAATATTGATTCGAAACGATGTTGAATTAATTGAAATAACGCTACAAGTATTATGAAATAATTTCCTTTGGAAACATGCATGTAAAGCTTGTTTCTCTGAGTCTAAAAATTCATCAAAACCAAGAAGTTTTTGTTTATAGACATGTTTTTTGGGGGACGAAGGAGCTCTACAATCTTCCTGATCCAAACCCTCAGGCAAACATTTTTAAAACAATGTGCAATAGCAAATGAACATAATCCTGCAATGTCACTCAATGTACGACGAGTATTTATATACCTAATTTCTTTCTTTATAGATACATTTTCAATTGTTGAAAATTTCACAGAGAGATCACTCATATAAAGAAGACCACCAAATTAAGTTAGTTGTGACATAGAAAAGATAATCATTCTTTCAACCAAAGTCAAGTAGATATTTAAGATGTCATATAAGATAAAATGAATAAAATGAGTGATTCGACATACATAAAAGGCAAGGAAATGTAAAAATTACCAACTTCATCAATAGCCCTTGAAAACGATCGGAACGCCATTAATCTTTTTTGCGTCCTTTGTTCGATTATGTTCTCGCTACTAAATCTGAATCAGGACCAACTCATCATGGATCTCCTGATGGAACCCAACTCAGGTTTCCTCTCAATCAATATTGCAGAAACCATGATCATTGCTAACCAAACCTTTAAATGTCTATAATTTTAACGATTGATTAATTTTTTTATAAGAAACCGTGATTTTTGCAAAAACACAGTTACTTTCGGTTGTCTACTGTACTTCATAAAATAAACGAAAAACTTCCGTGCTTTAAAAGATGAAAGTTTATGCATTCGTAGTACATTGACGCATTTATTTGAGTCAACAAAACATTAATGTTAGAGGTCCTTTGCAATATAGGATAATAAATACTTTGTGATCGCGTTTTCTGATAGTCGAAAGCATGCATACTATTACACATTAGCCTTTGTTAGTAAGAACTAGTTTCAACATCAAAGAAATGCTGAGTGAATCTAGCCAAATAGATCACAGTTTAATGATTTAAACAGAAGCTTCTGCGTACATGAGCCAAAATTTCCATAATGAGTATGTTGTAAATTAATTACTTGATAATGTAAAAATATCCATTACTTTTTTTTTTTTTTTTTTTGATTTGCAAGAATATTTGTGACTTATTGTTTTATTTATTAGATTCTTCCCTGGTGACATTACAAGGACGTACCAATTTGCTCATATTGTGAACCACGTCAAAATCAATAAGAGGAACCTTATTAAAAGACACACTCAAGGAAAATTGTAATTTTAATACCCTGATTTGACACCATTTATTGATTCATACCTTAGCTTGGCAGCTCGCGATTTTGGCACTTCCATTTAGCAATTTCTTTAATTTTAGTACTCCGGTCGCGGTAATTGTCAAATCTCATCAGATTTTTCCAACTTGGAACAATATTTGGGGATTTTGACCAAGTCAAAACAAAAATTCAACAAACTCGCCACGTTGGATTCCATATGGAAAAACAAAACAAATTAAATTCTTAAAATAAAACAAGAAATAAAAAATAACAAAAACAAATAAATTAAAAAATTACAGAAAAAAGAGAATTTAAAAAGTTCTCCTAGAATTCATGTAAACTAAACTAAATATCTTAAAACTGATTTTAACATGTTTATCTAATTTCATTAACTAATGTGCAATAAAGTCGGTGACGCATCGGATGAAACGAGTAATGTTTTGTGGTGGTGAAATTGACTCCGACGATCGATGTGTACGTCGATTGCCATGCCTGTGCCGCAAACGATAGCTCACCCTCCTCTACTGGTTTCTCTGCCGTTGACGAGGTTTGTTAGGGGGTGGGGTGGGGTGGCGCTGTGAATCCGGGAAGTCGTGTTCCCCGGGTTTTTTTTATTTATTAGTTTTATCTTGTTTTTCAATTAATATTAATTTTATGAAATTAAAAATCTGTTAAAACTATTTTTAAAATTTTATTTCAGTTTACATTAATTTCAAATGAAAATTTTTAAATTTTATTTTTTGTAATTTTATTTTTTGTTATTTTTTGTTACTTATTTTTATTTTAAGAATTAAATTTTGTTTTGTTTTCCATGTGGAGTCCTACGTGGCGATTTAGCATAGTTGTCATTTTGGCTTGGATCAAATCCCCAAATTGTGTGCCACGTTGGCAAAATCTGGCGAGATTTTAAAACCGCTGCTACCAGGGTACAAAAATTGAAAGCAAAAAGCCAAATTGGGGTAACAAAAACTTGATCAACCAAGTGAAGGTATGAAAAAAGAATCCGTGTCAAGTTAAGGTATCAAAAAGACAATTTGCCGACATACGCATATGTTACCTTCATAAAAAGATAGATCAACTTCTTCCCCGCTTCAATCTCGACCCCCACCTATGGTTTCATAAAAACACGACTTTGTGCAAAGTCTTATGAAAGCACAATGGCAGTTTTAGACAATTAACAAATCATAGAGGGGTTGCGTGCTGAAATTTGAAACCATTGAGGAGTTTTAGGGGATATCAACCCCAAATGATAGGTTGCTCAATTTACTATCTAGCATGCAACAACTTCGTCTTGTAATTAATTCATCCAGATCCGTACAAGCCAAACCAAGGAAATATATAGGAAGATTAAACCACAATTTTAAAAAAACCGCGCGAACCAAAACGATCAAATGTTTTATTAATAAATATGACAATTGTTCAAAGGAAAAAGACGACAACGACGACAGCATAACCACAACAACAACAAGGAAAGAGAACAAACTCAAGAGTTGTAAACAAAATATAGAAATAGACTAGAAAACTAAATATGACCACCAAACAAATTATATCAAAAGAAACCATGGCTACTACCGGGGTTGTCACCCTGATGACGGATGTTATAACCACCATCATTTGTGCCTTGGTTGGATGGACCCGCGGCGTTAGAACCTGAGGGCATACCAAAAGCGTTATTTCCTTCTATAGTATTGTTTGCATTCTGCATTTGCGAATCAGTAAGATGCTCAACATTCCGAGCGCTTGAAGTTAATAACTCAAACAGTTGTGGGTTGAGTTCATCACTAGAAGGGAATGCTGCCTGCATTTCAGGAGTCCTCGTCAATTGGTCCAGTCCTCACCTCGGTTATTCTCTTCTTCCAGCATGTCCTCGGCATGATTATATTGCTGAGTCGAGAACCTTCCGTGAAGCTGAGGCACTTGATTATATGGAGGAAAACCGTTTGGATTCGTATACCTGTTCACAATAGTGTTTACGTCAGGACTGCCAAAAGAATACGCCTTGTTAGTACGCGAGAAAACCACTACCGCAGCTTCTGCACTGGTAAGGGTGCAAAGCTCACTGGTTTTCTTCACAGCTCCACTTTTCCGTTTTGAGAAAGTAACTTGGGACCTAGCCTCATTTTCAATTCTTGCTATTCGAACTTTTTTTCGGCCTCGGCCTTTACGCGGTCGGGAAGAAGAAGCATTCATATTCGAGAATGAAGGAAAGATGATTGCAGAAATGAAAGTTTAAGATGAAAGTGTTGCAACCAAAAGTTGATGATATAGGCATGAAACTTCATGCCTATTTATAGAACTATACTAGTGAAAAAACCCAAACACTACCCATAAATATGTTTAGATCACTCATAATTATAATAGAAAATTGGATTTAACTAATGATGCTTTTTCAGTTTGTTGGATATTAAGGTGTGTGTGTTTCCCTTAGACCATCTAGAATCGTTAAATATTTGATAGATATGATTGTATAATATTGTTTAATTGTTCTTTCCACATTTCTTAAACAAAATCTTGATGTCCGGTGCTGCCTGCTGTGTTATGTATGATTATGGTAAAATTTCATTGAATATTTCAGCCAAATATAATAGGTGATATCAGGGTGCATTAAATGTTTGTGCCAAATATTATGTGTGAAATCAGATGCAAATAATTGTTATCTCACGAGAGAACTCTGTTAGTATTATAGCATAAAAATGAAACAAACAATGATGTTCATACTGTTGTAGAAATTAAAATTGCCAAATTACAATATAAAACTCAACTATTACGGGAATTGTAGTAAAGAATAGGATATAATTATGGACTAGTCAGTTTGAACATTCGTTGGCTGAAATTTTCTAAAACAAATTGGAAAAAGTTCTTGACAATATAGAAACACGTAAAGAGTATAAAGAGCTAAATATGGAAAAACAAAACAATTATATTTTAATCTTCCAAATTTTTTAGTCACCAATAATATTGATTCGAAACGATGTTGAATTAATTGAAATAACGCTACAAGTATTATGAAATAATTTCCTTTGGAAACATGCATGTAAAGCTTGTTTCTCTGAGTCTAAAAATTCATCAAAACCAAGAAGTTTTTGTTTATAGACATGTTTTTTGGGGGACGAAGGAGCTCTACAATCTTCCTGATCCAAACCCTCAGGCAAACATTTTTAAAACAATGTGCAATAGCAAATGAACATAATCCTGCAAAGTCACTCAATGTACAACGAGTATTTATATACCTAATTTCTTTCTTTATAGATACATTTTCAATTGTTGAAAATTTCACAGAGAGATCACTCATATAAAGAAGACCACCAAATTAAGTTAGTTGTGACATAGAAAAGATAATCATTCTTTCAACCAAAGTCAAGTAGATATTTAAGATGTCATATAAGATAAAATGAATAAAATGAGTGATTCGACATACATAAAAGGCAAGGAAATGTAAAAATTACCAACTTCATCAATAGCCCTTGAAAACGATCGGAACGCCATTAATCTTTTTTGCGTCCTTTGTTCGATTATGTTCTCGCTACTAAATCTGAATCAGGACCAACTCATCATGGATCTCCTGATGGAACCCAACTCAGGTTTCCTCTCAATCAATATTGCAGAAACCATGATCATTGCTAACCAAACCTTTAAATGTCTATAATTTTAACGATTGATTAATTTTTTTATAAGAAACCGTGATTTTTGCAAAAACACAGTTACTTTCGGTTGTCTACTGTACTTCATAAAATAAACGAAAAACTTCCATGCTTTAAAAGATGAAAGTTTATGCATTCGTAGTACATTGACGCATTTATTTGAGTCAACAAAACATTAATGTTAGAGGTCCTTTGCAATATAGGATAATAAATACTTTGTGATCGCGTTTTCTGTTAGTCGAAAGCATGCATACTATTACACATTAGCCTTTGTTAGTAAAAACTAGTTTCAACATCAAAGAAATGCTGAGTGAATCTATCCATATAGATCACAGTTTAATGATTTAAACAGAAGCTTCCGCGTACATGAGCCAAGATTTCTATAATGAGTATGTTGTAAATTAATTAATTGATAATGTAAAAATATCCATGATTTTTTTTTTTTTTTTTTTTTTTGTGATTTGGAAGAATATTTGTGACATTGTTTTATTTATTACATTCTTCCTTGGTGACATTATAAGGACGTACCAATTTTCTCATATTGTGAACCACGTCAAAATCAATAAGATGAACCTTATTTAAAGACACACGCAAGGAAAATTGTAATTTTGATACCCTGATTTGACACCATTTCTTTATTCATACCTTAGCTTGGCAGGTCGCGATTTTGGCACTTCCATTGAGAAATTTCTTTAATTTTAGTACTCCGGTCGCAGTAATTGTCAAATCTCATCGGATTTTTCCAACGTGGAACAAAATTTGGGGATTTTGACCAAGTCAAATTGAAAACTCAACAAACTCGCCACATCGGATTCCATATGGAAAAACAAAACAAATTAAATTCTTAAAATAAATCAAGAAATAAAAAATAACAAAAACAAATAAATTAAAAAAATACAGAAAAAAGAGAATTAAAAAACTCTCCTCGAATTCATGTAAACTAAACTAAAAATCTTAAAAATGATTTTAACATGTTTATCTAATTTCATTAACTAATGTGCAATAAAGTCGGTGACGCATCGGATGAAGCAAGTGATGTTTTGTGGTGGTGAAATTGACTTCGACGATCGATGTGTACGTCGATTGCCATGCATGTGCCGCAAATGATAGCTCACCCTCCTCTACTGGTTTCTCTGCCGTTGATGAGGTTTGTAAGGGGGTGGGGTGGGGTGGCGCTGTGAATCCGGGAAGTCGTGTTCCCCGGGTTTTTATTTATTTATTAATCTTATCTTGGTTTTAATTAATATTCATTTTATGAAATTAAAAATCTGTTAAAACTATTTTTAAAATTTTATTTCAGTTTACATTAATTTCCAATGAAAATTTTTAAATTTTATTTTTTGTAATTTTTTTTTTGTCCTTTTTTCTTACTTATTTTTATTTTAAGCATTAAATTTTGTTTTGTTTTCCATGTGGAATCCGACGAGGCGATTTCGCATAGTTGTCATTTTGGCTTGGATCAAATCCCCAAATTGTGTGCCACGTTGGCAAAATCTGGCGAGATTTTAAAACCGCTGCTACCAGGGTACAAAAATTGAAAGCAAAAAGCCAAATTGGGGTAACAAAAACTTGATCAACCAAGTGAAGGTATGAAAAAAGAATCCGTGTCAAGTTAAGGTATCAAAAAGACAATTTGCCGACATACGCATATGTTACCTTCATAAAAAGATAGATCATCTTCTTCCCCGCTTCAATCTCGACCCCCACCTATGGTTTCATAAAAACACGACTTTGTGCAAAGTCTTATGAAAGCACAAGGGCAATTTTAGACAATTAACAAATCATAGAGGGGTTGCGTGCTGAATTTTGAAACCATTGAGAAGTTTTAGGGGATATCAACCCCAAATGATAGGTTGCTCAATTTACTATCTAGCATGCAACAACTTCATCTTGTAATTAATTTATCCAGATCCGTACAAGCCAAACCAAGGAAATATATAGGAAGATTAACCACAATTTTAAAAAAACCGCGCGAACCAAAACGATCAAATGTTTTATTAATAAATATGACCATAGTTCAAAGGAAAAAGACGACAACAACGACAGCATAACAACAACAACAACAAAGAAAGAGAACAAACTCAAGAGTTGTAAACAAAACATAGAAATAGACTAGAAAAGTAAATATGACCCCCAAAACGAATTATATCAAAAGAAACCATGGCTACTACCGGGGTTGTCACCCTGATGAGGGATGTTATAACCACCATCATTTGTGCCTTGGTTGGATGGACCGGCGGCGTTAGAACCTGAGGGCATACCAAAAACGTTATTTCCTTCTATATTATTGTTGGCATTCTGCATTTGCGAATCAATAAGATGCTCAACATTCCGAGCGCTTGAAGTTAATAACTCAAACAGTTGTGGGTTGAGTTCATCACTAGAAGGGAATGCTGCCTAAATAAAACTGAATTTTCCTTTAAAATAATTTTGCAAACAAGGAAATAAAATATAGTTGGACCTGGCAGTCCTGACTGTTCAATCCAGTTTGAAACGTGTCGGACTTGCGGTCCTAACAATCTCCCCCAATTGACTTGTTTGGCAAAAAAACTTTTAAATCCCAAGGAAAATGTAGACATGCTGAAATAAAACTAGTAGAGATAGGCACATAAATCAACCAACGAGTCTCGACAGCAATAAAAACTTGTTGCAACAGCAGTGCAACAATCCGCAAAACAACTTAAAAACAAAACAAAATAAATAAGCAGTTAAATCATTGTTCTTAAGCGGAATAATAAAAATAAAACAAAATAAAAACATAAGATCAGCAGCCGAGAGAATCTCCCCCATTCTTCAAAATCTCCCCCATTCTACATATTCTGTTTACTCCCCCATTTTGCCAGAACTAGTCAAGGCTTTGCCGCTAATTGGGCAAGCGACTGGTTCATGGACTCCAACAATGAAATGACCTGGGCAAGTTGCGACTGTAGGTTGTCGAGACTGCCCTGGGGAACAGACGGTCCAGCTTTATTATCCCTGGCAGTTGGGACAGGTCGCCGGATCGGAGAACCGAGAAGAGCTTGAACAAGGTGACTCGGGGCATGATAGGGCTTAGGGCGTCTCGTCATCTTATCCTTCGTGACCCGGATATCCATTTGAGATGTGAGCGTGCGGTAGATCAAGGATGGATAGCCTAAGGTCATCTTCATCTTGTGGTCGAATGCTTCAAGTTGTATGCCCTCAAAGACCAGTTTCCCAAGATTAATGGGAGCATTCGAACCAATTCGGAATAGGACAGAAGCAGTTAACGGACTAACAGTAGAAGTATGGGGCATAGGAAACCAATTTCTTACTATTATACTGTAGATCAGACCATACCATGGAAGAAGGGAACCTCGCTGTAGATTTCCATTCTTTGGCCACTTCATGGGTTGGCCGGTTATGGTTGACGCGACTGCATCCATGTCTGCCTCCAGTTCCAGCTCGGAGTCGCGACCGGTTTGTACGTCTGGAGACCCCAACTGCATGTTCAGGATCTGAGGACTGATCTTGAAGATAAACTTCCTCACATACACTGAATGTTCCTTGGCAGAGCCTGAAACGCCTAGTTGAGTATCCAGATTGGCATAGAACTCGTGCACAATCTGGGTTACAGACGGTTGCACCCTGCAAGTGGATTCAAGAAACCCTCTCCCTTTCAAAAACTCGATAATATTCGTACCCTCATGAGAATCATCATGAAGTTGGACTTCATGAACAGGAATGCGGCCAGTAGGAGGAGTATACCTGACTTTGGCATGAGTGGTGTAAAACCTGTCGGAGATAGCCTTCTTCACCCTGAAAGGCTCATCGGACGGTAAGACACGGGGAGGGGCGGCATAACCTCCTTCAGCTTCTTCTTCAGTCTGGGCGTGGCTGCCTTCCTCAGAGGCTGACTGGTCGCCTGACTGGTTGTCCTGATCAGACAAGGACTGAGTTGGTCGTTTCTGCTGTTTGCGGACAGGGCTGGAATCTGAGTCAGAGACCTCGATTGGAGCAGAGTCCGAGGCAGCAGCAGCGGATCGAGGACGTTTGGAAATAGGAGTCTTGGTACGTGTCCCGACTCGGCTCGCGACACCCTCTGCAACAGGTTTGGACTTTTGGCGAGCAGATGGGGTGCGCTTTGGAGGTTGAGCCTTCTGCTTCCCTTTGGCCGCAGCGGTGTGGCGGCGAGAGGATGCAGGAACAGGTGCAGGTGACGGCGAAGCGTCTTCCGGCAGTGGAACAGAGTGAGAGTCATCCAAAGGAGGAGAGAACTCTCGTGCCTGAGGAGAAGCGGCACGGGGTGGTGACTCTATTGCCGGTGGCGGTGGTGTGGTGACTTGCGGCGGTGGTGGCGCATCGGAAAATGGCGGTGGAACATAGTCCGCCGGAATTCTGATTGAGAGCGGCATCGGTTGCAAGACTTGGGACAACTCGTTGCCCGTGGAGGACGCACTATCATGGTCGACTGGTGGGGTCGACTGAGAAGGTTCTCTTGTTGACTTAGTTTTCACCATGTTAAAGATTTTCTTGAGAAACGTAGGTGAGAAAGAAGACATAAACAAAAAACACAGACCAAAAATAAACACAAGAGAGAGAAAGATAGTAGGATTGCGTGAGATATGATAATAAGGTAAGACATATAAATAGATGAAATCAAATCAATGTCCTATCTTCCATAATCATTATCCACAACTTCCCATAAGTGATAGGACTCTTACCAAGACTAATCAAGGAAAGATTCCAACAATGACGCGCAACTCAATCTCTACTAAAAAACGCGGCAAAACATAGGCGGGAAACAAATTCATGCCGAAATTAAACATATTGCGTTTTAAAGACAAAAATAAAAAATAAAAATTGCACCTGTGTAATAAAATAAAAATTAAAACAAATTAAAACACAAATTAAAGGAAACAAACAGAAAGTAACTCAGCAAATTACTCACATAACTTACCGAGGACCGATTCAACTGGTGTAAGTGGATGTCGAGACACCCTGTCATGACAGACTATAAGACTGAGTATAAAACAGGTCGGAACTGAAGCATACTCATGAACCAGATGAATACATTAAAATGTGTGTGTGTGAATTCTCATATGATAAATAGATGAAAGGGAAGAGAATTTGAAAGGGGCAAAAATCATTTTGCAAGATATCTCTTTTCAAACAATACAATTGCACCTTGTACACACACTTTGAGCCTTTTGCATAGAGGTAGCTTTCGCACATATCTTTATGTAGAATATGGTAGCTCTTTTCAATTTTGTGATGACCGTGAGATATGAATTGAATGCTTTCACACATATTCATTGAGTTTAGGCAGTTTTTTCCTCCATATATTTTTCTTTTGAAGCACTTTTTCTTTTGGCTCATGCTCTCTTTGTTCTTTTCTTTTCATAACTCTTTTGTACACTCATACTTTTCTTTTCATGCTCAATCCTTCTGTTTTTAAAGTGATGAGGTAGCAAAAGTGGACAATGTCTATGTCAAAGAGATTATAAAAACAAATTAAAAACAAAAATTGCCCGTTGCAAAATCCTTCGATTTCACTGATTTAACTGAGGGAAAGATGTGCACTGTGTATCAATGCAGTTCTAAGTACGCTCCAGAACCGGCTGTCCAACAGGTCTGCAAGTAAGTCATGACAGTTAGTTCAACAAATAAAAACATCTCAATTAAATCGGGCACGCGACCAACGCTTAGTGGAGACAAATGCTGAGAGACTTTCTGAGGGTCTCAAAGCTTTGTGAAACAATTTTCTTCATAAAAATAACAGCAGTTTGTCTTCCAGTCGCGACATGCTTAATGACAACACATTCATTATCACCTAAATCACATATGAGATGGTGCCATAAATACGTGTGCTGTGTGCATAAGTGCTTAACATGATTATGAGCA
Source organism: Misopates orontium (assembly GCA_946800315.1). Classification (NCBI taxonomy): domain Eukaryota; kingdom Viridiplantae; phylum Streptophyta; class Magnoliopsida; order Lamiales; family Plantaginaceae; genus Misopates; species Misopates orontium. Next base: position 25,550,365 of record OX326947.1, read on the forward strand.
ATGATAATAGCACAGTTGTGGTTACTAAAGACCAACACATCACTTTGCACAAAAACAAAATTCTTAAGCATGTGATCAACCCAACCAATATCAAGTAATATGACAAGATTATGCATAGTTAGGTAGAGATGACTTCCTGTTCCAAAAGTGGAGAAACTGAGGTCTATGAAGTTGCCTCTTGTCTCATTGACAACCCATGTAGAAGTTGCCACAGGAATCATCGACTGTTCTGCAGTTTCAAGATCAAGGTCCTTGATAGGATATTGAACGCACTTGGATTGATCTATGACCAATCTGTTGGCTCCTTGACTGACCTGCGAACCATAAAAACAAATTAGTTCACTAACTAAAGGAGAAATAGGTCTGTTTGAAACAGAGTTTGTGAACTGTTCTGTAGGGAGTCGTGACAGCTTTAGAGTATAGCAATTTTCAGCAGTCCGATTTCCTGAAAAAACACAAAACCTTTGGTTATCAAATACATGGCATTCATCTTGTGTAAACGTGACAACCAACTTTTGATCGCATAGCTGGCTTATGCTAATCAAATTTTGCTCAAGTCCATCAACATGGAACACATCGTTAAGTATAGGACACCCGTTAAGAATGAGTGTTCCTTTTGCAACCACTTGACCCTTTTTACCATTACCGAACTGAACTGTTCCACTTGGACCAGTAATATAGTTAGTCAAAAGGTTTTTGTTCCCTGTCATGTGATGTGAGCATGCACTGTCATGATACCAACAATCAGGTGAGGCGTTTTCAACAGATGAAAAAGAAAAATGAATATTTTTATGATTAGAACATTTCACCCTTATGTGATTTGTTGGTTCAGAATCTTCATCGGAGTCTTTAAACACTGTTTTTCGTGGAGTCTTCCGAGTTGTCATGACTCATGGTCCAACAGGTTTCTTTGATGTGCTCCTTGATGAGTTCTGTTTTAAGTCAGAACAGCGTGACCGAATATGTCCTTGACCACCACAATGATAACAAGCTCTGCTAGACTTGCGAGTCCGTCGTGACCACCAAACAGGACTGGGCCTGTTATCTTGACTAGGCCTGCGATTAAAAACATGAGACTGTGAGCATTTAAGATCACGTGCTAAGCTATCATCATCTATATCAGATATACTAGGAATCTCCCTGCTTAGACCGATCGGTGGGTGGTAACCAAGACCAGCATGATTAAAAATGGGACTAGGACAATGATCAGATTCCTTGTCCTGATTGTCTGTGACAACCTTATTGAGAACCTTAAGAACATCTTGCAAGTGTGTTTCCAAATCCTCAAAAATGGTGATTGATTCTTTTATACTGAGTACATCAATTTTGAGGGCCATGACTTGTCTATTGAGATCAACGTTCTTGCGTATCTCTGAAAACAACAAATTTCGAAAGAGTCTGATTTCCAAGAATGGATCAGGGGAATTATCGTCCTCAGTGTCATCGCTGTTTTCCTGAGTAGTCAAGACAGGTGGTAAGTCATGATCAAAAATAGAAGAAAATGCAAAAAATGTTCTTTCTTCAGGTTCATCAATACAACAATCTAACTCGTCATCACTGCATATAGATGTTATCGTTTAAATCTCAGAAGCAGTTTCGGAGTTGTCCTGGTCAGTCGCGACAGGGGATGAGTCGGGTTGAATGACAGAGGAGAGTGCAATATTTGCTTTTTCTCCTACCTCATCTTCACTTTCAGATGACTCTCCATCACTCCAAGTGCACACCATGGCTTTTGTCTTTATTATTCGGGAGAAGATTTGCACAATCAGTTTGTATGTGACCATAGCCTTGGCATTCCCTGCATTGAACACCTTTTCCTCTTCTTTTGTAGCTAAGATCATTAGCAGCGGAAGATTTTAATGAATTATCAGAGTTTGAAGGGAAAGTGTTCGTACCTTTATTTTTCCACTTGGAAAACTTTCGGAGTCCTTTGGAGAGAAACGCGACAGATTTCTCAAACTCGTCCTTATCGTCACTTTGAGGTTTGTCTTTGATTTCAGCTTTAAGTGCACACCTTTTGAAGTGACTCCATTCAAATTCTTTTTCAACTCGAAAGTTGAGAGGGCACCCATGAGCTCTTCGAGTGACAAGTTCTCCACGTCTCTTGCTTCTTCAATCGCCTCAATTTTCATATCGAATCTTGAGGGTAAAATGCGAAGAGTTTTCTGAACAAGTTTGGACTCACTGTACTCATCACCGAGGACGAAGGCTTCATTTTCAATGTCTCTAAGTTTGGCATTGTATTGAGCTATTGTTTCATGATCCTCCATTTTGAGTTCCTCAAACCGTGTACCAAGGATTTGTCTTTTGGATCTTTTCACGGATGGGGTACCTTCATGGGCAACGCGGAGGGTGTTCCATGCATCTTTGTCCGATTCACACTTTGAGATCAGTTTGAACTTATTTAGGTCGACTCCATTTAAAATTGCATTGATTGCAATGGAGCTGTAGCTCGCGTCGAGATCTTCTGCGTCAGACCAGTCGAGCTCCAGCTTCGGCTTTCCATCTTTATCTAGTGGTGGAGTCCATCCTTTGAGAATGCTTTTCCATGCTTTCTGATTTTCCCTTTTGATGAAAGCTGTCATGCGGACCTTCCAGTATGAATAGTTGAATTCATTTAAGAGGGGCGGCTTTGATGATGATGATCCCTCAACGTTTTGTGCCATTAGATCTGCAAGATCTAAATAAAACCAGAATCTCACCAATGTAAGTAGGTGATAGGCTCTTGATCCCAATTGACAGATCTTTAGGTCTAATACTTTACGTTTTAAGCAGTAGTTGCGATACCTAGTCTAGACAGGTAAGTAAGACAGGTATAAAAGACAGTAAAGTAAGACAACAGATTTTAACGTGGTTCGGGCTATGTCCTACATCCACGAGGCTTTCGCCTGAATCAAACTTCTTTCAACGGAGAAAAGTTATTACACCAACTGGTTTTACTCTAACACCGAATCCCTCAAATGTTGATACCACCGGAACCTTTTTCGCGTCTACTCTGTTTGACCTGTAAGATCAAAGCTCCCGTATCGATCTTCTTATGAGAAAGCTTCAAAGCAAACTGCACGTACGTATAGATCCCTCTAACTGGCGCAATCCTTTCCCGTTGAACTCCCTTCAACTCTCGTTGGCTTCTCACGTTCTTGATGTAACTCAAGAGGGCGAAAACTAAGAAATCAAAATAAAAGAGAACACCTAAAGATGTATATTTTGTTACACGAGTGTTCTACATTGATTCCTAGGATTTCTACTATTTATAGGATAGCTCTCCTGAAAGATCTCCTTGAATCTCGGCCAGTCTCCATATCCAGTCGAGACAAGATCTTTCCAAATTTAAAAAGTTCTCCTCGAATTCATGTAAACTAAACTAAAAATCTTAAAAATGATTTTAACATGTTTATCTAATTTCATTAACTAATGTGCAATAAAGTCGGTGACGCATTGGATGAAACGAGTGATGTTTTGTGGTGGTGAAATTGACTCTGACGATCGATGTGTACGTCGATTGCCATGCATGTGCCGCAAACGTTAGCTCACCCTCCTCTACTGGTTTCTCTGCCATTGACGAGGTTTGTTAGGGGGTGGGGTGGGGTGGCACTGTGAATCTGGGAAGTCGTGTTCCCCGGGTTTTTTTTATTTATTAGTTTTATCTTGTTTTTCAATTAATATTAATTTTATGAAATTAAAAATCTGTTACAACTATTTTTAAAATTTTATTTCAGTTTACATAAATTTCAAATGAGAATTTTTAACTTTTTTTTTTTTGTAATTTTATTTTTTTTTGTAATTTTTCCTTACTTATTTTTATTTTAAGACTTAAATTTTGTTTTGTGTTCCCTGTGGAGTCCGACGTGGCGATTTCGCATAGTTGTCATTTTGGCTTGGATCAAATCCCCAAATTTTGTGCCACGTTGGCAAAATCTGGCGAGATTTTAAAATCGCTGCTACCGGGGTACCAAAATCGGAAAAAAAAAAAAAATAAAAAAAAATAAAAAAGCCAAATTGGGGTAACTAAAACTTGATCAACCAAGTTAAGGTATGAAAAAAGAATCCGTGTCAAGTTAAGGTATCAAAAATACAATTTTGCCGACATACGCATATGTTACCTTCATAAAAAGATAGATCATCTTCTTCCACCCTTCAATCTCGACCCCCGCCTATGGTTTCATAAAAACACGACTTTGTGCAAAGTCTTATGAAAGCACAATGGCAATTTTAGACAATTAACAAATTATAGAGGGGTTTCGTGCTGAATTTTTAAACCATTGAGGAGTTTTAGGGGATATCAACCCCAAATGATAGGTTGCTCAATTTACTATCTAGCATGCAACAACTTCATTTTGTAATTAATTCATCCAGATCCGTACAAGCCAAACCAAGGAAATATATAGGAAGATTAAACCACAATTTTAAAAAAACCGCGCGAACCAAAACGATCAAATGCTTTATTAATAAATATGACAAGAGTTCAAAGTAAAAAGACGACAACGACGACAACATAACAACAACAAAAAAGAAAGAGAACAAACTCAAGAGTTGTAATCAGAACATAAAAATGGACTCGCAATGAAAATATGACCTCCAAACATATTATATCAAAAAAAGCCATTACTACTTGGATTGTGCCCCTGAGGGTTGTTATAACCACCATCATTTGTTCCTTGGTTGGATGGACCCGCGGCGTTAGAACCTGAGGGCATACCAAAAGCGTTATTTCCTTCTATAGTATTGTTTGCAATCTGCATTTGCATATCAATAAGTTGCTAAACATTCCGAGCGCTTGAAGTTAATAACTCAAACAGTTGTGGGTTGAGTTCATCACTAGAAGGGAATGCTGCCTGCATTTCAGGAGTCCCCATCAATTGGTCCAGTTCTTGCCCTCGGTTTTTCTCTGCTTCTAGCATGGCCTTGGCATCATTATATTGCTGAGTCGAGAACCTTCTGTGAAGCTGAGGCAGTTGATTGTAAGGAGGAAAACCGTTTAAATTCGTAAACCTGTTTACAATAGTGTTTATGTCAGGACTGCCCAAACGAATACGCCTTGTTAGTACGTGAGAAAACCACTACCGCAGCTTCTGCATCGGTAAGGGTGCAAAGCTCACTGGTTTTCTTTGTATCTCCACTTTTCCGTTTGGAGAAAGTAACTGCGAGCTTGCCTCGTTTTCAATTCTTGCAATTCGCACTTTTTTTCGGCCTCAGCCTTTACGCGGCCGGGAAGAAGAAGCATTCATATTCAAGAATGAAGGGAAGACTATTGCAGAAAATAAATGTTTAAGATGAAAGTATAGCAACCAAAAGTTGATGATATAGGCATGAAACTTCTATGCCTATTTATAGGACTATACTAGTGAAAAAACACAAACACTACCCATAAATATGTTTAGATCACTCATAATTATAATAGAAAATTGAATTTAACTAATGATGCTTTTTCAGTTTGTTGGATGTTAAGGTGTGTGTGCTTATCCTTGGTCCATCTAGAATCGTTAAATATTTGATAGACATGTTTGTATAATATTGTTTAATTGTTCTTTCCACATTTCTTAAACAAAATCTTGATGTCCGGTGCTGCCTGGTGTTTCATGTTTGATTATGCGCGAAAGAAAATTTCATTGAATATTTTCAGCCAAATATAAAAGGTGATATCAGGTTGCATTAAATGTTTCTGCCAAATATTATGGGTGAAATCAGATGAAAATAAATGTTTTCTCATGAGAGAACTGTGTTAGTATTATAGTGTAAAAATTGAAACAAACAAGATGCTAATATTGTTGTAGAAATTAAAATTGCAAAGATTACAATATAAAACTCAACTATTACGGGAATTGGAGCAAAGAATAGGATATAATTATGACTAGCTAGTCATTTTGAACATTTGTTGCCCATTGATTATTTTTTGAAAGAAATCGTGATTTTCGTCAAAAACAGTTACTTTCCATGGTCTAATGTACTTCATAAAATAATCGGAAAACTTCCGTACTTGAATAGATTAAATTTTAAGCATTCGGAGTACACGTACACATGTATTTGAGGCAACAAAAAATCAATATTAGGGTCCTTTAGATTATAGGATAATAAATACCTTGTGATCGCGTTTTCTTATAGTCGAAAGCATGCTTACTATTTCACATTAACCTTTGATGATAAAAACTAATTTCAACATCAAAGAAATATCGAATGTGTCTAGCCAAATAGATCCCAGTTTAAAGATTTAAACAGAAAATCCTGTGAACATGAGCCAAGATTTTATGATGAGTATGTTGTAAAATAATTAATTAATAATCTAGTAATATTCATGACTCTTTGTTTTTGATATGCTACCATATTCGTGACTTATTGTTTTGTTTTTAGCTTCTTCCTTGATGAAAAATGAATGTCAAATAAGAAAAATAAGAGAAGGTTAATCTTATCGGGAAAAAAATAAAATAAAAACAAAAATAAGAGAAGGTAAATGTAATATCAACTAAAAGGATGTGTACAACTCATGGTTATAATATAAGATTTATCATTGTGTATTTTAGAAACAAAATTGAATGAACAGAAGCTAAACACACGGACCAATTGATAGTCTATTCTTTAAATCTAGAAAATTGACCATAGAAGTAAAATATAAAATGCATTTTATACCTTAAAGAAAATTCCGGAAATCAGAGCATGTGCGAGTGATATATATTTAAACAACCCGTAGACATTTACTTTTTGTGTTAATCTATAATATCAATGCATAAACAAAATTTAAATCTTTTGATATATATATTTTTTGTTGAACAAATCTTTTGATATATAACTATGCTAGCCAATAATCAAGAAACATTTAAAACATTTTTAGAGATTATGTATACAAAATAAATATACAAAGGCTCGAGACATCACAATTAGTAGACTATGTATCTCAATATAAATATATAATGAACTATTAGTTGGTCCAAAGATTAAAATATTAATTCAGATATTGTCTATTCTTTTCAACGTATCTACATCTTAGTTAGGAGGAGATATAAAAAAATTAATTTATAAAAAGATCCATTTTTTTTACTATATTAACACTTTCATCAATATTTTGATAGCAAAGTACAATAATGTAACCTATTATTAGTGATTTAAGCTTAATACTAATTTAGAGAATTTACTAAAAGATTGTACATTTACTAAGGTATGATTTTTTTTAAAGAAAACTCTAAAAGATTTTCAATTTGGGATTTACTCGTACTTCTTGCAAATAAATATCAAATTATTGTGCATATGTCAATCTAAACTTCCCATATCTTAGCAATCGTCACTTTCTTGAACACCAAAACATATGCATTAATACCATTCCCTCCACTATTTATATCTGTAATGTTCATCTCGGAGAAATATGTACATACTTATACTATTTAAGTCTTCAACCGTGAGAAAGAGTTATGTCAGTTTAGTTTTCTACAGAAGAAAATGAGGATTCCATCTTGAAGGTAGTACTATTTCTCTTGTTGTTAATCTTTTGAAATTATTTTAAAGGTTTTGTTCTCATAGATTTGGATTTTAATATCTTAACTTGATACTTGTTTGTAATTTTTTATTCAAAACTTTCCTTGTGCTTAGTTCTTGATCATGACAATTTCTTTAAAAACAGGATTCCAGTTGTATTCATATAACTACTTTGTGCGCACTTATTCAATAATTAGACATAGGTGGTCAGAATATCAACAACACAATATCTTCGACTGTGATGGACAAGTATTGAAGTAATGAAAAGGACAACTTTGATAGAAATGAACAAGATAGCGTTGAAAACATCAGATCTAGTCAAGAACATCACAAGTATGGACGACAAAGGCACAAATGCAATAGAACATTTAAGGATTTTAAATCTCTTTTCCTTTTAATTTTTCTTATTGGTTTTTTGACACCTTTTAATAGATGTATTCTTTCTACATATCGACCATCTTGATGTTTGGTATAAGAGTTTGAAGTGATATGGGAAGTGTTAATTCTCATTGAATGAAAAGAGAGTACTTATACAAAAAACTAAACCTAGGTATGTACGAGCGGTATGTACAGCGTATGTACGCGCAGTATGTACAACGTATGTACGCGGTATGTACGAAACCTAAACTAAAGATAATAAAATAAATTACAATAAATCTATGTATCTCTAATACGCCCCTGCAAAATCGATGTCCCATCAGCGACGGAGAGTTTTGGAACGCATAAGTTGAAAACTAGAGCGCGCCAACGGTTTGGTAAGAATATCAGCAAGTTGGTCAAGAGTATTGACATAAGAAACACGAAAAAACACCTTGTTCACAAGATCAAGAACAAAGAATAGCCCCCATATTGTCACAAAGAATATGAGGAGCAACCCACAATTGGAAACCCAGTTCACCAAAAAGATGTTGGAGCCAACGAACTTCAGCAGACGTGTTGGCAATGGCACGGTACTCGGCTTCAGTAGAGGAGCGAGAAACAGCCTACTGTTTGCGAGACATCCATGAGATAGGATTGGGACTGAGAAACACGACATAGGCAGAGGTGGAAGTACCATGTAAAGGGTCACCCGCCTAATCAGAATCCGAAAAAGCCGTAAGGGAGAGAGACGGCGAACGCCGAAGAAGAAGACCATGAGATAAAGTCCCTTCCAAGTAACATAGAACTTGTTTTAGAGCAGCCCAATTTAACTCATCCGGAGCCGCCATGCATTGTGCAAGGCGATTGACGGCAAAAGCAACATCCGGACAAGTGAAGGATAAATATTGAAGAGCCCCAATTATTTGACGATAAGGCGTCGGATCAACCGCCGGTTGAGAGGACGGACACGGTGGATTTGTGGCCATAGGAGTGTGTAACGGCTTAGCACCATCCATTTTATGACGGGCGAGAACATCAGCAAGATACTTATGTTGACAAAGGAATAAACCTTCGCGACAAGGCACAACCTCAATACCAAGAAAATATGTCAAGGCACCTAAATCTTTAACGACAAAGCGATCACTGAGTTGAGAAATGAGAGAGGACAGCAAAGCCGAGCAATTTCCAGTGACTATAATGTCATCACAGAAACAAGCATAAAACTAAGCACTTTATCCCGAGAGTAAATGAACACGGAAGTGTCGGACTTACTTTGAACAAAACCGAGAAAATCACATTTTTGGTGCCTTAACTTGGCACAAGTTCGTTTTTGGTGCCTTAATTTGGCACACCACGTTTTTGGTCCCCCAATTTGGCTTTTTTTTTCGATTTTGGTCCTCCAGCGGCGGCAATTTGAATTTGTCGTCGGATTTTGCCACGATGGACGGAATTTGGGGATTTTGACCCAGTCAAGATGCCACGTCACCCAGATGCTTAGTTGGCACGCCACATGGACTTTTCTAAAAAAAATGTTAAATTACAAAAAAAATTACAAAATTAAAAGATATTATAATTTCAAATTGATGTAAACTAAATAAAAAATAAAATGTAGTTATAAAAGGTTTTTCTAATTGAATAAAATTTAATATTAATTAAAAAACAAAAAAAGTTAAAAAAAAAAGAAAATAAAGTCTGGAGGGTTTGACAGTGGAGGAGGAGAAGATGGGGGAGGTGAAAAGAAGATGAAGATGGGGGAGTTGAAGCGGTGGTTGACGGTGGAGGAGGAGAAGATGGGGGAGTTGAAGGGTTTGACGGTGAGGGGATAGAGGACGGTGGAGGAGGAGAAGACGGGGGAGTAGGAGACGATGGAGGAGTTAGAGATTTTGGAGGTGCAAGCGACGATGGGAGAGGAGAAAGTGGTGGTGAAGGGGCAGTGGTTGGTGGTTGTGGTGGAGGAGGAGAAAGAGGTGGTGAAGTAGACGGTGGTTGGAGGAGGAGGAGAAGGAGTTGGTGGAGGAGAAGGAATTGGAGGAGGAGTTGGTGGTGGAGGACTCACCGCCGTTCTTTTTCTTTTTTTTTTTTTATTCTTTTTTGTTTTTTTAACTAATATTAAATTTATGAAATTATAAAAACCTTTAAAATTATTTTGACATTTTTAAATATTTTACATGAATTTGAAATTAGAATTCTTTTTTAGTTTTTTTGGTAATTTTGAAATATTTTTCTATAATTTTATTTTTTTTAAAAGTCCACGTTGCGTGCCAACTAAGCATTTGGGTGACTGGCATCTTGACTGGGTAAAAATCCCCAAAATCCGGCGACAAATTCAAATTGCCGCCGCCGGAGGACCAAAATTGAAAAAAAAGCCAAATGGAGGGACCAAAAACGTGGTGTGCCAAGTTAAGGTACCAAAAACGAACTTGTGCCAAGTTAAGGCACCAAAAATGTGATTTTCTCAACAAAACCAAAAGAGATAAGTGCAGAGCTAAGCGCCAAGTACCACACACGAGGAGCTTGCTTGAGGCCGTACAAAGAATTATGAAGGTGTCAAACATGATCAGGCAGAGAGGGATCAATAAAACTCGGAGGTTGGCTCATGAAGACACTTTCAGTGAGAGTGCCATAGAGAAAATCATTGATGATGTCTAATTGCCGAAGGGACCAACCATGAGTGACGGCAAGTGTAAGAACCATGCGAATTGTTGTGGGTTTTACCACTGGACTAAAATTCTCCTAGAAATCAATGCCAGGGCGTTGATGAATCCCTTTTGCAACAAGTCGCGCCTTATATTTTTCAATGGAGCCATCCGGACGCCGCTTGATACGAAATACCCATTTCGATGCAATGATACTTCTATTTGGTGGGGGCCGGACCAAGGACCAAGGACCAAGTACCATGCTTAATAAGGGCGGTATACTCTTCCGTCATTGCCGCACGCCATTTGGGATCTTTTATCGCCTGACTAACACATGTGGGTTCAATCAGACCAACTAAAGGATGTTTGGTAACAAGATTGAGTTGCTTCGGCTTGAACACATTGTTGTGTGATCGTGTGATCATAGGGTGAACCCTATCAGGTGGAGCAGCAGGAGAAGATGGAGGATCTGTCGAATGTTGAAGCGGTAAAGGTGAGGCAGCCCGCGGGGGAGAAGCATGCGGAGCTGCGGTAACATGCAGTGAAGGAGTGAAAGATGGCAGCGGTGGCAGAATAAATAAGCCAGGAGCAGGCTAGAGAACAGACGGTGTCGTGACAAGAGCCGATGGAATTCCAGGAAAAACATTTTCCACAAATCAAACGTGCCGAGACACATAGACATGTCCAGAAGCAGGATCAAGACATTGATTGGCTGCTTGAGACGTAGAATAGCCCAGAAAAATACAAGAACGAGACGGCGGATCAAGCTTACCCCGGATATAAGGACGGAAGTGAGGAAAACACAAGCACCCAAATACCCGAAGCCGTAAATAATTAGGAGGACGCCCTTGTAAAACCGAGAATGGCGACTCATTCCGAAAAAACGGAGTCGGGAGTCGGTTTGTGAGGAAAACAGCTGTGGCAAAGGAAAATTCCCAATATTCGGGAGGGAGATGCGCACAGGACAATAAAGTGCGACCAAGACAAACAACTTGTCGATGACGACGCTCTGCCGTGCCATTCTGTTGCAGCGTATGAGGAGCCGTGGTAAGCCAACTAATACCACGAGAGAGAAGGTATGGACGGAGAGCCAAGAACTCGCCACCATTGTCTGTATAAAAATTCTTCACACAAGAACCAAATTGTTTCTCAACAAGTACAAGAAATTGAGGAAAAATCACAGCAACTTCAGATTTCGCACGCAACGGATAAAGCCAAATATACTTTGAATAATGATCAAGTAGCAACAAGTAGTAGCGAAAACCATTAATCGACGACACAGGAGCTGGTCCCCAAACATCACCATAAATATAGTGCAAAGCATGCTCAGAAACTAAAGAAGATTTAGTAAATGGCAATTGGTGACTTTTATTCAAAAAACAAGGTTCACAATACTCATTGTTCAAAATTGTTCGACTATCACAAGGTAAATTAAATTGCGAAAATAAAAGAACTAATTTTATAAGAAGGGTGACCCAAGCGATCGTGCCAACAAACTCGATGCATCCGTTCACCAACAAAAGCACTAAACTTTGAGCGAGACACCTGGGGAAGCCGCAACTGATAAACTAGCCCCATATTGCGATCCTTAACAACAAAATGAGAAGAATAAAATTCAATGGTCACGTTGTTAGATTTCGTGAATTGATGGACAGATAAAAGGTTGCGACTTGATTTGGGAACACATAAAATATTATCTATGGAGAAACGACGATCCGAACAAATAAAGTTGGAAGAGCCAATGTGAGAGATGTTCAAACCTGTACCATCTGCCAGAGCTACTTCATCCGGACCCTCATATTCCGAATGAACCGATAAATTCTGAAGATGGGACGTTAGATTATGAGAGGCACCGAAATCAACCAACCAATTGTTCGGAGAAGGTGCATGAGCTGTCGGGAATGCTGCCAAGTTGGCTATAGGTGCGGTGAATAGCCGACAATTGTGAGCACCGAGTCCTTGATTGCCACACAATTGGCAGACGACGGGTGGACGTCCTGGAGGGGGCGGATTTGCCAGATAGCGGGGCTGATTGCGCTGATTTTGGTGCTGTTGAAAACGTTGCTGATTTCCTCCATTATTATTGTTGTTTCGGGACCGATTGCGGCCATTGTTTGAGCCCCGAGATTGTCTAGATTGCTGTTGGTTACCCCCTCGTTGGTTGTTGCGATTTGGATTAGAAGCAGCGCCATAATTGGCTGTGGCAACCAAATTAGCGGCTTCTGTGTCAGCACAACGAAGAAACGCCTCTTGAGCAAGCAGCAAATCATGGAGTTCATCAAAACGAATGGGATTCTCGCGAGCACGGATCGGACCTGCCAAATCACGATACGTCGGACCAAGCCCATTCAGAATATAAAGAGTGAGATCATCATCATGGAGAGGAGGATCGATTATAGGAAGTTCATCAGCTTTGGCCTTCACGGCCTGTAAGAACTCGGAAACAGAACGAGAGCCGAGTTTCATGGTGTTGAGGTTATCTTTCAACTGCATCACCCGAAAGCTCGAGCGATTGGCATACTATGGTTGAAGGGTAAACAACATTCGGAAGAGGTAGCAGCGGATGAGATTAAAGGGACAATCTCGGCCGAAATTGATCAAAAAAGGGCGGTCAAGATGAGTGAATCTTGCCGTGTCCAGTGGACATGAGCGGCAATGGATTCAGACGTGGAACCTTGAGGAGGGCATGGGAACGTGCCGTCCAAAAATCCAAATAAGTCGAAGCCATGGAAGAGGTGGCGCACTTGAGATCGCCAAGAAGCAAAATTGCTCCCATTAAGATGAAGCGGAAGGTGGTGGTGGGCGTTAATAGGAATCAGAGGTTCCCCGTCGGGCCCGATCAGACCATTCCCAGATGACAGGCGAGAGGTGAGGGGGGTATTTCCCAAGTTCGATCCATCATTGGAGAAGTCGGAGGAGTTGGGTGAATCGCCGGCCATAGGTAAGGATCAAGAATCCCTAGAGAGATTTTAGGTCTCTTGATACCATATAAGAGTTTGAAGTGATATGGGAAGTGTTAATTCTCATTGAATGAAAAGAGAGTACTTATACAAAAAAACTAAACCTAGGTATGTACGAGCGGTATGTACAGCGTATGTATGTGCAGTATGTACAGCGTATGTATGCGATATGTACAAAACCTAAATTAAAGATAATAAAATAAATTACAACAAATCTATTTATCTCTAATATTCGGACGCTATGTTTATAATAGTTCTTCGGTAATTATGAATATATAAATAAATAAATTTAAAGTATTCTCTAGTATGCAATTTCTTAGATAAATTCTTTCATGAAAAATTAAGAATTAATAATGATTTAAAAAATAGAATTTGAAGGATAATTACTTACGATATTTATGTATTTAATTACTAGAGCATCTCCAACATACTTTAGTAAGAAATATATGATTTTCCTACATATATATTTCCCACAAACCAACAAAAAATATGGGTGTATTATTTCGGAATTGCTAATAGGTTGATGATATAGGACGTGTCGCTAATATACAAACAATTATTCGATAATTACTTAATTCTGACGAGTAGTTTTTTTGACACTATACATGTCACTAGATTTCCAACGAAATACCAAACAAAAAAATATTGTAGCCAATATTCCAACTAAATAACGTCGCTGACATCGGTTGGTCATACCCACGTATAAGAATAATTTTCCAACAGATTTATAGGCAACTCCAACATAATTTTTCCGTTGTTATTGCCTTATTTTCTTGTAGCATGTACTATCGCCACCTGATGTTTCATGTTTGACTATGCGGAAAAGAACATTGCATTGAATATTTCAGCCACATATAATAGGTGATATCAGGTTGCATTAAGTATTTGGGGAAATTGCAGCAAACCCCCCAATCTATGAGTGTTAAACATTTTACCCCATAACTTATGAAAACGTAGGATATGCCCCCTAACCTTTTAAGTTTTGCCCTCTGATGCCCGTCCAACCAACCAAACTGAAGTCATGTGTACCAAAATTAACGATGGATCAATAACTCAGGGGGAAAATTGCACAGAAATCAATAGGTTAGGAAGCATATCTCACATTCTCATATGTTAGGTGGCGCAATGCAAAAGCATCCATAGATTGGGGGATTTGCCGCGATTTTTCCTAAATATTATATTATAGGTGATATCGGTTGTGTTGAGATCCAATTCAAACCAAAAATGCAGATCAATCAAACACCTAATCAATCTAATTCGATCTACTAATTGCTCAGATGAAGAACACAAATAAATTCAAATGAAAAGATATGCAAAGAACACAGATTTACTTGGTTCAATTAGAGCTAAAAAAGAATCTAATCTAGGGTAAATTCCATCCACCTCCCCTCAGGTTTCTTCTCCGTCCATCCACCTCCCCTCCAGTTTGGAAGTTTTTTATCTCTCTCCCCTCACTTAGTTGACTGTTAGTCAACAGTTAGATTTGAGGGGTAAAAATGTAAATAATGAAAATAAAATAAAACTTTAATTTTTATTTACAACACAACCAAATAACTTTATAAATTAACTTACAAATATGCAATATTGGATGAAAAATATTAGATGTAAATCATATATTTAAATAATAAAAAATTATTATACATATCCATCACAAATATAAAAATAAATTAATCTATAAATACATTAATTTTATTTTATTTAGAAGTGCAAATTCTGATTAAATTAAAAATCAGATAATTATATCTTGTTTATCGATCTTAGGAAGAATATTAAAAAATGAAGAAAGATGCCTGAAGATAGAATTAGAAATTTTACTTCGTCTCTTTCTTGTATTCTTTTTTAGTTTGTCAATACCTTTAAAACACAATGAACTTTGAGGCGCAATCAAAGATAATAAATATCTTGTGATCGCGTTGTCTCATAGTTGAAAGCATGCTTACTATATCACGTTAAGCTAAGATAGTAAAAAATAATTTGAAATTAAAGAAATATTGAGTGTATCTAGCCAAATAGATCCCAATTTAAAGATTTAATCAGCAAATTATGCGTACATGAGCCAAGATTTCTACGATTAGTATGTTGTGAATAAACAAATTAATTGTCTGATAATATTCGTGACTTATTGTTTTATTTTTGAGCTTCTTCCTTGATGAAATTCCAAAGACGTACGCATTTTCTCATCTATCTTGAGTGAACCACGTTAAAATAAATAAGAGGAGCTTAATTAATTAAGGACATACGCATATTTGTGGCAATGATATACATGGGGGTAAGTGGATGAGGTGTCCTTCATCTTAAAACATGAAATTAGGTGGAGATTAAATGGGACATGGGGTGGAACACAGAAGTGGGATATTTAGAAGATCCATTGTCATGATGGACCCCGCGGCATTAGAACCTGAAGGCATACCAAAAGAGTAATTTCCTCCTATAGTACTGTTTGCATTCTGCATTTGCAAATCAATAAGATGCTCAACATTCCGAGCACTTGAAGTTAATAACTCAAACAGTTGTGGGTTGAGTTCATCACTAGAAGGGAATGCTGTCTGCATTTCAGGAGTCCCCATCAATTGGTCCAGTCCTTCCCCTCGGTTTTTTTCTTCTTCCAGCATGGCCTCGGCATGATTATATTGCTGAGTCGAGAACCTTCCGTGAAGCTGAGGCACTTGATTATAAGGAGGAAAACCGTTTGGATTCGTATACCTGTTTACAATAGTGTTTACGTCAGGACTGCCAAAAGAATACGCCTTGTTATAAGTAGGCGACAAAACCATTACCACACCTTCCACGCCGGTAAGGGTGCAAAGCTCACTGGTGTTTTTGACAACTCTACTTTTCCGTTTGGAGAAAGTAACTCGCAAGTTACTCTCCTTTCCTATTCTTTCCATGTTCACTTTTTTTCGACCTTTGCCTTTATGTGATATATTGCGAAGAAGAACCACTCATATTGAAGAATGAAAGAAAGATGATAGCAGAATATAAAAGTTTCAGGTGAGAGTATTGCTACCGAAAGTTAGTGATACAGGCATGGAATTTCTATGCCTATAAATAGCACTAAACTGGTGAAAAACACTAACACTACCCATAAATGTGTTTAGATTACTCGCAATTATCATGGAAAATTGAATTTAACTAATTTTGCTTTCTCACTTTGTTGGATATTAAGGTGTGTTTGATTATTCTTATACTCGCCAGAATTATTAAATACTTGATAGACATGTTTGTATAATATTGTTTAATTGTTCTTACTTCATTTCTTAAACAAAATATGAAAGTATTGATGTCCTATGCTGCATGGACTTTCTTGCTTGATTATGGCCGGCGAAAGAAAATTTCATTAAATGTTTTAGCCAAATATTATAGATAATATCAGATGCAAATAATTGTCTTCCCATGGGAGATCTGTTAGTATTATAGCACAAAAACGAAACAGACAACAATATTATTGTTGTAGAAATTAAAACTATAAAGATTATATTGTAAAATTCAACCTCTACAGTAATTGTTGAAAATAGGAAATCGACTAGTGATTTTGAACAGCCGTTGGCACAAATTTTCTAGAACCAATTAGAAATAGTTTTAACAATATATAAACACGTACAGAATCTCAAGTTTAGGTTTGGGAAATCAAAACGAATTTTCAGCCATCCAAAACTTTTAGTCACCATATAATTGGTGCAAAACAATATCGTATTATAACATATAAGTAGTTGTAAAGAACAATAAAAGATGAATTCTTCACTGAGAGGGGAATGATTTGCGTAGGAATGTTGAGAGGAATCATAATCTCTCTTCAAACCCTAGCGCATCTTTTCTTCAACTATCTCTTTCGATAATCTCATTGATTTGTGTGTCAATTAAAGAGGCGTGTTAGTAGGTTTAATCCCAATGATTTAAACACAATGTTGGTGTCAAATGGATACTTGCTCCTAAGTCACACAATGCATCTTTGAAATATGAATTGCCATATTGCCAACGTAACCAGGGGCGGAGCCAGGAAGTTGGCTTAGGGAGGGCGAGATCACGTGATTCTTCTTAATGTAAAAACAGATATTATTATTATCATTATTAATTATCTTAATTACTTTAAAATAACAAATCATTTTGAAAATAAAAGTGCATCAAGATGCATATATTTAATAAACTTTTTTATAAAAATGACTCAAAAGTAACACAATTATAGCTAAAATTTGTAAAAAATAAAAAAAGTGCATAAAGATATAAATAAGAAAACATATCATAATAATAGATATATTGTACGTCCCAAGAGATTTTTTATTTATTTATGTTCACTTAAACTTTGTAACTGTGTCGTACAGTTTAAGAGAGTATAATATCATAAAATAAATTAATATCAAAGTACTAAAATAATATCTTTCTTAATATTGTGTATGATTATTGTAGTATGTAAGAAAGTAACTTTAGTCTCTAACTTTTTCTCTACAACTCTTTCAATTTTATTGGGATGTTGTTGAGTAGGATTGTTGAACAATCTTCTGTTAGCATCACTATTTCCTTTCCACCCTTTTACTTCTTGGACAGTACCTCCTTCAAACTTTTTGCATATATTGGTAGTTGATCCAATGCATCTGCAAAAGAGGATGGTAATTCGTAATATCTTGAACAACTCGAGGAATTGCTCGAATTGCTCATCCTTTGCCTTTTACCTTATTTGTTGTGGAAATGGAATTGGCGGGAGATGCTCTGTAGGTTTCTTAATCAGTTCTGAAACCTTCTCTTTATTCGACTCCTCGGCCACTTCTTCGTGAGGTTCTTTGTAACTCCCTAACTACCTATGGCAACTCTCCCACTTCTCAAAGTAACTTCTCATGTCGCAATTAAATTGAATATCAGCAACTTCCTAATCTAGAGCATTAGGTTGAGTACACATATTTGAGTATATAATTTGTCCCTCTCGTCCTTCATTTTAGTTCTAACTGTTGCAAGCGCTCTTGTTGTACATGCTTAACTTGCTGACAATATGTGAATTACCATATTCTCCATGTGCTGCATCACTTTGGTCATCATCTCTATCTGTTGCTTGACCATATATTCCTAAAATCTCTTCAATTCCAGAGTGAATTCATTCAATTGATCTTCATAGTTGGGTATTTTAGACTCTTCATTCATAACCATAGTTGTTGTTTCTGCTTGTTCATTCTCTCCCCATCGTTTGTTATTGGTTGCAATGCTTTGCATGAGCTGTGCAGCCCCCTCGTCTGAGAGATCCATAAAATTTCCTCCAGCTGAAGTATTCAGGTATCTTCTATCATCTATGACTCTGCTCAAAGCTAGATAGAATATTTGTAGCTGCACATAATGAGTGATTTCATGCTAAGGGCAGTTGTCTATCATCTCCATGAATCTTTTCCAAGCTTCATGCACGGGTTCCCTCTCCAATTGGCTAAATTAAATATTTCCTACCTTTGTCGCCATCTCACTTCGAGAAAAAGTATTCATCTATGAATGTACTGGCCATTCTGCTCCATGAAGATATGCTTCCTCTCTTTAATGAGTTAAACGAGAATTTGGCTCTTTCCTATAGAGATAAATGGAGTAACGGAAAAAGCACATACTTGAATTCCACCTCGGTGCATGCAGTTGTTCCGACAATTATTTGTAATTCCGTCAAGTGCTTATCTGGATTGTCATTCTTTCCACCTTCATAATGATGTGTCATCACCCACTCCATTAAATTCCAAGGTACATGCACAAGCGGGTCTGGACCCTTTGGGAAGTTGATACAAGTACCAAATTTTAATAGATTCTATAACACATCCTTACGCTGATGTCGAAAGGTACTTTGTTGGTTCTCCATGATGCTCAATGCAAATAGACTAGAAATTTTCTTTTTCTTATTCTTTAAAAAATATAAACTTAAAATAGGAGAAATTTTGAAATAAGAATTAATATCCTAAAAATCCGTTAAACAGTTTACCCGGCAATCACGCCAAAAATTTGATCACCCAAAACTTTATTGCAATATCTCATTGCCATTGTACGGGTCCCAAGTAATAAGGAAAGTAGAATTACGACCCCAATATCCACCCCACAGAGAAACGGTACAGACGTAGCAAAGAATATCATTTTTAATCCTAATTTCTTACTAACTATAAACTAAACTATTAATAATTAACAAAGTAGTATTAAGGGGATTTCAATAGATTTAGTTGAATGAATAAATCTAAATAAATCAATAGTAAAATAATCATCGAGTATTAGTTTCATTGGATTCTCTCAATTAATTATCTTATGTCAATATATAGACTTCGGGTGTTATTGTATTTTATACGAGTATTCCTATACTAGTGATCGGTAGGTCACGGATCCTCCCACTCTATTCATTAGAATAGTACTCGGAGTTTTAGGGTATATCAACCCAAATGAATGGTTACTCAATTTAATATCTAGCATGCAACAACTTCATCCCATAATTAATCCATTCAGATCCGTACAAGCCAAACCAAAGAAAATATAAATACAGGAAGAATAAACCACAATTTAAAAAAACCGAACTTAAACGATCAAATGTTTTATTGATAAATATGACAAGAGTTCAAAGAAAAAGGACGACAACGTAACAAAAAAAAAAAAAGAACAAATCCATCTCTTCAACTCCCGCAAATGTCTTCGAAGTTATGCCAGAATTAATGCCAATTATAGATTTTCCATTAATGTTTTCGAAAGTTTTCCTCAAACTTTCATGGCAGATGTGAAATTTTCATTGGCATTAGAGTTTTTTTTTTTCCGCCTTGAAGGTGGCGTGAGGAAGATGAAGTGGGTATAATTAATTTTCTCTCTCTTCTTTTATGGCCGTATAAAAAGTATCCTATGCTACCTAAAATAGGATTTTGAAAATTAGACCCCAGATAAAACTTAAGGTGCCATCTTGGATTGAGTAGAACACGTGTCATAACATAAGCGGTGGTACATAATATGGTACATATTTATGGTACAGAAAAACTGGGGCGGTCCTCGTGTGTTTGAATTTGTTAAGTTGTTTAATATTGTTAAAGAACTATAGTAGTTAAGAATTTTATTTATGTTTTATTTAATTAAGTTGAAATAATTATCTCTCTGAGAGTTGTGGTTTTATATAGTACAATTTACATAAGAGATTATGTTTTGGTATACTGATTATTTCATCCTTAGGAAGATTAACGTGAATACAATGTGCATTATTCTAGTTGATCTTAT
This sequence comes from Misopates orontium, assembly GCA_946800315.1. NCBI lineage: Eukaryota > Viridiplantae > Streptophyta > Magnoliopsida > Lamiales > Plantaginaceae > Misopates > Misopates orontium. The sequence continues at coordinate 25,570,982 of OX326947.1, forward strand.
GTAGAATTCGTTTTATGGAATAAAAGATATCTTAGTAATATCTTTTATGGTACTTGAATATATTTAGGATACTTAAGAAGGTTGCATGAATAATATTCCAACAGGTTTGATGAGGATTAGGACTCCTTTATCTGAGATTCTGGAATATCTTTTTTTTTTTTTTTTTTTGATAAGCGAAAATTTTATTAAAAGAGAAGGGTGGGAGTATAAGGGATACTCCAGCGAAAGAAAATTACAAAGTACAACTTAAAGGTGTGCTCGACCATTCCGCAAAAGAATACGAAAAAGGCTTGCACTCTTGCTTTAATCCAACTCCAAACACAGACTTTGACTAGCTCAACAACTTCAGACAACAAACATTGTTTTCCTTTAAAAAATTTACTATTTCTCGCATTCCAGATCTCCCAGCAGATGAAGAGCCAAATGGAACGCCAATCTGGATTTTTGTGCCTGTTCGGGATAAGATCGTTAAATGTAAGAAGTGATCTTTCGTATTTATTGAATTAGGTTTATTATTTATAGAATTATGATTCTGTGAATTAACTAGTTTACTTATATATGAAGATATATGCTTAATTGATCATATCGTTCTATCTCTAGATAACATTTGTTTTGCAAGAAAAAGATTATTCCTATTTTAAAGATCGTGATCATCCTAAAGATACAAAGACTAGTATAAATAGGATTCATAGTTTAGGTGTTTATGCATTGAGTTTCACTGTTATTGATTTTTAAGTTACTGAGTTCATTTCTTTGAGTGTTTAAGCTTGAGTTGAGTTGTAACTTGTTAAGATGGGTTCAGCGAGTTTGAAGGGAGTTTGAACGAGGTGGACATTTTCATTTAGACGGAGTAGAAGTGATAAAAGCATGTCAGATAGGTTTTTAACTATCGAAAGGATTCAATGAGTTAAAGTAATATCATGTTAGAGTAATTCACTTTAGCACTTTGAAATAGGTTTGAATTATCAAGCGAAAGCTTCGAGAATTAGGACAGTTGTCTGAACCACGTAAAAATCCTGGTGTAATTGTTTATTGCTTTATTATTGTTGCAACTACAATATTTACTTTACAACACCACAACGTTTATTCATTCTTGAGATAATCTACAATTAAGATGTAACAATGACGAGCCACTTCACCGATATGCTGGTGAAATATTCTGGAAACCAGATCTTGTTTTGCACATATGGAGAAACAAAATATGGAGGGCTCGTGAACCACGTGACCACCTCTTTTCAATGAACTCAACTACTAATGGAGTGTGCAAACGGAAGCATTCATCAACGAAGGATAATTCACTGAGAAATCACTCATATAAAGAGGAATACCAAATTAAGTTAGTTATGGCATAACGATAATCATTCGCTTGACCAAAATCAAGTAGATATTTAAAATGTCATATAAGTTAAAATGAATAAAATGAGTAACTATACATAAAGAAAAGGCAAGGAAATGTAAACATTACCAACTTCATCATCAATAACCCTTGAAAACAATATCAGAACACCGTTAAGTTTTCTCGCGCCCTTCAAACTATTATGTTCTTGCTAGTACATCTGAATGAGGACTGACCCGCCATGGATCTTCGGATGGAACCAAACTCAGGTGTCCTCTCGATCAATATTACCATGATCCTTGCTAACTAAACCTTTAAATGTCTATCGAATTTTACCACTAGATTACTTTTTGTAAGAAACCGTGACTTTCGTCAAACACAGTTACTTTCGATCGTCTAGTGTACTTCATAAAATAAACAAAAAACTTTCGTACTTAAAAAGATGAAGTTTTATGGCTCCGAAGCACGCACGCATGTATCTGAGGCAACAAAATATTTAATGTTAGAGTTTAGATTATAGGATAATAAATACCTTGTGATCGTGTTTTATTATAGTCAAAAGCATACTTACTATTTCCCGTTAAGCTTTGATAAAAAAACTAATTTCAACATAATAAAAAAAAATGAGAGTATATATCTAGCCAAATAGATCCCCAATTTAAAGATTTAAACAGAAAATTCTACGTATATGAGCTGAGATTTCTACGATGAGTATGTTATAAATTAATTAATTGATTATGGAATAATACTCGTGACTTATTGTTTTATTTTTGAGCTTATTCCTTGATGAAATCCCAAGGAAGTGCACATTTTCTTATCTTGAGTGAACCATGTTACAATATATAAGAAAATTTAAATAATTAAGGACATACACATAAGTTGCCTTCATATTGATTGAATCTGCTTTTCTCTTTTCAAAAAAGAAAAAAATTAAATAAGACTCTTTTTGTCTTAAATATGTGTATTAATATTTAAAAAATTATATTTTTCAGCTCTACCATAATATGTGCCGTTTACAAGTTCTTTAGTTTTTGTATGTTTCGAATAAATAAAAATTTGTCCTAAAAATTAGAAACTGTAAAATGGTAGCAATAAAATCTATATGCTACAATATACGAGCAACTTATACCAAACACCTTATAATTGGTTGAAATTTTGATATAACTAATGTAGGTCAAATGGCTGGAGCATTTTAATCTTATTTGGAGGTCTAGAGCTCATTCCGCTTGCTATGACAATTCAAAGTTAATGTTTTAGCATAAAAGTATTTGCAGATTTATGGGAAACAATTTACTTATTAATTGAGCATGATAAAAAGAAACATATAAATTCATTTGAAACTAACCACCTTAATAAGCACAAAGTGAAGCATTTAAGTAATAATATGGGAGAAGAGAAGCAAGTAAAAATATAAAAAGATAGAAAAAAGAATTACTAACAGACACTGATTAAGTATGTACCATGTCCAAATATACGCATATATACATGATATAGGAAGTTAAATAATTTAGGTTTATTTATCATAAGAACAAAAAATAGTCGCAATCTTGTAGAGATTGAGATTGAAAATTAAAGTGGATGGAAATTGAATAAAAAAAAAGTAATAGTAATGTGGAAGCCTATGATTAAGCACACAAATTAAAAAGACAGAGGCAACAAACAGAAAAGGAGAGTGAAATGGTCGTTTTTGCGGAAATCTTTTATTTCTTTCATCTTATTTTACTGAAGTTTACGAGGGCCACTTTTAATTGTAATTATAAGGAACATAAGTTCATTTAAATCGTTATATATTTCACAAGGTCCTACCGAATTGGAGCAACTATTACTTGAATTTTGTTTTATACTTTTAGTTGAAATTCATTTCTATAGTTTTTTTAGGCAGCAAAATATTTGTCTTATAAAAGAACTTATTATAAGAATAGGAAAGGAATTTGATAATTTATAAATAAGAGAAGAAATATTGACTTGTTATATTAATTGAGATTGAATGGTTAAGTGAAGCATTTAAGTAATAATATGGGAGAAGAGAAGCAAGTAAAAATATAAAAAGATAGAAAAAAGAATTACTAACAGACACTGATTAAGTATGTACCATGTCCAAATATACGCATATATACATGATATAGGAAGTTAAATAATTTAGGTTTATTTATCATAAGAACAAAAAATAGTCGCAATCTTGTAGAGATTGAGATTGAAAATTAAAGTGGATGGAAATTGAATAAAAAAAAAGTAATAGTAATGTGGAAGCCTATGATTAAGCACACAAATTAAAAAGACAGAGGCAACAAACAGAAAAGGAGAGTGAAATGGTCGTTTTTGCGGAAATCTTTTATTTCTTTCATCTTATTTTACTGAAGTTTACGAGGGCCACTTTTAATTGTAATTATAAGGAACATAAGTTCATTTAAATCGTTATATATTTCACAAGGTCCTACCGAATTGGAGCAACTATTACTTGAATTTTGTTTTATACTTTTAGTTGAAATTCATTTCTATAGTTTTTTTAGGCAGCAAAATATTTGTCTTATAAAAGAACTTATTATAAGAATAGGAAAGGAATTTGATAATTTATAAATAAGAGAAGAAATATTGACTTGTTATATTAATTGAGATTGAATGGTTAAGATACAATGGAAATTTTAATATTTAGTTTTATAGTGGTTGACTAAAACGAGTGAAACAAAAATCTTAAAAAGTTGCTTGTTCAGTAATATTTTCCACTTTGGCAACATCATAGACTAGTATTTTATTTATTAGATTTGTCCCTGATGTTAGATTTTAGTCTTAACTCTACATGCAAATAAACTAAAATTTATCTCCTTATTTTTTGATCAATTGTTTTTTTGTTACAATATTATTTTTCTTTGTCCTTTTTTTTGTGATTATGTTTAAAAAGGCTGCATAACTATGAAATATACTTCAATATCAAGAGGCATACGCCTAAATACCTTGGGGACTATCCCTCTTATGCACGGAACCAAAAAGTTTAATTTAGGAGGGGCGGCACGATTTGATAACTTTTTATAATTATAAATATTTTTATTATTATTCTTTTTTTTTCTATTCAAAATTAAGAAAACATTGTGAAAACTTAAGTACCTTCAGAAATAGATATTCAATATAGAAAAACTATGTAAGTAGTAGTAAATTAACACAACTATAGCTGAATTTGGTAAAACTATTAAAACAAAACTACATAAATATATACTAAGAAAGTAAGAATATGTCATAAAAATAGATACATTGTGTACAACTCTTGAGTTTTCTATTCTTTATGTTTACTTAGACATGTATTGTTGCATTTTGCAGAATTTAAGAAAATATTAAATTATAACTAAATTAATATCGGAGTATTTCTTTCTTAATTTGCATTACAATGCAATATTTAAGAAAATAAATCTAGTTTTAACTTTTAATCTATAAAGGTTTTCCAAAATCTTTTTATCAAAAAATGCATGCTTCATTGTAAGATGTCTAGGAGGAAGTTAAACTATCCTAAAACCAAATATACATCCAAATGTTGTATTAGATAACGACCCTTAATTTTACTACTACATATAAAGAGATGAGAAAATTATGATAAAAATTAAGATATGACTCGTCCAATACAGAGTACTACATTGAAGTAAATATATAAATTGTACTCTTAGATGATAACTTAATATACGAGTGCTCGATACAACGTACTATAGTTGATGTAAACATATAAAATATATAATTATATGATAATCAATAAATTTTATAACTAAGCCAACATTATTGGTTCTCAAACGAATGTCAAATAAGAAAAGTAAGAGAAAGTGAGTGTAATATCAACAAAAAGGATCGATGTATATGACTCATGGTTATAATATAAGATTTACAATTTTCTGTTTTAGAAACAAAATTGAATTAACATAAACTAACCCATAGACAAATTGATACTCTATTCTTTAAAGCTAATAAATTGACCATAGAAGTAAAATATAAAAAGTTAAATGCATTTTATACTTTAAAAAAAAAAATCACGAGTTCAGAGCATGTGCTAATGATATAAATTTAAATAATTAAATCAAAAGATCCGTAGACATTTTTTTTTTGTGTATAATCTTTGAATTCAGCCTGAGATACGTCATAATTCATAACACTATAATATCAATACAATTATTCCATTGAAAAGAATTATGTCGTCAACATAGCCATGTGATTATTGATATATAGTAACAAAGAGACAAGAACTGGAATGTCAAACTCATAAAGCTCGCCGATTAATCCTCTAAACCCGAATTACATATATACCCTTATTAATTAGGGGTATACTGGGTGCATGCCAAAAAACAGCCCCTAAACTTACGGAGAAAATCCTTTATCCCACATCTTATTTCACTTTGTGACTCACTTTCTAATTTTACTTCCTTAAGTAACTTTAAATAAATTCTAGTTAATTTAATTTCAATTTAAACTAATAAAAAAACAAACCCCAAGAAATTAAGAATTCTCAATCCACAAAATCTTTTTATCTTCATTATCCGCTTCTCTCTCCATCTCCTTCATCCGTAACTTGATCTATCTATCTATCTTTTTTAATAATTATATATGATTGTTAGAAATATATTTATTTCTAACAATCATACATAATCTATCTAAAAAAGTTATCATCAATAATTGAAGTATACACCACTTTTAATTGATATATGTCATTGAGACATTACAACAACATCTAGTAAACAAATTAATTTTCATTAACAAATTCATATTGCTCTGAAATTTTCGTAGATGAATAGCGGGAAAAAAAATAACGAAGGAAATCCTCTAAATTGTTTGTTGGTTTTTGTGCTTTCTGAGGGATAGTACCAACATTTTGGTGTAGGCAGTTATTTTAATGTCCTTGCTTATTCTTGTTTGATTATTTGTTGCAGTTGTACTTAACGAAAAAAAAAAGAAAGACAAAAAATACGTTGATATCTAAAAGAAGGTAAAACCTCAATAGTTTGGTGTTGAATGGTTATGGTGGAAGAAGACGGAAATGGTATGATGTGGATGAGTGAGACTGATGAGAGATGAAGAAAGAGACGGATATGATGGAGATGAAAAGATTTGGTGGCTCGTGGAAGTGATTGGGTTTGGTGATCTTTAATGTAATCTAAATTAAATAAAATTAACTAAAGTGTAAATAGAGTTAATTAAAAAAATTAAAAATTAGAAATGAAGCACAAGGTGGAACAAAATCTAGGAGAGAGGATCATTTGCCTAAAATTAGTGTAGTGTTCAAACTTAAGATTTATCGTTGAGTTTTAACTTTTATGTTGTGTTTTAATAAGTCATATATGGGGGTTAGTGTATCCAATATTAACTAGACCGATCTTATAACTATTTAGAACTCGATCAATATGGTCCAATGGTATCATAAAGATGGGACTATTATATGTATATTTATGACCATCTAATGCTTCTTTAATGCGTGTCATGAGCTTAACAATTCACACAAAGAAAAAAAAAGATCTTTTAACACTAAGTAAATAAAACACTAATAATATTTCAATAGATTTCCTTAATTCCTCTAGTATTGTCTTTGATCATTTTGTGATTACATTTATTTCTGAATCATTCTTCAGTTAAATATTTAACTACCAATTCACTAAGGGTGCGTTTGGTTGTCTTTGTTGGACCTGATGTCTGGGAAATAGGTTGGCCTAGTCCGTATTACATTAGGTTTGGTTGCAAAGACTCAAACCCAGGGTCCCCAACATTTCAAATCTTAATTTTGGCAGACCTTTCCCCCTCAGTTTCCCAATCTCGAGTGACCTAACTATCCCTTATCACTTAAAACACTTCTGAATCCCTATTCTTGAATCGTCAAAAACTCAAATGTGATGGCCCCAAATTTCCTCTAAGACGAAACCCTCAAAATTCGCTGGGCATATACTTCCAAGTAGCGGCGAATCGTTTAGGTAGTGCTGCATGGAGTTTGTTTCCTTTGATTTATGCGTTAAATGAGGTTGTTGTTAGGTGGTATTCCACTATTTTACTGAACTGACCACATGTTTTCAACTTTTATCTGCATATTGGGTTGAATCTGGGTCTTCAAAACGAAGGCGTTTGCTAGGCATAACTAGCTGAAAATCAGTTTCTTAATTTGTTCACACAAGTAAATTTTAATGGCTTATTTCATCAATTGTACTTCCCGAATCTGCATTTTGTGATCGTGTAACCCAACACAAATTGTAGCATTTACTACGATTGATTGGGATAAGCTTGTTATAAAAGTATTTGAAGTGTCAATTGTCTGGCGCATGGTTATGCTTCACCCAACCTCTGAAGTGTTCAAAAGTCCACAAATGTTCTTTTTTTTGATATGAGAAGTACAGTCTTTACATGAATATACCTCTGTCAATACATGTTATTTCTTAATTTGTATAACTGGTCCCCTTTTCGTTGTTGGATGTTTTGTTTAATTGTGGCTATTTATAATTATGGTATGGTATGTTGTGGGAACAAGGTGGGCGAATGTGATGTTTTAGAGTAATACAAAAATGAAATATGGAAATCAACTTTGTAGTTTTTTCGGTTGACAATGGATTTATAGTCAAAAGCAATGATAATGACTTTGGAGTTAGTTATCTTTAGAAGAATGATGATGGTCTTCAGTCTTATTACTTTATGAGAAGAGGTCATTATGAAATAAACGAAAGCGTAGTCACGAGTATAGCTTGATAGACAAGATACCCGATCAAGTAAAAACATTACGAAAATTAGTTGAATCGAGAGATCAAGATTGGATTGACATGTTGAGGATGGATTGTAACTGTTTTCACACATTGGGTGATGTTTTAGAGCAATCCAGACCAACTCCAAATACATGTATGTTCAAGACAAGTAGCTTTATTTATGTAAACCTTAGCAAACCACCTAAGAGTCGTGTAATCAGATATGATTTTGAACGTTCGGGGTCAAACAATTAGTCACTATTTTCACAAAACCCTAGAAGCCCTGCTCGAATGTTATGACTTGATAATTGTGAAACCCCAACTAGTCCCAATTGACTCTCAAGACAAGAAGTGGAAATCATTCGAGGTAAATTTACTTAGTACCAAATTAACTTTCGTAGTTCTTAATTAATTAAATGTGTGTGTTTGGTTACTAATCCCTACAATTAATCGTTGATGAACAATTTTAGGGATGACTTGGTGCTTTAGATGCATGGATAAAAATTTCGATTAGGAGGTGAGTTTCGGATTGTTAAATTTAAGAAACGTTTCCAAAAGTTTTGGAAACGTCTCGATATGTTTCGGACACGTTTCGAAAACACCACAAAATACTACAAAAATCCATACGAATTTCATGAAAATAATCAAATCACTTTTTGTATTTAATATTCAGGAGTCTGTTATTAACATGACTATAGTTATCACATTGAGAATTGCTGAATACTTTAAAATTTATTTTTTATAAATTCGTGTCATACTTTTTGATGTGTGAAGATGAATAATAACTTTTTTGCTTTGGTTTTATAGTCTTTAAAAGAAGATCTGAATTTCTTTCCTTATTTTTAGTGATTCTATTGTTATTAGGAGAGATTTCGGAGAGAAAATCTAGAAACTGGACTCTGAATATCAATTTCGATAAAAGTATCTTTTTGTTTCCATATATTTCGGTGGAAACAAGCGAAAATCAATCATTTCCACCGAATTTCAATAATTTCGAAAAGGATAAGCAGTTTTGTTTCCTTCAATAGCAAAATCGAAAATTTTCGGTGGTTTCGACCGAACCATTTCGAAATTTCAATCCAGATTTAGATGACACTCATGTCAACCTAAGGGTCCCTCTTGTCGACAAAGAACATTATAGATCACGAAAATGAGATATATGGACTAATGTATTAGAAGTCTGTGACACCATGCCCTAGCGGGGTGGGAGGGTTCCACGGGTGACGGATGTGTGTTACGAGAGACCCTCGTGCGAGAAAGAGGTTTATAGGTTCTAGAAGGTATGTGATCCATAACATTGTTACTTATTATTAATGGACAATTAAATAGAGAAACACACGAACATGGTTGTATTGATTTAGGTCAGTACTATTTGTGCGACATAGGTTACCAAAAATGATGGATTTCTAACTCTATACCGTGGGCGGAGGTACCATCTTGATTAGTGGAGCAATGGGAGGAATAGATTGCGTTAAAAAGAAGAATACTTTAATATGAAACACAACAAAGCTAAAAGTTATCAAATGTGCTTTTGGAGTGCTCAAAGGTCGTTGGCCTCTATTAAGAGAACATACCCACCTTCCGATTGAAACCAAATGTTGCATTATCATGGCGTCCACTTCTTCATAATTGTATCCGTCTAAACATGGTTGTGGATCTATTCGTTCTATATGAAACTAACCTGCCTAGAGAACCCCCTGACAACACCGAGTATGTTGACATGACTGAACCATCTCAGTGGTGGCATGAATGGCGAGAAGAATTGGCTACAAGGATGTTCAACAATCGTAGAGGAAGGCGCTAGTGAAATTCACTTTGCATACGGGCTTTGTTTTGAAGATGTTGCTGTTTATGCTTATAGTTTATTTTGTCTTGAACTATTGTAACCTACTGTGGAGTGTTTAACACACTTAAGAATCCTTTATTACTACCTTTGTGTCGACTGCATATTCGGAAGATGTTCTTCTGTGGTAGATTTGTCTTGTATTGACATGTTTGTCATGTCCCATATAATGTTGTTAAAAGTTGCGATTTTAGGGTCAAGTACGCCGTCACAAATAATTTCTAAGAAGAAATACTTTTGACGAAGTCTTTATTGTTGCTGATACAAATTTTTAGGAACAAATTCTTAGGATCGTTCCTCATGATCTGTCCCTAATATACACGTTCTTTTTTTTTTTTTTTTTTTAATAGTTTCACACTTTAGGGTTGCGCGGGGGAGTGGTTTGAGAAGTAGAGTTCGTGTGAAGGTTGGTGTATAATGTATATGTAGGGTCATCGAGTTGTGTGTTTAGATATCTTTGTGGTATAAATTTTTTAATTTTTTTATTAAATACTAATTTGATCACAAATAAAAAATTCTCTTTCAAATGTTAAAATAATTTATTTGATTCAAGATAAAAATGTCATCCTTCATTTTATTGTAACTTGGAGTTACTTTGGGTCAATGAATACCCTCTTTTTTTAATATCGTTGAGATTTATTCAACATTATTTATCAACAATCTTAGGTCACATTATGAGTAACATTCATTTCTTCGCTTATTAATACTTTTCAAAGGGAATACAAAGAGATTTTTAATTTCTAACATAGTATGAGATACTCTATTCAAGATCATTAATGATGAATTTGCCAGAGGCGGAGCCTGGGGGGGGGCATATAGGGGCCCCCGCCCCCCCAGCTCCAACCCCATCCCTCTTTATATTTATATATATATACTAAGGATATAAGCAATTACAGTAGTTTTTTAAAGCTGTTTTGTGGCTAATGAGAAGATGAAATGGCGGACTTATATTTTGGGCCTGGCCCCCGGTAATAATTGGTGTTTAATTCCTTATAATTATTGAGTATTGACCCACTTCATGCTGTACAATTTGGTAATTCAAATAAAAGCTCCTTTCTTTTGCTTGAAATGACTTTTACACGCTTACCCAAATATTTATTTACTGCAACAAAATGCTCTCATTATAATAAATTGCATATTTGTAGTATATATTGTTAAAATATGACTTAAATAGAAACTTAAATTTATATCCAAATTATGTTGTTCTTTTATTTTTAACTTTCTCAATTTCTAATTGATAATAAATAAGTAACTTCTTATACATCTAAACTTTAATTATTTAATATAACATTTGAATATTATTTCAATTTTTAGGATAATTTAGCTATTCTTAGGCATTTTACAACAGGATGCACTACAAAATAAAAGGGTTTTGCCAACGTTTTCTTGGCCCTTTCCCAGCGAAATATAACGCAGGCAAAGAGCCTACCAACGTTTCGGAAAACGCTGGCAGGGCGTTGGCAGATCCGGCGTGGGTATTCAAGCGTTTTTTGGCTTCGTTGGTATAAGTTGTTTATTTTACCAGCACCCGAAAACGTGGGTAAATCTATTAAAAGTCGTTGGTAAACTATTCAAAGTCGTTGGCAAAGCTATTGCAATTCGTTGGCAATGTAACTTTGACCTGCTTCTATAAACGCTGCAAAACACACAAAAACGCTGGGAATGCATTTGAGGAGCACATTAATTGTCTGACCAATGCCTGTATTAATTATTCAGGAAAAAGACGTTGGGAAAACACATGAATATGTTTGTTTTCTTATTTTTAGGTTCTTTTCTTTGGTGTTCTACTTTTATTGTTTAATTTTCAACTAAATAATACATTGAAAAATAAACATATATCATTGCCAAAAACTATTGCTTTCACAAAAAAAAATTATTTAAAAAGAACATCACATTACAGTATTGCGAAGCAAACTGTCTAAATTTTTTCAAGAACACCATCAAGCCCAACTACAAATCACAAAGAGAGTAATATTCCCTGCCACGAGCAAAACATCTAGAAGCTCAAATTTTCAAAAATATATACAAATCGATACCAAAAAATAGTTCATCAAAGTCTTAACGAGCTATATCAGCTACTCCATACCAACTGCCACGAATTCCGGCTTTGTGCAGGGCGTTTCTGCAAAAACATCGCAACAACTTGATTAAGTAAGATTTCTACCCAATTTGAGTGAATGTATAGCAAATGACCATCGCATATTCATCTACAGCTAGGAAGCACAGAGAGAAAACTAGAGAATGAAAAGTAACCGGATATATACCGACTATTGCTCGAGCAGAAGGTTCTGGCTTTGTGCAGGGCGCGTCGACATAAACTTCGCAACAACTCGATATATAAGAGAGACATCTACACAATGTGAATCTATAGCAAATGACAATCTCATATTCATCTACAACTTGGTATAAAAGAGAGACATTAATACTGTAAAAGTAACCGAATATATACCTACTATTTTTTGACCAATTCAATAACAATTAGTACCAAATAAACAAACACTGAACCTCAAAAAATGAAGAATTAACTGTCTAACCTTTGTGTTTTTTGAAACAGGACAACGAACAACTTCATATCCATTGCAACAATCATCACCAGTTGAAACTCGTGAGCTCAACAAAACTTTAAAATGGAAAAATAGAAAATAAGGAGGAAACTCAAAACACACACACACAGAGAAGCAGCAACAACAGTAAATTCATAATTATCACTGACAGTTAGATATAAAAGTGTATGACTTTGCATTTCAGAGCACAAAATAATTTCTAATCACTTTAGAGCGAAGCACTATCACACATCAAAACAATACCATCTCATTGTCTTGTAATCAGGATCCAAAAACTGAATCATATCATAACACTGAATACCTTAACCATGCACTCAGTGTTAAGATTGCACACATTTCATTTCATCAAAAAAGAACAACTAAAGAACCCATTTAAACTGAAACTGGAAAACCATAGAACATTTCTGTCCAAAGAGTGTGTACTGAAACTTCATTAGTCTTTGAGCCTACCAAAAGAATAAGTTTTTTTGTCCAATTAAATAAATCAAAAATGTTTCAAATCTTAACAGGGTCGTAGGCAAATGAAATGGAAAAAAGTATCAACGCCCACGGTCTCAGCCACAAAACTCAAAACAAAATAACCCCCTCTGCTACATGATAATATAATCTAAATTGGAATCTTAGTAGCAAAGGCACACAAAAATGTATCATTTAAAGTGTTAACAAATACCTGGTCAAGAAACAATGATAAAGCGAGGCTTTAATTCTGCCAATGAGAAAGCTGCATCTAAGATGAGAAAACAAAATAATTACAGAAAGTAAGTCAGATGACAAAAGAGAATTTGATTAACTTTCACAATGAATTTGGAAAAAACTATTAGATTAGCAGTAGAAGTTTTTCTTTTTTTGGCATGCACAACTTTAATGGTTAAATCAAAAGAAAATGTACTTACATGATGGGAGAGCAAAATTGAGGTAAAATATTGCAGTCTTATTGTCACGTTTTATAAACAATAGAGGTAGAGACCGCGGACCTGATTGCAGCATATAACACATAACATTCAGTTCGTTATGAGTTAATCGGAGCAGAACTCATCAATTCTAACAATGAAATTATCCAACAGTCACTCATTCCTCAGATTCTTCTAACAAAAAAAGAAAAAGGAAAACTCTCAAACACATTTTAGACGCGCTGAAAGAGTTGGATAGAGAACAAAACCCCAAAAAAGTAAATAAGTACTATGAAATGAAGCGTGTGGTACTTCGGCTGCCATCTAAATATCAGGTAATAGCAAATAGTCTCTTGTGTATGTCTATTAGCTAACTACATTTACTTCCTTAAAACATGAGCAGAAAATAACCTTATATAACAAATAACTCATTGTCATTTTTCTATGTATTTCGGCGAGTAAAAACAATATAAACCATTTTTCCTATGGAACAGAGTTGTTTCACTACCTTTTTTTGAGGGAGATGTGTTGGCTGATGTTCCCTGGTTGTAATTGGGGAACCTGATATAGAAGAAATAAAACTTTATTACAAAATGAGTTCTTGTTGACTGTATCATAAATCTGTCAAGTGGAATCTAGAAATTGTTATCAACCAACATGCTATAACATACTTCATATCCAGACCATCAACATCAATACCTCATCTCCATACCTATCAACGTCTATGATTTCCATAAACATAAGAAGTTTCTTCTACAGATCTCAAGAATTCTAATTGAGCAGATATAGATGGCACTAACGAGTTTATAAGAGACTCTCCATAGGTAGTAATGATTAATGCATTCAAGTTACTTATGGATTGATGCAGTGAATTTTTGCAAACATTATTTCACAAGTTAAATTAGCAAGAGTACCTTTCTTTGATGAATTTGAAGTTGGTGCTCAGGCTGCACAACAGAACAGGCGGCGATTACCTACACCTCCTAAGACAATAAACTGATAAATTTACAAAAAAAAAAAAGATCCTATTTGAAGAGGGGGCATTACATCTTCATACTTCTCCGAACACTGGGTGTCCAACTCATGTTTAACTTCTGGGATAATAGTAGCTCCTATATGGTATATTCATTCCCAATTAATTGCCTTTAACCAAGCATGGGCCTAAATAAGCAGATACCTAAGATTTAATTCAATCTGCAAAATGATATCAGAGCAGCATAAACGTTAATCAATAATACCTTTATTTCATTTGTGCCTTCCGAACTAAGCCTCTGATTGACACTACAAAGTAGCTCATCAGGTCTTTTGCTGCTGCCGAAAGTTTAGCGTCCTCAAGAAACTTTAAATGGGTTCTCAGATTCACTATCTGCAGAGAGAAGCAAAAATGTCCAAAATTAATTCATGGTGGTGTTTCTACAAGTTGATATAGACAGATGTCACTGCAACCCAACAACAAAGATGATAGAAAAAGGTTTGGTATAATTATGACTTCACTAAGTTAGTTAGATATATGAGGTAAAAAAGAAGCAAAATATAATGGAGGATTAAAGTGTTGGGTTCTTAATAAATCCCAAGAGCTTTCATGTCAAATCATCAAGAATAAATATTAAAAGCATAAACAGAAAGGCGTACCTTAATACACATGATTAATTGTTTGATAAATCAACGTGGTTGGTGTTACGGACTCGATTCCATGATTGCTGCATCTGCAAGAAGATCGTGGGAACTTTGGTCTTCCACAGACTAATCAACATCTCTTAATGGTTCTCACTCTATTGATGGGAATGGAGGAGAAGAGAATATTATAATTAGCCTTGGGGACCAAGACCCTATAACCTTATATAGTAACCTAGTTAGGACCCCATTAAACCCTAATTAGATTACTCTGGGAATTACACATTACAAAGCCCATACTGAATAAGATGCTTATTGGGCTCCTGAGTCTGATCACTTAATTAGCCCAATATAAACAATTAGCATAAATAAATATAATTATCTTAATTTGTTTGCCCACATATTGGGTTATTGAAATAAACCCAACAATCTCCCACTTGGGCTACAAATTAAATCCTAACGACAATTACATTTAATAACCTTAGGTGCGCGCAAAAGTTGCTAATTACCGAAACATCTTCTGTAGACAATCTCGTCCATCTTCTATACCAACATGGAACCAAAGTGGCTTTTGTTACATTTATCGTAACTCGACCCTCAGTGATCACACATGCCAAATATATTCAACGACATAGATCAAGTATGGATGTGTAACATGGAAATTACATGCAATGTGATCTTAATCATGCCTATTTCCAATTGTTCCAATTCCTTAGTGAGATCAATCCTGAGCCTTTCAAACTTTATGTCAAACCACAATTGAAAGATAAATATTATTCAGAGGTATAATGATAACCATCAACTTTTTCTGCAGAAAACTGAGCATGCATAAAGCAAGGGATTTGTGTCAATGAAAGAGCCAAAACACATGAAACAAACTCCCACTAAAACCAGATACCATAAAATAAAACAACACCCATATGAGCAGTAAGCTCATGAAAGACCTTGGGTGTCAAACCTTATTAGTGGGTTTGCTAGCATCAAGTTTGTTTCGATATGCTCAATCGACACTATTTTACTCTGAATTCTTCATTTAACAACTGGAAACTTCAATGTCTATGTGGTTAGACTTTGATGAATATCCATTGTTATTCAAACATATAACTACTGAAAAATGTCACCATGAATCTTGACTGGTCTTTCAAACTTATCCACATCTCGCAGCCCAGTGACAATTTAGCAGTCATACAAGATTGGTTGCCTCATAACAAACTAAGAACAATGTTGTCACTGCCAAAGAAGTTATAAGTGTCTGCTAAACATTTGTCCAGAATATAGCTCCTTTAGACAACATGTGAACATAGATAGGAGTGGATCCTTTGGCAACCTGCCAGACCAAAGTCGAAATACCAAATGATCTCCCAATTTTTGACTTTCGATCAGTGAGTATATAATCTTTTGTTCTCATAAATACCTTATAACCCATTTGGCTGCTTTCAAAGATCCATGCCAGGGTAACTTAAGTATGTGCCCAACATATCCATAATGTACGCAAAATCCAGATGCGCGTGCACTTGAGCATACATAAGACTCTTAACAACGTAAGCATAATGAATCTTTTATAGCTCTTTCTTTAAATAGTATGTCGTTAACATAGAGCATTGGGAATAACAATTTACTCCCACTGACCTAGTGATATACAAACTCATCAAATACGTTGACCTCAAAATTGTATGAGATAATGACTTGATTAAATTTGTGATACCATTAATGAGAAGCTTGCTTGAGTGACACTTTCTCTTGAGGTTGTTGTGTTTTCTCTTCTAGAGCATTCTCTTTATTTGAGTGAAGGAGTTTCATAAGTGAGTCCTCGTTCCTATCTTGAAAAGACAAGACCTCATCTCCCCCCACAAACACAACATCCTCAAGAAATCTTATATTTCTCATTTAAATAATGACTTAGTTTAGGGATCATAAAAGTATGCATACTGTAGTCTTGAGTGTCTCGATCTTATTAGTTGAAGAAATAGTTTTCACATATAGTTTATCAATCAAAGTACCAGCCGCAACCGGAGTAGAATTAAAAGAGCTAACTTTACTATTTTCATATGGACAAGAATAACCATAGTTGTCCAAATTAGAATAGAAACCGGATTCCGTCTAAATGACAGAGCTTTCTAAGTCTCTTAATTCAACAAAATGACCAGTCTCGAAAGATAATTTAAAGTGACAATTACTTCAACTGAGTTGCATTGTCATCGCCCTTATAGATGTTTCTTTCAACATCACTTGGCAATAGACTAAAAATACAACTGTTTCCTTGTACGTCAAACGACGTATTTGGCGTATTTGGAACATTCCTTATTCACACTCAGATTTCTGGCGAAAGAAACAGGTTAGTTCATTATCCTGAGTCTTTTGATTCTCGGGTTGCAAAGTCCCTACTACAGTACCCTTATTTTTAGTCATCTTTAACTTTATGCTCTTAGAGGTAATTGCAAAATGAGCACATATAATCATTTCACGCTTTAATCAATCCTCTTCTTGCACATGGTGTGAAATGAAGATTAATAATTTCCAAATGCACAAGCAAGTCATAAAAAGATCAAATTTTACCTTGAGTTTAAAGCGATGTTAGAGATCTCCATGATGGACTCCTTAATGTTTCCTTTAACTTTATACCTTATTTAGACAAGGTCAGCTAAAAGCTTTCTTATCACAACCATTTCGTTCTTTATAGAACGTTCTTCAATTTTTCAAAGGAAACCTTTTCATTGGACATACCGTCACTGAATACTTCTGGAAAACTGCACCTTAATAACATTAGACTTAAGCAAGTAGAATAGTATCGTTTCTCAAAGTTTGCTTTTTACTCAGTGGAACTTTTCTCCGTATGAGAGAACGAACATTCTTTCTTCACGCATAGTCTATATTCATGCAGCCGAGAACTAGTTGAATGTTCTCTTTTCAACTCTTAAATTTTGTGCAGTTAAGCACAAGAACTGGGTTAATGTTGGCAACAATATTAACGGCAGAAATATTAACTAACATATGTAGAACAACCAGATTATACAAACTCGCATAATAGAAATTCATGTTAAGACATAAATCTCAATTAACTGAAGTGTGGTGGGCCCATTTGAACAAGATACCTAGCACAACATTGAGGTTTAGTCTTTGGACAGAAACGCCAATTTGTAAGTGGTACTCTCCGTGCAGAAATCAAACACTGATAATAAATCCGGTCAAACAACAACCTTCCTTTGGGCCGGTATATTGTTCACATGGAAACTTTATAATTATCACGTATCATTCCCGCATGTGCATCCCTTATTTGGCCAATCAAAGACCTTCCTTTGGGCCGATCATTAATCGCATAAATAAGAAACACACACATCCTACTATTCTAAAATAAATAAATCTACACAAAAGAGGTTACTTTGGCAACATTTTGCCTCAACTAATTTACTTCAAAATAGAGGACACAGGGGTTTAAAACAAATGCCCAATCCAAATATTTACCATATTATGACCACATATGATTATAGTCATGCACTTAATTATATTATGCACCTCAATATAAAAATAACAGGGATTAGGCAAAAGCAACAGAATCATGCAGTAACTGAAAACTAAAAAAAATCAATTTGCATGCTTATACACATAGAAGAGCAATTCATATAATCAATTCAAGAAAATATAAATTTACTTGAGTATTTTCAGGCAACCTCATATTCAACATCTCAAGGATTAAAATTATGTGAAAACTTAAAGTGAGGTGAATCCTTATAAGATACCAAATGGTATTCTCAAACTAAAGTATAAATATTGATAACATTCTTCTGCCAATAATACACTTTCCTTTGGGCCGATATATTATATGCATGAAACCTTAACTACCACATATTTATTATTTCGAGTAAATAATTATTTGACATCAAAATCCTACCAATAATATGACTTCCTTTGGGCCGAAATATTATATGCATGGATAATACATAATATGTCAAATATTTATAGATTTATGTCTATTATCTGGCCAAAAATTAACCTTCCTTTCGGTCGATTAATCTTCGCATAGATTTTAGACATAGCACGTAGATCACATAATTTAATCAACTCATTCCCCAAAATAAACCTCATTTGTTATTTTGAAATAACAACATAAATTGGGCTCAATTTGCATTAAATTGAAGACAAACCAGATTGGGTTGGCTAGAATGGGCTTCTTGTAATGAAACCCCAACTTTCTTTTATTTATTTCATTTTGCGGAACAACACTAGGCCCAGAATGGCCCAGCTCAAGAAGTAAACTTTAAAACAATTTCGGCCCAGTAGCAAAATCACTAAGCCCAAAATTTAATTTCGGTTTTTTTTTTTTTTTTTTTTTTTTTTTTTTTTTTTTAAATATCCGAATGGGCCAGGTGATCTAGCCCACAAGCCCAAATAATTAAAAAAAAAAAAACACGGCCCAATGATTGGCCCAACTTGATCACCTTCTTCCCCAATTCGCCGCCCCTAAGTTCCGACGACAACCGTCTTCCGCCACCAACGCAGTGGCGGTTTCGCCACCCTGCCGTCGCTATCCCCTTCCTGCAAGGACAGCGTTCCAGATCCGAACGAGGCGGCCGACGCTCGTAGGAAAAGCCGTCAATTCCGCCGTCGCTCGCCGATTTCCGAGTCCGCCATGCGCCGGATCCCGTCACCGTAGCCGGATGGTGATGATGGGTACACAGGCGGTGGCTGAAGTGGTGGTTCCGCCGCTATCGATAGTGGCGGTGGGTGCCGAAAGGTTTTGCAATTATTAGGGACTGTTTTGCAATATTCTGAGACTTATTTGCAATAAACTTTATTTCCAATAAAGGAACAGACCTTAGGTTAATTCCCGATGAGAGAAACTGAATATTGACTCTTAAAAAAAGTCTTGTTTCCAAAAGTAAATTGCAACAGTAGAGAGCCTTTTTCCAAAATTAAAGAATTTTCGGTTTTGCATAAAAGGAAATAGAAAATCTTTCTTTCCCAAATTAACAATCGAAGGTGACTGAACAAGGTAACTTTCAATTTTCATCCAGATACCAAAATTAAAAATATTGCATGAGAATAATGTACCTTACGGGAAGAATAAAATATTCTCATTCCCTTAGACAAATATATTTTCTATCCAAATTGAAAGACGAACTTCCCTTTAGTTTGTAGAAAAATCCACAGCCGTTCTTTCGGAAGCCAATTCAAAAGAAAAACTTAATCCACATTGAAAACCGTCCAAATTGTGAAAATTAAGTCACCATATGCAATCAATATCACAATGAATTTCTTTAAGCAATTAAGCATCGAATAGTAACTTCAAGAACAGAATAATTATCCAAAAAATGCAGAGACCATAATTTCCACATACCCAAAAAACCCCTTTAGCCAAATCACGTAACAAAAGTTTCCCTTTTCAAAAGAAAAGAAAATTACTAATAACATATTCGGATCTGAAGCACGAAACCAAATTGATCTTGAATGGAACTTCATGTATATCCATAATCAAATCCAATATTGTTATACACATATCTCAACCTCAAATTAATATTGACAAATCAAATCAATGAGAAACGAACGAATCATGAGGGTTCTCAAATTGAATCATAAACACACATGATCTTAAATTTTACAAGGTGCGACGCAATTAATTTCTGGTCAGGCAACAAAAGTTTAGTCCAGAAAATTCAACCACGGTATTCTCAAATTCCAAGTTCAACAATAAACACATAGTCATGAAATTTGAGAATATCATAACAATTAATCATTGACCTAGAATATATATAATTCCAATCTCAATGATTCGACATGAAGTGGCTCTGATACCACTTGTTGGGTTCTTAATAAATCCCAAGAGCTTTCATGTCAAATCATCAAGAATAAATATTAAAAGCATAAACAGAAAGGCGTACCTTAATACACATGATTAATTGTTTGATAAATCAACGTGGTTGGTGTTACGGACTCGATTCCATGATTGCTGCATCTGCAAGAAGATCGTGGGAACTTTTGTCTTCCACAGACTAATCAACATCTCTTAATGGTTCTCACTCTATTGATGGGAATGGAGGAGAAGAGAATATTATAATTAGCCTTGGGGACCAAGACCCTATAACCTTATATAGTAACCTAGTTAGGACCCCATTAAACCCTAATTAGATTACTCTGGGAATTACACATTACAAAGCCCATACCGAATAAGATGCTTATTGGGCTCCTGAGTCTGATCACTTAATTAGCCCAATATAAACAATTAGCATAAATAAATATAATTATCTTAATTTGTTTGCCCACATATTGGGTTATTGAAATAAACCCAACATAAAGATAAAGAAAAACATTCCTTTTCCATATTCAACAAAACCAAGGTTTGAGGGCTCAATAAACATGACTAATCTAGAGTTTTCTAACTATAAGTGTAACCTTACTTAATGAAAGACCTTACACTTAGTTAAAAATGACTAGTTCAACATTTTCCGGCTACAACTTCAGGCTCTGATAATTAAAGAGAAGAACAACAAATACATAGAAAAGGAGGAAAATAATAATCCAAGCAATTTGTCAGAGATGAAGAATATTTGTACCTCGCCATGGAATGTCTGGCTGGTGGAGATATGACGACTTCATTAATATGATTTCAAAATAGTTTCATTCAACTCCTACATTAACATGGAATACGGAAAAAACAAATGAGTTACTTCTAGATAAAGACAAATGAAACGATCTAATGAGTTTAAAGGTCAAATTATCTAACACATCACAAAAAAGACGAATATTATAGTTCAATTTCTTATCTGAATCGATCCATAACTTGAAGATGCATCTGCGAGCAATACTCGAGACTTGCGTGTCCGATTTGGTAATTTGTTCCGTTCAATGCTCTGGAAAATCCCCAAAATCTGCTCGCACGTTCTCAATATTCAAATACGCATCAAAAGCCCTAAATTTTCCAGTATAATAAAAACTAGGGTAAAATGCATCAAACCCCCCAACCTATTAGCCATGTGCTGTAAAATGCATCAAACCAGAACCATGTTTCCCTCTTCGCCTTTTCAACCACTGCATATGCGAAGGGATACATGCAATTATTGGCGTCAATCCCTACAGCAGAAAGTAGTATCCCACCACAATAGTTCTTTAAATGACATCCATCTAGGCAAATTACACGCCTACAACCCTCCAAGAAGCCCCTTTTCAAAGTACCCCAGCAACAATAAAATCTTTTGAACATAGGCCCCTCATCTGTCTGTTTAGTCTTCACTCTCACAGTGTTGGATGGATCACTCCTTACTATTTCAGCTGCATACCTCCATAGCATTCCATACTGCTCTTTCTCAGACCCTGCTGTAATTAGTTTCACCATCCCCTTAGCCCTATACATCTGAAACCTACTAAAGAGCAGATTGGTCTTGCTTTGAACATGGCTTTGCATGGCAGTAACTGACCAATTAGGATCAGCCCTAATCAAGTTTGTAAAATTCTTAGCTATCCATGTTGATGTTGCAGCCTTGACCCTCTCCACTCTGCAACACTCGTGCTTAGAATTGTATGTCTTTACTTGTAATGTAGTGCACTTTGTGATGCATGAGGCATATATCTCCCACGAACAAGTTGGATGCTTGCACTTAACTTGCACTTTGTTTTTGTCATTCTTTGTAAACTTCAACTCCCTCCCAGTCAAGATAGAATGCCGCCTCACGGCAGCTCTAAACGTTGCTGCATCATCAAAGCATAGACCATTACTGAACTTAGGTTCTTCCATGTCAAGTTTGGGATTAAACACTAGAAAACCCCCATAAATATATTGATTCTTCTTTGAAGAGCTAGTACTGCTTCCTTCTACAGAAACACATCTTGTGTTGCTTTTTTGCCCCTGCATTCCACCACATGGAACCTCTTTAGGATGGGTATTCTTGTACACATTTTCATCATCCGTGACACCCCAATCACTGTCAACTAAGACATCTGAATATGCAGAATCACTCCCTACAGACTGGTCATCATATTCATCATCTTCTCCTTTATCATCTATCAAATCATCAAACAGGTTCCTAGTTGCACTTGAATCAAAAGTGGTTGCATCATTTACCGCTACCTGAGCACCTAAACCATTATCCTCAGTCCCTGCACCAAACCTTTCATTCTCAACTACAAGTTCTTCATTATGAACCTCCCTTTCCTCATCTTCATCTACACCATCACCCTCCTCATGTTGTCCCTCATCCTCAACCTCTTCATTATCCCCATCGTATCTACCCTCATTCTCATCACCTCTTTCACCCACACCAATGTAGCTCTCAATAAAAATACCAACCATTCTTTCTTCATTTATAAAGTTCACAAGGTTCATAGCATCCATATCAGTTTTCATGAATTCGAGACTGACAGGATCATTAATGTCACAAGTACTAAAAAAGAACTCTGCATTCCTTTCAGTGAATCCTAATATCTTGCCCATTTCAATAATTTCTACCATGCTCATTTCATCCCTATCACAAAAGTCAAAATGAGCAATTTCACCATTAAAGTATGAAGGTCTGCCCAGATTCATGAATCTACCATGGTGATGCATTCTAATGGTGAAAAGGTCATTGTTGGAACCTACAAATGAAGTGTAACATGGAATTAGTATAATTTTTATATTTAACTTTACAACAACAAAAAGGGCAGTGGGTAGGTCCTCAATTGTGTAAAAAGAAAAACTATTTAATTACTACTATAATCAACATAATCAAACTTTGCTCTACACATGCAAGGAATGAAAAAAATAAACACAAAATCACACATTTTATGTAGTATTGCATCACAGATGACAAAAATCAATGCAATTGTTATTACAGACTCCTCATCTCAAAAGATTGTATCAGAATTTATTTTATTTCCTTGTATTACATATCTTTTTGTATAGCATATTCTATTTCCTAGTTTAGGTGATTCGTTTGTGGCTACTTTTTCTGCGTACATACACTGGAGTTTCTGTCTACTTCTTCTGCATATATACTCAGCGTACATACGCAAGAATTTCTGTCTACTTTTCTGCGTATATACTCAGCGTACATACGCCAGAGTTTTTGTCTACTCTTCTGCGTATATACGCGACATACATATGCCAGAGTTTTTGTCTACTTTTCTGCGTACATACCCAGAACAATATGGTACGTGCATTGCTCAAGTATTGATGTGTACGTACAAATAAGCAATATATTATATGACAACACTTTACCCAACGCACATAAAAGCATAAAGGACCATATTGCAGTCCAAAACCTAACATCCAACAACAAAAGTCACCATGAAGGGATAGAGTACAAAAAATCCGACCAAATTTCAACAAAAACTCATGGATAATAGCTTTTTGCAGTAAAATAAAATGTATCAAAAATGCCCAAAAAGTAGAACCCCATACCGTACTCTGGGGGCGTTTTTCCCCGTTGCAATGTCGTCGTCCTTTTCCCTAAGTTTCCACACTATTTTTGAGTGAGCTGTAACAACAATTAATGATAATTCTGAAGAAATAACAAACCCTAGCCTTTTCCCCTTTTGTGAGACTTGAAGTTGAAAGGTTTGAAAGTGCCCCCTAACCTGATTGACTGCCCCCTAAGTGTAATATTACTAGGCGGGAAAGGTTGGACGAAATTACCCTCACACTAACGGAATATTCTCTTATATTTCGTTAGTTTTTGACGGAAAGTTGACTGGGGGCAGTTCGCACACTTATGAATAGGTTGGGTGGGTTGTTGCAAAATTTTATAGGTTGGGGGGCAAACCGCACATGGCCAATAGGTTGGGGGGTTTGATGCATTTTACCCTAAAAACTACAATGAAACGTACAGTAAGTGAATCAAAAAATGGAAACTTTTACCTGTTCCTATGTGGTTCACGACGTCGAGGAGAAGCTGTGGTGAGAGCGCCGACGATGACGATGGCGATGGCGACGGCGATGGCGATGGCGATCGAGAGAATCGAGAGAGAAATGACGAGTTAGGGTTTTTGTTTGTGAGTGGCGGATTTGAAAAAAAAGCCTACGATTTTATTTGTGAGTGTGAGCCAGCTGATTTATTTGTTCTATTTTTCTCAATAATTCTCCCTGCATCAAAAAGCCTACGATTTTAAAAGTTGTTGGATTAACAAATCAGCGACTTTACAATTCCCAACGATGGTCCACCACGCTGTGTAAAAGATGTAGGCAAATCCCCCTTTTCTTGTAGTAATGTGTAATTTTCTTTTTAATAAAAAGCATTGTGAAGACAAAGTTATGAATTAAAATTTATAATACTTTCTTAAATATTACATTAAACATACACATAAAGATCTTAATCAGTATTTTGATATTAATTAAGTTATAGTATAATACTAAAGCATGTGATACTTTTATAAATGTCTAAGTAAACGTGAATAATAAAAAAAACTCTTAGGAGCGTATACAATATCTTTTTGTGTATACATATTTTTATATATATGTAGTTTTTAATTTTTTATGAATTCTAGATATAATTATGTTACGGTAGAGTAATTTTAATCATATTTTATATTAAATATCTGCTTATTAAAGTTCTTATGTTTTCTTGATGATTAATTGTTTTGAAATGGATTAAAACTAAATAAAGAAAAAATATCTATATTTATAGAAGAAAAAAAATCTCATGAATCTCGCCCCCCCTAAATCAAAATCCTGGCTCCGCCCCTAGAATTTGCCAAGTACCATGTAATAGGATTTGATAATTATTATATTCCGGGCTACACGTGAGGGTGTGCCGAGATTCATTCCATACCTCTTGTAATTTTTTTTTTTTAATAATATTGAATAGTCTTCTTGTCTTCACTTAAGAAAATCTTTTAAGAGGAATTTATTTGAGCTTCTAATTACAATAGCATGGTATTTGAATAAATTGTAATTGAATTGGGTTAAAATTTAAATCCACAATGTATGCAATATGGTCCAACATAGATGATGTAGAGACTAGAATTCAATACATCCAAGTTAGTTAGTTAGGTCTGAAATGGGTCCAGACTCCAGTGGATCCAGATTGAAGTCGCATCGGTCCACAAAAACCGGTCCATACTGCCACCTCTGCCCAAAATCACTGGGAAACTGTTTTGATGAGTAATTTGCAGGTTACATCATTAAGCCTTAATGTAGGGAGGAAATAAAACAACTATAAGCTGAGTTATATTTTGAAAAACTGGAAAAATTACTTCATATAGTTGAGACACATAAGAATCTATAAATCAGAAACTTTTAAATTTTCTCAATACATTATTTTAGTAAAGTACATCTGTTTCATGCTCAGCTCAGGCATGTTAGCAAGCCATATCCAAATTGCTTGCAATATCTGTTATTGTGCACCCCATAACAAAAACAAGGGAATGGACACATGATTCTAAACTTTGCAGGTAAGGAAAACATATACGCGCATACACACACACACAACGAGATTGTGAAACTATAAAGCACAATATAAGAAGGTGTAGATGAAGCTTGCATGTTCACCGGAGCTGAAGAAGCTGCCTGAGATTGTTGGTGGCTCTTGTTTCACTTTCGGCGCTGCAGTTGATGAGCTTTGGTTTCAAAGAAAAAGTGGGCATAGGTAAACTGCTTGGTGGTGGAGATATGATAAACACCTTAGTATCTGAAAACAGCTTAACCTGCTCATCATATTCCACCGATGATTTGCGACAGCTTAAACTTGTGTTAATGGTCCTTGCACCACTAGTACTGTTAGCAATATTATTCGATAGAACTCGAGGGGAAGATTTTTTAACATCTTTATAAGGTAACTTCTTGGATGAATTTTTCTGTTGGTTTTTAGGATTTTTTGATGGAGAGTTTGATTTCTTGGAGGTGATCAAGGAATAACCAGTACTGTTGGTTCTTTGGTTCATGAGAGGAGGGCACGAGAGGCGAGGGGTGGCGACGGGGAGAGGAAGAAGAGGTGGTTGCGGTGGTGGTGGTAGGTACGAGTATGGAGGAGGGTGGGATTGGAAGAGAAAATGTGGTGGAGGTTGGAAATTATTGAGACCCATAGTAGTGTGGAACTTTGATGGCAAAAAGTTGTCACATGGTCTTGAACTTGAAACTACTAAGGGAAGGCTGTTTCTTCTGGTGTACTGGGATTGGTATTGGGAGTGTGTTTGATCTGAGAATTGATCATGAAACATGACTAAAATACTGCCTCTATTGATCAATTAGACAATTACTGTGAATTCAAAATCAGATATATTTAGCAACTTTGTAAAAAGAAAATCAAAAGAAAATTAAGCAGATATGCATATCAGTTCATATATGCATGATCTCTCTCTGTATATTTAGTGGAAAGTTTACAAGAATTTACAGAAACTACTGATCATATCATATGTAGCTAAGAAACCCAGGTCGAGGGGGTTTCTTGATTCAGTAGTTAGAAAGCAACTTGCATTACTAGGTTGCCCCTTTAAATAGTGAGCGAAATCCTTTAACCATTCCGAATATACATACATATTACATACATATATATATATATATGGTCTGAAAATTAAATGTTATTTCATCTTAGACTTTGTATATTTGTCCTAACTGATAATTTATGTGAATAATTAAGGTACAGAATATGGCATATTTTACATAAAATAATATAAGGATTCTCAATAAATTTTTTGTACAAACTATATGTAGTGCACCCGTGGCTTTTTTGCTTTATATAGTTTGTTAAAGCAAAAATAAACTAACTTATGATAAAAGGATATTACATATTATAGATAGAAGATTTGCACTAAATAAAATATAACAAATAAACTAGAAAGATGTTTTTAAGTTACTTATAAGTCCACTAGTGGCATAAAATCATAGTTGGTTAGCAATATTGTTTGGTCAAACTAAATTAATATTCTCATTATATGTGAAATTAAATCAAATTTCATTTAATCAACTTATTAAAAACCGCGGCCATCTGGTTCTAAAAAGAAGAGGGCGGAAAACCTCCAAGTCTCCAAACCATTATACATATTTTTACCACCATGATATTATTATTTTTGGTCAATTACACAATACAGACAAGTTTTTGACTTTTTTTTACATGAATTATTTTACACTCTTAAACGTATGAAGAAGAATCTTTCTGCGGTAATATCTTGTTCTTTTATCGTATTTTATCCCAAATTGTCTCCAACTCACCCTTAAAATATCACACGCGGACTTGCCCTGTCCTCCATCAGCTACTTTATTTTATTTTGTTTTTTAATTGTCATCTTTTTCTTATTATGAGTGTGGTCCTTAAAGAAGATATATTTTTCATCGTAATTAACCGACAACAGTAGGCGGTCGGCTGATAAAAGATTTACGGGTCCTGATTCGTTGAAGATTACCATATCATGCGGTCAGTGAGGGTCGGCAACCGCCGATGCGATGGTGACCGTTGGATTGTTCTAATTTTAGAAAGGTCCAATGTGGAGGGAAAGTGACTTGAGCAAATCCTGGCCATAAACGTTCATGATGTAATTAGACTTGCCTTCACGTGCAAAACAATTGGGTTTGGGGTCATAATAATAAGTAAGGCTCAAAAAATGATAATCTTAAATCTCCAATCACAAATTCCGACTAATGTTTGTTGGTGTGGTTGATGTTGATGTCATTGTACGTATACACTTCTGATATATGATTTTATTTTTTAACGAGTAGTAGTAGAAAGTAGAAACTATAAATTGGAGTTTAAAAGCAACTTTCAGTAACAAGCGCATATATTTGTATTTATGAATTTTGATTTTATTTTCTTAGAGTTAACTAGTTTGTGTCGTGTATGATTAAATTTCTGTTTTATATAGAGACTTGTGGGTTGTTGAGTGTTTTTATTTGACGGCTTATGGACAGCTTCAAGTTTGGTATTACAAATGTTTAAATTAATTTATTTATTTAATGGAGCTAAAATAAACGAGAAATAGATGACTGTGGGTGTATGGTTTATCAACTTAACTAATAAAAAATAATTAGCAAAAGTTGAAACGGTAGACCTTTAAATGGTGAATTCAAAGAAAAATTGGTAACGTTTTTTCTTTGCTAACACCTTATATAATAATATGTTATACGGGGGAAGTAGTTAGTAGCATCTTTTGTTTTTTATAAATTTTATGATTTTATCACATATGTACTACTCTGTTTTAAGTCAAATTTCATTGTATTTCCACATTTAGTCTTGCAAAGCTGCAGGAACGTGCATGGTAGCAAGATTAATCTAAATAAAGTTTAGTACATCAAGACCAAATATAAGCCTAGTCTTTTTCTTGCATGAATAATGATGTATCACCATACACCAGATTCGTCGACTTAGTCTGCAATGCACATAAAATTTCATACGACAAAGTTATTCACACATAATATC
The DNA here is from genome assembly GCA_946800315.1 of Misopates orontium. Classification (NCBI taxonomy): domain Eukaryota; kingdom Viridiplantae; phylum Streptophyta; class Magnoliopsida; order Lamiales; family Plantaginaceae; genus Misopates; species Misopates orontium. The sequence goes on from OX326947.1 coordinate 25,600,233, forward strand.
TATATATTTCTGCCGGAACGTAAAATCAAAAGTTTCGCACTCATGTAATGTGTTGGCATGGAAAAATTCATATGAAATATTGATACAATATATGTAGAAACACTTGTATGTTTCGTTTTCATAAAGTCTAAGATGAAAATGTTTCGATATTTTTCAAAAAAAAGAAAGAAACTCTGATATATGTGTTATAATACAAATTAACTAATTTAATTAGTATATATCGAAACAATTCATGCCGGATCTGTTGGAAATAGAAATATACCACATCACAAAATATATATTACATTTATAAATGTACTATAGAGTGTGGATCATCCTAATCATTTTCGTTAGAAATAACAAAACTTCTATTTTAAGTGGAAATAAAATATAAAAGCATTTTATGTGTCCTCCGGAAGTAATAATAAAGACTTCTACAAATTTCTCGAACAATGTCAAAAGAATCTCAAAATATTGCACATATTTGAACATACGCGGGGATGAAGTCTTCTTTTTTTTTTTGTTAATATAGGTTGAGGGACAAACTTATTCTCATCCAAGAATTTTCCGCTTTTGTCTCATTTGAAAGTATTGTTGTATACTGTAGACTCATTTCTTGTACACTATATAGTGGGATAAACATTGCATTTCAACAGTGCTCATATGATGGTTCTAAGGAAGTAACAACAAAGTTAGTTGAAGACAAGCCAAAACATGAGACTGGCGATATGCTGTGCTTGGGCTAGCTACATTATGAATTCCTTCATCAACAGACATTATGATGCTTATTGTAGTCACAAAATGCCTAAAGGGGCATAGTATGCTTTGAATCAAAACAAAAATATATGAAGGAAGGTACATACAGATTCATGACATTGAAATTTTGAATTTAAATTTCGTGATAACATGGCAATCAAGGATCACGACCGTGATTGAAAAAATTGATTTTTCAAATGAGTGAACTACAAATTAGTGTTACGATATTCTTTAAGATGATGCCACCTTGTAAAGTGTCCACTGTCCACCCACTTGACATAGTTTCAGAAGAAAAATCCTTCATTCATCTGAATATTACACAATCAAGGGGTTCACAACTCATTTGCAGATTAAGTGTATAAACCGTGTCAAGGAAGAAAACCATATCTAAAAGTGTTAATATAGGGAAGTCCTCTAGAACAAAAAGAAATTTCAAAAATGTGGTCTGGAGAATGACCGAAACTGTTTTCAGTGCGCAAAGGAAGCGCATTACATTATGCAGATTTAGGAACAAACTCGTGAATCATAAACTGGATGATAATTGTGGTAATCTTAGAATACACAAAAATAGAGTTTCTATTTCTGGTAACATTTCAAAATTATGTTAGTCGTTAGTGCCGTTAGTTAGTTTACTTACTGTAATTATAAAGGCTGCGCCTCAGGTGATTTCGATCTCTTTTGTATAAATAGGAGTTAGCACACATTATCACACACTTTTTGCAGAATGAAGTTTTCACTTCAATTCATCACATTTTGCTCTAAACACTTTGTAATCTTTCGATTCGTTAATCGTCAATAATACTCGTCGATCCTAATTTTCAATCCGATCGTTCCTCTCTTGATTCTACTGTTGATGTTTGATGTTTGATTCGTATTCAGAATCTCAATATGGTATCATTCGACTGGGTTTAACGTTTTTTACGATCAATTTTGCTTCCGTTATTCATATTCTCTGTGGATTCTTGTTGTGATTACGATTTAGTGATCACATTGTGTTTTGATCAGTTGATTTTTGTTCAATCGGTTCAAATTTGATCGGATTGTTGTTTTTATCATTTTCTGATCACATTAGGGTTTATATTCCTCTGTTTTGTGATTCGATTTTGTGGTTTTTCTGCGGATCACTATGACTACTCCTGCTTCTGATTCTTCTACCTCTACAACGGTTCCTTTGAGGAATCCTATTGAGGATTCTGGTTTAGTGTATTTTTTGGGGTCACATGATCTAACTGGTGCCTCTATTGTTGGTGATATTTTCACTGGTAAAAACTATATATCTTGGAGTAAAGGTATCATCATGGCCCTGAATATCAAGAACAAGATCAAGTTCATTGATGGAAGTCTCCCTAAACCTACTGACAATGACACTTTGGCTACTTGTTGGGTTCGAGCCAACAATTCGGTACTTTCTTGGTTGTTAAAGTCTATTTCTAAGGATTTGAGACAGAGTTTGTTGTACTTTGATTCTGCTTTGGAACTTTGGTTGGATCTCAAGACTATATATGATAGGACAGATGGTTCTAGGGTGTATCAACTACAGAAATCTTTATCTACCATTACTTAGGGTAGTAGTTCTATCACAGATTATTACAATAGTTTTCGAAGCCTTTGGAATGAGTATGTTATACATAGACCAATCATAGGTTGTTCTTGTGGCCAGTGCACATGTGATGCTAATAAGAAAATGGTTGATCTTCAGTAGAATGATTATGTTTTGAAGTTCTTGGTGGGTTTACAGGATTCTTACAATGCTGTAAGGAGTCAAATTCTTCTCATTGCTCCTTTACCAAGCCTCTCTAAGGTGTACTCCATGCTGTTGCAAGAAGAAAACCACAGTGACATCTATTCTACTTCTAATATGGTGGACTCTATGGCCATGTTTACTAGACAGAAGCCATTTTCAGAGAATCAGGCCAAGAACAATAATGCATGATTTAATTCTCAGCCTTACAAGCCTCACAATGACAAGGATAAGAAAAAGCTTAAGTGTACTCATTGTGGAGACACAGGACACACTGTTGATAGGTGCTTTCAGATTATAGGCTACCCTTCAGGGTGGGATGGCCCTAAAGAAAAGCGTGGCACTCATTTTTCTGCTAATGTTGTTGCTTCTTCTCATGATACAGTGTCTGCACCACCTGTTATTTCTCAGGACAAACCATCTGTTACAGCTAATGACAAGGAGTTGTTTGATCAATTCGTGGCTTTCAAACAAGCACAAGAACAGATGCAAACTGCTGCAGCTCCTTCTCACTTTGCAGCAACTGCTGTATTTGGTATTTCTAAGCCTTTTGCTTGCTCTTTTATGTCTAGTAGTCATCATCCTGATGATAACTCTTGCATCCTTGATAGTGGTGCTACTGATCATATGATATTCCATTCTAATTGGTTTCTTAATACTCCTCAGCATGTTAAAACTGTTGTAAACATGCCTAATAACAGCACTACAATGGCTACTTTGCTACGAAGTGTTCCTTTCTTCAAAAACATTATTCTGCATAATGTTCTCTATGTTCCTACTTTCACTCATAATCTCTTATCTATCTCTAAACTCACTAGGGAATCTCATATTTCTTTGTTCTTCTCTGGTGGTTTTTGTATCTTGCAGGACACAAACACCAGGAAGATGATTGGTTCTGCGAGAATACATGACAATTTATTTGTTTTGAATAGTAGACATTTGTTAAATAAACCATTGATTCAATGTAATTCTGTTGTTAATTCTGTCAATTCTGTAAATTTTTGGCATTCAAGACTTGGACATCCTTCTCATGAGAAGTTAGTTGGTATTGCTAGTATCAATGTTCATTGTAAAACTGCTGATCCTTGTGATATTTGTCATCTCTCCAAACAGAAGAAGCTTTCATTTCCTATAAGTACTACTGTTTCTGTTAATAGTTTTGACTTGATACATTGTGATGTACGGGGACCTTTCTCCCAAGTTTCTGTTGATGGCTTTAGATTTTTTCTTACAATTGTTGATGACTACAGCAGATGTACTTGGGTTTATTTGCTTAAACATAAATCAGATGTTAAATTTCACTTGGAACAGTTTTATCAGATGGTTTTAACTCAGTTTAATACTAAGATTAAAGTTCTTAGAAGTGACATTGGTACTGAGTTTCTACTTAAAGATTTTTATCACAAGTTTGGTATAATTCATCAAATAAGTTGTGTGGAGACTCCACAACTGAATGGACTTGTTGAACGCAAACACCAGCATCTCCTTCAAGTAGCAAGATCCTTACATTTTCAATCTCATTTACCTCTTATTTACTGGAGTTTCTGTGTGAATACAACAACTTTTCTTAAAAACAGATTGCCCTGTTCTGTACTTAAGGGAAAATCTCCTTTTGAATTGTTGTATAACAAAGAACCTGATTATACCTTACTCAAAGCTTTTGGATGTCTTTGTTTTGCTTCTACTCTATCTTCTCACATGCACAAATTTGATCCAAGAGCTACCAAAAGTTCCTTCATTGATTATCCAAGAGGAACTAAGGCTTATATCCTTTTAAATCTTGCTACCAAGAAAGTTTTTATATCTAGGAATGTTGTCTTTTATGAAACAATATTTCCTTATGATAAGAATTCTGACTCTCTTTCTAGTGATATAGCTCCTTCCAGGTTGTGTACAGATACTTTTATAGATATGCAAGCTCCTATGGTTCCTGTTGGTATTCCATTGAATGATCAAGAAGCTGAGCCTGCACATTCTGATCAAAATTCCAATCCGCAAGCTGATTATGAAGCTCCAGATACTTGAACATCATTTAGCCTTGGACATGGAGCATTCCTTTTCCTCTGAATCACATGCTCCATCTCAGAGTACTGCACAGGTTATTCCCATAATGCAACATTCTGATGTTGCACCAGGTATTTCTGAACCTTCTGCAAATCCATCTACTGATATTATTCCTATTAGAAGATCTTCTAGATCTAATGCTCCTCCTGCATATCTTGCTGCTTATGATTATACTCTTCCATCTTCTATTCATAAAGCCAATCATTCTTTTACTCTAGGCAAGCAGTATCCTATAACTGATTATTTGACAACTGATCAATTAGGTCCTTCTCATAGAGCTTTCACTATTGCTATCACTCAAACTACTGAACATAAATCTTACACTCAAGCTAGTAAGTTTCATGAGTGGAGAGTAGCCATGAAGAAGGAACTAGATGCTTTAGAACATACTAACACTTGGGAACTTACCACTTTGCCTGTTGGTCATCATTGTATAGGTTGTAAGTGGGTATTCAAGATCAAATACAAATCTGATGGCTCTATTGAAAGATATGAAGCTAGATTAGTAGCTAAAGGCTACACACAAGAGGAGGGTCTTGATTATTTTGATATTTTTCCCCTGTTGCTAAGCTCACAACAGTGAGAGTTATTCTAGCTCTTGCAGCCTCTCATAATTGGTTTCTGAAGCAATTAGATGTGACTAATGCATTTCTCCATGGAGATCTAGATGAAGTTATATATGTGAAACCTCCTCCAAGCTATTGCAAGAGCAATGACAACAGAGTTTGTCTTCTCAAGAAGAGTCTTTATGGTTTAAAGCAAGCCTCAAGACAATGGTTTACTAAGCTTACTACTTGTCTGATTTCTTATGGTTATCAACAGCTTGTCTCAGATACTTCTGTCTTCATAAAAAGAAAAGATCAATCTCTAACCATTCTCTGTGTTTATGTAGATAATATTATCTTAACACGTAATGATCTCACTGAAATTGATCAAATCAAACAACATCTACATCAGCAGTTCACTATTAAAGATCTTGGAGACCTGAAGTTTATTCTTGGTATTGAAGTTGCAAGAAGCAAGCAATGTCTTACTATATGCCAACGCAAGTATGCTCTTGACATTGTAACAGAGGCTGGATATCTTGGATCAAAACTAAGCACAACACCTATGGATTCTAAGACAAAGCTCACTGATTCAGACTCAGCTTTACTAGAGGATGCAAGTCTTTACAGAAGACTTGTAGGCAGGCTCTTATATCTTACAATAACTCGGACTGACCTTAGCTACAGCATACAATGCCTCACTCAACATATGTCTAAGCCAACTGTGGCTCATCTCACTGCTTTACACAGAGTACTCAGATATCTCAAAGCCACAGCAGGAACTGGTCTCTTTGACAGTGCTCATTCTGAATCTCATCTCAAGGCTTTCAGTGATAGTGATTGGGCTGGATGTACTCAAACTAGACGCAGCATGACTGGTTTTGCTATTTACCTTGGAAACTCTCTCACTTCATGGAAAGCAAATAAACAACAAACCGTTAGCAGGTCATCTACAGAGGGCGAATACAGGGCTATAGCTACCACCACTTGTGAACTCTTGTGGCTTAGTCAACTTCTTACTGATTTTGGGGTGATTCAAACCAAAATTCCTCTACCCTTTACAGACAACAAGAGTGCCTTCTGCATTGCTAATAATCCAGTGCACCATGAGCGCACAAAGCACATACAAATAGACTGTCACTTTGTGAGAGAAAAGGCGCATCAAAAATCGATCAAGATTGCTCACATCTCCAATGAGCATCAAGTTGCTGATATTCTGACTAAACCACTGTCCCTCAAACCTTTCCAGTGCATGATTTCCAAGATGGCATCATCAACATCCATGTCCATCTTGAGGGGGCTCTTAGAATACACAAAAATAAAGTTTATATTTTTGGTAACATTTCAAAATTCTGTTAGTCGTTAGTGTCGTTAGTTAGTTTACTTACTGTAATTAGAAAGGCTGCGCCTCAGGTGATTTCGATCTCTTTTGTATAAATAGGAGTTAGCACACATTATCACACACTTTTTGCAGAATGAAGTTTTCACTTCAATTCATCACATTTTGCTCTAGACACTTTGTAATCTTTCGATTCGTTAATCGTCAATAATAAATCGTCGATCCTAATTTTCAATCCGATCGTTCCTCTCTTGATTGTACTGTTGATGTTTGATTCGTATTCAAAATCTCAATAGGTAACAACAATAATAACAAAGTGAACATTGTTGAATCTGAGGATATGGACTTTTTTCAATGATCATAGAGTTACATATGACATATACAGCTGTATTGGTGGCTTGATTCGAGTACCACTATTTTATGCATGAAAAAATAAGAATATGCTCAAAACCTACATGTTGGATGAGCTTGGAAAAAATTCTCATGGAAAACCATGCCACTTCCAAAGTAGTGCGAAAGGAGAGTGTGAAATTAAATTTAACATATGGACATAAACTCGCCTTTGTCGATATATCACATATTCTACAAAAAAAACTTAGTTTTTGCAAATCTTTTATGTGAGAACTTAGTAATCAATAGGTTAATGGTTTTAGCCCTTGTGGCGTAATGGAAATGTGAGTGCGTTTGTTTGTTTCTTTTTCTTTTTTTTTTTTTTTGCTATTACTTGATTTTTTGTGTGATACGCACGTCATAATTCAATTTTGTGCTATATATGTTTCATTGAAATGGATTATTAAGTAAATTGTAACTTATTCCCCTTTTCATGAACCATCTTAAAAAGAGGTTTGGCATAGTTTGTAAGATGTAACGCGTATTCCCTCTCTTTCACTTCTTCACCTCTCATAATCATGGATTTGTTGATTAAAATATTGTATAATATACTTATTTGGAGGAGCAATAAGCATATAATTTCTCACATGTGTAATATATAAGAAGTGTAACGCCATTTTCCTAATTAGAAATGATATTCAATGGACAGTGACGTATCCCAGCTGTGAGGAAGGATGGCTGTATATATCTTCGACCACCGAAAGTATGTTGATTTTCTTGCCCTATAAAATACGCTGTTGTGGTGCACATTGAATATGGCTGTTGATAGCTTGAAAATTTGAGTTATATATTGGATTTTTAAGATCATATAAGGATGGAATTTTAAGTTGGGAAAAATGTTGGTAGCTTAAAAATTCGAGGGAAGTTTCTTAAAGGCTATTAATTAAGGCACATGTGTGCTAATGTGTAGTTCATAAAATCAATATTCTTAGATAATTAAAAAGGACCTACTCCACTTGCCCAACTTCCAAGTTTTTCTAGCGAACGAATAAAATCTACACCTATGTATTTTTTTTAAACATTAAAAGGATAAGACTTAATACGGTAAAACTTAAAAAACCTAAATATGAGAACATATTTCCCTCGATAAACATAACCTGTCACCTCTATTTTACGTGAATAAGTATTATATTATAAGCATTCTAGAGAATGTTTTGATGGATTCACATATATAGCACGGTTGATATCTCTGGTAATCCCCAGAAACGCTAGGAACCCCTAAGAACTTAGCAGTATATATCTATTACCAACTAGTCATTAACTTATGTTTTTCACCTTCCAATGACTTGGAAAATATGTCCAAAGATATATGTAAAAAATGTGCGGTCGGTGGTACATAGCATTTTGTCAACTCTTAACTAACCGCGGGACTAATTATTCTGTCTCATGCCCAGCCATTGGAATTAATTAATTTTTTGATTAATTAATCTGACATCCGCCGCTATAAGTTTTATGCTGGCAAAAGACATTAGTTGGTTGGTTCCGATGTTGACCACAAAAAAAAAAACATTAATTAATAAGACCATGCATTTAATTAATTACCACCGTACTAAACAATAACATAAGGTGTTAATCTCCCTGAATCCAAACGAAAATTGAACAAGCTAGCTTATTTGGCCAAACTAACAGTTAGTTATGCAGGCTGATTGAATTCCATCGTATGTGATCGTATACTCAATTTTGTCTTTCTATACACTTTTTTATATTTTCTTCCTCTCTTTCTTTTTTCTCTAGGTCAAGTTTTTAGAGGGAAATTTCAAACATATAGAGTGATATTCATGAGAATAGTCCTTAAGAACTACAATGATTAACAGATGATATAAATGATATCGCCATGGCTATAGGAAGATTTGAAAGGATTGTTTAGATGTTAAAGTATTTATGTGCGCCTATAGTTAGTTGAAGTAATTAAAGTCCGAAGATGGATGGAACAGTTCTACCAAAAGAGTGGACCACTGTTTTGTTGATATTGTTGCACCCTCTATATATAAAATCCGATTAGAAAAATAGATTATCAATCTAAACATCTTTAATTCCATGTTGAAATAAGTTAATCCGATTCTCTTCAACTTGTTAACTTTAGTTTACGAAATCATAAACAAATGAATCAATCACGGTCAGTGATATTTCGCTTGTCCCAAAACAAGAAAGAAAATGGGATAGCTAGGTTTAAGGCCAACTTAAAAACTCGTAACATTTTGTCAAGATTTGAGTTAAAGAACTATACAATGGTGTACACTGTAAAATTTAAATGGGATAGCATTAGTGACACCATTAAGGTTTGATGAAATATCAGAGACACCCCTGTAGTTTGCATAATATCAATGACACCCCTTAGGTTTGCAATGCCTTATCAACTTGACCCCTCAATTAAAAAGGTGCCATAAACTGTTGTATTTTTAAATGGTTTTCCTATTATACCCTTGGTCGGGAATTTTACAAGTTTAGTCTTTTAATGGGTATGCTCTCCAACTTTAGTCCTTTAATGTGCATTTTCTCTAATTTGGTCCTATAATGTGCAACAATTCCTAAAATGGTCCTTTTTGGACTTAATCCTAAGATAATCATTGAAGAATTACAGAAAGTACCCCTGAACTATAGGTACATTACAAAAATCACCCTCTCATGTTTAAAATATTACACAAACTGCCCATGTTGTTAACTTTTGTTAAAAATCCTAACAAAATGATTGAAATTCCATCTATACCCTTCCTTCAAATTTTTTAAACAATTAAATAAGGAAAAGAAAATGAATTTATTTAACAAATTAATGTTTTTAATTTATAACTTCAAATAAGTGTAATTTATTAAATTTCTGTAAATAGTTTTAAGGTTTTTTATTTTGAGGGATTAATATTATCAGCAAAAAGAAAAGAAAACAAAAACAAAAATCCGGACCCATCCCCAAATCAGGAACCGCCACCCACCACCTCCACCTCCACCGCCACAGCGACCCCCGCCCACTGTTCTACTCCGCGTCTTCACGGTTAGGCCGGCGCGAATCGATTACTACGAAGCTCCGTCCCGCTGCCCGTCAATTCATCGCGGCCGGAGCTGCACCCAAATAGCACCATCTCTGTTCGCGCGACGGAGAGACCTACCCCGGGTCGGGCCGTCGGGCGACGACAAATAATGTTGGAAGTTATATACATAAATATATAAATGTCAATCCTCTCTATAAGCTTGAGCTTTTAGTGAGAACGGCATTCAATATGGTATCAGAGCTCAGGAAAATTGGAGGTCCTGGGTTCGAATCCCACCGCCACCCACTTAAACAAAAAATAGCACGTGTCAGGCGTAACAAAAAAGATTTACGGCCTACACGTGAGGGGGCGTGTTGGAGACTATATACATAAATATATAAATGTCAATCCTCTCTATAAGCTTGAGCTTTTAGTGAGAACGGCATTCACTAAATAATACATCGGGGAAAATGACTTCCCCGTCTTCCCCGATTTTTGTTTTTCTTTTCTTTTCTTTTTTCATTTTTTTGCTGTTAATATTATAACATTAAAATAGAAAACCTTAAAAATATTCACAGAAATTAATAAAGTACAGTAGTTTGAAGTTATAAATAAAAACATTGGTTTGTTAAATAATTTCCTTTTCTTTTCCTTAATATAATTGTTTAAAAAAATTAAAGGAATGTATAGATAGAATTTCAATCATTTTGTTAGGATTTTTAACAAAAGTAAACTACAGGGGTAGTTTGTGCAATTTTTCAAATACGAGAGGGTGATTTGTGTAATGTACCCATAGTTCAGGAGTACTTTCTGTAATTCTTTAATGATTATCTTAGGATTAAGTCCAAAAATGACCATTTTAAGAATTGTTGCACATTATAGGACCAAATTAGAGAAAGTTCACATTAAAGGACTAAAGTTGGAGAGCATACACATTAAAGGACTAAACTTGCAAAATTCCCCCTTGGTCAAATCTAACACATACTTTGCCATATCTTTAAAAGCTCAAATTACCATTTGTTACTTAAATTATGAGATGGGATGTTATGTCTATATTATGCTACTTATTGGGGTACGTATCTTTGGTATAAATTAAAAGATTCAATAATTTTGTGTTGTACAAATTTTAAACCAGTTTACTGCATATCAAAAATGTAACTTATTATATTTATTTTATAGTGTTATTTTTTATTAAGGATATTCAGTAAAAATGATAATATAAGCTAACTTATAAAGATTAAATAAATGGGTTTTATTTATTATTTAGCATTTAATTTCAGACTTTCGCATGTTATATAAAATAAGCTGTTTTTTAAATTATAAAAGAGGAGAATAAAAAACGGAAGAAGGAAAAAAGAAACACGAAAAAATTGAGGAGGATAATGGTATATTTGGCTCATTTTTAGCTTAATGATCCATTCCTATATTTACTTGACCCATTTGAGTAGTTGGGTTTATAAGGGTTTTTTGTCTTCTTTACTTTACAGAAAATTACAGTGTTAAATCAAAGGGTAAAGATGTCATTCTAAACAAAATTAGAAGTTGCATTTATGAGAGGGAGTGTCATTGATATCATGCAAATCACAGGGGAGTCTCTGATATTTCATCAAATTTTGGGGGTGTCATTGATATTATCCCAATTGGATGTTATATATAGGAAGACCACGATTAGGGTTTTACATTTGGAACACTCCAGTAAAATAGAAATAAAAGTAGGTAGGACTTCTATTATTAAGTGTGCGTTTAAGCAAGTCCTGCTTAAAGTATAATTAAGTGTTGTTATAATCGGAACTCTTGGGAGTGTATATGGTGGGCAGTGTGCTTCATTCTAAACAAAAAAAAATACGTTTGACCCACATAAGTACACCTATATCAGTGAAGTCCCTAAATTACGATTAATGTTCTATATATTGATTATTTTTTTCAAAAAATTGAAATACGCAAAACATATTTTTATTAATCCCTTTAATTTTTAGAATACAATTAACTGAGATTACCATTTTATAAATGCTATCAAATAAAACTAAATTAAACTTTTCTAAGTTATTATATATTATCTTTAGTTTTAAAAAAGTAATAAACATAAAATTTTGGGGCTTATGCCCCATGCTTCGAGACTTACTCCTCGCCTCAACAGACATGTTCATGGAAATCAGAGTTCAAGTTAGATTAAGAGTTTAATTATTTTTTTCTAGTATGGTTAGGAGTCTTATTGATTTCTTATTATTTATTTCATAGTTATCTTGTTTAATAGTTTTAGTTTTAGTAGTTTTTATTTTCTTAGTCTATAAATAATGGCCTAAGTCTTATTATTGAAGACAAGTTTTTATGATTATATTATTTTGCTAATTGCAAGGTTTTCTCTCTAAAATTCTGTCTTTCTCTTCTTGCTACTCTAATTCTTATTCTTACTCTGTCTCTAATCCTCTGAAATCTATTTCTACTCTCTATTTCTCTAATCTCTCTTCTCACGAGTACCCGATCTCTATCACATGGAAAGCCTCGCCCAACGCCTATGCACTTTTAAACAGTTGATTTGAATTAAAGTCAATTAAATTTTCTTGGATCTCATTATTTACGAAATACTTAAGAAATCAAATTAAGATTAATTGAGCACAAACGTTGAGCCGAATTTTGGTTTTTCCCACCTCTGTTGGTCTTGTACCGCTCCTAAAAAATGGAGTGAATTTATATTCACATTGTCTAGATATTTTTTTTTGTGGAAACAACAGACTTATATATAATTCCAGCAAAGACGCCACACAATGCAAGTGTTTAAACATGAGCAAAAAGAGAACTAAATGAACAAAGAAGAAAATTAGACGAATTCAGCACCCGTAACAAAAAAAATAAAACAATAAGCCAATCCCTTGAGCAAGCCATTGAGAATCACTCCACGTCGAACAAGCAAGAACAAGAGCATCATGATTCGCTTCCGTCGAATTTGATCCTTTGTTTGTCTAACTCACCAAGTGAGATAAGTTTCATCTCAATTAAGGTACATATCTTACCTCTTTATGTATTCTGACACAACTATCATGTAACTTGAATTTTATTGATCTAATTCTAGTTATCTTGTATGGTTTGTTATTTCCATGTAATATAAGACCTCTATCTTTCTGTTCAAACTTTTCAAACCAATGTTTCTTGGGTGTCTTGTGAAATGAGCACCCTGAATCCATCATACACTCTGTCTCAGGGCTCTTCTCGAAAACTATAAGCATATCAGCTGATTGATAGTTGTCTTGTACTATAGTTGCATCACCAGAAGGCTACTGCTTATTAGTTTCCTTCTTCTTCAACCTTTTAGGAAAGAATCTCCTGATATGGCCCTTCTTGTGGCAATGATAACACTTCTTAGTGTTGTTGCTATCATTATGTGGATTCTTTCCTTATTTCTATCAAACTTGTCATCATTCTTGTGATGTTTACCCTTGATTACCGAACCTTTTCCATTTACACGACCCTTCTGTCCTTGCTCTCATTCAACTCCATAAAGTTCAAAACAGATTGCACCTCAACTAAACTTAGAGATTCTCTACCATAAATGAGAGTTTCCTTAAAATGGCTATAGGATTTAGGTAGAGAGCTCAATAACAAAATGCATGATCTTGTTCATCTAAATAGACTTCAATATTTTCTAGATTTAAGATCAATTTATTGAACTCATCCATCTGTTCTTCAAATAATCTACCCCTTGCATTTTGGAAGAATATAAAGTTTGTTTCAAATAAAGGTGATTTACAAGAGATTTCGTCATGTATAAACTCTCGATTTTGAGCCATAAACCTGTTGCAGATCGCTCTTTAGATACTTGCCTTAGGCCCTCAACACATTATTGCCAAGACTTAGAATGATCGCACTATGAACTTTCTCAAGTATAATCTTCTTCACATTCTCATCGATGTCTTTGTCGATATTTGATTCAATAAGTGCATCTAACAGGCCTTGATGTACCAACAGAGTTTGCATCTTCAATCGCCACAACCAAAAGTCATTTTGACCATAAATTTCTCAACATCAAACTTAGCAAATGCCATAATCACTCGGTCCACGCTCACCACACCAATTTGTTAAGAAATGCTGATCAGATTTGCTTCAGATTGATGTTAATTTACAACCTAATAACCCTAGATCAATAGGAGAAGATGTATCAACTCACACAATAAGGAACACACAATTATACTTAGTTCAGACTAAAAATCGATCGATGAACAGCCTACATCCAATGGAGTTTTGTTTGTTTTATTTAATCTAATTGAGCTGATTTACAGAGAGTCTTGACCTGATTCTGTCTGTGTTACTTGTGCATTGAGTCTGATCTAAAGTGCTTATATACACGAGCAAATGTACGACCAGATTTAGCTGTAAAATCGAGCTCACCAAACTCATCTAACAAGTAACTAATCTAACTAACTCGCTAGCCATTTTATTTGCCTCTTCGAAGCGCCAAACTTTGATTGAATATTTTAGTTGATTAGTTGCTCCAATTGTGAATCAATACATGGAAATTCTCATTCATATTTTCACAGAATGAGTGGCCTTCATAACAGCTTAAGCCATTCCCTGGTGTTTTTTTCTAGGCTAGCTAGCTACTAAAAAGAAAGCAATGGTTGAACAGTAATAGCATTACAACGATTATTATATATGCTAAAAATCATGCAAACACAACGTAGCTAGTTAAAGATAAGGGTTGCACATAATGAGTGGCCTTCAAAGAGGCAATGTAAGTTTTACTATTCATGATATATTTGAAATCAAGTAAGCTAAATACAAACACACGGCTGAATTTCCCTCATTAGATTGTAAATAGACTGAATTTTGATTCCGAAATTTGAAGTGCCATATATATATCAACGCAAATCTATGTTAAGAGTTCATGAAATTAGATTGTCAATGTTTCTTCTTTTCAGTTCATTGTGCAGCTTGTATGATGGGGGCGATGGAGCTATTGCCAGGAAAGGACAATTTGCGAGCATTTCTTCTCAACGTCTTCTTGCCCTCTAATTTTGTTCTAGATTGTCGCACTTTCACTCGCCATATCATCTGCATCACACAAGAGTCAATATTTTAAATAAATTCGATCATAATTCAATAAAACCATATCAAAAGGCAGGAAAAACAAGTATTGATGTTAAGGACCGGATTCTCAGAACAAACCTGCATTCAACAAGGTATCATTCGACACGGTTTTGCGATCCTGATTCCGCTGTAATCTTTGTTTCTTCGTTGTTAATTCATAGTTTTTTCTTTTCGAATTTTGTAATTCGATACCTCACTCTTCTACAATATGTGCACTTTGTGTGCTTTTTGTTTGATTGCTTCTCTTTGCTTACCGTTTGCTCTTCACGATCTACGGTTCACATTATTGATTTGTCAGAAAGTATTCTCCAATGAAAAGTCCTATTGATGGCTCTAATCCTACTGAGAATCTAGTCCAACTGATGGATCCAACTCCACTGGACCCCTTAATCCTAATCTCTTTCAGAAGAATCCTAGTGAAAATTCTTCTTCATTTTGTTTCCTCGGCAGTCATGACTCTACTGGATCTGCTATTGTAGAAGACGTTTTCAATGGCAAAAATTAAATATCCTAGTGCAAAGGTATTGAGATGGCCTTGAATGTGAAAAATAAGATTCGATTCATTGATGGAACCTTACCAATTCCATCAGAAACTGACACTGTTCTTCGAGTTTGTTGGACTCGTGCCAACAACTTAGTGCTATCATGGTATCAGAGCCTACCCAAGACGTATGATGGGCTTGCGACCTACCCACGTGACCAGACCAAAGTTAATACCGACCCACATGTGACGGGGCGTGTTAAGAAGTGTCCCACATCGCTTGGGAAAGAGTCTGAGCTTATATTTATAAAGAGAAGTTCCAGCTCCACTTAATAAGGCAATGGGGTTCAAATTCGATCATTTGATTATTGAATAAATGGGACTTCTCATAGATATTTGCCACACTTTGTCTCTGACCTGATCACTAAAAGATCTCCCTCGTGCAGACCATGTACCCTCACAAAATCTCCTGTAAGAAACACAAATGGTATCACTTCCACATTTAGTTGATCCAAACATCGATCCAGTTACCTTTTTTTCTTTTCTGAAGAAGATACATTCTACTTTTGTTATTCGGCCTGTAGTGAATAAACAACTCAATTCAATCAACAAGATCACTCTTGATCTTGATCCAGTTAACTCAAACACCAATGCAAAATGATCGCACAAAATCAGTTAACAAAGCCAACTAATTCGATCAGATTAACCGACAAGAAGAAGATGAATATCAAATGTTCAAACAAACACACAACACAACGATTTACTTGGTTCGAAAAAGAGTTCAATGTGAACTCTATTCTACATCCAAGGGAGTAATCTTATTACTTCAAAGTGAGAGCGTTTCTATGAATTTTACAAGATGAATAATGTTGTTACTTGCTCCGTTTTCTGCTGAATCTAAGCTATATATACACCCCTGTATATCACCTATACATACACTATACACACACTCACAATCTAGCTGAAAAACAGCTCCTTTAACTAACTTAACCGCTTCAAGTTGCAAGCTGACTTCAACAGCTTTTTCCCGCCAACTTTGTGTTCTGTTTTGTTAGTTATTTTTCCAAGTTGTTGAACCACAACTTTCAACATTCTTCACCTTGGTTCATCAACCTCAGCACCTGTCTATAACCAAAAAACTCCTCCAGCCCTCAGGCTCCATTCAGTTCAACTGAATCAAGTTCAAGCAATACTTAAACTTTGTGCTTGAGAGAACCTTTGTAATCATGTCTGAAGGATTGTGTTCAATGTCAATCTTCTTCACTAACACAACTTCTCTTGCTAAAATCTCCCTGACAAAATGTAACTTGATGTCAACATTCTTGGTTCTTTCATGGTACACTTGGTTCTTGGACAAGTGTATTGCACTTTGGTTGTCACAATGCACTGTGATCACCTCCTGCTGCAACCTCAGTTCCTTAGCAATACCATCAAGCCATAATGCCTCCTTCACTGCCTCATCCAAGGAAATATACTCAGCTTCTGTGGTTGATAAAGCTACCACTTTCTGTAGTGAAGCTTTCCAACTCACTGCTGTACTAAATGCTGTAAAAACATATCCTGTGAGTGACTTTCTGGTGTCTAAACATCCAGCATAGTCAGAGTTCACAAACCCCTCAATCCCTGACCTCTGATCTCCACCTCCACCATAGGTTAGACCTTTTCCAAATGTGCCTCTCAGATACCCTAGAATCCACTTGAGTACTTGCCAATGACTCTTGCCTGGATTTTCCATGAACCTGCTTATCATGCTAACTGAATAAGCAAGATCGGGTCTTGTGCACACCATTGCATACTTCAATGATCCTACTGCATTTGCATAAGGAAGTTTATCCATAAACTCCTTCTCTTCATCAGTCTTTGGTGACTTTTCTTTACTGAGTTTGAACTATTGAGTCAATGAAGTTTCAACTACTTTAGCTTCTTTCATTCCAAACTTTCCAAGTAGTTTTTGTAAGTAATCACTCTGTGACAAATATAGAAGTCCTTTACTTCGTTTTCTAGTGATTTCCATGCTCAAAATCTTTGTTGCAGGACCCAAGTCCTTCATCTCAAAGTCACTGCTCAGTTCAGTCTTGATAGTTGCAATTTCTTCCTTCCTGTTGCTCAGAAACAATATGTCATCCACATACAGCAACAATATTGCCTAGCTATCATCTTGATTGAACTTGTAGTAGACACAAGTGTCAAATTTACTCCTTGTAAAGCTGATCTTTCCCATGAACTCATCAAACCTCTTATTTCACTGCCTAAGTGACTGTTTTAAACCATAAAGAGATCTGTTGAGTTTGCAGACATGATCCTCTTTATCCTTCATCCCAAAACCTTCTGGTTGCTTCATAAGAATAGTTTGTTCAAGATCACCATACAAGAAAGCTGTTTTGACATCCATTTTCTCAAATTCTAGATAAAATTGAGCAACCATAGCTAGGAGTATTCTGATTGATTTGTGCTTCACTACATGTGAGAATACATCATTATAGTCAATCCCCTCCCTATGAGTGAAGCCCCTAGCTACTAACTTGGCTTTGTATATACTATCTTCAACACCAGGAATTCCTTGTTTCACTTTATAAATCCATTTATAACTTACCAGCTTAGCTCCAGCTAGTTTCTTTATCAATTCCCAAATGTTGTTCTTCATCAGAGATTTCATGTCTTCTCTCGTAGCCTCCAACCATTTTCCTTTCTTCTTGCTAGATAAAGTAGCTCTATAATGCTTTGGTTCTTTCTCGAGAACCTAACTCGCAGCTACAAGAGAATGAGCTAACAAGTAAGCATAACCATACCTTTCAGGTGCTTTCAGCTGTCTTCTTGTTCTATCTCTTGTCAGCATATATTCCCTTTCTTGCTGCTGTTCTGGTGTTCTAGTTTGCTGAGGAGTTTGGTCTGGTTTTGATTCTTCATCATCATCATTCAGAAGCCATTTACCAGCTTGAGTGTCAATGTTATTAGACTCCACCTCAAACTGAATCCTATCAAGTGTATCATTCTGTTTTTCAGTCTTATCTGTAGTTTCTGTGGTTTTCACTATACCAAGTGCCATTTCTCCTTCATTGAACACCACATCTCTACTGATTATGCACCTTTTATGGCTAGACTCCCAGCACCATAGCTTGTATCCCTTCACACCTTCTGGATACCCTATGAACATACATTTCAGAGCTCTAGGCTCTAGTTTATCCTGTTTTATGTGTGCAAATGCCTTGCAACCAAACACTCTGAGCATGCTAAGATCAGGAGCATGCCCAGACCACACTTCTCCAGGTGTCTTCATGTTCAATGATGTAGAAGGACACCTATTTATCAGATATGCAGCTGTCACCACATCTTCTGCCCAAAATACTAGGTAATGATGCACTGTGAAGCATGCATCTTACCCTCTCCAGGATGGTTCTATTGAACCGTTCTGCAAGCCCATTTTGCTGAGGTGTATAGGCTACTCTATTATGTCGAGCTATACCAACTTCTCTACAGAGTTTATTGAAGTTTTCAGAGCAAAACTTAAGGCCATTATCTGTTCTCAACCTCTTGATCTTTCTTTATGTTTGATTCTCCATCAATACTATCCAAGATTTAAAGGTCTCAAACACTTCATCCTTGTTTTTCAAAGTGTAAATCCATATCTTTCTTGAGTAATCATCTACAAGGCATAGAAAATACCTGGCTCCTGAGTGTGATGCAGTTCTTGAAGGACCCAAGAGATCTGCATGGATGTAATCAAGCCTTTCTTTGGCATTGTGTTGTCCTGTGAAAAACTTTACCCTACAAGCTTTTCCATACACACAATTCTCACAGAAAACTAGCTTCTCCAACTTGTCAACACCAAGTAATCCTTGTTTGCATAGCTCTGCTAAACCTCTCTCAGTGACATGACCCAACCTCCTATGCCATAGCTCAGTTTTTGTGATTTCAAACCCTACTGTGGCTGATACAGCTTCCTGAGTAGATTTTCCATAGAGGGTGTACAAGCCATTCTTTGTATACCCTTTCATGACCACCAATGAACCCTTTAGTACCTTCAGAATGCCATCTTTACACTTGAATTGAAAGCCTTTCTTATCTAACTCTCCCAGAGATATCATGTTTCTTTTCAAGTCTGGTAGAAACCTGACTTCTTTCAGTAGCCTTGAATGACCATCATGCATCTTGATCTTACAGATCCAATTCCATGTACCTTACATGGTTTATTATCTCCTAA
Organism: Misopates orontium; assembly: GCA_946800315.1. Taxonomy (NCBI): domain Eukaryota; kingdom Viridiplantae; phylum Streptophyta; class Magnoliopsida; order Lamiales; family Plantaginaceae; genus Misopates; species Misopates orontium. The sequence goes on from OX326947.1 coordinate 25,619,774, forward strand.
CAACACTGAACCACCATCTTTTTCTTCATACTCTTCAAACCATCTCTTGTTTGGAGTCATGTGGTATGAACATCCGGAATCCATGACCCATTCAAGTTCAGGTTCTCCTTCAAACACCATCAGGACATCTGCAGACTCATAGCCATCATGTGCTATAGCTGCATCACATGATTCCTTAGAACTCTCATTGCCCTTCTTCTTCTCGGGGCAAAATCGTCTGATGTGACCAGGTCTATGATAGAAGTAACACTTTCTTTCATTGTTTCTTTCCTTCTGTGGTGTCTTGTTCTTCTCTTTCTTTCCTTTATTAATTTTCTTGTGGTGTTTCCCCTTAACTACTAATCCTTCACCATTCACAGAGGCCTTTTGCTCATTTCTCTCATTCAATTCCTCAGAATTTAGTGTAGATTGCACCTCATCTAATGTCAAAGACTCTCTACCATATATCAGAGTTTCTTTGAAGTGAACATGAGACTTAGATAGTGAACTTAACAGTAGTAAAGCTTGATCCTAATCATCTAAAGACACATCAATGTTTTCAAGATCCAAGATCAACTTATTGAATGAATCAATCTGCTCTTCTACAGATTTGTCTTCTTGCATTTTAAATGAATATAAGGCTTGTTCAAGATATAAACGGTTTACCAGAGACTTTGTCATGTAGAGGCTCTCAAGCTTGATCCAGATCCCTGCAGCTGACTTCTCCTTTGAGACTTCTCTCAAGACTTTGTCTCCTAGACTGAGAATGATGGCACTGTGAGCCTTGTCAAGCATAGCCTTCTTGGCCTTCTCATCCATCTCCTTGTCTATCGAGGATTCATCAAGTGCATCTAACAATCCTTGTTTAACCAACAAAGCCCTCATCTTCAATCTCCACAGCCCAAAATCATTCGATCCAGTGAATTTTTCCACATCGAATTTAGCAGATGCCATTGTGTTGTTTGATCCACGCTCACCGCACCACTTTGTAGTGAATAAACAACTCAATTCAACCAACAAGATCACTCTTGATCTTGATCCAGTTCACTCAAACACCAATGCAAAATGATCGCACAAAACCAGTTAGCAAAACCAATTAATTCGATCAGAGTAACCAACAAGAAGAAGACGAATATCAAATGTTCACACAAACACACAACACAACGGTTTACTTAGTTCGAATAAGAGTTCAATGTGAACTCTATTCTACACCTAAGGGAGTAATCTTATTGCTTTAAAGTGAGAGAGTTTCTGTGAATTTTACAAGATGAATAATGATGTTACTTGCTCTGTTTTCTGCTGAATCTAAGCTATATATACACCCCTGTATATCACCTATATACACTATACACACGCTCACAATCCAGCTGAAAAACAGCTCCTCTAATTAACTTAACCGCTTCAAGTTGCAAGCTGACTTCAACAGCTTTTTCCCGCCAACTTTGTGTTATGTTTTGTTAGTTATTTTTCCAAGTTGTTGAACCACAACTTTCAACACGGCCAGTACCTGAAAAATCAAATCTTAGAGCTAGGAAGGGAAACATGAAAATAAAATCACATTACAAACAATTTAATTCTATTTGAAAATTATTCAATATCTTAGAGTCCGCAATAGAAATTCAATCTCTCAATTCCAGTGCGTTTCAGCTTCATTTTGTAAATTTCTACGTGACAAGTCACAAGAAATATTTTAATCATACATTTTAGCTGACAGAGGACAAGCAATTTACATATATATCTCCATTGACATGGCTGATTTTTCCCTAGTTAGATCATAACCACACTAAAATTGAGTCAGAAATTTAAAGTGTCATATCAACTTAAGTCTATGGTAAGAGCTCATAAAATTAGGTTGTCAACATTTCTTCTTTTCCAGTTTACTTTCAGTTCATTGTGCAACTAGCTTGTATGATGGGGGCAACGAAAGAGCTATTGCCAAGAAAGGACCGATTGCTAGCATTCCTCCTCGACGGCTTTTTTCCCTCAAATTTTATTCCAGACTGTCGCATTTTCACTCCCCAAATCATCTGCATCACACAAGAGTTGAGATCTTAAACAAATTTGATCACAACCTAATAAACTATTTCAAAAGGCAGGAACGAGAAGTATTAATTATTGAATAAGTGGGATTCTCATTCGTGTGTATATATATATATATATATATTTATATATATATATATATATATATATACATATATTTGCCACACTTTTTATCTGAGTAGATCACAAAATCTCCTATAAGAACACAAATGGTATCACTTCCACATTTAGTTGATTCGAGCATCAATCTAGTTACCTGTGTTCTCAAGAAGATACATTCTGCTTTTGTTATTCGGCCAATATCTCAAAACTCAAACAATAGAATCTGAAAGGGAAACTACGTGGAGTAAAAATTGCATTAGTATCTAAATTAATTTCAAATTGAAATTTATTCAATAACTATATCGCATATTCCAAACATGAAAAGATCCGATGTCTTACATTGCAATAGAAATTCCATCTCTCAATTAAAGTGCGTTTCAGCTTGTTACTACGTGACAGCTAACAGGAAATATTCATTTACCTGAAAGAGAACAAGCAATTTACAAATATATCTAGAATCTAGATGCAAGTAAAGTAAGAACAAACAAGGTCAGGGAACTAATTTCTTTAATTTGGCATAACGGTTGGGGTTAAAATGATATATTTAAAAATATCAAGAACTAAATGCAAATCTGAACATTCTTATGATTTTTTCCATGTTTCAAGGGCGTTAGAATCCCACTTCGTATGAAGTAGCCAAAAAAAAAAAAAAAAGAAATGGTGATTTGTTGGCTGCAACAAAGTTCCGATGATGAGTTTAAGTAGTGCACTTTTCAGTAGGATTCATGCCAAAAATTTTAGTTGACAAAATTTAACAAGTGAGTTATATCTTTATAATTAATAGTTTATAAAATATTTATATGCATTAAAAAAATTGGTGATTTACTACGGTTACAATATGTTTGAGGAAAATTCGTCTAATTTATACAAGGGTGTTATTCGTTCCTAATTTAAATCTACATTTATTTTAGATACAGATTGGATCCGCCTATAACTTAGGAAAGCATTAATTTTTACCTAATTTAGGTACGCATTTAATCCGTATCTACATATGTATTTGACTTTTTTTCCCAAATCTTTGCAGTATAGGTGCGTCACTTTCAGAGAAAAAATCAATATTGGTCCTTTATTGTGGCAGCTGCTCACTTTTAGTCCTTTATTGTGGCACCGCTTGCTTTTTTCCTTTATTGTGTAATTCTGTACGATTTCAGTCCTTTTTGCCGAAAAATCGAATTTCAGCCGGAAGTTGCCCATGTGACTTGCACATGCAATCCACACACGTGCTAGAGAAACGTGTGTTTGGCGCCAAATCTTAAAAAAAAAAAAAAAATACTTTTGGCGCCAAATTTAAAGAAAAAAAAAGTTAAAAAACAAAAATCCGGCAGCTGTTTTTGTGTCTGGATTTATTGTAAATGAAAATTTCACCTCAAAAGTATTAATGGATACTCACTTTAGTCCCTAAATTCCTACTTTGGCTTTAAAATTTAATAAAAATATCAATTTCACTCCCAAAAGTTTTATAAAATTCTCATTTTAATCCCTGAAAGTCTTAATAATACTGTTACTGACATAAAACATTTTCAGGTACTCCTATTGACAACGCTAACCAAACATAAAGATTCAAAACAAAGAAACGTGGGTGTTTTGCAAACAGATTTTTCCCTTATGTATATTAACCTGAAACGTTTATAAATTTAGTTTGCAATAAGAATAGTTTAATACCATCAGAATCTATTTGAATATTAAAAGATATCATCCAAAACTATTCATAAAACATCAAAAATCCAACACCTAAAACATAACATCCGGTGCATAGATTAATACCCAAAATCTAACATCCCCAATCGTCGTACAATAACATCCAAGATCTAATACCCACATCCTATTGATAGTAATATCCAAAACCTAACACATATAGTCTTCGAAGTCAAAATCATAAAATGTAACATGCAATTAGGGGATGAGCAATCGAAATGGGAAAGAAATTGCACACTCTGTTTTTCTCTTCTAAACCCCTGTTCTTTTTTCTTTTCTTTTTTGTTTTTCTAAACTTTATTAGTCTGTTTGGGTGAGAAATGTTTCTCAGCTCAAAAACGTTTCCTCGGCAATGACGTTTTTAAAAACTTTCTTATTGTTTTGGTTTTTATTTTTATTTTTAATTTGGGCGCCCAACACACGTGTCACGTGCTCGTGTGCAGGTTGCATGTGCAAGTCACGTGTGCAACTTTCGACTGAAATTCGATTTTCCGGCAAAGAGGACTAAAATTGTACAAAATGACACAATAAAGGACTAAAAGCAAGAGGTGCCACAATAAAGGACTAAAAGCGAGCAGCTGCCACAATAAAGGACCAATATTGATTTTTTCTCTCACTTTCACGTATCTAAATTTAGACGAAAAAATAGTTATTATTTATTTCTGGAATCTAAGCTGTACCTAAAATTTGAAATTGCATACAAACTAAACTACACATCTTGAACTTATATTTCAGCGTAGAATGTAATTCGTAAATAATTTAGGTACAGAGAAAAAAGTATCTAATTAGATACAAATTGGATATGTCCATAACTTAAGGTAAATAAATTTACGTACAAATATTTAATTAGATACTGATTGGACTCATCCAAAACTTATGAATGAATTACTCGTTACATAATTCAGGTATGCACTTAATCTGTACGTATCTACACGGCGAAATGTTTTAGTATCCAAACCCTTTCTTTCTTGGTAAATCAAGACGCGAAACAAACTATTCATCTTAGAACAAGAAAAATAATAAACAAATATATATATGAAGACAAACCATGTACAAAAGAATTCCTACGTATTACAAAAATCACCATCATGTTTAAATTATTGCACAAACGTCATTAATTTTTATCAAAAGAAAGATAAAACAACATTTAGATATGAACCTTCGCGAGAAAAATTTGCACCAAACCCCTTTGTATTATTATTTTACTCAATGTCCCTTCATGTTTTTTAAATCCATACACCGAACATCTTCGTATATATGTTTTGCACAAAACTTCCTCGTGCTATTAGAAATTTGCACAATTTCCACTTCTATTACCAAAAACTATGCACTATATCTATACTTTTTTAAGAGATTAATTAGAATTAGCAATCCATATTTAATTATAGGTTGGTGCATGATTTTTAAAATGAGTAGCCTACAAGGAGGCAATGTATAAGCTACTATATCTGATATACTTGATATAAAGTTAAATACGAACACATTCACATGGCGGATTTTCCCTTATTAGATTAAACCACAGTGAAATTGAGTCGGAAATTTACATTGCCATATCAACGCAAGTCTATGTTAAGAGTTCATAAAATTAGGTTGTCAATGTTTTTTCTTTAGTTTCTTTTCAGTTTATTGTGCAGCTTGTATGATGGGGGTGACGGAAAAGCTATTGCCAGCAAAGGATCGACTGCGAGCATTCCTTGTCGACGTCTTCTCTCTCTAAAATATTGTTCGCGACTGTTGCACTTTCACTCCCCGTATCATTTTCATCACACAAGAGTCAAGGTCTCAAATAAGTTCGATCATAACCTGACTTTCAAAAGGGTACTGATTATTGAACAAATGGAAATTATCATACATATTTACCACATTTTTGTCGGAGTAGATCACTATAAAATCTCCCTCCTGAAGCCCATTCACCTTCACAAAATCTCATTTAAGAACAGAAACCATATAACTAAGCCAAAATGCAAATGGTATCACTTGCACATTTAGTTGATCAGAGCATCGTTCCAGTTATCTGTGTTCTCAAGAAGCTACATTCTCCATTTGTTATTTGGCCAAAACCTCAAAGCATAGGATATTAGATATAAATAGATTTATTGTAATTTATTTTATTATCTTTAGTTTAGGTTTCGTACATACCGCGTACATACCGCTCGTACATAGCGCGTACATACGCTGTACATACCGCGCGTACATACGCTGTGCATACCGCTCGTACATACCGCTCGTACATACCTAGGTTTAGTTTTTTGTATAAGTGCTCTCTTTTCATTCAATGAGAATTAACACTTCCCATATCACTTCAAACTCTTATATGGTATCAAGAGTCTAAAATCTCTCTAGAGATTCTTGATCCTCACCTATGGCCGGCGATTCACCCAACTCCCCCGACTCCTCCAATGATGGATCAAACTTGGGAAATACCCCCCTGACCTCTTGCCTGTCATCTGGGAATGGTCCGATCGGGCCCGGCGGGGAACCTCTGATTCCCATTAACGCCCACCACCACCTTCCGCTTCATCTCAATGGCAGCAATTTCGCTTCTTGGCGATCTCAAGTGCGCCATCTCTTCCATGGCTTCGGCTTATTTGGGTTTTTGGACGGCACGTTCCCATGCCCTCCTCAAGGTTCCGCGTCTGAATCCATTGCCGCTCATGTCCACTGGACACGGCAAGATTCACTCATCTTGACCGCCCTTTTTGGATCAGTTTCGGCCGAGATTGTCCCTTTAATCTCATCCGCCGCTACCTCTTCCGATGCGTGGTTTACCCTTCAACGATTGTATGCCAATCGCTCGCGCTCTCGTGTGATGCAGTTGAAAGATGACCTCAACACCATGAAACTCGGCTCTCGTTCTGTTTTCGAGTTCTTACAGGCCGTGAAGGCCAAAGTCGATGAACTTGCTGTAATCGATCATCCTCTCCATGATGATGATCTCACTCTTTATATTCTGAATGGGCTTGGTCCGACATATCGTGATTTGGCAGGTCCGATCCGTGCTCGCGAGAATCCCATTCGTTTTGATGAACTCCATGATTTGCTGCTTGCTCAAGAGGCGTTTCTTCGCCGTGCTGACACAGAAGCCGCTAATTTGGTTGCCGCAGCCAATTATGGCACTGCTTCTAATCCAAATCGCAACAACCAACGAGGGGTAACCTACAACAATCTGGACAATCTCGGGGCTCAAACAATGGCCGTAATTGGTCCTGAAACAACAATAATAATGGAGGAAATCAGCAACGTTTTCAACAGCAACAAAATCAGCGCAATCAGTCGCGCTATCCAGCAAATCCGCCCCCTCCAGGACGTCCACCCATCGTCTGCCAATTGTGTGGCAATCAAGGACACGGTGCTCGCAATTGTCGGCTATTCACCGCACCTACAGCCAACTTGGCGGCATCCCCGACAGCTCATGCACCTTCTCCGAACAATTGGTTGGTTGATTCCGGTGCCTCTCATAATCTAACGTCCGATCTTCAGAATTTATCCGTTCATTCGGAATATGAGGGTCCCGATGAAGTGGCTCTGGCAGATGGTACAGGTTTGAACATCTCTCACATTGGCTCTTCCAACTTTATTTGTTCGGATCACCGTTTCTCCATGGATAATATTTTATGTGTTCCCAAATCAAGTCGCAACCTTTTATCTGTCCATCAATTCACGAAATCTAACAACTTGACCATTGAATCTTATTCTTCTCATTTTGTTGTTAAGGATCGGAATACGAGGGCTAGTTTATTGAGAGGACCTTGCATTGGTGGCGTTTATCATTTGCGGCTTCCCCAGGTGTCTCGCTCAAAGTTTAGTGCTTTTGTTGGTGAATGGACGCATCGAGTTTGTTGGCATGATCGCTTGGGTCACCCTTCTGATAAAATTAGTTCTTTTATTTTTCGCAAGTTTAATTTACCTTGTGACAGTCGAACAATTTTGAACAATGAGTATAGTGAACCTTGTTTTTTGAATAAAAGTCACCAATTGCTGTTTACTAAATCTTCTTTAGTTTCTGAGCATGCTTTGCACTATATTTATGGTGATGTTTGGGGACCAGCTCCTGTGTCGTCGATTAATGGTTTTCGCTACTACTTGTTGCTAGTTGATCATTATTCAAAGTATATTTGGCTTTATCCGTTGCGTGCGAAATCTGAAGTTGCTGTGATTTTTCCTTAATTTCTTGTACTTGTTGAGAAACAATTTCGTTCTTGTGTGAAGAATTTTTATACAGACAATGGTGGCGAGTTCTTTGCTCTCCGTCCATACCTTCTCTCTCGTGGTATTAGTGGGCTTACCACGGCTCCTCATACGCCGCAACAGAATGGCACGACAGAGCGTCGTCATTGACAAGTTGTTTGTCTTGGTCGCACTTTATTGTCCCGTGCGCATCTCCCTCGCGAATATTGGGGATTCGCCTTTGCCACAGCTGTTTTCCTCCGACTCCCGACTCCGGTTCTTCGGAATGAGTCGCCATTCTTGGTTTTACAGGGGCGTCCTCCTAATTATTTACGGCTTCGGGTATTTGGGTGCTTGTGTTATCCCCACCTCCGTCCTTATATCCGGGGTAAGCTTGATCCGCCGTCTCGTTCTTGTATTTTTCTGGGCTATTCTACATCTCAAGCAGCCTATCAATGTTTTGATCCTGCTTTAGACGTGTCTATATGTCTCGGCCCGTTTGATTTGTGGAAAATGTTTTTCCTGGAATCCCTCGGCTCCTGTCGCGACACCGTCTATTCTCCAGCGTGCTCTCGGCTTATTTATTCTGCCATCGCCGCCATCTTTCACTCCTTCACCGCTTGTTGCCGCAGCTCCGCCTGTTTCTCCCCTGCGAGCTGCCTCGCCTTTACCGCTTCAACATTCGGTTGATCCTCCATCTTCTCCTGCTGCTCCACCTGATCGGGTTCACCCTATGATCACACGATCACGCAACAATGTGTTCAAGCCGAAGCAACTCAATCTTGTTACCAAACATCCTTTAGTTGGTCCGATTGAACCCACTTGTGTTAGTCAGGAGATGAAAGATCCCAAATGGCGTGCGACAATGGCGGAAGAGTATACCTCCCTTATTAAGCATGGTACTTGGTTCTTGGTTCGGCCCCCACCAAATAGAAGTATCATTGGCTCGAAATCGGTATTTCGTATCAAGCGGGGTCCGGATGGCTCCATTGAAAAATATAAGGCGCGACTTGTTGCAAAAGGGTTTCATCAATGCCCTGGCATTGATTTCAAGGAGACTTTCAGTCCAGTGGTAAAACCCACAACAATTCGCACGGTTCTTACACTTGTCGTCACTCACGGTTGGTCCCTTCGGCAATTAGACATCAGCAATGCTTTTCTCCATGGCACTCTCACTAAAAGTGTCTTCATGAGCCAAACTCCGGGTTTTATTGATCCCTCTATGCCTGATTATGTTTGTCACCTTCATAAATCTTTATACGGCCTCAAGCAAGCTCCTCGTGCGTGGTATTTGGCGCTTAGCTCTGCACTTGTCTCTTTCGGTTTTGTTCAACACTTCTTTGTTCATTTACTCTCGGGATAAAGTGCTTTGTTTTATGCTTGTTTGTGTTGATGACATTATAGTCACTGGAAATTGCTCGGCTTTGCCGTCCTCTCTCATTTCTCAACTCAGTGATCGCTTTGCCGTTAAAGATTTAGGTGCCTTGACATATTTTCTTGGTATTGAGGTTGTGCGTTGTCGCGAAGGTTTATTCCTTTGTCAACATAAGTATCTTGCTGATGTTCTCGCCCGTCATAAAATGGATGGTGTTAAGCCGTTACACACTCCTATGGCCACAAATCCACCGTGTCTGTCCTCTCAACCGGCGGTTGATCCGACGCCTTATCGTCAAATAATTGGGGCTCTTCAATATTTATCCTTCACTCGTCCGGATGTTGCTTTTGCCGTCAATCGCCTTGCACAATGCATGGCGGCTCCGGACGAGTTAAATTGGGCTGCTCTAAAACGAGTTCTACGTTACTTGAAAGGGACTTTATCTCATGGTCTTCTTCTTCGGCGTTCGCCGTCTCTCTCCCTTACGGCTTTTTTGGATTCTGATTGGGCGGGTGACACTTTACATGGTACTTCCACCTCTGCCTATGTCGTGTTTCTCGGTCTCAATCTTATCTCATGGACGTCTCGCAAACAGAAGGCTGTTTCTCGCTCCTCTACTGAAGACGAGTACCGTGCCATTGCCAACACGTCTGCTGAAGTTCGTTGGCTCCATCATCTTTTTGGTGAACTGGTTTCCATTGTCGGCTGCTCCTCATATTCTTTGTGACAATATGGGGGCTATTCGTCTTTCTTTTCATCCCGTTCAACACTCTCGGATGAAACACATCTCTGTGGACTTACACTTTGTTCGTGATCTTGTGAACAAGGGGTTTCTTCGTGTTTCTTATGTCAATACTCTTGAACAACTTGCTGATACTCTTACCAAACCGTTGGCACGCTCTCATTTTCAACTTATGCGTTCCAAACTATCCGTCGCTGATGGGACATCGATTTTGCAGGGGCGTATTAGATATAAATAGATTTATTGTAATTTATTTTATTATCTTTAGTTTAGGTTTCGTACATACCGCGTGCATACCGCTCGTACATACTGCGTACATACGCTGTACATACCGCTCGTACATATGCTGTACATACCGCTCGTACATACCTAGGTTTAGTTTTTTGTATAAGTGCTCTCTTTTCATTCAATGAGAATTAACACTTCCCATATCACTTCAAACTCTTATATAGGATTAGAGAGGGAAATTACAAGGGGAAAAAAAACCCCATTATATAATCCACAATTTCTTTTCAATTTTATTCGGTACCTATATCGCATATTCCAAACTTGAGAAGATCCAATGGCTTCCATTTCCATAGAAATTCCTTCTCTTGATTCCAATTCCGGGAGATGGGCTTCCGCTTCTTTCTGTAAAATACTTATTCCATGGCAAGAGAGCAAGCAATTCACAAATATATCTATATGCAAGTTTAATAAGAACAAACAAGGTGAGAGGATTAATTACTTTTGGCAAAACAATCCTCCCAAGATTACCAACATCACTTTGCTTTAAGACCTTTTGGAGCAAAAACTTCAGTGTTCTTTTGTTTTGTTTTTTTTGTTTTGTTTTGTTTTGTTTTGTTTTGTTTTTTTTTTCTGGCTTCAGACCCTATACATAAAAGATATTAAGCATATACACTTTATTCAAAAATTCCATGCTCATCATATTAAATGAAGATAGCTTCAATTATTTATAGTAAAATCACCTCTAAATTGTGAAAACAGAATCCACTACAAGAATTTGGCGCTAATGCAACGCCAATACTGCAACGGATTTATAATCCGTTGCAGTATTTTAATGTACCAACGTCTACTGACGTTGGTACAGCAAAATTCAAAAAAAAACAAGACCTGCCAACGTCAGTGGACGTTGGCAGGTCTTGTGCAGTGCAGCAACGTCCTACGAACGTTGCTGCTGCTAGTTTTTTGTTTTTTTTTTTTATTTTTTAAATGTTACCAACGTCTGAAAAGGACGTTGGTAACCGTTTGACTGCAGGAACGTCTATATAGACGTTGCTGCCAGCTCATGCGCTGCTGCTGCAGCTTTGTGTCTGCTGCAGCTGCAGACACAAAGCTGCAGCAGCAGCTGGCCGATATGGCAAATTCGCAGCAGTTTTCTGCTGCGAATTTGCCATTGCTGCTTCCTTCGTAAAAAAAAAAAAAATTTTGAGCGTTTTTTGCTCGTTTTAATTCGATTTCACACAATTTCAGCTCCAAATCTCTTCTTTCTTTAAGGTATGTGTTCAATGTCTTCAAAATTACGATTATACATATTTTTTTTTTAGTTTAATCGGTTAGATTTTTATTATTTTGCATAAATATGATTTTTTTAGTTGATTTGATGTATTTGTGTTAATTATGTATGATTAATTAAGATATTAGTCGATTTGATGAAGTAATTTTGACGATCTATGTGTATTATGTTTTTTTTTAAATTAATGGTTAGATTTGTGTAATTAGATTATTTGTGATGTAATTGTTGATTTTAGGCATATTAGTGTGAATTAATTATTCTTAATTAAGGTATTAGAGGTAATTATGTGACGATCTATGTGTATTATGTTTGTTTTTTCAATTAAAGGTTAGATTTGTGTAATTAGATTATTTGTGATATAATTGTTGATTTTAGGCATATTAGTGTTAATTAATTATTCTTAATTAAGGTATTAATTAATTAGAGGTAATTATGTGACGATCTATGTGTATTATGTTTGTTTTTTTAAGTTAAAGGTTAGATTTGTGTAATTAGATTATTTGTGATATAATTGTTGATTTTAGGCATATTAGTTTTAATTAATTATTCTTAATTAAGGTATTAATTAATTAGAGGTAATTATGTGACGATCTATGTGTATTATGTTTGTTTTTTTAAGTTAAATGTTAGATTTGTGTAATTAGATTATTTGTGATATAATTGTTGATTTTAGGCATATTTGTGTTAATTATTTATGCTTAATTAAGGTATTAATTAATTAGAGGTAATTATGTGACGATCTATGTATATTAATGTTTATTTTTAATTAATTTGTTAGATTTGTGTAATATTATAGCATCATAGTGTTGTATTTGTTAGATTTGTGTAATTATGTGACGATCTATATATGTATATTAAGGTTTAATTTAATTAATCGGTTAGATTTGTGTAATATTATCGCATAATAGTGATGTATTTGTTGATTCGAGTGTATTAGTACTGTTAATTATATATATATATATATATATGCTTAATTAATTAATATTAGATTTGTGATTATGACAATATAGCTACGTATTTTCTTATGATTTTTGTAGAATTTAATCGATTAACTTTGTATTATATAACATATATAATTGTGTTTATGGTAGAACGTATTTATGTTAATTAGATATGCTAAAAAGGTTAGTAGCATTTAGAAATTATTAATTTGACCATTCTAAATATTTATTTATCAGATGGCCGGCTCGTCAGATCAGGGTAGGGGGAAAGGAAAAAAGAAGGTGTCGAAGAACCAGGTGCCATACCCGGAAGGGGTACCTCGAGGATCATTCTCTTCGCAGCCTGATCTTGGTTCGATGGGATCACTTTCAGCGATGATGCCGATGTTTCTCGAAGGATCAAATGAGGCAGGAGCCCGCGCTAGTGGGCCGTTTACCAATCAATTGATGGGTGTAGGATCGACAATGGGGGGTGTATATGTTGGGGGTGGTGGATTTGGTGGGGCTGGTTACGGCGGGGTTGGTTATGGTGGGCTTGGATTTGGTGGGCCTGGATTGGGTGGGCCTGGATTTGGTGGGCCTGGATTTGGTGGGCCTAGATTTGGTGGGCCTGGATTTGGTGGGCCTGGGTTTGGTGGGCCTGGGTTTGGGAGTGGATCTGGATTTGGTGTGCCACAAACACCGCTAACGAGGCCACAGCTGCAGATTCAGGGGACGGGAAGTACTGTTGGGCCGTCATCATCGGGCTCACGGGGTTCAGGCTCACGTGGTTCAGGCACACGTGCTTCGGGCACACGAGCTTCAGGCTCACGTGCTCATGGCGTTTCTGAGGAGTTAGCCGAGGATGAGGGGGGTAACAATGATTCAGGAGACGATGGTGGTATTGCTAGGGTTGCAGTGCGAGGACAATCTAAACCTCGCGAGCCCCCGGCAAATCCGGATGACAGGGAGGTACTGGAATTATTCTTTGATGGCTCAATAGAGAACCCTTCCGCCGTGACGACAATTGGTACAAATTTGAGGAACATGATGCAAGGGCCATACTTCACGTACGACATGTGGCCAGAAGAGGAGAAGGAAATGTGTTGGAACAGATTTAAGGTAAGGAATTAGCTTGACTTCTATATTTATTAAATATTTATAAATATTTGTTCATTTTTATTCATTTATGTGACCAACTTTTCTTTATGTCTGTATTAAATGCAGCACACTTACCAGTGGGATCCTGCCATTGAAAATGCAGTCAGGGAATGGTACGATAGGGTCGCTACTGCGAGATTTGCAGGTTCGGTAAACCACGCCAAGAAATGGTGGTTGCGCTGCAAAGTTGACCCCACCTATAGTTTGACTCACAGCTGTTGGATTCACGAAGATTTTCGGCAGGCATTTTATGATTACTGGGAGCTTGAGCCCACGAAGGGTCGTTCGGAGCAGAACGCCAAAAATCGAGATAAGGGGAAAACGGTAAACTATGGGGGTGGGTCGCGCAGCACGAACAAGCATAGGATAGATCTGGTAAGTAGAAAAATATGATTGGTTATTTTTCAAATATCATCATTGATTTAATAATGTGATCTATATTTGCTTTAATGAATTTTCATAATATGACAGGCAAAGGAAATGAATACAACTCCCGGCAAGGTGCCGTTTCAGGATGTCTTTGTAAAGACTCGTGCAAAGAAACACGACGACGGAACGGTTGAGTGGCCAAACCCTGAGGACAAGGCTAATTACGTGAGTATAATATTTTCTTTCATTAAAGTGGTGTAATCGTCAATAATTGTTGTTGTCGTAATTATACTTATGTTTGTTACAAAAAATATTTTGAATCATAATATGTCATATGTAGGATGCCTATGTGGAACACTGCCTACGAGAACATGGGCCCGATATGAGCCAGTGGCCGGTCTGGGACGTGAGACCGTGGGTGGAAATTGCCGCAGCCGGACGTGTAAAGAAGAATAGGGTGGTGGGTCTGGCGAGTTATGGTGAGCCCGAGCGCATAGGATTCAAGGCTCGAAGACATTCTAGGTTCGTTGAGACTGGCTCTAGTAGCTTGGATCCGCTTCGCTCAAAATGTGAGGAACTGGAGGCCGTAACAGCTTCTCAACATGAGGAAATCGCCGGTTTAAAGAATGTGCTCAAATACTTTATGTCACAGATGAATGTGCCGGTGCCCGAGGCGTTGTGGGGGTCAGCGCAACAACAACAGGGTCAACAACAACAGGGGCAACCACAACAGTTTAACAACTTCCCGGCAGTTTTCCACCAACCATTGCAACCGACGAACACGAGTGTCGGCAGCGGGCGGGTATCAGGGGGTTCATTCTATTGACCACAGTCACATTCTATCGGTCAGGAGGACGAAGGAGACCAGGAAAGAAGTTTGGGTGGCGTGATGACGACACTACTGGCTTGGGTGATATGTAATTTGAAGAGGATAGTGAAATTTAGACTGTTATTTGCTGCTTTTATTTGTATTTGTATAATTATGAACAAACGTGGTTTGTTTTAGCTTGTTTTTATTTATGTTTGCACCTTATATATATTTATGTTTTTATTTATGTTTTTATTTATATTTATAATTTACACTAGTTTTATATATATATATATATATATATATATAAACGTTACAATTCAAATAACTCAAATATTACAACGCAAGCTTACATATTGCAAATAAACCACTGTTTAAGTTCACGAATTCTTACTACATAGGCAAACATATTGCTTAGAACACACATTACGCATAATCAGGGTCGTCGTCGTCACCATCATCATGATCTTCATCCACGTCATCGTCGGCGAACGTGTCGTTATCATCGACTTCCACAATATCATCGTCTGCAAGCCTGATAGGTGTATTGTCGATATTGTTGATGTCATCCAATCTTAGCTGAGGTGCGGTGCTATCTTGGTAAATGTCGAGATTAGCCACTGCAGTTGTGTCAACGAGGTACCTCGCTCTTGTCGTGCAAACCGCCCACCATCCTCTCCTACTCGTATTTTTTTGTGAAGGATACAGACTGTAATAGACTTGTTGCGCCTGACTTGCTAAGATAAACGGTTCAGACGCTCCTGTCCCGAGTCGCATTGTTGGATTAATGTCAACAAGGCCATAAGTCGGATGAGTTGTTATTCCATTATACACGTCGTACCAATCACATTTGAACATAACAATTTGTTCCAAGTTTCCACTGCCCCAGTAATCAAGCTGTATAATCTCTTGAAGCATTCCATAGAAATTACGTGCGTCTGGGTCGCCAGTGTCGCCCTTCACATAAACGCCACTGTTCATTGTTTGCCCACCAGCCCCATATGCTTCTGTATGAAACTTGAATCCGTTAACCGTATAACCATTATAAGTTTTTGCTTTCAAAACAGGACCCCGAGCAAGACCGCGTAATCTAGGATCCACACTGTAACTACCAGACACAACAACTTGTTTGAACCAGTCGATAAAATAAGTTTTACGTATCTGATCTTTATTAGCTTGCGGATATCCTGCGCACATCTGTTCATCAAACATACTGTCACAGAAAGAAGCCGTTTAAAACATCAATTGATATATTAGCAAGAATACATTGTATGGCAATTAGTAATCTTACCTTAACCAACACTCGACCTCTGGGCAATTCAACAAGACATATAGATGAGCCGCTTTGCACTCTGCGAGAGACAAATTTCTGTAATTGACACAACGCCCCATTGTTTTCCCTTTACTCTGGAATACTGATAATTGGTCGTTGGGGTCAATAGATATTGGAACTTCGTTCCTGTTCAAACGGGTTGCTCTAGTTTCAATATTGCTGTCAAAGTAGAGTGAGGAGAAATTTGCAATTTCTGCGTAAATGTACGCCTCAACAATCGACCCTTCTATGTGTGCCTTGTTACCCCTTGGTCTCTTAAAATCAAACATCCGTCTAACAAAGACAAAAAAAGATTAACTAGTCATATTTTGAACATCGTATAGTTTTGTTAAAACAGTAACTGGTATTTACCTCTCAAATGGGTACATCCACCTGTATTGTACGGGCCCACCGACCTTTGCCTCCCAGGGAAGGTGTATCGCTAAATGCTCCATGGAATCAAAGAACGATGGAGGAAAGAATTTTTCCAGCTTGCACATAGTCACCACAATCGAACGTTCTAATAAATCCATGTCACTATATCGGATGTCAGGAGCTGTCAAAGCTCTGAAAAAATTACTGATCTCCACGAGCGGCCCCCAGACATTCTCTGGCAAGAAGTCACGAAATGCAATCGGAACCAACCTTTGCAAAAAAACGTGACAATCGTGACTTTTCATTCCCACTAGACGCAGCTGTGGCATTTGAACACAACGCGAAATGTTTGACGCGTATCCATCTGGAAATTTGAGATTGCACAACCACTCACACACTTTAACCTTTTCGTCCTTACTGAGACAGTACGATGCTCTACGTTTGTATAACCTCCCTCCCGGTCCAGTCTGTAGAAACAAAGATCTTCTGCCCGTCAGTAATTGTAAATCTTTGCGAGAGTTCATATTGTCCTTGGTTTTCTCAGGGTCATCCATCACAGTGTTCTTGATATTGTCGAAGAAGTTCTTTTCACAATGCATGACATCTAGGTTGTGGCGGATTAGATTATGCTTCCAATACGGAAGTTCCCAAAATATACTTCTACGACACCAATTGTGATCCAAACCAAAGCCCTGAACAAATTCTCCGCATATACCAAATCCGACCGGTGGAAGACGTTCAACGTGTCTCCACATGTCTATCCCTGATCTTCTTGGTAGAGGTTGATCAGTCTCTATTCTACCTTTCGTGAAGTCAGTTGTGTTTAGTCTCCATGGATGGTCCAGAGGCAAGAATCGACGATGACAGTCAAAGAAAGAAGTCTTTCGACCGTGCTTAAGTTGGAAACTCTTGGTTTCTTCCATACAGTACGGGCAAGATAAACGACCCTGTGTGCTCCACTGTGATAGCATGCCATACCCTGGATAGTCACTAATCGTCCATAGCAATGAAGCTCGCATTTGGAAATTTTGTTTCCGAAAACTATCGTATGTTGGCACACCCGAATCCCACAGTGACTTAAGTTCATCAATAAGGGGTCTGAGTAATACGTCAATGTTCTTGCCAGGACTCTTCGGACCAGATATCATTAAACTTAGGAAAATATATTCTTGCCGCATGCACAGGTCAGGAGGGAGGTTATAAGGGGTCACAAATACTGGCCAACACGAGTAAGGAGCTGAGGAGCTCCCGAAAGGATTAAAACCATCGGTGCAAAGTCCAAGTCTAACGTTTCTCGGTTCGGCAGCAAAATCTGGAAATGTCCTGTCGAAAGATTTCCAGGCCAAACTTGAAGCAGGGTGAATCATTTGATCGGTATCTGCCTGACACTTCAAGTGCCATGTCATGTGCTCCGATATTTTGCGTGATGTGTAAAGCCTCTGCAATCGATCCGTCACTGGCAAGTACCACAGCTTCTTACGTGGAACGAGCTTCTTCTTATTGGTGCATTCCTCGTACCTAGCTTCGCCACAATGGGGGCACTCGGTCCAGCTCTTACTTTCATACTCCCCGTAATAAAGGATACAAGTATTAACACACACATCGTATGTTTTGTACCCAAGTCCTAAACCTTTGATGAATTTCTTGACTCCGTACCAATTTTCAGGAAATCTATGACGATCTGCAGGACTCATTAATCTGCGGGCTGCTTGTAATTGATTGTCAGCAGAGGCGTTTGTTGTGCCATGACGAACCTTGTCGGCAATAAATGATGTTAACCACTGCAATGGTGTTGTTTCCACATCTACGCGTATTGGCACCTCGGCTTCCCGTAGCATTTCAAAAAAGTCTCGTGCCTTACGGTTTGGCTCTTCTTCTGTATTTTGATTATAATGCGTGCCTTCATACTGACCTCCGTATGCATCATTGACCATATCTACGTAACCACTTTCGACATTATCAGTATGAGTAGATGACTCTCCTGCGTATGTGTAATTGCCAGAAAAGTTGTTCCTTTCTCCGTGTGCCTCCCATACGTAATAATGAGGAACAAAACCGTACGTCAATAGGTGTCCCTGAATCACATCCCTCTTTTTGCTTTTGCTAAAACCACACCGAGTGCACGGACACTTAACTCTTCGATGACCTTGAGAAAATGCAAATTCTAGGAATCTGTTGACGCCATCTATGAAATATGGATTGATATACCCCTCATCAACGTTGCCTCGATCGTACATCCAACTCCGATCTTCATTGTTATACATTTTTTATCTAATTAAAATCAAATTAACAATGCATCAGCACGAGAACTGACTATTTAATCACGAAAGTAAGGCTAATTAAAACTTATCATCAAATACTAACAGTGTAAGCAACTAATTACACACATGCATATATATAGCATACTACTAATCAAATCACGCTTAGATCTCAGTTATTCTAAATATGATGAATAACAGGTATTAATATTTCAAAAATCACTAAATTAAGCAACAACATCAACAATATATATATAAAATTAATCAACGAATTACGATAATACTGAAATTGATACCTCTCGTGGAGTGAGCTTTCCCTTGCAGGTTTTGTTTTACTTATTTTTTAATATAATAAAGCTGCATTCTTCATTCTTTACACATATATGCATATATATATATATATATATATATATATATATATATATATATATATATATATATATATATATATATATATTTATTTATTTATTTAACAAAAATAAAGAGTAGTTCAATTCTAATGTAATGTTGAGTTATCAATTATATTCTTAATTAATTCAACAAAAATAAACAGTAAGTTTTCCTGTACGTAGTTGATCAATTCTTATGTAGTATAAATATTATTCATTCATATAATTTCAGTTTATTTAATGAATCTCAAGAATCGTATTTGCGGTCAATCATAAATTTTTCAAAAGGGAAGGACTAAATTGTAACTTTTCAAATCTTTTTGGGGTCAAAATCATATTTTCAAAAAGAGTTGTATTCCTAGTACGTAGTTCAATTCTTATGTAATAACACTATTCATAATAAAATCAATGCTATTAAATCTAATTAATTTAGTTCTTATTTAAACAAGTTCAATTCATTTATTAAAATTTAATTAAGATTAGTTTTGTTTAATTAGTTCAATTCTAATGTAATGTTGAGTTATCAATTATATTCTTAATTAATTCAACAAAAATAAACAGTAAGTTTTCCTGTACGTAGTTGATCAATTCTTATGTAGTATAAATATTATTCATTCATATAATTTCAGTTTATTTA
Source organism: Misopates orontium (assembly GCA_946800315.1). Lineage (NCBI taxonomy): Eukaryota > Viridiplantae > Streptophyta > Magnoliopsida > Lamiales > Plantaginaceae > Misopates > Misopates orontium. The sequence continues at coordinate 25,639,619 of OX326947.1, forward strand.
ATGAATCTCAAGAATCGTATTTGCGGTCAATCATAAATTTTTCAAAAGGGAAGGACTAAATTGTAACTTTTCAAATCTTTTTGGGGTCAAAATCATATTTTCAAAAAGAGTTGTATTCCTAGTACGTAGTTCAATTCTTATGTAATAACACTATTCATAATAAAATCAATGCTATTAAATCTAATTAATTTAGTTCTTATTTAAACAAGTTCAATTCATTTATTAAAATTTAATTAAGATTAGTTTTGTTTAATTAGTTCAATTCTAATGTAATGTTGAGTTATCAATTATATTCTTAATTAATTCAACAAAAATAAACAGTAAGTTTTCCTGTACGTAGTTGATCAATTCTTATGTAGTATAAATATTATTCATTCATATAATTTCAGTTTATTTTATGAATCTCAAGAATCGTATTTGCGGTCAATCATAAATTTTTCAAAAGGGAAGGACTAAATTGTAACTTTTCAAATCTTTTTGGGGTCAAAATCATATTTTCAAAAAGAGTTGTATTCCTTCTACGTAGTTCAATTCTTATGTAATAACACTATTCATAATAAAATCAATGTTATTAAATCTAAGTAATTTAGTTCTTATTTAATATTTGTTCAATTGAGTTAAACTAATTTGACAAAAGTCAATGTTAGTTATATTTAGTTGATGCTTATATATTTGTAGTTAATTAGGAGTTGTCTTATTTAAACAAGTTCAATTCATTTACTAAAATTTAATTAAGATTAGTTTTGTTTAATTAGTTCAATTCTAATGTAATGTTGAGTTATCAATTATATTCTTAATTAATTCAACAAAAATAAACAGTAAGTTTTCCTGTACGTAGTTGATCAATTCTTATGTAGTATAAATATTATTCATTCATATAATTTCAGTTTATTTAATGAAAATCAAGAATCGTATTTGCGGTCAAACATAAATTTTTCAAAAGGGAAATGACTAAATTGTAACTTATCAAATCTTTTGGGGTCAAAATCATATTTTCAAAAAGAGTTGTATTCCTTCTACGTAGTTCAATTCTTATGTAATAACACTATTCATAATAAAATCAATGTTATTAAATCTAAGTAATTTAGTTCTTATTTAATATTTGTTCAATTGAGTAATTAAACTAATTTGACAAAAGTCAATGTTAGTTATATTTAGTTGATGCTTATATATTTGTAGTTAATTAGGAGTTGTCCATTCAAACAAGTTCAATGAATTTATTAAAATTTAATTAAGATTAGTTTTGTTTAATTAGTTCAATTCTAATGTAATGTTGAGTTATCAATCATATTCTTAATTAATTCAACAAAAATAAACAGTAAGTTTTCCTGTACGTAGTTGATCAATTCTTATGTAGTATAAATATTATTCATTCATATAATTTCAGTTTATTTAATGAAAATCAAGAATCGTATGTTTAGTTTGGTTATTATTATTTAATGAGAAGTTATTGATTCTAATAACTTTAATTAATTTTACAATACAAGATTAATTCTAATTAGTCCAGTTCTCATATATGTTATTAGGATCTTATTCATTCAAATAAGTTCACATATATATATATATAGCTATAAATATCAAGATTAGTTCTATTTTCTTATGTAATTAATAATTATTCAATCAAATAAGTTTTATTAATTAATTAATTTAACCAAGATCAAGATTAGTTTTATATATTTAGTTCAAGTCTCATGTAATTATGATTTACAAGTCATAATTATATATGGATATAATTAAATGAGTGAATGAGGGAATATACATAATTAAATTAAACATTTTTCTAATAAAGCTATAGCAAGGTCCAAATCCCTTGCTATTGCTACTTTTCTGACACAGTAGCAAGGGATCCCAACTTCCCTTGCAACAGCTTTCTGACTATAACCTGTTGCAAGGGATTTGGACCTTGCTACAAAATTTCAGAAATTTTTGGCAGAGACTTCAAATTTCCCAAAAAATTTCATTTCCCTCCCTCTCCCTCCCACTATACTACTATAAATACCCCACTATATCACTCATCAATCCCACTTCTCCCTCTCATATTATTATCATCTTCTTCTCTCCCCTTCTCTCCTTCACTTTATTTTTTTCCTTAATTTATTTTGCATCATCATCAACTTATATATATATTATATATGCATGCATCTTATACTATATATATATACATATATATTGTATAATTATAATTAGTGAGATTATTTTATAATTATACATTGTAAAGTTTAGTGTGTGTATATATGTATATATATATATATATATATATATATATATATATATATATATATATATATATATCATTATATTTTAAAAATGTTATCTAACATTTCTTAATATTATATATATATATATATACATATATATATATATATATATATATATATATATATATATATATATCATTATATTTTTAAAATGTTATCTAACATTTCTTAATATTATATATATATATATATATATATATATATACATATATATATATACATATATATATATATACATATATATATATATATACATATATATATATATATATATATATATATATATATATGTGCGTGTGTTTGTGTGTGTGTGTGTGTATCTTATAATTTAGTTATTAGTATTATATTTTTTAACACATACTATACATATATATAATATTGAGGTTTCAATTAATGTATAATGTGAGTGTGTGTATATATATATATATATATGTATATGTATATTAAAAAACATTTTATTAAAAGGGGCGGTTTTTACCGCCACTTTTTAAAAAAAAAAAAAAATTTATGTACAGCAACGTCCGTGGACGTTGCTGCCAAATTTGAAAAAAAAAAACAGGATACTATAGCAACGTCTCCGGACGTTGCTGCCAAATTTTAAAAAAAATTCTCCGCACACTATAGCAACGTCCGTGGACGTTGCTGCCAAATTTGAAAAATAAAAAGTCCGGACACTATAGCAACGTCCGTAGACGTTGCTGTGTTTCATCGAAAAGAAAAAATGAACAAAAATGAAATTTAAAAAAACAAACGTGCGTAAATCAATTGCAACGTCAAAAGACGTTGCAATTGAGTCTTGTGTCAGAATGCATAGCAACGTCCTTAGACGTTGCATTGACTTTTGTGTCAGAACAAATAGCAACGTCTATGGACGTTGCTGTTAATTGTGTGTGTCAGCACACTATAGCAAGGGAAATGGACCTTGCTACAGGTGTGTGTCAGAACAGCAATAGCAAGGTCCATTTCCCTTGCAGCATGCAAAATACCTGCACCCACGCCACCTATAGCAAGGGATGCTACCAACGTCCACATCCCTTGCAATAGATCAATAGCAAGGGAATTTGGACCTATAGCAAGGTTTTTGGACCTTGCTATAGGCCACATTTCTTGTAGTGATCACCAACCTGTTGTGTCTGATCAGAAGAACCCTGCTGCGATCCGTCACCAGAGTGCGTGTCTAGTGCATCCATAGGTGACCAAGACTCCAAATCGCCACGCAAACCGTCTTGATTGTCATTCTCCCAACTACCTTCAGCCAAATTCTGATCATCCATCTAGCCTTTAACGCATTTTACCGTTACGATGGTGACAGTGTAAGTTAAGTTCCCGTTGGCGGGCCATCCTCCTCCTTCTAGCCTCTTTAGTTGCAGAAACTCGAATTTTTCCAATCTTAGCTCCCCATTAGGATCAACTTTCTGATAGAGCAGACGATATACAACTTGTTGAAGAGGAGGATACAGATTGAATTGAGGCGAAAGCACGACCAGTGATGAAGCCCAGGATTCTACTGGATGTGGATAGGGGATGCCATTCAAAACTTGGTTAGAAGAAGGACCAACTATCATGATTTGATAAGGACCACCATTAGTGCAACCTCGAACAGAATAGGGACAAATTGGTTGTGCCGCAACATGAGATGGCTGTGGTGGCAGCATCCAGGACGAGGCAGGAACGCAGGGGCTAGGAAATTGCTAAGTGCAACATAGATTGGGGTTAATAGGGTTAGGGGTTTGATTAGTATTATGGTTCTGTACAACAATTTCTTGATGGGTATAAGGCGATTGGGGACCGCAACTTCAGTAGATGCTCGGCTTTTTGGGAAGCTTATATTGTTCAACCCAGCAAAGAATCAGTTTCAAAAGTTGCTTTTTTCCTTCTTCCGTGCTTCCTAAAAAGCTTAGATGCCAATTCAATTGTTGATCGCTTGAGTTTTATACTCCTCATATCTTCTGTCAAAATACGGTCCTTGTTTTGATTCAACCACTCAAAAAGTATCATGGTGAGCTCGGTACTCTCCTTTATAAAACTAAACCCATCGTTTGCTTCTTCACATTGCGGTGTTGTCTGGTCATTTCCTGACGCCACATTCAACTCCTGTTCTTCGTTCAGCAATGCTTCACCACATGTTCGTCTTGCAACAATGCTTCGGCATGTTCGTTGTTCAACAATGCTTCAACATTTTTGCCCGAAAAGTCAAAAAATGGATCCCAAAGTTCACTGCTGTCCGTCAGATCCACAAGCTCGAAATCCTCCATCATATCAATGCAATCAATGCCGATTAATCCGTCTAGCTCGATCTGTTGAGAGATATCCATAGACGGGGTAGACAACAAAAATACAGCGAAGGCGGAGGAGGAACATGAATTCGCAGCAATAGGCTTCTCCACAGCCTGCAGCGAAGACGAACACGACGAGGAAGACATGCTGGGAAATTCTGGCAAGAGGGGAAAATCGTCACAAAAAATCGAACCACCATTATTTACATTCAGAAGATTTTCTTGTGCCCTATCAAACATAAATCTCTCTCTTCCATAAGAGCTAGTTGATGGTAATCGTGTTGCATGGCCTCAGAAGGATTGACAACACCACCACAATCTACCATTTTCGCTACAACATCTGAATTTATGTGCATATCTTGTGCAATTGTAGTCGCAGCTTCTCTTTTATTAATCATCTTCAAAAATGTTAAACCTTTTAACTTGGTTGCTGTTTAAGACGTGATAAAAAAATAATAGTGTGTACGGATAAGGAAAAAAAAAGAATCTTTCTTTGTAACTGACTAAGGAAACTAATTAGTTTAAAGGTCCCCTTTCTCCAAGAAGGGGTGCAAAATTGCAATATACAACGTCTGGAGTTCCCTAATATCAAACACAAACACTATATCCGCCCACTTGCTAACAAAAAAAATCAGAAAGAGGAGTATCTCCCTTATCAAAAAATAAAATAGAGATTCAATAAATGTATCAACTTTGCACAACCCCAAAATAATTATTCCCGATCAATAGCATCTGTACATAAATGTAACCTAAACTTGAAAGGGTAAAATCATGCTACAGTATTATTAAAGAAACTAATGAATATCAATTGAAATCCTAAAAACACAAAGATGGAGTGAAGAGCAATGTATATCGTCGAAATCCAACAACCACCATGAATGTTCTGTTTTTTGGAAGTTTTAACTTCTTTTTCTTTAATGGCTCTTTGTATTTATTTTTTGTGGTTTTTCAGATAACTACAAATGGTTTCTTTTCTTTTGAGAGAGAAACAAAGTTAAGTTTGAATTAGAAACGATGGTGGTTATGTGTGTGTGTGTGAGAGAGAGAGAGTAAATAAAAGAACAAAATAATAGTGGGGAATCTGCTGCCGCTGTTTTCTCCAGTAATGCCTCCTAAATGAAAATTTAGTTTATTCAACCGTTGCATTGCTGATGTGGTGCAACCGCGAGATAAAATATTTTTCTTAAAATGTAGGCACTAACCTCCCCACAGTCTCATCCCAACCATGTATCTACACCAATAACCGACTGGTTGTGCCACCTCATCATGCAACGGTTGCACAAAATAATTTCTTAAATAGCTCAACCCAACGGATACATAGAGTGTTCCAAACCTCTTATTCTCTTCACGAGAACTTTCGGATCGGAGAAGCATTCGGAATGGGCTCGGCGTTCATTTCGTTGGAACCGAAACAATCAAATCCATATTCTCCATTTATATATACTAGCAACCGGGTGCATGTGGGGACCGCGTGCAGCGTTATTTTTTAAAGAAAAAATAAATTAGTTTAACGCTTTTCTGACATATAATAATCTATTTAAGGAATAAAAACAAAATTACACGAATCGGAATTATGTTTAAGTACACGGATAAAATTTGATTAATAGAAACTTAAAAAAAAAAAAATGCTTGACATATAGAACATAGTTCTAACTTCTAACTTATAAATAAACACATTCATTAGCATTAAATAAAGGGATAGTGTACCTATTTATATTACGTTTAGGCATCGTTCAGAAAAAGTTAAATGTTAATTAGTGAAGGAATCTAAGCAATAACAATGTTAAAGAAAAAGAAAGCTATTCTAAGATATATCCATTAAGTTAGCACGCTTTCATTGAATCCAAAAGATAATTTTGCATATATATATATATATATGTGTGTGTGTGTGTGCGCGCGCGCGTGTGTGTATTCTATAAACTTACTTCACTTGAGTATTGGGTGGAACTTTATGGGAAAAAAGCTTTCACCGTCCTTCCTTAACTGCAAAATACTACTTCAAATCATTGTGCCCGGAAGTGTAATTCTTCTTCGAAATCAGAAAACAAAAACATGCACATTTATAGAAACAGATGAATCACGCTGATATCAGTCTCATAATTGAGGCTAGCATGCATCTATTACAAATCATGATATTTGAATGAGTATAGTATTTAGTCTATAGCATCTGGTACAAATAATGATGTATGAATCAAAATCTTCCATGTTCCAGAACAAAGTGCATGCATACAGAGGTGGAGCCAGGGGGCATATGGGGGCGGTCGCCCCCCACCCCCAGCTCCACCCCTGCCATTGTTATGTATATGCTATTGTACTTAGTTATTGATTCATACATCAAGCTAGTATCCTTTTAATTACAAATATTAAAATACTACTTTATTTATTTGGAGTTATTTTATGATTATTCGTTCAAGTGTATGCCTTTTGAAGCCTTGTGTTTCATAAATAAATTACTACATTATATTGAATAAAATAGTTGGTCATAAAAATAAGTCATTTTTGCATTAAATAATTAATATTTTTACAACAAAGTTTCGCCCCCTAAATAATATTCTTCGCTCCGCCCCTAAATGTATATATGCATCTATTCCATGCTTAAACTAAGTTTATATGAATAGACTTAATAGAGGAATCAAATAAATAACTTCTTAAGCAAAGCAAGAAATATATTCTGTCTTGAACTTTTGTCATCTCTAAGTTCCGGATGTGGAAGCTTGATTAGTCACACATTTCTGATAAAACCTGCTAGACATATAACTGCCGAGGGTAAGTTTCACATAATTTAAATTATAAAAAATGTAACAAACATTAAAAGATTTTCAATAGGTGTTTAAAGAGTTGCAGTAACAATTTATAAAATAATTTTATCACTGCCGGACATTGAAGCAAGTGGGTCAGTGTCTTTAAGAAAATATTTATCTATTAATAAAATAACAAAGAAATAAGAGATAGAAACACTAATAAAATGGAGGAAAAAAGAAAATTCATTGAGTTTTTGAATTCACCAACAGTCTATTCTTTGCATATATCGCACCAAGCATGTTTCAATAACTCTTTGCCGGTGATTTTTCAAAAACAAAGTGATAATTTTTATAATTGAAGCAAAAAATCAAACGTTAGGAAAATAATTAATTAAGCAAATAGATAGAGAGGAACCAAGAAACATATAGTTGAAGCACAACAAACAGGGGAAGTGGTAGTAATGGCAACATCTTATCTTAGAAGTTAATTGTTAATGTTAGGACCATGCGTCCGTATGATTTGAATTTACAAGTTTTGGAAATATCTTTTATGGAAAATTGCATGTATTTTAGTTACCTTACGATTCCTCAGAGTTTACATGGAAATAGAATTCTATAAGGATAGAGATTGTTAGGAGTTACCTTATTATTCCTAGAGTTTGCATGGAAATAGAATTCTATATGTTTAGAATTTGCATGGAAGTAGAATTCTATATGATTAGAATTCGCATGGAAATAGAATTCCATATGATTAGGAATATTTGGTAACTTGTGATAGAATAGAATAAGATTTAGGAAATATCTTGTTTATCTTATGGAAACTAAATCTTTATTCTTTCTTATTTTTATCCGGTCTAACAAGCTTCCTATTGAAAGATTTTGTTGTTTCCTTGTGTGCAGATTATGAAGATCACAAAGAGATCAACATAAGGAAAGATTCTGGATATTTAGGAAGATTCGAGTCGCGACTGGAATGGAAGATTTCAAGATCAAGACTTATCTTCCAAGGAGGGCTATCCTATAAATAGTAGAAGAACTAGGTTTTAGAACTTAGAACACATGATTTAATTCATACACATTGTAAGGTGTTCTCATTTTTATATTCCTTAGTTTTTATAGTGCCGAACGAAGAGGTGGGATACTTCGGGTTAAAAGAAGTGGGATACTTCACCGCACGTGTTCAAACCAACGAGAGTTGAAGGGAGTTCAACGGGAAAGGATTGCACTAGCAAGAGGGATTCTGTGCGTAGGTGCTTTAGCCGCTTTAAGGTTTGCTCATAAGAAGATCGACAGGAGTTCGGTCTTACGGGTTCAAACGGAGTAGCGATAAAAGTGTTGCTATAGGTGTCGAAGCACTAGAGGGAGTCTGAGTGTTAGATTAAAGCTTGCTTGTAGTTGTAAACAGCTTTTGATCAGTGAAAGAGGTTTGAATTCTTAGGCAAAAGCCTCGTGGATGTAGGACGGGAGTCCGAACCACGTTAACTCCTGCGTCTTTATTTTTACTGTCTCTTTACCTGTCTAGACTAGGTAACACGACTCATTGTTTAAAAAGTAAAAATAATTGACTTTAAGATCTAACAATTGGCTTCAAGAGCTTAACACCGTTTTTGGTGAAAGATCCTGTAGTGTTTTAGATCTTGCAGATGGCCCAAAACGTTGAGGGAATGTCTGCATTAAAGCCGCCACTTCTTAATGAGTTTAACTACTCATATTGGAAAGTTCGGATGAAACCCTTCATCAAACGGGAAAATCAGAAGGCCTGGAAAAGCATTCTCAAAGGATGGGTCCCACCACAAGGCGAGAATGGTAAAATCAAGGACAAACTTGACTGGACGGATGCAGAAGACGTAGACGCAAGTTACAACTCCATCGCACTCAATGCTATTCTTAATGGAGTCGACCTCAACCAGTATAAACTCATCTCCTCATGCGAATCTGCCAAAGATGCATGGAACGCTCTTCAAATTGCTCATGAAGGAACAACATCGGTGAATCGATCAAAGAGACAAATCCTTGGATAGCGATTTGAAAAACTCAAGATGGAAGAGCATGAGACCATTGCGCAATTCAATGCCAAACTTCGTGAGATTGCAAACGAAGGATTTCTTCTTGGAGATGATTACAATGATGCAAAGCTTGTGCAGAAAACTCTCAGGTCATTACCAGCTAGATTCGACATGAAAATCGAGGCTATTGAAGAATCAAGAGATGTCGAAAACCTACCACTTGAGGAGTTAATGGGAGCACTTGCCACCTTTGAGATAAAGAAGAACATGAATGGTTCTACTCAAAAGGGTGTTGCCTTGAAAGCTGAGGTAAAAGAGTTATCTCAAGATCAAGAGGATGACGATTTTGAGAAAACTGTTGCTTTACTAACCAAAAGCATGCGCAAATATCCAAACGCCTGGAAAAAGAGAGCTTTGAACACAAATCCATCAAACTCTGATAATTCATCGAATTCATCATATACTTCCGCTGCTAATGATCTTAGTATCAAAAGAATGGGAAAAGGTGTTCAATGTAGGGAATGTCAAGGCTTTGGTCATGTTCGAGCTGATTGTGGGAATCTGCTTCCAAAGAGCAAAAATAGAGCAATGATTACCACTTGGGGCGACGAGGAATCGGATGAGGAAGAGGAAGAATCTGGAAATCAAGAAAACATGGCACTCTCTTCTGTTACTTGTCTTGACTCTCATCAGTCTCGACTACTCCTGATGATTCTGTTGATTATCCTAAAAGCACAACAATGATAACCATAGGGAGTGATGACGAGTCAAACGAAGACGACGATGATCAAAGAAAAGGAGATATCGTCGCATTTTCATTCATCGTTGATAATGATTCCTCGTCTATTGCGACTGATCAGGTTGACCCTGTTGGAAAATCAAAGAAAGAAGATGATGCTCCACTTTTGTCTAAAAGTGAGTTTAGACTACGACGTATTGAAGATATGCTCATTGATCTTGCCAAATCAAATTTCAAACTCAGAAGAGAAGTGAGTACTCTCAAAATTGATGTGGAATGAGCTAAAGAGACGATTCGCTTGTTCGAGAATTTGCACGAGGATCTCATAAAGGAATCAGAAAAACTCCAAAAGATTCTCGAGAAGTCCGATGACACAGATCATGAGTCAGACCTCTTTCAACCTTGCAGCAGTCGTGCTGGTCTCGGTTATCCCTCTAGGGATACTCAAAACAGGGAGAAGTCTAGTTTTTCTTTCGTAAAAAGTGATAAGATAAGAAGTTCTCATAATAAAAATCACTCACGATTTCATGTTTCTGATCGCAGGTTCACTCCAGTATGTCACAACTGCGGTATAGAAGGACATATCCGTCCAAACTGTCCAAATCTCAAAGAAAATTTATTCAAGGACATAATACCAAAGTCAGTCAGACAGCGAGTCTCGACAGCAAGGACGACTCACAGAAACAAAAGCAGAAATGAATCTGAAGATGAAGCTAAGGCAGCACACCGTGCAATAATGAAGTGTATCTTTGCATTTTCTTCTATACACAATGATTCATCAAATTGCTGGTATCTTGATAGTGCATGCTCATACCACATGACAGGGAACCAAGATTTTTTGACCAACTATGTGATCGATCCTAAAGGAACAGTCAAGTTTAGCAATGGTCTTAAACACAACTTGATTAGCATTAGTCAACTGTGTGATCAAAGGATGTCGGTTATCTTCACTCAAGAAGAATGTCATGTTACTAATGATCAGAATATTTGTGTATTTACAGGAAAGCGGACGGACGAGAACTGCTATACACTGATGTAGTCACGACTACCCATCGAAAAGTTCACTAATCATACTTTGAATGCTTTCAATTTGCCTATACTTAGTAAACTGATGATTTTTGGTCTTATGCAGGATAATCAGGGAGATAATGAGTTGTCACTTTATTCCAAATCTGCTTTAATTGTTTCATTCATTTTGTTGAACTTGGAATACCTAAACAGTTGAAATCTCCTGTGATAACTTGCACCTTCATCAACATGTGTGACTTTCATAGCATGACAGGAAGCTTAACTTATCCATCTAATGATAAATCTGTCATAATCTTGAATGTTGATGATGTGAACACTATGCTTAAAGACTATGGGAGATTGATTAATAACCTGCTTGAATCATGTGTGAACACTCATGCGCTTAACACTGTTAACTATTCTGTTCAACATGTACGCATTAAGCAGATAGATCAATGGCACCACTTCATTCGTGATTTGGCAAAGTCTAGAACTGTAGTCATTAAGCTAGTCGCGGCAGATAGACAGTCTACGGATATGTTCTTAAAGGCACCTGTTCCACAATGCTTTGAGACCTTCAAAAAGTCTCTTGGCACTTGCCATCACTAAGCCTGTCGCTATGCCTGATTTAACCGGGATGTTTTTGTTTATAGTCGAACTAACTGTCATGACTCATATTGTAGACTTATCACAGCAGTTTGTTCCGGAGCTCGATCTGACCAGTGTTACTTACTCAGTGCTCCATTCCCCAGTTAAATATGTGAAATCGAAGGATTTTGCAATAGACAATTTTTTGTTTACTCTCTTTGACTTGGATAATAATCCACTTTTGTTACCTCACACATCAAAAATAGAAGTTTTGAGCATAAAAAGAGATGTTTGAGTGTGCAAAAGAGCTTGAAAAGAAAAAGAAAAGAGAATATGAGCCGAAAAGATTCATGTGCTTCAAAAGAAAAAAATAAAAGAAGGAAAAAGCTGCCTAAACTCAATGAATATGTGTGAAAGCTTTCAATTCTTACCTCACGGTCGTCATTCATTGAAAAAGAGCTACCATATTCTACATAAAGTCCATGAGCGTAAGCTACCTCCTTACAAAAGGCTCAAATATGTGTGTTAAGGTACAATTGTCTAGTTTAAAAGAGATATATCTTGTTACAATTGTTGCCTCTTTCAAATTCTCTTCTTTTTCATCATATATCATGCTTGAGAATTTAAAGCACACATTGTTTTGTGATTATCTGGTAAATGAGAAAACTCGGGCAGACTGTTTGTGAACGAGTCGCTGAAGCTGTCATGACAGGGTGTTCTTCCAAACACACAAACCAGGTAAATCAGGTCCTCGGTAAGTCGTGTGGCACTTGCTGAGTGTCTTTTTTTTTTTTTTTTTATTTAATGCTTTTTATGTTTTTTTTTTAAAAATTAAATAAATAAAAAGTCTTGTTTTTATTTGTTTTAAGTGGTGCGAATCTTTTATTTGTATCCGAATATTTGTCTCTTTAGCGCGATTCTCTTAATTATGGCAGCTTCGACTGCCAAAATCTTATGCCGCGTGATTCAAATCATTTGGATAGAGTGTTTGTGTGATAACGTGATTCTGTTTCCTATTTTCTTTGAAATTGAGTCTATATGGAAACTTTGTGATAGAGATTGAGATTGATTTGACCTTAGCTTGTGCATATCATTATATATATATATATATATATATATATATATATATATATATATATATATATATATATATATATCTATCTATCTCTCGTCTCTCTCACATATCACTATCTCACAAATATCTTTGTTTTTATCTTACTCTTATCACCATCTTTCTTTTATCTTTCGATCTAACAATGGTGAAAAGTAAGAAAACAGGAGGATCGTCTCGATCACCACCAGTTGCTGATCCCAGTCGTGACTCCTCCACCAACAACCAACCCGAGGAGGTCCTTGCACCGGTGCCATTACAAGTCCGAATTCCACCGGATTTTGTTCCGCCACCAATACGATCTGCGAAGAAGAAGCGCACATCCTCCTCCGCACCACCACAGCTGAGTGATGCTCAGCCACCACCACCATCACCACCGGCACATTCTGACTCACTGTCCCTTGCATTGTCAATAAGGGAACCGGAATCATCCCCTCCACGAGATTCCGCACCCCCACATCATGAGTCACCAAACCGGGTCACGACGCCGCCTGCACAATCACCGTCACATTCACCAATGGCGACTGATCCTGAACCCTCACGCAAGCAATCTGCTGCTGCAAAGGGTAAGAAAAAGGCACAATCATCACAACGCCCACTTGCTCGACAAAAGGCCTCACATGTCTCCGCCAAAGTCGCGACTGGAGTCTCGACTCGTGCAAGCAGAGGAAAGCAGCCCATTGCCAAAAAACGTCTTAGAAAGACGGTACTCGATGCTGCTAGCCCTGGGGGATCTACCCCGATTGATGTGTCTGATTCATCCTCAAGTCCTGTTTGAAAACATCCTAGACGAGAAAAGGAATCACCTTCTGCTACTGGTGATAATGATAACGATGATGTTGAGAATGAGGAAGTCGTTGAAGAGGATGCTGATGGTGGTTATGGAGTTCCTCCACGGGTCCATCCTTCTACTGAGCCGTTTGTTGTTGGATCGGCATATTCAGAACGGTTTTACACGGCCGAAGCTAAACAGAGGTACAAGAAACTTACTGGACGTATTCCGTTGAAGAAGGTGCCACTGCATGAGGGTTCCTATGCACCATCTGGGGTAGTTGAGTTTCTGGAGCGTCGAGGTTTCCTTGAGTCCACCCGCCGAGTCCAACCATTCGTGACACGCATTGTTCACGAGTTTTATGCAAACTTGGATACACAACTTGGAGTTGCGGGTTTGGCAAAGGAATTTTCAGTGTATGTTGCTGGTCATATCTTCCGATTCAGCCCAACAATACTGAATCTTTACCTTGGAACACCAGATGTCCAGACTGATCGCGAATCTAAGATGCAACTTGAGGCAGAGATGAATGCAGTCGCGACAGCTCTCACAAACAGCCCCTGGCCTGAGAAAAGTAATTTGTCCCGCGGATCGCTAAACCCATGGTATGGTTTGATTTATGGTATTATGACTCGAAATTGGTATCCAATGTCCCATGTTTCTACTTTGAATCATATTACCGCCTCGGTTTTGTTCCGCATTGGCTCAAACGCTCCCATTAACTTGGGAAAACTGATTTTTGAACGGATTTGACTAGAGGCTTTTGATCAATCTATCAAGATGACGCTTGGATATCCATCCTTGATCTACCGCGCCCTTACTGCCCAGATGGATATTCGCATAGCCCGAGACAAGCTGACAAAGAGGCCAAATCCTTTACGAGTTGCTGCACATCTTATAGCCGCTTTGTCACCACCATCTTCCCAGCCTGATGTTGCTCAAGCTGGTCCATCTGTTCCCACGGGGAGTCTCGACAACATCGAGAGACAACTCGCCCGAGTGATTGAACTGTTGCAGTCCATGAACGAGTCACTTGCCGAGCTTGCAAACAAGTCTTGACTGGTTCTGGCAAAATGGGGGAGTAGATGAAAAAGATGGATGCTGGAAGTCTGGGGGAGAGCAATGAGATTGGGGGAGATCTGCTCATTTTTTTTTTTGTTTTTAGTTTTGAACAATTTATTTTTATTATTCTGCATTTATTTCAGTTTATGAACTATTAGTTAGTTTATTTCTGTTGTTTTGCAGATGTTGCACTGCGTGTTGCAACAATGTTTTGATAACTGTCTAGACTGGTTTGAGGACTTCATTTGCTTATCATGTTTAGTCTAACAGTTTTCTTGCAGCATACTTGGAGTTTTCCTGGGCTTAAAGTGTTTTGCCAAAACTAGTTAATTGGGGGAGAATGTTAGGACCATGCGTCCGTATGATTTGAATTTACATGTTTTGGAAATATCTTTTATGGAAAATTGCATGTATTTTAGTTACCTTACAATTCCTCAGAGTTTACATGGAAATAGAATTCTATAAGGATAGGGATTGTTAGGAGTTACCTTATTATTCCTAGAGTTTGCATGGAAATAGAATTCTATATGTTTAGAATTTGCATGGAAATAGAATTCCATATGATTAGGAATATTTGGTAACTTGTGATAGAATAGAATAAGATTTAGGAAATATCTTGTTTATCTTATGGAAACTAAATCTTTATTCTTTCTTATTTTTATCCGGTCTAACAAGCTTCCTATTGGAAGATTTTGTTGTTTCCTTGTGTGCAGATTATAAAGATCACAAAAAGATCAACCTAAGGAAAAATTCCGGATAATTAGGAAGATTCGAGTCGCGACTCGAGTGGAAGACTTCAAGATCAAGACTTATCTTCCAAGAAGGGCTATCCTATAAATAGTAGAAGAACTAGGTTTTAGAACTTAGAACACACGATTTAATTCATACACATTGTAAGGTGTTCTCGTTTTTATATTCCTTAGTTTTTATAGTGCCGAACGAAGAAGTGGGATACTTCGGGTAAAAAGAAGTGGGATACTTCACCGCACGTGTTCAAACCAACGAGAGTTGAAGGGAGTTCAACGGGAAAGGATTGCACTAGCAAGAGGGATTATGTGTGTAGGTGCTTTAGCCGCTTGAAGGTTTGCTCATAAGAAGATCGACAGGAGTTCGGTCTTACGGGTTCAAACGGAGTAGCGATAAAAGTGTTGCTATAGGTGTCGAAGCACTAGAGGGGGTCTGAGTGTTAGATTAAAGCTTGCCTGTAGTTGTAAACATCTTTTGATCAGTGAAAGATGTTTGAATTCTTGGGCGAAAGTCTCGTGGATGTAGGACGGGAGTCCGAACCACGTTAAATCCTGCGTCTTTATTTTTACTATCTCTTTACCTGTCTAGACTAAGTAACACGACTCATTGTTTAAAAAGTAAAAATAATTGACTTTAAAATCTAACAGTTAACTTAAAAGATCACGAATGAAGTTTTCGTCTGCTAAACTGGAAATTAAAGTATTGATAGTAAAGAACAAAAAGTCCCACCAATACTTCACATTTCAAAGTTTATTACAATTGCAAGTTTTCAACAATCTGTTACGTACATAATTTAATTTACAGAAAAGATAAGTTAAATCAATAAATAATAATAAAATATTATCATGATGTAACTTTTATTAGTAAAAGATATCCCATCCCCTTACAATATTTGAGATTATCCAGTGTATTTTTTTGAGTGTTACATCCTCAAACCAAATTAAAAGACGACAAATTTCTCGTAATTTGATTCCTTCCAAAATAGACCTGCGTACTCTCTAAGTCATCGCATCATCAAAAAACTCTCAACTCTCCGCATAATGGCACCTTCAAACACTTCATCTCTACTGCTTCTATGATAAATATAAGAATGCAAATTAAAAAGAAAAAGAATTAAAATTATAGAGACTATTCACCAATAATTGAAGGAATATGGATCATATATAACATAGGAAGGGTAGGGATGAGTAGTTACTTACATGTAACAGATCAAACTCTCTAAGTCTTCGTTCTTCAAGACACGAAGTGGTGCAAGAATTATCTTTATTGCTTCACCATCTTCCTGCATTAAAAATTAGTGTAATACGAAAACAATACCTCCTACTCATTGATATCATTTTTTACAGTTTCAATCCCTTAATGCAAGGTATGAATATAAACACCAACCTGCAGCATACATAACTACTAAAATATTGGGAGAAGTTATTGACTGAGAAGAAAAAAAAATGTAAAGAGAGATAAATGAAACCCGGGGTGTTATTCATTCCTAATTTAGGAAAGAATAATTGGTAATAAGAATAATTAATAACTAATATAAAAGCTTTTCCACTCCCCACACTTTCTCAACTCTGCAATCGTACGCTTAAAAAATATGTGGATAACAATATGAAATTTAAAATTCAACCACCTCTACATCTCTCCATTATTTAAGCAAGCAAATTTTCCCATGATAACTTCCTCTTATCTATTTCATTACTTCTTTTACCAATTTATTGGTTTTTTATTGGCGTTCTTAAACTATTTCTAATTACGTTTGGAGAGTTCTTTGACACGAGTCAAAACTCTAGGGGAGAAAGAGTTGAGAATTGAGAATTTCAGGTTTGACGTAAAATGATAACTTATTGTTTTGCTACATTGGTTATAACTAATATATTGATATTTATCTCATGAGATTTTGCATAGAAGGTTAACATGATAACAAACTTAAAGTTTGTTAGTTGTCAATTTACAATATTCATTAGTTATCAATTTACAATATCCAGTTTTAAAAAGGTGGTCCGACAACTATCTTCAAAATGAGTTTCATTTTATTAGTATTAGAAGTTGCATATTTAGCACGCGATTTACTAAAGGAAAGAGGGACAAAGTATTTTGTGCCTCTTGTTTTTTTTACACTTAGGGACAAAAAATTTGTCCCTAAATTACCACGTTATTTAGGAACATAAAATTTTTTCCCTATTGTGTTTTTAAAGCTTAGCGTCTGAAACTTCTATTCCTAAATAACGCGGTAATTTAGGGACAACATTTTCTGTCCCTACAAGGTTAGGAACATAAGTTTTTGTCCATATAGCTCCGCTAATTTTAGAGACACTTTTGTTTTGTCCCTATTTCATTGTTTTGTTGTAGTGTTATACGTAATATTTTGGCAATATTGGTAATTTATGTGATTTTAAGATAATTGTAGGGAATTTTGGTATTTCTATAAACTTGTCATAACCAGCCCTATTAATATTATGAATTAGTTTTTTAATTGAAAAATTGGGACACCCGTTGTAAAATCGTGGTTTCTACATTAAGATCTATGTGCACCGTTGCAAAGCCTTCAGACAATCTAATAAATGAGACTAAGAAAAGACTAAGTCTAAAACTTTGTTAACACAATCCACAAAATGATTATTCAGATAACCACTGTCACCCCCAACTTATCATACCTCCGACTTCAATCGAATTTCATTGGAGGAAATTTTAAATCTAGATGAACATATAACAATTATTACAGAATAATATTCTCAAGTTTACCAAAATCGTACTAATTAGGAAGAACGTATACAAATTACGAAATAATTTTATAATAACCACAAAAGATTAGACATGCCTTACTAAGAGAGTTTGTCTGTACTACTTCTACGAGTAGTACTGCATTTGCAAACAATAATTCAACAAATTATTAAGAAATATTTTAAAAACGTTAAAGAAAACTAAAAGAACCACAATATTAAGTTGAGAACAACCATACCTCTTCGATGTGGGTTTTGTAGGGATTGATGACTAAATAGTATTTTCTTCGTCTTAATGTGTTTGATAATGAACAAGATGAGCGTTTTGTAAGGTAGAACAGAAAAACAGAGGTATTATAACCTTGAAAAGAGTAATTCAGTTTCTGTAAATCCAACAAAAGTTGTAGGGATAGATATAATCGATCCGTACAAATGTGGTTCGATTTTTTGTTTTTTCGCCAATACCGAGAACAAACATTTCTACCAAAAAGTTCACCACCAAACTCACTTTTGCTTAAAATACCCATCTTCACAATTCATTTTTTCCTTCTTATCTATTTCTTCTAAATTCATCTCTACTTTTTTCAAGTCTCATTACCTATATATATACACACACTTATAGACATATAACTTCTTACGCTTTATTTCATCTTATTAATTTATACATAGCGATACTTATAAACGTTTCTAGTTTATAAAATTCATGTATCTTAACAATTATGTGATTTTATCAATATTTAACTATTTACTTATTTGTTAATTCATATATTACTATAATATATATATATATATACATATATATCTTTAAATAAGTGGCAATTTAGTGTAGTTACGATGTATTTTAGACGTATTTGTCTGATTTAGACACATGCTTTATTCGTACCTAGCTAAATCCGTCTTTATTTAAGATGTGGATTGGATTTGTTTACAACTTAGGTACGCATTAATTTTTACATAATTTAGGTACGTATTGAATCCGTACCTACATATTTTTTCACTTTGTTTTGCCAAAAATATTTAGGTACATCATTTCCACGTTTACCTAAATTTGAAACAAAAAAAATAACTATAAGTAATTACTTTTGAAATTTAGGTACAGACAATGCAATTGTATCTTCATTAAGATACAAACAGTTGGATCCATCCGTAACTTACGTACGGACTGTTACCTAATCAAGGTACACAATTAAGTTATATTTACATATATTTTCGCATTTTTCTTGAATATTTTGCGAGTCAGGTACCACATTTCATCATAACTGAATGTTAATGAAAATAAAAATAAAAATATTTTTATTTGTTTTTAAATTACATACAAACTACACAGTTGTACCTATATTAAGATACATGATGTAGTATAGGCGTAAACTTAGGTACAAAATAAAAAATATCTAATTTAGATACATGTTGGATCCATCCATATCATAGGTATGATTTACTCATTTTCTAATTTAGGTATACATTTAATATGTATCCACTTATGTTTTTGACCATTTTTCGAAAGCTCCGCAACTGAGGTACCACATTTCCTCTTACCTATATATGAAAAGAAAAAGAAACAATTATTATTTATTTTGAAATTTAGGTACAGAATTTATAGTTGAAACCTACATTTATATACAGCTAAACTAATTAAATACAGACTACAAACCACATTTTGTACTTACATTTAGGTATGGATTGTGTCTGCATCCACATTTAACTACAAAATGTTATGTATCTAAGGTACTGATGTATTTTTCAAATCCAATATCAATAGAGACGTGGCTTACTGTAACATATTTTAAACACAAAAATCTGTACTTAAAGTCCATAGATGTAAGAAAACATGTTTCCACTTGTTAGGTACAGATTTTTCCCTAGTTAATCATCCGTTTTTTCAGTTTATATAAGTGAATCAAATAACTATCGTTAAAATTTTCTCGAACTGCATGCTGCTAGAGTTCAGGAATTGTAACTAATGAGCTGTGCTCAGGAATTTTGCAAAACTAGTCCCACAGAGTGTTAGCATTGCAAAACTAGTTCCACAAAGTGGCAGGTTGCTTGTAATGTGTCAAATAGTGGCGTGCTTCGCAAATTAGTTCTTTTTGGCTGGAGTCAACTATATTTTTCTGTCTATAACAGCAAACAAGTTAAAAACATCCAATTATGAAGATTATTAGAGAAGGAGAAGTTGTGGCTACTATTGCACAAGATATGCACATAACATCAGATGTTAGACCAATAATGCTAGATTGTGGTGGTGTTGTCAACCCTTTTGAGGCCATGCAACAAAGTTACTATCAACTAGTTCTTATTGAAGAGAGAGAAATATGGTTTATTAGGGAACAAGAAGATCTTTTTAATGTAAATGATGGTGGTTCAAATTTCGAAGACAATTTTCCCTCTTGCCGAAATTCCCTTGCATGTTTTCCTCGTTGTATTCGTTTTACGTGCAGGCTGTGGACAAATGAAAATTATCATACATATTTGCCACACTTTGTCTCGGAGTAGATCACTATAATATCTCCCTCCTGAACCCCATTCACCCTCACAAAATCTCCTGTAAAAACAAAAACCATTTAATTAAGCCAGAACGCAAATGGTATCACTTCCAAAATTAGTTGATTAGAGCATCGATCCAGTTACATGTGTTCTCAAGAAAATACATTCTGGTTTTGTTATTTGGCCAAAACCTGAAAACTCAAAGCATAGAATTAGAGAAGGAAATTAGAGGGGGGGGGGGGGGGGGGGGAAATCCCAATCCACAATGTCATTTCAATTTGAAGATTCAATACCTATATCGCATCTTCCAAACTTGATAAGATCCAATGTCTTCTATTTCCACAGTAATTCCTTCTCTTGATTCCGATTTCGGGAGATCGGCTTTCGCCTCTTTCTGTAAAATACATATTACATGGTCAGAGAGCAAGCAGTTCACAAATATATCTATTTCCAAGTTTAATAAGAACAAACAAGTTGAGAGGATTAATTACTTTTGGCAAAACAATCCTCCCAAGATTACCAGCATCACTTTGCTTTAAGACCTTCTTGAACAAAAACTTCAGGTTCTTTTCTGGCTTCAAACCCTATACATAAAAGCAAGCACACACACTTTATTCAAAAATTAAACACTAATCATATTAAATGAAGATAACATCAATTATTTATAATAAAATCAACTCTAAATTGTGAAAACAGAATCACCAAGCTATTATGTGATCAGAAGAACCCTGTTGCGATCCATCACCAGAGTGCATATCTAGTGCATCCATAGGTGACCAAGACCCCCAATCGCCAGGAAAACCGTGTTGATTGTCATTCTCCCTACTACCTTTTGTAAAATTCTGATCATCCATCTGGCCTTTATGCCTTTTACTGTTACGGCGGTGATGGTGTAAGTTAAGTTCTCGTTGGCGGGCCATCCTACTCCTTCTAGCCTCTTTAGTTGCAGAAGCGCCCAATTTTTCCAATCTTAGCTCCCCACTAGGATCAACATTCTGATAGGGCTGATGATATACAGCTTGTTGAAGAGGAAGATACGGACTGAATTGAAGCGGAAGCACGACTGGTGATAAGGCCCAGGATTCTGTTGGATGTGGATAGGGGATGCCATTCACAACTTGGTTAGCAGAACGACCAACTATCATGTTCAAATAAGGTTCGCCATTACTGCAACCTGCACAGGACATGAACAAAATGGTTGTGCCGCAACATAAGATGGTTGCTGTAGCGGAATCCAGAACAAGGCAGGGATGCAGGGGTTAGGAAATTGGTAAGTGCAACCTAGATTGGGGTTAATAGGGTTAGGGGTTTGATTCGTATTAGGGTTCTGTACAACAATTTCTTGATGAGTATAAGGCGATTGGGGACCGCAACTTCTGGTGATGCTCGAATTTTTTGGAAGCTTATATTGTTCAACCCAACGAAGAATCAGTTTCAAAAGCTGCTTCTTTCCTTCTTCCGTGTTTCCTAATAGCTTAGATGCCGATTCAACTGTAGATCGCTTGAGTTTAATACTCCTCATATTTTCTGCCGAAATACAGTCCCTGTTTTGCGTCAACCACTCAAAAAGTATCATGGTGAGCTCGGTACTCTTCTGTATAAAACTAAACCTGTCGTTTGCTTCTTAACATTGTGGCGTTGTCTGGTCATGTACTGACGCCACATTCACCTCTAATTCTTCGTTCAGCAATGCTTCCACCGTCGTTCGTCATGCAACAATGCTTCGGCATGTTTGTCGTTCAACAATGCTTTAGCTTTTTTGCCCGGGAAATCTAAACATGGACCCCAAAGTTCATGACGGTCGGTCAGATCCGCGAGCTCAAAATCCTCCATCATATCAATGCAATCAATGCCGAATAAGGGGTCTAGCTGGATCTGTTGAGTGATCTCCATAGACGGGGTAGACGACGAAAATGCGGCGAACGAGGAGGAGGAATATGAATTCGCTACAATAGGCTTCTCCACAGCCTGCAGCAAAGATGAACACAACGAGGAAGACATGCTGGGGAATTCCGGGAAGAGGGGAAAATCGTCGTAAAAAATCGAACCACCTTTATTTACATTCAAAAGATTTTCTTGTTCCGTATCAAACCATAACTCTCTCTCTTCTGTAAGAGCTAGTTGATGGTAATCATGTTGTGGTGGTATTGCCAAACCTTTTAAGGTCATGCAACAAAGTTTCTATCAACTAGTTCTTATTGAATAGAGAGAAATATGGTTTAATAGAGAACAAGAATATCTTCTAAATGCTAATGATGGTGGTTCAATTTTTGAAGACAATATTCCCTCTTACAGGAATTCCCTTGCATGTTTTCCTCGTATTCGTTTTACGTGCAGGCTGTGGAGATGCCTATTTCCGCAAACTCATGTTCCTCCTCAGACTCTGCCACATGGTCCTCGTCTAACCCCTCTATAGATGGATTAGTTGGCATAGATTGCATTGATATGATGGATGATTTTGAGTGCGGGGATCTTATTGACAGCAATAACATTGAAGCGTTGTTCAACAACGAACAAGCAGTGGAAGCATTGTTGAACGACGAACATGTGGTGGATGCGGGGTCAAGACAAGATCAGACTAAGCCACAATGTGAAGACGAGAATCTATGTTTTTCAATTTATATATATATATATATATATATATATTCTCCCTCCATTATTTTGCCAAACATATTCTTCTATTGGTTTTTTACTTATCTTATGTTTAATTTTATTTTATTAATTTTATATATAACAACACTTATAATTATATCTAACTTATAACATTCTTATATGTCGTAATAATTATTTTATTTTTTAAAAGTTTAACTATTTAGTTATCTTTTTTTTTAAATTCATATATTCAAATAATAATTGATTTATATTAAGACAAGTGACAGTTTAGTGCAGTTACTATACTCTTTTCAATAATCCGCCTAATTTAGACACGTTATATGTATCTATTTAAATCTGTCTCTATTTAAGATATGGATTGGATCCATCTTTAACTTAATTATGCATTATTTGTTACCTGATTTAGGAACGCATTTAATCCGTATCTAAATATGTTTTTGACCTTTGTTTCCCAATTATTTGCAATATAGGTGCGTCATTTCCACGTACCTAAATCTGGACAAAAAAATGGTTATTGTTTATTTTCAAAATCTAGGTAAAGACTATGCAGTCGCACCTATATTTAAATACGAACAGATTGTATCGTCTATAACTTAGGTACAACTTGATTACTCGTTACCTAATTGATGTACTAATCCAATCTGTATTTTAACATATGCTTTTTGCACCCTCTTTTAATTTCGCAATTTAGGAACTACATTTCACCATAGCTAAATTTCAGAGGAAAATTAAGGTAAAAGATGTTATTATTTATTTTAGATGTCAGATACAGACTAAACTGCACATCTTGAACCTATTTTTCAGCACCCATATTGCCCACTTGGAAGAGGGACCCTTTAAACTAAATTAGCTTACTAAATTAATACAAAAAGTTCTTTTTTCTTCCTTATTTGTACACACTATATTTTTCGGTCACCTCTGGAATAGCAACCATGTGAAAAACTTCCAATTTTGAAGATGATTCAAAACTGAGAAGCTGTGGCTACTATATATTGCACAATATATGCACAAAACATCAGATGTTGGAGCAAAAATGGTAGATTGTGGTGGTGATGCCAACCCTTTTGAGACCATGTAACAAAATTACAATCAACTAGTTCTTATTGAAGAGAGAGAATTATGGTTTAATAGAGAAAAAAGAAAATCTTTTAAATGTAAATGATGGTGGCTCAATTTTTCAAGACGATTTTCCCCTTTTGCCGGAATTCCCCTGGATGTTTTCCTCGTTGTATACGTTTTATGTGCAGACTGTGGAGGAAGCCTGTTTACGAAAATTTGTGTTTCTCCTCAGCCTCCACCACATGGTCATCGTCTAACCCTCTATGGAGATCTCTCTAGACCAATCTAGACAGATTTGTCGACATAGATTGCATTGATATCATGGAGGATTTTGAGCTCGCGGATCTTATAGACAGCATTAACATTGAAGCGTTGTTCAACAACGAACAAGTGGTGGAAGAATTGTTGAACGACGAACAGGTGGCGGGGTCAGGATAAGATCAGACTTCTATTGGTTTTTACTTATCTTATGTTGTATTTATTTTTATTAATCTTATATATAACAACACTTATAAATACAACTAATTTATAACATTCTTATATGTCGTAATAATTATGTGATTCTATAAATGTTTAACTATTTAGTATTCTATTTTTTTTTAGTTTAAATTTTAAGACAAGTGGCAGTTTAGTGCAGTTATTATACTCTTTTCGAAAATCTGCCTTATTTAGACATGTTAGTCATACTTATTTAAATCCATATCTTAAAATATTTTTCAAAAAAATCCGCCTAATTTAGACATGTGATTTGTACCTAGTTAAATCCGTCTCTATTTAAGATGCGGATTGGATCAATCTTTAACTTAAGTACACATTAATTGTTACCTGATTGAGAACGCATTTAATCCGTATCTATATATGTTTTTGACCTTTTTTCCAATTTTTTGCAATATAGGTGCGTCATTTCCACGTACCTAAATCGGACAGAAAAATGGTTATTAGTTATTTTTGAAATCTAGGTACAGACTATGCAGTCGTACCTACATTTCATTACGAAAGTATTGTACTATCCATAACTTAGGTACATCTAGCTAGATTACGCGTTACCTAACTGGTGACAAATTAATCTATATTTTTATATATGTTTTTTGCCCCTTTTAAAAAAAAATGTTGTAGATTTAAGGGCCCCCTGATATTTCCCCCTAAAAAACCTTATTAGAGGGAGAGGTGGAAATCCTTTATAAACAAAAGCACAAGTTCATTTCCAAGCAATGTGGGATAAATCCAATGCGCCCCCTTACGTCAGGCCCAACATTGTCTTTGGTAGGCTCTGATACCATGATAAATAAAGTGGAGAATCATGATAAAAGAATGTGTTTTATGTATATTCTGGTAGATTACAGTGAAGAGTACAATGGAAAATATATACACATATGAAACTTGGAGAGGAAGAATGAATCTAGATACATATGGAAATAAATAAGATAAGAAGGAAAGATCCTTAGCAATCTAAATATTCCATATAAGGTGAGATATGAGAAATCTCTTGGAATAAAAAAAATGCCTTGACCAGACGTGGATTTTAAGTACCCATGGACTCGGTGAGCAGGCTCTAAGTGTGTCTGACGTGGTTGAGAAAGGAACTGGCTCAAATGATCGACATAAAATACAATGTCGGGGCGAGTCACCATAAGATAAAGCAAATGCCGGATGAGGCGACGATAGGCGGAAGCGTCAACGAGGGCACTGTCATCATCAGGCCATAATTTTAGATTTTGCTCCATAGGAAAAGTGCTTGGGCAACAAGCCTGTAATCCACTTTCCTCCAAGATATCCAACTTATATTTGCACTGACTCAAAACGAAGCCTTTAGGGGAGCAAGCGACCTCAATTCCGATGAAATATTTGAGGGGGATGAGATCTTTGATGCTAAATTTGGCATCCAATTATTATTTGACTTCAGTGATATGAGCAACATCATTCCCGAAGAGAAGGACATCGGCAACATAAATGAGGGCAGCAACGTATGTGTTTCCCTTGCAAAATATAAAGAGTGAATGATCCGCAAGATTTGCGGAACCCAATGCGAGTAAGAGCATCAGTAAATTTGTGATACCAATTGCAATAGGCTTGCCGAAGGCCATATAGCAATTTTTGCAACTTGCAAACCCGAGTCTCCCCTTTCTTGGCGAAGCCTTGTGGAACACGCATGTAAACATCCTCATGAAGATCGCCGTATAAGAAGGCGTTGTTGACATCTAATTAGTGCACTTCCCAATTGCATTTAGCGGCAACTGCAAGCAAGCATCGCACCGTGACAAGCTTGGCGGCCTGCCAAATGTTCCGTATAAGGTGAGATATGAGAAATCTCTCGTAATAAAAAATTCCTTGACCAGGCGTGGATTTTAAGTACACAAGGACTCGGGGAGCAGGCTCTAAGTGTGTCTGACGTGGTTGAGAAAGGAATTGGCTCAAATGATCGACATAAAATACACTATCGAAGCGAGTCACTGTAAGATATAGCAAATGCCCAATGAGGCGACGATAGGCGGAAGCGTCAACGAGGGCACTGTCATCATCATGCCATAATTTCAGAACAAGATCAGAACAACACCGCAATGTAGATGCGGGCTCAGAACAAGAATCAGACAACACCGCAATGTGAATACTAAAGTTTTAGTCGCAATGTAAAGACTGAAATCTGTTTTTCAACTCTCGTACGTCATGTATATATATATATATATATATATATATATATATATATGTATTGTATATTCTCCCTCTATTATTTTGTCAGCATATCCTTCTATTGATACTTACTTATCTTATGTTTTTTGTTTATTTTATTAATCTTATGTATAACAACACTTATAAATGCATCTAATTTATTACATTCTTATATGTCGTAATAATTATGTGATCTATTTGTAAATGTTTAACTATTTAGTTATCTTTTTTTTTTTTTAGTTCAGATATTCAAATAATATTTGTTTGTATTAAGACAAGTGGCAGTTTAGTGCAGCTACTACACTCTTTTCAAAAATCCGCCTTATTTAGACACGTTATTCATACCTAGTTAAATACATATCTTGCAACGTGTTTCAAAAAATCCGCCTAATTTAGACACGTCATTCGTACCTAGTTAAATTCGTCTCTGTTTAAGTTACGGATTAAATCCGTCTTTAACTTAAGTACACATTAGTTCTTACCTGATTGAGGAACGCATTTAATCCGTATCTATATATGTTTTCAACATTTTTTCCCATTTTGTTGCAATATAGGTGCGTCATTTCCACGTACCTAAATCGGACAAAAAAATGGTTATTATTTATATTTGAAATCTAGGTACAGTCAATGCAGTCACATATTTCAATACGAACATATTGTACCATCCATAACTTTTGTACAACTAGATTACTCGTTACCTAATTGATGTACAGATTAATCCGTATTTTGACATTGTTTTTTTGCCCTCCTTTTCAAAAAAAAAAAATTGCAATTTTGGTACCAGATTTCACCGTACCTAAATTTCAGTGGAAAATTAAGATAAAGAGGTTATTTTTTATTTTTGAAATTAAATAAAAAGTAAACTGGACATCTTGAACCTATATTTCAGCATCCGTATTGTCCACTTGGAGGAGAGGACCCTTTCAACTAAATTAGCTTACTATATGTTTCTAACACCTCTAAAGAAGCAACCATGTAAAAGATTTCCAATTTTAAAAATGATTAATAAAGGAGAAGTTGTGGCTACTATTGCACAAGATATGCATATAACATCACATGTTGGAGCAAAAATGGTAGAATGTGGTGGTGCTATCAACCCTTTTGAGGCCATGAAAGAAGAGTACCATAAACTTGTTCTTATCAAAGAGAGATAATTATGGTTTGATAGAGAACAAGAAGATCTTCTAAATGTAAATTATGGTGGTTTGATTATCAAAGATAATTTTTCCCTCTTACTAGAGTTTGCCTGCATGTCTTCCTGGTCGTATTCATCTTCCGTGCAAGCTGCGGAGAAG
The DNA here is from genome assembly GCA_946800315.1 of Misopates orontium. Classification (NCBI taxonomy): domain Eukaryota; kingdom Viridiplantae; phylum Streptophyta; class Magnoliopsida; order Lamiales; family Plantaginaceae; genus Misopates; species Misopates orontium. Next base: position 25,667,762 of record OX326947.1, read on the forward strand.
CCTATTTTAGTGAATTTGTTTTCCTCCTTGGCCTGCGCCACATGGTCGTCCTCTACCTCCTCTGTGGAGATCTCTCTGTCATTCGATCTAGGCGGATTAGTCGATATAGATTGCATTTGTATGATGGAGGATTTTGAGCTCATGGATTTTATTGATAGCGATAACATCAAAGAGTTGTTGAACAACGAACAACGATGGAAGCGTTGTTGAACGACGAGCAGGTGGTGGATGCGGGGTCAAAACAAGATCAGAATACACCGCAATGTAAATACTAAAATCTTAGTCGCAATGTGACGACTGAAGTCTAGTATTTTCAACTCATACTTTATGTACATATATATATATATATATATATATATATATATATATATATATATACCCCTCCATTATTTTCTAAAAACATATTCTTTTATTGATATTTACTTATATTATGTTTTAGTTTAGGGATAAAAGCATTAAACCCCCTATACTTTACCCCCTGTTGCACTTTGCACTCTATCCTTTTATTTTTGGCAACTTGCCCCTTGTACTATGGATAAATAAGCATTTTGCCCCCCTGAGTCATTTTTTCACCATTGGATTTGAACACGTATCAGGATATTTTGCCGTTGGATTTGGACTCAGTGGGCAAAGTGCTATTTATCCATAGTTCAGGGGGCAAGTTGTCAAAATAAAAAGAATAGGGGGCAAAGTGCAATGGGGGGTATAGTATAGGGGGTTTAACGCTTTTATACCTTTAGTTTATTTAGTTAATCTTATATATAACAATACTTCTAAATGTATCTAATTTATAATATTCTTATACGTTGTAATAATTATGTGATTTTATAAATGTTTAACTATTTAGTTATGTTTTTCTATTTTAACTCATATATTAAAATAATAGTTACTAATATTAAAACAAGTAGCTGTTTGGTGCAGTTACTATACTTTTTTTGAAAAATCCACCTAATTTAGACATACATAGTTAAATCCATTTCTTGAAGCTTTTTTCAAAAAATCCTCCTGCTTTAGACTCGTTATTCGTACCTAGTTAAATGCCTCTATTAAGGCACGGATTGGATCCGTTTATAACGTAGTGCGCATTAATTGTTTGCTAATTCGAAACAGATTTAATTCGTATCTATATATGTTTTTAACCTTTTTCCCATTTTGTTTTGCAATATAGGTGCGTCGATTCCACGTACTTAAATCTAGATGAAAAAGTGGTTATTATTTATTTTCAAAAAAAGGTACAGATTATGTAGTCGTACCTATATTTCAATACGCATATTATACCATCCATAACTTAAGTACAACTAGATTACTCGTTACCTAATTGAGATACGGATATAATTTGTATTTTTACATATGTTTTTGGCATCCTTTTTTTTAATAGTGTTGCAATTTAGGTACCACATTTCACCGAACCTAAATTTTAGTGAAGAAATAAGATAAAATAGGTTATTATTTATTTTGAAATTAGATACGAACTAAACTACACATCTTGTACCTATATTTCAGCACCCATATTTCCCACCTGAAGAAGGAGACCGTTTAAACTAAATTAGTTTACTAAATAAGTTACAAAGATTCTCCTTTTTCTTCCTTATTCATACACATTATATTTTTCTGTCACCTCTAGAGCAGTAACCAAATTAAAAACTTTCAATTTTGAAGATGATTAATAAAGGAGAAGATGTGGCTACTACTGCACTAGATATGCTTATAACATCACATGTTTGAGCAAAAATGGTAGATTGTGGTGGTGTTGCCAACCCTTTTGAGGCCATGCAACAAGATAACCATCAACTAATTCTTGTGGAAGAGAGAGAATTATGGTTTGATAGAGAACAAGTGGATCTTCTAAATGTAAATGATGGTGGTTCGATTTTCGAAGACAATTTTCCTTTCTTGCCGGAATTCTCCTTCACGTATTTCTCGCTGCCTTTGTTTTACATGCAGGCTATGGAGAAACCTATTTCCGCAAATTAGTGTTCCTCCTCAGCCTCTGTCGCATGGTCGTCGTCTACCCCCTCTTTGGAGATATCTCCGCAGACGGATCTAGACGGATTAGTCAACATAGCTTTCATTGATTTGGTGGAGGATTTTGAGCTCGCGGATCTTATTGATATAAATAACATTAAAGCATTGTTGAACGACGAACAAATGTCGATGCGGGCTCAGGATAAGATCAGACAACGCTGCAATGTGAACACTAATTTGTCCAAAACTTACGCATGAATTACTCGTGATATAATTTAAGTTTGCAATTAATCTGTATCTACACGGCGAAACGCTTTAATATCCAGAGCATTTATTTGTTGGTAAATCTGAGACGCGAAACATACTATTCATCTTAGAACTAGAAAAATAATTAAAAAATATATATGAAGACAAACCATGACAAAAGAATTCCTACGTATTACAAAAATCACCATCATGTTTAGATTATTGCACAAATGTCATTAATTTTATCAAAAAAAATATAAAACAACATTTAGATATGAACCTTCACGAGAAAAACTTGCATCAAATCCCCTTATATTATTATTATTTTACACCTAACATCTTCGTATTATCTGTTTTGCACTAAATTTCCTCGTGTTATTAGCAATTTGCACAATTTCCTCTTCTATTACCAAAAACTATGCACTATATCTACACTTTTTTAAGAGATTAGAATTAGCAATCCATATTTAACTATAGTTTGGTGCATGATTTTTAAAATGAGTAGCCTTCAAGGAGGCAATGTATATGGTACAATATGTGATACACTTGATATAAGGTTAAAATGAGTAGCCTTCAAGCATTCCTCCTCGACGTCTTCTTTCCCTCAAATCTTGTTTCAGACTGTTGCATTTTCACTCCGCGTATCATCTGCATCTCACAAGAGTTGAGGTCTTAAGTAAATGCAATCATAACCCGACATAACCATTTCAAAATGCAAGAAAAAGAAGTACTGATTATTGAACAAATGAAAATTATCATACATATTTGCCACAATTTATGTCGGAGTAGATCACTATAATATCTCCCTCATGAAGCCCATTCACCCTCACAAAATCTCCTGTAAGAACAAAAAATATTTAATTAAGCCAGAACGCAAATGGTATCACTTCCACATTTAGTTGATAAGAGCATCAGTCAAGTTACCTGTGTTCTCAAGAAGATACATTCTGCTTTTATTATTTGGCCAAAACCTGAAAACTCAAAGCATAGAATTAGAGAGGGAAATTAGAGGGGAAAAATTCCTATTATATAATCCACAATGTCATTTCAATTTAAAGATTCAATACTTATATCTCATCTTCCAAACTTGAGAAGATCCAATGTCTTCCATTTCCATAGTAATTCCTTCTTTTGATTCCGATTCCGGGAGATGGGCTTCGACTTCTTTCTGTAAAATACATATTACATGACGAGAGAGCAAGCAATTCACAAATATATCTATATGCAAGTTTCATAAGAACAAACAAGGTGAGAGGCTTAATTACTTTTGGCAAAACAATCCTCCCAAGATTACCAACATCACTTTGCTTTAAGAACTTCTGAAGCAAATACTTCAGGTTCTTTTCTGGCTTTAGACCCTATACATAAAATAAAAGCAAGCACACACAGTACTTTATTCAAAAATTCCACTCTAATCATTTTAAATGAAGATAACATCAATTATTTATAATAAAATCAACTCTGAATTGTGAAAACGGAATAACCAACCCGTTGTGTCTGATCAGAAGAACCCTGCTGCGATCCATCACCACAATGCGTATCTACTGCATCCATAGGTGACCAGTAATCCCAATCGCCAGGCAAACCGTGTTGATTGCCATTCTCCAAACTACCTTCCGTAATATTCTGATCATACATCTGGCCTTTATGCCTTTTATTGTTACGGCGGTGATGATGTAAGTTAAGTTCTCGTTGGTGGGCCATCCTTCTCCTTTTAGCCTCTTTAGTTGCAGAAGCGCCCAATTTTTCCAATCTTAGCTCCCCATTTTGATCAACATTCTGATAGGGCGGACGATATACAGCTTGTTGAAGAGGAGGATACAGACTGAATTGAAGCGGAAGCACGACTGGTGATGAGGCCCAGGATTCTGTTGGATGTGGATAGGGGATGCCATTCACACTTGGTAAGCAGACGGACCAACTATCATGTTCGAATAAGGTCCGCCATTATTGCAACCTCGAACAGGACAGGGACAAAATGGTTGTGTCGAAACATGAGATGGTGTTGTGGCGGCATCCAGGACGAGGCAGGCATGCAGGGGTTAGGCAAGTGTTAAGTGCAACCTAGATTGGGATTAATAGGATTAGGGGTTTGATTAGTATTAGGGTTCTGTACAAAAATTTCTTGATGGGTATAAGGCGATTGGGGACCGCAACTTTCGCTGATGCTCGGCTTTTTTGGAAGCTTATACTGTTCAACCCAGCGTAGAATCAGTTTCAAAAGCTGCTTCTTTCCTTCTTCCGTGTTTCCCAATAGCTTAGATGCCGATTCAACTGTTGATCGCTTGAGTTTTATACTCCTCATATTCTCTGCCCAAATACGGTCCTTGTTTTGCTTCAACCACTCAAAAAGTATCATGGTGAGCTCGGTACTCTTCTGTATAAAACTAAACCCGTCATTTGCTTCTTCACATTGTGGCATTGTCTGGTCATGTATTGACGCCACATTCACCTCATGTTCTTCATTCAGCAATGCTTCCACCGCCTGTTCGTCGTGCAACAATGCTTCGGCCTGTTCGTCGTTCAACAATGCTTTAGGGTTTTTGCCTGAGAAATCTAAAAATGGATCCCAAAGTTCATCGCGGTCGGTCAGATCTGCTAGCTCAAAATCCTCCATCACATCAATGCAATCAATGCTGAATAATTCGTCTAGCTCGGTCTGTTGAGAGATCTCCATAGACGGGGTAGACGACAAAAATGCAGCGGAGGCGGAGGCGGAGGCAGAGGCGGAGGAGGAACATGAATTTGCGGCAATAGGCTTCTCCACAGCCTGCAGCGAAGACGAACATGACAAGGAAGACATGCTGGGGAATTCCGGGAAGAGGGGAAAATCGTCATAAAAAATCGAACCACCATCATTTACATTCAAAAGATTTTCTTGTTCCATATCAAGCCATAACTCTCTCTCTTCTATAAGAGCTAGGTGATGGCCGTAATCATGTTGCATGGCCTCAAAAGGATTGGCAGCACCACCACAATCTATTGTTTTTGCTCCAACATCTGCATTTATGTGCATATCTTGTGCAATTGTAGTCGCAGCTTCTCCTTTATTAATCATCTTCAAAAATGGGAATCTTTTAACTTGGTTGTTGTTTTAGAGGGCACAGTAAAATAATAGTGTGTAGGGATAAGGAAACTAATTAGTTTAAAGGGTCCCTCTCTCCAAGTGGGTGCAATATTGCGACATGCAACATCTAGGGTTCCCTAAAATCAAACCCAAACACTATATACGCCCACTTGCTGACAAAAAAAATCCAGAAAGAGGAGTATCTCTATAATCAACAAACAAAATAGAGATTCAATAAATGTACAACTTTGCACAACGCAAAAATAATTACTCCCGGTCAATATCATCTGTACATAAATGAAACCTAAACTTAAAAGGGTAAAATTATGCTACAGTATTATTCAAGAAACTAACGAATATCAATCGAAATCCTAAAAATACAAAGATGGAGTGAAGAGCAATACATATCGTCGAAATCCAACAACCACCATGAATGTTCTATTTTTTGGAAGTTTCAACTTCTTTTTCTTTAATGGCTCTTTTTATTTAATTTTGGTGGTTTTTCAGATAACTACAAATGGTTTCTTTTCTTTTAAGAAAGAAAGAGAGTTGACTTTGAATTAGAAATGATGGTGGTCGTCATGGAAGAGAGAGAGAGAGAGAAATTAAATAAAAAAACAAAATAATAGTGGGGAATCTGTTGCCGTTGTTTTCTCCAGTCATACTCTCCTAAATGGCTCAACACAATGGCGCCTCAACCTTTTCTCAAAATTTGAAAACGACAGCTAATTTGTCAAATAGCAAATAAACGCATATATAGCAGTTGCTTAATTCTATCTCCATTTATATATGCTAACGCATATATATGTTTGTGCGTACATACACATGAGCACATAATACCAATGGAGTGGATGAAACAGCCAGGGGCGGGGCCAGGAATTCCATTTAGGGAAAGCGAAATACTTTTTTTTTTTTACAAACATTAATATTTTTTATAATTAATCATTTTAGTATATTGAAGAAATTATAATTCATCATGAAAATTTAACTATTTTAAAAAAGAAACACAAAACATCCGCTATTATGTTCACAAGAGGGTTTGTCACTATGACGTTTTTAATCGTGCAACAAGCTTAGTATATCAAATTAATATTCGGTCTTATTTAATTGAGTCATTAACTCTAATGCGATTTGTAAAATAATTTCTTTATTTTTAGTCTATAATCTTCTTACGCAAATTTCTTATTCGAAAATACATACTTGAGTGTTAAAAGGAGTTTCAAATAAAAATAGATTATCATACAAGCAAATGTTGTCAGAAAACATTTTTTTTATTACGTGAAAGGCATAGGATTCTAAAATCTAGAAAGCAGTATATATGCCATGTCAAATGAATTACTATAAATTGAAACACTAAAAGTAAACATTACACAAAATTCATTACATCTTAGACTAAAAATTTATGATTATATGGAGAAATATATATATATATATATATATATATATATATATATATATATATATATATATATATATATATATATATATATCAGTGTTTTAAAAGGCGAAGGCATAGGGCGAGGTGTTTTGTGTCTCCAGAGGCGAGGCGTAAGCCTCACGAATTTCGACATTTAATATTTTAAAAATATATATGAGCTAATAATAATAAAAAAAAATTATTATTATTAATAATAATAATATTATTATTATTATTATTACATAAAGAAAACTTTATCAAAAGAGCAATGAAAATGGAGAGTTGCAATATTAAACCATTCAATTTGATACTAAAAAGGTACAAGAAAAACTCCCAAATCAGAACTATTTTAAATTAAAGTAAAAACTAAAATATGAATTGTAATAGAAATAGTAATATTTACTACATCAAATCTTCAAACTCATTCAGTATATCAACTATTCAAACATAAAAGAAAAGAAAAAGCAAAACAAAAAGAAAAACAATCGTGAAGAACAACCGATCATAATAATATTACGATGTTGATGTAATTCCCACAATGACTAAATCATATTTAGTGAACTGGTGATGATTCTGAATGATTCTGAAAAGAGGAAAAAGGGTTTTGCTTTGATTTGAGGTGAAAATATAAAAGAGCCGTATTTTTTTTGTTCAATAAATATTGCACATTCTTTAAAACTGAAGTGAGATTCGTTTTTTGCCCTCAATTGATTAAGTAATTTCATTTTCTTACCTCACATCAGAAAAGCATAGATCTTTGAAGTAAAGCGCAAAAGGCGTAAAAGGCGCGCCCAAGGCGTACGCCTCAACAAAAAGGAGTACGCCTTTTGACATTTACGCCTTTTCTAGTGCCTCAAGGCGTTTTAGGTGAAATTTGCCCCAAGGCGAGCCTCAAGGCGCGCCTCAAAAACGCTTTTTAATATATATATATATATATATATATATATATATATATATATATATATATATATATATATATATATATATATAAAAATAAACTTTATGTGTAAATATATAATATAAATACTTATAAAAGTATATTATTTATATAATTATTATACATACTTTATATGTAACTATATAATATAAATACTTATAACAATATATTATTTTTATAAGTATTATACATACTATTATATATATATGTATATACAAGGGGGAGGGGTCGGCGGCCCCTAAACCACCCCCCCCCCCCCCCCCCCCCGCCTCCGCCCCTGGAAACAGCTATGTCGTCTCATTGCCCGATACTTGTCCATTGATTCCTGACGTAAACTCATCAATTATATATACTACAAAACAACAACATTTTATTTTGATTTGATTTGTTTGAGGTAACAAACAACAAATTTCTTCTATCGGCTTTCTAGTTTTATTCCTGCATCTTAATTCTTGTATAGAATAGTCCTCATCATAATCTATGGTGGAGAATAGAATTTTGTGAACTGGGAACGGAGAAAAATTAATGTTAAGGCCTGAGGTATGACGATACGTTTATTTTTGTCGCAAAATAAAAAAGAATTCGGTTAGTGTATTTTGGTTGGAACACTTATATCTTTTTTTATTTTTATTTTTTTACTTTTTATCCCTTATTCACTATGATTATGAATAGCTGATTTAAAGTATTTAATCAAAATATCTATATATTTTCTAAGAAAAGAGATATACTTGTGATTTTTTTTTTTTTTTTTTTTTTGTCTAATATAAGGTGATAATTTGTCTATTTATTTCTCACAACGGAATAATTTGCCAATTTGGCATAACACAAGGTGTAAATTGCCAAAACATCAAAATGTAAGATTTGGTGGGAAGGCTAGTTGGTACCTAGATTTTAGTATAAACCAATCTGTATCTAAATTTAGACACGGACTTATTAGTTTGTACAGGAAAAATGATTGAATGCTCATCTACACGCAGGATAATTCATATCTAAAGGGTGTGTATGGTAGCAAGGATGGGATTGAGAGAGATTATGCAAGGGATGGACAGATTATGACATATTATGGTGGATTGTAAAATGGGTGTTTGTGTTTGGCTGTTAAGGAGATTAAGTAACAATGATTTTGAAAACATAATAATTTGACAATTTTACCCTCCCTTACAATTTTTTGTTCTTTTGTTTAATTTAAATATTTATAATTGCTATTAATATGTTAGTTTATTATTTTTAAAATATAATCTATTAATAATTTTTTCTTTCAAACATTTGTATATCATAATATTTTAATTAAAGTCACTAAGAATCATGTTATATTTTGTTTTGAAATGTTAAAAATAATTAAAATGCAGAAAGTATCTTCTTTTTTTTTGTATAACTTTTAGTTTTATGTTGGGTTTTTTTTAATATTTTTGAGTTAATCACGTCTGTGAGCTTAGTAAAGAATAAAATTAATTGCACCAATTTTCCAAATTTTAGACTCAACCTTTTTTTTTTTATAGTCAATAGTATTTTAATAAATAAATTTGAGTAGCTCACGGTTGATTTAATTGCAAAGACAACACAAAAATTAAAAGAAAAAAAAAATCAGTTCATCTTCCAGCTGCACCTTGGAAGCCCTCCATGTCCAGCAAATTTCGTGAAAAAATAAATTTCCAGCCTCTATGCTACCCAAGGTTTCTCTAATTCAAGCGCATTACGTTGATAATGATTGGGTGTTACGGTGTAAGGTGTCAATCTTTCGGAACATTCCCCCTCGACATGATGGTCAAACCGTTGGTGAAAAATTGATTAGCTTTTTACAGGAGTGGGGGATTGAGAGGAAAGTATTTACCTTAACTTTAGATAATGCTAAATACAACGACGGAGTGGTTGATTTGTTGAAGAACCACCTTCTTATGACAAATTCTTTATTTTATAATGGTGAGTATTTACATACTCGATGTGGTGCTCATGTTTTAAACTTGATTGTTCAAATGGGTTTGGGAACTATTGTTGAAGCTGTTGATAAGACACGAGAGAGTGTTAAGTATGTACGAGGGTCAGAGATGAGAAGTTTGAAATTTGGTGAGTGTGTTAAGCATTTGAAGCTTCCGGTGAACAAAAAGTTGACACAGGATTTGCACTACAGGTGGAACTCAACATATTTGATGCTAGATAGCGCCCTTTTGTATAGACGTGCATTTATGCACTTGAGTCTTTTTGATAGCAATTATAAGACGTGTCCTTCAACGGAAGAATGGGTAAGGGTAGAAAAAATAGCTGTGTTTTTGGCGCCGTTCTTTGACATGACTGAGCTTTTTTTTGAAACTCAATACCCAACGGCAAGTCTTTACTTTCCAAGTGTTTTGGAAATACAATTGATGATACAAGCGGAGATGGAAAGTACAAATTTGGTTATCAAGGCAATGGCAAATAAAATGAAGCCGAAATTTGATAAGTATTGGCAGGAGTATAGCACAGTGTTGTTATTTGCTGTAGTACTAGACCCTCGGTACAAACTTAGGTTTGTTAAGTTTGCTTTTAACAAACTTGATGCTGGAACGACCATCTCTAAACTTAGGGAGTTAAAGAATTGTATGCAAGAGTTTTTGGAGGAATATCTGGAGGAAACACCTTCGAGGTCATCACATGCTTCCGTTCTAACGAAGGCCGTCAAACTGGTGGGAGAATAGTTAATGTAAGAAAAATTTTCTTCTTCAATTACTAATATTTATTTTTCTGACTTCTTAATGTTTTTTAACTTGAAAAAAAATATTATTTGTAGGAATTTGAAGCAAGTTTAAGCCAAGAAGATGTCGCCACAAGTCGATCTCAGTTGGAATTGTACCTAGCAGAGCCTTTAATTGATTCACGGACCAACTTGAATGTATTTGAGTATTGGAGAGCAAACGTCTCAAAGTATCCCGAGTTAAGTTTGATGGTGCGTGACGTTCTCAGCATTCCAATCACTACCGTTGCCTCGGAATCCACATTCAGTCGTGGTGGTAGAATACTTGGGAAATATCGAAGTACATTGTTGCCAAAGAATGCAGAAGCACTCGTATGTGGAAATGATTGGCTTGAAGGTTCTATTAATAATTCAATTTTTAATAACTCGCTTCTTAATTTTTTACTTCTTAACTTTTGGCATAATTTGTATGTTTTACATTCTGTAGTTTCCGACGATGAAGATGAAGAAGATGCTGCAAATCTTTCCTTAGACCTTGAGAAGTTGGTTGGACAAGTTGGAAGCACAACACTTGATTCACAACCTTAGAAGTTGAGAATTTTAAATATAAAGTTGAATTGTGGTTTAGAATGAAGAAACGTGGTTATTGCCAATTTTTTCCTGTTGTATCCTTGAAGCTGTAACTCTTGTTTAGTCCTTGGCTTTTCTATTGACTGTGTATGGATGGCTTCAGAGTTGTGGTAACATAGGGTGGTGTTAATATGATGATATTCTCCAGAAGTATTTTTGGGCAATGTTTAGTCTTTGGTTTCCTTTGACATTATATTGTTGTGCTTATATTCTATGTTTGCTGAATGTATTTTACTGAATGGAGTGTATATGGTGCTGGAGTTCCAATTATTTCAGTCTGAAATAATTATTTCAGCCTGTTGTTGTGGCGGATTGTGGTCAGCTGTGAGTGGATCTACTTTGGTGATGATCTGTTAACACATCTGTTGGTGTTATTGATCTGTATGTGTTGAAATTTGTGTACTGAAATCAGTGATTTGATTTTCCAGCAAAGTTTTGGAAACTATATGTTGAATTTCAATGGATCAGAAAGAAACTTAGTGGTGTTAAGAACAGATAACTTATTCTTGCCGGTTTGTATGTCCCTAATTAGAATAGCATAAGTACTGTATGTCCCTTCAATTAAATAAACTTCTCATTTGATCTTAATATAGACATTCCATTGTCTGCCCAACCCCATTTATCTTTATGTGAGTTGTGACAATCTTACTTGGCAGTATGTGTTGTTATATATCTTTATGTGAGTTGTGAAAGCTTTTCAGTATTAGCTAGTCTCTTCAATTTTATTGTTTGATGCTTTTGGCAGATCTCGTTTGTATAATGTATCTAGTTTCACCATTGAGCATTATCAGTCTTTTCCATTATTGGTGATCTGTATACAGAAGATACTCTTTCTATTGTAATCTGCATTAACTCTTATACTAGAATATATTCTTGCTTTCTGTGTTGATAGTTTGAGGGTAAAAGTATAATTAATAAGAAATATAGGGGTTTGAATGTAATTATTTATAATTTAGGGGTGAAAACGTAAATACTTAGAAATATAGATGTTCACAAGTTATTATTTGGTAGTTGGGTGTTAAAGTATAATTAATAAGAAATAAAGGGGTTTGAATGTAATAATTTATAATTTAGGGGTGAAAACGTAAATACTTAGAAGTAGAAATACGTAAAAGTAATTATTTGATAGTTTAGGGGTAAAAATAAAATTTATAAAAAATATAGGGGTGTGAATGTAATTATTTATAATTTAGGGGTGAAAACGTAAATACTTAGAAATATAGATGTTCACAAGTTATTATTTGGTAGTTGGGTGTTAAAGTATAATTAATAAGAAATAAAGGGGTTTGAATGTAATAATTTATAATTTAGGGGTGAAAACGTAAATACTTAGAAGTAGAAATGCGTAAAAGTAATTATTTGATAGTTTAGGGGTAAAAATAAAATTTATAAAAAAAAATAGGGGTGTGAATGTAATTATTTATAATTTAGGGGTGAAAACGTAAATACTTAGAAATATAGATGTTCACAAGTTATTATTTGGTAGTTGGGTGTTATAGTATGATTAATAAGAAATAAAGGGGTTTGAATGTAATAATTTATAATTTAGGGGTGAAAACGTAAATACTTAGAAGTAGAAATGCGTAAAAGTAATTATTTGATAGTTTAGGGGTAAAAATATAATTTATAAAAAATATAGGGGTGTGAATGTAATTATTCATAATTTAGGGGTGAAAACGTAAATACTTAGAAATATAGATGTTCACAAGTTATTATTTGGTAGTTGGAGGTAAAAGTATAATTAATAAGAAATATAGGGGTGTGAATGTAATTATTTATTATTTAGGGGTAAAAGCATAATTACCTAAAATCAAGGAATGCGTATACAATTATTTAATAGTTTGAGAGTGAAAATTAATTATTCAAAAATATAGTAGTTTAAAATTTAAATACAAAGCTGATTATTTAAAAGATATTAGAATAGGTAGGAAAAATTAAAAGGTAATAGGGTGGGGAAGTAAAATGAATTGGGTTGATTTGGGTGGATGAAATCATTTGTTCAATGGATCCATAGGTTGAATTACTCAAATCCAACATGAGTTGAATTTGTAGTAGATCCAAGGTTTCAAATCCATCTTCAACTTAGATTTAGTAAAACCAAAACCATTGAAGTTCGATTTGGATTCAACTTCAATGACTCATTTGCCACTCCTATATGTGATGGTCGACCGGCCGCCGACAGAGCTAGATTCTGCGAGCCAAATTTTGTGTAACAGATGTCCATGTGAAAATTGTTGACAGTGATGAAGACCATTCATTCAAAATTCATGGGCAAGCTCGGTATTTTGTGCCTAATATGGATTACTGTTTAAGTCTGATTCACAATCCTCAGGATTTTTGGGAGATTGAGTATGTTAACTTAGGCCGGGTCACATGGATTTAATGTGGACAACCCTGAATTCAATACAGTCCATCAAACATGAGGTAATTACTGTTTAACCCATACCCAAACTCTTATTAGGCCCCTATTAAGGCTTATCAAACATGCCCTTTGTACCAACCTACTACTTTCTATTAAACTAAATACAAGTAGTACTTACCTAATTTTTTTATTCCATTACGAATTACTTTGTACCAACCTACTACTTTCTATTAAACCCCTTTTCGATTGTTTATGTGCAAAAACATAGGGAAGAAAGAACTTTTTGCCATTTTTATGTGGTACATGTTTGATTCTATCATAAAATCCATTGTTATTGATCTATTTGCTTAAGGTTAGTAGTCTTCATCACATTTTATACTAGTTGTAATAATTGGATGTAGAAATAATTGGACAAACTGTTAGTTTTAAAAGATTTAACATGCTTTTGTATTTATATTTCTAAGTTTTTGATTTTTAGGCAACATTGCAAAATTTTACGATTTTAGGCTAATTTGATGTAATTATAGGTTTGTGGTTATTTTGTGTACTTTGATATTTTTGGGTGATTTTTTTAGATTCTGATAATTTTAGGGATTTTTTTTGCAATTTTCGTTATTTAAGATTTTTAGCCCAATTTCGGTTATTAATGATTTACAAGATACTTTATGTAATTGTTTTTTTACTTTTAGGTAATTTAAGATACTTAATTATTGAATAATTTTGTAAATTTCGATATTAGAAAAAGTACTAGGATATTTAGTTTTTGGTATTTTTAATATTTTAGGGATTTATGTTCAAAAATTACAGGGAATTAGGTAATTTTAGGTGAGATTAATAAATTTCAGTATTTGTTGGAAGTTGTAGGTAAGATGTGGATTAAATTTATTAGGGAATTACAAGTGATTTTGAAAAAATTTAGGGGTTAAACGTAATATTTTGGCAATATTGGTAATTTATACGATTTAAGATAATTGTAGGGAATTTTGGTATTTCTATAAACTTGTCATAACCAGCCCCATTAATAGTTTGAATTAGTTTTTTAATAGAAAAACTGGGTCACCCATTGTAAAACCATGGTTTCTAAGACGTGCACCTCGACAAAGCCTTCAGACCCCCTTAATAAATGAGACTAAGAAAAGACTAACTCTAAAAATTTGTTTACTCAGTCCACAAAATGATGATTCAGATAACCACTGTCACTCAACCTATCATACATCAGACTTCAATTTAATTTAATTAGACGCAATTTTAAATCTAGATGAACATATAACAATTATTAGACAATGATATTCTCCACTTTACCAAAATCTTACTAATTAGGAAGAACGTATACAAATTACGAAATGATTAATACCAACCATAAAAGATCAGACATACCTTAGTAAGAGAGTTTGTCTTAATCACTTCTACGAGCTGTTATGTTATGCATTTGCAGACAATAATTCAACAAATTATTAAGAAATATTTTAAAAACGTTAAAGAAAACTAAAAAAAACACAATATTAAGTTGAGAACAATCATACCTTAGTAAGAGAGTTTGTTTGTACTACTTCTACGAGGTGTACTGCATTTGCAGACAATAATTCAACAAATTATTAAGAAATATTTTAAAAACGCTAAAGAAAACTAAAAGAACCACAATCTTAAGTTGAGAACAATCATACCTCTTTGATGTGGCTTTTGTAGGGATAGATGACAAAATAGTATTTTCTTGGTCTAGAGTGTGTTTGATAATGAATAAGATGAATGTTTTGTAAGGTAGAAGAGCAGAAGAGAGGTATTATAACGTTGAAAAACGTAAGTCAATTTCTGTAAACCCAACAAAAGTTGTAGGGATAGATACAATCGATCCGTACAAATATGGTTCGGTTTTTTGTCTTCTCGCCAATACCGAGAACAGACTTTTCTACCTAACAGTTGACCACCAAACTCACTTTTGCCTAAAATACCCATCTTCACAATTCATTTTCGAAGAATTCGTCTGCTTTAGACACAGGCGTTATTCGTACCTAGTTAAATCCGCCTATGTTTAAGATATGGGTTGGATTCGTTTACAACTTAGGTATGCATTAATTGTTACATAATTTAGGTACGTTTGAATCCATACCTACATATGTTTTTCACTTTTATTTTCCCAAAAATATTAGGTACATCATTTCCACGTTTACCTAAATTTGAAACAAGAAAAATAACTATAAGTAATTATTTTTGAAATTTAGGTACAGACTATGCAAATGTATCTTCATTAAGATACAAACAGCTGGATCCGTCCATAATTTACGTACGGAATTGTTACCTAATCGAGGTACATAATTAAGTAATATCTACATATGTTTTCATATTGTTCCTGAAATTTTTGCGAGTCAGGTACCACATTTCATCGTACCTGAATTTTAATGAAAATAAAAATAAAGATATATATATTTTTTAAAATTAGGTACAAACTACACAGTTGTACCTATATTAAGATACAGACTATAGTATAGGCGTAAACTTAGGTACAAATTAAAAACTATCTAATTTAGATACATGTGGATCCATCCATAACATAGGCATGATTTACTCATTTTCTAATTTAGGTATACCTTTAATTTGTATCCACTTATGTTTTTGACCATTTTTCCGAAAGTTTCGCAGTTGAGGTACCACATTTCCTCTTACCTAAATATGAAAGAAAAAAAAACAGTTGTTATTTGATTTGAAATTTAGGTACAGGCTGTATTGTTGAAACCAAAATTTATATACGATTAAGTCTAAATTTAGTTTAAGTACAGACCGCATTTTGTACTTACATTTAGGTATGGATTGTGTCTGTATCCATATTTAACTACAAAATATCATGTATCTAAGGTATTTATATATTTTTTAAATCCAATATCAATAGAGACGTGGCTTATTGGAACATATTTTAAACAAAAAGTTATGTACTTAAGTCCATATATGTAAGAAAACATGTTTCCACTTGTTAGGTACACATTTTTCCCTTGCTAATCATCCAACTTTCAGTGTATACAAGGGAATCAAATAACTATATTTAAAATTTTCTCGAATTGCATGCTGCTAGAGTGTAGGAATGTAACTAATGAGTTCTGCCCCACTTGCAAAACTAGTCCCACAATGTGGTAGCATTGCAAAACTAGTTCCACAAAGTGGTAGGTCACTTGTAAAGTCTCATAGAGTGGCGTGCCTTGCTGGAGTCAACTATATTTTTTTGTCTCGAACATCAACCAAGTTAAAAACTTCAAATTATGAAGATTATTAGAGAAGGAACTATTGCTACTATTGCACAAGATATGCCCATAACATCATTAGATGATGGAGCAAAAATCGTAGATTGTGGTGGTATTGCCAAATATTATAAGGCCATGCAACAAAGTTACTATCAACTAGTTCTTATTGAAGAGAGAGAAATATGGTTTAATAGAGAAAAAGAATGTCTTCTAAATGTAAACGACGGTGGTTCAATTTTCGAAGACAATATTCCCTCTTATCGGAATTCCCTTGCATGTTTTCCTCGTATTCGTTTTACGTGCAGGCTATGGAGAAGCCTATTTCCGCAAACTCGTGTTCCTCCTCAGACTCTGCCACATGGTCCTCGTCTAACCCTTCCACGGAGATCTCTCCGTAGACCGATATAGATGGATTAGTGACATAATTGCATTGATATGATGGAGGATTTTGAGTTCGCGGATCTTATTGACAGCAATAACATCGAAGCATTGTTCAACAACGAACAAGCAGTGGAAGCATTGTTGAACGAAGAACATGTTGTGGATGCGGGGTCAAGACAAGATCAGATTATGTAGCAATGTGAAGGCTGAAATATAGTTTTTTTTCGATTTATGCATATATATATATATATATATATATATATATATATATATATATATATATATATATATATATATATATATATATTATGTATATTCCCCCTCTATCAGTTTTCCAACATATTCTTCTATTGGTTTTTATTTATCTTATGTTTAATTTTATTTTATTAATCTTATAGATAACAACGCTTATTAATGTATCTAACTTCTAACATTCTTATATATCGTAATAATTATGTGATTTTATAAATGTTTAACTATTTATCTTTTTCTTAATTCATATCTTCCTATAATGTTTGGTTTATATTAAGACAAGTGGCAGTTTAGTGCAGTTACTCTTTTCAAATCCGCCAAATTTAGATATGTTATTCGCATCTAGTTAAATCCGTTTCTATTTAAGATATTGATTGGATCTGTCTTTAACTTAATTAGAACATTAATTGTTACCTGATTTACAAACGCATTTAATCCGTACCTAAATACTTTTGACCTATGATGCACGGACACGGACACGACACGATACGGACACGGCGACACGGATTTTTGAAAATTACAAGACACGACACGGCCAGGACACCGCCGCACTTTTTTTTGTATTAATATATATATGTATATGTGTATATATATATATATATATATATATATATATATATATATATATATATATATATATACGATCAAAACATGCACAAATAACATTCTAAGTCCAAATAAAGGATGAAGCAAAAGCATATTTGAACTCAAAAACAATTAATCACTACTAATAGTTCAAATAACTCATGAATCACAAGCATTAAACATATAGTCACAAATACAATCTCAACCACAGAACAAACAATAAAAAGTGTGTGTTTTATGTTTTTTTTTTATTATTAAGGTATTCAACAATAAAAGTGTTTCAAATTGACCCCTCAATAAATATCAAATATTACAAACACATCCCAAATGTGTCGGACACGACCTCAAGAAGTGTCGGACACGCCCTCAAGAAGTGCAGACACGGTGTCGAATTTCTTTTTTCTTTTCTTTTATTCAGACACGCCACGTGGCGTGTCCGACACGTGTCGGAGGAGTGTCGGGGTGTCGGTGTCGTGTCGGAGTGTCGGACACGGCATAAATTTTTTTTTTGAGGTGTCGGTGCATCATAGCTTTTGACTTTCGTTTCCCAATTATTTGCAATATAGGTGCGTCATTTCCACGTACCTAAATCTGGACAAAAAAATGATTATTATTTATTTTCAAAAACTAGGTAAAGACTATGCAGTCGTACCTATATTTAAATGCGAATTGATTGTATCGTCTATAACTTAGGTACATCTTGATTACTCGTTACCTAATTGATGTACGAATTCAATTTGTATTTTTACATATGTTTTTGGCGCCCTCTTTTAAAAAAAAGGTTTTGCAATTTATGTACCACATTTCACCTCACCTAAATTTCAGAGGAAAAATAAGATAAAAGAGGTTATTATTTATTTTTGAAGTTAGATACAAACTAAACTGTACATCTTGAAACTATTTTTCAGCAACCATATTGCCCACTTGTATGAGGGACCCTATAAACTAAATTAGCTTACTAAATCAATTACAAAGGTTCTTTTTTTCTTCCTTATTTGTATACACTATATTTTTCGGTCACCTCTAGAATAGCACTTCTGTTAGAAACTTCCAATTTTGATTATAATTCAAAAGGGAGAAGTTGGAGCTACTATTGCACAATATATGCACATAACATCTGATGTTGGAGCAAAAATGGTAGATTGTGGTGGTGATGCCAACCCTTTTAAGGCTATGCAACAAAATTACAATCAACTAGTTCTTATTGAAGAGAGAGAATTACGGTTTAATAGAGAAAAAGAAATTCTTTTACATGTAAATGTTGGTGGTTCAATTTTTGAAGACAATTTTCCCCTCTTATCGAAATTCCCCTGAATGTTTTCCTCGTTGTATACGTTTTATGTGCAGGCTGTGGAGAAGCCTATATACGCAAATTTGTGTTACTCCTCAGCCTCCACCACATGGTCGTCGTCTAACCCTCTATGGAGATCTCTCCGTAGACCGATCTAGTCGGATTAGTCGACATAGATTGCATTGATATGATGGAAGATTTTGAGATCTCGGATCTTATAGACTGCAATAACATAGAACCGTTGTTCAACAACGAACAAGTGGTGGAAGAATTGTTGAACGACAAACAAGTGGTGGATGCGGGGTCAGGACAAGATTAGACTACACCGCAATGTGAAAGCTGAAATCTAATTTTTTCCACTTATAATATAATGCCTGCCACCTCGGATGAAATAGTATGAAGCCACCCTCCCTAGCCCCGCCTCTCTTTTCTTAGCCGGAGCTTTGCCCTTTTGTTGGTGAGAGGCAAGGAAAAATGGATTGTCTAAAGGCGTTCATCAGTTGCAGGGTTTGGTGGCCCGAAATTGACTTGGCTTTGCCAAAAGGCCTCATCTCGAAAAGCCCGGCTCGCGAGGCGTCCCTCCCGCAGTAGGGTTCCGAACCACGTATTTTGTATATTCTCCTTCCATTATTTTGCCAACATATTCTTCTTTTGGTGTTTACTTGCCTTATGTTGTATTTTATTTTATTAATCTTATATATAACAACACTTATAATGCATCTAGTTTATAACATTCTTATATGTCGTAATAATTATGTGATTTTAGAAATGTTTAAATCTTTAGTTATCTTTTTTTTTTAGTTCATATACTCAAAAAATTTGATTTATACAAAGACAAGTGGCAATTTAGTGCAGTTACTATACTCTTTTTGAAAATCCGCCTTAGTTAGACACGTTATTCATACATAGTTAAATCCATATCTTAAAACGTATTTTTCATAAATACGCCTAATTTAGACACGTTATTTGTACCTAGTTAAATCCGTCTCTATTTAAGATACGGATTGGATTAGTCTTTAACTAAAGTACGCATGAATTGTTACCTGATTGAGAACGCATTTAATCCGTATCTATATATGTTTTTGACCTTTTTTGTCAAACTTTTGCAATTATGTGCATCATTTCCACGTATCTAAATCGGAAAAAAAATGGTTATTATTTATTTTTTGAAATCTAGGTTCAGACTATGCAGTTGTACCTATATTTCAATATGAACATATTGTACTGTCCAGAACTTAGGTACAGCTAGCTAGATTACTCGTTACCTGTATTTTTAAATATGTTTTTTGCCCCCTTTTTTAAAAAAAAAAAAAAAAAAAAGTTCTGTTGTAGAAATCATGGCCCCTCGTATTTCCCCCTAAAAAGCCTTATTAGAGGGAGAGGGGAAACTCCTTTATAAGCAGAAGCCCAAGTTCATTTCCTTGCAATGTGGGATAAATCCAACGCGCACTCTCACGTGTAGGCCAGAATGGGCATCGAATTCTATCACGTGGGTAGGTCACAGGCCCAACATTGTCTTGGGTAGGCTCTGATACCATGATAAATAAAGTGGAAAATCATGGTAAAAGAATGTGTTTTGTATATATTCAGGTAGTTTACAATGAAGAGTACAATGGAAAATATATAAACATGTGAAACTTAGAGAGGGAGAATGAATCTAGATACATATGGAAATAAATAAAGATAAGAAGGAAAGATCTTAACCAAGGAAAGATCCTTAGCGATTCCGTATAAGGTGAGATAGGAAAAATCTCTAGTAATAAAAAAAGCTCCTTGACCTGGCGTGGATTTTAAGTACCGAAGGACTCATTGAGCGGGCCTCTAAGTGTGTCTGACGTGGTTGAGAAAGGAATTGGCTCAAATGATTGACAGAAAATACAATGTTGGGGCAAATAACTGTAAGATATAGCAAACGCCTAATGAGGCGACAATAGGCGGAAGCGTCAACGAGGGGTGTCTGACGTGGTTGAGAAAGGAATTGGCTCAAATGATTGACAGAAAATACAATGTTGGGGCGAATCACTGTAAGATATAGCAAACGCCTGATGAGGCGACGATAGGCGGAAGCGTCAACGAGGGGACTGTCATCATCAAGCCATAATTTCAGATTTTGCACCATAGGAAAAGAGCCCGGGCGACAAACCTGTAATCCACTTTTCTCCAAGATATCCAACGTGTAATTGCGTTGACTCAAAATGAAGCCTTCAGGGGAGCGAGCGACCTCAATTCCGAGGAAATATTTGAGGGGGCAAAGATCTTTGATGCTAAATTTGGTATCCAAATATTGCTTGACTTCAGTTGTATGAGCAACATCCTTTTCGGAGAGAAGAACATCCTCAACATAAATGAGGGCAACAACATGTGTGTTTCCCTTGCAAAATATGAAGAGTGAATGATCTGCACGAGATTGGCTGAACCCAATTTAAACTAAAATTTAAATACTTTTTATAGTTTTAGTTAGTCATAAAGTAGTTAGTTTCTAAATTATTTGGAGCATTTAATTTTAATTTTTCTAACATCAAGGATTACTTTTATAAATATACCAAAGTTTAGAGGTGTAATTGTAATAAGCATAATTTTATAAAGACTTACACTCAAACAACCCTTAAATTGTAGAGGGTAAGTATGTGTAAGATTTCAAACCTCAAGGAAGGTTTTTGTAATTTCTCAAACTACAGGAAAAGTATTTGTAATTACACCAAACTTCAGGGGGTGTAATTATTTGATCCAAATTTATGAACCACAACAGGATCAGATATGATTGACCTATAGTCCCACACGTATTCACATTTCGGGAAATGGTGGCAAGATCTCTCGGGACTATAACACGTTAGTATGTTATTAATAATCGATCTTCTCCACCCTGGAAATTCAATTCAAACATCTTTGCCATTTTCGATAGAGGTACTTGAAAACAACCTTTTAATTTTTTTTAATGGGATAAAAGCGTTAAACCCCCATTACTATAGGGGGTGTAGCGATTAACCACCTCAACTATTTTTTTTTTTTTTTTTTTGCAACAAGCTCCATGTACTATGGATAAATAAGCACTTTGTCCCTCAACTATTGACTTGAAAAAATAATTTGCCCCCTGATTGAATTTCTGGCCAATTTTCGCCGAAATTTGAAACGTAAACATGATGGATCATCACTGTTTAACCTCAAATTCAATAAAATGCCCATTTTTCACTTCGATTTTTGTTATATTTTCTGAATTTTCAAACCTTAAATTCGGATAATTTAAACTAAGGTTTGAAAATTAAGAAAATATAACAAGAATCGAAGTGAGAAAAGGGCATTTTATTGAATTTGAGGTTAAATAGTAATGAACCATCATATTCACGTTTCAAATTCCGACAAAAAATTGACCGGAAATTTGACCAGGGGGCAAAAAGTCTTGTTTATCCATAATAAAGGGGGCTTGTTGCCAAAAAAAAAGTTCAGGGGGCAAATCGATACACCTCCTATAGTATAGGGCTTTTGATGCTTTTATCCCTTTTTTTATAGAAATTTAACAAACTCCTCAAATTCTAAGACTCAAAATAAACAACAAATGAGTCCCTTATAGTACTGAAACTGTTAAAGAGTCCCTTAAGTTCTTCTAGCCTTTTATTTATCAAATACTTGCAACGGAAAGATACAACTAAGACTAGCTCTACAACAACAAAAAAAATCCCATAAAATATAGAACTAGAAGTAAGTAAATAAACACTTCGAAATACTACTACTGGATATATCAATCAACTCTCAAACTGTTTCAGAAGATGACCATTAACTTGAATGCAACATTCTGCCTCCTTCAACCTCATCAGAAATCTGGACTAACATCAGAACTTATTATCCTCTATCATCATCTCTTAAAACATTCCAATATTCTAACATTTTCAAAATTTCTTACTCATTAGTAAGATCATCCTAGGCCAGAAAAACTTAGGGATCAACTTAGTTTCCCACAAAAATCAATTCAAATCCCAGCAAGTTTTTGCAGTTGCTAATTCAGAGAGCTCAATCTACTATGATATTATCCCACTTAACAAATCATACAATTGGCTCACATAATACCCATCTCTAATTCATTATCACAGCAAACAATCTGAAACTTTAAAGTTCACTACTTCAGCATAGCACAACACAAAGGACGGATTGAAAAAACTAAAGACATCCATACCATTATCAAAACATATTCTTGAACAATAAGCCCATACTTCAACAAAAAACATAAACAAAACAGAACACAGCAAAGTAAATTGGTAATGGCAAGTATCACTCTAAACTCATCCTGAGGTTTTAAACTTGAACTTTTGTTATATACAAATGGCAATCCAGGTAAATATTGCTTCACCTATTTACCAATAACTTAAGCACATATAAAGTTCCCACGAAAAATCTGAAGTAAAACCACAAAAAGATAGATAAAATCTAAACAAAAGAATGTAAACGAGGGGCATACGTATTAAAGGAACAATCGAAATTCATTCCAGGCCAGAATCACTACCACCACCAGACGAAATCGTTGAAGAAGCTGCACCTTCCACTCCCCTCCTCCTCCTTTCCTCTTCATACTCGGGATCATCCGTGGGCAACTCAAACCTACAAACCGGACACGAATTCCTTGAAACCAACCAGGGCAATATACAATCACCATGATACTCATGTCCACACGGCAACTTCTTCACTACTTCGCCTACATTGACCGAATCCCTACAGACGGCACACGTAGTTGTCTTACTTTCGCTCCCAATCACGACAGTCTCCAGCCCCTCCACCGCTGCTTTTGAAGCCGGGGGCGCACCACGCTTACCTCCATTATCCGTCTCAGCTAAATTCTGCAGCAACGCTTCATATCCAGCCGCATCAACATAATCCCCCGGATTACCCACATAATAGTCCGATTCCAACACGTGCAATCTTATCCTATCCGAGAGCTGCTCGAGATCCATCATAACTTCCGGCCAATCGAGCATTTCGCGATGGCTTTGGCCCAACTCACTAAGCCGCTGCCTCAAAACGTCGCCTAAAGTTCTTTCACGCAATCGGTCCTCCTCATCGTCAATCTCTCTAAGCCGCTGCCTTAAAACCTCGCTAATATCTCTCACACGCATCTCATCATCATCATCATCATCATCATCAATCGCTTCGTTTTCCTCCTCCTCCTCGAATTCAGATTCAGTTTCCGAGTGTTCCTCACCATTATCATCATCATCAACATCGGATCCATTATTATCTGAGTACTCTTCATCACCATTATCATCAACATCAGATCCATTATTTTCCGAGTACTCCTCACCATTATCATCATCATCATCCTCTTCTTCGTGAGCGACTGTTACTGATCGATCGGCTTCATCTTCATCGTCGTCGCTAATCCATGAGCCGGCGAGGTCAAGGCCGAGAAAATCTTCGTATGTCGGCGATGAAGGAGGCGGCGCGTGTTCCGGACGCGCGATTAATCGGAGCATATTGAGCAATCGATGATCTACGGAGATGGACTCGACGAAGCCGCTCTTACAGTCGAAGCAAACGACGTCGTTTGGGAGATCGGCTAGGGTTTCGACGGCGACGCTCTTATCGCAGTGATAGCACCAGTAATCGTTCGATTCTGTTTCTTCTGCCATATCTGCTGCTCAGAATGGATTTTTCTTTTTTCTTTTTGTTTTTGAGAAGGTGAGTGGCGGCGATGAGAGGAGGGTGAACTTAATTGTATATTTTATTTATTTTGTTCCAAATCTCAATCAAATATTGGGTTTGTAGTTTAGTTTGTAACATGGTACCAACTAGAATCCTTTCATATCTCTTCTACTCACTCGTCATATTCCCAAATCCAAATCCAATTTGATTGAGATTGTAATTAATTTAGTTTCCTTATTTGTGGTGAAATATTTATTTAATTATCAGAATTCTATGACTAAACTAGTAGTGGGATATTAATAAGATATAGTTTTTTAGAATATGTAGCGCATAAAAAATAGAGTAATGTAGGTCTTTCTCCTAAATTTCAAGAATATCTTTAAGTTGTGTTTCTACTTAAATCAAAAACTCAACGTTTTGTAATCTTATGTGCTAATCGTTTACAATTTCAAGAATATCTTTTATGCATTATTTGCACAAATCGTCTTTTATTTTGGAATGTTGCACAAACTTCTCACATGTCATCCTTGCGATTACATTTTTCTTCTTTTCCTTCTTGCATTGTTGTTCTAATGTGAGGGAAAAAATGAACAAACCAAAGTACTCATAATTTTATTTTATGTTGGTTGAGTAATTTGTGAGACATAAATGCTAGCGCTAGAAGCTAATGGTCAACGACACACAATAACATTACATAATGATAATATTCAAATATACGTGATTTTAATGATTTATGACCTAAATCTATTCATTATATCCATAGAGAGTTTTCTTGAGAGCTTTTTTTTTTTTTTTTTTTTTTTTTCTGAATGGTTTAATGTTTAATCAAACTTCTATAACAAGTTATCATTCTTCTCCGTTACTAAAACAAAACTATCATCACTGAGAGCCGTTTATAGTTGTTACTAAGTCGTTCATAGACGTTAGGGGTGAAAATTTACTATCTAATGAATGACAAGAAAATTCTAACATATATTGTTATTTCTCGTGAAAAAAAACATGATAGATCTTTAGGTCTAATACTTTACGTTTTAAGCAGTAGTTGCAATACCTAGTCTAGACAGATAAGTAAGACAGGTATATAAGACAGTAAAGTAAGACAGCAGATTTTAACGTGGTTCGGACTATGTCCTACATCCACGAGGCTTTCGCCTGAATCAAACTTCTTTCAACGAACAAAAGTTATTACACCAACTGGTTTTACTCTAACACTGAATCCCTCAAATGTTGATACCACCGGAACCTTTTTCACGTCTACTCCGTTTGACCCGTAAGATCAAAACTCCCGTATCGATCTTCTTATGAGAAAGCTTCCAAGCGAACTGCACGTACGTATAGATCCCTCTAACTAGCGCAATCCTTTCCCGTTGAACTACCTTCAACTCTCGTCGGCTTCTCACGTTCTTGATTTAACTCAAGAGGGTGAAAACTAAGAAATCAAAATAAAAGAGAACACCTACAGATGTATATTTTGTTACACGAGTGTTCTACATTGATTCCTAGGATTTCTACTATTTATAGGATAGCTCTACTGAAAGATCTCCTTGAATCTCGGCCAGTCTCCATATCCAGTCGAGACAGGATCTTTCCAAATATATCCTAATGTTTCCATGATAAGGCGATTCTTCCTTTTGATAAGTCTTTGTTTCCGTTTGATAAGATCTTCATGATCTTCGTATATTCTACACACCAAAGACAAAAGAGAACTCCACAAGGAAGAGATTACTTAAGGATATAATAAAGAGTTTGATAAAGATTAACTTTCCATAAGATAAGATACTATAAGATCAAGTTAAATCTTTACAAACTTACCTCAATATATTCGTCTAAAACAAGATAATTACCATATAATTAAGAGCGAATAATTAAGTAAATAAATCAAAGTAAATAAAACCAAATTTTCCTTTAAAATAATTTTGCAAACAAGGAAATAAAATCTAGTTGGACCTGGCAGTCCTGACTGTTCAATCGAGTTTGAATCGGTTGGACTTACGGTCCTAACAAAACCTAATTATAGTGTACCCGCAATTAAGTGCACTAAATATTTAACACATTACACACATTTATAATTCTAGAAACTTGAAGAAAGTAGTCAAGCTACACTTATAGTTCTTGAAACTTGTCATGGTCATCTTTGATTCCGATTTCAAGACTAAATTTATTCAAAGTATATTAAAGTACTATTTTATGTGTCTCCATTGTTTAGGCGTTTTAAACTCCATAAATTCCTTATGTTCTTTAACTCAAACCTCCATCCTCTCATATTTTCTCTTGATTCAACTATTATTCACCAACACTCTACAAATCATACATAAAAAAATCCTCCAAGAAAATCCTTAGAACTCTTCTCAAAGCCGAAATCAAAGAGGTGTGTTGTTATTGTCATCTTATAATATTATTATTTTTCTATCTGTAGTTAATTTTTTTTTTTTTGTTATTTGGTTAGTTGTTATATATGTTTTTGTATTTGCAAAACAATTTGTGGAGTAGCTAGAAAACACGACTCACAAATGTAAATAGGTCTAATTTTTTAGTTTATAAGTTACTAAAGAAAAAATTGGAATTTGTTAGTTGTTCATTATAATAGGATATTGTTGTTGAAGTTTTGGTAGATCATAATGATAGTTCATTGTCATATGGGGTGATGAATCTCTAGTATGCTCATATTTTATGTGCCGAAAAGACGAAATCTTAGTTTATTTCTTGAGTATTTTTGTCTATTTACTTTTTCCTTCGTTTTTATATTTATGAGTCATTTTGGTGAAAATGGACAAAAGTAGGCCAAAAAATGGAGTTATGGGCAAAGTATGCGAGCAACTATGCAGAGGGATGCTAAGGAGCCAAACCGCATAAGGACTAACGAGGTCTACGCGATCGTATGGATCACATAGGAAGGATGCGAAGAAGAATGCGAGCGCAAGGATCGCATAACCAGGAAAATTCGTAACCCTAAGTCAACAGTCCATCGCATGCAGAAGGAATGCGATTGCATAGCACAAAATAGGGTATTTGAAGCTGAAATAAAGTCCAAAACTTTTGAAACCTAGGGGATAATATATAGAAGACTTAAAATTCATAGAAAAGAGAGCAAGCACCCAAGAATAAGATTTAGGGATTGAGTTGATGTTTTTACGTACTTTTACTTAGAATTTGCATGTTAGGATTTTATTTATGCTTCTTAAGACTTTTCGCTATAGATTTTTTCGTACTTAGTTCTTTTCATACTAAGATTTTGTTATATGATTCTTAGTTTACTTTGATTAAAAGTCATGCTTATTATAGTTTGTTCTTGCCTTCTTGCTTTAATTATGTCTAGTAATTTAGTTGCGTATAGTGAGGTATGAAAGTAGTTTGAAATTCGATTTTTCTGTAACTGTTGTGCATCAATTTATGTGTATGGAATAATTGGTTTGAGTTCGAAAACTTGATTTTAATGCTTTGTGTGACTGATCAGCACATGATTGATTTGATTACTTGTGGCATGACCAACCGAAGAACTCATAAGTTTAGATCTCATAAGTTACTAAAATCCACAATATGTGATGTTTAGTATCTAAAAATTAAGACATAGATGATTCAAATAGTTAAATAAATTCATACCGAGTACTATTTTGATAAACATAGTGAAAAATCACAATTATAAGAACGCCCCATAGATCAATACATCCCACACATAAAATCTTTAGTTTCTAGTGAAACCTAGTCCTTACAATATCTTGTTTACTTTAGTTTCTAGTGAAACCTAGTCCTTACGATATATTGTTTAATTATTAAATTTAGTTTAGTATTTTAAGCATTCTTAGTTATTTCTAAAACCTCTAAACCCCTCTTTATGTTATTTTATTTTTGTTTGCATTTGTGATTGTAGAAAGTGACAGCTCTGCATTCATTTGTTTTGGTAAAGATACAAGTAGGTGAATTTAATTGATGGAAAACATAAATTTCGTTGTGGGGTCGATAATCTTAGGGCCATAATTCTACTTCCTTTATTACTTGAGACCCGTACACTTACGGTGAAATATCGTTGTTGAGTTTTGGACGATCAAGTTTTGCTGCCATGGCCAAGGAGAAATTATGTTCAATAATATTTTTTTACTTGTGCTTTGAGTTTTTATTGATTTGGGTAATTTTCCTTTGATTTCTCAGGAAAGTGAAGTTGGTTTACTGCCGGGAGCTTAGTCAGAGAACCAATTCCGATCGATATTGAGATTGAAAAGACTAGTAAGAGATTGAGAGCTAAAATATCAATGGAAAATAACGGATAAGGAGAAGAGCTTCCACATGAAGTTGTAAATCCACCACCATTGCCACCAAATCAACCACCACGAGGTAATGAGCCTCCGGGTATTACTGAGATAAAAATGAAAGAGATACTTTCTGAGGTTGACAACGTGCTGAGTACATGTTTGAGAATTCTTGCGATAGCATACCGACGGGTTTCATAAGTTAGGTCTGCACTTCTTCTTCCTCACTTTTCCTCCCCTCTCTTTCCTCTCGGCCGCGCCACCCACACACACACACACACATGCACTAAAAACTCAATAATTCACTCAGTTTGACCCTCAATTGAATTGTCTCTCTAAGAAGAACACACCTATTGGATTATTTCCCTTAGTTTGTTGCTAATCTTGTGGGTCTAGTAAGTTATCTTCAAACCCTAACTTTGCAAGTTTCTTTGACTTTTGCCCGTTTATACGTATTTAAATCAAGTGATCAAATCAGGTTAATTGTTGCACACAACAATCATCAATGCATAATCCTCACAACATAATTTCTATCCAGATACTTGTACCGTCTCATGATACACGACAGATTTAGCTACTCATAGAAAAAGTAAAAGTACAAGAATGTGAAAAAATAAACATTGTCTTCAAAAAAATAACTAAGAAACAATAATCGTGTCCAAGAAAAGTTGCAAAATGGAAATAACTAAAAACATCCAGAACATAAGCTATAATCCACAAGTAAAAGTACGAATTAACATCAGTTCCATCGCAACTCTTGTACTTGTTCTTCACGTGGCTGCAAAAATCTCCAAAAGTATTGAGAAATTTAGGGTAGCAACAGAGAAATGGAAGAAGCACAGTAGACATCAAAAAGCACACTTTTCACGTATTTCTGGTCTTCTATTTATACTCCCTTGGGCTTGGAAGGCATCAGGCTTCAATTCAGCATCAAAACCTAATTTTTTAGTATATGTGATGCATATTCCTTCGCATGTGGCGGCTAAGTTACTAGGGCTACATCATCTTCAAGTTATCCGACATATGCGATGACATATTTCTACTTCATATACTCAATGCAATCACATATACTATGTGATTCTTCTCTTTGCATCTTTAGCTTCCATGCTCGTATGTTTTGCCCACAATTCCATTTTTCGACCTATTTTCATCTATTTTCATCATAATGACTCCTAAACAACAAAATAAAAGAAAACAAGTAAAAAGACTCAAAGAATCCAACAAAATAAAAGAAAACAAGTAAAAAGACTCAAAGAATCCAACTCAGAATTAGTATGTTTGGCACATAAAATTTGAGTACAAAAAGGACTTACCAAACACCTCCAAACATACACTTTGTTGACCAAGTTATCCATCTTCCTCCTATTTAAAACATATAAGAAAGATGTTTTTTTTCAGAGACATGGAATTTTAGCTAGAAATTCCACTAAAATGATGTTAGGAGATAAAATATCTCGATTTACTAAGTGCATGTGATTCAGAGAAAATATTTTAATTTAAAAAATATTAAATTGGTTAGTTGGAAAATCTAAATAAAAAGATATAGGCAGCTGACAATGTTAAAAAAAAAAAGTTTGTTGTTTGAGAAATAAATAACTTATGCAACTGGAATATCGTTTGTGAAGTTAATTGGTAGGGTTCACAAAAAAAACGTTAATTATGTAGGGACATTAAAAGAGCTTGCTGTAATTATGAATTATGATAAGAGCTATTAACTTTTGAGTCTATATGAATACTTCTAAACAATTACACAACTACTTTACACTTCTATTTATTTTAAAAAAAAAAGTAAAACAAATAAATAGAATATCTTAGTCGAGAAAACAAAAATGTTGTCTGATATACTTGACATGCACGGTCTACTTTTGGTTTTAACCAAAATCTTGAATCAAACTATTTTTATGAACTTTTACAAACATCACCATAAGAAAATATTTTATTTATATGCCGATAAGGCATTAGGCAAAGGGATGAGTTTTCGTCCGTTGACAGCGTAAACGTGTGGTTTAAAACTATTTCCTAGCTAACACTTCAAAAATAATGATTTTAGCGAGCGCACCAGCTGGCTAGGAATTATTTTTTTGCAGGTGGCCAGTCGTATTGTGGGAGTCGCACTCCACGAGTCACAATTCGATCCGAGTTGGTCCGGTGTTGGTCACGTAACAAACTTAGTTCAGGCCGAAGTGCAACTCATAGGAAGGGGTCTCACTGACCAGGATCAAATATAAAATAATTTTTACTTTCAATACAGCGGAAGTTTCAGGAATACATAGAAATTTTATAATTTCAAAATAAGATACTTTCAAACACTTAACAATTTTGCAAAGTTTCCGAAATGCGGACTTGACAATGGTTCATTTCATCCATGCTGCTATACCAATCTTGTTCTGAGAAAGGAACGGATAAGACAAAAGATGATTAAGTCTTTAATGACTTAGTGAGATTCTTAGAATATGACAATAAGTAAACAGTAGATCAGAAAACGAACAAGAATGACCAGAATAATTACATCTGCATCATTGAACAAAAATTATCAGTATTAAAGATAATACTGGAATATTCAGAAGAACGAGAAAATGAATTTATGCAATTACTTATAACAGATCCAACCATAACTCCCAAAGTTCAACCGTATACCTTCCTACGAGGAGCAACCTCACAACAGAACACAATACATGCTTGAGTACGTGCCAAACTAACACACGGGTCACAGCCAACTCGTGACTGCAAGCGGCGCTTAGACAAAATGGGCATTAAGTTGAATTACTTAAATCGACAGCCCTTTGTTGCCCAGCAGCTAATCGTCTCAATCCATGGGCCCAACTTCTGAAAGGCATCCCAATGGGTGAAATAGAAATATCAGATGAGCTAGTAAGCCGGATAGTATTCGTTGCTCGTTTGTTAGCTACATAGCCCGAACATAGTTCGTTGCTCGTTGTACAGTTCAAGAATAGATTGAGTGATCATGATATCAGGATAAATGTGTGATTATGGATTAAATGATATGTTTAATTTAATAATAGGTAAGAAAGATATTATATAATGAGTTAACGAATATGAATGTAAAAACAATAAAATGATGATGAAATGTTGCTCGTGATTCGAAACAAAGAACCATGACTATTATGTCCAAGTTTCTCAGGGCTGGGTGTCAAAGGGGCTTGAACAAATCAGAAATCAAACATCACATGTTACCGTATGGCAAATTCTTGATTAACGTCGATAATTGTCAAACCTTAAATAAATCAAAAAGATATAATCAGTTGTTTGCTCACAAATTTACATCAATAAACATATATTTTCAATATATATCATATTTAAAGAAGTTTAATTAAATATCTAATTATTGTTAATTTTGGATAAATCCCACATTTAACTATTTTGACTTTACCTATGGCGTAAAAATATAAATAATGAGATTTACAATTTCAAAGTGACAAGTTAAGACTAAACCAGTTACTTAATTATTATTAAAGTCTTCATTTCCAATTTATCAACAACATATTTGATATTAATAAACATACATGTTTTTAATGCATACTTAAACTTTTCAAAACTATTTTTCTTGTGAAAATCCATGTAAATTTCTTAGTAAGTAATAATCTCATCTAAACTTTTACCATGGTCAAAAAACTTCATCAAGTCCTTGAACAAAATCATATCTCATGTTTAACTTTCGTAGAAAACTAATTTGCTTATATTCATTAGCATTAAATTACATAATATAGCATATATCACTAATAATAATTAAGACAAATTGTAAATATGTAGATATAATTAAATCAACACTTCCAGAATATTTATGTAATGCTAAAATCCTAGATTAGATGGTTAGATCAAAAGATAAATACAATAATCCACTTAAATTTAAAGTAATGGAGAGATCAACCGTAAAACAAACTACATATGTCATCTAAATGTTGCAAGATCCGTGAAAATAATTAAACACGATTATAAATTATGATCAAAGAATCTAACATTATTATTAGTATGTAATAATTCCATCTTAAAGATCAATTTCATGATTTGGATATCTTTTGCAACATAAATTAGTGAAACAAAAGGTTAACACAAATATGAGGCTAAAAATTGTAGCAGTCTCGAATTTACCTTCTATCGGACTTTCAAACGATATGATAATCTGAAATCTATTAAGGATTTCAATCTAAGACATCATGGAGAGTATGTAACTTGAAAATCAGATCCAAAAGACAAGGTTTGATATTTTAAACTAATCATGAAAGCTAGAAGTTGTTTTCAGATTTTTTGAACAGTGGTCTGTATTTCTCAACTTTAGACCCCTCAAACCACTTTAGTTGAAGACAGTTTCTGAACATAAACGTTAGCTTACACCATTACCAATATGTGGTTAAAATTTCATAGAAATATTCAAATTTTGGATAGGGTTTTCGGAATTCTAAACTTTCTGCACCAAATTGGCACTTTTGATTGATTTCGGTTTTGAGGATTTTTTAGGGAGAAAAAGAAGGATTTAAGGGCTCAAACAATTTCCAGTAATCTAAACATCAAGAGAAGAAACTGTACAGAAACAAGTGTGAGAAAATTTTGAGAGGAGAGGTGTGGTGAAATTGTTGAAGCAAACACTTATTATATAGATAAAAATAGAGCACACGAAATAATTACTATACCGTACTCATTTTTATTTTAATCCTAGCCTGGACACCATAATTATGAAGATGTTTCCAAGCCTTATCTGATAGAATTTTATAATAAAAATATTAGAAATATCTCCATAAAAGACAAAGCAAAAGTTACTTTTTTTTTTTTCAAATGTAAATGTAAATAAGTGAAGATTTACCATTATAAATAAATGTTTAGATTTTTTAAATTACAAGGGACCACTTTGGAAGTTTTAATAACTCATTTGGTCTTAAAGAAAATATTTATGGCCAATCATAAATTTTTCAAAAGGTGAAGGACTAAATTGTAACTTTTTCAAAAAGTTCAAGGACTAAAAGTTCAAAAATACTTTTATTCTCTTTCAAATTTCAGGGGCGTTACACGCATGCACGTAATAAACGCTAAACTGTGTCTTGATTGGCTCCGTAAGCTTGTGTTGTTAGACAATGATTGTATATATTATCGCGACCACCGTTGTTCCACTCCCACTACCTATGTACCTAATGTCTCGAATAAATCTCTCGTTTAAAAAAAAAAATGAACTTTCTCCACAGTCACCGTGAGAATGACAGATTATTGACTAACGTTTGGCATTTTAACATCAAATCCACAAGCACTCTTCGTTGCCTTGATCTTAATCAATATCCTCCTTATCTTCCGAGCCTCATCAAATCCTGCATGTCTATCAACAATAGCTCTGACTATATCCGACGGTTGTGATGGCTCTGTCCCAGAAGCCTCTTCAGCTGACATGTTTAGACCAAGGCTCCCAATAGGACCCACATGATTGACCAAACCAAGGCCAGGGCTGGAAGAGCACCATTCGCGAGATTTTTGGGATGTCGGATCAGTAATCAACGGCAGCTGATGAGTCCACGCAATAATTCCATCCTGAGTTGATTTCATCCCGACATTCATCCCTCTTGGGCTTATTCGCAAATTGGGCTGTCCCTTTCTCGAGCAAGTTTTTTGTCTCTGCGAGAAGATATAAAAGGCAATAAAATAAGTAACACTTCTTCACTTTAATAGAAAATTCGATGTGAATTACAATAACAAGCAATCCTTTTTATTTAAATAATAATAATGATATTTCACAAATTTTACAGATATCGATTTGCTAATAGAAAATAGACCACTGTGTCAACTATAAAGCAAAAAATAAAAATTGAACATAACTTGATTATAAACATACACGTATTATTTAAAACCTTATATTTCTCCTATTACTATAAGGTTTAGATAGTGTTTACTACAGACGCTCTTTTTGTGTAATTTTGAGTATTGTAGATTTGTACGCCTCTAAACAATAAACATACTTTCTCTTATATTAAATTGAGAGACGAGAGAATTAAGAAGAAACAAACTCCAAAAAGAACGTAAATTCTAGACTCCAAGAAAACACAAATTGCAAAAAAGAACTCTTTTGTGTTACACAAACTAAGTCAAAAAATCCCTTCAGAAAATAAAAGGCATAACAAGCCCTTATATTTTGCTTTATTTGTAAAACAAATCCCTATGTGACAGAATAATAGATCACAAAAGAACTCCTATAGTTTTTCCTAGAAAAATAAAATAAAACTAAAACCAACAAATCCCTCTTTACTTATTACACATCAGATATTATTTTTCACCTATTTTTCTTTTAATGACAGGTTTTTATCAGTTAAACATAACAAATATCCGGAACTTTTTGTTTATTTTGCCTCAAAATAACTTCTTAATTATCAATAACCCATAACACGAGACAGAACTTTTGCTAAAATACCTAAATTGTAAGACATGGACAAAAAAAAAAAAAAACAACTTGAAAGTAGTAATTCATGGAAAAAAAGAATAAAATACAATATTGTCGAGACGGTAACTGCAAACTTACTCTTGGAAGCAAATCCTTAGTCGTATTTGCGACAGAGTTAATGCTTCCATCATACCAACACACGTTCCCCCCGACTGCAGATCAATTAGAAAACCACTATTCAATTAAAATAACATTGCATTAATAATAATAATAATAAAAATAACAATTATTACACCCTATCCAAATAACACTAGAAAAAAGATAGTAGAAAATTTTAATTAATACACACAACAAAAGATAATGTAGAAATTAGGGCCCATTAAAAGGCCTTATTAGAGGGAGAAGGGGAAATCCTTTATAAACAGAAGCCTAAGTTCATTCCCAAGCAATGTGGGATAAATCCCAACACGCCCCCTCACGTGTAGGCCGGACTAGACATCAGTTCCTATCACGTGGGTTAGGTCGCAGGCCCAACATTGTCTTGGGTAGGCTCTAATATCATGTAGAAATTAGGGTCCCTCATATTTCCCCCTAAAAGACCTTATTAGAGGGAGAGAGGAAAATCCTTTATAAACAAAAGCCCAAGTACATTCCCAAACTACGTGGGATAAATCCCATAAACTGAAGAAAAAACAAGAAGAAAACAATTGTACCCTTTTGTGATCAAAATCCATTTGATTGAAAACGAGAGGGTATCTGGACTAACGGTAGGGGCCTCCCCCTTTGCTAATGCAGGGCTAGTACTACACCTTCCATTCGAACTCTTAAGGTACACAAGGATTTCAGCCACCTCGAGTTCATCGGGCGTCGCAGCATAAAACATAGACCTCTTTCTTCTAATGCTACCCGTTTTCATCGTCACTTTACGATTTTCGACCAAAAACAAATTTTGTCTATATCACGGTTTCGTGACTATATCCAGATAGTGATACATTTCGTTAGTGGGTTCCGCTTCCGCTGGCAAATTTACCATGTAATTGGGAAATAAAAATTTAAGGAATTCCGTCCAGTGATTAATTGAATAATTGTTTGAATTGGTTTTATATATATATATATATATATATATATATATATATATATATATATATATATATATACATACATTTTTGTGTCTATGATGGCAGTTTTTTTGGTGTTTTTTACCAAAATACCCTTTAAAATTGTGGTCGCAATTTTTTTATGGAACACATCCAGGGCAAAATTGTAATTTGACTTGGAATGTGGTAGTTGTCGGTCCAATTTTATTGATTGCCTAATTTATCCCCGCTATCTATTACTAAATTATCCCTATTAGTTTTCACCAACCAAAATGTCAGAGTCAATTGCCAAAATAACACTTCTCAAAAACTTAATTTCCAAACTATCACTCTTTAAAAATTAATTCCCATTCTATCTCTCTTTTTTCCACATGGATATAATCTCTTTGTTTCTACATTGCAATTATGGAATAACCCATAAGACCCGGGACAAACATATATACTTTCCTTTCCGTGTTGCAATTTTTACTCTTTTACTTATTTATTTTGTTTTTTGAGTGTACAGAAGAATTTAGTGAACTGGGATGATTTCATATTTTACGAAGTATATGGTGCTAATAAATTAAATTATGGTTGAGCTAGTTTTGAGATTTATATGGGAGATATTGGAATTGGTTATAATATTAAATACTTGATAATTCGATTCATTGTCAAATATTTTAATTATTGGCACAATTTTCAACAGAAGGAAAATCCTTATCTTCTTGACGGCTGATTTCATAACGTCTAATTTATGAAGATGATAAAGTTTATTTTTTAATGAAATATTAGGTAAATAGTTAGCCCAAACTTACTTGGTATTATTTATCTCAAAAAAATAATATTGCTTTATAAATTTATTATACAGAAATAAATATTTCAGGTATGGCTTATGCATTTCAAGGGCTATGCTTCATAAAAAAATAACATTTTATTATTTTTCTCCTTTCTTAAGAGATCGAATTCATGTTTCACAATTATGTTTATTATTTATTCTATATTTATACATATGAAACAGATTACATCTTTACATTTAAAATTAATATTATTATATAAGTTACACTATGCCAAAATTATCCTATTAACATAACATATGTAGATGAACTACAATGTGTCAATAAATGCAGTAAAATAAAAATAATAATAATAATGCAAAAGAAGAAGAAAAAAAAAACTAAATTGCAACAAAGAAACAAAAGGTACGTTTGTATATATTTCAAAAATTGACATTACTTAATATATATAGCGTCATTGTACTTCACATATATAAGAAATTATATAAAAATCGTTTGATACAATAAGAATAAAAGTAAATAGGAAAATAGTAGAAAATGCCCCACAAAAAGGAAATATTTATGGTTGCTTATTCTCTTACCTGATATTAAGGATTTCAATATAGAAACAAAAAGATGATATCTATGTGGCAAGTTATGTGGCAAAATGAGAGATAGAATGGGAATTAGTTTTCAAAGAATGATAGTTTGGGAATTAATTTCTTAAATAGTGTTATTTTGGTAATTCACTCCAAAATGTCATGCCTAGAATAATGGACATATTTGGAAAATCAAGAGAAATTTGTGCTTGGACTATTGGATGAAATAGCGGTTCTCAAATTTTCATCTCACTCAAATTCAAATTTTAAGTAACTACTCCACTAACCACTCTTCCACTTCGGATTTTTTGCTTGCAAACTCAACTTCCACCAATATTAGTCACCTTGAATGGAAATAAGATAAGCACCAGATTCCATTTTATCTTAAACTTTCCTCTATGTTCCGACTATTAGGCAGCCGCAAATTCAATCCTCAAATGCAGGTTGGTACTACATCACAGGTATGGTTGTAAGCCTTCCACCCTTTTTTTTCTTCCAATTTGTAATTTCCTTTTAATTATATTTTCTTTTAATTATATTGCCAAGGACACGGTAGTGCAATGCCATTTAGTCATTTGAAGTTAAAATAATATGATAAAGAACTTGCATTGTGCTACTACATTTTTTTACAGGCTCATGGACTTCGTGTAGTTTATGGGATGCTTGCGATGATTCAAGTTGAACAACAATATTTTATACTCCAAGCCTATACTCAATCTTAAGCATGTCATAACAGATCAGGTACAAATTTTACTTTTATTGATTTGTATAAATTATATGCAAGTAAAATGTATTTTTGACACGTCAAAACAAATTAGTTATATATTTACAATAATGTACAATATGTTACTGTAATTGCATATAATTTACAATAATGTACAATATGTAAAAGTGTAACCACTGTACAATATGCAATTACAGTAACACATTATTAAAAAAAAAAAAGTTTTATTACAGCAACTCTTAACACTATTTGTGAGGATCCGAGGAGTTTGAAAACAATGGTTACACTTTTACATATTGTACATTATTAAATTTAGATAATTATGCGCATTCTAATATATTAAAAGTGCATAAATATAATCAATGCATGGAATGCCTTTTGTCAATTGATACATAAATATGTAGAAGAACAACGCATTACAATTTAACTGTTCTTTTAATTAATTCAAAATTTACATGCGGTCTCCGCGTGTGCCTCAGTTGCTAGTATATTACTATATTAAAAGCAAAGCCTCTACCCTCACATATTTTGGCAGTTGTTGTACCAAATTAATAGTTTTTTCTAAAGTACCCCTATTTTCATCAATCACCAAACTAATCAAGAGGATAAATTTGGCTTTTCAAAGGATATTCACTTTTCTCTCTCTTCACAAAACTTCCACGTAAAAAAATAGAAATCCATATCCCTAAATTCTCTGAATTTCTAATCGGTTTTTTGATAAATATTTCTAAATGTAACTACTAATCTTCTCTCACTACATTCAAAATTAATTTAAATTTATCAAAAATTACACAATACATTAATTTAACACTGCAACAAAATTTACACGCGGTCCCCGCGTGTGTAGGCTTTTCTAGTCATTAAATAAAAAATGTGTTTATTAGGAGAAGTTAGATTATTGAGGAACATATCGTATTAAAAACGTGTCGTGTTAGTATAATAATTGGTAAATAATAATCTTTCACGTAAGTGGTAATTAGTTACCAGAACCGATACTTCGAAGAAATTTCTGTGCTCATACGTACAAGTTGTTTGGTTCTTTGCAATGAATGTTAGTATGGTTTGAGATATGATACGTGCTTTAACTATTTTGCATGTAATGCTAAGTTAGAAACATGCATTTATAAGCTTGTTAATTGTTACTTACTCTAAGAGACTTATAGCTAAGTTATGGTGCACGATTAAGAAGACACGAGTACGAAAGGCCATGGATAGATAGATAGTGTAAATTTAGACCAAAATATTGTGGCAATAATGTCTAGATACAATACAACTGCTTAAGAGGAGAGTCTAACAATAATCGCGATGTTCATGACTTGTTATGTAAGTTGAGCCATTGCATAAAGTATATCCATTTAATTAGAAATGAGATATTGAGAAGCAAACAATTCTTTGTATCACATGAAGCTGTACAAAGAAAACTCCACTAACGAAAAAAATCGACGTTCAGTTTTCGACTTCACTTACGACTGTCGCATGACCAAAATTATATTACCAAAGCATTTTTTGTCTAGGAAAAAATAAAATAAAATAATTGTTTTTTGAAAATGTGTAGAAAGTGAGTTCTAAGTTGTAACATCATTAAGATAAAAAGACACAAAAGCTTCTTAGATTTATCGCGACAACTACTTTTTAGCCATATTTGATATTTTAAGAAAAAATCATACGAAATTAAAGTAAAATTATTACGCAAACCGAAACATGACTGAAACTAATTTGATCTGTGGGTTGCAAGAAGTTGAGACCGTGGATCAAAACTTTCATATGTTTCCTCTACAACTATTGAAACGTTTTCGTTTTTTGACTTTATCGAAATGAAACTTGAAAATATTTTTAATTCACTATTATAATTACAATATTTAGAAAATTTCTGATTACAAGTTGACAAAAATTTCAAGAAATAACAAAAATTTCTAACATTTTACGTACCGATATATAACATCAAAGTTGAAATTTTGGTCCATGGTTGAGACCCAGTAATTATGAAAGGAAGGTACATTTGTATTATTGGGTTATATTATAGTTTCTTGGGCCATCCATCTCACAAAATCCGAATAAAGCCTATTTTAACGTTTTGAAAGAATATTATCATATCCTTCATCGATATAGCAGAATCAAATGGCTTCTTCAATATACTTATCTTCATCAATAGAAGCTCTATCGAGCTCCAGTTTGCAAATTATGAGATTCACCGACAGTTCATCAATCGATTTTTCTGAATGAGCAGCAAAATTGTGCTTAGTTGAGTGTAAATTCGGGTTTTTAGAAGCCGCTTCGGGTTTTTTGCGTTTGTGCGCTACGTACCAGCCTAATTAATATGTATTTTAGTGGAAAAATTTAATGTTGTAGTATGCAACAATTTCAATTGAAGTGATCTGTCCAAATTCATGAAAGTAAATACTAAAACACGAAGAAAAAGGGACAATCAAGTAAAACCAAACTACAATTTCATTATCGATGTAAAAAACTTGAAAAACAGAGGTCCAAAACTCATGAGTTAAAGACCTGACACAAGAACACATATGCATCAAAAATCAATCACAATCGATTGATCTTGACTGCAAAATTATTATTACCACGACCATAAAACGTAAATCCTAGAAAAAACCGCGACCACAACTAGTAATCTTAACTATATATTAAAACAAAACGCAAACACACAACCAACCCCAATAAATCTTAATCATATTGAAAGAACCACGATGTCTCGACCATAACAGACAATTGGATACGTCTTCAGCTTTGTTTGCCCGCGGGGTTAGAGGTTGAAGCTTCGCCATCAAAACTTGGGTTGGCTACACCACCATTGTTTGGATTCATGGTGGCAATAAGGTAGCGCTTTGCGTATGCAAGTCAAGAATCTGTTCCAAACTGCTTGCTGCTTGATACATTTCATCACGTTTTTCGTGGCTGAGCTCCTCCGTGGGGCCAAAATACGGTCTCATCTCAGGTGTCCTTAGCACTTGGTCCAGCTCACGTGCCCGTTTCTTTTCCTCTTTAAGATTACTTTTAGCATTATTGTATTTTTCTTGGAAAGTTCCCCCAACAGAACTCATATTGAAATAATGAAGGAATATTGCAAGCAAAAACTAATGGGATATTCAAGTATGAAATTCTAATGTTATTTATAGGAGCAAACTTTTTGAAGTAAAGGGGGATGTCTTAACAAATACTAGATTGCATCGAAATTTCGTAGGAATAAGACTTTAATGAAACACACTTTCTTGATTTTTTGGACTTCAAGATATGAATATTCTTGATTCTCAAACTTAAATTCGTATTAAACTGCCAAGATCTGATGTAAAGCATATTGGAAATGTCCATGCATGTTATAAATCTGAATAGAAAAATGTTCGTGTTATTGTATAATATTGTTTAATTATTCCTTCCACATTTTTCCCAAACAAGATCTGGATGCTTTATAGTTTATACTATATGATGTTTAATTATGGATGAAGGGGAATTGCAATAAATATAATGGTCCATTTTTTTTGGGTTGTGATTTTTAATTAATTAGCTTCTCATGGGCGATCTAGACTTCGGCATAATACCAATTTGTTGTATATTGTTTTATTATTCATTTCCCATTTTATGCAAATAAGATCTAGATGCTTTATACTATATGATATTAGATTATGGATGAAGGGGATTTGCAATAAATATAATGACCCATTTTTCTGGATTATAATATTAAATAATTAACTTCTCATGGGCGAGAATTCTGGTCTTCTGCATAATACTAACTTCTTTCATATTCATGTTGGTAATTTAAAATATACTCTAATACTAATACAAAAAAGTTTTAAAGCTATTAAAAAATAACACAATAAGTCAATTATTTTAAAACTATTAAAACAAATAAAAGTAATATAAAAATTCATGCACTTTTACTTTCTACCTGGGCATGATTCAACTGTTAGATTTTTACTGGTTCCTATCAAATTGACCATCTAATATTGCATGATAGCGAAACAAGGTAAATATTTTTCTTTACCTAAAAGCAAAAAAATTATAATTTGTTCTATGAAAGTGTCAAGTCTTGGGAGTTCAAGTTTGTTAAAAATGACAGAGGACAAATGTTTATTGTAAAAAGTTTGTAATCTCCAAAAGTTTCATAAATGATTGATAGGGCTTCAATTCGTAAACATGTAATAATACTATCAAGCGATCCCTGCTCAAAAATTGAAATATGACCAAAAATAATGAAATTTGTAAACACGTGCATGTAACGATTGATGAAAGTCTAGACCCATTATAAATGAGAACTTCGTGACTCCTACATGTGCTTAAATTTGAGTTTTTTTTTTATCTTATAACTTTTTTCTCTTTAGACACCTGGTAAGCTTGCACAGTAAATTAACACTTAAAATATTTAAGTATATAGAATATCATGTATAAATATTTACTCCTAAACAATTTTTTCTTTTTCTTGTTTGTAGATAATTCTAATCCATTGTAAAATATTCACATATACAAATCACAAACTAAGTTCGCAAAGACATATTCAGTCAAAAAAAAAAAAAAAAAAAAACCACATATTTGGAAGCTAATAGAAAATTTAAATTAATATGGAAAGTCTAGAATCAATAATTACACGTAGGTCAAAAAAACATATTAAATTTACCGATGGCGTCATCGTTTTCTCCAAGGCAATATCGAACCAATAAGTCATTTTTGTTCCGCATCATCAAGAATTTTGCCTCAATTTCACTATCTTGGTTGGCGACCATCTCCACTTTGCCTCATTTGTTGCAACTTGACTCTCCTAACGGTGGGATTGTTATTCCACTATGGCATGAATTTTGCTCATTTGGTCTTTCAAGAAGACAAACATGTGAAAAACAATTATGAAAATTTGCTTTATGCATTTGCTACAAATTCTCAATAAAGGTTTTTTGTTGAACGTGATTATTTTTAATTGTTTTACTTACTCCGTTTAAATACGCAGTTTGACGCTTCACAAAAATGGAAAATTAATTTTACGCGTCCGTGTTACAAATTTAATGTAACAAGCCGAGTAAGTTTTATAATATCTCAACCGCGTTTTGCTATATCTTGCCATAGTCTACGTAGATCTTTAGTGCCGCTTTTAACTTGGAAAAGACGAGTTCTTAGTTTTAAAACTCAATTGAGCAATACAATTGTGAATTAATGTGATAGTTTTGTTAGGAGCTAGTAACGTGAATACTTTGGTAAGGTGGTGTTTGCAAAACAAAAGAAAAAAAAATTACTTTTTTTTTCTTTATTTTACTTAAAATCTCTTTATATGACTTAACCGTACAAGTTAATGTAATGATGTTTGAATTGATTGAAAGGATCTTTTAGAAGTATCTTGCTATATTGTATGACAAAATGATTTATAGTATGAGAAGTCCCCATAACAAATGTGTCTAGGCTTCTATTTTCGACTTCACTTACGACCGTCACATGACCACAATTACATTAGGACAATAGTTTTTGTCTAAAAAAATTAGTAATTGTTTGTTAAAATGTACAAATAGTGAGTTCTAACGTCGTCAAAATAACATAAAACAGAAGTAGTTCTAAAACTTATCGAAGTAGCTATTTTCTAGATGTCTTTGATATTTTGAAAAACCTCTTAAAAAAATAAAGTAAAGCTTAATATCTCCCGAATCCAAACACAACTAAAACTAATTTGATCCATGCGTTGCAAGAAGTCGAGATTATAGATTAAAATTTCCATATGTTTCTTCAAGAACTATCAAAACGTTTTTCGGTTTTGACTTTGTCAAAATGAAATTTAGACGCATGTTCCTGCCACACGCAAAAAAACTTTTGAGGAATCGCAAAATGTTCCTATTATGTAACACAAA
The DNA here is from genome assembly GCA_946800315.1 of Misopates orontium. Classification (NCBI taxonomy): domain Eukaryota; kingdom Viridiplantae; phylum Streptophyta; class Magnoliopsida; order Lamiales; family Plantaginaceae; genus Misopates; species Misopates orontium. Next base: position 25,712,047 of record OX326947.1, read on the forward strand.
CTAAAATATACATCGAAATAGAAACAGATCATTGGTTGAGTTCAGACCCAACATTATGAAAAGAAGGCCCATTTGTATAATTAGGTTATATTACAGCCTCTTGGGCCTATCCATCTTACAAAATCCGAATAATGCCCACTCAACACTCTAAAAGAATATCTATTACTATATTAAAAGCAAACCCTCCACCCTCACATATTTTGCAGTTGTTGTACCAAATTAATAGTTTTCCTAAAATACCCTTATGTTCATCCATCACCAAACTGATCACGAGGATAAATTTGGCTTTTCAAGGGATATCCACTTTTCTCTCTCTTCACAAAACTTCCACGTACAAAACATACAAATTCATATCCCCTAAAATCTCTCAATTTCTAACCGATTTTTTGGATGAATATTTCTAAATGTAACTACTAATCTTCTCCCACTACATTTAAAATTAATTTAAATTTATCAAAAATTACACATTGTAGTTGCTAGAATAAACAATGCATTAATTTAACACTACAACAAAAATTACACGCGGTCCCGCGTGTGTAGGCTTTTCTAGTTACTATATTAAAAGCAAACCCTCCACCCTTACATATTTTGGCAGTTGTTGTACCAAATTATTAGTTTTCTTAAAATAACCCTAACTCTATTAATTTCTAACGATTCAAAAAGGATAAAAAAGTAATTTCCTTTCATCCCACTAACCCACTTTCTCACACATATTGTAATTGCACTTCTCTCTCTCCGTGTGTATCTATTTAAATATGAAAAAAATAATATTATATATAGTTTGAAAATTTTACACGCGGTCCCACTTGTGCTTTGCTATCTAGTATAATAAGAATGAAAGTTTTTTTTCGTTAATTTTTCATTCTTCCAATACTACCCTTGTGAATTTATATAATTTCAACTCTATTTTGTAGATTACTTGTTTCTCTTTTATTTTAAATGCTTAAAGCACTTGCCTGCTTTCTCTTTCCTCAACGTTATGCAGATCGAACAACAAAAATATGCTTACTGCTTCGTCCCAAGTAAGACGACTCGACGCTCGATGAAGAAGATGTCAAAGGAGGAAAAACGGAAGTAGAGAAGTAAAAAGAGATGAAGAAGAAGATGGAAGAGGAGGAAGAAGATAAATGAATATAAAACAATACGGAACACAAAAATAGGGTGGGACCGTGGTGTTTAATTAATATATATATATATATATATATATATATATATATATATATATATATATATTGGGAAGATAATTAAATTGATGGTTTGGCTTCACCTGAGTTTGGGCGTGAGGTGAAGCGGCTGGGATTTACCAATGTTCTTATTTTCTCATGCATTATTTGTAATTAGTTATAGTTTTATTATGAATTTGTTAGATTTAAAAAACTTGCATGCAATTTGCATCAACTTATTAAGTTTTTGATCTTATATTTGCAGGTCCAACAGGCATATTCCGTCTGGCAAACGAATAGTCGAGTGTAGTGAAAGAAAATAGAAATTTGCTGGTCATTTATAAAAGTACTTACAAAATAAATTGTATTGCACATCGGCAAAATTTAGGCATGCTATCTAATTTCATTCAATCGTTATGTTCCATAAGTAAACTCAAAATTATTCACTCATTTATTATTGAATGGTTGTGTTAGTTATTTATATTATTTTTGAATGATAAAAACTAAACCAAAAAACAAAATGGTAGCAATTGTGATGGAACTCATCAAACTAAATGATAAACGTATATTTTTGAATCTCGATTACTTGACAGAAAATATCCATAAATCTTTTTATTGTACCTATTGAATCTCATCAAATTAAATATAATTGAAATTCAATCAAAATAATACCTATCCAGACCAAGAAATACTTTTGTCTGAATTTACAAAAGAAATAGCTATAACATCCTCATTAAATATCAAAAGAGTATAATTCAACCCAAAACTTAAAGAGTCTAATTCAACCCAATACTTCAAAAAGTTGCAACTAACAAAAAAGAGTATATACCCAAATCATTAAAAGAGTTGCAACTAACAGAAAAGGGTATATACACCCAAATCATTCAGAAGAATCTAATTCAACCTAACACTTCAAAGAGTTGCACTAACAAAAAAGAGTATACAACCAAATTATTGAAAAGAGTTGCAACTAGCAGAAAATGGTATACATCAATATAAGGCATATCATTAACCAGAAAAACATCCACATAGTTCTTCCCTTAGTCATTTGACAACTCGTACTTCAAAACTCCTTGTTGTACCTTCAAAAAGTAATAACAAATGAATGAGGTTAGATAATCTAGTAAAAATCAATGCAAACTCTTGGGTTGTAAAGGAACCTTCAGAAAATCATCGACAAATTCTAAATTGACATGTTAGGACAATATATACACAAATATACACTAGAAAATGAGAAAGCCACAATCTCAACAACAATCAATATACGTTAATCTCACAAAATCTTGCACTTGAGGCTCATTCATACATAGACACAATTTAACTTCTACGCATCCCACCACAAACCAATCAGCACAATGTGATTAACTTGATAATTAACAATTACTACAGATATCAAATTCAACAATCAATATATGCAAAAACACAATCCTAAATATTCCTAAGTGCGGCAACAATTTTTTTTTCTTACCATGTAAATTCCAGTAGCTACCAAAAGCTCAGCATCAACTTTTTCGAACTCCTTTATTTTCTTTTTCAAATTCGGTATCTTACTCTCATAGCTGAAGTTTTTCTCCTTTTGCTCAATTAAATTCTGTAGCAAGGGTGTCAATACCTTCCTTCGCACCATCAAGCTGACTTTGAGTTTATAATAGTTTTTCTTTAAGTTCTGAATCATGTTGCAAGCTCGAAGAAAATTTGACACGTGGTACTCCACCTCCCACCCCATTTTGGTACTCGAATCAATGGCCAAGTGACGATTTAAGAATTTCCAATTCAGAAATTGGGGTTTCACCTTCAACGATTGATTCGTCCTCCATTTCTTTTATTATAGCATGTAGTAAAGTTTTACAAAATGTTAATCTAATTCAACACTCTTAATATTCTAGTATTAACTATTAAGTAATCCAAAAGCATTTTACATATTTGTCTTCTACAACACAATTCACAAAATTCTCATTCTTATCCATGTGGGTATTCTTTCATACGCGAATCCTACTTGGCTTAAGTGTGGTTAGTTTTTTCTCGAATTGATTTTCCGTTTTTCTGTATCAAGTAAGATAACTATTTAGTATATACCATACTCGCGCATTGCCCTCCACCATGTAGCCTTCGTCGATGACGACACTTTGATTTTGACCAGTGGGATTTGTCTTCAAGTAATAGAAGATGTGAAATTTGAAAAGTGAGAAAAGAAGAAAGAGAAAAAAAAAGTAAGAAGAAACAAAAACGTTAGAAAAAAATAAAATAGTAATAAAGTTAGGATTTTATTTATTTTATAGGCATGCTTGACGTCAAATAATAAGTGATAGTGGGTTTTTAATATGTTAAGACTCTTAAAAACTATATATATAGATCAAAGTTTCGTTTCGATTTTATGTTTTCGTGTGCTAAAAATTAAAAAATTTCCGCAATGTTTCGAGATCTTTTTGAATGTTCACACACATATAACTGTAACTGATTAACAAGTACTAACAGGAATCTTGTCCAATGTTTTGAAAATCGTTGAATTGAAGGGTCGAAAATCGTTAAATTGGGGATTTAGGGTTTGTTTAGGGGATTTGGAGAAGATTAGGGATTTAGGGTTGAATCAAAAATCGTTGAATCGTTTGGGCCAGACCAAAATGAAGGTGGCGGTCTGGCGGAGTTGGCAGAGACTCGAGAGCGAGAGGTGGCGGTCTGTGAAGGCGATTTGGAAGAAACGGCCGACGGGCAAGGGTTTGTGACTTCTGTAGTGTAATTGTCTTATTTTCTTTTATGAAATGAGAGATTATGTAACTTTGTTGTATAAGTGAGTAAGTGTTATCACCTTGATTCAATAAAAGACTAAAAGTGTTAGTGTGATAAAAACTTAAAAACGTTCACTTACAATATAAATAGGCAGATTTTTTCTTCTTCTTTAAATTACCCAATGGATACCCAAACCCCAATTGGTCTCATCCACTTACCCATTTACCCACCCACAATATTTTATTGGGTATCGGATACCAACCCGTTTGACCATTCCACCCAATTGAGTGTCCCGATTGGGTAATACCTGATCGGGTCGGGTGGGTACCCAAATACCTGACCCAGAGTCCCACCCCTATATATATGCATGCACGTGTTAGCACATATAATTATCGCATATATGTATATACAATTTGGATGATGAAATTTAAATATAGTACTTATTGTTTCATATTTCGATGAAATTATTTAAACTTTTATGTGTGTTAAGATTTGATGCAATTGTTTCTAATTGGACGTATATCCAGTTCAGATCCTATAACTTTTAAAGATTACTAGTTTTTAAATGTTATAAATACGAATATATTTATATTAAAACAAATAACCGTCTACCGATTTAATGAGTGGTTCGATTGGTTCAACAATCAAACATTTAATCGGTAACGTCACCAATTCTCTTTCCGGTCCGATTCTAAAAACACTAGTTTCAACTATCAAATAGAAAGAGTTCATCATATTCTGACTATAAGAGTTGTTTTTGCGATAGACATCTTGCAATAGACTCATTAATTCAGGGCACAAATTTCACAGATTTGCCGAAATGACACGTCTTTATAGATTATCAATAAAAACTCTTGTCTTCAGCAAAATAAAGAAAAAAAAAAAAGAATAAATGAACACCACTAGTTTATACTTAGTAATGTTTTTACATGGCGATATATTTCACTAGAATCACAAGATCACAATAAGTTACGCTGAAGTCAAAATTTATTTACAATTATGTTATATATATATATATATATTACTATATTAAAAGCAAATCCTCCATCCTCACATATTTTGACAGTTGTTGTACCAAATTAATAGTTTGCGTACAATACCCTTAATTTTATTAACTTCTAACAATTCAAAAAGGATAGAAAAGTAATTGCCTTTTTTAGGACAAACCCACTAACCCACTACTCCAAATTTATTACAAATTTAAAAATTTATGAGAATTTTTAAATTTAACCGCCCCCTTTTCTTTAAGCCATTGTTTTTACTCTTCCTTGAATGTCTCACTAAATTCTATCTACTGCATTTGCTTTCATCCATAATATATTTGATTTATCTGTGTAGGATTGTCTTTAAGAAATACTAAATTATTTTTATTATTCTTTCTATGATTGATGGCTATCTTATTTCTCTAATCTATTATCTTTGAATTGTTTCTGATTTATTTTATTTCCAGATGGCTCTTGGATATGCATAAAAGCTCTAGAGAAAAATGAGTAGGGATTCAAGAATTTCACATGTCACAACGGTAAGAACTAAATACATGATAATGGAATTATGCAATTATTGTACCAGTAAATTAAACTAAAATTTTAACCAGATTTGTGGATCCAGGTTGAAGAGTTGGTTTCCCTATACAAAATTTGAGTTTTACACGCGGTTTTGCGTGTGCTTTGGTGGCTAGTATATGTATATCTATAAACATTCGATAGCAATAACTTAATTTTAATTTGAGCCATAAACTGTGAAAATAATAACAAAGTTTTCAATTAGGTGTAAATGATTGTGAATTAATTGTTTTCATCAATCACATGAAGCTAGCATATTGAAATCTATATATACTCAAATTAACACATCTAATTAACTCTAATTCCAGAAAACACCTCTTGAGCTTTCACGATATTTGCAACATATGCCTTTTGACATGTGTAGTTACCTATACATAAAAATAACTAAAAAGTTCTCGATCTAAAAAATTATTTATTATTTTTATTGTAACATCTACTTTCAGATCATTACTGAACCAATCATAGTTTATCGCAAGTTTCGCACGAACACATTCGTTCTATTTGAGTTTAATTAAAACAAATTCTGGTTTTCTAAATTAGAACCTATATTAAAATTATTGACCATAGACAAATAAAATTCTCTAGTTCTCCTCACCCACAAAAAAAAAAAGGCTCTAGTTCTTCACACTAATAGTTTAACACCCGCAAATTGAAAACAGAAGATAAACTGGGGCAGCGTAATATGGGGAGTACGACAGCCAATCAAGTTCAGAGTAGTGTAAGCAATAATACACGTGTAGCATCTGACACGTACCACGTTGCACACTTGCCCCAACATGATCAATATCCTAAATTTGGAAACAATCTGTTTGGATTTTTTAATTTTTTATAAGAAGTTCCTTTCAACGATAGATTTTACTACTTTGCTGAGTGAAAAGAGTTTTTTCTTTTCCCTTTTGAATTGTTTGGCGTATTAAATGTAAAGTTTATGAACTTATGAAGCTGTTAGACTAACTATTAGATATTGTTTTACTTCTTTAAATTTAGTTTAACTGATTATGCAATATATAGATATATGTCCAAGGCATACATTTATGCTACGAGTTTTATGAAACAAGCTCCGCTATTCGAAGTGTTCTTCCCCGAAGTTCGAAAAGTAATTTCAATTGTAATTCTTCAAAACATAAATAGCTAACATTTTCTACAAAAAAACACTTCTCATATTTGTTTATCATAAGAAATGGATAACTTTGATGAATCGTCCGAATAATTCCAAAAGAAGCAAAGTCGGTTTGTAGCCCTGAACTAATAATACACTGTACAGCGCGCTATAAATTCATGTTTAAGTATATATGTCTATATTGTATACGTGCTTTCATATAACTTCCACACATCACAAAAACTTCAATACAAAGAAAACTTTACTATTTTCCTATTTCCAAAGAAGATAAGTATTCACAACAAGAACAAGTTAATCACAAGAAAAACACACTATGGGTCTGTTTACTAGAGAAAGAAAAGGCATAAGCTGGAAAGACCAAACCCTAGACTCCATATCCGCACCACCCTTGCCACTGGTAGGGTTCTTTGCGCTATTCATCATGCTACTGTACTTCACGAGCTGTTCGGAGTCGAAACATAGGGCGAAGAAGACCGACACGGAGTTGAGGTTGGGACTGGTGCTGTTGCCGGTGATAGCGATCGTGTTGGTGAACATGATGGTGTTCCGCCGTTGGTGGTGGCACAACGCGTTAGGAGTTCCGAAGCCGATTGTCGACGAGGTTGCGGAAGAGGGGAGTCCTCCGTGGGGGCTGATGCTGCTGGTGGTGGTGCTTCTTCTTATGGTTCATTATCAGTCTCCTTTTCAATCTGCTTGGTTTAGACCAATATAGGCCATTTCGATGATATTGGAGATTAATGCATGGTGGTGTGTATGTCGGGCTCAGTCATGTTAATTGTGATGGGTAGTTTTGGGTTTCATTTTCTTTGTTTGTCCTCTTTCTTTTTGTTTCTGTAGTACTTTAATTTGGGTGGTGTATATGCCGACAATGAAATGGCTTATCTTTCTGTTTCTAATTAATATTCGAAGCGAGGGTTCTGAAGCACGATACAACGCACGTATGCCAGAAATTTGCATTGCTCATTTTGGCAGCATACAAAGTTCCAATTTCTGATAGCGCCAAGCAGGGGAGAGTTGTGAATTTGTTAGCCTTGGGCTGCGATTCGTTTATGTATATCGATTTAGAATAAATAACTGAAACAAGAATATTGAGTAAATACAGAAGAATAAGAAATATTCACTGATCGGTACAATAAATAGTGAATATCATACATCGATTGACCAAATGGAATGACAAACGCTTTAAGAGTTGAGCTCTATGGTTACAAACTAAAGTTCATTAGTTATCTGCGACCACGTGACCTGTTTTAAATGGAGACTAGTATCTAATTCGGTAATTATTATTCTTCCATTTTATTACACGATACTATTTTAATTGTTTGTTTATATGAATCGTGAAAACATCTCCATCTATCTCGGACTAGATAATAATAATAGAATACATTCTGATCAATCTAGTAGAGTACTGAAAAGAACTGAGTTACTTAAATGATCAGAAACATGCAACAATAAGTTCGGGGGATGTTTTATTTTTTGAAGGAATAGAAATTTCATAGTTCACAAATGAGAATTTGTGAAGTTTCTCTATATTTTTTTTTTTTTTTTAATTTTATGTTTCATGGTTCTGAATTAATCTGTTTGTCATCTAGTTGTACTTCTCTTTTACCACATGAGAGTTTAGCCAAAGTTCTGTTTGTTCTTATTGATAATCGTCTGTATTTAACGTCGACCCTCAAGAAGAGTTACGATTGCGATAACTTCTCGACGCAAAGCTTCGAAGTACGATGGGTCGTATTTATAACGACTAAGCAAAAGACCCATCCAGCCAAGACATACGATGAAATATACGATGAGGCATAAGATGACAAAACCATTTGAGGCGAATATTACTATGCCTTTCCAGTCAACCTTGTTGTAGGCATTTATGAATGTTAGAACTTCGATCTCAGAGTCTGTCGGGCGACCCTTGATGCAGGCAGTTTGTAAATATGGCCTTTAAGACCTCTGACAAGCGGAGTATTTACGAGTCGCGTTAACGCATCAATAGGCGAGCAGGTGGAGAAACACTTGGCATCGAAGGATCGCTACGTGTGCGTATACATGAGCGACCTAATTATATATCTCACGGTTGCTCCAATCGAATCACCAGGAAAAACTCATCACACTTATACTCTCTAGAGAAAGGATTTTCGTGACACTCGCCTAGTTCTGATCGAGGTACGCTTCGAAGAAACACTTGAGTTCAGAAATAGTGTGTTCTTACCCAAACACTACCATCCGATCCTCATAAACACCATCGTATAATTCAATAACTGATCAACCCTTATCACTTATAATATTAAGGTTAGATCCTAATCGACATCATTATTTATTTTATTTTTAGTTGCAAAACTCATCCCGGCTGGAGTCCAGATGAGCCTTCAACCTGGATCCGCCACATGGCGACAAGAACATCCCAGGAAAAACTTGGTAGTGTATTTGTTGTCGTCAAATGTGAAAATTATGTAATAATTCTTTCAACTTCATGCTGAACAAAACTTTTCTTCATGGTAGCTTGAACGGGCCGGAAAGCATGCTTGACTATTCCATCGGAACATGTTACATGAGGAGAGATAAGCTATGACTTTTACTTACTAAAATTCATTTATGGAGACTAAAACAACATAAAAACTGTTCAACTATAAACTTTTTTTTGTGGAAAATGTTCATATATAAACTGGACTACACTTTATCTACCACAAGACCCTGGGTGGGTTATGACAACGTCATATAGGAAAACTTTAATATTGCTCTTTTACTATCTACGGGCTGGCGGCCTTTTATTAAACCGAATACATTGGGTGGAGATTAAGGTTGTTCAGGCTAAATATTTTTCTGATAATTATATTCGTCCTAGTACTTCTCAAAATCACCTTACCCTACCTTTGAAATTGTGTTTGGCAAGTGTCGTATCAAGGAATTTTTTGTGCATTGATTCAACAAAAGAATATTGATTTCCTAAAGATAAAAAAAAAAATTTAACTGAAAATAAAAAAACCAAGCCTCAAAGTACATGGTGTTTAATAAAATATAACTGTAAAATACGGATACAAAGGAGGGGGAAACCCGGGAAACAGGGGTTAGTTACTCAATGAAGGAACGATGAGTAATACCACCAACAACATCAAAAAGAAGGTGAGGCGCAATAAACTCTGGGGGCCTGCTGAACGAGTGAAGACCAAAAGAATAGGAATGTCCCAAGTTGGCGAGCTTGTCCGCAACAATGTTAGTCTCTCTAAATTCATGACGAATTTCACAAGATTGCAGCCGGGAGCACAGAAGGCGACAAGAATCTATGAGGCCGCGGTGAGGATGCACATCGGAGTTGAGAGTGTTGAGAAGATGCACAACAATTTTTGAATCACAAATGAGAATAACTCGCTGAATGCCATGGCGAACAGCCTCGGAGAGGCCGTGGAAAACACCCCACAATTCTGCCGTTGTAATACTACCATACCCCAAGTTCGCCGCGAAGCCGAAAAGCCATTTTCCCTCACAATCACGAGCAATTCCTCCACAAGCAATAAGACCAGGATTCCCACGAGCACTTCCATCCACGTTGATTTTAATAAAATCAGGTGGCGGGCAAGACCAACTAATATAGTGTAAGACTCTAGAGCGGGTGGGATGTTGGATTGAAGAGAGCTTAGCCCAGGCAGCCGTGTCATCGTGTGCCATCTGACGTATCCAGATAAGAGCTCGTGTAGGAGCTAAATCACGATTCTCAAAAACTTTTTTGTAACGCCAACCCCAAATTTTCCAGCAAGCGACGGCAAAAGTTGTAGCCCAGGGGTTGGCGTTATCTGAATCAACTGATCGTTGCCGGAGGTTTTCAAACAACCAATCTTTAAGATTAGAGTGGAAGAAGCGATAACGATCATTGGTTGTCAACAGCCCCATCCAAACCGAGTGACTAGTCGAACAGTCTCGGAGAAGATGAAGAAGAGATTCCAAATTAGCATCACAACGAGGGCATGAAGAATCCTCAGTAAGGTGTCGTTGGACTCTTCGCTCATTTGAGGGCAATTTATCATGAAGAGCAAGCCAAACAAACGTTCAAATATCGTGACTAGTACGGAGCTTCCAAGCAAAACTCCAAATAGAGGAATGTGGCTGATCTTCAATAGTGAGAAGTTCGCAAGCTGATTTAACATAAAATTTTCCATCACTAGAAGGCGCCCAACATGGTGAGTCAGGAATAATACTGTAACGCCCCTGAAATTGGAAGAAAATAAAAGTATTTTCGAATTTTAATTTTAGTCCTTGAACTTTTTGAAAATACAATTTTGACCCCAAAAGATTTGAAAAGTTACAATTTAGTCCTTCCCCTTTTGAAAAATTTATGATTGACCATATATATTTTATTTAAGACCAAATGAGTTGTAAAAACTTTCGAATTGGTCCCTTGTAGTTTTGAAATATCCAAACATTCATTGACAATGGTAAACCTTGACATATTTACATTTACATTTGAGAAAAAGGTAATTTTTCTTTGTCTTTTATACTAGATATTTCTAATATTTTATTCTTATAAAATCCTATAAGATAAGGCCTGGAAACATCTTCATAATTAGGGTGTCCTAGCTTGGATTAAAATAAAAATGAGTAGGGTATGGTAATTAATCATTTGTCTCCCATTTTCACGTGTAAAAGAGGAGGCTCTCTTCAACATTTTTCACACACCTCTCTACTCCGAATCTTCTCTTCCTTTCTTCTGCAAAGTTCTTCCTCTTGATGTTTAAATTTCTATAAAAATTGTTTCAGTCCTTTAAGCCTTCTTTATAGTTCTTAAAAATCCTCAAAACCGAGTTTGGTCAAAACTGCCAGTTTTGGTGCAGAACATTTGGAAGTCCGAAAACCATATCGAGACTTCGAGTCTTTCTCTGAAATGTTTCCCATATATTTTTTATTGTGTAAGCTAACTTTCACGTTCAGAAACCTGCTTCAATCAAAGTCGTTTGAGGGGTCTAAAAATGAGAAATACGTACCACTATCCAGAAAATCCGAAAACAGCTCCTAGCTTTCATGATTTATTTAAAATACCAAACCTTGTCCTATTGATCTGATTTTGAAACTACATACTCTCTATCATGTTTAAGATTGAACCCCTCAACCAATTTTAGATTATCATATCGTTTGAAAGTCCGATTGAAGGTGAATCTAAGATTGCTGCAGTTTTCTGCCTTATATTTGCATAAACATTTTGATTAACCAATATATGTTGCAAAAGCTACACAAAAATCATGAAATTGATCATTAATATGGACTCATTACATACTAATAATGATGTTGGATCAGTTTATCATAATTTATAATCGTGTTTAATAATTTTCATGGATTTTGCAACATTTAGAAGACATGTAGTTTGTTTTACGGTTGATCTTTTAATTTCTTTAACTTTAATTGAAGTATTGTGTTTATCTTGTGATCTAACTATCTACTCTAGTTTATGATCATGATAAGTATTCTTAAAGTATTAATTTTTATTAGACCTACATGTTTACAATTTATTTTAATTGTTATTAGTGATATATGCAATAGTGTCTAACTTTATACTAATAACTATAAGAAAAATAGTTTTTACCAAAGTTATATATGTGATGTAATTTTATTCAAAAGCATACTGAGATCTTTGTTCAATGTTAAGATCATGGTAAAGCTTTTGATTTGAGATTATTAAGTAATAAGTAATTTACAAAAATTTTGTTAATAAATATTGTTTTAAAACGGGTTTAAATATGCATTGATGCATATGTATATATTAATATCAAATATGTTGTTAATAAATTAGAATTGGAGATTTTAATAATAATTTCGTAACTGATTTAGTCTTCAACTTGTTACTTTGAAATGGTAATTCTCATTAATTATATTTTTACGTCACAGTTAAAGTTAAAATAGGTAAATGTTGGATTTATCCAAAATTAAAAAGAGTTAGATATTTAATTGAACTTCAAATATGATAAATATTGGAAATATATGTTTATTGTTGTAAACTTGTGAGCAAACAATTGATTATATCTTTTTGATTTATTTAAGTTTCTACAAATATCGACGTTAATGAAGAATTTCCCTTACGGTAAAAAATGAGATTTGATTTCTGATTTGTTCAAAACCCTGTTTGGCATCCGGCCCCGAGAAACTTGGATATAACAATTGTGATTCTTTGTTTCGAATCACGAGCAACATTCTATCCCCATTTTAATGCTTTTATATTGATAATCGTTAATTCTTTACATAATCAGTTTTCTTGCCTATTGTTAAATCAAATCTCATTTAATTCATAATCGGAAATTTTCTTCATAATCATAATTATCTTACCATGATCACCCTATCGATTCTTGAATTGTGCAATGAGCTATGTAGCTAAAAAACGAGCAACAGATATTGCCCGGCTTACTAGCTCATCTGATAATTCTGTTTCACCCATTGGGACGCCTCTGGGAAGTTGGGCCGAGGGATTGAGAAGATTTACTGCTGGGCAACAAAGGGCTGTCGTTTTAAGAATTTCAACTTAATACCCATTCTGTCTAAGCGCCGCTTGCAGTCAGGAGTTGGCTGTGACCCGCGTGTTAGATTGGCATGTACTCGAGCAGGTCTTTTGTTCTGTTGTGAGGTCCCTCCTCGTAGGGAGGTATACGGTTGAAGTTCATTTTCTCGTTCTTCTGAATATTTCCGTATTATCGTTAAAAAAATCGATAATTTCAGTTTAATGATGAAGATGTAACTATTCTGGTCATTCTTGTTCGTTTTGTTCTGATTTACTGTTTGATTATTGTCATGTTCTAAGAATCTCACTAAGTCATTAAAGACTTACTCCTCTTTTGTTCTATATGTCCCTTTCTCAGAGTAAGATTGATATAGCAGCACGGATGGAACGAATGATCGACAAGTCCGCTTTTTGGAAACTTTGCAAAAATTGTTAAGTGTTTGATTTTGTATTTACATAATTATAAACTTGTAAAATGTATTTGTATTTCAAAGACTTCCGCTGTATTTAAAGTAAAAATATTTTATAATGCTATGGTTTTAATCCTGGTCAGTGATACCCCTTCCTATGAGCTACAGTTAGGTCTGAGTTGAGTTTGTTAGGTGACCAACGCCGGACCAACTCGGATTTGATTGTGACTCGTGGGACGCAATCCTCACTGTATGGTATCAGAGCTTTGGGCTTAGAATTAAAACAAATATTTCCAAAAGAAAAGATTTTACTAAACCACTTTATTGATAAACAAACAATTTATTACATAAAGGGATTTTCGATTGACGATTTATTGCTAAAATTAAAGAGTTACAACTTCAGTGTCGTATCAATTCCACGTTTCTTACTGCTGCTAGCACCACCTTCTTGCTTTGTTGATGTCGGATCTGAGAAAGATACACAAGTTTCCATTTTGTCTATTAACTCTTTAGCACTTTTATCTGCAAATATCATAGCATAAGACATCGGCTTGACAAATCCATGACTACAACAATCATGTAAGAATATGTATAGCTTATCATAAAACTGTTTATGTTTAACAATCCAACGGGTTTCTGATGCATGTTTAACTGAGACCATGAACTTGCCGAAAATATTCCTTCAAGTGTTTCTAAACCTCCAGGTAGTGCTATGAAAGCATCTGCATTGTAAAACATAGCTGCCATTTGCTCATGCATGCTAAGTACCTTAATTTCCTCACCTAAAATTGGACCTCTTGGATTCACGTCAGCTTAATTCTTTGGTATTATTCCTAAGACCTTACCTTCAATCGAAAGAGCACTCTTCACCACACATTCCATTAATCCTGATTTTTCTCCATACACTAGCTTGATTTTCTTTGTAGCCAAAAAATTTCCAAGATTGCACGCTTCCCTTATAAACTCTGGATATTTTCCAAAACTTGAACCGCCAAAGACACAAATGGTCTGGAATTTTCGGGTTGGTGATTTCTCCATCTCGATTTATTTTCTTCCTCTTAATATTGTATGTGTATTTGTGCTTGTGTTTTGTTGTGATCTTGCTGGTATGTAAACACTATTTATAAGAAAATTTAAGTAAGCATCTCGAGAAAGCTAGCTTACCGAGAAAGCTTTAGAAATATGATTTTCTTTTAAATTAATGATTTCTTTTTAATAGCTTCTTCAGCAATCTATCATCATGCTTGGAATTTTATCTATTACAGATATTTCGTGTCTAAATCTTATTTTCTGAACTAAGGTAAACGATTCACATCATTTTTATATGATCACGTATTCACATCTTAAACTTGATAAATAAATAAAAAATTATTTCTACATTTATAAATTCCTTTTGAAAATATTGTGCATAGTATTCCAAAATTATTGCATCAAGTTTAGAAATGAAAAAGTGGAAATCTTCGCTTATATGATTATTCTTTATATTTTATTTTCAAAGGATCTTCAAATGAAAATATATATAATCTTAATCGCATATTTTCCATCTTGATTTATAGTTTTGATTATTTATATCATTGACTAATAGTGAATTTAAAAAAAAAATCCTTGTAACCATTCAATGGTGCAAATGCCTTAGTATAAACATGTTTTTACCGTCTCTCGATTATTTCAATGTTTTGCATACAAGTAGTTTTCTTTACCTATTTATGTCATATTATTGTTTGCAACAAGAAATTGCATTTTCATAAGATAAATGTTTTCGTACATGAATAGATAATTTTCTCATTAAAATTGCATTTTTTTCGGTTCACCATACCGTTAAAAAAAAATATATATCAAAATTTAAATTTTTTCCCCACTTCCAACTGCTAGAAACGGCTATATTGGCCTTACACTCTTCTATAAATTAAAAATTTTACCCCACAAAACTCACACTCATCTTTTCTTATCCCTCTCTACCGAAAATAATGAGATCTTCTCTTGTTTTCCTATTAATTGTTGTAACTTTAGTTATTTGTCATTTTATTTGTTTGGTAAATGATGAAAAAGCACCAAACGAAGTTGCTTTTGTATTTACGGGATTAGTAACACCCATTCTAGTTTTCGCTCTCGTATTGAATTTGGCAATTCTTTAGATAAAGTTGTAACATTGCATTTTGAATAACAATGATCTTATTTTAAGTTACGTTTGTATTTTGTGTTATTTCCGTGTTTAAAAATTGAAAGGTTCGACCCCAACAAGCTCAACATCTATTGAAATTTTATGCTTTGTACTCATGATGTCAATCACGTTTTGATTTGCATATATTTTCTTCAAACCGTTAAAAGTATTAATTTTCTTCTTCCAACGAAAGGTACGATCTTACTTAAGTATTGATCTTGACGGATGAAATTTATTTGAGGGAGTAGTCGAAAATATTTGGACACGTGAGTTTTGATTGGGCTCAAAAGATCGATTTTAGGTGGATTACAAAGAGATAGTCATATTGGATCATGTTGGGCTATTCAACCTCATATAAAGGTTATTCGGTTTAAGAAGTTGATTTTGGGTTTGAATTTGAGAAGAGACATTTCAAATATATTTGGGCTTTATAAACAAATATGATGATTGGAATTTTGGGAAAAGAAAATTGATAAAAGACTTTGAGCTTTAGAGTAATGCTTTGAAATTTGGATTAATCGATTCTTTAGTATGTTGATATATTTGGGATTTAGTACTTAAGCAAATCATGGATACTTATATTAGTAAAATAACGGTTAAAAGAAAAAGGATGATAACGATGATTGAAGAATGTTTTACGAGTTTCAAGAAAATTGTTTTACGAAACTGCAGAAGAAATTGTGATTTACTTGGGTTTCTTAGGTTTGAATCTTTTGAGGAATGAAAATTGATTATTTTGGGAGAAAATTATTATTAAGATTGAAAAATATGAAGTTGATATTTTGTCTCGATTAGACACTAAGATGTTATTGACCAATAATTTTGAGAGTTAAAAATCAAATGGTTTCGATTATGAATGTGCTTTAGGTGGATCACAAGTTTGAGGCTATTACCTTGGAGTCCGAATACGGAAGGTGGAAGCATTTCTTATTTTCCTTCGAAATAATTCAAGTATGAATCTGGGGACCAGATTCTTTTAAGGAGGGAGGATTATAATTTTAGTCCTTGAACTTTTTGAAAATACGATTTTGACACCAAAAGATTTGAAAAGTTACAATTTAGTCCTTCCCCTTTTGAAAAAATTATGATTGACCATATATATTTTATTTAAGACCAAATGAGTTATGAAAACTTTCAAATTGGTCCCTTGTAGTTTTGAAATATCCAAACATCCATTGGCAATGGTAAATCTTGACATATTTACATTTACATTTGAGAAAAGGTAATTTTTCTTTGTCTTTTATACTAGATATTTCTAATATTTTATTCTTATAAAATCCTATCAGATAAGGCCTGGAAACATCTTCATAATTAGGGTGGCCTAGCTTGAATTAAAATAAAAATGAGTAGGGTATGGTAATTAATCCTTTGTCTCCCATTTTAACCTATAAAAGGAAGGCTCTCTTCAACATTTTTCACACACCTCTCTACTCCGAATCTTCTCTTTATTTCTTCTGCAAAGTTCTTCCTCTTGATGTTTAAATTTCTATAAAAATTGTTTCAGTCCTTTAAACCTTCTTTATAGTCCTTAAAAATCCTCCAAACCGAGTTTGGTCAAAACTGCCAGTTTTGGTGCAGAAACTTTAGAAGTCCGAAAACCATATCGAGACTTCGATTCTTTCTCGTTAATTTTTCCCACATACTGTTTATTGTGTAAGCTAACTTTCATGTTCAGAAACCTGCTTCAACCAAAGTCGTTTGAGGGGTCTAAAAATGAGAAATACGTACCACTATCCAGAAAATCCGAAAACAGCTCCTAGCTTTCATGATTTATTTAAAATACCAAACCTTGTCTTATTGATCTGATTTGGAAACTACATACTTTCCCTGATGTTTAAGATTGAACCCCTCAACCAATTTCAGATTATCATATCGGTTGAAAGTCCAATTGAAAGTGAATCTAAGATTCCTGCAGTTTTCTGCCTTATATTTGCATAAACATTTTGATTAACCAATATATGTTGCAAAAGCTACACAAATCATGAAATTGATCATTAATATGGACTCATTACATACTAATAATGATGTTGGATCAGTTGATCATAATTTATAATCGTGTTTAATAATTTTCATGGATTTTGCAACATTTAGAAGACATGTAGTTTGTTTTACGGTTGATCTTTTAATTTCTTTAACTTTAATTGAAGTATTGTGTTTATCTTGTGATCTAACTATCTAATCTAATTTATTATCATGATAAGTATTCTTAAAGTATTAATTTTTATTAGACCTACATGTTTACAATTTATTTTAATTGTTATTAGTGATATATGCAATAGTGTGTAACTTTATACTAATAACTATAAGAAAAATAGTTTTTACTAACTATGTGATATAATTTTATTCAAGGGCATACTGAGATATTTGTTCAATGTTAAGATCATGGTAAAACTTTTGATTTGAGATTATTACGTAATAAGTAATTTACAAGTATTTTGTTAAGAAATATTGTTTTAAAACGGGTTTAAATATGCATTGATGCATATGTATATATTAATATCAAATATGTTGTTAATAAATTAGAATTGGAGATTTTAATAATAATTTCGTAACTGATTTAGTCTTCAACTTGTTACTTTGAAATGGTAATTCTCATTAATTATATTTTTACGTCACAATTAAAGTTAAAATAGGTAAATGTTGGATTTATCCAAAATTAACAAGAGTTAGATATTTAATTGAACTTCTTCAAATATGATAAATATTGGAAATATATGTTTATTGTTGTAAACTTGTTAGCAAACAATTGATTATATCTTTTTGATTTACTTAAGGTTCTACAAATATCGACGTTAATGAAGAATTTCTCATACGGTAAAAGGTGAGGTTTGATTTCTGATTTGTTCAAAACCCTGTTTGGCATCCGGCCCTGAGAAACTTGGACATAACAATTGCGATTCTTTGTTTCGAATCACGAGCAACATTTTATCCCCATTTTAATGCTTTTATATTGATAATCGTTAATTCTTTACATAATTAGTTTTCTTGCCTATTGTTAAATCAAATCTCATTTAATTCATAATCAGAAATTTTCTTCATAATCATAATTACCATGATCACCCTATCGATTCTTGAATAGTGCAATGAGCAACGAACTATGTTCGGCCTATGTAGCTAAAAAACGAGCAACGGATATTGTCCGGCTGACTAGCTCAACGGATAATTCTGTTTCACCCATTGGGACGCCTTTGAGAAGTTGGGCCCAGGGATTGAGAAGATTTACTGCTAGGCAGCAAAGGGCTATCGGTTTAAGTATTTCAACTTAATTCCCATTCTGTCTAAGCGCCGCTTGCAGTCAGGAGTTGGCTGCGACCCGCGTGTTAAATTGGCATGTACTCGAGCATGTCTTTTGTTCTGTTGCAAGGTCGCTCCTCGTAGAGAGGTATACGGTTGAATTTGGGAGTTAAGGTTGGATATGTTATATGTAATTGCAGAAGTTCATTTTCTCGTTCTTCTGAATATTTCAGTATTATCTTTAAAAAAAATCGATAATTTCAGTTCAATGATGCAGATGTAAATATTCTGGTCATTCTTGTTCTTTTTGTTCTGATTTACTGTTTGATTATTGTCATGTTTTAAGAATCTCACTAAGTCATTAAAGACTTACTCCTCTTTTGTTCTATATGTCCCTTTCTCAGAGTAAGATTGATATAGCAGCACGGATGGAACGAACGATCGACAAGTCCGCTTTTTGGAAACTTTGCAAAGTTGTTAAGTGTTTGATTTTGTATTTACATCATTTTAAACTTGTAAAATGTATTTGTATTTCAAAGACTTCCGCTGTATTTAAAGTAAAAATATTTTATAATGCTATGGTTTTAATCCTGGTCAGTGAGACCCCTTCCTATGAGCTACAGTTCGGTCTGAGTTGAGTTTGTTAGGTGACCAACACGGGAACCAACTCGGATCGGATTGTGACTCGTTGGGCGCGGTCCTCACAAATACCATCTTTGTCAACCAAAATACTTGCAATCTCCGCAAGTTTTCTTAAAGGAAGAAAGTGCTCAAACTTTTGCCAAATCCAGTGGTTATCGGCATCAACAAAATCAGTAACAAGTAAGCACTCGAGTTCCGGTGGGAGTGGCTGGAGAATATGATCAATCAAGGGGCCTGAGCCAACCCACCAATCGGTCCAAAAATGAGTATTTTTACCATTCCGAACCAGCCATTTCAGACCCTTACAAAACGGTCCAATGCAGGCAAAAATCTGCCGCCAAAAAGGAGAACAAGAAGTTGGTTTCTTCGCTAATAAAATATTATCATTAGTCGTATATTTAGCGAGAAGCATACGGACCCAAAGAGAGTCACGTTTAAGCAAGAGTTCCCAGGCCAGCTTCATAAGAAGAGCTGTATTCATATCGTTGGCCATAGTAATCCCGAGACCACCCCGATCTTTAGGAAGACAAATAGTTTGCCAATTAATCAAATGAAGACGTCTGCGTTGCTCCGAACTACCCCATAAGAAATCTCTATTGAGTTTGTCCAATCTATCAAGCACGGATTTGGGGAATTTATAAGTTTGCATGGTGTGTAACGGAATAGCTGTTGTGACCGACTTGATGAGGGTATGACGTCCCGCAAGGGAGGAGAATCTAGGTCGCCAAGAGAACATGTGCTTCTCAACACGCTCAATAACCTTCGAAAAAATCTGCTTATTTATCCGCCCATCACAAATTTGAATAACAAGATAACGACCAAGTGAAGACGCTTGCAGAATACCCGAATGGCTGGAGATAGCGCGCGTAAGATTGCTTGGGACGTTCGGCGAGAAGAGAATGATGGACTTGGTAAGATTCACCTTTTGACCCGATGCTGTTTCAAAAAGTTTCAAGCAGTCGAGAACAACATCAATCTGTTTAAGGCTGGCCCGAGCAAAGAGAAAGAGATCGTCGGCGAAGAAAATGTGGGAAATCTTAGGACCTCGTCGCGACGCTGAAATAGGGTGCCAAGCATTGTCATTCACCTTGTCACGGATCAAGTGCGCAAGCCGTTCCATACATAAAATAAATATGTATGGAGAGATCGAGTCACCCTGTCTTATCCCTCTCGTGGGAGTGAATGAATCGGTGAGCTCGCCATTCCAAATAAACCGAATCTTAGGACTGGTGATACAAAACATAATATGGCGAATGATTTTCGAAGGAAGTCCAGCAAGAAAGAAATAAGGCAAGTGTAAAAATAAATAGAGACCTAAAAGTCAAATCGTAAATGAGAATCAATAAAATAAGCTAATTCTTTTGAGTGCATATTCTTTTGACTTCTTAGCACACTTTTAATATAATCTAATTGGGGTATCCAGTTGTCCCAGTACCATCTTATTAAATACCAACAACTCAATATAATTTTTTCTAATTAGATTGGTAGGTTATATAAAATGCAAATATACCTATTTCCTTTAAGGTTTTAAACTACAATATGCTCTAAAAATAATTTTTTGTTTCTTGTTCAAACTTTCACTAACCATCTATGAGCAACTTTTAGTTTTTCTATATATTGTGCATGACTATGAATAGCAAAATGGTATATTTTGTTTTACCAAGTTAGACAAAGCTAGAATCAAAGGTTACAAAGGGCAAAACAAGAATGTCGAGGCTATTGTGTTAGTACAAATCTGAGGGGTTGTTACTGGTATTATTGAAATCTCATAAGGTGTAATTGATATTTGACTAAACTTGAGGGGTGTCACCAGTGTCTTACAAAACTCTATCAAGACGCGCCTCAGGGCTCGCGCAGGGGAAAGTGGACCTCACAATGCCCTAAGTCGACTCTCTTGACTTAAATTTCACGAGGGCTTACACCACATGACTTGGTGCATATGCTTAGAGCACAAAAGATGCGCCTTTTGCACCCCAAACTATTGAACATACGCCTCGAATGAAAAGAGCATGGTTTGCTTATTCATTTAGAATTTTTATTCTTATTTTACCTACAAAAGATATATTGACATTACTCATAATCATTGAAAGATATTTTACATTTTTTTTAATATTTCTGAATTCAAAATTTATATTTTTCGCGTAGATTTTTATAATAGATACCAAATTATAGTCATTTTCTTATGAGTTTACTTTGAGGTATTTAATTGATATTCTATATTTTAATATTCAAATTTATCAATTTAGTGACATATGGAATATTGAAGCTGGCACAACGGAATATCTTTATGCAACTTGAATAATGTATAAATAAAACACATGAATTATTCTTTTTTGTAAATTACATTGCCACAATTGCCTTTTGTAACATCTTCTAAAAGTATTTAATTTAGTTATTGTTAATATATATTTCAAAATTAAAAATCATATTTTTTTTGGGACCCAACACATTTTTAAACACCAATATATATTAAATTAAAATGTACGTTGAAATAAAAACTTTAATAAATGGTCCTTAATATTTCTCAGTAATTTAGAAATTTTGTTAAGGTTTTTTTCCAAGACTTTATGTTGAATGTGCTAAAACAGGATCGATTTCGTAAGTTAAACATGGATTCCTTGCACAAACGGCCCGAGTCTTAGAGGTTGGGGCGAGATATTGGCTTAATCGAGGGCAGAAATACATATAACAAGTATTCGGAATTGGCTACATCACTACAAATGACATTTGTTACAAATGTCATTATAACATAAAAAGTCACTAAAACACAGTACATGAGGCATTTTTAATATCATTAATTCTCATTTTTCTTGTATTGTGGGCAACTATCTAATTTTGTACAAGTGTTACTAAGAACATCATGGAAACATGTAAAGAGTGAAAAATCAAAAAGTGTCATAGCTTCTAAGTTAGAAGATTTTCGAAGGACATTGTACAAATGTGAAGAAACTCATTTATAGTCGTTAAATCAAATTGATCTCCTATATCAAATGAGGATTGAATGAGTATCAACAAGGGTAGATTCTCTTTGTAAATCATCCAAAAGGTTGTCAGCAATAACCCTTTCTTGAATTCTTAAAGTCAAAGTAATTCAGTGCATATATTTGTCTTTTTCTTTGTTCCACCGGTTTAACAAAAGATAGCTTCTTCCCGACTTGGTTACAACAATACGATCAAATCTACATTCCACAGGGACTTCTGTAGCAATATGAGTCAAAGCCCATAGATCTTATTTTATTTGCAGGTATTTCGGCTAAAATTAATTTCTAGGTACAAACACAAGCCATTATCAAAACTTTACCCAGCAACATGTTAAAAAGTAAATGAGATTATGGGGAAATCGTTAAAATCTCCTATACGGTGATCATATCCTCAACAAAGATTGAATAATCCCATTCAGGGAATACACAAAAAGATTATGTTATATTCCAGAAACATTGCAAAGAAAAATTCTCTAATAGGTGAAATAAGTTGATAGTTTTACTCAAAAAGTATGTAAGAAAAGTACATGAAATGGAACCATGACATTAGAACAAAAATATCTGGTAAAACCTGTTCCCAACTATCAACTCAAAATTTATTCAATTCCACATAGGGGATAGTAAAATGGCGCTAGAGGAAACCAGTAATAGCCTAATGCTAATGGACTAAGATATTGCCATAACTGACGAATGACATCTAGTATGTCGTTTTGGTACATGCACATGCGACAACTTCCAATTGTTTAAAATCAATTCATTGCCAAGAAATACACATCTTAATGCATGGAAACCTGTCTTCTAAAACACTAAAGATAATAAACATATATATTTTAAATATGAAATCCTACCTCGTATATCCCATAAGGTTCAAGCAGTCTATGGAAGGCAGCCACCTTTTCCGAAATTCCTTACTTGTTCCTTACCTTTGGTTTTAAAACACATATAAAGATGATATCAATTTACAAGAATCAATGAGACTAGAGATCACTTAATCTTGGTAGTAAGGCTCAAAGATCATGCTCTCGTCAAAGTAATTTGCGTGCCTTACCACACAACCGGATCTCCCCATACTAACCCAAGAAAATAATTACTTCTTTTTTCTAAAAAAAAAAAAAAGAAAAAAGCAAGCAAGCTATATTTACAAAAAGGAAATAAATGAGAACAAAGAAGAAATAATGCAGTTACGCTGACCTGTATTCAAAAAGAATTCTACTGCGATAGTAAATCTTACCCGATTTAATATATGTAGTACAACGAATTTCACCTGAAAGAATAGGTGAAAACACGCATTCGTTGAACCCTAACAATGTAGAAGAACCCTAATAATATAGAAGGAATCAGGGTTGTAAAATAAATGGAAGGGGAGGGAGGGAGGGAAGTATCATAAAACCCCTCGATAAGAGCTCATCACATTTGTGGAAGAAGAAGGTTGGTTTGGGGGAGAAGAAGAAGACGATACGGAAGGAGGAGAGGTTGAAGATGATTGATTTATTAAAAAAAATATTTCGACAAATTTTTTTCTTAATTGAAGTGTTAATTGAAGACAATTGTCATAAAATTAATTTTTCAAAATAAATTATATGTTTTTAAATATTTTTAACTTAAATTTTTACATAATAAATGTTTTAGGTTGTTAATTTGATTTTCTAAAAAGATTTGGGTGCAAATGAAAAAAAACCCAAAATTAAGGGTCAAAATCGAAGAATATGTCCAACTTTTGAATCAATATTGTTGATTTTGGTGTCAGATGATTAAATTTGCATGATCCACTTTAAATGACTTAAATTGGAGAATGACATTTTAGAGGACCAATTTTGAAAGTAGACCTCTTTAAAGGACTACTTTTGTGATTAGTCCCACGAACCTTTACCTCTTTAACATGAATTCCACTAACTTTCCACTTGACAGAAGGAGAGACAAACACAACAAAATGACCATTGTTGTCGAAGATGATGATGAAGAGAACAGTGAAGCGTATCAAGAAGCATTTCGTAATTTGTGCTACTACAAACATGAAGATTAGCAAAGCAAAAGCATGGTTGGCCGTGAAACATGAGATGTGCATGTTTCTTTATTTCATCAAGCAACAAGAAGTTTCAAGCAATTTGCAAAATAACCATTTTCTTTCCAAAGCTTTTCATCAAGTCCTCTCACTTTTGGACCTTGAGGACAAGGCCCTTTTAAAGGGTGGAGGAATGATATGGGTACGGATAGATATATATTATAAACAGTAATCTATTAATGTAATATTACATTATATATATATATATATATATATAACTGCTACACAATCATATCTAATACTAAACATTATCTAATACAATATATATATATATATATATATATATATATATATATATATATATATATATATATATATTGTATTAGATAATATTTAGTGATGACGCATACTCTCCCTCTTGGGATCGTACCCGTCCACGTGGCCAAATCATCTGATCCCGCTACGTCTCCCGACCCCCCTCTCCAAGATTCTCCGACCCCAGGTAAGCCAACCCTCGAGTTTCCGACCCCTTTAAATATTGTAAATATGCTTGCTACTGTACCAACCCCTCGTATTCTACACGTGCAGGTATGGCTTCCTTAATCGTTAAGCAAAGGCAACCGCCCCCTCTGGCCAACCAGAGAGTGGTGTCATATGTCAGCTATGACGTTATCTTCCACTTCCCGAATGCGTTGTCAACCCCCACAGGGCTCGACCGCCCTGCTTCCCCAATAAAGAGCGAGGGCTCGGGGGTCATAAGATGTGAGCGGAGCACGGCATGCACCGAGGGTAACATGCAGGCACCACGTGCCCTGCCCTATGAAGCCTACCTCGACATCACGTGCCTATTTCCTCCCAGACTCAAAGATTCCACGTACCCTACTCTACGGGTACACGTAAATACTCTACTACCCTCGGGCAGGCATGCATGCCGACGCGTGCCCCGGTGAAGTTACATATATGCCCTTCCCCTCGCCCTATAAATAGGGAAGCAGGTTAGTCATAAAGGGGGCCAAGCACAACTTACTCTCCCCTGAGATCATGCAGTTCCCGATATAAGCAAGAGGTAGTCCCACCTAGTGAGAGAAAGTGCGGAGCCCGAGCCAAGGAGGTCGGAAGAGTTCAAGATTTGTCCGAGGAAGTAGTTTGAAGGGAGATCGTGCGAACGAAACCCGAACCCCCAAGGGTGGTGGATAGTTGCAGCCGAAGGCTCCCCCCCAACGGAGTTCACACCTCGCCAGGAGCTTGCCAAATCCAGGATCATCTTAGGTCGGGACCGGTGTGCGAACAGCCTTGGTGACAGGCCCGACGATCCGGAGGCGTCATCAGTGGCGTCGTATATGGGAAACGTCACTAGAGTCCATGAGGTAGCCTAAGGAATGAGCCTGGATTCGGTTAATTCTCACTTTGTGAACAGTATTCTTCGTTTTCAGTCCCCTTTGCAAATATTTTCCCAAGCTGTCATGGCGATTTCCCCCCCCCCCCCCCACCACTCTGGTGAGTCAATCTCCTCCACGCCTGAGGCTCCGAGTCAGCATGCGTACGAGTCCCCGAGTCGGGAAGAAACCCCAGATGACGGAACCACCACTGAAGTCCATCTGACTATGAGCAAGTTAGATCGTATGCTGGAAACTACGGCGGAGCGAGGTGCCCGATGGGTGCGGCAGCAGGAAGTACGAGCTAGGCGAAGATGGACTCCACCCCTGCTACTACAGCGCGGGTTAACGAGTACTATCGAAGGCAAGATGAGGCCCGCCGGGCACGAGCAGAAGCTGAACGCGCCAGTGTTCGAGGGGATCGACCCCGGGGGAGCCAACACTCGGGCGGTTTCCGTCCGCATCCAGGTACGACCAGTAATAACCAGCAGTTTATTGACATGATGTCTCAGTTAAAAAGAGAAGTGCAAGCCCTGAAGAAAGACCGAAATGGAGAAATGGAAGAAGAGGAGAAAGGCAGTCCTTTTGCCCCTCACATATTGGCCCCGGAGATCCCGATATCCATGCGCCTGTCTAAACCGGTGGTGTACACGGGGGATCGAAACGCAAAAGATCCTCGAGATCACATCAACCAGTTTCTGGCAATGATGGATATCCTCAATGCTCATGATCACGCCCGGTGCTGAATCTTTCGATCTACTCTAATCGGAAGGGCGCAGGCCTGGTTCTCCCAACTACCCAAGGGATCCATCTATAGCTTCGAGGACCTGCGAGAACTGTTCGTGCGACAGTTTGCATGCAATCGCCGCTATCCGAAGACAGCTGGGCACTTAATGACGATGGTTCAAGGTGAGGCAGAAAGCTTGCGGGACTACATGTGGAGGTTCGGCGACGCAGTTATCGATGTAAGGCATGTGGATCCCCACATACTGTCAGAGTTCGTAGCCCAGGGAACCCGGTCGGTAGAGTTTGCTGAATCGCTGGTGAGACACCCGGCCCAAACCCTAGAAGAGCTCATGCAGAAAGCAGAAAGATATATGCTGCTCGAGGATACGCGGCTCGCTAAGCAAAGATTACCGGGACCTGATGATCGTACAAAGAACAAACGAGGGGAAAACAACCGAGGCCGACATGATGTGGTGAAAAGGTATTTAGAACCCCTCCCATTGGCCCCTTTGAAAATCTATAACGCTAAAGTATTGCAAGTAATGGAGGGACATCCGGACCTCCGATGGCCACCCCAATCGCGGAACTCGGAGAACATGCGCCAAACTGAGAAGTGGTGCCTGTTTCATCGAAGCTGGGGGCATAAAACTGAGCAATGCGATCATCTGAGAGTGGAGATTGAACGCCTGCTAAAGATGGGATATCTACAACAGCTCCTCGGAAGGAGAGATGCCCCCCGAGGAAGGAGCAACCTGAAGAGAGGAGAGAGGTTACTCAACCTCGGGAGCAGGTACAAGAGGTGCGTCGGAGCCTGGAACACCCCGAGAGGGAGAGAGAAAGCTCCCAAGCCCGAAGAAGAAGGTACGAGGGTGGATCGGCATCCGAGGAACGAGGCCAGCCTCAGTATCTGCCTCTCCCGCCCTCAAACTATCTGCACAACCCCTTTTCCGGAAGAACCATCAACATAATCGAAGGAGGTCCGTTGGCGGCCTCGTCGGCACAGAGGAAGCGAAAGTTTCTCAAAGAAACTCAACGGGTTAATTTGAAATACCATGTCTTTTCTACTAGCATATGTGCACCCCCTGAAATTACCTTCGGGCCGGAAGACTTGGTGGACATCGTGCATCCTCATGACGATCCCATAGTGATCCAAGCCATGATCCATGGGGCTGAGGGGCCAGAGTTCTGATAGATACGGGAAGCTCGGTGGATGTGATGCACCTGCCCACCTTTCTAGCTCTGGGACTTCAGTTGGAGCAAATAATCCCCGAGAAGACCCCACTGGTTGGTTTCGATGGGAGTCCGAGCGAGACCGAGGGTTACGTTCCACTCCTGATGTCCTAGGGTGAAGGGCACTTACGAAGAATGGAGGAAGTCAGGTTTTGGATCATCAATGCACTGGCAAAAACTTATAATGTGATCTGTGGGCAACCTTCCATCCGCTTGTTCGAAGCCGTGCCCTCGGTTCTTCACTTAAGGGTAAAATTTCCTACCATGAATGGGATCGGAAAAGTTAGAAGAAATCAAGCCAGGGCTCGAGAGTGTCGGCTGAACACGATCGCCACAGTGGAGAAAGAGGAAGGTGATGATCAGAGGAGTCAAGGTGAGCCTCGGAGGCCCGAGGCGGGTAAGTCGTATCCAACAGAAGAACTCAAGACAGTTGAAGTAGTCCCAGGGGAGTCCGAGAAAGCAGTGAAGATGGGAACAAACATAGACCCACCCGTGGAGATACAACTCCTCGAAACCCTGCGAAAATTCCAGCTCGTGTTCGCATGGGAAGGCGGACCCCCGGCGCACATTAGCCCGTATGTATACAAGCATTGCCTCGATGTTCGTCCCGACGCTAAACCAGTTCAGCAAAAGAAGCGTAAGATGGGTTCGGAGAGGAATAAGGTGATCAAGTCCGAAATACAGGGGCTGATCGGGTTAAATCAGATCTGAGAGGTTCAGTATCCCGAGTGGTTAGCCAATGTTGTCTTGGTCCTAAAATCTGGAGGTCGGTGGAGAATGTGCGTCGATTTCACCAACTTAAACAACGCCTGTCCAAAGGATTGTTTCCCCCTCCCGAGCATCGATCAGCTGGTAGACTCCACGGCGGGCTGCGCTTTGCTTTCCACGATGGACGGAGATCAAGGATACAATCAGATCCCGATGGCGCAGAAGGACCAGGAGAAGACTAGCTTCATCACGGACTTCGCTACGTACTGTTACCTTGTTATGCCTTTTGGGTTAAAAAATGCAAGGGCCACCTACCAGAGGTTTATGAATACAATGTTCGCTCCGATGATTGTCAACAACCTGGAGGTATACGTGGACGATATTGTCGTCAAAAGTCAAGAAGCTAGCCAGCACAATGATGACCTCGTTGAAGCCTTCGAAATCATGGACAAGTTCGGCCTAAAGGTGAACCCCCACAAATGCTCCTTCGGGATACAAGGAGGCAAGTTCCTAGACTTCCTTGTTACCCAGCGAGGAATCGAGGTAAATCCAGAGAATGCCAAGGCCATCTTGGAAATTTCGGCGCCTAGCACGATCCGATGTGCAGCGACTCATAGGGAGGATGGTCTCGCTCAACCGCTTTATCTCGAAGGCGGCCGAGAAAGGATTGCTCCTTTTCAAAGTTCTCCGCAATGTCAAGGATTTCCAGTGGACTGACGCCTGCCAGAAGGCGTTCGACGATCTGAAGGGGTATTTGCTTCGCCCACCCCTCTTGGTTAAGCCACAGTCGGGAGAAAGACTCTACGTGTACCTTGCTGTCGGGAAAGAGGTAGTGAGCGCGAAGCTGGTCCGAGCGGAAGGACGGGATCATCTCCCGGTGTACTACACGAGCCGAACCTTGAAGGACACCGAGACGCGCTACTCCTCCATCGAGAAGTTTGCTTTCGCCTTGGTCACTACAGCCAGGAGAAAGGTCTTATTCTTGACTCATCCAATTACAATACTCACCAAGCACCCCATACGGGCCATCCTTAGTCATCCCCAAGTGTCGGGAAGGATGGTGAAATGGGCAGTTGAGCTCAGAGAATACGACATCCAGTACGCATCATGACCGTCAATAAAAGCCCAGGTGCTGGCTGACTTCATAGTGGAGACCAACAAGGCTCCCGAGGAAGGTGATGCAGAGAAAACATGGAAAGTCTATGTCGATGGGTCTTCTAGCAATGGCGCTGGAGGAGCAGGTGTGGTGTTCAAGCTTGCGCACGAGGATCAGCCAGAGGAAGTATTATCGTTTGCGGTAAAGATAGGATTCCCGGTATCAAACAACAAGGCAGAGTACGAAGCACTGTTGATCGGAATGAGGTTGGCTAAGGAGGGGAAGATGGTTCAAATTCACGTGCCCAACGACTCGCAGCTAGCGGTGCAGCAGGTGAAAGGGACGTACGAGGCCAGAGACGAAAGGATGAGAGAATACTTGAGCGCAGTACAAAAGTCTCAGGAGAACTTCGAAGAATTTACACTCGAGCAAATCCTGCGGGCCGAAAATGAGGAAGCTGATATCCTGTCTCGTACAGCCGCGGGCATGCTTCCTATCGGGACACGACAGGTAACCTTTCTTACTATCAGCTCGTCGGAAAAAAGTCATGTAGCGATGGAAGTGTTAAACTTAGAAGGGGGTGAACGGCAAGGATGGATGACTGAGGTAAGAGCGTACCTGCTGAACCCGGAAAAATACGAACACAACAGGGAGCTGGGAAAAAGGGTCGCTCGGTTCTTCATAAAAGATGGAGTGCTATACCGGAAAGGATTCTCGCAGCCTTACCAGCGCTGCCTAACCGAAGAAGAAGCCATGGAAGTGACGAGAGAAATACAAGGAGGGGGTTGTGGAAACGACTCCGGAGGAAGAAGCCTCGCGCAGAAGATACTCCAACAAGGGTATTTTTGGCCCACCATACAGAAAGATGCGAAGGCCTTTACGCGACAGTGCGAACAGTGTCAAAAGCACGCCTCCATGTCCTACTTACCTGAAGCTGCCTGGGAGCCTAACCTTGTTCCTTTCCCTTTTGATAAGTGGGGCATCGACATAGTAGGACCCCTGATCCAGGACCGATGGCAGAAGAAGTACCTCTTGGTGGCTGTTGACTACTTCACAAAGTAGGTCGGTCGAGGCCGAGCCCATGGCACAGATCACTTCGGTGGCGGTTATCAACTTCCTCTGGCGTAACATCGTTTGCAGATTCGGGGTGCCCAGGATCCTGGTCAGTGACAACGGATTGCAGTTTACTAGTGATCAACTCGCAAGGTGGTGTGAGCATTGGAAAATTCAGCATCGTTTTACCTCTGTGGGGTATCCCCAGTCAAATGGCCAGGTTGAGGTCACGAACCGTACTCTACTCCAGGGATTGAAAGCCCGCCTCCTGGGTTATCAAGGAAAGTGGGTCGAGGAAATCCCAGGTCTGTTGTGGGCATACCGAACCACTGCCCGATCGCCTACCGGGGAAACTCCATTCAGTCTGTCCTATGGTCACGAAGCTGTCACGAGGAGAATAGCAATGACGAACACATGGTCCTAGAGCTGGACCTCTTAGAAGAGCACAAACAGCAAGCCGCGCTTCGGAGCGCTCAATACACGACCAGTATGGCAAAGTACTACAACAAACGAGTGAGAGACCGAACTTACCAAGTCGAAGAATTAGTCCTATGCGGAGTAGGGGCATCGAAACCTGTGGGAAAGTTGGATCCAGAATGGGAGGGGCCCTTCCAAATATCTCGCATCCTAAGAGCAGCTACATATCAGATGCGAGATATGAAGGGTCGCACCTACCCCCGTTCTTGGCATGTCTTGAACCTTCGAAAATTCTAGCCTTAACTACCGCTTGCAAGACTGAGGCGACGTCTCCCGTCGGAAAAACGAAGGGAGACCCGAGTCCAGGTAACTAAATAAACTTTGTGAGTTTTAATTACCAGGGTGTGTGTACTATCTACTTAGCCTCGTGTAATCTAGAGAACTACGTGTGCCTTGATTCCCAATTTTACTGCGAGGGATACGTAGGAAGCTCGGAAGTTACTCGAGTTCAGCCCCAAAATATAAAAATAATCTATGTACACCACACACAAGCACGAAGATAAACTGACGATGCAGGTACAGAAAATGGAAAAATTCGATTAAAGAAAAGAGCGGGTTTTACATAGTAGGGGACGAAGCCCCCTACAAGTCACTTCGCCCACCACCCACTCCTATGGTGGGCGAAGTCAAAAAGAAAAAAAAAGGGGAAAAGAAAAACAACTACAGGCCGACAAGGGCCACTATTCTACTAACTAAGGCCACTCTGGGCCACCTTCCTTCGTCCTCCTCATCTTCATCAACGGTCCTCGCGGCGACGCTTTCCGGCCCGGATGGCTGCCCTCCGCTCCTCCTCCGTCATCTCCCGTATTATCCGCTCGGGGGTAGGGCTCCTTGATCCACTCAGAGGGGCCATTGGCGCCGGAAGGGTCATAGCAGTAGGCGCAGCAGGAACAACGAGAACCGAGGTACGATCCCTAGAACGTCAGGGCTCGACCCTCGGATGACAAGATCCATCAAACGAAGGGATCACCAAGTTCGGAGGTACCCCGGGGAGCCGGTACACAACACTCATGCACAGGTCATAACCCATGCCCATAAAGGTCTTGACGTCCTCCTCACCAATAACTGTGGAGGATTTCGTCTTCTTGGCTGTGTTGATACGAGCATTAGAAAGCCCCTCGGCCAGCTTCTTTTCAAATTCGGCCCGAGCCGCATCTACTTCGGCCTGCTTCCGAGCCTCGAACTCTGCCCGCGAAGTATGTGCCATCACCAATGCCGCCTCCACTTCTGCCCGCCGCGTCTCGGACCGCTCCAAATCAGCCATCACCGAATCTACAGGCTCCGCGAGTCTTGATCCATCTCTCTCAGATTCCTCACCTGCTCCGATAGAATGCGCTCCCTCAACCCTGACTCCTCCAGCGCGGCCCAAAGCGACGCTGCTTCGTCCCTCAGTTTCGAGCTTTCTTCCCCCCAGGCTCTCCTCGCTTCTGCCAGCTCTTTGCGGTATTTCTCCGTCACTCCTTGGTGGAGGTGAGCCATCGCTTGAGCCCCCTGCACCCGCTGGGAATCCCGAGAGGATAGAATCTCCCAGGTGTCCAGTTCCCGAGCCACAAACAACATCTGAGAAAGGAGAAGGAAAGTAAGAAAAGAATGCGCAAAAGGAACTTCGAGAAGGAAAAAAGAGAAGGTAACTTACATCCAAAACGCTACGGGAAAGACGAGCCAATAGGTGAGCACCATCCTCCTGGCTAAGGCGCCCCTGCTCCTCGGGTTCCAAGAACCCATCCACCCAGTCTCGAAGCCCCTGTGGAATGAAGATAGATTGAGGAGGCAGAGGACCCCTACTCGTCCCCTCTTCCGAAGGAACTGCGGGGGTCGGGGATCGCAAAACGTCGGGAGCCTCGGGCTCAACAGAATGCCTCGGGATCTGCAGAAGCACTCGGATCAACAGAAAGAGTCTCCCTCAAAGGACCATCCTCTGACTGGCCCACCGAAGAGCCGAGAGGAAGGTCACTTATAAAATGGTCGCGACTCGGGGTAGCACTGGCTCTGGGGGGGGCTCGACGGAAGGGAAGAAGACGTATTATTCTCCGAGGAGAGGGGGTCGGGAGGCGCAACCGGACTCACCCGACGCCGCTCTGAAGTAGCCTGCCCCTCGAAGGGAGGAGAGTCGTCATCCGAAGGGATTATCTGGGCAGCATCTGCAGAGGAATTGCCCATGGTATGTGTGGACAACTCAACCCCTGGAAAAGGGAGAACAAGAAGAATTCAGTACCAAGATCAATAAAAATAGTCACATGGTTAAGGAAAGAGGAAGAAAACCTACCGAAAGGAGAGCCACGTCCCAACGGGACGCCGACCCCATTGATAAACTCCGAGCCATTTTGCAGGCCCACCATGATCAGGGCTCGAGGGCGCTCAAGGATCGACATTGAGTCATAAGTGGTCGAAAATAATCCTTGGCGTTCCAGATACCCTGTATCCGAGGAGGGGTTGAGAGCATCCACATAGCTCACGCCCCACCGAGAGGACACTCCCCATTGCCCACTGCGAGGGTGAAGGAAGAAGTAGCGGCTCCGCCAAAAGCGGTTGGTGGGGAAGCCGGTCAAAACTTTGGCCAAGAAAAAATTCACAGATTGACGAGCTATCAGTTCGAAAAACGGATAGCTCTGTCTCACAAGACGAAGGGCAAAGGCCCCAAACAAAACAGTAGGAGTCAAAGGAATGTTGTGATAATAGCACAGAAGGGTTAAACCTACCAGACAGCGGTAGGAGTGGGGGACTAGTTAACTCGGGCAAATTTGCAGAAAGTTGAAAACGAGGGCCAAGAAGGGATGGAAAAAGCGGCGGAGTCCATTTTGGACTTGATCGGAATAGACAGTAAAAAAACCAGCAGGAGGATTGTAGGCTCGTTCATCAGGGGTCGGGATCCTCACCTCCATATCCAGGACGCCATGCTGGTTCAGCAGTGCCTGCACAGTCTCAGCCATCCCAATGGAGGGAGTAGAGCCGGCACACCCTGCACCCAGCATCTGAAAGGGATGGACTTCACCGGCGACCAACTGGAACCCCTCTTCCGGAGCGTCGTAGGGTGCCCGGTCAGAAAGAGCAGCGACAATGTCGTCAGCCACAGGGTCATGATGAAAGAAGTCATCATCCGCCACCATAGGCTGGCGAGCGGCAGCAGCAAGGTGGTTCTCCGTTCTCTAACAAGTCCGCGAGGCGACCGCCTGCGAACTACGGCGGACCGGGCTCTCTTCTTTTCTTCTGCAAAGTACTTCCTCCTAATGTTTAAATTTCTAGAAAAATTGTTTCCTTCCTTTAAGCCTTCTTTATAGTCCTTAAAAATCCTCAAAACCGAGTCTTGCCAAAACTGCCAGTTTCGGTACAGAAACTTTGGAAGTCCGAAAACCATATCAACGCTTTGAGTCTTTCTCTGAAATTTTTACCATATAATTTTGATTGTGTAAGATAACGTTTATGTTCAGAAACCTTCTTCAACCAAAGCCATTTGAGGGGTCTAAAAATGAGAAATACGTACCACTGTCCAGAAAATCCGAAAACAGCTCCTAACTTTCATGATTTATTTAAAATATCAAACCTTGTCCTATTGATCTGATTTTGAAACTACATGATGTTGAACATTGAACACCTCAATCGATTTCAGATTATCATGTCGTTTGAAAGTCCGATTAAAGGTGAATCCGAGACTGCTACAGTTTTAACCTCATATTTGCATTAACCTTTTGTTTAACTAATTTATGTTGCAAAAGCTATCCAAATCATAAAATTGATCATTAATACATACTCATTACATACTAATAATGATGTTAGATCAGTTGATCATAAGTTAGAATCGTGTTTAATATTTTTCATGGATTTTGCAACATTAAGATGACATATAGTTTATTTTACGGTTGATCTTTCAATTTCTTTAACTTTAAGTGAAGTATTGTGTTTATCTTGTGATCTAACCATCTAATATAGTTTACTAGCATCATAACTATTCTCTAAACATGAATTTTAATTAGATCTACATTTTTACAATTTATTTTAATTGTTATTAGTGATATATGCAATATTATGTTATTTAATACTAATAATTATAAGAAAAATAGTTTTTACCAAAGTTATATATATGATATGATTTTATACAAGGGCTTACTTAAGTATTTGTTCAGTGTTAACATCATGGTAAAACTTTTGATTTAAGATTATTATGTAATAAGTAATTTACTAGAATTTTGTTAAGAAATGTTGTTTTAAAAAGGTTTAAATATGCAATTATACATAAGTATATATTAATATCAAATATGTTGTTAATAAATTAGAAATGGAGACTTTAATTATTATTTGTAACTGATTTAGTCTTCGACTTGTTACTTTGAAATGGTAAATCTCATTATTTATATTTTTTTCGTCATTGTTAAAGTTAAAATAGGTAAATGTTGGATTTATCCAAAATTAACAATAATTAGATATTTAATTGAACTTCTTTAAATATGATAAATATTGAAATATATGTTTATGGTTGTAAATTTGTGAGCAAACAATTGATATATCTTTTTGATTTATTTAAGGTTCGACAATTATCGACGTTAATCAAGAATTTCCCATACGGTAAAATGTGAGGTTTGATTTCTGATTTGTTCAAAACCCTGTTTGGCATGGGAAACTTGGACATAACAATTGTGATTCTTTGTTTCGAATGACGAGCAACATTCTATCACCATTTTAATGCTTTTATATTGATATTCATAATCATTTTTCTTGCCTATTGTTAAATCAAATCTCATTTAATTCATAATCAGAAATTTTCTTCATAATCATAATTATCCTGGTATCATGATCACCCTATCGATTCTTGAATTGTGCAACGAGCAACGAACTATGTTCCGCCTATGTAGCTCAAAAACGAGCAACGGATATTATCCGGCTTACTAGCTCATCTCTGATAATTCTGTTTCACCCATTGGGACGCCTTTGGGAAGTTGGGCCCAGGGATTGAGAACATTTACTGCTGGGCAGCAAAGGGCTGTCAGTTTAAGTATTTCAACTTAATACCCATTCTGTCTAAGCGCCGCTTGCAGCTAGGAGTTGGTTGTGACCCCCGTGTTAGATTGACATGTACTCGAGCATGTCTTCTGTTCTGTTGTGAGGTAGCTCCTCGTAGGGAGGTATACGATTGAATTTTGGGAGTTAAGGTTGGATCTGTTATATGTAATTGCACAAGTTCATTTTCTCGTTATTCTGAATATTCCAGTATTATCGTTAAACCGATAATTTCAGTTCAACGATGCAGATGTAATTATTCTGGTCATTCTTGTTCGTTTTGTTCTGATTTACTGTTTGATATTTGTCATGATCTAAGAATTTCACTAAGTCATTAAACACTTACTCCTCTTTTGTTCTATATGTCCCTTTCTCAGAGTAAGATTGGTATAGCAGCACGGATGGAACGAATGATCGACAAGTCCGCTTTTTGGAAACTTTGCAAAAGTTGTTAAGTGTTTGATTTTGTATTTACATCATTTTAAAATTGAAAAATGTATTTGTATTCCAAAGACTTCCGTTGTATTTAAAGTAAAATTATTTTATTATAATGCTATGGTTTTGATCCTGGTCAGTGAGACCCCTTCCTATGAGATACAGTTCGGTCTAAGTTGGGTTTGTTAGGTGGCCAACACCGGACCAATTCAGATTGGATTGTGACTCGTGGGGCGCGATTCTCACAAAAATAGACGGTCCGAAAGCCAACAGGGGGACTGTTTGCCCGGTCCCAAGACTTTGGGATCAACACCGCCACATTCTCCCTCGCCACATTGTGCTTAGCGAGAAAGTAGTCAACAGAAGCTTGAGTCACCGAACTAGCGAGGTCACTCACGCTCACAGCTTGCCTCTTGGACGCCGTTCCCTTCTCAAGAACAGCAGAAGCGGCGGTGCGCTTTCCCCGGCGGGTGGCCGGAGAAGAAGGCGGCATCGATCGGGACGGAGACACGGGAGGAGTAGAACCAGAAGTAGAGGCGGCAGTGTTGGCAGACGACATAATCACGGCGAAAAAGGGAAGCAGAGAAGGTGATAATTGCGAGAGAAAAGCGGAGAAGGTAAAAAGGCTATAAGCCCTAGGAACTGCTGCGTAAGATGTCTAAATAGATGGGCAAAAAGGCGGTATAATTCCCGCTCATTATCCAAGAGCCGCAGGTGATGACACGTATCGCTCAGCGTGCGAGGAAAGTTTTAGGAATCCCGAGAAATCGGGAAGTGAGACAGACGCGCGATCAGATGATTAGACCCCTTAAGGTTTTATTTTCTGCCACGTTCTACGAACTGTGACAGAAACTGGAGGACTTATGATGACGCATACTCTCCCTCTTGGGATCGTACCCGTCCACGTGGCCAAATCATCTGATCCCGCTACGTCTCCCGACCCCCCTCTCCAAGATTCTCCGACCCCAGGTAAGCCACCCCTCGAGTTTCCGACCCATTAAATATTATAAATATGCTCGCTACTATACCAACCCCTCGTTGAACCCACGAGGGGAGGTCGTATTCTACACGTGCAGGTATGGCCTCCTTAATCGTTAAGCAAAGGCAATCGCCCCCTCTGGCTAACCAGAGGGTGGTGTCATATGTCAGCTATGACGTCATCTTCCACTTCCCGAATGCGTTGTCACCCCCACAGGGCTCGACCGCCCTGCTTTCCCAATAAAGAGCGAGGGCTCAGAGGTCATAAGATGTGAGCAGAGCACGGCATGCACCGAGGGTAACATGCAGGCACCACGTGCCCTGCCCTACGAAGCCTACCTCGACATCACGTGCCTATTTCCTCCTAGACTCAAAGATTCCACGTACCCTACTCTACGGGTACACGTAAATACTCTACTACCCTCGGGCAGGCATGCATGCCGACGCGTGCCCCGGTAAAGTTACATCTATGCCCTCCCCCTCGCCCTATAGGGAAGCAGGTTAGTCATAAAGGGGGCCAAGCACAACTTACTCTCCCCTGAGATCATACAGTTCCCGGTATAAGCAAGAGGTAGCCCCACCTAGTGAGAGAAAGTGCGGAGCCCAAGCCAAGGAGGTCGGAAGAGTTCAAGATTTGTCCGAGGAAGCAGTTTGAAGGGAGATCGTGCGAACGGAGCCCGAACCCCCAAGGGTCGTGGATAGTTGCAGCCGAAGGCTCCCCCCCAACTGAGTTCACACCTCGCCAGGAGCTTGCCGAATCCAAGATCATCTTAGGTCGGGACCGACGTGCGAACGGCCTCGGTGACAGGCCCGACAATCCGGAGGCGTCATTATTTAGTATTAGATATGATTGTGTAGCAGTTATGTTAGTGGAGAAGTTACGTAGTTACTTATTTGTTTATAATTTAGGAAAAGTGTTTTTAAAGAAGTATCTTTAAAAGTTTCTAAAAAATAAGAAGAATAAAGAAGTATCTTTAAAAAAATTATGTTCATAGGAGTTTGTTCAATCATCGAATTAGAACACATCTAAAGGATTTTGATCCTTATCAATTCTCCACCCGTATAAACACCCATTACCACCATCGTTGGCGCAGCCAAAAATTGTAAGGAAGCTTGCTCACGTATATTTAAGTCTAGGGTAATTGTCAAGCTCCACATTTGAATAAAATACCAGATATTGTAATTTCTTTTCATTCACAATGATCAAAAGAGTAAGTTTTTCTTTCTCGAGTCTCTGTGCTTTCTGTGCAATATTTGATATTGTCAATACAAAAATTTGAGGAGCAAACCACATCTTTACAAAGAAGACAAACAATAAGAGAGAAATTCATCGCCTCCTTTCGAAATATAAGGCAACTTCATTTAGTGGGCCTTCAAATTCCATGACTCAAGTAGTAAGATACATTCGTTATTGGATCCCAATGTTGTTAAAGGCGTTGGGCGTAAGGCGGGGCGCTTCACATGCTCAAAGGCGTAAGCCCTTGGGCCCAAGGCGTAAGCCCCATAAATATCAATATTTTTTATTTTTTAAATATAAATAATAGTAAATAAAATTACAAATAAAATATTTAATGAGCTAAAAGAACTTGAAATAGCCTTAAAAATGTCCAAAAAAATATTTGAGCTAAGACCAAGTTGCTAGTGTGCAAAAATGATAGAGTTATTGAACAATTGTTCACAAAAGATCCATATTAAAAATACTAAATGTTCAAAACTCGTGCACCACAAATGAAAATAAGTTCTACAAAATGCAATGGTTAATAGAAAAACAAAGTACTGAGCGATGGAGATTAAGATTGCAAAATCCTTATTGTAGGGAAATATAATGAAGTGATGAGCAAGCCAAAATAGTGAAAAGAAAATATAGAGGAAGTCAAAACTAAGGGTTTTTTGTTTTCAAAGTTTCTTAATTAAGCTTTTTAAGTATAACTAAAGCTATTCCTTGTGAGTAGTTTAATTTGTACAATGTTGGACTTATTTTATCGATTTTTAATTGTTAATATGGGTCACATGTCTTTTATTTGATGCTTTGGGCTAAAAAGTGACATTTTTTAGCAACTTTTGAAAGGCGTACGCCCATTGAGCTGGGCTATGCCCCATCGCTTTTTGCACCCTAGGTACACCCCACAAGTGGCCTCAAACTTGCGCCTTAAGGTATTTTGAGGCTAAGTTTTGCCCCGGAGCACGCCTTTAACAAGACTGTTGGATTCTAATTAATTGTGTTGGTAGGGGTGAACGGCGCTATATGACATTCACTTGTTTGGTGTGCTGGCCCACAATATAAAGGGACTATCTAAGTTATTAGCAAAAGGGTCCTGAACTATAGGGTTGTACAAGTCCCGCCCGACCCGCTCAACCCGCAACCCACA
Organism: Misopates orontium; assembly: GCA_946800315.1. Classification (NCBI taxonomy): domain Eukaryota; kingdom Viridiplantae; phylum Streptophyta; class Magnoliopsida; order Lamiales; family Plantaginaceae; genus Misopates; species Misopates orontium. Next base: position 25,751,958 of record OX326947.1, read on the forward strand.
TGATTTCATTGTTAACTTAACCCGTACTGGCTGAAAAATTGGTCACCCGCAAACTTTGGGTATGATCATTTTTTTAGCGACTATCTGCCCGAATCCGCCCTTGTCCACACCTACTATCGAATATTGTTGATTTTGGGAAAGTAAGAGATAATGTAGGGTGAGATAACCTTAATGAGGAGTGGTAAAATATTGCAATTGATGTAATAAAGTTCAATTTTTTAGTATAAAAACATAAGGGTTCTGTCTTCTACTCAAAATATTGAATTGTTGATTAATTAGACTAATCCATGTGTCAAGAAATAATGAGTGTGAATAATTATCTACTTAATATTTTTATGGCATTTTTTTCTCTGGACATTTCTTGAGGGACTATTTATTGATTGTTGTTCAATTAACATCAAGCGTTGTTATTTCATCTCATCATTGCTATTGAGTACAAGAGTTTTTACTAGTATTACATATCTCTTTTTTTCTCTTTTTGATTTTCTAGAAAACATTGGACTTGAGGAATACTAGTTATGAAATATGACGTGATTCCTTTGATTTAATTGTAGCATTTTTCTCACTAATTAAACACACAACCCGCCCGCAACTTACCCACAATCCGCATGAATCATTGTTAACTTAACCACGCGGATTGAAAAACTGGTAACCCATTAACTTTGTGTATAATCATTTTTTGAGTGACAACCCGCCTGAACCGGCCCTTGTACACCCCTACTGAACTACCAAGACCATACATTGCTCATATAAAGAGGCAATGATAATAATCCAGAATAGTTGAAGTAAAGTTGCACCCAAGGACTTAAATGATTAGAACTTTAAAACAATAAATAAATTAGGAATAAATACAAAATTTGACCTCTCACTTTGCCCCTTTTGCGTTTTTGACATGTAGGCTTTTTAGGCCGCAATCTTGTTTGTATTTACCACTTTCTATTCCGAATTACACTGACTTATAACGTGCGCGTGAGTTTTCGTGTTCGTAGTTGGAGTGTCATGTTTGCGTCCTACGTGTAATTAGTCACACATACATGTGATTTCAGCGCTTAAAAGTTACATAATATTTTTAAAGATATGCATTGAAAATTTTAAATAAATTTAAAAATATTTTCAATTCTAGTTTATATAAAATTTTATTATTTGTTAATCAAATGGTTTAAATTATTTTTACATTTGAATAATGTAAAAAGGGATAAAGAAATTACAGAAGAAAGGACAAAGAACAAGAGTCGTAAAACTCTCTCTCTCTCTCTCTCTCTCTCTCTCTCTCTCTCTCTCTCTCTCTCTCTCTATATATATATATATATATATATATATATATATATATATATATATATTATCCCCCTTCCATCACCATATGCGTAACCAGCCATCGCTCTTCCACCACCACCTCCAAGTCACACCACCATCGTCACACATAAAACTTTAAGAACTCGATGCCGCACTCTCCCTACTCCTCTGGAAAATCCACCACCATAAAAAAGACTATAAAAATTAAAGCGCCATTTCACAGTGGAAATTAAAGATTGACTGTTATACGGCTTGTTTGCTCTGGGTTAGTGCTTGTTTGAATTGGGCTCGTGGGGATGGCTTAGTGGGAAGGGAGAGCAAGAAAACGAGAAAGATGGAAATGGAGGTGAGGGGGAAGTAGTGGTGGTAGAGGTGTTGTAAGAAGACGGTAGCCTATGATAGCTTCGGGGGTGGATTGGGTGAAGAAGACAACTGCTTTTTTTCTTATTTAATATTATATGAGGATCAAAATATTTTTTAAATTTTGATGAAAAAGTACGTTGTTGCAGAAATCTAACAATGCAACATAAGCGTTTAAGTTTAAATTAAAAAGCAGAATACCCATGATACGAGAGAGATTAAGGGAAAAAAAAATTTGCGGTTTTCACTTTTATTTTTATAATCTTTAATAAACTTTTATTTCAAAATAAAATTAAGGTTGTATGAACTCAGATAATAATTTTTTAATGAATTAGAATTTAATAAATTATTTAAAAAAATAATAGTTTTGAACTTATTTAAATATTTAAGCAGATTTGCAAACATGTCGTGTAACTTTGGTAAAAATGCTATACACTTTACACATCAGATGCACTTTTAAACATTTAGAAATGCGACAACACACGTAGGCATGCACGTCACTAGAAACCCCATTTGCAGCCTGATTCGGCATACGTTGCAATAGAAAGTGGTACATACAAGATAAGATCGCGGCTCAAAAAGCTATAGGTCAAAAAATGAAAAAGGGACATAGTTAGAGGGAAAATTTTCATTTCTCTCAATAAGTTACCAATATTTATTTTAGACTATTCTATAATTGAATATTACTAAATATAAGTCTTTTAAACAGTATAACTAGAGGGCAAAAGGGTCAAACCCTACCATGCAGTGTGACAATAGTTGGTAGTGGTTCAAGTATTTCAATATGGAATGATCGTTGGCTTCCTCGCCCTCATCCCTTTTGTTTGCTCACGCCACGAGGACTGACTGTCACGGTAGAGCAAGTGTCCGAATTGATTGATACGACGACGGGGAGCTGGAATGTTGATTTGATCCGACAAGTTTTTTTGGGAGGTTGACGCCTCACTTGTCTCTTTCTATTCCGTTGGCTAGTGATGAAAATCCAGATTGTCGCATTTGGTATTACTACAAGAATGGTTTTTTCTCAGTTAAATATGCATATTACTTCATTTGCAACGGGGTTTCGCACATCAGACGAGTCAGTTGAGTGGTGAGTCGGGGTAGTTCTACAGATTGGAAGTTTCTTTAGAGAATGAAATGCGTGAAGAAAATTAACATTTTCTTGTGGCGATCTTTTGAGAAATAAATAGGCGAATTCACTCTCCAAAACTTGAGAGCGGGGTTCTTTTGTTTTGGCAAAAAAAGACAATGATACCCCATTTTTCTCAAAAAATATATATATCTTTTGGTTTAATACTTTAAATAGTTAAAATGTACAAAACTAAAACTAGAATTAAAATATCTTATAATTTCATAATATATGTGTTTATAATGTTTTTATACATTTACTTATATTTTTGTTTATAAGAAACGCTACAATCAAATTTAAAACTATATAAAAAGGAAAATAATAGCAATAACAAGGGTATTTAGGTCATTAAATATAACAAATACACTACAAAAAAATCCGGGAGTGGTGTGCAACTTTCGGAAATCACGAGGAGCTAATTTGTCTATTTATTTTCACATGGGGGTAATTTACCAATTTGACATAACACAACAGGGTAAATTGCCAAAAGCCCTCTGTTTTCCTTTTTCTTTTTTCTTTTTTTTTTTGCCACGTTTGATGTGTTTTCTGATTTATTGACACTTACAGCTTCAGACGTTTGCTTTGAGTAAATCATTGGGTGTGGTGTGCAACTTTGTGGAGCTAATTTGCATATTTCTTTTCATATATGGGTAATTTGTCAATTTAACATAACGCAAGGGTATATTGCCAAAAATCCTCTATCTTTTTACGTCTTCAGCCGTTTCCTTCGAGCAATTTGATCTCTCTTTTCTCTCAAAAAATAAAGTAAAATTATACAACGCTGTAACACTATAATACATTCAAGTCCAGAACGATGAATTATACTACAGATGTACAAAACGAAGCAAGGATAAATTACTTTATGCAACTTTCAAATACTTATTTAGTACATTATGATAGTTGATTATTATCCATCAATTTGAATATGATTCGTGTGTATTAATAAACGGTTATGAACCTTTAATAAACGGTTATTAACCTAAGCAAGCGACATTTCAGAAAGAGTGTTTGGTACAAACAACAAAAGGAAAAAGAAATAGATCTTCTTCATAAAAACTAAATAAATAAAAGAAAAACTTTCAGTAATTTAAGAAAAATATATCGTCAACAGCAGGGTTCGAACCTGCGCGGGCGAAGCCCAACAGATTTCAAGTCTGTCTCCTTAACCACTCGGACATATTGACTTTGTTGATCTAACGTTTCTTGTAAAACTATAATAAAGTATACCTCGTAAGCAATGATGCAAGAAACTTGAAGAGTATAAATGTATATTTTGTGATATGGATTGGTGTTAATATACAACTAATTATGGGATTAGTGGTAGTTTAATCTTCTGATCATTTCATCATCTAGTTTAATCCAGTTTTTCAACTAGGTGATTATCTTCCTTAGGAGATTTTGAAAACATAATATATCAACCGTAATTAAATAATAATTTAATGTTATGAAGAACGTGTGGCTATTTGCACAACAGGTTTCTATATTAATAGGGTTTTGGCAATTTACCTCCCTGTGTTATGTGAAATTGGCAAATTACCTCCCTGTGAAAAATAAATAGGCAAATTACCTCCCTGTGATTTCAAAAATTGGCACACCACCTCCCTGTAGTTTTTTTAGTGTATTTTTTATACTTAATGACCAAAATACCCTTGTTATTTCTAATATTTTCTTTTCTGTAATGTCGAATTTAATTATAACCTTTTTTAAGACTATAAGTAAAAGTATGAAAAATATTATTAAACATACATATTACGATATCATAGCTTATTTTTAAATTTTAGTTCTAATATTTGCATTTTATTAACGAAGTCAAAGCATTAAACCAAAAATTTACATAATTTTTTGAGAAATAAAAGGTATAATTGTCTTTTTTAGCCTAAAAAGTCATTCTCACTCTCAAATTTGAGCAAGTGAACTACACCTCCCTATATAAGGAGGTAATTTGCCAAATCTTAAAATCACAGGGGAGTAATTTGCCTATTTATTTTTCACAGGGAGGTAATTTGCCAAATTCGTATAATACGGAGAGGTAAATTGAAAAATCCTCATATTAATATTGTGCCACTGTAAATCACCCTTATAATCTACATAAAATCCATCATAAGCCTTTTCTCTCTAATTTTCATAACATATCATTGTGCTGTTGTTTAATTTGTATAATGTGTGATGTGATATAAGTTAAAGATTTCTATATATCTTAGTTCACACCGTTTATTCTCTACCTCCAGAATCTAATTGTCATTTTACTTCAGCTTTTTTAACCAAAAAAAAAAAAAAATTTTACTTCAGCTTTATACTTGCCTCCAGATCGAACTATCATTTTACTTGAGTGGCTTTTGCTTAAACTAAATAACATAAGAAATAGGGTGTTGAAAATAGTTTGTTATAATTTTTAATTATTTATACACTTCTTATAATTGTTAATACGTGAGGGATGTTTTAAACATTAATTTTTGTTTCTTCGTATGCATGACCACGACATTCATATTAATTGTATGAACAATATAGTTCTTAAATACTTTCTCCAACTCATTAGAATTTTGGAGGAACTTACCAACAACATCTTTACAAACAAATGCATGTTGGATATTTTATTATTACGACATATGACAATTCTACAAATCGTACTATATAAATTTTAACGAAATCTACATCAATAATTTGCTTTTATTTTTTCATTGAGATTTCAATATATGGGGCCCGACATGCGCACTTTTGTTTAAAATAGTTTGTTAAGTTTTCATTTATTTATATACCCTTCATAAATTCTTAATATCCTTGAGCGATATATGTTTTAAACATTTAAAGTTGTGTTATTGCACTATGTTTTATTTTTAATATATATTACATTTTAATCTTATTTCACATACATAATGGGTTTAAATTGCTACTTTGCTTTTTGAGTAGGTGTCTTTTTCATATAAATTAAATACATTTTATATAGATAAAAAAAAAAAGATAACTTTTATATATCGTCAGAAAGAGGGTATCTTCCTATTTTTTTCCAAGTTTCTAAGGATTTTGATGATATTAAAAGAAAAGGTTAAATAGACAATTAATTTGGAAAGAATGAAATAAAGAACGATAAAATGTCGTTCGACACTTCTATTCTTGCCTAACAAGTAATAAGATATTGAATCTAATAATGACACGAAAATATTACGAATGTATAACGTACGAATGCTTGGGCTTGATGAGATAAAATGTAATGGCCTACCATATTCACCCTATTGGCTGCGGATCTCTTTTGTAATGATTGTGTTAAATAAAGGAAAAAAAAAAAAAAAAACTTCAATTTTAAGAGAACTATTAAAGGTAAAACATCTTGATTCTATAATAAAAAAAGGTTCCTCAGTCGTAATCCATTTAACCCTTTGGTAAAGAAGCTTAAGATTCATTATTTCTAGACCAAGTCTTGGAGTAAATTTATGAAATTGTCGTAATCCATTTAACCCTTTGGTAAAGAAGCTTAGATTCATTATTTCTAGACCAAGTCTTGGAGTAAATTTATGAAATTGCCATAGCCTCAACGATGGATTAAAACTTTAATTTTTTTTAAAACAAACTTATGTTCTTTTAAAAATTTGAAAAAATAAAATATTGTAGCTTTATACTTTAAAACTTAAAATAAAAAAATATGATAAAACTAAAGACCAACCGTAACCCGTGTTCTAGAATAATTATTCTTTATTCGTGTTTGTAGGTACTATGATTAGAGTTTTGTAATTTTCTTTTCAAAAAAAAATTGACATAATTTTCATATACAAATACTATCCTACATAATTTAGTTAATGAAAAAAAGAATGGTCAGTTGCGATCACCCCTTAACTTATGGGGGTTTTGCAATGTCCTTTCACAAAGAGTGTGCCCCTAACGTTTCATAAAATGTGTGGTTTGCCCCCTCAAGCGTTGACCGGCGAAATATTCCTCCAAAGATTCCAAAACGTGCAAATCACGTGCCTGCCACAGGGGTATATTCATCCGACCACTTTTGGAGTTACCCCTAACCTTTTGTAGCAACGTTACCCACTTGAACTTCCTTACCCTCCCCCTTAACATATTGAAGTTTATGACTATACCCCCTAATGTATTGAAAATCTATGCACTATACCCCCTAAGTAGTATATAAATTTAAACTGAATTTAACTTTGACCTTCTTGATAAATCGTTATATTCTTTATTTTACTAATATGATAAATTTCACTTATAGATATTTATTTATGACTTACTATAGCTACTTCTTAAATAATACGACGACTTACACTTATAGATATTTTTTGTGACATATTATATCATTTTACCCTCTTTCTTGAAATTCGTATATTTGTATTCTTTTTAGTTGCAAAAGAATAATAAAATTAAGAGCTAATGACAAATTACAATGTATGGGTGCAATTTAACAAGAAATTGCAATATAAGGGTGCAAGTTGGGGTGCAATTTGACATTAGCATTGCCATTAGCTCTTAGTTTTATTATTCTTATACAGCTAAGAAAGAATACAAAAATATGAATTTCAAGAAAGAGGGGAAAAATGATATCTTAAGTCACAATGAAATATTTGTAGGTGTAAATCGTCGTATTATTTAAGAAGTTGATATAGTAAGTCACAGATAAATATCTATAAGTGAAATTATCATATCCGTAAAACGAAGAATAGAAAGATTTATCAAGAAGGTCAAAGTTAAATTCAGTTTTGAATTTATATAATACGTTAGAGGGCATAGTGTATAAACTTCAATACGTTAAGGGGGATGGTAAGAAAGTTAAGGGGCGTAATGTTGCTACAAAAGATTAAGGGGGTAACTCCGAAAGTGGTCGGACGAATATACCCTTTTGACAGGCACGCAATTTGCATGTTTTAGAATCTTTGAGTGAGTATTCCGCCGGTCAATATTTAAGGGGCAAAACGCCCTTTTTGTAAGGTCAATGGACTTGCAAAACCCCCATTAGTGAAGAGGTGATCGCAATTGAACAAAAAAAGAAGAAAGTAACGACAAACTCTACAAAACTTAATTTACAATTTTCTTGATGACCAAAAAAAAGATCCACCCGTGAGATCGAAAAGTACATAGTACCTAACCAACAAACAATACTCCTAAAATTAACTCAACTAACAACTGGCGGTGGTGTACTGTCTGTCATTACACAAAATCTCTAAGGAAGAAGCTAAAGAAAAGAATCTGTCGGTGCTCTCTTACTCACTAAACCGTTCACATTTTCTGCTAAACCTCCAAAATACAAAAAATCTCATTATTCTCTGTTTCCCATTATTAAGTTGTACCCACATTGACTTGATCAAGATTCCATTTTTATCCCTCTAATCCTTCAAACCAGATCCCTTAGTCAAAACCCTCTTGTAATTTTGCCTTGTTGTGCATTTTCACATTGATTTGCCATTGAAAAACAAGAACAAACACAGTCAGTGTTGTTGTTACTGTTTGATCAAATGGAGGAGAAGAAGCAGTCAAGAGGGTGGTGCGGTTGGTGTTTGGTGTTAATAGTTTTGGCTGCAATTGGGCTTGGAATATTCTTTGCCATCAGACAAAAGTTTCACAAGTCTGATTCTGGTGCAGCCCCTGTTCCGGGTCCTCCTGGTGCGGTCACGAAGAAATACGAAGATGCTCTTAAGATCGCAATGCAGTTTTTCGACATACAAAAATGTACATTTTTCTTGTTTTTTATTAATGCCGTGCGTTGTTAGATCTGGATGTAGTGATCTGATGTGCCCTTTGAGCTTCAGATTCCGTGTTGTTTATGTAGTGCTTTTGTGGTCCTAGTCCATTTGATGGAGTATGTCTTGATGAAATTTTGTAAAGTTGTTTAAATGGTTAAGTTTTAAGTTTAGTTGAACTAAATGGTTGGTTAAGTCAAGGGGTTATGCTATGTAACATTTATTTGAAAGAGGGTGGCTAATTTGAAGTGGGATCTCATTTGTTAATTTGATACACGAAAGGGATATGCAATGAAATTGGAAAAACATTTTTATTGAATTTGTTGCTTAATCTGTTCTGTTTTGGATTTTATGGTACTGATTGATGGTGGAACGCTGTGTTTATGTTGCAGCTGGGAGGCTGGTTAATAATCAGATATCATGGAGAGGAAATTCGGCATTAAATGACGGAAGTGGAGCTAGATTGGATCTCTCCAAGGGGATGTATGACGCCGGTGATCATATGAAGTTTGGGTTTCCTATGGCTTTCACAGCCACAGTGTTGTCGTGGGCTATACTTGAGTATGGAGATCAAATGAAGGTCGTGAATCAATTAGAGCCGGCTCAAGACTCGCTTAAGTGGATTACGGACTACCTTATAAATGCTCATCCTAATGACAATGTCCTCTACGTTCAGGTCACTTCAATCTTTTGATTCTCTTCAGCGGTTATCACACATTATCAAAGTATTTAGTGCACATTTATATTACATGCCCGTAGATCTGGACACTTTTCTTTGAAACAAAACTTCTTGTCTCCAAATTTAAGATGCAATTGATGCCGGTGTACGTGCTTCCGTATTACCATCATCTCTTTCCTTAGTTCTCTTTGAACTTAAAAGAAATTAATTTCAATAAGAAGTCAAGTGTTCTCCATTTGTAGGCTACATTTGAAGAAGTAAAACAAGAATGATAATAATAGTTTCTCTGCTCCTAACTTTTACCATTCATTGTTTGCCGAAAAAATTGATATTTGCAAACTCTGTTGAGCAAAGGCCATAAACAAAGCTAATTATGTTTCTTCTAATATGTGCTTGTTGGCAGGTGGGCGATCCTAGAACGGATCATAGTTGCTGGAACAGGCCTGAGGACATGACAGAGGAGAGGCCACTAATTCAGGTCAACGCTTCTGCTCCAGGAACCGATGTTGCTGCTGAAACTGCAGCAGCAATGGCATCAGCTTCCCTGGTGTTTAAGACCGTTGATCCTACTTATTCAAGTTCGCTTCTGAAGCATGCCAGACAATTATTTGCATTTGCCGACAATTATAGAGGATTATATAGTGATAGCATCCCTGATGTACAAACTTATTATAATTCAACCGGCTTTGGTGATGAACTCTTATGGGCAGCTAGTTGGCTCTATCATGCAACGGGAGAGAAGTCGTATTTTGATTATGTGACGGGTAGAAATGGACAGGAGTTTGCAAATTGGGGAAGTCCAACGTGGTTTAGCTGGGATAATAAGCTGGCTGGAACTCAGGTATATTTGATTTTATTAGGACAGCTGTTGAGTTTTATACGATCTAAGGTGCTTTGACTCATTTTGGATTTTTATGAACTGGAAATTTCTGAATAGATTTATTTAGTACTGTTCTATGTATGTTGAATTGCTGAAAATGTTCTGCTGAAAGATGAGATTAGTGTAATCGAAATTTGAGTTTGATCATTGATCAGAGTTTTACAGTTTACTCACTCCTGAGTCCCAATAAGTATTCGGTCTATGGGATGCTTCTGTTTTAGCTCGTGCAATATCCATAGTTAGCTGAGAGTTTCTGGGAGGGCATAAGGCTGCATGATTCATGCCTTTTTCTTTCCCTTGTGTTATACTTGAGTATATTTTGATCCACATGATTAGGGTGAGTTACGATGACACTCCTCACTTTTAGCCAAAGTACGAAACAACATGGATCACATCCTGATATTGTAACTACTGCAATGAGGGCACCGATGTGAAGTCGGGAAAAAGATATAAATTTGATGTAAAAAAAAATACTCGTTATTAAGTCTTCAATAATTTATTTATCAAAGTTTTTTTTAAAAACATAGAAGCAAATCAAATTATTTTCTATTGTCATCAATTTTAACCAAAATTTTCCTCTGTCCACTGGTAAATTGCAATCATTTTTCTAGGAATTTTAATTCTTTTGTAATTCTTAGAACATGAGGGGTGTTATAAGTTTACTAATGTTAAAGGGAATGAAACATGAAACAGCAACATGCTGATGGCTTGTATTTGAAATTAACTAAATTCTTTACCGCAGGTTTTGCTGTCCAGGGTCAGTTTCTTTGGTCCTAATGGCGTTTCAAACTCCAATGTCCTCCAAAAGTACAGGAAATCAGCAGAGGCCGTCATGTGTGGCCTTTTACCAAAATCTCCGACAGCCACATCCAGCAGGACTGACAGTAATCTTACTTCTGATGCTTGTTTTTCACTTCTTGTTCTGGCATTTCACTTTCCTGAGCTTCCACACATTATCGTCCCTTAAACTCACACCAATTTGGATATGTTCAAAATGTGGAGTTAGCTACTAAAATATTTTATAATAATGGAAGTACATTGTTGTGAGCAGAAGGTGTTAATTTGTCATCAGCATTCACTGTCTGAAGAGTATGCTTATTCCTTATTTATCGAAAAGGAAAAAGGAAAAGAGAGTATACTTTGTCTCAGTTTTGTTTCAAGTAATTTGTTCTATTAGTGCCTTCAGTCCTTTCAATCCTCTTCTTTCCACCCCCCAAAGGTAAATTATACCATGAAACTAAAGAAAGAATCCTCAAGATACATTTTTATCTCGGAGCTCTTTCAAGACGTTTGGATGTAATTATTGTCAGTTGCTTTTTTTTGTATCCATCTATATGTCTCAGTCTGATCTGAGAACTTGCATGAAGAGGTTTTGTATTTCATTCATTTATGCTGCATCTTGTGAAGCTTTTATACACTGGAGCATTAGTCATAATTGCAGAGGTCCAGGAAATAAGGGTACTTTGCACCAAGAAATGTTATTAAGTTTAAAAATGCTCACATTATGTGTTTAAATGCAGATGGTCTAATATGGGTCAGCCAATGGAACGCTTTGCAGCACCCAGTGGCATCAGCATTTCTAGCCACCATTTACAGTGATTACATGCTAACATCTCGAACTGCAAGAATATCTTGTGACGGAAACAATTTTAGACCCTCAGATCTCCGCAAGTTTGCAACATCCCAGGTAAAGGCTCTTGCTATCTTTATTACTTATCATCCATCATTTGAATGTTTCAATTTAAAACTGTTGCTTCAATTCTTACATTTACTTACATCTTATGTCCGTCTTTACAGGTGGACTATGTCTTAGGTAACAATCCCATGAAGATGAGTTATCTTGTGGGATACGGAGACAAGTACCCGCAATTTGTTCATCATAGAGGAGCCTCAATTCCGTCCGACGCTGACCCCAGCTGCCAAGACGGTTTCCGGTACCTCACGTCTTCTGACCCGAACCCAAATGTTGCAATGGGAGCACTTGTGGGTGGGCCGTTTCTGAACGAGTCATATGTCGACTCAAGAAATAACTCCATGCAAACTGAACCAAGCACGTACAACAGTGCGGTTATTGTTGGACTCCTATCGAGTTTGGTGACAACATCATCCGTCCCTCAGTCATTCACATAGAAAAATTATTTTGTTCTTTAGTTTCTACTATATGTAGTTAATGTTTTGGGTTGTTTAGTAGAATTTGAAAATCTAAGTGAGAGAAAAATGTGTATATCTATATGCTTGGACCTTGAGTTTATCAGTAATGTTCTGGTATATTATTATTATTGATAGAACCATGAGAGCTTCGGATATGAATGTCAGTGATTTTTTCTTGGGTTGATGTAGAAAATTTTCATTTATTCTGCTTTGTTGTGCTAATAGCCTAATAACAGTTAGTGGTGACGCTATTTTGAGAGGATATAGCGTATGGAGAAGTGAGAACAAGACTCCAAAATCGACATGGAAATACCAACACTAAAATTGAATATAAGAAAAAACGACTCTGGAATTAGGCAAAGGATTTCTACCACTTTTGTGTACCATATAGATCTAGAGATGAACGTATTTTCTCTTATATTGTAAAAGAAGACGCATCATGCACATGGTACATAGCGTGGCGTACGAAGTACATTTAAGATCCAAACCTTTATAGGTTAAACATAATATTTATTACCACAAAGTCGTGTTGGACCTTAACAACTTGAAAGGAAAGTTGAAATGAAGTTCATTGGGGTTAGGTCTCCAGTCATGCCTCTCAATATTTAGTGCTTTAATAGTTACAAACTTTTAAGATCATAAGTCACAATCCTACTTAGATAAAATTGTAAATTATAATATTATGTAGGGATAAATGCATTAACCCCCCCTATACTATACCCTTTGTTGCACTTTGCCCCCTGTTCTTTTATTTTTTGCGACTTGCCCCATGTACTATGGATAAATAAGCATTTTGCCCCCTGAGTCACTTTTTCACCATTGGATTTGAGTACGTGTCAACATTTTTTGCCGTTGGATTTGGACTCAGGGGGCAAAGTGCTTATTTATCCATAGTACAGGGGCAAGTCGCAAAAAAATAAAAGGATAGGGGGCAAAGTGCAACAGAGGTATAGTACAGGGGGTTTAACGGTATTATCCCTATTATGTATATACTTAATTTATTGAACTTTAAGCCATTATGTTCTATTTTGACAAATTAACCCGTGAAAGAAATAGACATACCACCTTCATTATGTATCCAATACGTGACAAGATATTCCCTGTATATTCACACGCTGAATTCTGAAGGTGGTAATCAATTTTAGCCTGGAAATTAAAGAGATATTTATGCCATTCTTCTTTCTGAACAATACTTTTATCTTTTACTTTTATGCTATTAAGTGTGAACCAACTGAGAAAAACAACCAATTAAAATTTAAAACTATAATCCTCCAATATATATGCTTGCATATATTTTGTTTTTATATTTTAAGGTAAAGAAAATACTTCAACTAAATCTGAAGTTATAAAATAACAAACAAAATATTGAAATCGCCAAAGCTTTTTGTAGAAATTAGGAGTCCCTCATATTTCTCCCTAAAAAGTCTTATTGGAGAGAGAGAGGAAAATTGTTTATAAATAGAAGCCAAAGTTCATTCCCAAGTAATGTGAGATAAATTCCAACACACACCCCTCACGTGTAGACCGAAATGGACATTGGTTCCTATTATGTGAATTAGGTCGGATGCCAAATGGACATTGGTTCCCTGGGTGTCCGCATCTGCGATGGGAGAATTTCTCGGCCTTTATTTGGCCATGTTATCGAACGCGTTGAAAAACGCATGTTCTCTCGGCGAAATCGTTTTATCTCCTTGGCTGGTCGTCACACGCTCATTAAAGCAGTCTCCTCTACTATTCCAATTTACACAATGCAGACTTATAAGTTTCCGAGAACCACCAACAACCGGCTGGACAAAATAAATAGAGATTTTTTATGGGGTAGTAGTGAGGGCCGTCGTCGCATTCATCTCGTTAATTGGAATACCATTTGCCTCCCCAAAGATCGCGGCGGTTTGGGAATTCCCCGTATGGACGATCTCAACAAGTCTATCCTTCTCAAGCTGATATGGGAGCTTCTTATTAACAAAAAATCTCTCTGGACTAATATGCTACTAGCCAAATACTCACATGACAGCAATATTCTCAACGCTAAAAAACCACAGACTTGTTCGCCTCTTTGGAGGCAACTTCACTCGCACATTGAACCTTTCTGTCGTGGCGTCAAGTGGGTTGTTCGAAATGGGCATCAAACTCGTTTTTGGGAAGATTGGTGGCTGGGAAGTAGCCCCCTCATTGATCACGCTTTATCAAATGTTCCAGAAGACATTTTGCACTTGAAAGTTGCTGACTTTCTCGATGATTCAAATCAGTGGCTTTGAACGAGATTTCAACATCTTCTTCCGTCTCGTATCCTTATGGAGTTTGCTGCCGTCAATATTTGTAAAGGAGGGTCTGCTCATGACTCGCCTAGTTGGGGTCTGTCTTCGGATGGTATTTTCTCGAGCAAATCTGCCCGAGAGCTGTTCATTCCTTTTGACGTTCCTCGTAGCTCTAGTTGGAACCTTGCATGGAAGCTCCGTACTCGTCAGTGCATTTGCGCCTTTATTTGGCTTGCTCTCCATGACAAATTACTCAGCAACGAAAGATGGCACCAACGCCATATTACCGAAGATCCATCTTGTCCCAGTTGCTCTTATGATAACGAGTCACTCCTCCATATTCTTCGGGATTGTCCTCTTAGTCGTGATACTTGGTTAAATTTGCTTCCTACTAATGATTTTCATGGTTTTTTCAGGCACCACTTCACGAGTGGCTCTGTGAAAACCTCTCCCGACGAAATGCACTTAAAGATGAGCTAACGCCGTGGGCAAACATTTTCGCCACGGCTTGCTGGAAATTCTGGAATTGGAGATGCAAACAGATTTTTGAGAATTTCTACATCGAGCCAAACCGCGCCTCACGGTGGATCTCTCAGATTGCTAAAGATGACTCCTTGGCATGGTCTAAACTTTATTCCCTTCGTCATCCAGGTCGGCGCAGAACCACCCATTGTTTAAGCTGGGATCAACCACCGGCGGGAGTTGTCAAAGTTAATGTGGATGACAGCGCTCACGGGAATCCTGGCCCGATCTCTTGTGGTGGCATTGGACGTGACCATCCTGGCTGCTAGCTATTCGGTTTCGCTACAAATTTGGGTCATGGTAGCATTGTTGTTGCTGAACTTTGGGGTGCTTACCACGGTCTTTCGGAAGCTTTAAAGCATGGCGTCCAAAATGTTCTTCTCTCTTGCGACTCCAAACTTGTCGTCCATTTCCTTCTTTCATAGACTCCGGAGACTCACCCGTTGAGCTCTTTAATTGAATCTTGTCGCCATCTTATGTCGAAGTTCCAAACTTGTGAGATTCGCCACGACTTTCGTTAGCAGATCACTTTGCCAACATTGGACATTCCCTGTCATTCGGGTTGCAAACCTTCGACCATCCTCCACCCTCTGTCGCTCACTTGATGTTGTTTGACACTATTGGAGGAATTAGCTATCGAAGCATAGTCGATTAGCTTTGTTCTTTCGGGGTCTTTTCCCTTCCCTTGTATTCAAAAAAAAAAATATATATATTCAAATAAGATGCCAGCATGAAGTAAGATGATCGAAATACCATTATCTCAGCTATCAACACATCAAAAATACAACTTCGCCGCAGTTTAGCTGTTAGGGACACTGAAGTCGTGGCGTGGAGGATTGAGTGGACGATTAAGGGCATTTGCAAAAGCTAAAGAGAGTCTCTCTTCAATTTCCACTTAAACATAACTTACGGTTTAACTTTTAAGAGTCAAAAGTGAAAGGTAACCGCAATATATTTTAAAAGACTACTAAAAAATAAAGAGTGGCATTTCCCGAACGCCCTATGGCTATTATTGTCAATTGACATAATTAATGTATGAAATTGCATTTCTGTTAAATGCATAACCTAACTATATTGGGTTTTATTTTTTCTTTTGCAATTTGTTAAACGCAAGAAAAATCATAAGCAAGTGAAACGAATACTTACAAAAGTATCCATAAAATGTATGAGCTTCTGCAGATACCACTTGAAGTTCCCAACGAGTCGCTACTAGATACAGGTATGCCAACCTCCCCACATAGATAAGCAATCTCAATTTCTTACAATTTAATAATTAGCTCATAAAATTTAGTTAAAAAGCGGTATCCCGCCCAGAGTATATGTCACAAAACATAAAAGTACAACATACAAAACAAGCCTAACGTCGAGCTATTCCTACACATCAGCCCCAACCCATCTAATCCTATATCAAACATTGGCCTAACCCCACTGTTTCAATACTTTGATGCCTCTACCAGCTGCGGTACGACTGTGGTGGCGGCCGCCTGCTTCCTCCTCTACCTGAAGCCGAAAACTGGTTAACTGGTTGATGAGGACGAATATATCCTCTGCCATTACTGGATTCACCCCGGGGCACCCAAACACCACCTCCGTTGTTATGAACCCCTCCTCCATATGGCCGGTGAGCTCCAAAATTATTGTATCCACTCGGCTGATGAAAATAAATGCCCGACTCAGCTGGAACCTGACCTCTAGGACGCGATGGGTAAAAATTTCTACCTTGTGGCGGACCCTGTGGATAGTATCTCTGTTGAGGATAATCTGGAACACGAGGGGCTGGTCGACCATTCCATTCATTACGAGGATGATGGTATTGATTGTTTGAATTACTATTCACAGGTGGTGTTTGAGGTTGTCTATAAATATTGGAACTCAAAGGTCTATGATGATTCCTAACATCCATACGAGAATAGAGCGAAGTAGTTTCTTGCGTCATTCCCGGTTCTCCAGAATGGTACGAGTGATTCGTGTAAGGCTGACGGTGTGGTCCATATCCGAGGGTTGGAGGAGGACGCGAACGATACATTTGACCGCCATGGCCATTCTTAGTTTCTCTTATCTGCAAACTATTAACAACAAGGCGATGTGCCGCCTCTCCAAGTTGTCGGCCAGATATGGCCCCGTTGATGTTATTATTGTTAAGTCTGAAAGCGAATTTGTAAATGAATAGTCATTTCAAACATGATTCTCGCACAGCAATGAAGCGTTTTATCAGCCATCTAGTACTAAAGGAATTAATGGTTGTACCTTTCATTGTCGAATGGCTTCCTTCCAGAATCCTCATGCCAAAGAACAGGGTCTGGTTTTAGATCGTCTACTGTCACAGTCTGCGCGACAATTCATGAAGAAGTTTAATCAATATAATTATGAAGGGGCATTGGGCAAGCAAGAATGTAGACATATAGTGGTGTCGCCAAGATAGTGTTCAATTCAGTATAATGAAAAAGCTTTTAAGGAAAGGAATAACAGTAAGGAAACGTATTCTACGCCAAGTAGTTGTTTATTTCTGATGCAAAATTTTCCTTGTATAACTAAAACGACGCGGGGCCATGCACCAATCTGTATAACATTTGAACATATTTGCAATAAAGAGCAAAAGGAGCAGAACACATTCATGTCCCGAGACAGGGGCAAGGTAATCCTAGAAAATCCAAATTGATATTCAGGTAAAATATGCAGAGCACAAAGAAGGAACAACCAAAGAGCATCCCCCAGACTAAAAAGAAAAAATATTACTGTCCAAAATGAAGACAGGCAGATTAGATTACAATCACCTTTGCTGGGAAAATAACGCCTGGGGGTGGCCGAGCAATGTGCTTATGTTTGTCTGGAAGTCTATATATAGCACATCTGGACATTAAATAGGTAAAGGATTATGATTAAAGCTGATTGTAAGATATTTAATCCACATTTCTGATGGGTTACATTGACTCAATGTGATGTGCAGGAACTTACAAGACTTGGTTGTTCAGAATGTCATCCATCGCTACAACCGGTGATTTGAAAACAGGAGGGCAAGGATTCCCAGCGCAAAGGGATATATAGCCATTCATTCCACCACTGCATGTAGATCTTATTTACATCAGAAGAGAACCCAAACTTATC
The DNA here is from genome assembly GCA_946800315.1 of Misopates orontium. Taxonomy (NCBI): domain Eukaryota; kingdom Viridiplantae; phylum Streptophyta; class Magnoliopsida; order Lamiales; family Plantaginaceae; genus Misopates; species Misopates orontium. The sequence continues at coordinate 25,770,007 of OX326947.1, forward strand.
AGTGGGTTATATATAATTCAGTAAGAAATCAGTAAAAACTACAGAAGAAGGATTACACCCAACATTTTCTATATCCAGATTATAAATCAGCCATAATGTTCAAACAGATAAATGAGCTCCTACGATACAGGGACACTCAGACAGCACAATGTCGGACTCTCCAGGGGCACAGACACCGCTGGCACACGTGTCTAACATACCACCTGGCATGTCTGTAATGAAAAAATAAAAAATTTGGACACAGCTGGACTATGTCTGGAACCTATGAGGTTGTTTTTATGATTGTCAATGTTATAGACGTTCGATTTTAATTTTATTTTTCCTTTTTAAAGAAGGAAGATACAAACTAAAATTACAGAGGAAATCTGTCCATTGTCAATGTTACTTCTCCAATTTCGGCCAAAACCAAGTAGAGGAAAAGCTTTGCTCTTTCTGGGTCAAATAGTGGAATATTTTCATGGCCCAAAAGAAACATCCCAAAGTCAAAATAGTACAAGTTGACCAGATTGTCGATTGCCCTCGATTTTGCCAAAAAGAATGCCACTTCATTGAGAGTAAACGGCAACCTGAGCAAGATACAAGAATTCAAGTCCCTGCACCTCTTTGGAACTATTTTATTTTACGTTTCTAAATATCAATTTAAGGATAACAGTTTCCATAAATATGCAGCCAAAACTTTACATACTCATACTAAGCAGGACATAGTGAAGAAGGCAGTTATGGCGGCAGTTCCCAGCGAAACTCAAAGAAGGAAACACGTATGTTAATATGATTCAGAAGCTCCAAACATAAATCGGAAGAGCACCTCAGTTAATCTTGACTATCTCAATATCACCAGATGATCTCCAACATAACAATTATAAAGCTAAGCTAAAGAAAATATCATTACAGAAAGTTGAGATACTGACTGGAAGATGAGAGGTAGCTCATCTCAACTTAGTTAACACAATATACACAAAAGCAGGACACTGATATCCTACAACCTTGAAATGAATACGCTGAACACATGGATGCCTGAATGTTTAAGTGCCAGAAAACAAACCTGAGTACTGGATCAATCCGCTCCTTGATCTCTATTCGTTCTTTCTCCGACAGCTGCTTACTGCGATTATCAAGTGAGGAAATGTATGGAGACATTGTGTTAGATAATGACACAAAAAGCATGTCAAACATCACACTGTTTCGTCGTGTTTCTTCTTCCTGAGCAGAGACAATCAAGATATTAGAAACATCCTTCAAAATGGAACTATTTCTGATACAGAAGTAGGAAACTGTACCGTCAGTGTATTTTCAACTTTTGCCACCTCTGCCAGCAGTCGGCCCTCATCGATGAAAGGCAATTTGGCGACACCCTAAAATTGAACGAAAAAGTAGATAATTCACATGAAATAGCATATTCCTGAAGCAATACTACTACTCATTTGTTCAAGTAATATACCTGCCAAGCGAAACGCTTACCAGCCATGTCCACTTCAAAGTCTACATCAAGAAAGATAGGATTATCAGAATATTTCCTTCTTGTATCATGCGAAGTAAAGTACTATAGTCATTATGCACAAAGGAAAAGATGATCACACCAGTGGGATAAAAATCTATAATTGGTGAGTTTGGATCAGTCATTAACTTCCTATACTGCTCAGGTAAAGCATGGGAACTGCAATTCACCCAGTTAGAGAATAAAAGGACACAAAATCAAAAGTACGAAAAGAAAAATTACTCCAACCTTGCAGCAGGGAAAACCCCCAGCAATTGATTGAACGGTTTAAATGGGGTCCCTAATTCAAAACTTATGTGCAACTGTCCAAGATCCTTGAGATCTGAAGCAAATGGTGCATAATGGTATGGATAAAACCTGAAACAATGAAACTTGTGCAGTCAGACATATTAAAAGTGTTGCAACTATGAGAAAAGTATTTACTAAAACGAGCTAATGTGCTGGAGCATGTAAAAGTATTTCCAGTTCTCCATTGAGAGAACAATGTCCATCTACAAACAAAATATTTTAACAATGAAATTGGTGAATTTGGAAGTGATTACTGCACCGCAAGCAATGAGTAAAATCATTGAATTAACAATGTTAAAAGCCAATAAAACAGCAGGCACACTGATTAACTTTAAAAAGATAAAGCTAATTTAAAAGCATGAACAGTTCATGGACTCATGAATGAAAGACACTTTACTTTTCTGCACTCAGTAAAAGACAGGAGTGTGTATGTGTGTAAAAACATTATTAGGGGAAAAGACAAAATATCAAGAGAACTTTTTGTTTCTTCAAGTATGCAATCCACCACAAACTAAACAGAATTCCAGAAAAGTTGTCTATGTGTGTTTTAATAAGCAAGTGGTATACATTCTACAATAAGGTTATCTCATATACTGCCATCAATTATGACCTATATAATCTCAACAAAAGAAAGGATAACCTCCCAATAACAGTTGGGGAAAAGATGAACAAAGGAAACGAGTTAGATGGAGCAGAACAAAATAAGACAATTACGGCAAGAAATATGCAAACCCACCAGTTCCAGGAACAGACACCTTCATAGTAGTAGTGCATAACCCAACACAAACCTTCAGTATATTTCAGAACCTGCAAGCAATTGCCAAGTGAATTCACAACAGAATCCACAAATTTGGGTTAACTTTGATAAGCAAGGGGCAAAAACAACATGGAAACTGCAATATTTCAAGCAATTTTACCAAATATATCGAGCTGAAAAACTAACCAAATCTCTCCGCACGGCTTCAAGTTCTTCAGGAGTTTTTACAGAGAACTTCTGCTCATAATACCTTTCTCTCCAGCCTGGTTCTCCCAATTTAACCTTGAAAAAGTACCAGCAAAATAATTACTAAACACCAAACATGGTATATTATGAAACTCTAAGCTCTTCTATGCACTAACTAAATCTTGAGTGAAATCCTCAATATCACCTTCGAAGTTAGTACAATGAAAGGGGTTTAGGAGGTTAATCTGTATGGGCTATCCCAATGTACGAATTACAGCTTAAATAGTTTATCAGATAAACAGATAAAAATACCAAGAGTAGTAATGAAATAATCTCTATGGGCTGTTCTAAACATGAGTCAAGGATACAAAGTCCACAATTTTATTCCCCTATATGTTCCAAATTTATCAAAAGTGAGAATTTTACTCTTCCAATTAAATCTAATGCAGACCTTCGGTGTATCATGTGAAACAACGAGATAATAGAGGAGACAATAGTAATACATATTGGCTCCACACCAACACAAAAAGTATGTTGCCACAAGTAGTCAAAAGCTAAATCTTCAAAGTTGTTCACATCTGTATGAGAATTTTTTTGCAACTAATTGAATTGTACAAACAAGAAAAAGAAAAAGAAGAAAAAGAAGAAGAAGAAGAAGAAGAAGAGAGAGAGAGAGAGAGAGAGAGAGAGAGAGAGAGAGATGTTTAGTTAATGCTTAAACCTTATCTTCCTCAGGCTTATCCATATTAAACATATCAGATTTCTCTCGAAGTAACTCCTTGAGTTTTGATTTCAACTCTTCTTTGTTCTCAAGTACCTGAATGGCAACAGACATGTAAGAAATTAGTTGCAGGATATTAAGTTTTCCAGATCATAAAGGAATTATAAAAAACAAATTACAATCATATAGATATAAGATAAATGCACCTCAATGCCTTCTGGAAAACCTCATTTCAGCGAAACATGACCATTAGAAGTTAACTTTAAAGAACGGATGGAGAAAATTACATTAAAGTGCCTCTACTAAAGTAGGAAAACATACTTCAATTTCTAGACTATTCTCAGCTTCAACAATGGCTGCGCCTATAGTGGCTCCAGAATCTACCCTTGGAACTTTTTGGGCGCGGACGTAGGTTTTCTTATCTTCTGGTGTTCCAGACTGTCGGCACTCAATGTCAAGAACTGACAAACTTGATGTAGCTTGCCAAACTTGATCTTGTTTAAGAGAACTTGATGAGTCTTCGTGCTGATAAGGTGAGGGTAAAGGACCAGAAGCAAGTCGAGAGCCATGAAACCGAGCAACTGGAACTAGAGAATCAGGATCATTTTCAGGTTTGATATCATCTCCTTTTCTTGCTTGAAATTTTTCACGCTTAATTCTTTCAGCTTGTTTCTGAACAGAGGCAGATTTTTATAATCAGTTTGCCATATACTACACAGTAATAAGGTAAATAAAATCTCATGCTAACAATCGCTACAAAGCAAGAAAATGCATATGAAGAGATCAGAAGTTTACTAATTGATAAATAAAAACAGCACATCCCGATCCCAAGTATTAAAGGTTTGAAAAACTGACAATTACTATAGTCCAATATATTTTAATGGGTAAAATGCATCAAAGCTGCCAACCTATTGTCCATGTGCGGTTTGCCCCCAACCTAAAAAAGTGTGTCATTTGCCCCCGAGTAGTTGATCAACCATCCAATTTGAACACGTTCCTACATTTTTGGCCGTTAGATTTGGTGTTAGGGGGCACTTCGCACATTTTGAATAGGTTGGGGGGTATGTTGCAACTTTTCATGGGTTCGGGGGCAAATCGCACATGAGCAATATATTAGGGGTTTGATGCATTTAACCAAATTTTAATTGAGGAAAATAGCGGACAGTTTTGCATGATTTGGTAAATGCTATAAGAGACTGATAAGGTGGCTTTGTGCACAATATTTTGCCTGCAAGACAAAGCCAGGGAATTACCTGAAAGATGTCGGAAACTTCAAGGTTCTGTTTTGGATGCACTTTCAATTTTTTCAGTTTTAGGTTTTACGGTGTTTAAAAGATTTTCTTGAATTTCACATGAAACATTGAGATGGTAGTTGGAAGGGGTTGGAGGATATCTGGAACATAATGGTAGAAGAGGTGGAAAACTTAAAATGTGAATTGGATGACGGGATATGGGTTCTGGGGGAGCATATAATATGGTCTGCACCATCCCATATGTTGTCAATTCATGTTCACTGGTGTAACTTCGATGATATGACATACTGTAATGATCAGAATAATGATACAGGTGGTTTCTCTAGGGGGGGATAAGTTTGAGACCAAGTCATTTCACTATATGACGACCAAAGAGCTAACAATATTATACTCCAAAACAAAATAAAAAATTAATATTTGCTTCATACCCGTCATAAATAAACAATGGTCCATGGTAAGTGCTTTTGTGTCTTCTCATACTTGCAAGTAACTCAGATATGTCAATAGGGCAGAATTTGAAAAATGGAAAAAATAAAAAACATTTAAGCTGATTCCCCACTGAACATACAGAAGTATACACTTCAATCCCGTATTCCAAGGCACGAGAAATAAACAAACATAAATTGAAATATAATGCCTGCAGACCAAATAACTAAAAATCTAGCAATTAATTTGTAAGAAACCAAAGGTGAGAGGTGAGTACAAAGATGGAACTAACCTGATGTAGTCGAGCCCTTTTCTGAAATATCTTATCTTCAAATGATCCCACCGCTTGAATGAAGCGCTCCACCCTGCTCAGATTTGGCTAAAAAAAACGGAAAAAAGCAAAAAGACGAGATCAGACCATGAATAGTAAGCAACACGGTGGTACAAACAGCACAATCCCATACGGAGCATGATCCATACCTTGCTTCCATCAGTCAAGTACCCACCCAAAAACCTGAATTCCTTTTTATAGACTGCAATCAACAAGTTGATTGCACCCTGTATATAAAGAGTAATTCATTTAATAAACTGCTGATGAATATAAACAAGCTTATTGTACAAACGCAAATGGAACTCAAGAAATGCAGCAAAAGTTTTAGTATCATCATTACACATAAGCACAGGTGCACGATAACTAACATCACATCATAGTGTCATCAGTCATGAAGTTTTACCAGCAGATAACTGTCAAGAATACTCCAAATTTTCAGCTTTGAATGGTTCAAAACATTTCCAAGGGAAAATTTTACCTACCTCCTCACCACATATTAGTCTGAATACCAACTTCCACCATCTTCTTATAATTATTTTTATCTTAACAATATATCTGTATATTCATCCTTAAATAGCTTCAACTGTGATGTTATAATTCAAAGAGGATTTGGCAATTTACCCCCCTGTGTTACGCTAAATTGGCAAATTACCTCAAAAATAAATAGGCAAATTACCTCAATGTGATTTCAAACTTTGGCAAATTACCTCCTTATATAGGGAGGTGTATTTCACTTGCTCAAATTTGAGACCGGGGATAGTTTTTAGGCGAAACAAGACAATTATACCCTTTGTTTCTCAAAAAAAATATGTAAATCTTTGGTTTAATACTTTAACTTGTTAAAGTAATGCAAAAACTAAAACTAAAAATAAAAAATATGTTATGATTTCATAATATGTATGTTTATAATGTTTTTTTATATTTTTACTTATAATTTTTTAAAGTAAAGTTATAATCAAATTTGAAATTACAAGAAAGAAAAAAATTAGAAATAACAAGGGTATTTTGGTCATTAAATATAAAAAAATACACTAATAAAATTACGGGGAGGTTGTGTGCCAATTTTTAAAATCACAAAGGGGTAATTTGCCTGTTTATTTTTAACATGGGGGTAATTTGCCAATTTGACATAACACAGGGAGGTAAATTGCCAAAAACCCTAATACAAATAGAGGAGAGAACATGTTATCTTGCATTGATGACAAAGGAAGATACAAGAAATGGTTGTAACCATATTTACTCAAAAGACTATAATCCCCGTAAGACTATCACAATATCAATTTTATCCCTCTTCCTCAAGCTGGAGTCTACTAAGCTCTAAGCTTGCCAGAATTAACTCACTTCAGCTAAAATAAATTGACTAAATAACTTGCAAATGAGTGGTTGATTGTCCATGACGAAATGTGATCAGAACAGATTACTTGATCCATGATTGACATTCTGGATACTAATCTTCATCAAAACAACATTCATGACTTTGCGGTGCCAAAAAGATTGGCAAAGCACCAATCAAAAAACTGTGGATCCACTTAGTCCACAGAACAACAGAAGACTCATTTCTTTGTACAACAATTGCAACGCCAACTTGCCAATCAACAACAACCATAACTTCAACTGTGTAACTGTCAATAATCAGAAAATAATTTTTTGTCTAATTCAACCCATAAACACTAACACCATATACACAATGAGTATCATACATCTATAGAGAGAAATATCAAACCCTTACTTTCTAACCTAACAATATTCTGCTTCCTAATGAATATATTACATTTCCTAAGACTCACTCTCAAATTAGATTATCATACGCTCTAAGCTTGTTATACACACGTAATGAAAAGGTACCTTCACCACATAATTAATTACAATCACTGACAGTTATATAAGTGAGCTAACTAGAGCTATTCAACCCATACTTGACAATTTCAGAACTAATCCTCGTTGAGACACCTACAACTCCGTGGATACAAACTATTGGCAACACTGCAATCACCAAAATGTGGAACCCCTTGGTGAACAGAGAAAATGACGACACATTTATACCCCAAATGTCTAAACCTGTGGAAATTGGAATCCCACCGAGAACTTGTTAATCCACAACAATGTGAGCCCAACTAAATAGCCAGCAAAAAAAAAACACTTTCTCGGTTTATTGCCCTGATGGAGCATAAAGTTACTTATTGTATCTATTGTTGTAGCTTTATATATACACGCATATATTTGTTGTTTGTCAACATCAAAATTTAAATAACAAAAATAAATGAGCTACCAAAACTGGAGCCTTAATGACAAAGCGTCAAAGAGCTGAACAAAACTAAAAGTAGAATGGAGGTCTGGGCAGAGCACAAGTTGGGTGAGCGAGGGCAAGCAACGTGTCAAGAAAATCTGGCAACGAAGACAGAGGACAAGCTTTAAACTGACGGTGGGAACACGCCAGTGCACAAAACTAGGAAAGAAACACGCCAATCTGGACAGAGATAACGCGAGGGAGGCAGATTTGAGTGAGATGCGCAGCGATGCACGTGACTATAGTGAACAGAGACGGTGCACTATGGTCGTGTCACGCAATCTGAAACAAGGATTTCTTATCTTTTTTGTATGACTACACAAATCACTAGGACTCAAGGGACTAGGAAAGCTTTCTGAGGACAACTGAATCAGACGTAAACTAAAGATAAAACAAAATTCAAGAAACGACTTGGTTTTGCCACCACCGCAATATATAGGTAGCGTCATGGCTGTGACGACAAGATTCTGCTAAAAACATTACTCTTCTAAGAACAATTTTGACATTGTTCTGATAACATATCAATAATCGGAGAACAAACTCATGTCTTACTCAATCAATAAACACCAATGTATATTATAACAAAACATATCATCAATTTATAGAAGGAACTCAATCAAATCCTTACTTTGTTACCGAACAATATTTAGCTTCCTAATGATATATTACCTTTCCTAACAGAAACCAAAAAACGATAATGAAAACGATGACAATAACAAACGGTAACAAAGTATAATGTTGACCACAAAGTCTAAAAGTGAAAATGCACCATAAGCCACAAAATCAACAAAAACACCTGTACCACTAAAACAATATTACTTCTAACATGTAAATTATCACTACACGGTACTTGTTAGAGTTCTTCCTTCTCTCACAAATTCTTTCCCTTGGGCTAGATTTTACATTCCAGCACCTCAATCAACATTTCTGATTTTAGCTTACATTCCTAAACCTTAAATCTATGAGTCAATGTGATCTTTACAGGTGGAGGAAACTTATGAGAAAAACTCAGTCTTCCAATAATTCTCTGTGGCCAATGCTAATTTTGGCTATGTCCTAACATGATGCATGTCAGCATAAATCTGTTTTGGACACTGAAGCTCCGGAAAAAAATAAATTAAAAATTCAGTAACAAATATCTTCAATGACAAGCACTGTTTAAGACATACCTCGCGAATCTCAAGTGTTGGCATATGCGGCAAGAAATCATTACCAACAAAGAAGCACATGAAGATAAAATCATCAACAATGCATTCAAAATCAATCTGAAATGGAAGATTAGGAATTCTGATCTCGCACTCTAGGTATTCACGCAGAGTCCAGATATTTAGAAACTGCAATATAACCACAAATTATCTTCGGAAGTACTTGTAAGTTGAAATCAATATATGATGCTTTTTACAAGTCTGAGACAAACCTGAAAAGGCTTTTTAGGCACAAGATCGGCCTCATCTTCCTCGTCATACTCTCCTGCCTTTCGCTTTGCTTTTCCTTCACAGTCTACAGCTAAGTGACCCACTTGACCACAAAGGAAGCATTTGTCTTGTTGTCCCGGAGTATATACAACCTTGCAAACAAAAATAAGAGGTAAGACCCATCAGCAAAGTGGAAGTACATACATAGAAAGTACAAGTCCTCCAATGTTATAATATATATGACTAAACCATTATTACCAATTATTTGAACATTAAACAATTCCTATAAGCTTCTAAACTCAACAGGACCCACAGGAGAACTGATATAGCATGCCAAGAAACAGTTCCCATAAGCGATGGTTATGCCATGTACCTCTCTAAGTATTGAAAAATGAATTTCGTGAGTGGCCAAAGCTAACATGATCAAATCGGCATCCTGTCATGGAGCATCAGACAGCAGTCAACATCTATAAGAGTGCACAAAAGAAAATAATATACTCTAATAGTGTCAGAAAACATATGGCAAAAATATATACCAAACCATACAGACAATGGCGAGTATTTGGATCAAAACCAGGGAGATTCCTTTGGAGACGGATGTATGACATGATTTTATGTTCCCCTTCACCAGGAACATTTGCATCAGAAAGTATAACCTTCATTGAAACAGAGTAATTTGCATAAATAGATGCAGTAGTTCCGCGCATTTAAGCATGTTAGTTGCACATCTAAATTCTAAAGGAAAAGTAATAAGAAAACTGTACAGAGCATCGGGAGGTGAGTCCAAATACCTTAACATTTTTCCATCCAGGATCATTGTTTAGTCTGAGATGAATGTAATATTGCAGCGCAATGGATAAAACAGCCATAAATGGTGTTCCAGGTGTAATAACATTGGAATCAAAAAGTTGTGATTCCTGTTTGGGTGGAAGTTTCCTGCCTTCTCGCTCAAACTCCGCACGTAACCTTTCCTCTTCAGCTGCCTGTAGAATAAAATTGCAATATGATAGGAAAAACTATATTGCGCGTAACTCTGGGCATAGGGGATGAATAAGAGGATGCGCACCGCATCTGCCGCATCTTTAGCTGCTCTGAATCGTCTTGAGCGCTGTTGATTCATCTTAGCTCTTGGTGCCACACCATCTACCAAGAAAATAGTAGTTTGAACTTAATGAATATGATCTTATCACATTGCAGTAACATGCATCTAAAACTTAGTCTCAAATCATTTTTAAACATTTTACCCACCAATTGCCATGTAAAGCAGTTTCCGTGGCCGTACCATCACAAAAAGCCTATCTATATAGTCAAAAATGCATTGAAACACCTCATCAAAGGTGGTTGGAGAAGGCTGCACGGGAAATTAAGTTTAGCAAAAGAAAAATATATAACATAGAGCGAAGGAATATCAAAACTCATGTGAACTTAAGCTTTAACGAATCACATGATTAGTAAATGACATCTTGTTAACCAACAACCAATTGAAGTAATAAATGCATGGATAAATGATGGCGACAAGCACATTGCTTTCACAAGAATCAGAGCCATCCTTTTAGTCATACTTACCAAAAACTTAAAGGGAGAACTGACAGTTAAAAGTCCAAAATAACTCATCAACTGTTAAAACATATGTAAATGTTGGTCAAGACAAATCACTGTAACATATAATAATGCAGTAAGACTAAATCACACACACCTCCCGGAGGCTGACCAAATAACATAAATGTTCATATCACGCAGATCCAACCCTTTGAAAATTTACAAAAATCAGGTATGTCGCGACTCTCTAAAAGAGAGACCTAATTTGCCCCGATGAAGGAAGGTTAACTTCAACTTTATATAGGGTATGTTCCTGGTATAATATTTTAATCTAGGGTAAAAGGCATAAAATCCCCTGAACTATAGGGTGAATCTCAAACAACCCCCAAACCAGACATTTAAAAATGAGAAATTTGGCTGCCAACCTATTCGAAATGTTTTCACTGGACAGCTCATTGTCGCCTGATTTTGAAGCGCAAACATGGGGGTTCATAGAGATTTAACACCAATTTCAACAAAATGTCCTCTTTGCCTTTAATTTTGTAATATATTTCTTAGTTTTCAAACACTAACGTTGGGGATTGAATTAAATTGAAGGAAAAAAGGGGGTTTCTAGTGAAATTAGGGTTAAATCCCCATGTTTGCGCTTCAAAATCTGGAAAAATGAACTCTCTAGCGAAAAGGTTCGTCGATCAACAACTTAGAGAGCATTCCAAAAAAATTTGAAAGGTTAGGGAACAACTTTCCTTTATAATAGGTCTTGGGAAGTTCGTGATTCACCCTATAGATCAAGGGCTTTAACAATTCTAATACCCTTTAATCTAACATATTTTATCATCGATTTTCAAATTATTTATTAGAATAGAAATTTACAAGTTATAATACTTTTAAGTTTTACATTTGCTAACTAATCTAAAATTTAACACAGTTTCATATTCATGTCATCTTTTTTAGTAATAATAAACTTTAAATAAAATGCATAAAATTTGAACAACTAATTTGCTTCTGTTCAAATACTTCTAACTTTAATCCTTAATTATTTCTTTTGTATTATGTCTTGCGTAAAGAAAAAAAGGATTTGTCCTATGAAATAATATATCCATTGATAAAAAAAAATTAGAGAGCAAAAAGAGGACTCCTGATATTTTTAACTTCAAATCCTTAATTAAGATCTTTTTGTAATCATGTCGTAAGTAAATATAGATTTGTCCTACGGAATAATATATCGATAGACAAGTTTGTTAAAAGAGCAATCCAATAAAGAAGGCTCCTCCTGCCCCCTTTCCCCACCATCCCCTCACCCCTAAGTTTTAGATAGGGCACTACCCTACTTCTCAGTAACTCGACATAAGTGTGGAATTTTAGGGAGACACAGCGTGGGCTGGAGGTTGGGTAAGGGTAATTCTTTAACAAGTAAATTAGATGGTAACCAGTAAAATAATTGGATTGGCTTATTAAGTTCATAATCTGACCCACTATTGATATGCAATGCCGTCATATTATATTTTGAATAATTGATTTCTTTTTACATTCTGTAAAACTTATTCAAAGCGTAATTACATCATCATACAAAACTAATACTTTTGCTGAAGGGTTTCAACATTATGGTTAAAACCTTATGGGAGATTCTTTGGTATTAAGCTAAAACTCAAGGAATGCAAGTGAAATTATCCTAAAATTGCACATATATAGAATGTTAGTAAAAACGAATTATCATACGTTATGAATGCAGTGCATTCAGATACTGAAATATACCTCACACCACTTAACGCTAAACAAACGGATTCTCTTGCTACAGTCCAAACCATTTTCACTGTTGGTGGTTAATTCACAAAATATGAACTCTTCTCCTTCTCTCCACTATCATTTATATATTTATCTAGTTATCTACCTATCTTATCTATCAATATGTGTATACACACCAACACAAACACTGTCCACATGGAAGTGACCGATCAAGCAACTTTTAAGGATTTAAAATATTTGAAACTGCTATATTTCATGCATGATAACAGTTCAGATCATGTAACTCGTAGTGCTAACCAATAACTAAGTCCTTTAAATTCTCACATGAATTATAATTTCATAAATCAGTTGCCTTTTTACCATATCCTATGATTGGAGGTAGTTAAAAAAAGGACTTTGGTTTTATGAGGACAAGAAAACAAATGACCAATAAAGACTAGCCAACACAAAATACAGCAACAATCCAGGGTTAAAGTAGGTTTTACAAAACTTCGTTAATAACAGGGGCATTTTGCGATGAGAGGATAATATACTCTATATTTAGTTCAATTAATGTTTCAAACTTTAAAAAACAAAGAAAGAGAATTAAATATGTGTAACAATTAAAACTCCCTAGATTGATCGTGGATGGACAGCCCGGAATGAAGACAGTTTGGACATAAGAAAATTCAACTCTTTTGCCAATAGGTCTGCAACAGAGAGACAGGGAACTTGGAAGATAGTCACTTTTCAGTTGAATAAATATTTCATTTTTCATCACATATTGCATTATTGCAAGAAACACTAGTGGTGTAACATTTAACGGACAAGAAATACCATCGATCAGTCATTTTCAATATCTTAACTTATTTATTGCATAAATAAGGAACTCAGTAGGAAAGCCAACAGGAAAACTCAAGTTGGTTGAATGACATGAAAGAGTGCAAACATGGCAGAAAAATCGAAAAAGCCGAATGAAAGTTCTGTAAAAATGATATCGTCCGATCATATTATAATATGAATAATATGGTAGATCTTGCTGAAACAAAATAGGTGTGGCTGAAATGCTCACAATTTGTTGGATTTGTGGTAATACAAAAAGAACATATTATGACCATGTAAAACGTAAATCTATAAATGAACCATTACAATGTTTTGAACTTCTCAAGTTAGAACAAATGAATGGAACAAGAAGACGACATAATGCAAAACAATATGTAGCCAAAAAGTAATTCAATACAATTTTCTCTATGAAAATGAGTGGAAGACAATTCATATTTTTAACTCGGCACAATTCTCATTTGCTACATCTTACATAGCCTACCCATATCAATGAAAATTAAGGGTTTAGTTGTTATTTTTATGATTGAATAAATTGCAAAGAAAAAAGCCGGATGAAAATGTCTCAAAAATCAGATTTTATCCTTGAGCTGCAAGTGTCCGCTGCGAAACAACTTGCGGAACAAACATAATTTGCTAAAATTTTGAACTAAATCCTTGCAGGCACCTCGTCCGCCCGCACTTCTTTAATCTTAAGCTGCTCTTAACTAAATATAAACTAAACCTTAACCTAGACGATGAACTCGTATAAAAGCAGGTACCCACCAGCAATCAATCAATCAAAAGGTCATAGCAGCAAAAAAGTCGCAAATAAACGCACTTCGAGCAAGCTAACACCAAACTAGTAACGAACAACGAAACAGAAATAAACACCATAATTGATCAGGAGAACAATAAAACTTACGCGGTCTTCAGGGTGAAAACAAGGATGAACAATGTTGTTCATATCGAGGTAGAGATTATCGTACTCGATGTTGTTAGGGTTAGGTTTACTGGTATCCACCGGAATTTGAACTCCTTCTCCGACGATTAGCGGCTCCTCCTCAACTACGTCCACCACCACCATCGGATACTTCTCCGCCAGCCACCGGTAAAACGAAGGAACTCCCATTCTCTGTCTCTCAAATCGAATCAATAACAAATCGCCACTAATTTTGAAACTCGCGCCTCAAAACTATAACAACAAAACGATAGGACAAACAACGAAGATTAATAGCCGTTGTTGTTCGAGTTAATTGAAAAGATACGATTGAAATTTTGGGGAAATGGATTGAGGCGCCAAGTTTAATTGTTGGAATGGCGTGATACGTTCCCCATAAGAAGAAAATGGGGAGTATCTATCTATCTTAGGTCTTTTGATTGACGTCGGTGTCGTCAAATGCAAAATGATGGATTTTTTTGTTGAGAAAAGGACATTTTGAGTATATATACTTTGCTTTGCCCTCCTAATTAAGAAACTGGGTCTCGTTAGTCGTTTGTTTTCATCTTTATCTCATCTCAATTTAAATTTAAATTAAATGTTCTGTAGTATATTCGTATGAAATAAAACTACTTTTTGACTTATCCGTTGAAATCAATTTTAATTATTTTATGACGTACATATAGATAGATAAGTCCCTACACATATAAATATGATATAAGAAGAAATGTACCTGTACATACATTATACATATATTTTAAAAATTCTATTTACTTGAAGTATAATAAAAAGTAAAAACAACTTTTAAATTTTTACGTCAAATTGACAAAATGTTCCACATCCACCACAAAACGAAGTGTTAACATGGAAATTTGTTGAGGTGAAGTAAAAAAAATTTTGGTTGAAAGTTGAAGTAAAGTATTTACGTGGGTCAAAATTGGTCAGGATCTCCAAATTTTGAGTCAAAAAATACCAGCGTTTACGGAATAAAATCATTTTCCATACCATAACTTGCCACGTTCTCATATTTATACATTTATTTGGCGTTCATCAATTTGCATACCATAAATTGGAAACTTTCTTCACATTGGGTTCTCCAGTGCTGACGAAAAAGTACACGCTAGCATTCCTTAACCATGAATTCGGATATTTTAAGAGCTAATGGCAAATTCATACCGTGAATTATACGTTTTTTACGGATTACACCGCAAATTGTAATTGCAAGCAAAATACACCACGAATTGTATTATATTTTGCAAGTTGCACCACAATGTGTGTTTGTAGGTTTTTTAGAGGGTATTTTCGGTATTTTAAGTTTTACTTGACCAAATTTTACAATTTGGTCCCCAATCAAAACCGTGCTTCTTGCTTTTCTTTTCTTTTCATTAAACTTTTTTTAATGAAAACGTTACTCACCTCTTAAAAAAACAAAACAAAAAGTCAATAGAAAAGGGCAAAGGAAAAAGACCCGCTTCAGCCACACCGCTACTCCACCGTCGCGCCACCCAGCCGCCGCTGCCCTGTTTTCAACTCGGACCAACGGATTTCAGGCGCCATCTCAGGTGAGTCGTAGGGTTTAGGGTTTAAGATGTGATTTATAGGGTTTAGAATTTCAAATTTTCCACAATTTAGGGTTTCGATTTCTCAAGAATTCTTGTGATTTCAGGCTTTTTATTCGCGACATGGGTTCGATTTGGAAGTGAAGGTCTCGAACGTCCGACTGGCTTCCTGATTTGCAAAACCAACTTTATGGTAACTTCCCTTGCTTTTCTCTGTGATGATTGCAACCTAAGTTTGGCTATTTAGGTTAAATCCAAATTCGGGCTAATAACGAATTTTATAAGGTGAATAATTATTCGATTTTGATAATTGCGGTGATATCTTCTCTTTGAAGTTAGTAGTACTTCTAGTTTCATTCATATTTGTAGGCCTGCTAAGCTTATAGAGATAATGAGGAAAAATTGTTTCACTGCCCAAGATATTGTCATCTTTGAAGTTATATTTAGCATGTTCCTTGCTTTTCAATATTTGTATGAACAAATTTGTATATATTTAAATATGGTTGCATGAACCTTAGTGTTTTAGAGGTTTTAGGCAGTTCCCTTATAAATTTAGTATGTTGTTATCCTCTAGAACAAGTGTTTACTTTTCTTTTGTTATTTGCTTAGATTAAAGAAATATTTATTCGGTATGAATAACAAGAATGTTGAGGAAGTCGTCATTTTTTGCAAGCACAAAGACTTATGAGCATTATGGAGAACAACAAAGAAGCAGTTACAATATTGAAGGGCAAGTTGGCGATTTCAGAATTGAAGTTCGAGTGGGTTTTAATCCACTTGTGTCGTGCTTGATTTTTGCTATAAAAAGAAATGATCAAATAAAATGTAATGAGATAGAGGATCAAGAAGAATTATTCTTAGTGTAATGAGAAATATTGTAATGAGAAATATTGTTTATGTTTTGAATATTAAACATTGTTTATGTTTGAACCTTCCCATGCCTTGCAACTACACGTCTTTTTATGTAAATCAACAACACTGACGTCATTGTACCTTCCTTTAACCTCGTAATGATGCACGCCATTCCATACCAGTTGGTACTGAAACAATTTTTCTTGTACTCCTCCAAAATTGCTGTATCTTCGGGCACAACGGTCCTGAACTCTTCATTACACTATCTTTCTGATGGTGCAATCTTCTAAATTAACCTTAATGTTTCTAGCATCACTGTAAATTGGCTTGTCCCTGGCTTTCCCGATGACACTGTTGAAGCTCTCGCACAAGTTGTTCAATAGTAGGTCACTATTTGATTGCGTACTAAAGTGTGATCTCGCCCAGTGGATCGCAGGTCTCTCTTTCAACCACTCATATGCATTAAGATTGTCTCGTCGAATGTGTTCATGTGATTTTCAAAATCCACTTTCCTTGTTGCCGATGCAGCAAACCAAAGTCTCTCGAGTAGAGGAATCCTTTAAACTTCTTTTTGAAGTTCTTACCCATATGTCGGACGCAAAATTTGTCCTCCGAATTAGGTAATATTTCTTCAATCGCTTTGATTATGCCCTTTTGCTTATCGGAAATAACAGTCAAGTGATAGCTTTTCTTGATTCCCAAATCCTCAATTAGCAAAGACAAAAACCATCTCCAAGTCTTCGTATTCTCGGCCAACACCATAGCATACGCAATTGGGTACATACTGTTGTTTACATAAATGTCCACTGCAATCAATAACACTCTACCCCTACTAGTTTTCAGATGTGCACCATCAATGCCTATTATTGGCCGACATCCTTCGATCCACCCTTGTTTCAAAGCCTCCCAACATATACAGTCTCTTGAAAGTAGTTGTTCCACTATCCCCTTCTTGTCTGCATTTTATCTTTACTGTCGTGTTAGGATTTTATTCCTCAATTTTTCATAGTAACTCCACAAGCTAGCATATATTGATCCATCTCAGACCCATCATTTAACCGCATTCCCTCATTCTTTATCATGTACATCTTATGTAAGCTGAGTGGTGTGAAGTTTTCCTCTTCCATTTGTTCTTGCATTGCAACCACTGACCACTTAGGGTTGTGTCTCAATTGGGCCTCATATTTTTGTTCTAGCATCTTAACAGTACAATGCTTCGAGGATGATGCTCGGGTACATGTGTGTAGGCTGCTAACTTGCTTCACTATAAATGTGGAGTCGTTCTTAGACCTAACGGCAACATATGTCTCCCACCCACAATCACAAACCACTTTGATTCTATCTTTGTCATTTCTTTTAAACTCAATAGGCCGCTCTTGCTTGGTTGCGTATTTCCGAATCGCCTCTCTAAACTCAGTTGGACTTTTAAAGCACTAAGTCAATTCAAATTCAAAATCATCGTTATCAACATTGCCTCGATACAAAGGAAACACCGAAGTTTATGTCGAAAGCAATATTTGCGATTTGATTAGTGATACTGTATGTACCTGTCAATTTGAGTGGGCTCTCTATTAGTAGATAAAATAATGAAAAGTTGCGCCAGATATAGGAACAAATAAGTAATAACTTTTAAATAATACTGAACTTTTGCATCACAAGAGGAAGAAAATTTGTGTTTGAATCATGTCCACTCTATTTTTTTATTGATGTTATCATCATATAACACATCATCTTTCTCATATTCATGCTCTTCAAACTTGTAAACAAAGTTCGGATCGGATTCTTCATCATCATCAGAACTACAAACTGAATCGACATTTGATTCAGTGTCTTCGTTATCCACTTCTATGGTTTCAGGGGTGCTCATCAACTTCTCCAACTCCTCTACTTCAATCTGCTCTAAATTAGCGTCATGACCAAAGGGAACTTTGTTGGGTACATTGGATTCCACTTTATTTTTCTTTAAGACTATATCGACGTATATGTATACCATTTTTTCACTATTAACACTATTAAAAAAAATTCATGTCTCCCTCAATTATTAGTACATCCAAATTCTTGCAATCATCAACACGCGCCACATTATAATAAAATACCATCCATTCAGGATCACAACCTAAAGCTCTAGCCATATCATAAATCGATCCTAATGACAATTGTGAAGGGTCACAATATCAAAAGAATCAATACTCCCACCCGTATAAGTGTCGCGCACCAAACATCCACTATGACGCATTTTCATGCAATCCAAATAATGAATTCTACCATAATCTAATAACCATCAAAATAATAAATTTAACCATTAAAATAATTCCTAACGGTAAGACAATAATGAAGATCCTTAAAGTAATTTGATTAAGTATAAACTAAGAATCTCCTATCATTGAAATAATGAATCTTAAAGCAATCCAAATAACATTATAATAATGAAAACTCCTTAAAGTAATCTAAATTTTGTATAAAATAAGAATCTTCTACCATTAAAATAATAATTCTACTATTAAAATAATGAGTTCTAAAGCATCAAAACCTTCACCCAAAGCAACACTAATAAGGTTGCAATCATCACAGAGAAAATCAAGGGAAGTAACCATAAAGTTGGCTTTGCAAATTCGGAAGCAGTCGGATGTTTGAGACCTTCGCTTCCAAGTCAAACCCATGTCGCGAATAAAAAGCCTGAAATCGCAAGAATTTTTGAGAAATCGAAACCCTAAATTGCAAAAAAATCGAAACTCTAAACCCTAGAAATCGCTTCTTAAACCCTAAAACCTACAACTCACCTGAGATGGCGCCTGAAATCCGTCAGTCTGAGTTGAAAACGGAGCAGCGGTGACGCGACGATGGAGCAGCGGTGTGGCTGAAGCGGGTC
This sequence comes from Misopates orontium, assembly GCA_946800315.1. Classification (NCBI taxonomy): domain Eukaryota; kingdom Viridiplantae; phylum Streptophyta; class Magnoliopsida; order Lamiales; family Plantaginaceae; genus Misopates; species Misopates orontium. Next base: position 25,789,469 of record OX326947.1, read on the forward strand.
TTTTCCCTTTGCCCTTTTCTATTGACTTTCTATTTTGTTTTTTTTAAGAGGTGAGTAACGTTTTTATTAAAAAAAAAAAAAAAAAAAAACAAGAAGCACGATTTTAATTGGGGACCAAATTGCAAAATTTGGTCAAGTAAAACTTGAAATACCAAAAATACCCTCTAAAAAACCTACAAACACACATTGTGGAGTACCTTACAATAAATAATACAATCCGTGGTGTATTTCGCTTGCAATTGCAATTTGCGGTGTAATCCGCAAAAAGCGTACAATTCGCGGTATGAATTTGCCATTAGCTCATATTTGAACCAATTTTGATCCAACCTTACACATCAGCAATTACAGTAATAGATGGTAACATTGGGACTTTAAAAAATGACAATTAGAAACGCTGGCGTTGACATGAAATATTGTTGATGTGGGTCAAAATTGGTCAAAATCCCAAATTTAGAGTCAATGGATGTCAGCGTGTACTTTTTCGGCACTTGAGTACCCAATGTAAAAAAAACTGTCCAACTTATGGCATGCAAATTGATGGGTGCAAAATTAAGGCATGAAATAAAAATCGTGTCAAGTTATGGTATGAAAAATAATTTATGCCGCCAATATGTACTTTTTCGACACAGGGGTACCCAATACAAAGAGAGTGATCAACTTGTGGCTTGCAAATTGATGAGTACCAAATTAGTGTAAGAAAATGAAAATCGTGTCTAGTTATGATACGAAAAATGATTTTATCCGAGCAATCTCCAGTTCCTAGAAAATCTTCAATCTTCACAAAGTTTTAATCTCCAATTCTTTATCCACACATTTACTTAAAGTTTTTTGCTCTCTTTCATCATTTTCAATTACAATAAAATCAATTTAACAAAAAATATTTTACATTAATATCATTAATATTTACTATGAAATTTGTAATTCAAAGTCAACATAACTCTCGCAAATATCACAAATCATGCATGTGAAGAATGCTTGACAACTTGAGGTCGTACAAGGCCTTGTTCAACTTACACACTTTGTTGGTGCCTTTTATCCCCTTCATAACTTAGTCAACCCTCCATTTAAATCCCCTAATCAAGCTATTGATGTAAGAAAACATTTTTACATCAAATTGTTGTAACTCTCAACCAAGGTTAGCTGCTCAGGATAAAATAACTCAAACCGTGGCCACTTTTGCAATTGGCTGAGACATCTCCAAATAGTTAATTCCATAAGTTTACGTGTATTCTTGTCTACTAACATTGTTTAATTCCTCTCAATTGACCCATCAACCTTGTATTTCATTGTATAGAACCATTTGCAACTTACATTCCTTGACGAAAATCTAACAGATTCCCAAGTTGTATTCTTCTTAAGTGCCTTCATTTCAACATTCATGGCTTGCTTCTATTTTTCATTCTACAATGTCTCATATAGTGTAGTGGGAATGGTGATGGTACTTAGGTTTTAAACGAGGCGTTGTTGGGATTTTTTTTATTTTTTTTTGAAAATATAGGTAGTTTGATAATAGGTATAATAGCTTCGTCTTTGCATTCCCTCTTTGCTTTTCTAAGAGCAATGGAAGATTTTGGTCGTTAGTTTTTTATGTTCAATTTCACCACTCTGTATAAAAAGAAAGTCATGAAGTTTTTACCTCATTAGACATTTGAACTCGCTCAAGTATTTCAGTGCCCCTTTTCTCTCTTAAGTAGGCAAAGTTGATTTCAAATTGCCCGTCCTCAAAAAGAACATATTCCAGAGTTAAGAACAATTAGACTAAGAAGTTGGTTCAGGTGGAGACTTCTCAATGGACTTGTACTTAAGTTCTGACAAACTATTGTGGGGCGAGATGATGACAAAAAAGGCCATTCAAATTACTAAGAAAAATATCTCCAGACCTCTTATTTTCCGTAATTCTCCTTCTCTTCCCCTCCCCCCCACCCCCCTCCTTTAAAGATAATGTTGGAGAAAATATGATTTGACTCATTGAAGGTGACATCTTTTGGCATACAAAAAAAATTAGTGGATGGAGGATGATAACATTTATACCATTTTCGAGTTGATGAAATATCCAACTGACGCATTTTAATGTCTGAGGATTGAGTTTTCCCATGTCCTGATTGAGTTGATGAATATCCAACTAAGATGAACTGGAAGAACAAAAAGGCTAAAAACAAGAGGTATGAACACCAACTTGAGGCTATGCAAGCGCAGATTGATAAGATGCATAACATTTGGCAAAGAATTAAAAAGGTAATGAAGCCATAACCCTATTGTTTAGTTTTCTAAGATATACCTATTACTATAATGATAATTAGGGGAAATGAGCATTGTGTTCCATGAGTTTATGTGAAATATGTTTTATTTGGATTTTGAACAGCATGTTTTGTGTGAACATGCTGCTCTTTACTTATGGTTTGTGTTCATGTCAGTAACATCTTGTTTTCTGTGAATGTGGTAGAATTTGTCCAGTTATCGTGTTGAATCGTTTAATGGTCAGTCCATTGTGATCAGTTTTGTAGGTGTGCAGTGGTCATCTTCACCAAAAATAGAGATTATGACATTTTTTTTTGAAGTCTCTGGATATTGAAATAAATGAAGAAGGGTCGATGTGCCTTATTTCGACGACTTATGGTTACTAGAACTAACTGTTTTCCAGTTGTGAAAGTTATTTTGGCTTTTATTCTGGAGAAACCATGTTATGTAAGAAGAATGTAGTCTTTTGATGGATTTATGGTGGTTAATTAGGGGTGGCAAAATGGATCCGGATCCGATCCGATCCACGAAAGAGACATGCGGATCCAGAACCGGATCCGAACCGCTGGTTCAATTAGATTATGGATCCACGCGGATCCGTGTGGATCCACTCGCGGATCCGCCGGTTCCACTCGCGGATCCGTTCGGATCCACTTGCAGATCCAATTTTTTATTAAAAAAAAAAATATTTGAATCCGGATCTGAATAACAGAATAAGTGATAAATTAATAAATTAATAAATAATAATTGATAAAATATTAAAATTATAAAACATAAAAGTTAAAAGTTAAAACGTATAAAACAAAATAAAGCTGCTCCACCAAAACCCTCACCAACCCACCACCGGCAACATCACCGGCGACCCATCACCGGCGACCCACTACCGGCGCTTCACCGAAGCACCACCATGGATGTCGACCCATCAAATCCGAAGTGAGTTTAAATATTGTTGATTTGTTATTTTGTTTCTTTAATTTATTATGTAATCTAAAAAATTATTTATTTGTTTTCAAAACTTTATTCTGTGAGTTTACATATGCATTTTTATGCTTTAAGTTGCGGAGTATGGTGCATTTTTTTGCGAAATGTAATGTGAATTTATTTGCGTGGAATGTGTTTGGTAAAATGCCTCTGTGATGCTTTACACAGGGTGAGATAGTAGTGATGAACTGAAACTACAAATGAGCATAACCTCTACATGTTCACAATGAGTTGTTCCCCGCAATGCTTTCTGCTGCATAAAAGGCCATCCGGTTTTGTTGCTTCATACTACATTTTATTCTATAATGTTGTTTTGTTCTACTCTCCTGAGCTTCCCAAACACAGACAGATTATCAATAGTTTGCTATATACAAATTTTTCACATATATGCAATGGTTTTTTGAGATGAAGCCTGAGATTTTCTTCAACTATAATTAGTTGTTCTTGATCCAAATGATATATTATAGTTATTTCAGTCACGCTCAGAAAATGACTTTCATTTGCTTAATATATAAGTCAATAATACAAGTTTCCATTTTCACCTATAATTCTAACACCAGTCTTTATTCTCACCACCTCTGCAAGTACAAGTTACCTCAGTCTAATATATAAGTCAGTTGCAAATTTGGCTTATCAAAGAATCTCAGAAACGATTCAAGCATAAAGAACATGCTTTAACTTGGAAAGTTGCTTCTGGGGTTTTCATTTTGAGGCCAAATTGATTTTGGGGTTTCATCAAAATCTGTTCTTTTGTCCTCTTTTCAATCTTTATTGCTAGATGGCACAACTTGAGAGGTGGGTTTTTGTTACAACCTTTAATTAGTTTACTTGAATTATCATATGGTTTAGGGGTTGTAAATTTGGGAGGAGATATAAATCATCTAAATAGTGCCTCTGCTCTTAAATTGTCATATGCAGATTTCCTTGTTGGTTTTGTCTGATTCATATGGCTTTCTTTTGTTTGAACTAATGAGTTAGAACATGCTTTGGTATACCTTGACTAGAAAAAGGAGAAATCTCGACTTCATGGATTAGTTTTTGATTCTTGTAATTGCTTTTGCTTTTCAGTGAGGTAGATACGGAGATGGAGATGGAGGCTAATAATGAGCCTGCAGAATCTAGTTCCGTCGGGACAACGAGTTCGAGAAAGAACACTTCTAAAGCTTGGCAATATTTTACGAAAATAGTTGAAAATGGGAAAGAAAGAGCAAAGTGCAACAAGTGCAATCAAACTTATGCAGTTAACGGAACCTCAAACATGCTACGTCATCAAGAGCAATACTGCAAGTTTCGTGATCCAACTATTCGTACAACTGGAAATGCAGCGTTTAGTCAAGATGTTTACAGGGAATTAATGGCTGAAGCAGTGATTAAACACAATCAACCGTTCAAGTCTGTTGAGTACGAAGGGTATAGAAAAGTCCACTCTTACTTGGAACCTCGGGTGAAGAATATCACTAGAAATACTTAAAAGCCGATGTTCGTAAAATCTACCAGATTGAGAAGGACAAACTTAAAAAAGTGTTAGCATCTCTTAACGGTAGAATATGCTTAACTTCTGATTTGTGGACTTTAGTTGCTTCCAATGGTTACATGACAGTAACAACACATTATGCGGATAATGATTGGGTTTTACAAAGTAAAGTGTTGATATTTCGGCATGTTCCTCCTTCACATGATGGTCCAACTATTGGTGAGAAGTTGGTTGAGTTTATACAAGAATGGGGAATAGAGAAGAAAGTATTCACGCTGACTTTGGATAATGCAAGATATAATGATGGCGTGGTTGACTTACTGAAAAATCATCAGCGCTTGACAAATTTTTCAATTTGTAATGGTAAATACGTACACATACGATGCGCTGCGCATATTCTGAATTTAGTGGTGCAAAGTGGTTTGAAAACCATTGATGAGTCGCTTTACAAAATTAGAGAGAGTGTAAAATATGTGCGCGGGTCCGAAGCAAGAACTATGAAGTTTGTTGAGTGTGTCAAGCATTTGGGCCTTGAGACGAGATATAAGTTGGTGCAAGACTTACCTATAAGATGGAACTCGACTTACTTGATGATAGAAAGTGCATTGCGGTATAAATTTGCATTCTTAAGTTTGGGTATGTTTGATAGTAAGTATACATTGTGTCCATCAAATGAAGAATGGGAAAGAGTAGAGAGAATTGCAGAATTTTTGCTACCTTTTTACGAAATGACGGAGCTTTTCTCTGGAACTCAATACCCGACGGCGAATCTTTACTTCATTAATGTTTGGCAAATACAAGTGATGCTACAAGAAGAGATGAAAAGTGGAGATCTTGCTATACAAGATATGGCGAAGAGCATGAAACCGAAATTTGACAAGTATTGGGAAGATTATAGCACTATTTTAACGGTTGCAGTCATTCTCGACCCCCGATACAAACTCAAATTTGTTAAATTTTGCTATGAAAAGCTTGATAAGGACACAGCTGAGGAAAAAGTTGAAGATTTAAAATTTGAGATGTCAATGATGTTTGAGGAATACTTACGTGCATCGCCCATGACTTCGCGGCGGCGACAGACTTCTTCTCGTGGTGGAGACAAGATAATTGTCAATATGATGATAAATGTAAGTACTAGCTATTGTTTTTCGTACCAATCTCTTTTACTCACTTTTGGAACTTGTTCTAATATTAATCGAAATATGTAGGAATACGATGTTATGCAAAGTGAAGAAGTACGTATTCAATCTCAGTTGGATACTTACTTTGCAGAACCTGTAGTCATTAGGGTACAATTTGAAAAGCTAGATGTTTTAGAATACTGGAAAGGGAATCTCTCAAAATATCCTGAATTGGCATTAATGGCGCGAGACATTCTGAGCATTCCAATCACCACTGTTGCATCAGAGTCTATGTTTAGTCATGGTGGTCAAGTTCTTTCAAAATTTCGGAGTTCTCTTTCACCAAAGAATGCATAAGCACTCATATGTGCACGTAATTGGCTCGAAGGTTGTATTTGTATTTTACTTTTAAAGTTATATTTTGATATGTGATTTTCTTGTATTTTTACATAATATTATTTATTTCTATGTTTGTAGGTTATGGTAGCGATGATGATGAAGTACTTGACGAAGACCTTGTCACAGATATCGAGAATTAAGCCGCTCAATTTGGAAGTTCGTCGATTAGTTTTTAGTTGAAATGACCTTATTATTTTTTGTTTAATTAATTAGTTTATGCGGTGTGCTTTTGAACAGTGTTCTATGTAGTTTATTGTTCATGGAACAAAGTTGTGGATTTTAATTTTTCCAATCTTGTGTCTTGGTTGAAGAATTTGCTAAACTAATTGCCTGTGGGTGATGTGTATCTCTCTGCATGTGGAGATTTAGGCCTTAACTTTCTTTATTATTTGTTTTGTTTCTGAAAAGTAAGGCTTTAGCTTTTGTATACATGACATCTCATTATCTCTCTTCAGCTTTCTTTAAACTTTTCTACTTGCTTTTCCTCTGGTGAAGTAGTACTGTCCAAGGAAGTTGGATTACAAATGTTTCTTCTAAAACTTATCATGTAGTTGTTTTATGTAAACTTTTATGAGTGAGACTCTGTGAGGCATATGGTTGCAAATTAGTGAAGAAAAGTAGATTAGTGCTATATAGTGTGTTACAATTATATATATTATATCAAATTTGAGGTAAGGTTGGATTTCATTTACAAGCAGAGAGATAGTAGCAGCATGTTCACAATTGCATTTCAATATTTCATTTACACATGCACAGATGCTCATGCACCAAAACTCTTTTTACTTCTTATTGATCTCTACTTGCTCCAACATTCACTCTTTTTTACATATATTAATCAGATTCTACAGAGCCGTCAATTAATAAGATAGAACCTTGTACAACTCAAGACTTAGCAGCACAATTGTATGTACAAAATTGAGGAAATATCAAAAAATACTACAATGATAACTCTTCCTCTGTTTCAAACTCTTCAAGATCACCTTCATTTATTGCAAATAGTCAAATACTCTTGAGCCACGTTTTGCAACATTAATCTTAAAAAGAACTGCTTAAATTCTTGTACCTCAATCTCCCCTTTTTGAGTCCTTGTATACTCTGTTCTTAATATAATATAATTTTTTGACCGAGTCCAATGGTAGGGTAGGGTAGGGTAGGGTAGGGTAAGGGATGGGGGATAGGGTATGGTAGGGGGTAGAGGTAGGATATGAGGAAAAAAATTGGTGAAAGTGTTGATATGGTTGGATCCATATCTGGATCCAAATGGATCCACATCTGGATCCAAATCTGGATCCACATCTGGATCCAAATGGATCCAAATCTGATCCTAAAATGAACTATCTGGATCCATGGTTCTGTATAGATCCGGATCCGGATCTGGATCCGATTGGATCCATTTGGGAACCATCATAATGATTCAAATTTGGATCCGGATCCTATGAACCGGATCGGATCCGAGTGACCCGTTTGCCACCTCTATGGTTAATGAATGATCTCCAGTAATACTAGTCTCTAGTATCGTTTTTTTATGCATGACCAAGTGCTAATTTTGATGAACACTATGTCCTGTTTGATGTAAGCTTGCCAATCATATTGTATAGTGTATACTATTGGCCACTGGATTTCGACTTAATGTAGAATGCTTTTCTATGTTATATGGAAGCATATATATTTTAGTGAGTTCTTAGTTCTGCTATTTATTATTAGAGATAATTACAGCTACACCCATGAGGTTTGGTGTAATTACGGATATCTCATCTGTTGTTTGAGAAATTACAATGACCTCCCCTGAGGTTTGAAACCTTACACATACCTCCCCTCTACAATTTAAGAGTTGTTTGGGTGTAAGCTATGATGCACGGACACTAACACGTGGACACGGACACGACACGATACGGACACGGCGACACAGATTTTTTAAAATTACAAGACACGACACGACAGCGACACGGCTGTATTTTTTATATTAAAATATAGAAAACATCATCATAATCTGCACAAATAACATTATTACGTCCAAATATAGAATCAAACCAAATATATTTACACTCAAAACCAAGTAACCAACTACTACAAATTCAAATAAAATAGTCATTAAAGTTTAAGTCATAAATTACAAGCATTAAATTTAAAGACATATATCAAATGACAAAACAAAGTGTTATACCATACTCAAATAAAATCTTTAAATAGGATAATAATGCCACGACTCGAAGAAAAAACGAATATTTTTTTTGCCCGTCCTTGTTTTTGTGCAAAGAGCAATGCAGTAGACTTATTCGTGAGATTTGATTGGAAAAACGATATCATTTATGCATTTTCACTACTTAATTATTTAACTTTTAAAGTTTAATGTTTGATTCATCTAATATCTTTATCTATATATTTTAAGAAATTTAAATTTTAACCATAAATAAAAATTAAAAACTACAATATCAGCTCAAAAAGTGTCCAGGCGTGTCGGACACGTCCCTAAAATGTGTCCGACACGGTGTCCCTTTTCTTTTTCTTTTATTTTTATTAAGACACACCACGTGGCGTGTCCGACACGTGTCGGAGGAGTGTCGAGGTGCCGGTGTCGTGTCGGGGTGTCGGATACGGCATAATTTTTTTCGAAGTGTCGGTGCATCATAGGGTGTAAGTCATGATAAAATTCTGCTTATTATACTTACACCCTTAAAGTTTGGTATATTAATAAAAATAATCTTTGATGTTAGAAAAATTAAAATTAAATACTCCAAATGGTTTTAGAAACTACTATATTATTAGCTAAAAATATAAAAAGTATTTAAGTTTAAATTTAAAAATAAGTTAATCTAATCCTAAATATATTTTTGAATCAAAACACTTAACTTTCAGTTTTTTTTCTTTAAAACAATCCCCGTAAATTTCAGAAAACTTAACTAACTACTCATCTTTATGCCTTTATTCTCGTTGCAATTGTAAACTAACAATTATTTTAGTAATAGAAGAAGATAACACACCGAAAATCGGTTTCAATAAATATAGTGCATTTAGTTTGTTTATTTTGTCAAACAATTCAACAAAAATTGCTACCTAAAACCAGTGACCATGTTTGATCCAAGGATGATAATTCTAGTGTCATTGTTGCCGGTAATTTTGTCATCATTCTTCATTTTTCTTAAATGGGTTGTGAAAATCTTGATTATTTCTATTATATTTGTTAATTTTCATTGAGAATGAGAGTTTTTAAAATTGAGTTTTCTATTTCTTGTCTTTTTTTTTTCGGAGATTGCATAGATATATTATTCTTTTACCAAATGCTTCTCTTTTTGTTGTGATAAACTGAAAATTACGTGGGCATGAGTAATAGTATTTAATATGGAACTATAATGAAATTTATGAGATTATTAAAAGTAAGACAAAAATAATAAAAAAAAAACAAACAAAAACAAGAAATTAAATATTTTCACAAAGTAATAAAAATATTAAGATTAGATAAAATTTTAAAAATAACTTAATATTTTTTATATTTTTAGTTAGTCATATAGTAGGTTCTAAAATTATTTGGTGTATTTAATTTTAATTTTTCTAACATCAAGGATTACTTTTATAAAAATACCAAACTTTAGGGGTGTAAGTATAATAAGCATAATTTTATCATGACTTACATCCAAACAACCCTTAAATTGTAGAGGGGTGGTATGTGTAAGGTTTCAAACCTCAGGGAAGGTCATTGTAATTTCTCAAACCACAAGGGAGTTATCTGTAACTACACCAAACCTCAAGGGTGTAGCTGTAATTATCCCTTATTATTATGTTACTTTCAGATAATGGTTATTGAATAGCCAATCACTTCTACTGTATTATGTGTAATTATGAATGAGTCGGGTGCATTTCTGATTAATAAGCGCGACGGTAAAACTAAATCATACAAAACTCTTTAGTGACAATAGCTAATATCTCAATGAAAACAAATTTATAACAAGAAAAATCTAAATAACATGTTCTAATGACAATTTTTATCGTAGTAATAAGTTTTTTCTCAAAATTACCTGGTATGCTAATGTTAATGACGAAACATGTTGTCACAACAAACATTTAATGTAAAGGCTTTCTGTGACGATACAATGCTACGATGACGAAATTTAACTACTCATGTGACAACAATTTCGCCATTTAAATTAACTTTTTTGTGGCAAACATATTTCCGTCACAACTATATGTGATGACAATAGAATTTCGTCACTTATTCCTTATGTGGCGGGGCCATTGCGACGAAATTTGTGACAATATATTTTGTTGTATAAGGTTCATATTGACGAATTATTGAGGTTAAATGACAATATTTAGCATCGCCATAAATCACTTTTTTTGTAGTGCTCGGAGCACTTGTATAGTTTTCCAACTTTGAGGATTTAGGTTTTTCATTAAATAATGCAATGTCGCTACAAGAAATGTGGCCTATAGCAAGGTCCAAAAATCTTGCTATAGGTTCAAATTCCCTTGCTATTGATCTATTGCAAGGGATGTGGACGTTGGTAGCATCCCTTGCTATAGGTGGCGTGGGTGCAGGTATTTTGCATGTTGCAAGGGAAATGGATCTTGCTATTGCTGTTCTAACACACACCTGTAGCAAGGTCCATTTCCCTTGCTGTAGTGTGCTGACACACACAATTGACAGCAACGTCCATAGACGTTGCTATTTATTCTGACACAAAAGTCAATTGCAACGTCCATAGACGTTGCTATGCATTCTGACACAAGACTCAATTGCAACGTCTTTTGACCTTGCAATTGATTTACGCACGTTTTTTTTTAAATTTCATTTTTGTTCATTATTTTTTTCGATGAAACACAACAACGTCTACGGACGTTGCTATAGTGTCCGGACACTTTTTATTTTTCAAATTTGGCAGCAACGTCCACGGACGTTGCTATAGTGTCCGGACAATTTTTTTTCAAATTTGGCAGCAACGTCCAGGGACGTTGCTATAGTGTCCTATTTTTTTTTTTTTTCAAATTTGGCAGCAACGTCCACGGACGTTGCTGTAGATAAATATTTTTTTATAAAAAAAAGTGGCGGTACAAACCGCCCCTTTGTAATAAAATGTTTTTTAATATATATATACATATATATATATATACACACACTCACATTATACATTAATTGAAACCTCAATATTATATATGTATAGTATGTGTTAAAAAATATAATACTAATAACTAAATTATAAGATACACACACACACAAACACACGCACATATATATATATATATATATATATATATATATATATATATATATATATATATATATATATATAGTATTAAGAAATGTTAGATAACATTTTAAAAATTATAATGATATATATATATATACATACACACACTAAACTTTACAATGTATAATTATAAAATAATCTCACTAATTATAATTATACAATATATATGTATATATATATATAGTATAAGATGCATGTATGCATATATAATATATATATATAAGTTGATGATGATGCAAAATAAATTAAGGAAAAAAACAAAGTGAAGGAGAGAAGGGGAGAAGAAGATGATAATAATATGAGAGGGAGAAGTGGGATGGATGAGTGATATAGTGTGGTATTTATAGTAGTATAGTGGGAGGGAATGAAATTTTTTGGGAAATTTGAAAGTTCTGCCAAAAATTTCATTCTGAAATTTTGTAGCAAGGTCCAAATCCCTTGCAACAGGTTATTGTCAGAAAGCTGTTGCAAGGGAAATTAGGATCCCTTGCTACTGTGTCAGAAAAGTAGCAATAGCAAGGGATTTGGACCTTGCAATAGCTTTATTAGAAAAATGTTTTAATTATATATATTCCCTCATTCACTCATTTAATTAGATCCATATATAATTATGACTTGTAAATCATGATTACATGAGACTTGAACTAAATATATAGAACTAATCTTGATCTTGGTTAAATTAATTAGTTAATAAAACTTATTTGATTGAATAATTATTAATTACATAAGAAAATAGAACTAATCTTGATATTTATAGCTATATATATATATGTGAACTTATTTGAATGAATAAGATCCTAATAACATATGAGAACTGAACTAATTAGAATTAATCTTGTATTGTAAAATTAATTAAAGTTATTAGAATCAATAACTTCTCATTAAATAATAATAATCAAACTAAACATACGATTCTTGATTTTCATTAAATAAACTGAAATTATATGAATGAATAATATTTATACTACATAAGAATTGATCAACTACGTACAGGAAAACTTACTGTTTATTTTTGTTGAATTAATTAAGAATATAATTGATAACTCAACATTACATTAGAATTGAACTAATTAAACAAAACTAATCTTAATTAAATTTTAATAAATTAATTGAACTTGTTTGAATGGACAACTCCTAATTAACTACAAATATATAAGCATCAACTAAATATAACTAACATTGACTTTTGTCAAATTAGTTTAACTCAATTGAACAAATATTAAATAAGAACTAAATTACTTAGATTTAATAACATTGATTTTATTATGAATAGTGTTATTACATAAGAATTGAACTACGTACAAGGAATACAACTCTTTTTGAAATATGATTTTGACCCCAAAAGATTTGAAAAGTTACAATTTAGTCCTTCCCCCTTTTGAAAAATTTATGATTGACCGCAAATACGATTCTTGATTTTCATTAAATAAACTGAAATTATATGAATGAATAATATTTAACTACATAAGAATTGATCAACTACGTACAGGAAAACTTACTGTTTATTTTTGTTGAATTAATAAAGAATATAATTGATAACTCAACATTACATTAGAATTGAACGAATATTACATAAGAACTAAATTACTTAGATTTAATCTTGATTTTTGTTATGAATAGATGTTATTTGAATGCACAACTCCTAATTACATACGAATTAAACTACGTACAAGGAAAACTACTCTTTATTTTTGTTATATATATATATATATATATATTACATAAGAACTAAATTACTTAGATTTAATCTTGATTTTTGTTATGAATAGATGTTATTTGAATGCACAACTCCTAATTACATACGAATTAAACTACGTACAAGGAAAACTACTCTTTATTTTTGTTATATATATATATATATATATGTAAAGAATGAAGAATGCAGCTTTATTATATTAAAAAATAAGTAAAACAAAACCTGCAAGGGAAGAGGAGGTTGCTGAAGCTGAAAGGCTACTGCAAGGGCCTTTTTCCCATGCAACTATGTCAGAAAAGCTGTTTTTACAGCAGCAAGGGATTTGGACCTTGCAATAGATTTATCAGCTTTATATCCTCTCCTCCACACATTTCATTATCCATAACCTGCGTTTCTTCCCCAAAATCTACTGCATTTCTTCCCCCTCTCTTCTCTATTTTTCAGCAAAATTTCATTTCTTCCCTGTGATTTTTTTGCAAAGCGTACGTAATTCTCAGCAAAGCTCACTCCACGAGAGGTATCAATTTCAGTATTATCGTAATTCGTTGCTTAATTTTATATATATATTGTTGATGTTGTTGCTTAATTTAGTGATTTTTGTAATATTAATACTTGTTATTCATCATATTTAGAATAACTGAGATCTAAGCATGATTTGATTAGTAGTATGCTATTTATATGCATGTGTGTAATTAGTTGTTCACACTGTTAGTATTTGATGATAAGTTTTAATTAGCCTTACTTTCGTGATTAAATAGTCAGTTCTCGTGCTGATGCATTGTTAGTTTGATTTTAATTAGATAAAAAATGTATAACAACGAAGATCGGAGTTGGATGTACGATCGAGACAACGTTGATGAGGGGTATATCAATCCTTATTTCATAGATGGCGTCAACAGATTCCTAGAATTTGCATTTTCTCAAGGTCATCGAAGAGTTAAGTGTCCGTGCACTCGGTGTGGTTTTAGCAAAAGCAAAAAGAGGGATGTGATTCAGGAACACCTATTGACGTACGGTTTTGTTCCTCATTATTACGTATGGGAGGCACACGGAGAAAGGAACAACTTTTCTGGCAATTACACATACGCAGAAGAGTCATCTACTCATAATGATAATGTCGAAAGTGGTTACGTAGATATGGTCAATGATGCATACAGAGGGCAGTTTGAAGGCACGCACTATAATCAAAATACAGAAGAAGAGCCAAACCGTGAGGCATGAGACTTTTTTGAAATGCTACGGGAAGCCGAGGTGCCAATACGCGTAGATGTGGAAACAACACCATTGCAGTGGTTAACATCATTTATTGCCGACAAGGTTCGTCATGGCACAACAAACGCCTCTGCTGACAATCAATTACAAGCGGCCCGCAGATTAATGAGTCCTGCAGATCGTCATAGATTGCCTGAAAATTAGTACGGAGTCAAGAAATTCATCAAAGGTTTAGGACTTGGGTACAAAACATACAATGTGTGTGTTAATATTTGTATCCTTTATTACGGGGAGTATGAAAGTAAGAGCTGGACCGAGTGCCCCCATTGTGGCGAAGCTAGGTACGAGGAATGCACCAATAAGAAGAAGCTTGTTCCACGTAAGAAGCTGTGGTACTTGCCAGTGACGCCTCGATTGCAGAGGCTTTACACATCACGCAAAATATCGGTGCACATGACATGGCACTTGAAGTGTCAGGCAGATACCGATCAAATGATTCACCCTGCTTCAAGTTTGGCCTGGAAATCTTTCGACAGGATATTTCCCGATTTTGCTGCCGAACCAAGAAACGTTAGACTTGGACTTTGCACCGATGGTTTTAATCCTTTCGGGAACTCCTCAGCTCCTTACTCGTGTTGGCCAGTATTTGTGACCCCTTATAACCTCCCTCCTGACCTATGCATGCGGCAAGAATATATTTTCCTAAGTTTAATGATATATGGCCCGAAGAGTCCTGGCAAGAACATTGACGTATTACTCAGACCCCTAATTGATGAACTTAAGTCACTGTGGGATTCGGGTGTGCCAACATACGATAGTTTTCAGAAACAAAATTTCCAAATGCGAGCTTCATTGCTATGGACGATTAGTGACTATCCAGGGTATGGCATGCTATCACAGTGGAGCACACATGGTCGTTTATCTTGCCCGTACTGTATGGAAGAAACCAAGAGTTTCCAACTTAAGCACGGTCGAAAGACTTCTTTCTTTGACTGTCATCGTCGATTCTTGCCTCTGGACCATCCATGGAGACTAAACACAACTGACTTCACGAAAGGTAGAATAGAGACTGATCAACCTCTACCAAGAAGATCAGGGATAGACATGTGGAGACACGTTGAACGTCTTCCACCGGTCGGATTTGGTATATGCGGAGAATTTGTTCAGGGCTTTGGTTTGTATCACAATTGGTGTCGTAGAAGTATATTTTGGGAACTTCCGTATTGGAAGCATAATCTGATCCGCCACAACCTAGATGTCATGCATTGTGAAAAGAACTTCTTCGACAATATCAAGAACACTGTGATGGATGACCCTGAGAAAACCAAGGACAATATGAACTCTCGCAAAGATTTACAATTACTGACGGGCAGAAGATCTTTGTTTCTACAGACTGGACCGGGAGGTAGGTTATACAAACGTAAAGCATCGTACTGTCTTAGTAAGGACGAAAAGGTTAAAGTGTGTGAGTGGTTGTGCAATCTCAAATTTCCAGATGGATACGCGTCAAACATTTCGCGTTGTGTTCAAATGCCACAGTTGCGTCTAGTGGGAATGAAAAGTCACGATTGTCACGTTTTTTTGCAAAGGTTGGTTCCGAGAGCATTTCGTGACTTCTTGCCAGAGAATGTCTGGGGGCCGCTCGTGGAGATCAGTAATTTTTTCAGAGCTTTGTCAGCTCCTGACATCCGATATAGTGACATGGATTTATTAGAACGTTCGATTGTGGTGACTATGTGCAAGCTGGAAAAATTCTTTCCTCCATCGTTCTTTGATTCCATGGAGCATTTAGCGATACACCTTCCCTGGGAGGCAAAGGTCGGTGGGCCCGTACAATACAGGTGGATGTACCCATTTGAGAGGTAAATACCAGTTACTGTTATATTGATAACTATACAATGTTCAAAATATGACTAGTTAATCTTTTTTTGTCTTTGTTAGACGGATGTTTGATTTTAAGAGACCAAGGGGTAACAAGGCACACATAGAAGGGTCGATTGTTGAGGCGTACATTTACGCAGAAATTGCAAATTTCTCCTCACTCTACTTTGACAGCAATATTGAAACTAGAGCAACCCGTTTGAACAGGAACGAAGTTCCAATATCTATTGACCCCAACGACCAATTATCAGTATTCCAGAGTAAAGGGAAAACAATGGGGCGTTGTGTCAATTACAGAAATTTGTCTCTCGCAAAGTGCAAAGCGGCTCATCTATATGTCTTGTTGAATTGCCCAGAGGTCGAGTGTTGGTTAAAGTAAGATTACTAATTGCCATACAATGTATTCTTGCTAATATATCAATTAATGTTTAAACGGCTTCTTTCTGTGACAGTATGTTTGATGAACAGATGTGCGCAGGATATCCGCAAGCTAATAAAGATCAGATACGTAAAACTTATTTTATCGACTGGTTCAAACAAGTTGTTGTGTCTGGTAGTTACAGTGTGGATCCTAGATTACGCGGTCTTGCTCGGGGTCCTGTTTTGAAAGCAAAAACTTATAATGGTTATACGGTTAACGGATTTAAGTTTCATACAGAAGCATATGGGGCTGGTGGGCAAACAATGAACAGTGGCGTTTATGTGAAGGGCGACACTGGCGACCCAGACGCACGTAATTTCTATGGAATACTTCAAGAGATTATACAGCTTGATTACTGGGGCAGTGGAAACTTGGAACAAATTGTTATGTTCAAATGTGATTGGTACGACGTGTATAATGGAATAACAACTCATCCGACTTATGGCCTTGTTGACATTAATCCAACAATGCGACTCGGGACAGGAGCGTCTGAACCGTTTATCCTAGCAAGTCAGGCGCAACAAGTCTATTACAGTCTGTATCCTTCACAAAAAAATACCAGTAGGAGAGGATGGTGGGCGGTTTGCACGACAAGAGCGAGATACCTCGTTGACACAACTGCAGTGGCTAATCTCGACATTTACCAAGATAGCACCGCACCTCAGTTAAGATTGGATGACATCAACAATATCGACAATACACCTATCAGGCTTGCAGACGATGATATTGTGGAAGTCGATGATAATGACACATCCGCCGACGATGACGTGGATGAAGATCATGATGTGGTGACGACGATGACCCTGATTATACGTAATGTATGTTCTAAGCAATATGTATGCCTATGCAGTAAGAATTCGTGAACTTAAACAATGGTTTATTTGCAATATGTAAGCTTGAGTTGTAATATTTGAGTTATTTGAATTGTAACGTTTATATATATATATATATATATATATATATATATATATATATATATATATATATATATATATAAAACTAGTGTAAATTATAAATATAAATAAAAACATAAATATATATATAAGGTGCAAACATAAATAAAAACAAGCTAAAACAAACCACGTTTGTTCATAATTATACAAATACAAATAAAAGCAGCAAATAACAGTCTAAATTTCAGTATCCTCGGCAAATTACATATCACCCAAGCCAGTAGTGTCGTCCGCACCGCCACCTGAACTTCTTTCCTGGTCCCCTTCGTCCTCCTGATCGGTAGAATGTGACCGTGGTCGATAGAGTGGATCCCCTGATAACCGCCCGCTGCCGAAACTCGTGTTCGTCGGTTGCAATGGTTGGTGGAAAACTGCCGGGAAGTTGTTAAATTGTTGTTGTTGCCCCTGTTGCTGTTGCCCCTGTTGTTGTTGCCCTGACCCCCACAATTCATCGGGCACCGGCATATTGAACTGTGACACAAAGTATTTGAGAACATTCTTTAAACCTGTGATTTCTTGCCGTTGAGAAGCTGTTTCGGCCATCAGTGCATCCACGCGACTAGAAGAGCCAGTCTCAACGAACCTAGAATGTCTTCGAGCCTTGAATCCTACGCGCTCAGGCTCACCATAGCTCGCCAGACCCACCACCCTATTCTTCTTTACACGTCCGGCTGCGGCAATTTCCACCCACGGTCTAACGTCCCAGACCGGCCACTTGCTCATATCTGGCCCATGTTCTCTCAGGCAGTGTTCCACATAAGCATCCTACATATAACATATTATGATTCAAAATATATTTTTGTAACAAACATAAGTATTATTACGACAACAACGATTATTGACGATTACACCACTTTAATGAAAGAAAATATTATACTCACGTAATTAGCTTTGTCCTCAGGGTTTGGCCACTCAACCGTTCCGTCGTCATGTTTCTTTGCACGAGTCTTTATAAAGACATCCTGAAACGGCACCTTGTCGGGCGTTGTATTCATTTCCTTTGCCTGTCATAATATGAAAATTCATTAAAGCAAATATAGATCACATTATTAAATCAATGATGATATTTGAAAAATAACCAATCATATTTTTCTACTTACCAGATCTATCCTATGCTTGTTCGTGCTGCGAGACCCACCCCTATAGTTTACCGTTTTCCCCTTATCTCGATTTTTAGCGTTCTGCTCCGAACGACCCTTCGTGGGCTCAAGCTCCCAATAATCATAAAATGCCTGCCGAAAATCTTTGTGAATCCAACAACTGTGACTCATACTATAGGTGGGGTCAACTTTGCAGCGCAACCACCATTTCTTGGCGTGGTTTACTGAACCTGCAAATCTCGCAGTAGCGACCCTATCGTACCATTCCCTGACTGCATTTTCTATGGCAGGATCCCACTGGTAAGTGTGCTGCATTTAATACAGACATAAAGAAAAGTTGGTCACATAAATGAATAATAATGAACAAATATTTATAAATATTTAATAAATATAGAAGTCAAGCTAATTCCTTACCTTAAATCTGTTCCAACACATTTCCTTCTCCTCCTCTGGCCACATGCCGTACGTGAAGTATGCTCCTTGCATCATGTTCCTCAAATTTGTACCAATCGTGGTCACGGCGGAAGGGTTCTCTATTGAGCCATCAAAGAATAATTCAAGTACCTCCCTGTCATCCGGATTTGCCGGGGGCTCGCGAGGTTTAGATTGTCCTCGCACTGCAACCCTAGTAATACCACCATCGTCTCCTGAATTATTGTTACCCCCCTCATCCTCGTCTAACTCCTCAGAAACGCCATGAGCACGTGAGCCTGAAGCTCGTGTGCCTGAAGCTCGTGTGCCTGAACCACGTGAGCCTGAACCCCGTGAGCCCGATGATGATGGCCCAGCAGTACTTCCCGTCCCCTGAACCTGCAGCTGTGGCCTCGTTAGCGGTGTTTGTGGCATACCAAATCCAGCTCCACTCCCAAAACCAGGCACACCAAATCCGGGAACACTCCCATATCCAGGCCCACCAAACCCAGCTCCACTCCCATATCCAGGCCCACCAAACCCAGGCCCACCAAATCCAGGCCCACCCAATCCAGGCCCACCATAACTACCCCCACCATAACCAACCCCGCTGTAGCCAGCCCCACCGAATCCACCACCACCATAACCACCCCCAACATATACACCCCCCATTGTCGATCCTACACCCATCAATTGATTGGTAAACGGCCCACTAGCGCGGGCTCCTGCGTCATTTGATCCTCCGGGAAACATCGGCATCACCGCTGAAAGTGATCCCATCGAACCAAGATCAGGCTGCGAAGAGAATGATCCACGAGGTACCCCTTCCGGGTATGGCACCTGGTTCTTCGACACCTTCTTTTTTCCTTTCCCCTTACCCTGATCTGACGAGCCGACCATCTGATAAATAAATATTTAGAATGGTCAAATTAATATAAAAAGGATGCACGACAATATATACTATCTATTCATTTACTAAATTGACTAATTAAGTATATATACATCTGTTACGTCTAAATTATACAAATCTCCGCTAATTTTTCTAATCAATGTATTACAATTAAGTAAGCTCAATACTCATTGTGATATATATACTATTAAATTAAAGTATTCAACAATTAATCACGTACGGACGGTGTCACAAAATAACTACATCTTCTACATATATCTCTATCTATATCAAGCATCAATAATTACACCATAGCATGTTCATATAAACAAGTTTAACCAAAATATATTTCCCATATTTTTATTACAAATATATAATTTCTCAATGCTACTAACCTTTTTAGCATATCTAATTAACATAAATACGTTCTAACATAAACACAATTATATATGTTATATAATACAAAGTTAATCGATTAAATTCTACAAAAAAAAAACGTAGCTATATTGTCATAATCACAAATCTAATATTAATTAATTAAGCATATATATATATATATATATATATATATATATATATATATATATATATAATTAACAGTACTAATACACTCGAATCAACAAATACATCACTATTATGCGATAATATTACACAAATCTAATCGATTAATTAAGTTAAACCTTAATATACATATATAGATCGTCACATAATTAATTACCTCTACTACCTTAATTAAGTATAAATAATTAACATATATAAATACACTATCTAATCAACAATTACATCACAAATACTAATTACACATATCTAACCATTAATTTAAAAAAAAAATTAATAATACACATAGATCGTTCAAAATTACTTCTAATATCTTAATTAATCATACATAATTACACAAATCTAACAAATACAACACTATGATGCTATAATATTACACAAATCTAACAAATTAATTAAAAATAAACATTAATATACGTAGATCGTCACATAATTACCTCTAATTAATTAATACCTTAATTAAGCATAAATAATTAACACAAATATGCCTAAAATCAACAATTATATCACAAATAATCTAATTACACAAATCTAACCATTAATTTAAAAAAACAAACATAATACACATAGATCGTCACATAATTACCTCTAATACCTTAATTAAGCATAAATAATTAACACTAATATGCCTAAAATCAACAATTACATCACAAATAATCTAATTACACAAATCTAACCATTAATTTAAAAAAAAAAACATAATACACATAGATCGTCAAAATTACTTCATCAAATCGACTAATATCTTAATTAATCATACATAATTAACACAAATACATCATCAAATCAACTAAAAAATCATATTTATGCAAAATAATAAAAATCTAACCGATTAAACTAAAAAAAAAATATGTATAATCGTAATTTTGAAGACATTGAACACATACCTTAAAAAAAGAAGAGATTTGGAGCTGAAATTGTGTGAATTGGAATTAAAACGAGCGAATTTTTTTTTTTTTTATGAATGAAGCAGCAATGGCAAATTCGCAGCAGAAATCTGCTGCGAATTTGCCATATATATATGGCACCAACGTCCTGGAGACGTTGGTGCCGTATCGATTAATGCTGCTGCAGCTTTGTGTCTGCAGCAGACACAAAGCTGCAGCAGCAGTTGGCATGCAATGCATGGCACCAACGTCTCCAGGACGTTGGTGCCTTTCTTTCAGCTGGCAGCAACGTCTACATAGACGTTGCTGCAGTCAAACAAAAAATATTTAGAAAAAAAAATACGAAAACAGTTACCAACGTCCTTTTCAGACGTTGGTAACATTTAAAACATAAAAAAAAAAAACAAAAAAACAGCAGCAGCAACGTTCATAGGACGTTGCTGCTCTGCACAATACCTGCAACGTCCACTGACGTTGGCAGATAAGTATTTTTTTTTTAATTTTGCTGTACCAACGTCAGTAGACGTTGGTACATTAAAATACTGCAACGGATTATAAATCCGTTGCAGTATTGGCGTTGCATTAGCCCCATTTTCTTGTAGTGTGTGTTGTGTGTTGTTATGTAACTTTTGAATAGCTTTAAACTTGTTTATCTAGCTCCAACGTATAATATGGGTATTATTTTAATCGATGTTTTAGTTTGAAATTTTAGTAAAGAGAACCTATTGAACCATTCCAAGCATCAACAACTTTTTATGTTTGATTTTGATGTCTGAATGCTTTATTCTAATTGTATTGTCAAAAGCATAAATAAATGCGTTGTTGAAAGTTGTTGTGATTCATGTAATTGTTTATACAGTGACTTGAACTACAAACTTATTAATTTATAGTGTCTCTATCACCACATTTAAAAGTTTTTTCACATTCACATATGGTGATCATTTGCATTGTCTCATTATTTGGTAGTTCAGGTGGTTAAATTTTTTTTACGTAACATTAGAAAGTGCCACAAAGAAACTTTATGAGATTTTATAATGGTTCACAAAATAATTATTAGTAGACGCCGTAAAGCGTCACAATAGCTTATAACCACACTCACTTATAAGACCTTGTAAACCAATGTCACCAAAAGAAAAATACCACTATTTACTTATTTTATGACACATTTTTGCGTCTCTAAAAATGTTAGTTCGCGTTCTAGTTCTCTTTTCGTAGACCGGATGGAACCTAACAAACTCTCTACGTTCGTATCTGCAGCTAACAAGTCGCAACCGGGGCATTTTGTCGGGCTTAACCTTCGGCAACTGGCAAAGACATTTTGAGTTTTTTCCTACTAGTTAGTGAAACAATATGGCATGTGTTTACTTGTTTTTCTTTGCAAATATGTGTATATCACGTGATGGCGTCCCTCCCATTTTTTAATCTCAAAATTACTGAGAAAGAAAAGTTTGTATGAAATCATCTCTTAAAGCTATTGGCGAGAATGCAAGAAAAAATACTCTTCGTATATGGTCACCATCTCTAGACACACACAAAAACCTACATATGGACTTCATGTACTGCCGAAGAAGTCCAAAAGTCAAGCTACATCTCAAAGACCAAAAATCTTATCTTCAATTCAGTTGAGCCCGAGTAATTTGAACTTACCTCTCGCTGTAAATCAACACGAGAAGCATAAGTGCTTCCTGAGACTACAAATGAAGGTTCTCTTGGGGTTCGCATAAGACTTCACATCCTTGTTGGGAGACAGCCTTATCTCGTGGAGCTCGCGCAAGCAACGAGCGGTTGCTCGTTCTTCTATTGAAGCCGAATATGGAGCCCTTGCTACGGCTACTGCTGAAGTTCGTTGGATTCAGTACCTCTTTAGTGAACTTCTTCTTCCGCTGCATTGCAAGCCAATCCTTTTTTTGCGACAACATTGGTGCTACACATTTATCGCTTCATCCGGTTCTCCATTCTCGCATGAAACACATCTCTTTGGATATCCACTTTGTGCGTGATATTGTTGCTAAAGGTCTCATTGATGTGTCTCATATTAGCACCAGGGATCAGCTTGCCGACTTGCTCACCAAACTGCTTCACAACACTCTCTTTCACCTTCTTCGTTCCAAACTTGCCATTGTCGATGGCACGACAATTTTGCGGGGGCGTATTATAGAATCCCATCCAATCTCGAATTCGCCTTCATCTTCGTGATTCTATCAATCTCCTATTCTTTCCTTGTACAGGGTGATTTTGTTTCCTAGTTTGTAATTAGTCTTCTCTATTTATTCTCTTGTAACATCTCTTTGTAAACTAAAATACATAAATTAATCTTTCATCTTTCACGTATTTGTTCTTCTGCACCAATCATATTTACTATAGCCTAATCTTTTTTAGAAAACTCTGAAATTCCTAAAAAAGTAAGGGAAGGATTGATGAACGATCAAATCCCAGAAAATTTACCTTTAATACCACTAACAGAAGATATAATCTTAGATCCAATGAGTTTGATGATATCGGACATTTCCAACTTGAATGTCCTAATCATCTCAGAAAGAAATAAAGGAAAGCTATAATGGGCGCCTGGAGTGACGTGAAATCTGAGGAAAGTGGAGTTGAAGAAGATATTGAAAAAAATATTACTTTTCGTGGATAACAAGCACACACATTAATCTTCCACCATTGTGTCCATCCGTGCATGAATTTCTATGACTTAAAAGGGACTGATATGCCTAAAAACAAGAAGACATATTTTAGAAATGAATTGATATTTCGGACATTTCGCAATATGCATTTTGGCTTAAATGTATCACATACCATAAAGGATCACTAAAATTTAACCATTAAAAGCTATATATTATAGGCATAAATCATTTTTTTGCCCACTAACTTTGGCAATTTGGCACTTTTAATCTATAATTTTTTGGGCCGTGATCTTGCCCTGTAGGTTTCGAATTTCGCTGCAAAATATGTCCAATCGGGCTGTAAATGGGCTTTTTGCCTACGTGCACGATAAGCTGTTAAATTGTTAGTCCAGGTGTAAAATCGCTTTGCCGCGTAGAATTTTTCACTCCAAAAATGTTTTTACCAAAGTTAAAGGGCATATTTTGTAATTTTTCTTAAAAATTTAAATAACTTCAAAAAATTATGTATAAATTGCACAAATCAGCCGACATTTTTGAGAAATTACACAAACCACCCATTTAAGTAATTTCTGTTAATAAACCCTAACAGATGTAATAAAATTAAATTAAGGTCCTTGTGGTAAAAATTAAAATTGAATTTTACTCTAATGGAATTTTTCTAAAAAAAATCTTTTAATTAATTACCTTGAATTAAAGAATCCATGAGCTGCCATGCAACTTCTCAAATCCCAACTGATTTCTCCTAATTAAATCTATAGTCAATACTACCATTGTTACACAGATCTTACATATTTCTCTCCATCATTAACCAACAGTTTTTACATGACTCAACAATCTAAGCACAATTTCTTCCCATATTAAAGCTGCTGAAATTCGACGAGTTTGCACGGGTGATGGAGATTCATGACGGCGATGACAACGGCTATAAGATCCTGGGGAGGGCGTGATACGAGGGAAATGGTATTAGTTTGTTAGTTATTTTCTATATTACTATTATTGTCATTTAATTATATAATTTCAGTTATTATGTAGTTAATTTAGGAGTGGAGTAGTGGGTTAGTGGGTTAGTGAGAGGTTAATTAATTGCTCATTGTTGTATTTTAACATTGCTAAGTACGCATATGTATTTTTCATTATGAATGCAGAAAATTGAAGTCTTTCTTCTCCCTCTTATTTTCTTTGGAGTTTCGTTCCGACTCGAATGGGAACAATTAACCTTACTATACGTAACATTGGTGCTTTC
This sequence comes from Misopates orontium, assembly GCA_946800315.1. NCBI lineage: Eukaryota > Viridiplantae > Streptophyta > Magnoliopsida > Lamiales > Plantaginaceae > Misopates > Misopates orontium. The sequence continues at coordinate 25,814,803 of OX326947.1, forward strand.
ATTGAGAGATGAGTCGTAAAAATCAGGCGACGTCATCTACGGAGGAGGGTTCGTTGGCTGAATCTATTCGTTTACTTCAGGCAGAAATTGCTGAAGTTAAATCAAATGGAGAACAACAACGTGTGGAATCGTTGCTGCAATATGAAAAGATAAATGCTGATAATCAAGAGCGGATGGATGTCATGATGGTGAAGATTTCAGCGATGATCCAAAGTGCAGTCGCGGGAAATGTGCCACCACCGCCACCGGAAGTTAGATCGATCGAAAGGGGAGAGCCGTCGTCGGCTTCGCGGTCTAGATCGACTTTTCGAAATTCAGAATTAGTGGATGAAGATATGTTTAAAACTCAAAAGTTGCATTTAGCACAGTTTGACGGAACAGATCCATTACTTTGGATTTTTAATGCCGAACAGTATTTTGAATATTGCCAGGTAAGTATCGAAAAAAGAATGAAAATGGTTTCTTTCTTTATGCAAGGGCAAGCATTGAGTTGGTTTATGTGGATGAAAAATAATTATCAACTTGGTACATGGACAGAATTCACGCGTGCATTGGAATTAAGGTTTGGACCTTCTTCTTTTGAAAATCATCGTGCTGTTTTATTTAAATTAAGACAGACTGGTACAGTTGCTGAATTTCAGTCCGAGTTTGAGAATTTGTGCAACCGAGTAACAGGGCTGCCAACCGAAGCAATTTTGGATTGCTTCATATCAGGGTTAAAGAGTGAAATCCAACAAGAGTTGGCAATATTACGACCAGTAGATCTGAGAGAGGCGATTGGGCAGGCTAAATTGATTGAAACAAAATTGCAAAGTGCGAGGAACGTGTCTTTACAATACCCGGTGGTCCCAAATGTGATTGCAACAAGACCCGTAACAAGAGTGAGTTCACCGCCATTGTTACCCGCGCCACCAACTGTGAAACAACCTTTCCGAAGGTTGACACCAGCTGAAGTACAGGAGAAGCGCCAAAAAGGTTTGTGTTTTCATTGCGATGAAAAGTTCACCCCAGGACATAAATGCAAAAGGGCACAGTTTTTACTCATAACACCAGAAAATGATTTTGATGTTGAATTTTCTGAAATAGAGAAGGCTTTCGAAGATGAACTATATTCGGGGCAGACACGTGGTGATGGCATATTGCAGTTGGATGCAACGTAATCTTTACAAAAACAAGGGAGAGATGGGAAAGAGGAAGAATGTTGATTTGCCTATTATATTGGCCCATGAGGACATGGGCAAATGAAGGGGAGGGAAATGATACGAGGGAAATGGTATTAGTTTGATACGAGGGAAATGGTATTAGTTTGTTAGTTATTTTCTATATTACTATTATTGTCATTTAATTATATAATTTCAGTTATTATGTAGTTAATTTAGGAGTGGAGTAGTGGGTTAGTGGGTTAGTGAGAGGTTAATTAATTGCTCATTGTTGTATTTTAACATTGCTAAGTACGCATATGTATTTTTCATTATGAATGCAGAAAATTGAAGTCTTTCTTCTCCCTCTTATTTTCTTTGGAGTTTCGTTCCGACTCGAATAGGAACAATTAACCTTACTATACGTAACAGGGCGTTTGAGGTGTTATGAGGAGGGGAAGGGAAGCGGGTGCATTACGCCCGAGGGATTGCCAATTTTCTTTTTAGAAAAATCTCATTAAAGTAAAATTCAATTTAAATTTTGACCACAAGGATCTTAATTTTAATTTTATTACATTTGCTAGGGCTTATTAACAGAAATTACTTAGAGGGGTAGTTTGTGTAATTTCTCAAACATGAGGGGTTGGTTTGTGCAATTTATACATATTTTTTGAATTTATTTAAAATTTAAAGAAAAATTGCAAAATCAGCCCTTTAAGTTTGATAAAAACGTTTTTGTAGTGCAAAAATTCCACGTGGCAAAGCGTTTTTACACCTGGATTAACAATTTAACAACTTGTCGTCCACGTAGGCAAAAAACCCATTTACATCCCGATTATGCATATTTTGCAGCGAAACTCGAAATCTACAGGGCAAGATCACGACCCAAAAATTTACAAGGCAAAAATGTCAAATCGCCAAAATTAGTGGGAAAAAAATGATTTCTGCCTATATTATATGTGCCCTCTACAAAATTAATTTTTTTTTGTGTGATGTGTCATTTAGTGTACTATATATCAAAGTCAAGCTATTACATGGCTTACATCCGAATAGTCTCATTGACATAAGTTTCTCCCGGCTGTTAGACTTCAATTCGTAAAATAACTACTATAGTTACTATTTTACCCACTTATATGACATAACGAAATGCAAAGTAGTTTGTGAATCCGAGAAGAAATAGTAATTCCCTCCAGCCCTATTGCCCCATAATGAAATTGCATGCATTTAGTAAGCTGGCGTTGAATATTTCACGTGGTCTAGCTGTTGTAAATACAACTTCCACAACGACTAGGCACGTTATTAAATCAGTACGTAGTCACTACGAATCAAACTCTTTTTTACATACATTAATCAAAAAAGGTTGTAATTATAAACTGATGAACTTTCGTATTAATTTGTCCTAATTACTGATATATTTCTGTTCAAATAAAGAAAAAAGTAATCATAGAAAATATAATAAAGAATACAGTATGTCTGTATGTGTATGCCTTATGAATTCCTCCTCTGCAACAAATTTCTTTACAAGACAAAAAAACGAATCGCAATTTGTAATATCTAATGACTTGTTTCTTTACTCTTCTTTCTCTGTAGTACTTGATCCGATTAGAAACACGGGACGACACTCTTGCCATCACCGTCATACATAAAATCGGAACATGCAGTTGACACACAATTTATCAACAAAATGCACTTATCCGTGCAAAAGTGGACGTGAATCTGCCCAAAGCCCCATGTTACTATGGAATTCAACGTGACAGCATCTTTGGAAGTTCTCAAAGCTCGTTAAACCGGCTGAACTCTTAAGATTGGACGAGTCTGATCGGGCCAAGTACCGAAGAATAGTTTCAAAGAGATACTCATCGCAAGGAATGGCCAACGGGCCTGATGAGTTGGTGAACCCGTACTCTTCCTCCGCCTGCATTAATAGTTCAATGAACACAGGGTGTTTTAGATACGCGGTTCGGATCACGAATCGTTTGCAAGTCGAGCCAACAGACACCGCCACGTGTCCTGCTGGCACATCGGAGGGTCCGCGTCGGGTCGCCAACGCTGACTTCTTGCGCCAGCGTCGTAGCATCTGGCGGAGCTGAACGACGCTGCGGATCTTACTGCATGATGCCATTGGGTTTATTTCTTTACTTGTGGAGGATTTGAGAGCTAATCAGCGGATGTTCCTTTTTGAGTTGGATGAATTTTGAAAGGAAAATGTAAGGGGGATTGTATGATATTGTGGGAAAGTTGGGGTTATATATAGTGTTGTGTTGGGACTTAATGCCTTTTAGGTTTTGTATAATTTCAATCGTGGGGTCAAGGGTGACGTCTAGTGACTTCGTGTTAATTGTTCTCGGTTCCGTATATATGAAACGGAAAATTACAAGAGATTCTCATAATTAAAGATACAAAAACCCCAATTAAATCACAGATATATAGACTGTAAAGTTTGAATAATTTTAGCGGCATACCCAAGGTAGATACCATATTTTTCAATGGTTTTAACGAGGGATGTCATTATAATTATTCAGAATCATAAAATGGTTTTTGTAATCCAATAAAATCAAAGTCATCTTAAGTGATCAACAGAAACTGCACGAAAGCTAAAATCATGTTGAGATTCTTCAGAAGCCATAATAAACATTGCATTTCTTTTTATTAAACCCGTTCGCATTTAATTGTGATCATTCTAGCTAATGCGATATGCTAGTAAGCATTTGGACTTTCCTATCTATGAATATGGTTCAGATTAAAAGAGAAGAAAGAGAACCAAGGGCAACTAAAAAATAAGTTTTTTGTTTTCTAGCTTGACTGTAACTAATGCGAAGATGCATAATATATTCACATCAACCTAATCAACCTACCAAACAGTTACCAACAATTTATTCTGCCCAATGTTAAACAACTTTAGAAACTTAATTAATAAAAACAATTGCATGGTGGGTAAATTATAATGATCATGTACACTCCAAGGAAAGAAGAAATAATAGTTGACTAACAAATTCTACACAAAAGTTGAAATAATTCTCGATTAGTTACTAGTATTTGAACAAGATAAGTGAACGCCCTCAACGTTGGAAAATGCATAAAACCCTTTATTTTATTGAATGCCGTTCTCACTAAAAGCTTAAGGTGATAGAGAGGATTGACATTTATATATTTATGTATATAATCTCCAACACGCCCCCTCACGTGCAGGCCGTAAATCTTTTTGTTACGCCTCACACGTGCTATTTTTTGTTAAGTGGGTGGCGGTGGGATTCGAACCCAGGACCTCCTCTTTTCCTGAGCTCTGATACCATATTGAATGCCGTTCTCACTAAAAGCTTAAGCTGATAGAGAGGATTGACATTTATATATTTATGTATATAAATCTCCAACATATTTGAACAAGATCAGTTAACGTCTCCAAGAAAAATGCATAAAACGACTTTGTGTTTTTAAAGTCATGCACCCAATTCTATCATATTATTTCTTTTGCACGCACTTCCCTTATGTTTTGACTTTGCGCCAACTTCCTCTTCGTTTATTATAATCCTTGAGACTTGCACCAAACGCCATACTGTTATCGAACATCTACATGAACTCTCTTGTTATCAAACAAATCATGCATTGTACCCCTTCATGTAATCTGTATCAAAACCCCTCGTAGTAAGAGGATATATTTGGTTATCATATTTAACTAATGGCGGGTTAGTGTTTCTATTTAAAAAGGGGTTTGGAGCAAGATTTTTGAAAACGCAGAGGAAACTCGTGCAAAAAGTAACACAAATGAGTTTGGCGTAGGTTTTCTAAAACACAGGGCGGTTTATGCATTTTCCTCCCTCAATTTAAAAAATTGCAGATATTATTATGATCAAGTGATTATTAATCTAAAAGAAATATAATTATGCTGCAATGCAACAAAGAGTTGGCCGGAAGGTGGGTCATTCTTCCTTACATAAGATCCATGGAAAATTCGTGGAACATGGCTAAGATTTTTCATGTCGTTAAAGGAATTAAATTAATGAAGATAAAATTTTATCCAGTTTCACATACTTAGTCTAGCCAAAAGAACTCCACAAATATTTTGGGTGACAGCTTTTAAAGCAGCTGTGGCCGTGTAGTATGCGCTTTAGGCGCGCACACGAAGTATAAAACTCTAAAAAGTCCAAAACCTCCAAACCTTCCACATGCTAATAATTGATCAAATTCACTCTGTTCTCTAGAGGTAGTTGGTTTTGGCACTTAGCAAAAGAAAGATGCTTTTCTTTAGTTAATTCCCTTCTTATAATAAATAAAGAAACATTTACTAATTAATATTTTAATTTTTTTCTAACAGTTTCTTATCTTCCGCATATCTTTTCACGAACCATGTGCGAGACTGCCCCATCTCTTCATTTCTTTATAAATTCCTTAACTAACAGCTAAAGTTATGCGTTATTAATAATTTATAATTTGGTACTTTCTCAACTTTTAATACGTTCATTCTTGTCTTGACATGCAGAACGAATTCTTTAATCTGATATCAATTTTACATTCCTGTGGGAAAAATATTTCCTCCCACATATTCATATTTTTAAGATTTGTATAAAATAACATGGAAAGGACATGTATGAGCTGTGTGTACGTCGTATGTATGAACCCTCCATAATATTTTTAAAAACCTTAATTGCTGCTTGCCATTAATATTTATTTTAAACCTTTTGAACTGAACTTAATTGTACTTTTCTGATCGATCTATATATATTATTGTTTGACTTGTGACACCTGTAGATCACGGATACTAATTTTCTTTGCTTAATTTATCAATTCTCACAAATTGATCTTACTGAAAGAAGGTCATTTTTGAGGATCAAGAACATGTCGTCATTTCAATAGTCTTTCTTATCATAGTAAGTTAGACCGTGGAGCTGAATTATAGCAAAGAATCATAAATTTCAGTTTCCTTTTATGGATTGGTAGAATTTCACTATGGATATTGCTTAAATGGGTAAAACTAAAACGCCAGTTATATCGATGATCGTATTAACTGATTAATTTGCCAATCATCAAAAACAATTAATTATCAATTCTCAACATGTTCCCACTACATGGGGCCTCAGTGATTTAGTCCTGCAATACGAAAACAATTATTCGATAACGTCAGTAAACATATCACACAATTAAGTTTGCCCTGGTCTTTTGAGCAAGTTGAACTTAGTCAAGTATTAAAAGCTTAAGGGCATTCAACGAATGGTCTAAAGTAGCAAGTAGGAAAGCAAGGGCCCTAGGATCATGTCAAGGGGAAACTAATACATCCTCCTCTAGAAGTAAAAGGGTTCCTAAATGTCCCACTTGTCTAGGATTAAGGATCCTAACATTAACGTGAAATCTATTTTTTCCTCAACATAATCTTGTATAATCGATTTGAACGCATAAATAAATGCTTGAAATGATTATTGAACATTTTGTTTTCTTTTTATTTAGTTCTTTTGTTGCTATTACCTACTCGTAAGACATTACTACAAATAAAAAATATGAGAGAAATTCTTGTCGAGTAAGGCATAATTATTAGATCTTAAATGATCATTTAATTAATTTTGTTATACCAGGAATCTTTCTTCTGTTTTAGTTAATAGTTAGTACTAGAGAACAGTGCACATGTCTTAATTCCAAATATTAAACACAAACATAGGTAAAAGTATAAATTGATCAAAGTAGTACATAATGTTCGAGTAAGTAATTTTCAGTTCATCTAGAATGCTAACATCATCTGAGTACTCAAATGCATTCCCCGCAACATTCTACATCAAAGACTCTCATAGCCTATATTGTTGAGATTATGAAAGTATTCGAAAATGTGTCAAAAAATGTGTTGGATACGCCCTTCAAATATGTCCGAGTCCCTTTTATTTTTTATTTTATTTTAGTTAAGACACTCCACGTGGCATGTTCTATACGTATAAGAGCCATGTCGGTGTTGTATCAAGTTTTCGAACACGGACACATGTGATATTTTGGCATGCCGGTGCATCATACGTCTTCACACTTTTCGTTAAAAAAAATTGTCATCTATGTGTGTCTTGCAGGTTTCAGTTGCGATGAAGATAATTGGTCTTGCTAATTACTTATTAGACAACTTATATGCACTCCGAGATATTTACCACTCACACAAGACACACATAGAGTTTTTCCCTTTTTACTTTTTCACAATGAGGATTTTTTGCTTGTCAAATACCACACGAGATTTTGTTTGTCAAAAGAACCCTCACGATGACATTCATACGTGACACAAAATATTAGAGGTGTCTTTTTTTTAGCAAAATATTTGAGGTGTTTGTTTTCACATAGGCTTTTGCTATTATATATAACTACCCGCCCACAATGTTTTTCATTCTTGTGTTTGTAAGGCGTTGTCATCTTTTTCGTCTTCTTTCTCTAGTATCTCTTATATATAAAAAACTATATATATATATATATATATATATATATATATATATATTATGTATGAACATTTCAAATCTAATCGTAGAATTCCAATAATAAAAGCATTTATATGCTTCATGAATTTCCTTTACAAACTGAATTTGTATTAAAAGAATAAAGAATGAATCGCCAAATTTTGATGTACAAGATTCGTCAATCATCAAACTTTGACTCTTTCACGTCATTGACTCTACACCTTGGACGACTCGGTAGTGATTAATCAATCCCCCACCTTCTTGCCATCTCCATCTTGTTCTCGTCAACCACTCAGTCTAACCGAATTGTTTTCGGTAAAAGAATTTTAAAAAAATAAAATTTCCCCTAATATAAAAAAAAAGCGAAACCTATTTCTTTGAGAGCTCAGAATTTCCAGCACTTCCCAACGTGTATGTGTTGACTCAAAACGAGCCAAACTTCGAATCATTCAATCAGTAGATAAAACTATCGGACATTCCACGCAAAAGGGGCCGCGAGTCAGCCCAATTAGCCCCGTGAGAACATCTTTGTAAGTCCTCAAAGCGGGCCGAACTCTTAGCATTATTGGAGTCTGATCGGGCCAGGTACCGAAGAACGGTCTCAAAATGATACTCATCGCATGGGATGGCTAACGGCCCTGAGTTCGCAAACCCGTATTCCTCCTCGGCCCGGTCCAGTAGTTCGTTGAACAAGGGATGGTTTAGGTACGCGGTTCGTATCACGAACCGCTTGCAAGTCGGCCCCACGGTCACCGCCACGTGCCCTGCCGGCACCGCTGCCTTCTTGCGCCACTGCCGAAGCATCTGGCGGAGCTGAACAACGCGACGGATTTTGCTGCTCGATGATGCCATTTGTTTATGTTGTGTTATATGAGCTGTGAAAATATTTTTACGTGTTTTTGAAACGAGAAAGTAATGAATTATGGGGGAGCTAGAGTTGGGATTATATATAGGGGTGTTGTGATAATTTTTGATAGTGGGATGACAGTTGGTAAGTTTGTATTGTTTGTTTTCTAGGTCTATTATTTTAATGATGTTCGGACGATTCAATAGTTTTATATTAAGAACAAGTTGTATATTCTTAGTGATCCAAGATTTTTTTTTGGATAATTAGTGATCCAAGATTTGTATTGTTTTCTTAATCAGTTTAATAATAGGATTGGAGTCGTCACCGGTCTCAATGAGAACATAAACTGGATTCTTTCCGTGTAGTCGTTAAGATGATTCAAACTGATTTTTTTACAAAATTATCAACCAAAACAAAATCAATATTTTACCAGCTAGTTGAAGCAACTTCTTTTATAATTAATGTAAATTCAAACGGGATATCAACATAAAATCCTAGTTTTAAAAAATTGCACAAAAACTCAGGTTGTTTGTTAATTGTGAAATTTCTTGTGGCTTTATGTACTCAATACCAATTTCTCACGTGGGTTGTTAATCGTAAAATTTCTTGTATCTTTATAATATTTTGTAGAAAATTTCCCCATTGAGTTACGTTAAAGCCCATTATTTCTTGTTAAATGACTAAATTTGACTAAATTGTCCGTACTTCAATTTCTTTAAATATATTTATTTTCATATTTCTTGAAAAGTATTTAAACTTTTCAAACATAAGATCATCTTGACTTATTAATTTGAGACATTAAAGATAATTATATATTTCTACTTTTATAACAAATAAATTAAATTGAGAGTTTCTTGCAAAGTTTTCAGAACAAGTAGGATTTCGTGCAGGTTTCTAAATTACAATGGGTTTTTGTGCTAACGTCTTGAAGGGTATAATTGACCTTTCAGAGAGCAAAAAAATCACACAAATCAAACACACACTCACATAGAGCAAGTGTATTGCACTCTTTAATGAAGTTAGACGCCAAAGAGATCATGTGTAGAGTTTATATGAAACCATAAGATGCTTTTGTGAGGAGTTTCTCAAACCATATATAAGAAGATTTCAAACAACTAGAAAGGTGGTTCGTTGTTGGTATTTGAAACTATATGGGGTTTTATGCATTTTCTCGAATTCTAATAGATGTTCTAAATAAATCAACGGTATCTGGTGTAGGTTTTTGAAATCACACTGGGATTTTACGCATTTTTCCGGAATTCAAAAGGATGTTGAGATTAGAAATTAGAAATTAGTCTTTATATTTTAAGTCATGATACTAACAAGCACCCTACTTTTTAATCCCGTAATTTTCTGAAGAGTTGAATATCCTCATTAAAATTCATATTTTAAGAGAAAATATAAGAAATTCAAAATTAGTTTTTTCTTGTGCAAAGACCCAGAGCAAGAAATTTGCAGGATAACATAATAAGGAGAAAATCACATTTTTGGTACCCTAACTTGGCACAAGTTCTTTAATTTTGAATCGCTTTTGTTTCCAGCGATTTGCTTTTTTTATTTTTTTTAATAATTTAATCCACATGGCTGCCAACTAAGCATCTGGGTGAGGTGGATTTTTGACTGGGTCAAAATCCCCAAATTTCGTCCACCGTGGCAAAATTCGGCAAGATTTTGAAATTGCCACCACTGGAGTACCAAAATCGAAAAGAAAGCCAAATTATGGTACCAAAAACGTGATATGCCAAGTTAGGATACAAAAAAGAACTTGTGCCAAGTTAAGGTACAAAGAATGTGATTTTTCCGCATAATAAGCATTGCGTAACTAAATTTAGGGAATTTTTTTGGTTTATACTTAATGTCATTCTAATGCATGCCACCAACATAGATCATGTTAGAATACTTCATGAAGCCATGATAAGCGCATTGTGTATACTAAATATAGGGAGTTGAATAAATATCTGATTTATATTTAATGTCATTCTAATGCATGCACCAGCATAAATCATGTTATTAGAATACTTCATGAGGCCATGATAAGCATTGCGTAAATAAATTTTGGGAGTTGAATGAATCTTTGTTTGATATTTAATGTCATTCTAATGACACCAAGCATTTTGACCTTTTCATCTTAAGAACATGGTTAGAAAAGAGAAAGAGGGAAGCAAAGCCGGGCAAGTATGACTTATAAGGTATTGTTTACTTGCTTGCAATAAGTGCTGATCAGATGCACTCCCCATCGACCTAATCAAATTAGGAAATTATTACCACAAATATACTTCGATTAAGATTAAACATCTTTAGTAATTTTATATCATGAATTAATAAAAATATTTAATGATTGAGGACGTATACTTTCCCCCGACTGATAATTCCATCGATTTTTCTTGGCATTTGATCAGTCGAAACAAAGAAGCTAATGATCACTCATTCCTACTGAGCTTAGAATATTTCAGATCTATTAAAGAAAAAAATGACTGTGGATAAGTTATTAAGAAGTTGGATCACAAATATGCAAATATCAATTGCATGCAGTCACAAATCAATACATAAATATTATATTACAGATAAAAATAGTTATCCTGCAGAGTCTCGATCGACAGAATCAAAATAGCGACAATGGTGGACGAGTAGTATATATACTTTCCAGGCGCACGAAGTGCATAAATCAATAGTCCGGTCAAAACTTCAAAACCCTTCACATGCTAAATCAATTTCTCTATGTGCAGTATAAGTAGTTGCCTTTGGCACTTAGCAAAAAAAGATACTTTTCTTTAGTTAATTCCCTCCCCACAAAATAAAATAATATTAACATATATATACTTAGTAAATGTTTCTAACTATTCCGTATCTTCCATATATATCTTTCCACGAACCATGTCCGAGACTGTCCCTTCTATCCTGTTCTATTAAGATTCCTTAGCTAGCACCCAAAAGTTTGCTTGATTAATAATTACCTGTAATTTGATCATGAATGGGCCAAGTAATATATGGGTTAGGGCTTGACATGCAGCGTATCTCGTATAATACAATGGTCTGCCACATTAATATCATGCTGTTGTGGAATATGGACAAATATTTGTCCGCATTTTCATATCTTTTAACACTAAAATTGTATAATAAAATATGAAAACATAAAATGATGCATGTATATCTCATAAACCGTGCATGTGATACTATTTTCACATTGTTGGGGTAGAAGATACGCATTGGTGGGCGTGTGGCACCATAAGTAGTATGAACTGTGACAATCACTTGTATTTCCAACAAAGAACTAATCATCACCAACAAAATTTAAGATTTTAAGTATAAGAAAAAGTTCGATTTCACTAGCATAATTACAATCAGTGTGCTCAATTTTGGCGTAGGAATTAATGAGTTTATTTCCAAATATAATTGCATTGGTGTTAAGTATAAGAATTATATATAAGTTCTACAATTTAGGTAACAAAATATACAATGGTTTCAGAGAATAGATTAAACTAAACACTTTTATCAATAGTAATGCGAACTAGATTACATTTGTTAGTGGGTATTAAAAGTTCAAAGGCACGCATGAATAATGATTGGTCAAAGAAGAGTTAGTAGGAAACCAAGGGCCCTGTGGCCATGTTAAACGTTACCACATGGATGGGAAAATGCATCCCCCCTAAATGTATGAGCGCACCAAATTAGTATCCCATGCATGCATTATAACAATATTATTAAGAACATTGTTCAATTGTTAAAACAGAAATATGTGGAATCTATTCTCCGGTCCCAACGTAATAGGTCCCAACATAATCTTGCATACAACTTGAATACATGGATAACTGATTGAAGAAATGAATATCCCTTTACTTTTTGGCTTTTGCCCTTGTTTCATTCGGTTTTTGTTGCTATTTTCTTATTCAAATGCTTAAGGCATGGAGAAGATCAGGAAATATATGTCAAAATTCTTGTCTGCAGCACACAATATTTAGGTCCCGGCAGCAGTAATTCTCTAGATATGATCTGTTAATTACTTAAGTTTACAAATGATGAAATTATTCAACTAAGGACTTGGGCTCTATAATTTTTCAGATATTATTCCTTGCCCTTGTCTACAATTATGGATTGATGTTATAAAATTAATGACATTTTACTTCATAATTAATAAGCACACTATCCTAGTTGAGAAAATAATAAGCAAATTACATCTTGTAATGTTGAGAAGTTTCACACCACCCAGGGGCGGAGCTAGGATTTTTTTTACCCTGGGCTACTAGAAGCTTAGTGCAATGAATAAAAATGTATTTTTTTTTTTTAAACTTAAATATCAAATGTGTAAAGTACAATGAAAATCATGTTTAAAAAATGAATATATATCATTAAACAAGTTGAATAAAAAGGCTGTTGCATTTGTACCTTTTGATTAAGAAAATAAGATTTATCAATTATCAAATCAACATATGTACTCTCTAACTAATTGTTTTTAATGTAAACAACCATGCTATCTGTTAATATATGTATGAGAAATTAAAAATAAGGACTTTCATGTATATAAATAGAAAAAACAATAGAGAAATATTTAGGAATACATTACTTAAAAGAAAAAAAAAACAAAAAGAATTACGAAGTTCTACTTGGCGACATCTCGAAATTAAAGTGAGGTTTCAGATTTTATGAAAACAAAATTTCTATTTATTTTAGGAGAAAAACGTAGTTTCTAATTTATTGTAAGTTTGCTATAATATATTTTTGTAGAACAATTAATGCTACTGCAAAACATGCTTAATATTGGGATAAAATGCTCTTTCAATTTAATGAAGTTGGCTTCAAATGGGCTCACAAATATATTATATTAAGCTATCTTAATTTCATATTTCTTATTAGAACTTACTTGCTATTCAAAGAATTATTCATAGGCTAAACTATAATTACATATAAATATAAGCTTTGGGCACAAATTGACCCCGGGCCGGAGCCCACCCAAGCCTTGTGGGTCTGCCCTGACACCACCTCTTACATTTGTATTTGTAAAAAGAAGGTTATTTATCTATTTATTTTTTCACAGTGGTAATTATTTTTTCTTTTTATAATCTACAAATTAATAAAATTTTGAAAAAACAATGTTAAACTAATCCGAGATGGATCCAGTACGAAACGACCAAGGACAGTCATCAAGACAACTTGAGCCTACATTACACCATAGAGAAACCAAAAACCATAAGAAACAACAATCAGAAAATATTAAAATAACCAAAAACTTGAACATACCAACATAATTAACACCCTAAAAGAACCAGTTAGGAACAACATTGATCAAAAAGAGCAATTTAAAGGGAGTGTAGCATTTCGAAAAATCAACAGAAAATCGCACAGTATTTCTATTAAATCCAGCTCCACCTTCGGACTTGATACCATCAACAGTGTCATGGTTTTGTGTTTTTTACCGTTGATCAAATAACTCAGATGGCAAAGACCAAATATGTCAATATTTGATTTTCTTTTAGCTTTGGCGTAGTCCATTAAATTGCATGAAGCGGTAATATATATACATACATACATAATTAACACAATACATTGACTAATTAATTTGCCTATTATTTTTTAGAAACAGAATAATATGCTTATATATTTGACATAACATATGGGAATGATGTGCCTAAAAACTCATGTAATTATATTAATCTCGTAAAACTTGTAACAAAAACCTATTGTACGGTATAATATCGTATATACCTATAATCCATGCTATTATATAAAGGAATCGATATTTGTGACACAAATTTTTGATTTCTAAGTTTAACTTTATAATTTATGTTCTACTATAACATCTTATTATTAATTTTCGAATTTAACCCTACAATTTAAGTTAGATGAAATTAACTACACCATTTATTAAGAAGGATGATTTAGTTTTCATATAATTCATATTCTTTTAATCGGAAATTACTTTTCTTTCCATTTTACTCCAATTATGATGATTCACTCTCCCACTAATTCAAACTATTTAGGGAAATATTTTTTCTTGCCTTGTTTTTTCTTCCAAATTTTATTTTTTCTTCACACTTAATATGAAAAAATAGTACTTTACAATATGTAAAATTAGTTTGGGGCTCCACGCACCCCAGTTTCTAGTATAATAATCTATACTAATATATAAAAAAAGAGGTATTTGTAACACCAAACTTTTGATTTCCAAGTTTAACCTTATAATAACTTATGTTACACTAATAACATCTTATCATTAATTTTCCAATTTTACCCTACAATTTAAGTTGAGTGAAACTAATTATATCATTTACTAAGATGGATGATTTAGTTTCCCTATAATTTACATTCTTTCAATAGAAACTACTTTTCTTTCCATTCTACTTTAGCTATGTTGATGCACTCTACCATTAATTCAAACTATTTCCATCTAGATAAATCTTTTTTCTTGACTTTTTTTTTTCTTCCAAACTTTATTCTTTTCTTCCCACTTGAATATGAACATATAGTAATTTATGTTCCACTGTGACATCTTATTAATAAACTACCTATTTGCACATACAATTAAAGTAAGATGAAATTAACTATATACCACTTACTAAGAAGGATATTCAGATTCTTTCAATAAAAATTACGTTTCTTTCCATTTTACACCAATTAGGATAATTCACTTTCCCACTAGTTCAAACTATTTCTATTTAGACAAATCTTTTTTCTTCTCTTTCTTTTTTCAGATTTTATTTTTCTCTTCACACTTAAATATGAATTTATACTACTTTATGATATAAAAAATTAATGTGCGAGAGGTTCCGTGTGTCCCGTTTCTAATGTTAAGTAAATGAATACACTCGTAGAGATGAAAAGTTCAAAGGTTATTTTTTCAGAGTACATGCTGCATTTGCAGCACCGTTAAATCGTACGTAAGGGTTTTTATATGAGCTGTGATTGGAAACATTCAATCCCATTGAATTTTTGTTTTAATGAATTTAACTTGTTTGTGGTACTATACTATGTATATATATTGAATATATTCTTCAGACAGCATATGAACGTGCGCTCCTGACTAAATCGTGCTATATATAAACCCTTTGACTCAATACTAGTACAAAGACTGCACGTGGATTTGCATTATATTTAAGCTGCTTGTAAGTTATATATAAGTGATCAAGAGTTCCTTGTCACTACTCTATATATATATCCAATTATCGAGAACTTTTAAGGTTCATTGAATATGGATTACAACTTTAAAAAGTACATAAATGTAATTTAAACATCTTTCATTGATATATACATGATTATGTTTCGAACACATGCAGATAGGGTTTAACTCTCAGATTACATGACCTTAATTATTTCTTAATTGCCGGATTTTAGGTAGACTTGACACTGGCAGGTAATTAGATAATCACAATGTTCTGTCTTTTGTATTCATGATACGTACCAATGAATTTGTCAATTCCATAAGTTGATAAAATTAAACAAATAAGGTGAATAAGGACAAAGAACTAAAATCTAAGTTAATTTAGTCTCTTTTAACCACAGATTTCTTTAGTTGACTACTCAAAGCATAATTAATTCATTAACTCGAGTTGAAATTTGACGGAGGAGTTGCTCATGTTCGGCGGTAGTTAAAATTAGTGTTTCAAAAGGCGCGCCTTGAGGTTCGTCTTGGGGCAGATTTCACCTAAAACGCCTTGAGGCACTAGAAAAGACATAAATGTCAAAATGCATTCGCCTTTTTGTCGAGGCGTACGCCCTGGGCGCGTCTTTTACGCCTTTTGTGCTTTACTTCAAAAACCTATGCTTTTCTGATGTGAAGTAAGAAAATGAAATTACTTAATCAATTGAGGGCAAAAAGCGAATCTCACTTCAATTTTAAAAGAAAGTGCAATATTTCTTGAACAAAAAAAATACGGCTCTTTTAAACTTTCACCCCAAGTCAAAGCAAAACCCTTTTTCCTCTTTTCAGAATCATCAATAATCATCATCAGGTCACTAAATATGATCTAGTCAGTGTGGGAATTGCATTAACATCATAATATTGTTATGATCGGTTGTACTTCACGATTGTTTTTCTTTTTGTTTAGATTTTGTTTTGCTTTTCCTTTTATTTTTTGTTCGAATATTTGATATATACTGAATGAGTTTGAAGATTTGATGTAGTGAATATTACTATTTCTCATGTGATTACAGTTCATGTTTTAGTTTTTACATTAATTTAAAATAGTTCTAATTTGGGAGTTTTTCTTGTACTTCAAGTATCAAATTGAGTGGTTTCATATTGCAACTCTCCAACTTCATTGCTCTTTTGATAAAGTTTTCTTTATGTAATAATAATAGTCATAGTAGTAGTAGTAATAATAATAACAACGATAATAATAATAATAATAATAATAATAATAATAATAATAATAATAATAATAATAATAATAATAATAATAATAATAATTTAATTATTATTATAAGTAGGCCATATATATTTTTAAAATATTAAATATCGAAATTCTTGAGGCTTACGCCTCGTGCCTCAAGGCTTACGCCTCGCCTCTGGAGACAAAAAACGCCTCACACCTCACGCCTTCGCCTTTTAAAACACTGGTTAAAATAATATTAGTTGCATCTGGAATTGCACAAAGCTTTTCCAACTATACTAAAAGTTTTATTAGCCACCAAGCTATGTTGTAGGAATACGAATACGTGACACAAATACAATTCCATATGAATATGGGAAAATGAATTTTTGAAAAATCTCAGGATATGATAGCTAGGACATGGATATGCTTATGTATTAGTATAACTATATTATTTAAAAGTTGTAAAAATAATAAATTTAAGTACACCATATAATTAGAATAGACAAGTTAGAACTTTAGTATTATATTTGAAATTCTAATTTTTTTTTTTACTTACTGCTTCTAAATAATATAAGAAAATACTCAAGAAGAAAAATATAGCACCATATATAATGGTCAAATATAACATCACGTGGTCACGGTACTTCTACAATGTTTGAATATTTGTTTTTGGATATAAAAAATAATTCAACAAAGTTATAAAAAAAGTAATTTCTTGTGTATATATACAAGACACATCAATAAAGAAACTAATCAAAATTATACATTTAATATAATACATTTGAGTCCCTAAAAATACATAAGTTCAAATTAATTATAGATAGCTTTTTCTTTTTCTAAGACATGCATGCAATATTGTTATTTTTGAAGACATATGCCTTGTATCTCTCTATACAGTTTTTATACTTTTTTGACAAATATTTCACATAATTTTATTATTTGAGACTTATTTTTAGGATTATCCTTTTTATAAGTATATGCTTTTCTTATGTCTCTTGATGTTTTTTTGTGTACTATTTTTATATTGAATTAAAAAGTAGTTAATTTAAAAACAACTAATAGTCATATTATATAATTAATGATTCTGCAATGAAGTTTCGCCCCCTCCCCTAAATTATATTCCTGAATTCGCCCCTAAATACGGGTACCTGTAATTTTGTGTCACATTATCGTACAACGGCAACATAAAATAATGTTATCTCAATTTTACCAAAAAGGTTTCTCAAGAGTTTAGGCAGTGTCAGCCGTAGCCTAACAAATTAATTGACTCGGCCCGTGTTGGGGCTCTAGGATTTTTTACAAGCCTAAGACCCGGTTGGGCCGACAGCACAACCCAAGCAGGTAAACTTCCAGACTTAGGCTTGGACTTTATTTTGGTCTTATTATTTTTTCTCTTTTGGATTTTCTAAAATTAGAGTACATTAGTTAGCCTTAAAGGTCGTATTTCTAACTTAGGTTCGAGGTTTTGATATTACAACATTTCAATGCCTTGAAAAAACTGCATTGACATAGTCTAAACTCTAAAGACCTATTCATAATGCAAGTATCTCGTCTCATCATGAGACTGTGCCTCGGTCATGTGGTATAATTGGAGAGTGATTGAAGCTTCATTTGAAGAAGTTGCAAACACGAGCTATGCGTGTCTGCAGGCTCAAACAAAATTCTCGTGTCCCGCAGACTTGAATGCTTACTTTTAGATATCTTTCAACTGTTGTACGTCACATGCAAGTTGGTTAAATTTATAACTTGGTTGACAAAATTTAACAGAAATATGCTAAATTGTTTGTTACCAGTAATCACAACAATCAATCATTCTTTCAGTCTCTGATTACATGTAAACAAAAAAATTTATTAGCACAAATGCATTTACATTCTCTAGGTTCTTTTAATACAGTTTGCAAAGCACGAAATTATCATATTAACCAAGAATTTTATGGATTTAGCATGCAGCAGAGAAGAATGTAGCTATTGTTATCAAAAAAAAAAAAAAAAAAAAAAAAAAAAAGAGACAAAGTAGTATATAAGCTGAAAATGGCATAAAATACCATTTGGAACATTCAAAAACTGTATTAGAAATACAGACTAGGGAGCTTATAAACAGCAACAGTGCACCCAATCAAGCAAAATATCAGACAGCTTATATCCATTCACCAGTGAGAACCAGCAAAACAGTTTGTTGCTTCTAAAACTAAACTAAATCGCACCAGAGTAAAAATAACAGGACACATATTTGGGAAGAGCAATTAAAGAATCCATTTCTGCTATCTAAAGAAGATAAAAATCTGTTTTCCGGTTCAATTATTTTGTTTGGCAATTCAAGGTCAGATACTGAAAAGAAATTACTAATCAAATATATTAGAGAATTAATTTGAAATGTGAATCAATCGACTCGTAAAAACTCATTGCAGCTAGACAACATACATGGAATACACTTGAGAGGTAAGATAAGTATGCATTTCTTGACGTTATACATTCTACAGTTTCGCGGTAAAACTTATGCAGATTTATTTATTAACTCAAGGCAACCAAATCAAGAATGTGCGTATGCAAAACTTATATAGAATCAAGTAGAAGAATTACTTTCTAATGTATATTGATCAATGAATAAGGTAAACATCACAGGGAAAATGCAAGTAGACCTTATTGCCGAAAAACTAATTCCTCTTCGATTGCAAATAACTGTAACCCTGTGGTATGCTAATAAACTTCACTTATTTTGAAATGTCACAGGAATCATAAGTATGTAAAGTAATGAACTGGGATGAATTCTATAGTATCAAACAAGAACTACAACTGCTGCAATACTACTCTAAACTCCTCTATCTTTAACTAATTGATCGGTTTTGTATTATACTCTCACTGGTTTCTGCAGAACAGCGGACAAATAAACTTCAGATTTACCCGAACCATTAGTCCTCTCCCCTACTATCCACTTCAACTTCTTATACCCAAACCTTTCGATCAATCGAGTTAGAGCCCTTTTCTTGTCATCATTTGAACAATAAAAGTTGTCCAACCATAACAAACCACCGGCCCTAAGCACACGATCGATATCAAACATCAAGAACTCCAATTTCTCAGCTCTCCCCCCTACGTCCAATCCATTAGCCGCGTGAACCAAATCAAACACATTGTCATGAAACGGAAACCTTTGATCTAAGCTCAAATACAAAGGGAACAAACCCCTCGCAGCAATGAACTCGTTAAACGGCGCATCCACATTCAAACTAGCAGTGACTACAGTGACATTTCTTTCAGCCATTCTAGCGGCAAACGTCCCCGAACCGCCACCAATATCAAATCCAATCCTAACCCCACCACTCCCCATACCCAACACATCATCAACAAGGAAATCATTCTTGCTTCTAGCCTGGACATACTTCTGAGCCTCGTAACCGCGAACTATATCGAAACAACCAGCACAATCCCTATTCAATTTCTTACTATTAAGACAAGCAACATTCTTGCATCCTAAACCACTCCAACTATAAACCTTTTCACTAACATTTTTCCAAAGTGAAACAGGAAGAGCCTGCAAACCAACCTTTGGAACAGTCTTGGCAAAGCACCTCCTTCTTGGCAAAGGCTCACACCCTTGAAGAATCAGCTTCTGACCAAGGCTCCAGTCATCAGGACAAAGACCATTGACTTTATAACTCATGAACTGTGACAACAAATCCATAGATTTCTCACAAGAGTGCCCCACAGATGCCACCATCTCAACAATCCCAGTTCTTGAATCTTTGCCCAAAGGCAGCTGATGATGGTTCAAGAACTGTCTGAGCTCATTTGCAATGTTGGGTCTCGAAAGATCGATGCTTTCGTAGCCAAGAAGCTGTTTTTCCATCTGGGATAGCTTTTTTTGTGAAGATTCAATCTCTTGGAGGATTAGGCTAACTTTTTCAGAGATTAAAGATATGTTCTTGGGATGGTGAAGGGTACTGGTTGAAGGGTTGTGTGTGAATGCGTATAGAGCAAAGAGATTTGTTGTGATAACTGAAAAGAGCATGATTAGATTCAGAGCTGAGGAGAACAAAGATGCCCTCTTGAATCTTGCTGTTCCATCTCCTATTTTCAAAGAAACAGAACCCATGTTATTAAATCTTTTCTTGCCTTTTCTTCAGACTATTCGATTAGGACTAGAATAGAGATATAGAAATGAAATGTGTGTGTATGTGTGTTCTTGTGAGCTAGTGACAGTGAGATTCGAGTGAGTAAGCAAGTGAGAGAGTTGTTCAGGACATTAATTTTGATGTAATAAATATTATGAAGAAATTAGACGCTAAAGAGTATTAGAAGTGGTTGTCGGTTGGGATCTTGATACAAATTCAGGAGGCACATATAAATTATGATTATTATATAAGATAGAATAAAAATGTGAACGGACAGAATTGACTCATCGGTGCACTGTGAATACTCTTATACAAACTTGTCTTTGTTTTTGGAACTATTGTATATTATTTTTTATTTTATTTTTTAAACCGGGAGATTTATTAACACGCCAAAAGTTAATTACAAAGGGTGCGGGAGGCGGCAAAACGAGTTCGCCGGCAGTATGTACAAGCAAGATCCAACAACATCAACGGTCGAAGCCAATCAGGACAAGACAACCAATATATACATAAAACATCCGGTTGGACACCGGTATAAAAACATCCTGGCTAGCACCCCGTTTAGCAAGCACGTCAGCAACCCTATTAATCTCCCGTCCAACAAAAGAGCACCGAGTCTCAGCGAACTCAGTCAAGATCGTCCAGATATCCAGCAGAAGTGTCCGGAGGCGGATGGGATGGCCCTGCCTCAGCATCAAACTGCAGAAAATAAACTGCGAGTCAGTTTCAAGATATAGTTTATCAATATGTAAAGACTTAGCTAAAGATAAGCCTTGTCGAACTGCCCACAGTTCCGCTTTATTATTCGTGCAAATACCCACAGGAGAGGAAAACGCTCCAACCATAATGCCCCTGTGATCCCGAATAACACCTCCAATACCAGCAGGGCCAGGATTCCCAAAGGAGCATCCGTCCGTATTTAGGCTGAAAAAACCAGGTGGGGGAGGTTCCCATTTAAGATGCAGATCAAAGGTTTGGGGTATGGGTTTGTGAATAAAGGTTGAGATTTCATTAAAATGCGTAAAAATTAATTTAGATAAGTACATATTATCAATAGGTTTATGACAAAACACAAATTCATTTCGAGCACGCCAGATATTCCAACAACAAATAAGAAAAATATGGCGTTGATTATGATCTAATGTACGAAGTAATACTAAAGGGTTAGGAGCATTATTAACGAAAAAGCAAGTAGGAAACAAATTATGTAACGGTTGAAAAAGAGGGCAATCGAAGAAAATATGACCGCAACTCTCACAGTCGCTATGGAAAAGCGAACATAAATCCGTATCGAGAACATGTCGACGGTAGAGGTTGTCCGAGGCGGGTAGGGCCTCATGAGTCCAAAGCCAAGTAAAAAATTTAATGCGAGATAACACAGGTAATCGCCACAACAAATTCCAGGGTAAGGATGGTGTATTTTGTTGGGAAAAGTGTCTTGTTAACCAACGGTATGCACTTTTAACTGTGAAAAGCCCCCCGGATCCCAAGCCCAATGGAAGCAGTCAGGGTTATGATTAATAGGGATAGGAGTAAGATGTCGTTAGGAACTATTGTATATTATTTATATTTGTATTATATTCATCGTCGTATTCTTCGAAAACATAATAAAGAATTTAATTGTTAAGTGATTATGATAAGGTTGTTCATCGCTCATTTTTTCATTTATTTTTTCGTATTTGCTCTAAAAAATTGAAGTAAACACATTAGTAGTAGTCTTGTTGACCGAAAATAAATATTCTTACCAACTTTTTGTGCAGATGAATGATGCGTCTAATGTAATTTTCTCGTAGCTTTTTATTTTCAAACAAAAAATAAAAAATTATAAAGATGTGATTGTAGTTTTATCCACAGTCAATGAGTCGTAAAAAAAAAGAGTCGTAATTTAAGGTAATCATGAGTGGATACACTTAGTAGAAAAATGGGATAGAAATTCAACAAAGAATAAATTGTTGCATTATTTTTACGAAAGAGCTGATTACCTTCTCACTGTATTACATGTAGTTGGCTGCAAATTCACTCATTTATAATTACATGCAAATCCATGAATTCCACAAAATCAAGTTATGTTTCCGCCTTTATCACTTATTCTTTGGTAATAATTTTATTATTTTAACTTTTAACACATTAGGGTGATCCACATGTCACAAATGTAATAGTAGTAAGAGAAATACAGCAAAAGTTGTGAAGCAAAATCAAGAAAAACGGGAACATTGTTTTGGGGGACAAGAAGTAGAAAGGAAATCTTATTTTACCGGATTAGGAGTAATTTTCGTGAACTTATGTACTAAAAAGTTGTAAAGTTGATGGCAAAGATTGGTATGATGAGCTTAAAGTGAAGTTCCTGAAAACAATGACCTCCGAGTTGGCTAACTACCCAAAAACGAAAAAGAGTGTGGAAAAAGGGGAACGCAGTTGTAAGTGGTCATCCATTCACTTTGGTCAAATTAACCATCTTGGAGTAGCTATATTTATACCCCAATCTTTTGTGTTTCTTTTTCTTTTCGGAATTGATCTTTAATGTATGTATTTTTATGTTTGGTTTCAAAATAATTACTAAAATTTTAGCTGCTCGTCTGTCGCATATTGCGTCAAAGATTATCTCGATAAATCAGTTTGGTTTTGTTAAGGGTCGGGATATTTCACAGTGCATCGCCGCTGCCTCTGAGGGTGTTAATTCACTAGATAAAAAGGTTTTTTTGAGGTAATATGGCTTTAAAGATTGACATACGGAAGGCATTTGATACAATGGATTGGGGATTCATTGATATGATACTCGCGGCGTTTGGTTTTTCTGCACAATTTAGGGGGTGGATACAAGAAATTTTCACAACATCCTGACTCTCTATTTTGCACAACGGGGTTGCACATGAATACTTTGGTTGCACTCGCGGAGTTCGGCAGGGGGATCCTCTATCTCCCCTCCTTTTTATTCTTGCCGAAGATTTTGTTAGTCGTTTGATTACAAAATTTGTGGAAAATTGCAACCAATGAAATATACAGCCAGAGCCTTGTTTGCGATGCATTTACTTTATGCTGATGAAGTTCTTCTTTTTGCTGCGGCAACGAATCGGAATATTAAGGTCATCAAGGAAATCTTTGACATTTATGCGGCGCTCTCTGGACAAATTGTGAATTGGTCGAAGTCGGGGATTTGCTTCAGCACATATATGACGCTGCAAAGACGGAACCGCATAATTACCTCATTGAACCTCCAGCAAATTCATTGCCCATTCAATTATCTTGGAGTGTCGTTGTTTAGGGGCAGTCCACGGACACGGTGGTTGCAGCCAATTGCGGATAAAGTCCTTTGTAAATTTGCTAATTGGGAAGGTACAAAACTTTCTATGCCAGGTAGAGTCACGTTGGTTAATTCGGTGATACAAGGGTCGTTATTATACACTCGTTTTCTATCTATGCATGGCCTATTAGCCTTATTAGACGTATGGAGCGAGCCATTCGTAATTTTATATGGACAGTCTCCATCGACACTCGGAAATTAGTGACTGTTCCATGGAGTAAATGTTGTCTTCCAATTGCTGAAGGAGGTCTCGGGCTCAAGGATTTGTCGGCTCTCAACAAAGCACTGGTTTCAAAACTTTTTGAAACGACAATTGGATTGTTCCTTGTGTTGCGGATCAGCTAGGTTTACCTCCCGCTGCTCGACCGTTGCTTCGAGATAAAATTTCAGATTTTTATAGGCATGATCAGTGGTTTCTACCGGATTGCATTCCCTCTAATTTGGCGCCGGTAATTCATGGCCATCATTTTTTAGAGGACGGAGAGGACATCTGCTCTTGGGCGTGGACAACAAACGGGGAATTTCAAGTGCGTAGCGCTTATAAATTACTCCGCAATGTTACTTCGTTGAATCCTCTTTGGCATAAGTTGTTATGGACATAATATATTCCACCATCTCGCGCGATGGTTTGTTGGCGGGCTGCTTTAGGGTGCTTGCCTACTGAGGAAACTCTAA
The DNA here is from genome assembly GCA_946800315.1 of Misopates orontium. Taxonomy (NCBI): domain Eukaryota; kingdom Viridiplantae; phylum Streptophyta; class Magnoliopsida; order Lamiales; family Plantaginaceae; genus Misopates; species Misopates orontium. The sequence continues at coordinate 25,839,596 of OX326947.1, forward strand.
AGCAAAGAGGATTTTATTACGCATCTATGTGCCGATTATGTTGTTCAGCTAATGAAACTCATGACCACTTGCTGGTTCAATGTTCCTTCGCACGAGCAGCTTGGACAGCTATCTCTTGGCTTTTTCTCATAGAATTAACACGGATCACTCATTGTTGAGATTGCTTATTGACGCATCACAGGCTGCATTTAGCTCGCAGATTTTGACTCTTTGGCATACGACTGTGACATCTTGCATTTGGTTGCTTTGCAAGACCAGAAACAATTGCATTTTTGAGGATATTGCTCCGGATATTCACTCTTTCTTGCGACAAATGTGGAAAAGCATCAAGGAAGTTGAATTCTTTAAAAAGGGAGTGCACATTCAGCAGAGGATCTTCGTATTCTCAGGATGTTCAACATTGCTCTTTTACCGAGACGGGCGCCTAAAATAATTTCAGTTACTTGGTATCCGCCAATTCAAAACTGTATTAAATGCAACACAGATGGCTGCTCGATTGGCACCCCGGGACAGGGTGGGGCAGGGGGAATCTTTTGGAACGCAAGGGGCTTCACATTAGGGGCGTTCGCTGCCCAACTTGAGTCGATTTTCGCATTTGAGGCGGAGCTTTGGGCAGTGATTTTAGCAGTGGAAAAGGCTAGGAAGATGGAATGGAATTATATTTGGTTCGAGATTGATTCTACATATGTTGTCAATCTCATTAGAGATAAATCCGAGAAAGTGCCTTGGAAAATTCGGTGTCGATGGATTAACTCCTTAAGATTTTTAAATTCTATAAATTTTCAGGTTTCTCATATATTCAGAGAGGGGAACAAGGCGGCGGACGCTTTAGCTAATTTCGGAAAACAACACACGACAAACACTTGGTGGACGTCACATCCACATTTTACTAGTTCTTTTGTCTTTGATGATTCTTGTAATAGGGAATGTTTTAAGTTCCGCTGAACATTTGTTATTATCCTTTTTATTTTAATAAATTTGAGTCACGGGAGTTAAAGCTCTCTGACTCCATTTCATTCAAAAAAAAAATGTATGTATTTTTATGGTTTTGAAATCTTCAGTAAAATCGTGATTCGAAAATAGCATTCTAACCTCTCCCTTTGTTGGATACATGCTTAAATCAAAGCTATAAACAAGCAAAAACAGGTTCTCGATACTTTGATTTGAACACAAAAGGATAAACTACAAATAATCAACTCAATACATAAACATAAAAATGCAGAAAACCACAAACTTTTTCGAATTTTGAACTGTGATCAGACGAGGCAGTGGTTGGACCACATGCATTTAAGCTTGTTATTATCAAACAATATAAAACTAATAAAAATACTGTATTAGTTCCAAAATAAACCAACATAACATAGTTTCACTACAAACGTGTAACATTTTAATCTTCTTAACACCAATAATCAACAGTAATTAAACATTGATAATTAAGTCAAGATAAAGGTGGTTTAATGCTGATAAATTAGAAGATGACAGTAAATCTATATGACTTCCGAAAACGTTCCTTGTTCATTCACCCACAAATATACAAACTAGAGATGTATGCAGGCGGGTTTGGACCGATTGTATCTAAAACTATGACCATAACCAAACTTTTACGGTTTGCCAATTTATCAACTTGAGCTGGTAAAATTATAAAATAAACCTTGGTGGGTGCGGATTTTTGCGGGTCGGACAGATTGGGAACACCCCTACTAAAAGTAAACAATTTGCGACGCGAAAGTTTTGAAAAGTTAGTAGGTACTCTCCAAGTGAATTTCTTTAGAACTTCCAAGAGCATATTAGTCAAAACACATTGTTTGGAAGAGAAAGTAATTATTTTATACAATCTAAGGGGACAATGTGCAATTTCTGGTAAGAGTGCGTGTTTTAGCAGGAAAGTTTTGTATTTCATATATTTATTCGGTAACTATGTGTTTATCTTTTGCAATAGTTTCGACCATAGCCTTCAAAGAAGAGTAATCATTAATCTAGCATGTTCAAAATTATTCTCCACAATCTTCCAATGTATGCTCAACTGGGCAAAAGTTCGTCAGCAACAACAATCTTTTCTCATAGTAGGGTTCATGTTGTGCCTCCAATAAGGTAGATCTCATTTCTCGCTCATCTAAGAGAGAATTGACATGTGCTGCCAGTCGCACAAAACTGACATGCGTCTTGGCTCCCAGGACTCTTTTATAGAAGTCTAACAATTTCTCCCACTCCTCAAAATCTCACAAGAATAGAGTTGATGCGCCCATATCCATAGCATGAATAGTTAATCATGTGAATGATTTGAAATTCTAGTAATTTTACAAAAGTAAATTAGCTAGGTTGCTTTTCTTATTAAATTATTAGCTTTAGTTGAGAAAACTAAGCTTGAAAGAGGGAATTATTAAAGGCCGAATCAGCGATCTTGATGTCTTTGATTCATTTCTTTTGGAACTTAGACTTTCGAAACAGCGGCACTTCCACTAGGCGTAATTTTAGTTTGTATCAGTACTGAATGAACATATTATACAAAAAAAAAAAAAAAAATCATATCATGCCACTTTATATCTAGAGTTACACTAGATATAGAGATAGAAACAGTGTTCATGGATAGACAAATATTCTATTGATTCTTAGTTTTTGAGCTTAAAATGTTCATCGAACCAAATGAATCATTCAAAAATTAAAATCTCGACATAAGCCAAGAGGAAAATCTTGTGCCACTCCATCTGGTCGTAAGCTGGCATGCATCCTAGTGCATGAGACTCTTCCATAAAATTCGAACATTTTATCACACTCCTCAAAAACCCACAAGAGCGAAGTTGAGGTTCCCACATTCATAGCTTGAGTGGTTACAGGTGAGATTGAGATTGAAAAAACACAAACTCAAAATGGAATAAAAACCTTCACTTCTCTCCCATTGTAGTTCCTTCTTCATGCTCAATCTAGCCCCCACGGGAGTCTAGGGTGTCTCTGAGTCCCGGTGTAGTTGATCGTCCAAGAACAATAGCTAAACATAATTGGCTTGGTTATCATTTACCTTACCAACTACCTAATACTATGTAGGCTCATCAAACAACGGTTTTTAGCTTTCTTTATAAATATATATGACTAACACAGGATCGGATATTCTCACTCGAAGGCTCAGTACTCTCGAGAGGGAGGAGGATAAACATTCATCCCCTCCTTTTTTTGTCCTCGACAGGCTCTATCCTGATTCAGAAATATCATTCAAATATATTCTTAAACCCCATAACTAATTTGCACCTTAAAATAAAATATTGTAACTTAGACCAAAAAAAACAAAGCCGTTTCAGTCTTCTCTTTTTATCAATAATTAGGAAGACAACAACGTCCACTGGCAGTTGAGTCCATATGAAAAGTAAATGTGTTAGTTTAATCAAAGCAGGTTCGGAGAGAGAGAGAGAGAGAGACCAGCATAGAGCTTCATCTTCAAATTAAATGCTTCATCTTCTCCGCTTGATTCTGATTGAGAATAATACCTGCTAGGATAAAGGTAGTCTTTTCAAAAGGTCTAGCAGTTCAGTTCAGTAAAATAAACAATTCAGCCATCAAGATGGAACTCTAGATAAAGTAGGGTTATGCCCTTCCTTCAGAGTGATATCTAGTTCCTTTCGTAACCATAATAGTTGAATATTTTAAAATATCTCAGTCGGCTAGTTTAAGCTAATTAAAATATTAAAATTAAGATTTATCATTATTTTTATCATGGAAGTAAAAAAGAAAAACTGAATACATGGATACTTTTTTGGAAGACGCAACTATAGAAGTTATCTAACGAGCATTTGATACTAATTTCCTAAAAATGCTTATGAAACTTTTTTATAGTTGTAGTTTTAACAATAACTATTTTACGTTCAAGTTATTATATACTTCTGTTAGGACCTGTGTTTTCAAAAGCGGACCGGACCGCCCTGTCCGCCCGGTTCAGCCGCAATTCGGCGTCAACACCGGCCGACGCCGCCCGTTTGGGCCGGAGTGTGAGGGAAGCGGTGTGAAGCGGCGAAAACCGGTCAAGAACCGGCCGGGCGGTGGCCCGGTCGGGCGATCGAAAGCGACGAGCGAGTTTCTCGAAAGTTTCTGTTCAGGATTTCAGATCTGGAGAAGAAACGCGTTTCCTTAAAATGCGTTTTCGACTTTTTTTTATTTCCTTTTTTCTTTTTTCGTAGGTTTTCCTTAATTAAAAAAAGAAAAATAAATTGCCTGCCTTCGTGCCCAATTTTTTAAAAAAAAAAAAGCCTGTTGTCTTCTTCAGCCTCTTCGTCCCCCGCGTTCTTCATCCGCCGCGCTCAGCCACCTCCACCCTCAAGCTTTGTAGGTTATCTTCTTAAATCTCTGCTGAATTGAATTTCTGAGTTAAGATTCCTTTTTTGTTGAACGTATTGTTCCATGGCTGTAAAATTGAACGGATGAGATGAGAATTGGGGATAGAGTTGTGGCTAATTGCAATTTAGGACTTTTAGAAGATAATAATTAAGAAATTATTTAACATAATCTGAAATTTATTTATTTTTCTAATTTTCGTCTTAATTACAGTTTAGTCATTAATTAGGATGTTGATTGCTAATTTATTTTGTTTATGCTTATTTATTTTAAATTTTTAATTAAATTTTTTAATGTATTTGTACGGAAAATCAGGGATGGAGAACAATTCTGCTACACAACCTTCTTCTGCAACTCAACCGCAATTACTGATTCTGATAGTGATTAAGTATTATTCTCATGAGTTAAAACATTAAGACCTTTTTTTTTTGTTTTGATTTGTATTTGAGATTCCTTTAGTATTTGATATTGAAGACAATTATAGTATCAAGGCTTTTGTAATTTGGCACTTTTTAAGAACTTGTTATTATTTGTTAGTTCTAAGTTGTTCCATTATTTATGGTGTATAACTTGAAATTATGATCAACACAATTGTTTTCTTTTCAATTGTTACACTATGTATTACACACCCACACCTATATATATATATTTTTTGTCAAATATACTAAGACCGGTTCGACTAGCGATCGAACCGGTTGGACCTGTAAAACCAGTAACCAGTTAAGTTGCCGCTTGAACGTCCGGGCCGCTTTTAAGAACATAGGTTAGGACCGTGTAAATGATCCATTTTTTTTTTCTTTGGGATATTGTCTTATTAATTATCTGCTTTGGAAATTAGATTTTTGTTAATTAAATGCTAAAATCCATTCATCTTGGTTTTGTAGATTTGATGTTATCTAATATCTCGCTTTGGCTTGTGAAACTTAAGATAATATATTTTATTTAAGAAAATGATCTATTAGAGAAGATCCATCCGCGCTTCATTAATATGGGGAGATATCTTGATTTGCTTGTCAAAATTATATTCTGATTGAAATATCTCCCTGTGTAATTCAATTATTATTATGAGAAAGTATTTGCATATCCTTTATTTTAAGTAAGATAATAGCCCAAAGGAAAGTCTAGTTGGCAGCTATAATAATCACAGAACATGGTTGCAACTCTGGATCAAAATTGATTCTGTTTTTCCTACAACTAGGAGTACCGATCAGAACTATGAACCAGCCTTGTATGAACATTTTTGGAGTAGTTTCACAATTGTAGGAATTTAAGATCTATTACAATCCGTAAAACAGAGTAAAGTGGAGAATGTTGTACATTAACATAAATGGTGAACATATAATCTTTCGAATTTGCTGACGTAGTGACTTGGATGTCTATATTCTTAGACAAATGGTTTGTATAAAGGAGTGGGACTAGACGATTAAAGGAAAAAAATATTAATGTTGTGAGAAATATTCTCTTTCAGCCTTCGTCAAATGGATAAAATTTTAACTTGTTATCCTAAATACATCATTTTCAATAAACTCCTCTTTCACTTAGGCATCGTGGTGATATCAGATTCCGCATCATAAAACATTCTATCTTTGAGGGATTCAGGCAATGAGGTGAAAATTTGATCGGGCTGAATGTAATCATGAACTACTCGATTCCCTTTGATACAATAGCAATTTTTTTATATTGATTTGAGGATTTAGATCATTATATATAATGATATGGCCAAGGATGCTTTTCGTTGATCGAAAGCAGTGATATAAGATGTGATTAATAGGATAACAGATTTTACCTATTAGATCATGTGTCATAAAAAAGAGAATTGGCCTAATTAGTAATGACTAAATTAATGAACACTTAGAAATGACTTAGACTAACCAATAACATATCTAGTGGTATTATACTACTGTTATTGGACAAATTAATAGAAAGAGGGTTTTAATGTTCATATGGAGGACTAGAGCTCGTTTTCATAGGTCTACACACTCTCCTCACGCTTCAATTGCATGTATCACTAATATGTCATATTGCAAATTAATTTAGTGTAGAAATAAATGTTATTTCCTGGAATAATTTATATGATTGGTAAATTTGATAAAATACTTGATTATTAATTAATATTCTTGCTAAAATACGGGATTATAAAATTAGTAATTTCATCGTAGAAGTTATTGGGATTCGGGATTCAATGCATTTGGTTTTAATAAAATGAAATAAAATTATAATGAGTTTTTCTGAATTTTACTATTTATGAATAACAAAGAAATCCAAGTTAGATAATTAAGCCAAAATTAGGTGTTAGACGTCACATGAGCGTTAAGAATAAGATTAAATCTTCTTCTGCTCTATCCAAAAAGAGGATTGAATTAGTATTCATGTTTTTAGATTAAGTTCATTTTATTTCATAAGACGGGATATTTAATTAACTTCCGTATTTGGATAAGTGAGAATATAAAAGAGAGATCAGACACGGTTTACTAACCTTACTTAACGGATTTCACAAATAAAAAATTTCACATGGTTAAGGGATTTGATTTGAAAAAGAGTTTCTAAGAAAAAAGAAGAAATATATAGGTGAGCGTGCACCACCTCCTTTCTCTCCACTGTCTATTTGTCTTTTTTATACTCCATGTTTCTTTTTCTTATGATTCATAAGAGTTGATAAAATATAATTGAACAGGAAGAACAAAAATACATGCACAACTTATATAATCCAAAAAGTCAAACAAAGTGTTTCTCTTGAAAATCAAGGTTCTTTTTGTATAAAGTTATGGAAATCAAAAAACAAAATTGTAAGTGTTTCTATAGAAAGGTCGAACGGTGGCTTTGATCTAAAAAATCTATTTGCCAAACTACGAGTCAAATAGAATAACGATAATAATTTTAGGGATAAAAGAGTCAAACCCTTACCCTGTTGCACTTTACCCCGTATCTTCTTTTTTTTTTTTTTTTTTTTTACATCTTGTCTCATGTACAATGGATAAATAAGAACTTTGCCTCTTGCGGTTGATCGATGAAATTTATTGTCAGAAAGTTCATCTTTGTCGAAATTTGACACGTGAACATTGGGGGTTCATCACGATTTAACCTCATATTCAGTAAATTGTCCTCTTTTCACTTTGATTTTTGTTATATTTTCTTAACTTTCAAACCTTGAATTGTGATAATTAAATTAGGGTTGAAAATTAAGAAAATATATTCAAAAAAAAAAAAACAAAGGGAAAATAGGGCATTTTATCGAACTTGAGGTTAAATCATAATGAACCCCTATATTCACGTTTCAAATTTGGCAAAAATGAACTTTCCGACAAAGAAATTATTTCGGATTATTGACCAAGGGCAAAGTGTTTATTTATCCATAGTACAAGGGGCAAGTTGCCTGAATAAAAAAAAAGGATATGAGGCAAAGTGCAACATGGGTTATGGTATAGGAGTTTGACGCTTTTATCCCATAATTTAATTCTTTAGAATTCACATGTGTTACAAATATCAGAAGTTTAATTATAATCTTAAGAGTTTCGTGTTTATATCATGACCATGAATTCCTCTTATTTAACGTTTGTTGATATGTTTGATGGTTTTATAAAATTGATATGAATATATGATGGTTCGATGAAGTATTCACTATAACCTTTTTCTATAACTTTTTGAGTATTTGAGTTTAGTGGTACATAGAGAGAATACTTGAATTTAGAAGTAATTTGACTCTCAAAAAATGGTATCAAGGCATTAGACTTGTACATTTTTATTAAAATATTTATTTCTTGGTTAATTTTTGGGCGGGATTAAAATAATGAATCTTTTATATGAGCATGAGATGAATTGGTAGATGATGATTTGTTCAAAGTACTAGATTGTGTTGTCATTTTCTGATGGCTTGTAATTCAGTATTTTGATGGGTTGTACAGCACAAGAGACCCCTATGGTATACCCCCTATAAGAAAGTTCATTCTCTCGTTCCAAAAAGAGAAACTTACGCTCTAACCTATTCAAAAATGTGCAAATTTTTTTCCAGATGATTTTTTGGTCAACTTTTGACGCAATGTTTTGTCTCATATGCCATCTAACAAGGAATATTCCATAAAATGTGGCAAATTTAGACAACTTTGATATAATATCTCGTCAAATATTCCATCAACTAAGGAAGATTCTTCGACTTAGGGGCAAATCACACATTTTTTAATAGGTGGGAGTGAGGGGCCAAGTTCCTTCTTTTGAAATGATAGGAAGAACTTTGCAAACGTAGTATATCATAGAGGGTTTGGATCTTTAACTCATTTTTGCAATTTCAATTTTGTTAGGGTTTTTGTTAGTATGTTAGTGTAATGGAGGATTCAAGAACTCAAGAAGATTGAAGAAACGGGAGGATCACGACAGCGGTGGAAATCTTGGTTGTGATGGAATAACAGTTATCCCTCACGTGTCTGGTGTTTTGTTGTTGTTCTTGTTCCGGCGACAGATTATAACTTTTGTTGTTGCTACTTAGAATAGTAGCGGTAACATTGAAAAAGTACCCCCGAGAACTGAACATTCGTCGGCAGAGCAACGACAATAGGGATATTGTTGTGCAATTTTCAAAACCTTTTATTTTTTTTGAAATCTTATTGTTAGGAGATGTTGAAAAGATTTTTGACTTGAAAATCTAAAAAGTTAGCATTAGATATCGCAATAATAATATATTAACATTTTGTTTGATTTATTATTTGACGAAATTATTACAGTTACAAGATCCTTACTTGACCAATTCCTTATTCTAAGTAATCCTTGCTTTTTTTTTTTTTGGATAAAAGCACACAAATATTATTAATCAAAGCAAACGTACAGTTTTAGTAATGGGGAACGGGGAATGGGTAATACGGTTTACAACAGCAGTGGAATCAAAATACAACAGTGGGGTCATCCAATCTGGGCAAGTCTCCCAAAAGTGGAACGCCCGCGTAGGAAGCGTTTCCGAATGGACGGCCGGAACCTGCAGTCCTAACTGCCCTGCCGCCCCTAGCTTAGCCAATCTGTCTGCAACCGTATTTAACTCTCTATAACAAAAGTCCCCGTGATGGCAGTAAAGCTAGATAAGCTCCCGAGAATCTCCCCAATCAGACTTGTCAGGTGGGCCGGGGGGCCCTGGGTCCTGCTGAGGCAATGCAACAGTAATAAGGAATCTGTTCTAATAACAAGATGCGTACTATGTAAATGCACAACAATAAGTAAGCCATCTCTCAACGCCCAAAATTCAGTATGATTATTAGTAGTAATGCATGCGGATCCTGCATAAGCTGCAACGAACGTTCCTGTGTCATTTCTAAACACCCCCCATACCCAGTCGGGCCCGGGTTTCCTAGTGATGAGCCATCAATGTTAAGCACGTGATATCGCGGTGCCGGTAGTTCCCAAGAAAAGGTGTGGCAATAGGAGTTAGTGGTTGTTCCAACAGAATTGGTACTTTCCCGATACGCCAATTGTGCTTGTAAAGCAATGTTAACCCTGTGGACGGTGATAGGAGTGTTCTGGAATACTGCTTTGTTTCTCACTTGCCAAATGGTCCACATTATGTTAACACAGTTGATCTGTTTTCCTTAGGCAGTGAATTGATGAAAGCCAATGGATTAGTTAGGCATGCATTCACTAGGCTGGGAACCATCGCCTTAGGCGAGGTATGATTTGGGTACACCTTGTAAAGAGGTGTTCCTGTGATTCTGGTGCATTTTGGCATAAAGGACAATCAGGCGAGGTCAAAATGAATTGGTTAAACAATCGCTCATTGGTAGGTAGTGCAGAATGGCACATGGTCCATGTGAAGAATCGTAAACGGGGTGCAACTTTCAGTTTCCAGATTTGCTCCCATGGCTGTTGTGGCCCTTCGAGAGTATCAACGGAGTTCGACAACATGTCCTACGCCGAGGCGACCGTAAATTTTCCATTCGGGTTCCATGCCCAAGATATTTCATCCCTTCCTGACGTGTTGACAGTGGTACCCATGATTCTGCCCACAATGAACTGTCCATTGGATAATCGATTGAAGGTTCCATGATCCTGATTCAGGCTCAATGATGTCACTGATGCATATATTTTTCAAGTGAGCGGGGATCTCGGCCACGTATTCAACAATAGTGTAGTTGCCTAGCCATTTAGTGTGCCAAAAATTTAAGTGAGCTCCCGAGCCTACATGCCAACGTATTGAACGTGTCAAATACCGAATTATGGATGCAATGGACTTCCATCCCCAACTTTGGTGTGATTTACTTCTTGCCAAGAGTAAACTTGGGCCCACAGTGAATCTGGCTCAGTGAGAAGCCGCCACCCAAGTTTAAGCATGAATGCATCATTCAGTGTCTGGAGTCTCCGGATTCCTAACCCTCCCCTTGGTTTTGGAAGTGTAACCGTTTTCCAACCAACTTTAGCCCGGGCTTTGCCGTTAGTTGACGAGTTCCGCAAGAATCTCTTTATAGATTTTTCCAGGTCTTGGATAGTGGATCGGGGTAGCCGGAAGGCGGACATGGCGTAAGTTGGAAGAGCAGTGATGGTGGATTTAATAAGAACTAGACGTCCAACATGAGACAGATATTGATTGTAACATTGGGAAATGCGGGACGTGGCATTAGTCAGAATTCGTTTCATCTTTTCTCCTTTTTTTCGACTTGTCCAGACTGGCAATCTCGGATATTGGTCATCCTCAGCCATTTCTTGCAATTGTAATTCTGATAGCAGTCTCTGTTTTTCCTACGGTGAAAGGTTGGGAGAGAACATTGCCTTTGACTTGTGCCAGTTGATATGTTGTCCGGCCGCTTCTGAGAATGTCTGTAAGTTATGTAAGTTATGGGCTAGACAATACATGGAGTCTTCTATGGTATGGCAGAAGATGAAGCAATCATCTGCAAACCCCAACATTGGCAACTGTGGCCCCTGGCGACTTGGCTTAAGCGCCCCAAAGGGACCAGATCTAGCATCGACGTCGATGAGTCTGATGAACATGTCCATGCATAGAATAAATAGATAAGGCGACAAGGGATCGCCATGTTTCAACCCTTTGTTTGGTTGCCAAGGTTGGGAGCGTTGGCCGTTTGCAACCACTGCTGTGACACACTGCATGATGAGCTCAACGAGCTGAGGGGGGAACTGGTAAGCTTGCATAGTTTTCCTTAAAAAATCCCAACTGATGTTGTCATAGGCCTTTTCAATGTCAAGCTTCAGTGCCATATATCCTACATGGCCTTTCTTTTTGATTTTATAATGTGAAGCAATTCATGGGCCAAGAGGATATTATCTGTTATTTGGCGCCCTGGCACAAACGCGTTTTGGAAGGGAAAAATTAGGATCCCCATGTAGGATCTGATACGATTGACAAGAAATTTGGAGATTAGTTTGTAGCTGACGTTGCACAGGCTAATTGGTGGAAAGTGGGAAGCCTCTGTCGGGTTATCCTTTTTGGGAATCAATATTATGTTTGTGGCATTCAGATCAGGTGGGATAGTGCCATTCGTGAAGCAGTGGGTAATTATGTCTGTGACATGGCCTTTTACATCCCGCCAGTAGCGTCTGTAGAAATGTCCATTTAATCCATCAAGTTCCGGAGCTTTTGGTGGCCCAATCTGGGTGACTGCTTGCCATATTTATGCTGGCTCCGGAGGAGCACAGGGGTCAGTGGTTAGCAACTGGTTAAGGTTAGGTAACCCAAGGCGCTGGAAAGGAAAATTGTCGGCGTCTCCTGATTGAGGTGGGGAGTTAAAGTGGTGTTTGAAAATTTTGACAATTTCTGAAGGTGTAGTTATCAGGTATCATTCTGAGTTTTTAGGCCTTGGATGAAATTTCGCCGCTTACGTGCACTGGCGAAAGCATGGTAGTACTTGGTGTTATTGTCACCATCTTTTATCCACCGCGTTTTAGCGCGTTGTGCCCAGTACCATTGTTTTTTGATTAAAAGACGAGAAAGTAAGATACACATTCTTGTTTCTTCTTGGAACACATGTGTAGGGGCATTGGTGTGCAATTGTTCCATAGCCTGCGCCAGTTGCCTCTGGGCTCTGGCAATTTAATTGTCCAGGTCTCTGAAGCAAGTTGAGTGCCATTGCTTGGCATGCGACGCGAAATTTGCACACTTCTCCGAGAAGTTGAGGTGCAGAGCAGTGTATTCATAGTTGCGCCACACACGTTCCACAAGTGGAGAGAAGCTGGGGTGCGGGTCCCAAACAGCTTCATATCGGAAAGGTCTGTAAGGACGGCAAGCCCGAGGGGCTGTATCAAGGATGATTGGCGAGTGGTCCGATTTTGCAGCCACCAGATGGGTAACACGCGATTGGGGGAATTGGTTCAACCATTGAGTGTTCCCAAAGAACCGGTCGAGCCGTTCGCAAATGAAGTGCCTCCCATAATGCTTGTTAGTCAAAGTAAAATGATGCCCTATGTAGCCTGGATCATGTAAACCACAGTTTTGCATGCAATCCGAAATACGATTCATCGTAGTTTTAGATTTCGGGCGCCCTCCTAATTTCTCATGCGACACTAAGATATTATTAAAATCACCAAGTACTATCCAACTAGTAGAGATAAGTGGTGCAATATTTAATAAATCTTGCCATACCTGCGCCTGCAGCGGGGGCTGAGGAGGATTGTACACAGCACTAAGCACAAACATATGATTTGGTGGGCTGACTACGGCCTTCATATGCACCATGCGATTGGAACTGCTGAAAGCATGGAGCGCAACTTTATTCTTGTGGCACAGGACCAGATACCTCCAGCTAAGTCCACTGACTCCACTATGTATCTCCCGTCGAAGCCCAAAAGTTTAGTAATATCGTCCGATCTTTTGTATCGGAGCCGGGTTTCAACAATAACAACAATGATTGGCTGGTGTTGTTTGACTATTTGACGAAATTCAGAAAGGAAAGCTGGCCGACTCGCGTCCCTACAATTCCATGCAAGAATTTGCATCATGGGTTGTAGAAGCGTCGAGATGTGGGACGGCGTCTTGCTGCGCCTCATTGCATGGCCCGTGAGGGGCATCCTCTCTGAGGCGTTTTGTAGGGAAGAGTTGACTAGGTAGTACGCCTGCTCATTTACCGCTGGTTGGGTACACAAGAGGTAAATTAAGTCACGGTTTGTTGATATTGGGGTGAAGTCCTGGGTTAGCACACAATTTACTGTCGTGAAATAGCTAGCATCAACAGAACCCGAAGTATCAAAACGGATCTCGGTAGGAGCGTGCCGCGCATGCCGATGTGCATGATCATGGCATTCACTGTCGGTTCTTGGGGATTTGTTATAGAGAGTGGCGACGGTGGTGACCCGAGGCGGAGCAGGTTCGGGAGTGGCGGTGAACTGGAATTCTGGCGTGAGCTCGACTCGGGAAATAGATCTAGTAATTGCATGGGGTGGTCCCTGCTTTGGTTCTGGCGGAGCGGTGGAGGAAGCTGCGGCGGACGGGAAGATTGGCGCTGAACTGGTGTCCCGATGACGATCGATAGTTGTGAGAGTGCCACTCGTTCGTTGAACAGGGGTTGTGGGACGGTGGAGCCCCAAGAAGTGGGACGGTGGCACGATCGGATTTTCTGGTGGTGGTCGTCTGGCCATCATCTAGTGGGGAAGCAAAAATCTGAACGACAGGGTGGGCTGTCTCCTGTGTTGCGCTTGGAGTGCGTGGATGTTGGAGCTGCTTGGGCGGGTCTAGTGGTGTGGCAGTGGTGTTAGAGGTGGATTGTGGTTGTCCATGGTGATCCGACGGAGAGAGATTTGCACAGTGTGTGGGTGTGTTTTGTGTTTGCGATTGAAAAGTGAGTGCATGTGTGCGTGTGTTTGTGCTCTTAAATGAATGCTCCATCGATCGGTACATGGCGGTGGACGAAATTGGGATTTGCACGTCAACCCCTGCATGCATGGTTGGAACTTGCGGAAAATGATTAACTTGGGGGGTGAAGTCAAAATGTGCAAGAGCTTGAGTGTTGGGGTTGAGGAGGTAATGGAATTGTGTGGGACGGATGCATGAACCGGGTGCAGAGGGGGTGTAGGGACTGGTCCACGTGGATTTTGGGAGGTAAGTGGCTTTTGACAAGGTGGGGTGGGTAAATTGCGGATGGAAACAGGTGGGTCCATCTGCATAATTTCAGAAAAAGGTTGCCTACGAATTGTTGATGTTAGGACCGCAAGTCCAACACGATTCAAACTCGATTGAACAGTCAGGACTGCCAGGTCCAACTAGATTTTATTTCCTTGTTTGCAAAATTATTTTAAAGCAAAATTCGGTTTTATTTACTTTGATTTATTTACTTAATTATTCGCTCTGAATTGTATGGTAATTATCTTTATTATGCGAGAGAATATTTAGGTAAGTTTGTAAAGATTTAACTTGATCTTATAGTATCTTATCTTATGGAAAGTTAATCTTTATCAAACTCTTTATTATATCATTTAGTAATCTATTCCTTGTGGAGTTCTCCTTTGTCTTTGGTGTGCAGGATATACGAAGATCATGAAGATCTTATCAAACGGAAACAAAGACTTATCAAAGGAAGAATCGCCTTATCATGGAAAGATTCGGATATATTTGGAAAGATCCTGTCTCGACTGGATATGGAGACTGGCCGAGATTCAAGGAGATCTTTCAGAAGAGCTATACTATAAATAGTAGAAATCCTAGAAATCAATGTAGAACACACTTGTAACAAAATATACATCATTAGGTGTTCTCTTTTATTTTGATTTCTTAGTTTTCGCCCTCTTGAGTTACATCAAGAACGTGAGAAGCCGACGAGAGTTGAAGGGAGTTCAACGGGAAAGGATTGCGCCAGTTAGAGGGATTTATACGTACGTGCAGTTCGCTTGGAAGCTTTCTCATAAGAAGATCGATACGGGAGTTTTGATCTTACGGGTCAAACGGAGTAGACGCAAAAAAGGTTCCGGTGGTATCAACATTTGAGGGATTTGGTGTTAGAGTAAAACCAGTTGGTATAATAACTTTTGTCCGTTGAAAGAAGTTTGATTCAGGCGAAAGCCTCGTGGATGTAAGACATAGTCCGAACCACGTTAAAATCTGTTGTCTTACTTTACTGTCTTATATACCTGTCTTACTTACCTGTCTAGACTAGGTATCGCAACTACTGCTAAAACGTAAAGTATTAGACCTAAAGATCTATCAATTGGCATCAAGAGCCTATCACCTACTTACATTGGTGAGATTCTGGTTTTATTTAGATCTTGCAGATTTGATGGCACAAAACGTTGAGGGATCATCATCATCAAAGCCGCCGCTCTTAAATGAATTCAACTATTCATACTGGAAGGTCCGCATGACAGCTTTCATCAAAAGGGAAAATCAGAAAGCGTGGAAAAGCATTCTCAAAGGATGGACTCCACCACTAGATAAAGATGGAAAGCCGAAGCTGGAGCTCGACTGGTCTGACGCAGAAGATCTCGACGCGAGCTACAACTCCATTGCAATCAATGCAATTTTAAATAGAGTCGACCTAAATCAGTTCAAACTGATCTCAAAGTGTGAATCGGCCAAAGATGCATGGAATGCCCTTCGCGTTGCCCATGAAGGTACCCCATCCGTGAAAAGATCCAAAAGACAAATCCTTGGTACGCGGTTTGAGGAACTCAAAATGGAGGATCATGAAACAATAGCTCAATACAATGCCAAACTAAGAGACATTGCAAATGAAGCCTTCCTCCTCGGTGACGAGTACAGTGAGTCCAAACTTGTTCAGAAAACTCTTCGCACTTTACCCTCAAGATTCGATATGAAAATTAAGGCGATTGAAGAAGCAAGAGACGTGGAGAACTTGTCACTCGAAGAGCTCAGGGGTGCCCTCGCAACTTTTGAGTTGAAAAAGAATTTGAATGGAGTCACTTCAAAAGGTGTTGCACTTAAAGTTGAAATCAAAGACAAACCTCAAAGTGACGATAAGGACGAGTTCGAGAAATCTGTCGCGTTTCTCTCCAAAGGACTCCGAAAGTTTTCCAAATGGAAAAACAAAGGTACGAACACTTTCCCTTCTAACTCTGATAATTCATTAAAATCTTCCGCTGCTAATGATCTTAGCTACAAAAGAAGAGGAAAAGGTGTTCAATGCAGGGAATGCCAAGGCTATGGTCACATTCAAACGGACTGTGCAAATCTTCTCCCGAAGAATAAAGACAAAGCCATGGTGTGCACCTGGAGTGATGGAGAGTCATCTGAAAGTGAAGATGAGGCAGGAGAAAAAGCTAATATTGCACTCTCCTCTGTCATCCGACCTGACTCATCACCTGTCGCGACTGACCAGGACGACTCCGAAACTGCTTCTGAGATTAAAACGATGACATCTATATGCAGTGATGAAGAGTTGGATAGTTGTATTGATGAACCTGAAGAAAGAACATTTTTTGCATTTTCTTCTTTTATTGATCATGACTTACCACCTGTCTTGACTGATCAGAAAAACAACGATGATTCCGAGGAAAAAAATTCTCCTAATCCATTTTTGGAAATCAAACTTCTTCGAAATTTGTTGTTTTCAGAGATACGCAAGAACATTGATCTCAAATGTCAAGTCATGAGCCTCAAAACTGATGTGCACAGTATAAAAGAATCAATCACCATTTTTGAGGATTTGGAATCACACTTCCAAGATGTTCTTAAGGTTCTCAATAAGGTTGTCACAGACAATCAGGACAAGGAATCTGATCAAAGTACTAGTCCTATTCATACTGGTCTGGACAAGGAATCTGATCAAAGTTCTAGTCCCATTCATGCTGGTCTTGGTTACCACCCACCGATCGGTCTAAGCAGGGGGATTCCTAGTTTATCTGAAATAGATGATAATAGCTTAGCACGTGATCTAAAATTCTCACAGTCACATGTTTTTAATCGCAGGTCCAGTCCAACGAACAGGCCCAGTCCCGTTTAGTGGTCACGACGGACTCGCAAATCTAGCAGAGCCTGTTATCATTGTGGTGGTCAAGGACATATTCGTTCACGCTGTCCTGACTTAAAACAGAACTCATCGAGGAACACAGCAAAGAAACCTGTTGCACCACGAGTCACGACAACTCAGAAGACTCCACGAAAGACAGTGTTAAAAGACTCCGATGAAGATTCTGAACCAACAAATCACATAAGGGTGAAATGTTCTAATCATAAAAATATTCATTTTGCATTTTCATCTGTTGAAAACGCCTCACCTGATTTTTGGTCTCTTGACAGTGCATGCTCACATCACATGACCGGGAACAAAAACCTTTTGACTAACTATGTTACTGGTCCAAGTGGAACAGTTCAGTTCGGAAATGGCAAAAAGGGTCAAGTGGTTGCAAAAGGAACACTCATTCTTAACGGGTAACGATGTATTCCATGTTGATGGACTTGAGCAGAATTTGATTAGCATAAGCCAGCTATGCGATCAAAAGATGGTTGTCACATTTATACAAGATGAATGTCATGTGGTTGATAACCAAAAGTTTTGTTTTTTTACAGGAAAACGGACTGCTGAAAATTGCTATATCCTAAAGCAGTCACGACTTCCTACAGAACAGTTCACAAACTTTGTTTCAAACAGACTTATTTCTCCTAAAGTTAGTGAACTAATTTGTTTTTATTGTTCGCATGTTAGTCAAGGAGCCAACAGATTGGTCATAGATCAATCCAAGTGCGTTCAATATCCTATCAAGGAACTTGATCTTGAAACTGCAGAATAGTCGATGATTCCTGTGGCAACTCCTACATGGGTTGTCAATGAGACAAGAGGCAACTTCATAGACCTCAGGTTCTCCAAGTTCGGAACAAGAAGCCATCTCTACCTAACTATGCATAATCTTGTCATATTACTTGATATTGGTTGGGTTGATCACATGCTTAAGAATTTTGTTTTTGTGCAAAGTGATGTGTTGGTCTTTTGTAACTACAACTGTGCTATTATCATTGCTCATAATCATGTTAAGCACTTATGCACACAGCACACGGATATATGGCACCATCTCATATTTAATTTAGGTGATAATGAATGTGCTGTCATTAAGCATGTCGCGACTGGAAGACAAACTGCTGTTATTTTTATGAAGAAACTTGTTTCACAAAGCTTTGAGACCCTCAGAAAGTCTCTCAGCATTTGTCTCCACTAAGCGCTGGTCGCGTGCCCGATTTAACTGAGATATGTTTAATTTCGGCATGATTTGTTTCCCGCCTATTATTTGCCACGTTTTTTTGAAGAGATTGAGTTGCGTGTCATTGTTGGAGTCTTTCCTTGATTAGTCTTGGTAAGAGTCCTATCACTTATGGGAAGTTGTGGATAATGATTATGGAAGATATGACATTGATTTGATCTCATCTATTTATATGTCTTTCCTTTTTATCATATCTCACGCAATCCTTACTATCTCTCTCTCTTGTGTTTATTTTTGGGTGTGTGGTTTTTGTTTATGTCTTCTTTCTCACCTTCGTTTCTCAAGAAAATCTTTAACATGGTGATATCTAAGTCAACAGGTGAACCATCTCAGTCGACCCCACCAGTCGACCATGATAGTGCATCTTCCATGGGCAACGAGTTGTCCCATGTCTTGCAACCGACTCCACTCTCAGTCCGGATTCCACCGGATTATATTCCACCGGCTAGTGCTGCTGCACCACCGCCGCCGCAAGACACCACACCACCACCGGCAACAGAGTCACCACCCCGTGCCGCACCTCCTTTAGATGACTCTCACTCTGTTCCACCGTCGGAAGACGCTTCGCCGTCACCAGCACCTGTTCCTACATCCTCTCGCCGCCACACCGCCGCAGCCAAAGGAAAGCATAAGGCTCAACCTCCAAAGCACACCCCATCTGCTAACCAAAAAGCAAAACATGTTGCAGAGGGTGTCGCGAGCCGAGTCGGGACACGTACCAAGACTCCTACTCACAAACGTCCCTGATCCGCTGCTGCTGCCTCGGACTCTGCTCCAATCGAGGTCTCTGACACCGATTCCAGCCCAGTACGCAAACAGCAGAAATGACCAACTAAGTCCTTGTCTGATCAGGACAACTAGTCAGCCTCTGAGGAAAGCAGCCACGCCCAGACCGAAGAAGAAGCTGAAGGAGGTTACGCCGTCCCTCCCCGTGTCTTACCGTCCGATGAGCCTTTCAGGGTGAAGAAGGCAATGTCCGACAGGTTTTACACCACTCATGCCAAACTCAGGTATACTCCTCTCACTGGCCGCATTCCTATTCGTGAAGTTCAACTTCATGATGATTCTTATGAGGGTACGGGGGTTATTGAGTTTTTGGAAGGGAGAGAGTTTCTTGAATCCACTCGCAGGGTGCAGCCGTTTGTAACCCAGATTGTGCATGAGTTTTACCCCAATCTGGATACTCAACTAGGCGTTCCAGGCTCTGCCAAGGAACATTCAGCGTATGTGAGGAAGTTCATCTTCAAGATCAGTCCTCAGATCCTGAACATGCAGTTGAGGTCTCCTAACGTACAAACCGGTCGCGACTCCGAGCTGGAACTGGAGAAAGACATGGACACAGTCGCGTCAACCATAACCGGCCAACCCATGAAGTGGCCAAAGAATGGAAATCTACAGCGAGGTTCCCTTCTTCCATGGTATGGTCTGATCTACGGTATAATGGTAAGAAATTGGTACCCTATGTCCCATACTTCTACTGTTAGTCCGTTAACTGCTTCTGTCTTGTTCCGAATTGGTTCGAATGCTCCCATTAATCTTGAGAAATTAGTCTTTGAGCGCATACAACTTGAAGCATTTGATCCAAAGATAAAGATGACCTTAGGCTATTCATCCTTGATCTACCGCACGCTCACATCTCAAATGGATATCCGGATCAAGAAAGATAAGATGACGAGCCGCCCTAAGCCTTATCATGCTCCGAGTCACCTTTTTCAAACTCTACTTGGTTCTCCGATCCGGCGACCTGTCCCAACTGCCAGGGACAATGAAGCTGGACCGTCTGTTCCTCAGGGCAGTCTCGATAATCTACAGTCGCAACTTGCCCAGGTCATTACATTGTTGGAGTCCATGAACCAGTCCCTTGCCCAATTAGCGGCAAAGCCTTGACTAGTTCTGGCAAAATGGGGGAGTAAACAGAATATGTAGAATGGGGGAGATGTTGAAGAATGGGGGAGATCCTTCAAGGCTGCTGCTGTTTTATCTTATGTTTTTATTTTATTTTGTTAAGAACAATGATTTAACTGCTTATTTATTTATGTTGTTTTGCGGATTGTTGCACTGCTGTTGCAACATGTTTTTATTGCTGTTAAGACTCGTTAGTTGATTTATGTGCCTATCTATTACTAACTTGTTTTATTTCAGCATGTCTACATTTTCCTTGGGATTTAAAAGTGTTTTTGCCAAACAAGTCAATTGGGGGGGATTGTTAGGACCGCAAGTCCAACACGATTCAAACTCGATTGAACAGTCGGACTGCCAGGTCCAACTAGATTTTATTTCCTTGTTTGCAAAATTATTTTAAAGAAAAATTCGGTTTTATTTACTTTGATTTATTTACTTAATTATTCGCTCTGAATTGTATGGTAATTATCTTTATTATGCGAGAGAATATTTAGGTAAGTTTGTAAAGATTTAACTTGATCTTATAGTATCTTATCTTATGGAAAGTTAATCTTTATCAAACTCTTTATTATATCATTTAGTAATCTATTCCTTGTGGAGTTCTCCTTTGTCTTTGGTGTGCAGGATATACGAAGATCATGAAGATCTTATCAAATGGAAACAAAGACTTATGAAAAGAAAGAATCGCCTTATCATGGAAAGATTCAGATATATTTGGAAAGATCCTGTCTCGACTGGATATGGAGACTGGCCGAGATTCAAGGAGATCTTTCAGGAGAGCTATCCTATAAATAGTAGAAATCCTAGGAATCAATGTAGAACACACTTGTAACAAAATATACATCATTAGGTGTTCTCTTTTATTTTGATTTCTTAGTTTTCGCCCTCTTGAGTTACATCAAGAACGTGAGAAGCCGACGAGAGTTGAAGGGAGTTCAACGGGAAATGATTGCGCCAGTTAGAGGGATCTATACGTACGTGCAGTTTGCTTGGAAGCTTTCTCATAAGAAGATCGATACGGGAGTTTTGATCTTACGGGTCAAACGGAGTAGACGTGAAAAAGGTTCCGGTGGTATCAACATTTAAGGGATTCGGTGTTAGAGTAAAACCAGTTGGTGTAATAACTTTTGTCCGTTGAAAGAAGTTTGATTCAGGCGAAAGCCTCGTGGATGTAAGACATAGTCCGAACCACGTTAAAATCTGTTGTCTTACTTTACTGTCTTATATACCTGTCTAGACTAGGTATCGCAACTACTGCTAAAACGTAAAGTATTAGACCTAAAGATCCATCAGTTGACTTTATGGTTGGAGTGGTTTGTTCGTGTGTGGAGGGTGTATGCATCGCTGCAGATGGGGATTGAGTGGGCTCAGAGGATAAGTGGTGGGATGGTGGGCTGGCTGAAAAGGCACGTGGGGCAGGGGAATAATTATTGCAGTTTAGTGGGTCTTGCTGTAGCGGATCCCTCGTGCGTGAATTGTTGGTTGAGTGGGAAAAATGGAGTTTATTTGGTGTGCTCGGTGTAGAAACACCGGTGTGAGTGGAGGGCGATTGAGGCGTGTTTGGTTGGATTATTTTGCTGGATTTTGCTGAAGAACTCTTATCCTGGAATTTCCTTGGCGACTTTTGTTAATTATCATTCACGGTTGTTTTACGCGGCCTTCTACTAACTATTTGCCATGGCTGCATCGGTGTTTTTTGCGCCACAACATCGGTGGATGTGGACGCCAGATTAGTGGGATCTTCCGAATCCTTATTTTTTCCGTTCTCTTTTTGGGCGCACGAGGACGCAAAATGTCCCACAGAGCTGCAATTGAAACAGAACGTCGTTTTTAATTCGTAGACAACCTTTTGCATGTGATTCCCATTCTGTAAGACGGACTATAAGGGCTTTGTGGTATCCAGCTTGATACAGATCCTTGCGTAACGAGCATGTTCCATTTTGGCCGTGTGCATGTCGATTTTGATGGGACGACCTAGCATTGAACTGATGCGGCCCAGGGCTTTGAGATCGTAATATTCAACGGGCAGGTCGTGGAACTGAACCCAAACACACAGGTTAGACAGCCACGTATTGGTTAAATAGGAACCATGGGCCGCCTGCCAGAGCTAAGAAGTTCCGCCTGGTTGGAAAAACGTGCAATATAGAACCCGGAACCAAGATCCGTCGTCGTGATTTTGCTGGAGAATCGCCATATCCGTTGGAGGTGCTGTGTCACATCTTTGATCGAACGCGTAATGCCAACCGTGTGAATAATAGGGCCTGTCGCCAAGGAGATCGCAGGGAGTCGAGTCTTCTAAAGTAAATGGTGAAGGATCGGGCATGGGTGAGGAAGTATCATTTGAGTGATTCAGATTAAGCTGGTCAAGGCTTTGAATCCACGTTGCAAAATATATGTGAGAAGATGAGTTCTGGAGCATGTCTTTGTATGAAGGTGGTGAGGGTGGTTTTGCATGGAGAGGAGTGTTGGGTGGGGATGAGTGTGGTGGACTTTGTGGCTGAGAATAGTCCATTTGGTCGGGAAGTGGTTGTGAATGGGAAGTAAGGGGCGGAGGTGGTGGGTCGGGCGCTAGAGTTTTTGAGATCGTTTTTTATTATATATATTTCATGTGATATCTAGTTGGTCTCATAATTTATAATCCTTGCTTTCTATCAAACGGCCCTTGCACTATAAGGGTATTTGCTTCATTGACTGCCACCACAAATGGGTTCAAACTTCAAACTCATGACCTAATAAAACGTAGTTGGAATTGGGTTCAAACTCGTGACGCAATAAAACATAGTTGGAACTGCGTGTTAGCATGTGTATAAGGATGATTTTTACCGCCAATAACAAATTACTAATTGGGGGAATGAAACAAATAGTATCACCAAATTTTTATAGAGTTTTGCTATTTCTTGTACTTAAGAAACTTTTAAAGGGAATTATGCCCATGAAGTTTTAAGAGAAGTAAACTTTCGTTGATTTCAAATCCAATCATTTTTCAAAGTGCGATGAAAATTGTTTTAATATTGCTGCGACATTCATTTAACTTCTAAATATGTTTTGTAGTTTGTAGATCAACAAGACGTGAACATTCTTCTTTTTTGGTTAGGGTTGTGATATACTTGGAGTCCTTTTCTTTTATGATTTATACAAGAGAATTTTACAATAATAATCCTCTAAGTTGACACTTCTTCAAAATTAGTTCTCTATGTTTTTTATCTACAATTTTAGTCCTATAAGTTACAACTTGTTTCAAAATTGGTCCTCTAAGCAATTTTTTGCCAATTTAAGCCGGAAATTGTAATAATTAACAATACATGAGAAGAGGCCATCTTACTTATTAGCTCCAACTTAAATTCAGAAATAGTACCTCAAAATCTGTTTCTATATATCAACTTCAAATATGAATTGGTTATCAATTCAAAGGAATTTAGAGAGAAAATCCGAATAAACCATCAATTTAACAAATATAAAGTACACGAAGACACTAACTGCATAATTACGCTCCAGTGATTTCTCTACTCAGTTTCATTCTCTTTGCAATCGGCATATGCTGAGATGATAGGTGCAGTTAGCTCCATTTCTGCAACCCATTGAGCTATTGAAATACATGCAAAGCTTTGTTACGTTTGATTTTGTAATATTAAGTGGCTCTTGAATTGTACAACTGAATTGTGGCAAACTCTCTCGTTTTCCTCCTCCATGTTGCTGAATGAGGCTCCTATAACAGTTGACATCTTTTATCATTGGAATTCCCACAGATGTCCGTGGATTTGTCGTTGGATAAAAAGGTATGGTTGCTTCTGGTCTAGCAATTTCAGCAGTCAGTGGATCTCTTGTATTCAGTGCGACAATGGGTTCATGTTGTGTAATGGAAGATGTAACGTTTTGCATTGCAGTGTGTGGCCTAGTAATGTTAGCAGGCAGTGGATCTCTTCTGTTGATTTGGGCAAAAGAATTCTTCTGCATTGGCCCAAAATTGGCTGCATGTTGTGTGCTGGTGCAAGGCGTGTTATGCATACTGGACAACAACATATTTTGTGTAATGGAAGATGTCACGCTTGGCATTGCGGTGGATGGTCTAGTCTGATGGCTGGAAGAGCGCATATGGGGTAACATGTGCTGTGTACCGCGCTTTGCGACAAGTTGCTCAACCATTTTTGAGTTGCTGAGAAGTTTGATGAGCAATTTATGATCTATTGAATTTCCTAGTACATTGTTTAATGTGCCTGAAACCAAGCCAGATTGTGCGGCCGCAACTGTATCATGCTCCACACTTGTTGCTGAGATTCCATTGACATGATGAGGATGAACAGTAGCACTGCCCCTGTTGGCCAATGACGGGGGCTGAGGGATCATGGCGTCGTTGTTTACCGGCATGGAGGCATATGCATCAAGTGCATCATCCACAGAGTCAATTGGTGTGACAGGGATCACAGGAGTGTTCTGAACGTTGTTAGATGAGTCTTCAACACCCATTGATTCTGTAGGGCTGTATTAGAATAAGAGAAAAATGTTAGTACACACAAAAATGGAAGTAGAAACATGGACTGTAGACTTTTAGAGTAACAATTGCCACAAATGAACATCTAAATAGAGGTAAGATTCGCACTTCGGAGGAATAGCTGATGGTCGTGGATAAATCGCCTCTAGTGTCCTTATTTCCCGTTGATTCTGGGCTTCTGTTTCTACACTCTGTTCCCCAGCAACAACTTGCCAATTACTGTTGACCTCAAACTGCAAAACAAGAAGAGTTGAAATAAAGGGTAAGATATCTGCTTCCGAGTCCAAACTACAAAAGTGCTCAGCCGTCATTTATTAACACATGAGTTTCCCCAGCACCACACCCATATTGCCAGCAAATGCATGAAAACTAAACCCAACAAACAAAAGTACACAGTTTGAATTCGAACGAAGAAACTACAGGAAACCTGGGACAGAGAGTGTAATATTTTAATACAAATTATTGCTGGAAAGCAAACCCGAGCATGAAACCATTTCAATAAAATTGAAGTCCAACGAAAACTATGATGGCGATACCTCTACTCCTAAATTCCACATTTTGACAAGTTAATTAACTTACTCTGGGAGGACATTTCCATTTCGTCAAGGGTATTTGAGACAAAGAAACTCTCCACAGTTTCGCAGGCTGGATACTTCCAAAGCCGGGCGGCAAATTGTCATCAGACTCCGTACCACCTGACTGGACTGGACATAATACCTTTGCCTTCAGATGATCCTGAGCTTTAATACCGTCCTCTGAAGGGCATTCTCCCACCAAAAACAGCTTTACCTATTAAAGAAAACATATTAGTTTAGAGCAGCATAAAACAGAATCTCTGATAATTAAATATGTAAAACCCATCTACTGATACAAAATCAATAACCACAGATGATTAAACTGACATGACCAAGATATGTATTATATGCCGCTTCAAATGAAAATATAGATACGGAGTGGAAACTTTTTGCGACTTAAGTATGATAATAATAGTTTTACTATATCATGAAGTAAACTGGGCAACGAGGAAGCAGAACGAACTGAAACTCTACTAGTTCTGTGACGCAGACTATAATGACTTCCTAACTCAAAGATACTATGAAACAGATCAAGTAAGATATGCACGTGCGACCAGCTGGATAGATAACCAAATTCCCAATTTAAGATATCCATTTGAAGTCGCTATCCAAATTAAGACCCTCGGCATGGATAGATTGCCTGTTCATATTGTAAGCAATGCGCCAAAAGAGGGACATTCATTCCACACCATCCCTCACACATTATTCAAGTTAATGTATTAAGATTGCTGGTAGACAGAAGACAAATGCAAATGATAAAGGGCACTCTGTAACAAGAGGAACCTTCTTTTCACACCCTCCCTCATATTAAAAAGTTCATTTACTAATATTACTGGTTGATGTAAGACAATGCAAATGATGCAGGGCACTCTATAAAGCACTTCAACAGGCTCAAATGCATTAATTATTTCCAAACTTTGTTAAATTCTTGATATATAACAATTCTACATGCTCTCGGCAATGCCCTATCATTTTGTAAACCAAAATAACAAACGAAGGAAAAATCTTCTCCTTCATGAAGGATACATTTGTCTTAACACTTTGTGCGCAGCAGGCTTATGAACTTTTTTCTTTGTTTCTCTGAAGATGCAATGCAGATCATATTTACCTAGACTATGTCTGTGAGATTTTTGCAGAAGTTGTGCCCTCGATTTTGCCACATCATTTAAAATATAAGAAGTTGATAAATTATAGAGTTGTGATCATAAGTTTTAGGGACTTCTCCTAAACTTATTACAGGCAACAGTTCTCTTTTCACTGACTCTACATAACATTTGAACTTAAATCTGAACTCCACGAAATTTAAAACAGCATTGATCCTTAATTTGGTACATCATTATTAAGCGTAGCATATCAAGAAAGCTCTTTACCAATTTATACACACATAAAGTTTAGTATAAACAACAAGACTTTATATAAATCACACCAGGTACATAAATAGTTATAGGCCTTAAGAGATACTTGAAAGCAAGTTATCTATAAACATCTGAACTTTATTGAATGTAGTTCATCTAATTAGTTTAACTCAGCCTTTTTTTTTTCTTTTTTTTATTACAGCAACAAAAGTGATATGAACTTGTATTAATCAATGTCAAGTTTTACCAATTCAAATTCAAGACAAATTTAATAATTAATTAAAGGGATTATGAATTCCAACGAAACAAATTACGATTTTTATAAAATATAATTACCTGACAAAGATTAAAATCTGGAGCCCGTGTATCTTAAATTTCAATTGGTTTGTTACAAATCAATTCGCGAACGAACCCTAAGTTTCTGATATATTTTAGCCGATCACAATTTAATTTTGAGTGTATCGTAGAGAAAAAGAAACCCTAGGTCCTGTTCTCGTGCGTGGAATTTTGTTTTCCTTACGGCTTTCGTCTTCTCCTCTTAAGTTTTCTGTTTCTCACA
Source organism: Misopates orontium (assembly GCA_946800315.1). NCBI lineage: Eukaryota > Viridiplantae > Streptophyta > Magnoliopsida > Lamiales > Plantaginaceae > Misopates > Misopates orontium. The sequence goes on from OX326947.1 coordinate 25,866,923, forward strand.
TATATATGATGATGGCCTAAAAAGCTACTTTCTGCGGGATATATATAGTTGCTGCCCAAATACTGAATTGACATATTTACCCTTTCCGGTTTCAGAGTCCTATTTGAACACGGTTTTTTTTCTTTTTGGTAATTAATTAGACCGCGGCTTTGAGTCCTTGAGTCTTGACAACTATTACCAGCTATTATTATTATGCCTTGATTTACTTATGTGATATACCAACCTGCGACGCGCATTCTCCTTTTGTATAATTATGTCAATAATAAAAAAGATAGCATAAAACGTACTTAAATCGTTTTATATGTATTAAACTGAGTACGAGTAAATTTGACCTCAATTGGCTAAACTGCTAAAACCTTAGGGTTCTCGTAAGAGTATAATTAGAAACTGGGGCACGTTGAGCCCCTCGCACATTAATTTTTTATATTATAATATATTATATCTTCACATTCAAATGTGAAGAAAGAATAATAAAATCTGAAAGAAAAAAAAAAGCCAAAAAAAAAAAAGATCTGCCTGGAAAGAGTTTGAATTAATAGAAGAGTAAATCAACATAATTAGAGGGTAATGGAAAGAAAGGTAATTTCCATTAAAAGAATATGAGTTACAGGGAAACTAAATTACCATTCTTAGTAAATGGTACAATTAGTTTGATCTAACTTAAACCGTAGGGTTAAATTGAGAAATTAATAATAAAATGTTATAGTGCGACATAAATTCTATGGTTAAACTTGGAAATCAAAAGTTTGATGTCACAAATACCTCTTCATTTATATATTAATATTAGTGTAGATGTTCAAACAAGATTTAAAATCAAAACATGAAAGGTGAAAAAGAAAAACCTTTACGGGGAAAATCTTGAGTTTTTGTTATTAGAAGATTCAAAGATCATGAGTTTCTCATATTAGATATGCTTAATCCGAAGTTTACTTTTTAATTCATAAGGAAGACAAGTTTAAAAGAAAATCGTTGAAAGTTGTAATAAATGTAAAGTCTTTTTAGTATAATATTATTGATACCAAATAATAAATTTTACATGTTATATATGCTTTAATAATCATTAATTTCATCCACCTCCCCTGAAGTTTCTTCTCTCTCTATTCACCTCCCCTCTAGTTTAAATTTTTTTCATCCGCCTCCCATTGGGTTGGACTTTTTCCCATCCACCTCCTCTGGGTTGGTTGACTATTAGTCAACAACTTTTTTAGGGGTAAAAGAGTCACTTGATAAAAAATAAAAATAAACTATTGAATTGTTATTTACAATACAAACAATCACTTAGTAAATTAAGAATTATTAATATACGATATTAGATGACAAATATTATATGAAAAAATTGTATTTTGATAATTATATATTTTTAGTAACACGCATATTCATTGCAAGCAAAACATAAACATAATTTTATTTGGGGTTACCTCAATATGGAAAAATAAGAAGAAATAATTAGGTTCTTTTAACTTAATAATTCAACAATCAATATATCTTGTATTTTTATGAATTAACTAGTTAAAATTCGTTGAATTGTACATTTATGTTAAATTTTTTATATTTTTTACAAGAAATATGAACATTGAGTCATTATTTATATGAATCTATTTATTGTAAGAAACTTAATAATTTTATAATTACTAATTTATAGTATCCAATTAAAAATATTAAACAAAAAAATGTTATATTTAAATAATTATATCGTGGAAACGATATACATGGGATTTAGTTATGTTTAGCCCTAATTTTATAGGAGTACAAGTCTATTTGATACTTAGTTGAAAGGTGCTCATGTATTTCTTTCTTTATTTCTCTTAAATTAATCATTATTTGAATTCGATTATCGTCTACATAACCATGAATCTATTTCTTTTCTTCTTATTTTTATGTTGAGGTAAGCCCAAGATACATTTATACATTTTCAATATTTATGTTTTGGTTGCAATTAAAATTTATATTATTACTAAAATGTAGTTATTTAAATACATCTAATATTACATATTAGTAATTGTTAATTTATTAAGTTATTTAGTTGTGTTGTGAAAAGATATGGAATAATTACATTATTTTTGTATTATATGACACTTTTACCCCCATTTTAAACTATTGACTATCAATCAACTAAAGGAGGGGATGTGAATGGAAAAAATGAAACTAGAGGGGAGGTGGATGGAGAGAGAAGAAACATCAGGGGAGGTCAACGAAATTTGCCCATTCATTGTATATTATAATTTTATTTGTTATTGTTATATATTATAATTTGATTTGTTATTGTTAAGAAATGGTGCAATGTGAATTACTAGTCAAATAAAAAGGTTTTTATTTTTAACTTGACTTAGTGAATAGTTTTACTGTAGCAAAACAACGATATAGGGATAGAAAAAAGTGTTCCTAAAAATAGCGAAGCTATAGGGACATTAAATGACCGCGTTATTTAAGTTTTTGACACTAAGCTTAAAAAACACAACAGGGACTAAATTTTCTATCCCTAAATAATGCGATATTTAGAGACAAAATTTTATGTCCCTAAGGCTCAGTTTGGTTCTCAGGAAAATGGAAGAAAAGGAAAAAAGAATGGAGGAAAATGAGATTTTCCTGGAAAATCTCTATGGAAAATATCATTTTCCCTTTATTCTTCATGTTTTTGGCAATGCATTTATTTTCCAGGAAATTAATATAGTATAAGATTTTGTGTACTTAGTATTAGTTTAACTTTTTAAAAATATTTTTATACTTTAAGCCTTATAATATGTGGTAAAAATACAATTAAAAAAATTTGTAAGTTTAGTTAAATTTTATTTTCTTTTGAATTTCACCTTAAAATAAATATAAAGTCTTTATAACTTTAATTAATTTAAAATAAAAATATTATACTAACTTGATCTATTTTATTTTGAAACTCGTTCATGTTATATAAGTACATCTGAGACCAAAGAACTTAAATGATACATATAAAATTAAGACAAAGAAAAATAAATTATTCTTCCAAATATTGATAATAGTGCAACTAAAAAAATCAAATCAATTTATTTTGTCAAACCCTTCATTATAAAACTGCATATATCAAACTTAGTCATGATTCGCATACATTGAGTCGTACTCAGATTGAAACTTTTGCAACCAGTGTTGCCTTCCACCGGGGTTTTTCACAAGAAATGACCTTGCAATCTTGTCATTTCATTCAAATAGTTGAAAGCAGATTCAAGAATCAATTCATTAAATCCTTCACTTTTCATAACTTCAGAATATAGATAAGCAGTATTATCTTGACTATTGCTGGACTTAATTACATTAGCCACATCCCCAATTTTTTTAGCAAGCTTGTCTATCTTTTCACTGAATTGAAGTTCCTATAAAAATGGGAAATGCCCTACTTTGAGTCCATAGAACGAATCTTTTTTCCATGTTTTCGCAAGTATGATGGGGCCACTTGATTAGGAGTTGCTACCTGGGTGCTATTGATGAATGACATAATATCATCAAGACCAACATCGGTTATTTCTTCAGTGTCACATATATCATCCACACTAGATTTAGCAAAAGATCTGTAGCTTGATCGTCTCCACAAACAATGCAATTCGTCATACATAAAAATCGGTTTGTTCAAATGTTGTGCAACTCTTTGATGTGCCTAAAAAACATACAAGTCAGTACATATAAATAAATAAATAAAAAACACCCAATAACTATAACAATTTCAAAACATGGGCGAGAACTTACACGAATATAATCTTTGTAGACATCTTCCGGACATTTCCACATCTTCAAAGTATCATCCCTACTCATGCCACTATTATTATTTTCAATTCTCTTAAGTTCCTTGAAGTTCTTCTTAATTGTTTTCAGGTGGTTCTCCACATTTTCAAAATTGCAAACTAGTTTGAACTTTTGTGAAACTTCTTTTGCCGCTCTCGTAAAGCGACATTTCTTAAAAGACTTATTCACCTTGTGTCCTTGTTTGGCCTCTTCAACAAGAAGCTCAATAAGGAACTGATCCATAGATTTGGCCCACCTGAGTTGCTTAGATTCACCTTCTGGCCTAATGACATCTGTATCTTCACTATGTATTGTCATCTTCATTGTACGATTCAACATTTAATCAAATAATAACTCCTCAATATTAAAATATTATCTAAATATAATTAGAATAATCTTCTATATGGTATAGTATATGTTGTTCCTCTGTTCACAAACATCACAAAATATTAGAGAAACAGATAATAATTAACGCAAATGAACAAAAATTAGATATGACCTCGATTTGTCAATTGAATGATTATTACCTTAACATCGGTAATTAGTTAACTACCAATGAATTTTAAAGTATACGGTAGGGATGAGGCATGGACTAGGTCCGCTCTCTTTAAGACAATTTCGCGCCCTAGTTCACGATGAAGATATGCAGTAGGGTTTACCACTTGCGCGTTGCCTCCAGGATACATGTAACGCCCCTGAAATATGGAAGAAAATAAAAGTATTTTCGAATTTTCATTTTATTCCTTGAACTTTTTGAAAATATGATTTTGACCCCAAAAGTTTTGAAAAAGTTACAGTTTAGTCCTACTCCTTTTGAAAAAAAAATTATGATTGACCACAAATATTTTCTTTAAGACCAAATGAGTCATAAAACTTTCAAAGTGGTCCCTTGTAGTTTCAAAATATCCAAGCATTCATTTACAATCTTCACATATTTACATTTACATTTGTAAAAAGGTAATTTTGCTTTGTCTTTTATGCTAGATATTTCTAATATTTTATTCTTATAAAATCCTATCAGATAAGGCCTGGAAACATCTTCATAATTAGGGTGGCCTAGCTTGGATTAAAATAAAAATGAGTAGGGTATGGTAATTAATCCTTGTCTCCCAATTTTCACCTATAAAAGGGAGGCTCTCTTCAACAATTTTCTCACACCTCTCTTCTCCGAATCTTCTCTTCTTTTCTTCTGCAAAGTTCTTCTTCTTGATGTTTAGATTCTTAGAAAAATTGTTTCAGTCCTTTAAGCCTTCTTTATAGTCCTTGAAAATCCTCAAATCGAGTTTGGTCAAAACTGCCAGTTTTGGTACAGAAACTTTAGAAGTCCAAAAACCATATCAAACACTTCGATTCTTTCTCTGCAATTTTTACCACATACTGGTTATTGTGTAAGCTAACTTTTATGTTCATAAACCTTCTTCAACCAAAGTCGTTTGAGGGGTCTAAAAATTAGAAATACGTACCACTGTCCAGAAAATCCGAAAACAGCTCCTATCTTTCATGATTTATTTAAAATACCAAACCTTGTCCTATTGATTTGATTTTGAAACTAAATACTCTCCATGATGTTGAAGATTGAACCCCTCAACCGATTTCAGATTACCATATCGTTTGAAAGTCCGATTAAAGGTGAATCCGAGACTGCTACAGTTTTAACCTCAGATTTGCATTAACCTTTTGTTTAACTAAATTATGTTGCTAAAGCTATCTAAACCATGAAGTTGATCATTAATACGGACTCATTACACACTAATAATGATGTTGGATCAGTTGATCTTAATTTAGAATCGTGTTTAATATTTTTCATGGATTTTGCAACATTTAGAATGACATGTAGTTTATTTTACGGTTGATCTTTCACTTTCTTTAACTTTAAGTAAAGTATTGTATTTATCTTATGATCTAACCATCTAATCTAGTTTATTAGAATAATAAGTATTCTGGAAATGTTAATTTTAATTAGATCTACATGTTTACAATTTATTTTAATTGTTAATATTGATATATGCAATATTATGTTATTTAATACTAATAATTATAAGAAAAATAGTTTTTACCAAAGTTATATATGTGATGTAATTTTATTCAAGGGCATACTGAGATATTTGTTCAATGTTAATATCATGGTAAAACTTTTGATTTAATATTATTATGTAATAAGTAATTTACATGAATTTTGTTAAGAATAATTTGTTTTAAAAAGGGTTAAATATGCATTGAAAATATATATGTTTGTTAATATGAAATATGTTATTAATAAATTAGAAATTGAGACTCTAATAATAATTTTGTAAATTGATTTAGTCTTCAACTTGTTACTTTGAAATGGTAAATCTCATTATTTATGATTTTACGTCATGGTTAAAATTAAAATAGGTAAATGTTGGATTTATCCAAAATTAACAAGAATTAGATATTTAATTGAACTTCTTTAAATATGATAAATATTGAAAGTATATATTATTGTTGTAAATTTATGAGCAAACAATTGATTATATCTTTTTGATTTATGTAAGGATTCTGCAATTATAGACGTTAATCAAGAATTTCCCTACGGTAAAAGGTGAGGTTTGATTTCTGATTTGTTCCAAACCCTGTTTGGCATCCGGCCCTGAGAAACTTGGACATAACAATTGTGATTCTTTGTTTCGAATCACGAGCAACATTCTATCACCATTTTAATGCTTTTATTTAAAATTGTTAATTCTTTACATAATCAGTTTTCTTGCCTATTGTTAAATCAAATCTCATTTAAATCATAATTGGGAATTTTCTTCATAATCATAATTAACCTGATATCATGATCACCCAATCAATTCTTGAATTGTGCAACGAGCAACGAACTATGTTCGGCCTATGTAGCTCGAAAACGAGCAACGGATATTGTCCGGATTACTAGCTCATCTGATAATTCTGTTTCACCCATTGGGACGCCTTTGGGAAGTTGGGCCCAGGGATTGAAAAGATTTACTGCTGGGCAGCAAAGGGCTGTCGGTTTAAGTAATTCTGATTAATACCCATTCTGTCTAAGCGCCGCTTGCAGTCAGGAGTTGGCTGTGACCCGCGTGTTAGACTGGCATGTACTCGAGCATGTCTTCTGTTCTGTTGCGAGGTAGCTCCTCGTAGGGAGGTATATGGTTGAATTTCGGAGCTAAGGTTGGATCTGTTATATGTAATTGCACAAGTTCATTTTCTCGTTCTTCTGAATACTCCAGTATTATCGTTAAAACCGATAATTTCAGTTCGGTGATGCAGATTTAACTATTCTGGTCATTCTTGTTCGTTTTGTTCTGATTTACAGTTTGATTATTGTCATGTTCTAAGAATCTCACTAAGTCATTAAAGACTTACTCCTCTTTTGTTCTATATGTCCATTTCTCAGAGTAAGATTGGTATAGCAGCACGGATGGAACGAATGATCGACAAGTCCGCTTTTGGAAACTTTGCAAATATTGGTAAGTGTTTGATTTTGTATTTACATCATTTTAAAATTATAAAATGTATTTGTATTCCAAAGACTTCCGCTGTATTTAAAGTAAAAATATTTTATAGTGCTATGTGATGTGGGGTATTTTCGTCTGGATACGTGTCCGCTCTCCAACACTCCACGTCAGACTGCTTTAGTTCCTGCTGGATGCTTAAGCAGCTTTTGAGTTCGGAACCTGCACTCAACACCACACGTAAACTAAGCCGGTGCCTCCTCCGGCAAAGGCACTCCGACGCTCAAGTCAGATAGGTCGGAATTTGAGGTATTGTCGTCAGAGACAATAGCTCGAATTTATAGCTCGAAATATGCCCAAATAGGTCGAATTTAGGCCAAATAGGTCGAATTTGGGCCTAAATAGGTCGAATTTGGGCTTAAATAGGTCGAATTTAGGCCAAATAGGTCGAATTTGGGCCTAAATAGGTCGAACTGGGCCTCAAATAGCTCTAAATATGCCCAAATAGGTCGAATTTGAGCTCTATAGGTCGAATTAGCACACCTCGAAATGGTATTGAGAACCGTGATGAGAAAACCCGAATAGATCGAATTACTCTCAAATAGCTCGAAATACACTCTATATAGATCGAAGAAGAGCTATTGCAATATAGCTCGAAATTATTGCTCTATAGCTCGAATTCGATGTATATAGCTCGAAATTAGATGCTAGAAAATAAAAACGTACCTTAGAATGAGGCATGGGACCCCCTTATATAGTAATAAGAGTCCTTATTCGTCTAAAAGTGCAATCCAAGTAGAACTATGACTCAAAATAGGTCGAATTAGAGCTATTTTGAAATAGCTCGAATTGGGCCTTCAAATAGGTCGAATTGGGCCTCAAATAGGTCGAATTTGGGCCAAATAGGTCGAATTTGGCAAAATAGGTCGAAATAGGCCAAATAGGTCGAAATAGGCCAAATAGGTCGAATTTAGGCCAAATAGGTCGAATTTGGCCAAATAGGTCGAAATAGGCCAAATAGGTCGAATTTCGACCTATTCTTCAGCTTTGCGCAGTCTCACTGTTTTTGTTATATCTCCTTCTCTGGACCTCGGAATCTAGATCCGCTTTTTGATTTGGAAACTAGACTCAAGAAGCTTTCCAGACATATATAATTCATAAAATTCGGAGTTGAATTGATAGCTCGAATGTACTACTCGAAATACAGCTCCAGGGCTCTTGAATTTCGACTTATTCTCCAGCTTTGCGCAGCCTCACCGTTTTTGCTATATCTCCTTCTCTGAACCTCGAAATCTCGATCCGCTTGTTGATCTGGAAACTAGACTTGAGAGGCTTTCCATATATATAAGATTCATCGAATTCGGACTTGAATTGATAGCTCGAATTCACTAGTCGAAATCCAGCTCGGGATTGACTCTCCAAAACTTCCCCCTATTGAATGATGAATATGACTCCTTTATATACTACTTAGAGTCCTTCCTTAGCTAGAAGTACATTCCAAGTAGGATTATAAGTTCTCCTCCCCTTTATATACCACTTAGAGTCCTTCCTTAGCTAGAAGTCCATTCCAAGTAGAATTATAAGTTGACTTGGGCCCCGAATAACTCTAAATTGGGCCTGCACAGGCCTAATTTTGAGTTTTGCTTTGAATTGTAATTTTGCATTAAAAAATAATGGTGCTGACGTGGCATAATAATCCCAAAATATGCTCAGATATTATATCGAATATTATGACGTGGCAGTACCAAAATATGGTACATCACTATGGTTTTGATCCTGGTCAGTGAGACCCCTTCCTATGAGCTACAGTTCGGTTTGAGTTGAGTTTGTTAGGTGGCCAACACCGAATCAACTCGGATCGGATTGTGACTCGTGGAGCGCGGACCTCACAATACAACAGCCCAACTATCAGCGTTGTGTTTCTATTCTAACTGCACCTTAGAAAGAAACGAAGCTTTGGCCCGACACATTGCTCTTGCTCAATATAATTTTATCATTTGTATTTTACTCCTTTCTTTTATTCTCACTTTATCTCTACTTCCTTCTTCCTCTCACAATAGCAACACTCGGCTATATATATATATATATATATATATATATATATATATATATATGAAGTAAGGTGAGAATTCAACATACATATTTGGAGGTAACAAATAACAATTAATACCAAATTAAGTCTGGTGCAAACCAAACGTCGGGGTTGGGGGGGGGGGGGGGGGAGTTTTGCAATTCAATTGAGAATCTGTTACAACTTTGCACCATCAATGTCAAAATGAATAGGAAATTAAAGAGTTTAACCAATTAAATATTTGATCATTATTACTCATACCAAAGCATAATATTTTATACTTTAAGAAAATGCAAAATACTTTTATTTTATTAAAATACTCCAACACTATATAATGAAAAAAAACGGTATATATAGAAAATTAAGTGAACTTAATCTATTAATTATTTATATTTAAAAAATTACCATCCGAAACTATGAGCATGTTTCCCCTTGTTAAAGCATCATCCAAAATAATAGAATCATTTACAAATCCTTCCCAACCAGCAAAAATGTAAGTGAAATTCAAGTCAAATGAAACAGATGTCATGACATTTTGGGTTGGTTTTTCTTTGCGGCGTCGTAAACGTCCTTGAATATTGACAGGCAAAGATGCAATTATATGTGTACCATTTATAGCTCCTACACAGTCCTGAAAGCATAACAATCAATGAACATATGTACAATGTAGTTTGTAATTTAATTGTTGTATTGTTTTAACTTCAATATAAATATTACCTTAAGCCATGGCCAATATCGATCACTTGTCAATATCTTTTCTCGAGTACAACTTTCATTTCCTAGTTGTTCTAAATACTCGTTCCTTAATGCCAAAATTGCTCTCAAAACAACATTAAATACCGTGACACTGTCTCATTCGAGCGAAACAATCTACAACTAATAGTACGATTTCTTAGATTATGACCGAGTGTATGTAAAACATTGTACTTGTTGTTCCACAGACACCAAAAGTGTTGGCTTCACCAAATTCTTTTGGGAAAGAATTGGTGGGTTAGGGTGGGTGTATGAGTTATTTTGGAGGCTGGAGGTTCGGATTTTTTTATTTTTTTTTTTAGTAAAAGTTGCGTAGAACATTTTTTAACAGTGTCGTTGTTTTATATGTTCAAAGTTATAATAATAAATAAATATTAGATTGCCTGTTTTCTTAAATATAACCGCGTTCTATTTTATCTGTTTTAGAGTTAGATGTGGTCTGAGGACTTATGTTTTCCTTCATTACCAAAATAAAATATGAAATGCAGTTCTAGACATATGAAGTTGAGAATGACACACACTATCTCTTTCATTTATCAAGCGATCAACGTACTCATCTCTTGTTGGACCTCTATTTATATTAGGCATCATTCGTGTTCTCATGCGCTAATGGCGACAATACTTGCTGACATGACTGTCACACTTGCAGCAGCAATTTGCATTTGCATTTCATTTGAATTGTCATCTTCCGTCATCTACATATAATTTATTAAATACAACTTAAATAACTAAATAAATACATAAGAACTGATCAGCATGCACTAGGAACTTGTAATTTTTAGATTTTTAAACAAAAACAATGATGTATTCAATAAAATTAAAACCTAAAAATTACCTTCCTAAGCTTGAATCTGAATGTTCCCAGCTGCTATTAGGAAACCTGAAAAATTAGAAAAACGGATATGATCAAAAATAAATTTATGTACTTAAAAACTAATGAAACGATCAAATATAAATCACGCTCTTAGATAGAAAATATATATGTAAAAGTCATTGAGTTGTTATCTATTCTGTAATTTAAATTGGTAGGCACACACATCTAATCACGAGTAAAATTAATTTACCTACATATACACTTTACATGGAGAGACTCGTATTGATAATAAATTCATCAGATCATGCAGCTATCACATATTGGGTTGAAATCATGAACTATATTATATTATTGTATCATTTAGAAATTCAAAAGAAGATTCCAACAAAAGTTTTGATTTATTAACTAGACAATTGAGGAATTTAGAACCAATCAACAATTAAATAATAAAATATTGGTTCTTCGATTGATACATGAAAGAAAAAGAAAAATAAGGAATGATTTCTGATGCAGAATTTTGATACAAATGGCTACCTTCATTGATTTAGTAAATCTTATGCACCTATCCAACAAAACAGATGAGATATATATGATGCTTCATTAACAAAATAGCACCGTAATCATGCATATAACCAAAAAGAAAAAATAAGAAATTAACAATTCCATACCTCTTGTAGATCAAGAAATTTGATTTATACAAAAAGTATTATCGGTTCTAGACGTATATATAGGGAGATTGAATTGAAGTCTCTACTTTCATATTGGTGGGAAGATGAAAATTATAAAAAATTTGAATTTTGATGAGATTTTCGCACCAAATTTTTATATTGGTGGGAAGATAAATTTTTTTGAATTTTGATGAGTCTTCCCCATCAAATTTGGAAAAAAGTGGATGAGAAGTTTTAAAATATAGAGATTTGATATACATTTCCTACATATTATATATGAGGCATCTCAAACGTATTTTCAAAGATTTTCCTTAGTTTTCTGAGATTTTCTAGGAAATCCTAGATTGCCAAACAACTGGAAAATAATATTTTCCCCTATGTTTTTCTTTTCCCCCATTTTCCTGGGAACCAAACTAAGCCTAAGTGTAAAATAAACGAGAGGAACGGAAAATTCTATCCCTCTAAAGGAGCTTTACATAGGAACAGGAAATTTTGTCATAAGTGAAGTGCGCTAAATCCGAAGAAGAAGAAGAAACGCGCCCTAAATTCGCAACTTCTATTACTAATAAAAAGAAACCCATTTTGAGGGTAGGTGTCTAACCAACTTTTTAAAACTGGATAGTAACTATGAATATTATAAATTGACAACTAATGTAAGGCAAAAGATAAATTTAGTACTAATATAAAAACTTTCCCACTAACAGAAGATAGATTCTACAGAATGATATGATTTGCTTTGCTGTATCTTATCTTTATCTTTGTATATATTTTAAATGTTGTATTTATCTCATCATAGTTAGGATTTGATTAGTCTTTTGGTTAGGATATGATTCAAGTAACTTTGTATATATATATATGTTTGCTTCAGTGAATGAAATCATCTTTCAATTCCTAAAAGTTTTGTCATGGTATAAGAGCTTTCTCAAAGATAGCCAATCCAATCTTCTAATTCCTTTTCTTTTCTCCTGCTTCTTTTCATATTTTTTTTTTCCTCAATCTCGTGAGTGTATAAACCATGACAAGCACGCAAAATACTAATGATCCCACTAACACACTCATCACCATAAATGTTGCTGCACAGACCCCTCTAAAACTCACATCCAGCAACTACATCTCCTGGCAGCTGCAATTTCGCACCTTATTCATTGGTTATGACCTTCTTGGTTATATTGATGGATCAAAACCATGCCCACCATCCACCCTCACCTCAAACAACACCACAACACCAAATCCTGCTCATATTCTCTGGATCAGACAGGATCATCTAATTCTTAATGCCATTATCGGCTCCCTCTCCCCAACAATTATTCCATTTGTTGCTCAAGCCAAAAGCTCTCGTGAAGCTTGGACCATCTTAGCTAACACTTATGCTAAGCCAACTCGTGGACGCATCAAACAAGTCAAAGCGCAATTAAAAAGAATAACAAAGGGTACTGATAGTGTGACTGAATTCTTGCAGGCAATAAAAGCACGGGCTGATGAACTTGCTCTTCTTGGAGCACCACTTGAAGAAGAGGATATAACAGAGAAAATACTTGATGGACTTGGTGATGAATATAAGGAACTTGTTCGTGCTGTGCAAGCCAGAGATACATCCATAAGCTTTGACGAACTCCATGAAAAATTACTCAACTATGAAGCATCAATGTTGACAAATATACCAGAACCATCTTATTTTCCTGCTACAGCAAACCCAACCAGTAGAACCAGCACAAATTGGCGTCAGTCGTCAAATCCAGGCTATCATAATAGCCCATGGCGACCATCTAATGCAAACAGATCTGCAACACCAGCAAATGGTGTACAAACATCTTCCTCGGGAAATCGCCAACCCCGTCCCTATCTTGGATACTGTCAGATTTGTAGGATACAAGGCCACACAGCAAAAAGATGTCCCTCATTCAGATTGGTACCTGTCACAGGTTCTAACAACACATCTGCACCGGTTCATCGTCCTTCAACACCATGGCAACCAAGAGCACACTATGCTGCTAGCTCCACCAACAATTCACAACCATCATGGCTCTTGGATAGTGGTGCCTCCCACCATGTCACATCTGATCTTGCTAATCTGTCCATGCACACTCCATACAATGGCTCAGACGACATTATGATTGGAGATGGCTCGGGTCTTTCAATCTCTCACACTGGTTCTACCTCTCTTGCCACTTCTAAAACTACTTTTCAACTAAACAATATGAAGAAAAATTTGATTTCAATATCTCAATTCTGTAACACAAATAATGTTTCTGTTGAATTCTTACCATCTTCTTTTCTTGTGAAGGAACTTCGCACGGGAACAACACTTCTGAAGGGCAAAACTAAAGATGGTGTCTATGAGTGGCCATCCTTAACTCCGCTTCTTGCCTTTTCTACCATAAAGACTTCTGCATCTGAGTGGCATCATAGATTAGGACATCCATCATTTTCTATTCTGAAACATATTGTTTCCAATAATAATCTAGTATCAGGCTCTTCAATTTCGCAAGATTTTTCATGTAATTCTTGTCTTTGCAATAAAAGCCACAAACTTTCGTTCTCTAATTCCACACTTGTCTCTACTCGGCCCCTTGAAATTATATTTTTTGATGTCTGGACTTCACCAGTTATTTCCAATGATGGTTTCAAATACTATGTCATTTTTGTTGACCATTACACTCGATATATTTGGTTTTATCCAATTAAACAAAAATCCGAAGTCAACAATATTTTTTATCAGATTTAAAGCCATCATTGAAAAATATTTTGAAATGAACATCAAAACTTTGTATTCTGACAATGGGGGAGAATATATAGCCCTTACCAAATTTCTTGCTCAAAATGGCATTTCTCATCTCACCACTCCACCCCACACCCCAGAACACAATGTATTTTCTGAAAGGAGGCACCTTCACATTGTTGAAACAGGCTTAGCACTACTCTCTCATGCCTCTATTCCTCCAACTTACTGGCCTCACGCCTTTGCGACATCAGTCTACCTAATTAACAGAATGCCAACACCTACTCTCAACCTTACCTCTCCACATGAAAATATTTTTGGAACCACGCCTAACTACTCTAAACTAAAAACATTTGGTTGTCTCTGTTACTCATGGCTTAGACCTTACACAACTCATAAACTAGAGTCACGCTCCAAACCATGTGTTTTCATAGGTTACTCCTTGACTCAAAGTGCCTACCATTGCCTGGATCCATTAACCTCTAAAATATATGTCTCTAGACATGTCAAGTTTGTCGAATCTGTGTTTCCTTTTGTCAATCATGCTCACAAACAACATTGTCCAGAGTCAAACTCCATTGCTACTTGGATACCACCACCAATCCACATTTCACCGCCTCCATCAACGCCACTCAATTCACCATCAGAAGTACATGCTCCTGCAAGAGTGCCTAGTGAAGCTCCATCACCATCCACTTTTCCCACTGACTCATCTATCACCACCGTCCATGATCATGTCTTTCAAAACGTATCACCACAGCCTATGCCACAAACTAACCCATTACCTACACACTCCATGATCACCCGAGCCAAGAACAACATACATAAACCTCTAAAGAAAATTAACCTCCACGCTCAAGTAACCAAATCCCTTGACATTGAACCAAGTACAATAACCCAAGCTGTCAAAGATCTTAAATGGCGTCGAGCCATGTCGGAGGAGTATGACGCATTAGTAAAAAATGGGACATGGGAGTTGGTACCACTTGAAGCTACTCAAAATTTGGTTGGATGTAAGTGGATTTTTCGAATTAAACGCAAATCTGATGGTTCTGTTGACAGGTACAAGGCTCGTTTGGTTGCAAAGGGGTTTCACCAAAGGCCTGGCGTAGATTACAACGACACATTCAGCCCTGTGGTAAAACCGACCACCATTCGAGTTGTTCTTAGTATCGCTGTAAGTCGTGGTTGGTCATTAAGACAACTTGATGTAAATAATGCTTTTCTACAAGGAAACCTCTCAGAAAATGTTTACATGTCTCAACCTCCTGGCTTTATTGATAAAGATAACCCCACTCATGTTTGCAAGCTTAGAAAAGCCATCTACGGTTTGAAACAAGCTCCTCGAGCATGGTATCAAGAACTTAAAAATTTTGTTATCTCGTGTGGATTTGAAAATTCATATGCTGATGCTTCTCTTTTTGTCTTCAATATTGATGGTCATATTTTATATCTCATTGTCTATGTTGATGACATAATTCTTACGGGAAATAATAGTGCTCTGGTAGACAACTTTGTGAGAGTCCTTGCTCAACGATTTTCTATAAAGGATCTTGGGGTGTTAACTTATTTTCTGGGAGTAGAAGTTGTTCCTAACAGCAATGGTTTGTTACTATCTCAGAAACGGTATATACAAGACCTATTAACCCAAACACAAATGCATGAAGCGAAGTCTGTCATGACTCCTATGCCAACCAGCCCCTCTTTGACATTACACTCAGGTTCTCCTCTATCAGATCCTTCACAGTATAGAAAAGTAATAGGCAGCCTCCAATACTTACTTATTACAAGACCGGATATTGCCTTTACTGTCAACAAATTGTCTCAATACATGCATTGCCCCACAACTGAGCACTGGTCTTATGTTAAGCGTCTTTTGCGCTATTTGGTTGGAACCATAAATGATGACTTACAAATATTTCGTCAATCCTCTCTTGACTTGCATGCCTTTTCTGATGCTGATTGGGGCGGAGATAAAGATAATTTTACCTCTACAGGAGCCTATGTTGTTTATCTTGGGAAAAGTCCTGTATCTTGGAGTTCTAAAAAGCAAAGAACAGTTGCTAGATCATCCACAGAGGCAGAGTATCGATCCGTTGCCAACACTACTGCTGAAATTAATTGGATTTGTTATCTTCTTTCTGATCTTGGAATAGAGCTTCCCTGCTGTCCAGTGGTATATTGTGATAACATTGGAACCAACCAATTGTGTTCAAACCCAGTTTTCCATTCAAGAATGAAACACATAGCCATTGATTTTCATTTTATTCGAGATCAAGTTCAAAATGGTGCACTTCGTGTAGCTCATATCTCTTCTGAAGATCAAATAGCTGATGCACTTACAAAGCCTCTTTCTCGCCAACGATTTTTGCATCTCAAGCACAAGATTGGTCTTCTCTCCCGAAGTCCATCTTGAGGGGGCATAACAGAAGATAGATTCTACAGAATGATATGATTTGCTTTGCTGTATCTTATCTTTATCTTTGTATATATTTTAAATGTTGTATTTATCTCATCATAGTTAGGATTTGATTAGTCTTTTGGTTAGGATATGATTCAAGTAACTTTGTATATATATACGTTTGCTTCAGTGAATGAAATCATCTTTCAATTCCTAAAAGTTTTGTCACCCACTGCCCCCATTTCCTCAACTTTGCAATTGTATGCTTAAAGATATGGATAACAATTTGAAATTTGCAATTCAACCAAATCTCTCCATTATTTAAGCAAGTGAATCTCCTCTTGATAACTTCCTCTCATCTATTTCATTATTGTTTTCCCAATTTCTTGGTTCTTTTTTGTCTTTAGCATTCTTAAACTATTTATAATTACGTTAGGAGAGTTTTTCAACACGAATCAAAACTCTAGGGGAGAAAGAGTTGAGATTTGAGAATTTTAGGTTTGACGATATCTATTATCTATTACTATTATTAAACAAGCATTTTTTTCTCTCATTTCGGGTGGTTTTGATTGACTTATACGCTTTATCAATTTTTAATCAAAATGCAACTACTTAAAAACCATTTTTTCTTAAAAATAGAGATTATATATTTGTGAAAGATGGAGGGAATGATGAAAACATTTGTTTGTCGTCTCTCTATTTTTCCCGTTTGTTTTTTGAATTTATGGCCATTCAGATCCATGTCCACGCATATTCTCCTGCATAATAAACATCTTCTTTTCAAAATTGTACATGTTTATATGTCCTTTTTTTGGTAAGATGATATTTTTGTTTATTATATTCAATTAGTTATACTAACAATCAAGTGGAGCCACTTATCACTTTATATGGTTGGATATAATTCCCGTTAACCAACTGTTCCCTTTGCTAACTAGAAGATCTATATCAAAGGCTTTTTGATTATTAGTTTTTCTTGTTTGTTATGGTGGCTATTTTTCTCTGGGATGTCATCGAGTAATCTGATTCTAGAGATTAGTTCTTGGATATTCATATCAAGCATTTTAATAGTTGTTAGACCAAATGCAATTGGCCAGTTGTAGTACTTTCGCCAATGATTATTCTATTATTTCGTAACGAATAATCTCACAATAGTCTGCACTCACATCTAGGTTCTCTGGTTTTTAATAATTTGTTTAAAGTTACATAAGTATGATTAATGACTGTTATTTTTTGTACCAAATTATGTTCAGTTAAATTGTGTGTCCAAGTAACCAATTTTATGCAAAAATATAGTTAAACACTCACAAATTACAATTTTTCTAATAATTATAAATCAAAATCTTTGACTCTCACACACAAATACATTGTTTGTTATTGTGGTGATTTTTATCCATGATTTATCACTTAATTTAGGGCAATAAAAATATGTCCCTAAATCAGCGCTAATTTCAGGGACATATTTTTTTGTGCTTGATTAACCACATACTTTTGGCCCGCCTTTTTTAAAAAAAAATCTAAAAATGGCAGGGACGAAAAACTCAGTCCCTATGAGCCCGCCATTTTTTAAATTCTTCGTGAGCTATACGGACAGAGATTTTTGCCCTACACCTCATGAGAAAAAAAAATGGCGGCATGTCAATATAGGTATATAAATTTCTGTCCCTGCTACTCTTTAGGGACATAATATTCTGTCCCAAATGAAGGAAAAAGAAATTTGACTCTAACACAGGGATAGAAGTTTCCGTCCCTAAATAGGGACAAAAATTTTTGTCCTTAGGTTAGGGACAGAATCTGTTTTGGAACGAGCTCAATAGGGACAGGCTGATCGAAGGTTTTTTGCTCTGTAGCGACCAAAATTTAAGTCCCTAATCAGTTGTTTTGTTGCATTGGTTTTAGTTATAATTGCAAAATTATCTTTAAAATAAAACTTTAAAGTATATACGATGAGATATTAAAGAATTCTCCACCAAACAATTAAGAGAAGCATACCACTCCGCATCTTTAGGAACTACCTACACAACTAGTTATGGCAAAATTGTCCTTGATCGACAAAGAATCCTTTGAGGTCAAAGTTCTCTTCTTTTGAATTTTCATGTGGTATAAAGCTTGTTTTAAGTCTTTGGAATAAAGTTCAAAAGTGCATTATCATGATGTCTGAAAATTTATCTTAGGTGTTATGTTAAATTGGCAAATTGCCCTTTATAAAAAATGAACACACTAATTACTTCCTTGTGAATTCAAAAAGTGGCAGATTACCTTTGTAAAGGAAATTGTAGTTCACTCGTCCAAATATGAGAGTGTGAGTAATTGTTTGAGCGAAAAAAGAATTTTATACCCCTTTTCTCTAAAAAAAAAGTATAAGAATATCTTTATGAATTTTTTTTTTTTAGAATAAATATCTTTTGATTCCATACTTTAAATTGTTAAAAAAAATTAAAACTAAAATCTAAAAAATTTGCAAAATCGTTATGTGAACAAATCCTTATTCTATGTAACCCTTTCTTGTTGTGAGGTATCAGCGGCTCTTCCCTACAAAGGTATTTGATTCGTTGACTGCTACCAAAAGTGGGTTCAGATTCGTGACCTAATAAAATGTAGTTGGAAACTTGGGATTGCGCTTTAGCAAGTGCTTAAGGTTAGGGATGGGCGCGGGTAGGGTATCCGTCCGGTTTGAGAAATAATTGCGGGTACCCACAAGTTCGGGAATGCAAAAAGAAATTTCATTTTCGAACCCGACTTTTTCGAGTTCCCGCAAACAGGTACCCGATGGGAACGTATATCCGATGTTGCGGTTTTAGGGCACCCCGTTTCTTTTTTATTTTATTTTTCAAAATATTTTTCTAGACTTTAAACAGATTTTCGCCTTCATTTTTAAATGCAAACTCTCATCCATTTTCAAAAAATAAGTGTGAGAGATTGAGTTCTAGCTTGATCTTTTGTTTTCAGATTGGAAAAGTGGGTCAATATTTCTTTTTTTGCAAAATCATTCCACATTTTTCATTTATCATATCAATTGTCATCCCTCCTAAATGATATTAAATTATCTACTTGCACCTCTATAAATTAATCGTAACTACAAAGATCCTCCTATATAAATAATTAACCAAACATAACAGAAATTATGATTAAATGTGTGTATGTTGAATTGTTTAAACTAAATTAAAAAGAAGAAAATTACTTCATGTACATAATAAGTTGGGATATTACAAAAAGGGGTTAAAAGCATTAATACCCCAATACTATAGCCCAATAGCACTTTGCCCCCTATTCTTTTATTTTTTGCAACTTGCCCCTTGTACTATGGAAAAATAAGCACTTTGCCCCCTGAAGCCAAATCCAATAGCAAAAAATACAGACATGCGTCCAAATCGAATGGTGAAAAAATGACTCAATGGGCAAAGTGCTTATTTATCCATAGTACAGGGGGCAAGTCGCCAAAAATGAAAGGACATGGAGTAAAGTGCAACAAGGGGTAAAGTACAGGGGGTTTAACGCTTTTATCCCTACAAAAAAACAAGAATAAAAATTTAATGAGATTAGGGCGGATACCTTATTAGATTCGAGAAATGGGAGGTAATTATACGAACTCATTCCCGATCCCGCCCTAAAACACACGGGTAATGGGAGTTGGGTACCCATACCCAAATTTTTCCGACCCGATGGAAAAATTCCCTATAGGATTGGAATCGGGAATGGGTACACGCACCCGTTGCCCACCACAACTTAAGGCTATTATCATTTATCACCAAATTAACACATGACTTGTTGAAACGAAACAAATAATACCACCAACCTAGATGCTACTTTTTGTACTTCAGAAATTCTAAAAGGGATTATGCCCATAAAGTAGTAACAATTGTAAGCTTTCGTTGAATTCTGGTCCTACAAAAGGGATTTATGCCCATAAAGTTGTAACAATTTAAGATTAGAGAAATATATAAGAAACGTGATAAAGACTTCGGTGGTGTTTGCAAATTCTTCTCAAAAAGTAAAAGCTCATTATTTAAGCTAAAGTTGTAAAAGCAGGCTCAAGTCATAAGTTGTGGGTGTTTGCAAAAAAAAACTAAAAGCTCACAAAAAACTGCATATAATGTTTGCAAAACAAAAGTGCTTTTTGTGATTCTCTTATAAATTGACTAAACTATCCTCAACTAATCCATTTAATTACCCAATCTCTTAGTTATTAGAAATGCAATAAAAATGAAGAATTTTTAGGTAACTAATACAAATAAAAGAGGGGGAAAAAAAAGAGAAAGCCCACGTCTCTTCAATTTCATGGCTGGATTTTTATGGGTGGGAAGATGATGAGAGCAGAGCTATATATAAGTATACATGGGATAATTATCCTGCCGAAAATTTCCCACGTATTTTCCTAGATGGGGGCTGATAAGAATGTGGATTTCCTATTTTTAAGGGTTGATGAGGACAAATATGTAGATTTTAATTATTTTTTAAAATCCCACCACAGTCAAAAGCTAGAAAATAGGAGCTTGTGGATTATGATCATTTTCAGCTTAAAAAAAGTACTTTGAAGATTATATCTTCTTATCCAAACACCCAAAAATGATTTTTTAAAATAAAAAGCTGATTCTAGCTTTTTTTAAGAGTTACAAACACCACCTTCACCTCCAAGCGTTTTATTTGTTTCAATATTGTTGCGTCATTCACTTAACTCTTTTCTTTTTACAGTTTGTAGACCAGCAAGATGTGAACATCATTTTTATGGGGAGTTAGCTAGTAATTTATTTGGATTCTTTTTCTTTTATGATTTATAAAACACGAAAGCTGTAATAATTTAAGAGAAGACGACATCTTAAACATATTAGCTCCCACTACTCTTATTTCCTTTGGCCTTTAAGCTCTTATTGGTTCCACTAAAATTGGGGGAAAAAACCCACAAGTGAAAATTTTCTTGAAAAATACCTTTTTTTCCATGCGACCTCATTACTTTAGTTTCTCGGAAAAACTCCATGCTTGGTTCACTTATTTATCATCATTTTTAACATTGGAAAATATGCTATATTATACTTTATTATTGAAGTTTTTCTTGTTTAAGAAATATCTGCAACTTCTTGAAGAATTTAAATATATAACAATAGTACCTCGGAATTTGTTTTTATTAATTTCAAGTGAACAAATATTGGTTCTCAATTCAAAAGAATATTAAGAGAAAAGCCGAATACAACTTTCAGTTTAACAAATATTATATACGCGGTGACACTAATTGCATAATTACGCGCCAGTAATTTCTCTACTTAATTTCATTCTCTTTGCGGTTGGCATATGGTGGGATGATGCATCATGATGATAGGTGCAATTAGCTCCATTTCTGCAACCCCTTGAGCTATTGAAATACATGCAAAGCTTTGTCACCTTTGGTTTTGTAATATTAAGCGGTTCTTGAATTGTAAAACTGAACTGCGGGAAACTCTCTCGTTTTCCTCCTCCATGTTGCGCAATGAGGTTCTTATAATAGTTAACATCTTTTGTCATGGGAATTCCCGAAGATGGCAGTGGATTTGTCGTTGGATAAAACGGTAAGGTTGCTTCTGGTCTAGCAATTTTAGCAGACAGTGGATCTCTTGTATTCAGTGGGGCAACGGGTTCATGTTGTGTGTTGCTACACGGAAAATTATGCATACTGGACAACGGCATATTTTGTGTAATCGAAGATGTAACGTTTTGCATCGTGGTGTGTGGCCTAGTAATATTAGCAGACAGTGGATCTCTTTTGTTGATTTCGGCAAAAGAATTCTTCTGCATTGGCCCGAAATTGGCTGCATGTTGTGTGCTGGTGCAAGGCATGTTATGCAAACCGGACAACGAGATATTTTGTGTCATGGAAGATGTCACGTTTGGTATTGCGGTGGATGGCCTAGTCTGATGGCTGGAATAGCGCATATGGGGTGACATGTGTTGTGTGCCGTGGTTTGTGACAAGTTGCTCAACCATTTTTGGGTTGCTGAGAAGTTTGATGAGCAATTTATGATCAATCAAATTACCTAATGCACTGTTTAACGTGCCTGAAGTCAAGCCAGATTGTGCGTTCGCAACTATATCATGCTCTACAGTTGTAGCTGAGATTCCATTGACATCATGAGGATGAACAATAGCACTGCCCCTGTTGGGCAATGACTGGAGCTGAGGGATCATGGCGTCGCTGTTTGCCGGCATGGAGGCATATGATGCATCAACTGCAGCATCCTCGGCTTCAATTGGTGTGACAGGGATAACAGGAGTGTTCTGAACGTTGTTAGATGAGTCTTCAACACCCATTGATTCTGTAGGGCTATATTTGAATAAGCGAAAAATGTTAGTACACACAAAAATGGAAGTAGAAACATGGACAGTAGACTTATAGAGTAACAATTGCCACAAATGAACATCTAAATAGAGGTAAAATTCATACTTTGGAGGAATAGCTGATGGTCGTGGATAAATCGCCTCTAGAGTCCTTATTTCCCGTTGACTCTGGGCTTCTGCTTCTACACTCTCTTCCCCAGCAACAACTTGCCAATAACTGTTGACCTCAAACTGCAAAACAAGAAGAGACAAAATGAAGAGTAAGATATCTGCTTCCTAGTCGAAGCTACACAAGTGCCCAGCAGTCATTTATTAACAGATGAGCTTCCCCCGGACCACCACCCATATTGCAAGCACATTCATGAAAACTAAACCCAACAAACAAAAATACACAGTTTGAATGCGAACGATGAAATTACAGGAAACCTGGGACGGATGGAATAATATTAAATTACAAATTATCGCTGGAAAGTAAACCCGAGCATGAATCCATTTCACTAACAATGAAAGCCAATGAAAACTATGACGATGATACCTCTACTCCTCAATTCCATGTTTTGACAAGTTAATGAATAATGACAAGGACAACTATAATGAATAAACTTACTCTGGGAGGACATCTCCATTTGGTCAAGGGTATTTGAGACAACTTAACTCTCCACAGATTCGCAGGCTGGATACTTCCAAAGCCGGGTGGCAAATTGTCCTCAGACTCCATACTACCTGACTGGATTGGACATACCTTTGCCTTCAGATGTTCCTGAGCTTTAATACCAACTTCTGAAGGGCATTCTCCCACCGAAAACAGCCTTACCTATTAAAAAAAGAAATATATTGGTTTAGAGCGGCATAAAAGCAGAATCTCTGATAATTAAATGTGTAAGTCCATCTACTCATACAAAATCAAATAAATTACCACAGATGATTAAACTGTCATTACTAAGATATATTTTATATGCCACTTCAAATGAAAATATAGATACAGAGTGCAAAATATGTGGAAATATTTTGCGCCTTAAGTAAGATAATAGTAGTTTTACTATCATCACGTGAAGTAGACTGGGTAACGAGGAAACAGAACGAACTGAAACTCTACTAGTTCTGTGTGACGCAGACTAGAATGACTTCCTAACTCAAAGATACTATGAAACAGATCAAGTAAGACATGCACGTCCGACCAGTTGGATAGATTGCCTGCTTATCTTCTAAGCAATGCACCACAAGAGGGACATTCATTCCACACCCTCCCTCACACATTATTCAAGTTCATGTATTAGTATTGCTGGTAGACGAAAGACAAATGCAAATGATCCAGGACGCTCTGTAACAAGAGGAACATTCTTTTCACACCCTCCCTCATATTAAAGTTTATTTACTAAAATTGCTGGTCAATGTAAGACATGTGCAAATAATGCAGGGCACTCTATAAAGTACTTCAACAGGCTCAAATGCATTAATTATTTCCAATTTCATCACGAACCACATTATATATCCACCAAACTCATATATAATATCCATATTCCCCATTCATTAACCACAAAGGAGATACTGGAACGACGGTGGACAACAGTCCTGCAGTTTATTTATGATTGAGTTTCTTGAGTCGGGATGAAAATTGGTAGCTAATTTAGCATAATTCAAACATCAAGCACATCATTCAGCAGCTTTTAGACTATCCCACAAGAAAAGGACAGACTTTTAAGGCAGCTAGGAAAAACGTAAATGCAAAAAATATATGTTGCCTCCATCATCCACCAAGGAGAAGGATATGATTGTCCAGAACCAAAAAAATAAGATGCCTAACTAGAGATACTGATGATCGGGGAAGACAACTAATATAAACGCATCAATATGTAGTTCTTTTAACTCTAGTTTAAATTTTTCTAATTTTACAGGGGAGAAGTTGATATAGCATCCTAACAAGATCAAACAGACTAGGAATAACTGAAAATTCCAACGACAACTCCAGCAATAATTATAGCACTTATTCACAGACAATTTCTGGGTTCTTACTGTAGAAACAAACTTTACTTGCATTAATGAATTTCGTCAAAAGAGTATGAGCAAGCATGAACAGATCAAAGAATTCCCTCAAACTATAACCACTTATGCATATACTTCAATATTAATAAATCTGATATTATGTTCTTCTAGTTAAGGGACTGATAAATATTAAGTGACATAACATCAGTAACAAGAATGCTAATCATTTAAGAACTGCAGTAGAAGAAAATGATCTTCTCCGTGATTTTAAAGTGGTTAGTTCATTGGCATATGACAATTTTATGTGGTATGATTTTGTGAAAAAAGAAGAAAAAACCTTCTCGTTGGCGAAGGGTCTCAACATGCTAATGAACTTTTTTCTTTGTTTCTCAGCAGATCATCTCTACCTAGACTATGTCATTTAAAATATAAAAAAGTTGATAAATTACAGAGTTGCCATTTTTGATTAGGCAACAAAAGTGATATGAACTTGTATGAATAAATCAATGTTGTGTCTTACCCAATTCAACTATTCAAGACAAAACTTAATAAATAGATCAATTCAATAGTTAATTACGAAGACCAGTCAAAACAAATTACGATTTTTATAAAGATTTACCTGACAAAGATTAAAATCTGAAGCCCATGTAACCCTTTTTGATCTGCGTGATCCTCCCATATTAACAAATTCAATAGATCTTGTGATTCAGTTTTCAATTGGTTATTAGATATCAAACCCTAAGTTTCTGATTAAAAAAATTTTAGCCGATCACTTTGTGTATCGAAATAGATGAAGAAAAAACCCTAGTCTTTCGTTTTCCTTTTTTCGTCTTATGTTTTCTATATTTATGTTATGTGCTGTTCGTACTTTATGTGGGATATATATAGTTGCTGCTGCCCCAATATTGAATTGACATATTTACCCTTTTGCGGTTTCATTGTCCAATTTGAACACGGCGTTTGACAACTATTACCAACTATATATTATTCCTTTATTTTATTTGATACTAGCAACCCGACGCGCTTTCCTTCTTTGGTTTAATTACGTCATTAATTAAAAATATAGTATATTTACTTTAATTGTTTTATATGCATTAAAAATTTGAGTACGAGTAAGTTCGACATCAATTTGGTAAACCTAAGGGTTCTCGTATGGAGTTTAATGTACAAACAAAAAAGAAAAAGAAAAAAACTTTTGCGGGAAAAAAATGGAGTTTTTCTTATTAAGAAGTTTCAAAGATTAGGAGTTTTCCAAATTAGATATGTTTAATCCCAAGTTTATTTTAAATTTACAAAGAAAATGAGTTTAAAAAAAGAAAATCACTGAAGTTGTAATAAATGTAAAGTATTTTTTGGTATAATAACTATTGATACCAAATAATAAATTTTACGTGTTAGATATAGATCAATAATCATAAAATATCAAAGTAAACTATTTTTCCTTTTTTTCACCTTTTGAATCAAAAGCATACGCCTTAAAGTTCGGGCACAAATCAAAATTTTCATAGGTTTTTTCGAAAACCACCGAAATGTTTCTGTTTTTTACTTTGTCAAAACGAAATTTAGGATCAGTTTCCATTTTCATTACAATTATAAGTTTTACGAAATTTTTGAAACATGTTGAAGGGCTTCCAAATAATTATGAAACGTTTTTAATATTTGTATGACATACATCGAAACCGAAAACTTTGATCCATGAGTACGGGGCGTTCACGTCAAGAAAGTTTACACTCCAATAACCACCTAAGTATGTTGTAGAGCCTAATTTCGACTAAGACGCCCAGCCGCACCCCATGGCATGTTTAGGTCTATATTTTATAGGGATAATATCAGTGACACCCCCTGAGATTTGATGAAATATCAGTGACACCCCCTGAGGTTTCAATAATATCGACGACACCCCCTGAAGTTTGTGGTAACATATCAACTAAATCCATCATTCCCGTTTTGCCCTTAGCCAACCTTCACCCTAACTTGACCAATTTGTTAAGACCAAAATACCCTTTTGGTATTCATATCTTTAGAATAATATAATATGGTAACTATTAAGAGTGTCTTTGATATATATTAGAAAAATTAACTTATAATAACTTTTACAATAAAAATTACTTTTAAAAGTTAATAGTTAAAATAATTTTAACATACAATCTATATGAATAAATATATATAAAAAAACTGTATCTAAATCTTCAATAACCAGAGTATTTATTGTATTAATTAATATTCTTTTACTTTTATTAAGTTAAGCGAAATTATAAATTAGACTAATACTTAATGAAAAGTATTTAACAAATATACTTAATTTTCTAATAATTATTTTTCTTCTAAAACAAAACCCTTCCTCTTCCTCCTCCCTCAACCACCACACCAAGCCTTCTCTCCCATCGCACCAGTCCTCATCTTGCCATTAATTTTCTCGCTATGAGTTTTCCAGCCAAGAATTTCTTTTGGAGCTTCCCGCTACACTTATTCAGTTCCCATCTTCTGTTAGGCAATTTGTAGCTTAATTTCAAGAATTAAATATGTTTCTATAAAGATTAAGCTTAGGCTCCAAATTTAAACAATCTTAAGGCTTGATGTTTGGTTGTTGAAAGGAGTACTGAGGAGGGTTGGGCTAGGTTAAAAGTAATAATTCAGAAATATATTTATTACAAAAATAAAAATAATTTAAATTTTTTTTCATTAATTTGGTTTTGATTTATATTTTGATTAGCTTAGTAAATCTCAAAATTCATGCCAAAATAACATTTGGATTCTTACATTTTAATGACAGTTACGTACAAACTAGTATTTCCTTTTATATTTAATCGACAAATAATTAATGTGATTGTATGTTGATATTGTCTATAATTTAATTTCAAATATTTAAGTTTTGAATTCATTGTTAAGTACAAAACATATAAAGATTCTAAATATAATTACTTTAAAATTTTAAGAGAGTGAATAGCAAAAGGGTATCTTGGTCTTACCAAGTTTGTTTAAAGTTGACTAAGGGCAAAATAGGAATAATGGATTTAGTTGATATGTTACCTCAAACCTCAGGGGGTGTCACTGATATTATTGAAACCTCAGGGGGTGTCACTGATATTTCATCAAACCTCAGGGGGTGTCACTGGTATTATCCCTATTTTATATTTTAGTAATACTTGAAGGGAAATGACATATACAGAGCAAAATCCCTAATTACGTAGCAAATTTTCATTCTTTACAATTATACCCCTTTTAAATCTATTTTTCCTTTTTATTGCCTATTTATAATCTGCTGAATTTTTTAAAACTTAATTAAACCAATCCTCTTTCCAATTTATAGAAGGGAAATATAACTTTCTTCATATAAATGTTAATAACTCATGACAAATAGTTACTTAATAAAAATCTAAATAATTACCTTAATATATTTCTTCAAAATTTTGGTCTATGCTATTATTACTAATAATCCCCAAAAGCTATTCCAACGAGTTTTTCTGACAAAACCTTGTCGGAGTTGATTTACTATTGTTTATAATTACAAATGGTAATGCATATATACTATATTAATAGTTGATATTCATGTTGCTTCTTTTTTTCCTTCATTTTCTTGCTTTGAGTTTGAACTTTTGTTTCACACAACTTATGTATGATTCATTGTAGATTTTTCTTTTAGAATTTGGTTGCTACAGTACAAAGTTGCATAGTTAGTAGCACGAGTTTGAACCAATAATTTACATTACTATCTTTCTTGATCTGCAGAGAGTGAATGTAGTTTTTTAAGCTAATATATAATTTTATTGTGAAATATATATAGCTTGTAGATCTGAATTATTATACATAAAACAAACCAAATTATTGTCAAAATAGAAAGACAACCTTTACATTTTATAAGCCAGAAAGAATAATGTAATGAAGTTTCCAAAGATTCTTAATCATTGGTGGATATTAAAAAGGAAAATAACTGAATAATAAATTTAAAACGAATATAATAGTAAACAATGCAAAATTTCTTGGTAATTAGAGATTTTACTCGCTATATATCGTCTCCCATACTTGAATTCAGTAACACTTGACATTTTGTTCAAAAACTCAGAAATTTTTATGGAACTATAGCAAACGTCTTTGGGAATTTCTGTCTTTCCTCTAATAGTGTTGCCTCTGTTCGGCATCTTATGGAAAAAGAAAAGAAAAGAGAAATGAAAGAAACGAACAATCTGACCGTCGAAATAGAATATGAAGTAAAATACAAATGTATCGCTTTTCTGTACGTGTAAAATACATGCAACAATATAAATCCGCAAAAAGCTCAAACACCATCCAGTATTTAAAACCCAACACAAAACGCGTTATAGTTTTATTTGGTTATTAAACTGATAATTAATATATGGATATCCATGAATTCCCAAGTTTAAATAGAAAAAGTAATAGCAATAAATGATAAACCTACACAAAAACATACCACTCAAAGTGGCACGTATAAGGATTCCTCCGCATGATTCGTCCGTAAAGAAATACCGCTCAAAGATGCACAAACGACTCTTTTCAATATTGATGTTACAAAAACACGAATACGACGAAGAATAAACAAATAATAAATAATAAGAGATTATTCTTTTTTCTGGGTTGATGTTACAATATTCACGCCCAATCAAGGTGAAGCAGTTCGAGCGCCACCAGCACCCATGGATCCAATATCCAATAAATACATCAATCCAACTTTCCTTATGAATCAATCCATGATTTTCCTCCAAAATTCTTGTAGCATACAAGGAACATGATCAAATAAAGTTTACACTCTACAATCTACTGGAAAACGCACTACTCCAGAATTTTGATTATTTTCATTCCAAACTTGAGGCTCACAATAGAAACTCCGAGATAATTCGTTTTATATTAGCTATAGTCCCCAGCCGAGGCCATGCGAGAAAGGATGGCCAGTAAGTTGCCAAGAAAGTGCAGGCAGATGAAGCAACAGCTAACTTGCGTGTTCTCTCTTCTCTATGCTTGACTTGCTTAGAACTATGACACCAATGATAATTAGTAGAGCACCTGCAAACCACTGCACCGGCATTGACGCATTCAGGGAAAAAAATATACATTTGGAACTTAGACATTCTCCTGATATGTAGTAACTAAAAGAAGGTTATAACATAAATACAAGGTTAACAAATATGAACTATTGTTCAACCGTACCATAAATACAGGTTGCCAACTTTGTTTCTTTCTCCCAAATAAATGCACATTGAACATGATTAGGAACAGGAGCTTGACAGTAAGCGAAATAATCAAAATTCAAATTCTCTAGCAATCTTAAAGTTGATTTCATTTTGGTCATTTAACATCCAAAGGAGAGCACATACATTCAGACTTTTAGAAACTGAATAGTTTGGTTGGCATGCCCCTACTTGATACGCATATGCTTCACAAAGAAACCATCCCTCTATGCAAGTTGATTCTTTAGTCCAAGATCATTCTGCAGTAAAAGTCTCCAGAATACATCTTCCTTCCAGTTTACCTTTTTAGTCTTACAACCAATATATTACATCAAAAGTCGAAAATACAGTTTGTATAGTTCAAAAATCGTCAACTCTCTTTATCTAATCCTCTACCATTGGTTTCATTTATACCACAACTTTAGCAATCATTATACTCTCTTGTAACGATTAGTAATAAACTAATTATAATTACATAGCTTGTTTACAGAAACGAAGCAGTCCTTGAAGTCATCTGAAATTCTAAGAAAAAGGCAGGAGAAAAAACCTGCAAACCTTCTAAGTATCTATAGGCTGCAAATCTGACAACAATTAGCTTTATGAAATATGATGAACCAAGAGAAGTACCTTAATTGGTAGAGACTCCTCAAAGATAAAAAATCCAGCCAATCCAGAAGATAGAAAATTTGTTGCAAAGTTTGTCACTGTAGCTTGCAAAGATGAGAGAGCCTTCAGGCTGTTAACGTAGCATCCCCACATAATAATGTTGAAAAGTATCACCAATCCATACTTGAACTGTCATTGGAAAAGGACAAGTGTGAAAGTTCCTACGACTTTTGTGATAATCTATCTTCAGTAAACAAGCTAAAAGATATTTCAGAGTTGATTAAAGTATGTTAAAATCAAGCAAATCTTATGTATGCATTTCTAATTGCTAGGGAGTGCAGATTTAAAACATAAAATGCAGAATAGTTCATGTGTAGAACCTCAAACTTCTATATACATTGTGATTTTCTATGAAATTGTACATCAAATCGATGTTTAAGCCCATATTATGCCACCATTTCCTTGGCATTGAACATCCTTCGAAAATGTTGTTCAGTAATACAGATGTTACAATATGGAATGCCAGAGAATTAAAATGAATGTGGTTCAATGTACTGGCTAATCCAAGAAACAGGCTGCATAGCTGCATAGAATTTTTTGGCAAATATGTAGGTAGTAATATTCCACTCAGGCTGAAAAAAGGGCCTTCATAATTCTGTTCAATTAGCTGCATGAGATTTTGATTCAGATTGTTGGGGAGCCAACTCAACTAGCATATGAACACCCAGATTTCAGCTATTTAGAGGTATCTTAGTACCATTTCGATCTCTCTTTTTTTTTAAATACGAATTTTCATACTCATTTCAAAGGCAACTTTCACAACGGATGTATTAAATGAGACAAGAAGTACAAAGGGTTACTAAAACTGAGATTTAGTTTTTTAATTGGGTTAGATTCTAATCGAGAGCCCACTGCTACAATTCTGCGGGGATTGCACAAATTTTTAGTGATAATATTATTGATGGGTTTTGTGTGGAATTACCTGGGAAGCAAAGAATTTGGCGGATATGGCAGCCAAAGCAGCATTGAGTCCAGCTGAAACTGCCCATGCGTACCCTTTCTTCCTTTCGTTCTCCATTCTCAAAGTGATTCAACGTAAAAGTACGGCATACAAGTTACCACTACAATGCAGACCGTGCATTATCAGGATAAAATAGGTGTAAATTGATTAAACTACATTTTTTGTGTCGGGAAAGAAAGAACAGCTTGATAATATCTCTGATCATATAAGTTGAGATGGTCAGGTTACTGCAAGTTCCTTTAAACCCGAATACAAGTAATGGCACCAAAAACTAAACGCACAGGTTGAAAGATGAAAACTTCTAATATAAATGTCTGCATTTCGTGTACCTTGCCACAAATCTCTCCTCCTCAATCCACAATATAACACAGTCTGCTATACATTACTACACCTCGTATCATATATTAGGCCATGTCTACCACTAGATAATTTTCCGCAATCGCAACATGTACGTTTCTTTTTCATCGCCCAGTAAATTCTATCATTGGCTTCCATAGAACTGCTATTAGACCAAAAAATGAGCTTCATAAGTTGATTACTACGAACACATTCAGAAAAGATTTCCACTTGAGGATTCTTGTTCCACAATTAGCAGCTTAAATCTAAATTAATTTACCGATTACTAATTATAAATTTAAGCAGCTCAGAGAATTAAACAAAATGCTAAATGCAAATATCCTAAACAGCTACATATTCCATATCATATGAGGATAACAAAACTAACAGGGATCAGAACAATTATCGTGTCGTAAACTCGAACCTTAATATCAAAACTACAAAATTGATGCAAAGGTTATTCTTACCGGCGACGTCGGGCGGCAGACGACGGACCAGCGGTGGAGCAGGAGCTTTTGTGGTGAACTAGATCTGCCTCTGAGAGTGAATCGCGGGATGATAGTTAGTAGGAACTTTTCTTTTTTTGTGTTTTTTAACCCTTTGCTATACTAAAATACATATAGTAAATTCAGTAATTAAAAAACAAAAAGGAAGAAACTCTAATATAAAATGACTAAAACGACATAAAAAATATTTATTGTTAGACAGAAAGATATTAAAAAAATCTATTATATACTATCAATCAAACAATTGAAAATACTATTGAAGTTGGAGTAAATTGTCAAAATAACACTATCTACAAATTGTCAAAATAACGTTGTCAAAAAATTAATTGTAATACTATCATTATTTTCCCACATATAGTGCCATGTGTCCAAAAGATAACGTTATAATTTAAATTTGTTTGATAAAGCCAAAGAAAATTACTAAAGTCGAACAGCGACAGCTAGAGTTCATGCACCATATATATAGACCATAGTGGTTCAACTCTAAAAAACATCAAAATCTAGAAAAGAAAAAATGGTGGATACCGAAACTTGTGTGTGTGATATGTTTAGAGTATCTGGTATTCTGGCTCAACATAAAACAGTTTTTTAAAATGAAATAAAGAAATCTTTTGTTTAACTTGTACAAATTCACAAATTTAAATCGTAGACACTTAAAGGGTAATAACAACTCGTTCGTGACTCGCACATCAACTCACACGAGCGTATTCAACACCAAAAATCCTCAATCAAAGAAGCACAACTCGGTCTCGATCCGCGTCAAACCAATCACAGGCGAGTAAAAGAGATCACCCGGATTGCAACCATCTTTGAATATTCTTTTCTCTTCCGTCAAATCCGTCGAAGCCCATGACCGGAAGTCCACGTTTCATAACCGACCCCACTACCTATATAAACCACCCTATCGCGTCATCCACAGCACGATCACTTTTGCAAAAAATCTCAAATTCATCTGCAAATCTCGTTTTTAGTTTCTACACACAAAAAAAAAAAAAAAAAAAAAAAGAGATGGCTCGTACGAAGCAAACTGCTCGTAAATCAACCGGTGGAAAAGCTCCCAGGAAGCAACTCGCCACCAAGGTGTGTCAATTATCCCTAAATCTCCGGTTTGTTTTTCCTCAATTATGAAATTTAGGGCAAAATCTAGGGTTTTGTTGGTTAGATTTTTTCAATTGTTTGTAATTTTGTTGATAATTGTGAAGGCTGCAAGGAAATCAGCACCAACAACCGGAGGAGTGAAGAAGCCCCATCGCTACCGCCCCGGAACCGTCGCTCTTCGGTATAAACCCTAACCCTAACAATTCAATTAATTATTTTGAGATTGAAAATGATTAGTTCTCAATTTTGGTTACACAGTGAGATCCGCAAGTACCAGAAGAGCACCGAGTTACTGATCCGCAAGCTCCCGTTCCAGCGTTTGGTTCGCGAGATAGCGCAGGATTTCAAGACCGACTTGAGGTTCCAGAGCCACGCCGTGCTCGCGCTTCAGGAGGCGGCGGAAGCGTACCTCGTCGGTCTATTCGAAGATACCAATTTATGCGCCATTCACGCCAAGAGGGTCACGATCATGCCCAAGGATATTCAGTTGGCTAGGCGAATCCGCGGAGAACGTGCTTAATTCTCTTCAGTTCAATGTTTAGTTTTTAGCATTTTATGAAAAGTTGGATTTGGTTGTTTGGTTTTTCATTGTAAATCAACAGATATAATATCTTCAGTCGTTAGTTTTCGGAATTTTGTGAGTTATATGTGGCTTTTGTGATTCTGTTTGGACATTCAACTGGAAGAAATTAACAGTTCCGATTAAAGATAAACGCTTTTGATATTAAACGCAACTCTCTGATAAAGCAGAGTTTTGTTCATCCATATTTGATCACCATATTCACCGAAAATAGGATATTTACTTTATTATGATATCAACGTAGATTGTGCAGTAGCTTATTCTTTTACATAGTAGAAGAGAACTTCGTAATTTTCAATTTGTAACTACCAATTAGTAGACTATAAGTTACTCTAGATTACGATATGACCATAATCGTACTACAGTCATTTCTTGTAATCTTCATGACATCTAAACGACTTTAATTATTTTCGTTTTTCTTCGTGACATTATTTTTATTATTGGTAACTTAAAAAAGGTATAACGACGAGCTAAGCAGGAAGGTTGACATGTATCTATAATATTTCTATGCACTTCAAATATGAATAAACAGTTAATATTTGATATGAGTGTTACTATTTGTTGTTTTTTGTAGTGTTTGGGCGTACAAAGAAAGAGGTTGTTTTTTGTATGTTAGGGATCGCACCTGGAATCATTTGTTAGGTTGGCAGGAAAGGTGCTTATCGAGAGCGAGAAAGGAGATCCTGAGTAAAGCGGTCAACCAAGCTATCCCGAGTCATGCTATGAGGTGCTTCCTATTTCCCGATAGCATGAGTAATGAGTTGTGAAAAGAAAACAATTATCCACTGATCTAGACCAATACTAATTAAAATCATGTGATACTGAACTTTAATGAATTCTATACAAGATATCACTCACACAAATGAATAATGCAACTTAATTTAGCCATAAGTTCCTCCAAATGGAACACATCATCGAACCTGGAAAACTCTTCTCTTCTAGATTTCTTTACCGAGCGCGCTTTCCCTCTTGCTATTGCTATATGAAACTTCTCCACTTAAGAACTAATCAAATGATGTGAATCTAGCATGTTCCCGTCATATGCCTGAACAACCGTTCTCAATACAAGAGGGATAAAGAAATAGTTATGAATAGATGAATCGTCACAAACATGTTAAGTTTGACCGTATAACCACCTTTTCTCATTAACATGACTTATTGCAACTGGATTATTATGTTTTCTTGCAGCATAAATCACAAAAGTAAAATTTTTAGACACATAACAAAAATCATGTCAATCAGATATATTTACCAAAACAAACTCTTTAACTTAAGATTCCAAAACTGTGATGTTTACTTAAACAAATAAACTGCTTAAACTGACCAATAGAGTAGAAGTTGATTTTCATAAAAATGAACGTTGAACTCAAATGATTATCAAGCATCAAGATCTCCAACAATTTGTAGGAGTAGCAAACCATATTTGTTCCTCAGAAAGTAAAATGAATTCCATTGCATTTGTTGTTGCAACAAATTCGGTAAGGATCACACCATGGCCCGTTAATTCCTTACTACATGTAGTCATGATTTGACTTTCTAGACAAGATGATATGCCTGCAGTAAGAGTATGTAATAAAAGCGGCTCAACATAATCTTTCCATATGACGTAGCTTTGAATTTTGACAATTAAAAAGTTTCAACCATTGACATACAATTCACGATCCGGTTGTTAGGTATTTGATCCCACAAATACACGCCCCCAGGATTTGCCCATTATGGAATATGAAGTAAAACAAATAAATATTGACAATAGTAACAACACAGGGATTTACGTGGAAACTCCAAAACCGGAGAAAAACCACGGGACAAGAGCGGATATTCACAATATAGAAAATTATTACAACTATATAATTTTCCCTCACTCTCAACACACCCTCACAAAGCCCTCGCTAACAACACTCCCTAACGACACTTTACACTCGTGTATGCACACTATAAAGAACTAGAGAGAACAAGCTTTGCTTTGTTTTGGTGTCAGAAACCATACAATGGAGGCACCTATTTATAGGATGAACTTGGGGAGCAAAATCATATTCAGCATAACTAGAGGAACCTAGTTGTAATTTCCATCTAGGCCCCTAAAACGCAATAAACAACCTATGTTATTGACTGGATGCTTTTCTCATTTTGGCCCCTACACAATTCAGCCCTCCATTCAAACTTGGTGAGCTTGTCACCACATGGCATTGATTGCCAATAATCTCCACCTTGAAGATTTAATTAGTGATTAATCACATCTTCACACCATCTTCGTCTTGGCCTTTCGTTACCCCACAACGACTCCACCTCGACGATGATCATCATAGCTTTCGCTATCACTGCAACGTAGCCATAATTCTTCAGAATTACCAAGCACAACCACTCAGAATAAGAGCATTCCAAGCATTTCGGACCATGTCGAAAAATACCCTTGCTGACAATTATGGTGCAACTCCCACTTCTGGTCCTCCTGGAAGTCATCAGCCATCGACATGAATTTTTTAACCACACACCTTGCATCAATTCCAAAACAATGCCCGTGTGCAAAACAAGACCCACTAACATTAACATCATGTATCATGACAACTTTTAGGGTCTCATGCCATCAGGATGTGCCTGCCGCTTACAAGACGACATCTTCAAAGTAAGGAATGTTAGTGTCACCGCCAGTATCTCCTTGTACTGACCCAAAGCCTCTTACTGAACTAGCTCCCCTGTTCGGACAATTTCGTTTTTTGTGACCAGGTTTTCCGCAACCCCAACAGACTTTCTTCCCTGAGTTCCTCTTCCCATCGCCATAAGCCACCATCGCATTATTTACGTGTGAAAAGTCACTCCCACTGAGCCTCCTCTCTTCAAAAAGAAGCTTGCTAGTGACATCAGAAAAATTGATTTTCTTTTTTTCATGAATCAAGATCGGTTTCATGTGCTCGTACGAACGTGGAAGAGACCAGATGAGTCTCAAGGCTTGATTCTCCTCATCAATCTGAACTCCAATGGATTCAAGCTCAGCAACAGTTCCGTTCAGAACGCTCAAATGATCTGAGATACTCGAACCCTCATCTATTCGCAGTGTGTGAAACTGCTCCTTCAGGTACACACGATTTGAGACGCCCTTCGTCTGATATAACTCATCTAGTTTTTCCTAGAGTCCCTTCGCCGAAGATATTCCATGCACGTTTGCCAGAACATTTTTGGCTAGGCACAGACGGATTGCACTTGCAACTCTCAAATCGATATTCTCCCAATCATCATCGTTCATTGCAGCTTTGCCTGTTGCACTTACAAGGGTATCTCTACCCTTCAAAGCCTTGTGTAAGCCTGACTGAATCAACACATCCCTGACTTGCACTTGCCACAAGCCAAAGTTGATTTTCCTGTCAAACTTCTCCACGTCAAATTTGACCGTTCCCTTGATCCCAGACATTGCACTTGCGAGTTTTGGCAAATTTATAGTAGACCAGAATAGTACTCACTAAGTAAGCCCCCGGGAAGAGAGATGCTCAATGTTTCCCAGACAGACTTCAAGGTTCCCAGATCACTGGCGAGGTCACAACGGTCCCACTTATAACCAGTTTTCTTTGCACAGAACCGCCTTAGACAATACGTATTCACAACTACTACCACACCAAAACTCCACCTCAGCAATAACTCCACCTCAACAGGACCCGGGCTCTGATACCACTGTTAGGTATTTGATCTCACAAATACGCGCCCCCAAGATTTGCCCATTATGGAATATGAAGCAAAACGAAAAAATATTGACAATAGTAACAACACAAGGATTTACGTGGAAACTCCGAAACCGGAGAAAAACCACGGGACAAGAGCGGAAATTCAAAAGCATTAAACCCACTATACTATACCCCCTGTTGCACTTTGCCCCCTGTCCTTTTAGTTTTTGCGACTTGCCCCCTATACTATGGATAAATAAGCACTTTGCCCCCCAAGTCACTTTTTCACCATTGGATTTGAATACGTGTCAACATTTTTTGCCTTTGGACTAAGTGGGCAAAGTGCTTATTTATCCATAGTACATGGGGCAAGTCGCAAAAAATTAAAGGACATGGGGAAAAGTGCAACAGGGGGTATAGTATAGGGGGTTTAACGCTATTATCCCAGAAAATTATTACAACTATATAATTTTCCCTCACTCTCAACGACACCCTCACAAAGCCCTCGCTAACAACACTCCCTAACGACACTTTACACTCGTGTATGCACACTATAAAGAACTAGAGAGAACAAGCTTTGCTTTGTTTTGGTGTCAGAAACCATACAATGGAGGCACCTATTTATAGGATGAACTTGGGGAGCAAAATCATATTCAGCATAACTAGAGAGACCTAGTTGCAATTTCCATCTAGGCCCCTAAAATGCAATAAATAACCTATGTTATTGACCGGTTGCTTTTCTCATTTTGGCCCCTACACAATTCAGCCCTCCATTCAAACTTGGTGAGCTTGTCACCACATGGCATTGATTGCCAACACCAATTTCAATGTCATTCCCAAAACATTGAGAAATCAACAAATTATTTATGTCGGAAATAAATGTTCAATAAATGGTCATGATAGTTATCATGGTAAGGAGAAAGGTGGCTTTGAAGACAAGTCAACATCTTCACGTGTCAGATGGGTAAATAATAATCATTATTCGTTATAATAATTTAATTGCATAATTTTATTAATTATCAAAAAATGTTAATAATATTATGTAAAATTCCTCCGATGATCACTATTGAAATCCTCTAAAAATCAACTAATGGTGATATGTTCAATTGGTTTTGTTAGACCGGGTTGATCATGAGATGGCTAAAAAGGATTTCCAACTCATACATCCTCATTGTTTAGGGATTTTGGGTCTTTATGATTTGATAAGAGAAGTATTGGGCTTGAGAGTGATATTCTTGTAGTACTATTCCAAAAATGAGTACCTTACTTTCTCACTTTTGTATCGAGACCCACGTTTTAGACTTTATGTTCTCATAAAACGCATTAGTCTTGCATTACGGACCTATCTTTTATATCATTTATTTTTACTTTGGTTGAATGTCTGCCATTGTTGTCGAGTTCTTCACTAAATTATGTGTATGCCTAGATGACAGGGTAACTTCTCAAATTCCTCTATGGATAAATAAGGAATTCTCCTTAAGAAAAATTTAAAT
Source organism: Misopates orontium (assembly GCA_946800315.1). NCBI lineage: Eukaryota > Viridiplantae > Streptophyta > Magnoliopsida > Lamiales > Plantaginaceae > Misopates > Misopates orontium. The sequence continues at coordinate 25,906,298 of OX326947.1, forward strand.
ACCTAAGTAAATATGTACGATTCATACATATGAATTGCAGTATAGCTTAAAAAAAACACGCAGAGCCACTAGAGCACCAAAATGCATATGTTCCCCAAGTATGGAGTTAAGGGAGGGGGAAGAAGTATCCTCGGTCACACTTCAATTTACTCAACAATTTACCTGGTGTTATTTAGGATATAACAGTGAGAAGAAGTGACAAAGTGAAATCCATTTCTCATTCTAACTCATTATGATAAAGAAACTTATAATTACTGCATTCAAGAACCAAAATTATAAAGAAAAAAAGAGACTAATGAAAGTGTATAATATTAAATTAATTTGAGGATTTACCGGAGGCTTTTACCATATAATGCTTGCAAAAGAGGCAGGAACTTGTTCTAATTGTAGTTCCTCCAAAAATAAGTCCCCATTATATACACACCTTTTAGATGAAGGAAGAATTATATAACAAAAAGTAAACATATTTACACTCTAAATTGTACGAGTACCAAATGATGGAGAGTATGAAGCTGAAAAGAGACTAGAAAGATAGAATAATGTCAACTTATTTTGTTATAAGCTATTGGCTGGTTACTTTAATATTATTTGAGCACTATTGAACTTTCTAAAGTTGAGCAAATGATGCAAAATGATAATGAGAGTGCTTGTATGAAGTATGAGCTGACTCAATCATGTTCATAGTCATATAAAGCACTAAGCGTACCAAGGTGCAATGACCCTCAAATCTTAAACACTTAGAACTTATTAGCTCTAACAATGAAAAATTTGACCAAACAACATCATATGATATGATTTAATGATACATATCTATATGAAGTCTTTCAAATTGATACGTGATTACCCAAAAATGAATTATTCAATTAAAGTTTTGGCTGTCGGAGAATAATATCATTTTTGTTTGAAACACATATTTCTTTCCTATAATGCTTTACAATAAGCAAATGTAAAATTACTAAAACTTCCCCTCAAGCTTTTCCCCACTCATTAATTTAAATTAGTATTTATTAAAAATCTATTTCGTTTCCAAAACAAGAATTTGAAATAGATAGGCATAATCAATCCCCAAACCCATATCTCCCAATAAATTCACCGATTTATATCATATGAAAATATTTCTTGACACATGCTTCTTTTGTGAAGGAAACAAACAACATCATGTTTTTTTTCACAAACTATTTCTCTCACTCCAAGCACCCTAATTAAAACCCACACATACATGTTTCACCCTCTTGTTTGTACAAATCCACGCGTTTCACCATATTCAACTCCCATTTTAAGTTAGGAGACTCAGTGCCATATATTAATTAACTGAAAACACACTCATCAGTGTGATATATGTTTAGAGCCTTAACTTTATAAATAATCGTGTATAAACCTTGCGCTATCGCATTTTAGTATACAATTCTCCTACTTTATGATATTTAAGGAACAAGTTTTATGGTCATCAAAACATACACTACCTTCCTTTTACTTTGTATTAGATAATGAAAAATTACTCAAAATTCAAAATTTAGTTCACATCTCTTTGCTTAGACCCCGCATTTAAAAAAAATGCTAAATTCTTTAAATGCGAATCACAAAAGAAACGCATTTACTTCAAGTCAATCATTCATTCTTGTTTTCTCAACCACATATACCCACCGTTTACCACTAGAAACAAACACCACCCTATTGCATCACCACCACGGACGCCAAAGAAAACCACCATTTTAAAGTGATCTATCCACCACCTTTTCACATCCATAAAACAATCACCTCTAATTCTCCCCATTAGCACTGACACGTGAAGCTTCAAAAAATAGATCTACAATTAGATCTGTCAAAAACACATGCAAAAGTATAGGAGAATAAAACTCCATGATGGCGGACAAACCAATGACAAGGCGCGGAGACCTGAAACGACGGTCTAACCATTTCTTCTTCCTCAGATGGATCATAAGGATCGATAAAAGCCCTCTTCATACTCAATTAAGGCTTTATCTTGTGAAGAGCCCTGTAATTAAAGAGGTCCGTATGTCTCAATCACTATTTTTTCCCTTTCCGAAAGCGCCAGATATATTCAGTAATGGTGGACTAAGTTTTGAACCTAATGTTCACTCTAACATTCTCCCCTTTGTTGATTGTTTATTTGGTAATTTCTAAAAGCATACAGACAATCTATCGAGAATGTACATGGAAATGGTGGTGTTTTCATTGGTTATGTGGGCTATTACGGTGGACGTTCATCTTGGTGACAACATAATGGACTCATCAGAGAAACCTCATATCCCAGTAGTTGGATTTTCCATAATTATCAAAAAAAGTAAGTTTTCTCCTATTACCTTATCTTACATCCCAAGTGAATGACATCAATGATTGTTTTTTGTTTTCCTATTTCAAGAAAAAAATATCTAAGAACTACAACCATTAGAAGAATTTTGCAAATATATGTGAGATGATTAGTGTATCAAAAGAAGTCTGATATCTGATTTCTGTAATGACTTTTTCCTATTCTCTACATAGAACTTTAACTTTATTGGCCTTTAGTTCTTATAATATCAAGTACCATAGGGTTCTACTTCGATACTATGGTTCTAAATCTGTGTGTGCTTGTGTCCACTTCCAACTCTCTTCATGTGTGTAGCAATGGATGAGAATTCTCTCCATTCATAAATTAATTATTTTAACTAAAGTAGGAAGTTCTCAATTAGAGTTGACGGGAACCGATCAACATGATTCTAAAGTTTGAATCCTGTTGCTAGTTCTTTTCTTTAGTACTTCTACATAGAGAACTCTAACTCTAACTTTACTAAACTTCCTACTCAATATGGGTGAGGAATTTCTCATGGAAGATTCACGTATGCAAAAGTATAATTTCCATTGTCTATTGAGTTTAAAATATATTAAACACATCACAAATGATTCCAATATGCAGACTTTGGAATTTGCTTTTGGAATTTAGTCGAGAGATAAGGCAAATGTTTCAACTCAAATCGATGAAGGACTTAGATTAACCTCCCAACTATATATTAAACTATATCTCTTAAAGTAGTGTGGGATTATTGAAAGCTTAAGTTCTATTAATCTTAAGTTCTTCTAAGAATTCACACACATACCTACCTCTGATATTCAATGGGCAAACATATACTCAGTATCATATGACCTCAGTAACAACTGACAAGTCACTGTATAAACAAATCATTCTGCTATCAAGGAAAAAATTATATGAATAACCCCATCCATATCCACAAATGGAGAATGCCTTCAAACCCGTCTCTTTGTTTTACTACTGGTGATTTCATGTACTTATTCTAGACAAATCACTGTATAAACAAATCATTCTGCTATCAAGGAAAAAGTTATATGAATAACCCCATGCATATCCTAAAATGGAGAATGCCTTCAAACCCGTCTTTTTGTTTTACTACTGGTGAAGTCATGAACTTATTATAGATCTTAAGATATATTCTCCGCCATATATCCATTTCTCGTAGTGAGTATCGATAGTACACGAGAGCTTATTAGTACACTAGGGTTGTTGACAATGATACCACTTTTGGGTAAGGGCTGTAGGCATTGACACCTTGCTATCAAGCCTCCAATTGCTAAATTTAATCCTCTTCTGTAAAATATACTTCTCATCTTTCATAGATAAATCTAGAATCAAAGACAGAATATAACACCCTTTAACATCACATCCGTACTCAACCTCTATGCCTAGTGCATAAGTATTTTATATATTCTACGAACCAAGGGCGGATTTATGTTTGGGCTTGGGTGGGCTACAGCCCTTCCAAGATTTTCCAAATGTATTACTAATTTACTATATATCAAGTACATATAGTAAAAAAATTAACATAAATTGCGAAAAATTGCAAACTCACATGTAATAAAACCCATAAACAAGCTTTTAACTAAAGGAACTTACTACATTCGAAAACAATCAGCAAATCATTTCCATTAAATCATTGAATATATTCACTCAGTACAATAAGATATATCAAAACTTTGACTTATTTAGAGTATTAATATGTGGCTATCCCAAGAAGGTACTCATATTGTGTAAAAAATTATATTCCTGTAAACCACCTCAACTCCAGCTGTGTTCCCGTGTTGTTTTAATTATAACTATAAAATTTATCACGTGGTATATTAAAATTTTTCCTATTTTTTAAATTTATTTTTTTATCTTTAATGGCCACTTTTTAATTAGATATTACGTACTTGCTGTTTTATTAAACAATACCTATAATTCTTATACAATCATACATTTTAAGTTTATTTTTTATTGGGCATGAAGTATTTTTTTGCATTACTTTTTTTTCTTCTCATATTTAACTTTTAATTTACCTTCTTGAAAATTAGTTTATTTATTAATCTAGCCCATTGCAAATTAAACTCCTGGATTTTCCCCTGCTATGAACATACCATACACGGTTGAAACTAACTGAAACCATACCACAACCTAGAGAAAAATAACCAAAAGAGAGACAAGAAAAAAGTTGTATTTACTGAAATAATATGGACCCGTGTATATTCAATAAGAAAGACATGGGACCAACTTATTTGTTTTGAATCTTCAATGAGTGAACAACTAGAAAGAATAAATCTAATTAGCAGAGAATTTAGTTTACCAATTAGAATAGCAACTTAGCCGAGTGTGGCCACGGCTTTCTAGACTCCAGTTCTATAGAAAGAAATATCAATAAAACAATATCTGAGTACAAGTAATCTGCAAAAATTTATGATAACTAGGGATATATCCCTATCATCAGATTGAGTCACTTCTCCCCTGCCACAACTTATTATCCTTATTTTCAATAGTTACATTTTGTCATAAAAAGTAATAACTCAATTCTCTCCAAAACAAAAAAGGACAAACTCCAACACTTATAATCCCATATGCTACTCTTACCCACAGTATATCTGTCAAATAAGATAATCAAATGTTAGTTAGAACTTAGGACAGAACTTAGACAAAGAGAAAAGTCCAAAAAAATAAATGTCAAAACAACCATGAATATAGAGAATAAATTAGAAAACAAAGTGGATGAAGCAGTTCACCTTAAAGGCACAATAGTCGAGTCAATAGAAGTTCCATTTCCACAAGTTTCTCGCTGAAACATTATATCATACACCTTGGCTGCAATATAGTTGATGTTAGTCGAAAATCAAATGATTATGTAGGGGGCAACCCAATTCATGCTGACTATTATGGGTGTCCAAAATCAAGGCTGAATTTTCATTACGACTAGACTAAAACTGCTCGTAATTTAGAGAAAAAATGAAGAATTTCTAACTGGAAGTGATTATGGGGAGTTAGCACAATAATTCGAACCCTGCCTAGTTAAATATTTACTATATGGTAGAAGTATTTTATTTGAATGATACATATTGATTTCTGAAATTTGTTTAGTACTGCTAAGTTAGGAGGGGCTTGGGTCTCGCGGTGGATAAAATATTTTGTGTACCCGTTACACGATGAGGTGGCGTGACAAGTCGGTTATTGGCGTAGATACATAGTTGTGATAATATTATGGGGAAGTTACTTCCTACAATTTAGGAGAAAGTTTGAATCTGGATCACAGTCTCTGCAATTGTTAGATTTGATTGTGATTTCTGAACTATACTCCATATTTTTCATAAAAAAAGGCAGAATTTGTTATAGGCACAAAAAAATATTTTGCATAATATTTAGGGACTAGGAATCTGGATCGTCGGTAACACCACGTCAGCAATTCAATGATTACATGAAATAGTTTTTCCTCGCGGTCTCTGCAATTGTTAGATTTGATTGTGATTTCTGAACTATACTCCATATTTTTCATAAAAAAAGGCAGAATTTGTTATAGGCACAAAAAAATATTTTGCATAATATTTAGGGACTAGGAACAATTTTTAATTGTAATGTTCTAAAGAAATATTATGGAAATCAAGGAGTCTCGTTTGTTAGATTTGATTGTGATTTCTGAATTATACTCCGTATTTTTCATAAAAAAAAGGCAGAATTTGTTATATGCACAAAAAAATATTCTGCATATTTTGGTACTGGGAACAATTCTTAATTGTAATGTTCTACATAAATAGTATGAAAATAAAGGAGTCTCGTGAGTTTGGTTGTATAGGAACCATATAGCGATTTTGGTAATCGAGTTATTTTGGGAGAATTACACAAACACTACCCTTGAGGTATGGGCTAATTACAAAAATATCCCCTCATGTTTGAGAATTCAACAAACACCCCATGCAGTTACATTCCATTCGAAATTTGTTAAGTTTTGCTAAATTAAAATTTGCGCCTCTTCTTTATTTTGTAGAATGAATGAAAAATAAATCAAAATTTATAACAAAAATAGAAAATAAGTCTCATTTATTCTATTTAAAAAACATCAATAACACTGTGTATTTCGAAAGATTTTATAAATTACTTGCACATCATTTTTGGCGTTATGATCTGAACACCAGAAGCTTGTTTGTTTGATTGAATGCAAACTACAAAGAATGTTTGTGTAATGAGATGCATATCACATGGGGTGTTTGTATAATTTCTCAAATATGAGGGGGTGTTCCTATAATCAGACCATTCGTAGGGGTGCTTGTGTAATACTCCCTATTTTTTAAGGGGTTGAAGTATAACATAACTTAATTGGCTAGGTTTATAGCGGGATATCAACATAACCCCCCTCCCCCCGTGGTTTCAAAAACTTGCACAAAAAGCCCCTTGTGGTTTGTTAATTGTCTAGAACCCCCTTGTGGTTTCATAAGCTCTGCATAAAATCCCCTCCGTTAAGTTTCATATAACTCCAATAGTTTTTTTATTAAGTGACCATAATGTCGTTACTTCATTGTTTATAAACATATATTATTTAAAGTTCAAAAAAATATTTTATTTTCCAAACATTCAAACATAATTTTTTTTTTTTGGATTTATAAGAGAAAATAAAAATAATTATTTATATTATTTTTAAAATAAATAATTTAAAATAGGAATTTCATGTAGGGTTTTTCAAACCACAATGGGATTTTGTGCATGTTTCCAAACCACAAGGGGGTTTTATGCTAAAGTTCTAAAGGGTAAAATTGACTTTTTAAAGAGAAAAAGTACACAAAATCAAGCCTACTCTCGCATAGAGCGAGTGTACACCACGCTCTAACGGAGTTGAAACTAAAGGGGATTCCGTGCAGAGTTTCTGGAACTAGAAGGGGGTTTTGTGCAGGTTTTTGAAACCACAATGGGTTTCTAAACAATTATCAAACCATAAGGAATTTCGTGCAGGTTTTCAAAACCACATGGGGTTTTGCACTTTCCCCGGTTTATAGCACATGTATTTGTATATTTTTGTAATAGGGCAAGAAAATTTTAATAATGATTTTGAAAATGCGTGAAAATGTTAGCCTTGCTAGTTTGATTCTGTGACTGCTATATATATCCATAACTTTTGGGTTCAAAAAGAGAGATGCAAGGAAAAATTCACCATCTAGGTCTAGATAAATAGTTTTTCTGAATTTCAATCATCTAGTCAATTGGACTATTTTATTTTTTTCACATACAGTTACAAATATGTTCCAATTTTTTTTCTTGAGCCTGTTTGACATGACTAGTTTAATTTATAAAACTTGTTTTTACAATGATACATTTTAGATTTAAAGATAGCCACCTTATGTTCCAAATATCACCATATTCTTTTAGTGCTATAAAAATAGATACTATAGTTTTGTGTTGATATTAGTTGTATGGTGATCTACACTTTGTTAAATTATGATACAACTTTTGACATATTGTTGGACTAGCATATCTTAGAAATCAAATTACATATGTTGGTGATAGGCATAGAGAATAAGTAATGATTGTCCAATCGGGACTGAATAGAGGTATAATTTAGGAGTCTATTTGGAGGAGCACAAGAGTTGATTGTATTGTAATACTTAGAAAAAACAAGTGATATCGGTTCATAAAAAGTAGCAAATACCTCATTGAAAAGGGTACTTTTTCCCCTCATACTATTATTAAATTATACGGGACGTAAGCGTGCATATCCACTTGAACTAATACAAAAATGATAATAAAACATGATATATTAACAACATAGTTATCTGACGAGTAAATAGAAATGGTTTACTGAAGGCACACCATTTATATGGTGAAAGATGATGTAGGATAGTATAATCGTTCAAAATAGAAATGTGTTCCACATGAGTGAAGGAGGAGCGTATATGCGCTGAAGACGATGTAGAACACTATAGTCGTTCGATGAGTCAATAATATAAATGGTTAGCTCAGTAATGAATGAAGAAGTATTTATGTGCTCTGCTTCAGTTCAGGTAACTATTGTTTACTCCGTATGTCTTATACCAATAATTATTGTTTGAAACTTGATTTTCTTATTGTTGATCCACGATTTTTTTTGAAAATTGATAAGTTGTAGAATTGTTGCAAGTCATTTGAATATAATTAATTGTCTTGCGTTTCGAATGCATTTCGATTGGAAAAGTGTTAAGTGAGCCGTTCCAGACCTAATTGATCTGGTTTCTGCTATCCTCAAGCTTGGACATGGTAGAACATTTTGTTAATTGCTATTCATAGTGAACAACTTCTAGTACATTTTGGTGACCGTTATAACATGAATGGACTATTATCTGATTTGATTTAAATACAGTCTTTATTTCGTACCAATAATGCAAACAATCTTATTTTTCTTTCACTAACATAACCTGTAAATTTTTTTAGTATAGATCATGAATAGTTGATTGAGTAAATACTTCATATACTCCATAAAAATATCTAGTTGAGATTTTCTTTATAATCAAAACATATACACTATTGAATCAACCTTCATTTGTATTTGAAATTTTGGATACACCACTCCAAAGATTTGAACGAAGTATTAAATTTAAATGTCAGTGATTTTCTCTTAGTATAGATTACCAAAATATGCAAATCCAATTTTTGTGTCAAATCTAATTCCCAACATTTGTGATCAGCAAAGCAGATGAAAATCACATTCAATGCTCTCTCCTTCCTATTTAAAGGGTCCTATATCCACAGTGCGTAAACATCAAATTATTAGTATTATTTTTAAATAAACAAAAAATATATAATTTGGTTCACTATAGTATAGGCAGTGCACACCGACCGAGGGATGACACCGTTCTCATCTCCTTACAGCAGCTGCTGCTAACGTGCGCATCTCTCTCCCAGTCAATCTCTCTCTCTCTCTCTCTCTCCCGGCAAATTCAATACACACAGGTTAGATTTGATCCACCTGCAACACTTTGCCCCCTTTTTGTCAAACCCTAGTTTTTTTTAGCTAATTGCTCCGTTCATGTTCGATTTTGTTGATTAATTTGTTGTTAAGAGGAAAAAATTACGTTGTTGTCTGTGGCCATTGGCGGCGTCGGTTTTAATCTTAAATGCATTGTGAATGAGTGGATTTAGGGGTTAGCTGTTTTGCCCCTTTGATTCAATCCAGTGAAAGAATTATTAAAATTGAGGAAAAAAGGAGGTGATTTGTGTTAGTGATTTTGCTCTGGTTTTGGTTTTGGATTTTATGTGCAGGGGCAGTCAAGTTTTTGCATGGTGGATGTGGGTATCAATTGGAGTTGAAATTAGGAGTAGGTTTGTATGTGAAGGAGTGCTGCAAGTTGGAACCCTAGGTCTTGGGGCTCGGATAGAGGAAGTAGAATGGGTTTGAAAAGGAAGTCGAAATCGAACGATACGTTGTTTGGGTCGGACGACGATGAGCCAATCGGGACATTGTTGAAGCTGAAAGGAAGGAAAGTATCGAAGAAAACTAAGGCGTCTGTAGATGGTGATCAGAACAAAGGTAAAGAGGTTGAAAAGATGGCTGCTGAGGAGGAGGAGGAATTAGGCGGTATGGATGACACATTGGCGAACTTTAGGAAGAAGTTGAAGGGTACGAAAAAGGCTGGCGGATCTGTGGTAGCGGAAGGAAAAGATACGAGTACAAGTGTGGTGGAGCCTTTGTGCGAATCTCGTACTGCGTCTGCTAAACGAATTGGAGTTTACCCGAATTCGGTTTCTGGGTTGCACCAGAAAGATCAGGGGAACACTGAAGCTGGATCTTCTGGGGATGTAACTGTCATCGATGGGTTAAAAGAAAAATCTAAAATAAAAAATAAAAGAGTCAAGATTAGCTCAGATACTAAGGTATTTGGAAGGAATTTCGAACTTGGGGATGGTCTTGATCATCAGATGTCTGAAAATTGTGAATTGGAGCAGGACATAGAGGGTGCTGCAGAGTCAGGGGATGAAGCGTTAGAGGATTCATTGTTTTCATTTTTTCAAAAGGCTCAGTCTGGTATGATTTCAAAATCACATAGTTCGAGATTGAAGCAGGAAAGAGAAACCACAGTGTCTGATGATGGGTCAATACCATATTCAGCCATTGTCTCAGAGGCTCCAGTTGGGAAATCCCAGTCTGCTTCAAAATTGGAGAAGTTCCCCCTCCCTGGTGACAGTTTGCAGACTGCTCCAGGTCAGGGTTCCATAACTTCAACCTTGAGTTGTCGGAGTGTTGATGATCGTATGCTAGAAAGTTTGGATTTTACAAGTGGAAGTTCAGTTACAAAGCAAGTTTGTTCTTCTACTCCATTGAAAACCATTCAGATTGAGGAATCCAGTAACAACATGGATTCAGTTGTTAAAGTAATTTCAGGGAACTCAGCTTCTATCTCCATGGTCCCAAAGTCTCCGTCCAGTTTGAGGGTATGCTCCGGTATGATCAGCGAAGCCCTGGGAGGTACGGTAATTTCTGAAGCTCCTGCAAATCAACCAGGTTTAAGAATTGGTTCTAGCAATATCCTCCATAGAACTTATGAGGTTTCTTGTTGTGTGAAAACAGGAGAAACCGCCCTGCATACTTTTCAAGAGCCCATTCTTGATAAAAAATGTGGTGAAGAAGATAGTGGGGATGATGTGGATCCACAATTTAATCTCACTACCTTAACTGTTCCTGATCGGGAAACTGAGTTATCAACTTCCCTATCAGAATCACAAAAAACTGGTGATGTTGTGAAACAAGTTTGGGGGCGTGATACTGAAGGTCACCCGATGTATGTTGACAAAGTGCAACATCATTTATCACACTATCCAGTGGATAGGCTACAGAAGGATCTTCCATCCGGTGGCCATGATTGTCCGTTTAGAAGCCTTGTTAATTGCTCTAGAGAGAGGGATCCTTCATCAGTTTCTTCACAAGAGAAAGTTGATCATAAATCTGAATATAGGTCATCATCTCCAGTGGCGGTATGTGAAAACCTTAAATATGTAGTGCCTTTCCAAGTAAATCGTGAGAATGAGTCCCAAAACATTGTTGATGAATCCGAACAAGTTTTAGAACCTTCTCTTATATTTCAAGAAGCTGCATCCCTTCCTAACTTTGACTATCCATCCGGGGATGAAGAGGTTAATGGGACCTCTTACTCGTCCATTATGATGGATCAAGGAAGCTGTCCAGAAGATAGAGGATCTTTTGATGATCCTGAAACTAAAGAAAGCTGCCGATCAGTCATCCAGAGAGCTGCTAGGAATGCCAGAAAGTTGAGGCATGGGGACATGGCATATGAAGGTGATGTTGATTGGGAAGGTTTGATGCAGGGTCAAGAATTTTTTGTTAGTCATGAGGAGCTAGATAAAACAAAGGAGAAATTTAATGCATCGTTTATGCATGTGGATGCTGAAAATGGAAAGGCTGCAGCTGTATCTGTGGGGCTTAAAGCTCGTGCAGTTGGTCCAATTGAGAAAATTAAATTTAAGGAAGTGCTAAAGCGCAAAGGTGGACTTCAAGAATATTTGGAATGCAGGTGAGTATACAGCCTACTTTTCCTGAATGCTATTGTCATTGTATGGTCCCTTTGTCACTGAAGGCTATGGTCAAGGCTACGGTCATTCTTGATTTGGATAGTGGTCAAAGATATTTGATTGATTAAGACCCGAATCTTGTAAAGTTATATTTTCCTGCTGGTATTTATGTTGGTTAGTTCTGCTCAACTAATTTTGCAATATTTGCTATAACTTATATAAGTTGGCTGTGCCTACTAAAATTTTCAAGATACACTTAAGTCACACAAAAGTTATATTTGGAGTTATTTGTCATAGTAGAGATTATGTTTGAGCCAAAATGCATGTGGAGTTTATGCCTGTATTCGTTGTTAGGCCAACTTAGAACTGGTTTATTTGCTTAACAATTTTTTTTTTTCTACTAAAAGTTTTCCGCATGCAGTTGTTTCTTCTTGTATCATACTGAGATATATACATGACTAATTTGAATAGCTTCATAATTGTTTCTGCCAACTCTTTGAACCTTAACTATTTTTATGCTTTGCAGGAATCATATTTTGGGTGTTTGGAACAAAGATGTTAGCCGCATTTTGCAACTCTCAGACTTTGGAGTGTCTGATGCCTACTTGGTTGGTGAAAGCCCACGTGCTTCTCTTGTTAGAGACATATATATCTTTCTCGATCAACGAGTAAGTTTTCACAGTTTATGTAAATCTTATTCTTTTGAAGAACTTTGGATTTGTTCTATGATGTCTCCAATTTGTGTTTTCTTTCAGTAATTACTCTCTGAATTTTAGTTCTTGCTAATATGTTGGTGGTCCAGATTGTATTTTCCTTCTAATTATAATTTTTCGTGTTGCAAATTGATTTCAACAGGGTTATATAAATTTTGGAGTGCCTTTTGAAAAGAAGAAAGCAGAAAACTACATCAATAATGACCTAAAACTTCTGCCAGAGAAACAAGGAGAACATTTTGGGCATTCAACTGTTGATTCAGAGAATGTAGATCCAGTTGTCCTTGAGAAGCAAAAGAGCTCAGAGACATGTATTGGGGGGAATAACGATAATCTGTTTATTGATGAAAAACGGGCAGAAAATCTCGAAACAGAAGATGGACTAGTAAATCTTCGGGCCGCAGAATCTTCTGTACCAAGCATCTCTGAAGATAATAGCCCTGACCGTAGTAAAATAATCAATGATTTGGAGCATATGAGTTTAATTCCTTTGCATGAAGACAAAAATGGCTCAGCACTTAATGCTGCACCTCCAGCTTTACCTTCTCGTGGTGAAGCAGTGCCAGCCATTCCTTCAGAGCTCCCTGAAGCCAGGTCTGATGTTCTGTCTCCCTCCATGGATTGTGCACATAGCGATGCACAGTGTTATGCAGGGCCCAGAAAGACTATAATTATTGTAGGGGCTGGTCCCGCTGGCTTAGCTGCAGCACGCCACTTGCAACGCCAAGGTTTCAGTGTTACAGTCCTTGAGGCGAGGCCCAGGATAGGGGGTCGTGTTTATACAGATCACTCATCTTTAAGTGTTCCAGTAGATCTTGGAGCCAGCATCATCACTGGTGTGGAGGCTGATGTGGCCACTGAGAGGAGACCTGACCCCTCTTCATTGATTTGTGCTCAATTGGGACTCAAATTGACTGTGTTGAATAGTGAGTGTCCCCTATATGATACAGTTACTAGACAAAAAGTTCCCGCAGACCTCGATGAAGCCTTAGAAGCAGAGTACAATAGTTTACTTGATGATGCTGAACTGCTTGTTGCTGAGAAGGGGGAGCCTGCCCTGAATATGTCCCTAGAAGAGGGTTTAGAATATGCCTTGAAGAGACGTTCATCCAATTATGGACTGATGCCTGTAAAATCAATAAATACTTCTGTAGCAGCTGAAGGGTTTGCCATTAATGATGTAATCTCCAGTGCTCCAGACTCTAAAGCAGGGGGTCTAAGTCCTCTCGAGAGGAGAGTCATGGATTGGCATTTTGCCCACCTGGAGTATGGTTGTGCTGCTTTGCTGAAAGAAGTGTCTCTTCCAAACTGGAATCAGGATGATTTGTATGGAGGATTTGGCGGAGCGCACTGCATGATAAAAGGAGGCTATAGTGCAGTTGTTGAATCACTCAGAGAAGGAATTTGTGTCCACCTTGACCATGTTGTCAAAGATATTATATATTACCCAAAAGATCGTGGTACCAATAATGATCTGGATGACAAAGTTAAAGTTTGTACGTCGAACGGCAAAGAGTTCGCAGGAGATGCCGTCTTGGTTACAGTACCACTTGGGTGTTTGAAAGCGAATACTATCAAATTCTCACCTCCATTGCCCCAATGGAAATATTTAGCCATCAAGAGGCTCGGATTTGGTGTTCTTAACAAAGTTATCTTGGAATTTCCTGAAGTATTTTGGGATGACTCTGTTGATTATTTTGGGGCAACTGCTGAAGAGACAGATCAACGGGGACGATGCTTTATGTTTTGGAACGTGAAGAAAACAGTTGGAGCACCTGTTCTTGTGGCCTTGCTTGTGGGTAAGGCTGCCGTGGATGGACAAAATATCAGCTCTTCAGATCATGTGGCTCATGCCTTATGTGTTCTCCGGAAAGTGTTTGGAGAAGACCAAGTTTTGGATCCTGTAGCATCTGTAGTGACGGACTGGGGAAATGATCCTTACAGTTATGGTGCCTACTCCTATGTTGCTGTTGGATCCTCAGGAGAGGATTATGATACTTTAGGGAGGCCGGTGAATAACTGCATATTTTTTGCTGGTGAAGCCACATGCAAAGAGCACCCTGACACTGTTGGTGGTGCAATGATGAGTGGGCTTCGGGAAGCCGTCCGCATTGCCGATATACTGAACAGTGGAACTGATTACACTGCTGAAGTGGAGGCAATGGAGGCAGCAAAGAGACATTCCAATACTGAAAGAAGTGAAGTCAAGGACATTGCCAGGAAACTTGATGCAATAGAATTCTCCGGTGCTGTGTATACGAGTTCTTTAGATGGCTCCCAGAGTTCGGCGTGGGGCTCTATGCTAAAGGATATGTTTTTTACTGCAAAAACTACAGCTGGAAGATTACATCTTGCTAAAGAGTTGTTAAACCTTCCTGTTGGATTTCTGAAGACCTTTGCCGGCACTAAAGAAGGGCTCAGCGCGCTAAACTCATGGATTCTTGTAAGGACTCCATTCGATGTACTGTTTCTGATTGAAAGACAGGGTCTTGCAGTAGATTTACTGGAAGTAGTATATATCAATATTTTCTAAAGTTTATACTCATAACAGGATTCTATGGGGAAGGATGGAACTCAACTCTTACGTCATTGTGTCCGTCTGCTTGTACTTGTTTCAAATGATTTGCTTGCAGTCCGCTTATCAGGTGCTTGTTCCATTCCGTGAATATTTTCCATAACCTTTCTTCTTTTTGTCTGTTTCTTACCACTTTGTTTTGAATATCTCGGGTCAATAAACCTGTACAGATGTAATTTAATGAATGAGGAAACTTGAGCAAATTTTATATTTCTTAAAACCAACGCTTTACAATAATAAGTGTTCTAGTTTCTAGCTCCTATAATTTATTTTCCCAGGGCCTTTAGAGAATAATATATTTGATGCAGCATATAATATGATTTAACCACTTAACATCATGTTGTTGGGTACTCAGTTAGAACTCGCTATAATTTGTTCCTTTTGCTTTATTTTATATAGGTGTTGGGAAAACAGTAAAAGAGAAAGTCTGTGTTCATACAAGTCGTGACATACGTGCCATAGCTAGCCAGCTGGTTAAGGTTTGGGTTGATCTTTTCCGCAAAGAGAAGGCTGCTAAAGGTGGACACTCAACTTCTGGGGATCCAAAGGGAAAATCTTCACAAGTTCATGGAAGACCACCCCTTCGCACTAATTATGTTATGCCAAAAACCAAGAAATCTGCTGGGTATCAGTTCTCCTCCAGTGCAAGCAGTAAGAAAGTGATTGACAAATCTGTGAAATTGGAAACAAGAAGTGACCAAATATCAGATGTTCAACCCCCTAATACTCATGTTTCAACTGGATGTGGAAATAACGAGGAGGAAAGTTGTGAAATTCCCATGTCTGAAGAGGAAAAGGCCGCCTTTGCTGTTGCTGAAGCAGCCCGTTCTGCAGCCATTGCTGCTGCCAAGGTTTGTGTTTTTCTCTGTACTCTCTTAACATGCTCACGAGTTCACTTTAAAATTCAATTCTTTTTGATGAGATTTTTGAGAATTCGGACGTCAGATAAAGTAATAAAAGATACACCTTGAGCTGATGAATGGCGTATTTGATTTACTCTGGTGTAAAGTCATTAAACTGAAACTTGTTATACTGCAGTCTTTTCCCACAACTTTGTTTGTCCATTATGTGGTTTTCATTCTGTAGGCAAATAGATGTGTAGAAATCCATTTGACTTTAAAAGGACCCGGAATGACTAAGTTGATATCTTTTCTTCTTTGATCTTCATCTGAGTTTAGCTTTCGGGGGCGTTATATTTCCTTGTTCTGCAGCCATCTCATGATAGTCATATTATATTCCTTTAAGTTCAAGTTAGAGATGCACAGATTCTTTTGGTGCTGTGCTGCATATTTACTTACATCATATTGGCCTCATATACACAATTCATTGTTACTGTATTTCATTAGAGGGTTGTCCACAAATTATGCTCTTTTTGCATTTCATTGGATCTGGTCTTGCATTTTATGTAGGTGCAATCTAAGTCTTAAAGGATTTCTTTTGTTGTGCTTATGATCTCTTAACTTTCTCCATACACTGCAGGCATATGCTTCTTCCGGTGCCATGCATAATTCATTGCCGCAGCTTCCTAAGATTCTCTCGTTTAACAAATTCGCTATGCGTGAACAATATACCCATATGGACGAGCTTGACAGCAGAAAGAACTGGTCTGGTGCTGCAATAGGAAAGCCAGATTGTTTTTCTGAAATAGATTCAAGGAATTGCAGAGTAAGAGACTGGGCGGTTGATTTCTCTGCTGCTGGTGTCAACCTGGAGAATTCCAAAATGCCAGCTGATAATCATTCACAGCGGAGCCACTCAAATGAAGTTGCAAGTCAGCTGAACTTCAGAGAGCACTCTGGGGAAAGTGTTGCACTAGATAACAACATATTAACAAAAGCATGGGTTGATAGTTCTGGCAGCATAGGGTTAAAGGATTACAATGCCATTGAGAGATGGCAATGTCAAGCAGCTGCTGCTAGTTCTGGCTTCTCTCATGAGACAAGACACATAATAGATGAGGAAGAATCAAACCTGGCCTCAAAATTGCATGGACAAAAACATGATGAACCAACAAATGGGAGCTCTGATTCACAAGTTATAACAAACAGAGAATCAAAAGGCAATCAATCCCGGGGAGCAGAGCATATTAAACAGGCTGTCGTTGATTATGTTGCTTCGTTACTCATGCCTCTGTATAAGGCAAGAAAAATCGACAAGGAAGGTTACAAGCTAATAATGAAGAAAACTGCTACCAAGGTAATTTCTTTACCATGATGGATCCATTCTCCTAATCTTCAAGTCTATTATGTGTTGCTATCTTCATACCTACCTCATCTGTCTTGCTTTATATTCTATTTTAGGTAATGGAGCGAGCTACTGATGCTGAAAAAGCAATGGCTGTAACCGAATTTCTTGATTTTAAACGCAAAAACAAGGTAGAGACCACATGCTATTCTTACTTAAGTTATCTAAGATGCTTCTGTCTTCTTATATTTTTATCCATCACTTCCATGGTAGCAATGGTTCTCTGAGTCTTGATTGTCTAGAGTTCAGCAGTAAGTTGATATGTTACTAAGGACAATTAACGGGCTTACGTTTCTGGTGCTTTAATTCTTCATTATTTGAAGGAGGACGTTGTTTTGAGATTCTTTCTGTTGTCCACCACCAATATCTTTCACAAGGGACTGCACTTGATCGTTCTCTTCTCCTTGATTGTCCAATCTATCCATGTTCTGTAAGTCACCAGTCTAGTGGTACCAATCATTTAAATGGGCTTGGCTATAATCATTTTATGGTGGGAGGAACATTAGCTTTGCTTCTCAATTACCAAATTCAGTGCCATCCTGACTGGAAAATAATGAGTTGGTGTGTCGATAGAAAATAAGGGATAAAAACGTCAACCGTTGCACTTTGCCCCCTATCCTTTAAACTTTTGCAACTTGCCCCCTATCCTATCAATAAATAAGCACTTTTCCCCTTCATCGGCTGACCGGTAAAAAGTTCCGGCTGGAAGTTTATTTTCGCCAGAATTTGAAACGTGAACATGGGGTTTGAAAATTATATTAGGGTTTGAAAATTAAGAAAACATACAAAAAATTGAAGGAAAAAGAGGCTATTTTATTGTACTTGAGGTTAAATCGTGATGAACCCCATATTCACGTTTCAAGTTCCAGTCAAAGAATTCCGCCGAATTGTTGACAGGGGCAAAGTGATTATTTATTGACAGGATAGGGGGCAAGTTGCAAAAATTGAAGGATAGGGGACCAAGTGCAATAGGGGGCAAAGGATAGTGGGTATCTATCCTTTTCCTAATTGGTATGATGGTTTAACCAGAAGTATGAGTGATGAGGAGTTCAAAAAAAAAAAAAAAAACCACAAAAGCTTACATGCGTAGTTTCCAAATGGACTAGCTATATGCTATGACATTTTTTAGATAAAGTGACACATTCTGTATTGTGTTAGCTTTCTCACATAGAGCCTCATCATATTGGTCCACCTACCGCACTTATTTACTTGTTTGATGAAGTAGCATTGTCTTTACTTAATTTTTTATGTTACGTTTTTAAATTCTCACTTCATATTTTGTTGGCAGATTCGGGCCTTTGTGGATATGATGATTGAAAGACATTTGGCAATGAAACCAGATGCCTAATCAGGATCGTTTGAGAAGGAGAATTGTTGCTCCTGCAAACAGGATGAGTAGGCTGTTGAAATTGTTCTCGTGGTCCCAGCATCACTTGAGGCGTAGACAGCTGAGGGTGATTTTGGTTTCATTCCATTTAAATCTCAACTTTCGCCTACTTGTCGCTGGCTACTCCAAATGAAGCTGCATAGGGAGATAGGCGAGATCTGTGAATAAGTACAGTGTTTAATGTTCTCTGCTTCTCTTCCATGATTGAGGGGTCGCTGTAATGTTTTGCCTAATGCAACCTTGTCACGGCGATACCAGCATTGGAGGTGGCGAAGGCCTGATCGGGAGAAATTCTGGACATGGGTGCTAATCTGGATCTTGCTTACAATTTATCATCCAATGACTATTAGTTCTATTAACATAGGATTACTTTCGGAATTGTTCATTACAAATAGTATTTAGTCTTTTTAGGGTAGAAAGTGAAGACCCTATCCTTTTTTCTCCAGGGATCCCTTTAGAAGATGGTTACATGTTTCTGACATCTGATATATTGACAGCTTATAATTAATTTATGGAAACAAATATACAGAAATTTTCCTTCACTCGCATTACTGGCCATACCTTTCTTCAGTTTTTGTTTTTGTTTGTTTTTATGCTTGTTTGCTTACGATAGACAAAAATCCAAATGTTATATGCTTTCTCATTCGTGCGGGAATTCACAACCACTTTTTCTGGCAAGTTGCTGGGGTCTCTCTCCTTTGGATTTTCAGCCTGCACAAGGTCTCCGAAATTTTTAAAAAGACAGGTAAAATACCCTTGTTTATTCTTGTTTCAAAGGGGCATGATTAAAAGGTTATGTTGTAAATGAGTTACCAGTCATAAGATTTTGTTGCAGCAGGATATATGGGAAATGAAAAGAAAAAGGGAGTGACCCTTATGGTTTTATATAGGACTTGATGAGTAACAGCTTTAGAGTTTCATGTTATAGTATAATCTGTCGTATGTTACGGCATTTGTTGTTGATTCCTTCGAGAAGTTGGTGGCTGGCTTTGCATGGATCTCATGAGTCAGCAGTTAATCTTTTTTCAGCGAAATATATATGCGGTGATAATCATTGTGAAATACTTGGGGTTCGGAGTCTTACGACGGGTTTAGGTGACCCCAAAATTACAGCTTATTCCTCATTCTGATTTAAACCATCACAAGTTTGAATAACCTGTGGCTGATAATTGATGTATACATTTAACGATGGGGGTTTAAATTTAACCTCTATCTTGGAATACATTTCTTCAAATCTGGAGGTGTTTCACTTCTGAGGGTCTCTTTTCTATCGGATAGAGATGCGGACCCCAGAAAAAGTCAGGCTTTTGAATCTTGTAGCTAATCACACCTCACCTAAACAAAGGTACCTCAGACTATTCACCGTGCTTCTAAGCATTGTGCCCATGTCGAATTCATAAGCGGAGAGGGAGTCTCTCTCTTATATTACAATCCGAAGCTGGAGGTATTTAAATTTTGCAGTCCTTTTGCTGTCAGTTATGTGGTCTCCCCCCCCCCCCCCCCCCCCAGACACCCCCAACAAGACAAAATAAAATTAAAAATTGCTTGAATCTTGTGGCTCATTCTCACTTGACTCTGGGATGTAGTTACTTCATTTCGTTAATTTGCTTATAAAGACATTTCTTTTTCTCACTTTATCTTGTTTTCACTGCCTTGGCTGGAAGAGTGTCAATCATATTTGTTTACTTTTCTGTCATATATAGCCTTCATGTATGGCTAACAAGTCTTTCTACTCTGGCAGATGCATGTTATACAGTGTCTTTTTGCCAATTAAAGAAATCCTTCTTCTCTATCATGTATTTATGGCATAACAGGTAATTTCTGTTTTCTTGTTATATAGCATGCCAAGAAGTCTTAAACTGCGCTTTTATTAAGGAGCGCTTTGAGATACAGTTAGATTTGGTCGGGAGACCAAAAATTACCCGAACTAAAACAATGTCTTTTGAAGGTGAATTACAAGCTCCTTTTGATAGCTCTCTTCAAATGTCCTCTGCTCTGGAGATTTCTCGACTCTAAAGATTATTAGACTTGTGCATGTTTGCTTCTTTTCCTGTACAATGGTGTCACCATCTTCGTATGGAAAAGCTCGTTACACAATGTTTAAAAATGTATGTGACTTTCTAGAGTATTTTTGATGAAGATATACATCTTCATATTGAAAAGCTCGTTACACAATGTTTGTGATACATGCTGTCTCTGTGGTTCATGTGCTTCTTCTCTGCTCTTTCGTTCTTTTATGCTTCTCCCTGGGGTTATGGGCACTGATTGATTTTGAGCAACAAGTTTAGTTTCCACGCCCGAAGCTTGAGTTGATTGCATTTTGGGATTTTGGTGACAAAAGGATGTTGAAGTGCTTTCATCTTGTTCTCAGTATGGAATCAGATCGCCTGGTTGAGGAACTGCAAAATTGATATCTGGGTAAATTCTCTTGAGCTAAATCTTTATTATTATTAATTTTTTAAATTGTCTCTGCTTACCGTAACCATGGTAAAATTATATGTTCATTACTTCCCTCATTTTTTGGAAGTGAGTTTCCTTCTTGTAGTCGGCATTATTATTAACAACCTTAAAAGAAAATATCAGAAGATTTAGTTGATGATAAAAGTCAAGCAGATAGGGTTCGTATGAGATCTAATGTTAATCCAACTTTGGATTCACTCAAATGGCATTTGGGTACCTCAAAAATTCATACATCCTTTATGGTGTGTGGTATCAGTAAAGCACATTTTAGGTTCAACCTCAGTGGGAAAAAAACATGGTGCAAGTGCAACTAAGATTCAATTGTATTTTTGCAGACCAACAACTACAGACCCCCTCCCCCCCTATTGTTGAGGCTACAAGTGGATCATATTATTCAAGCAGTTTTTCCTTGTATGCTTTTCCTGGAGGTATGGAGAATCTCAATCAATAGGGTATTGCTACAGAAAAGGGGATCGTCGTGATTTTTGCTTGCACACACCAATTCATTGATGCTCACTGCTATGGACTGAAGTGCTGCCATAAGGAACTTAAGAGTACGCATCTGAGTGAGATTTTTTTTTCCTTAACCATTCCCAGTACGTATTCGTCTCTCTTATGCTTTCTTGTATAGTATATATACCTGTCATTTTTCTCCTTTCTATTTTTGTTGCAGGCCGAATGGATCTTCTTAACTCTCTGTGCAAATGCTCAGTTGCTAGACTTTTCTTTTGAGTAGTGGCGTACTCAATTCAGTATCTTTTTGTTTTGTTCCACACAATGCATCTTTGGGTTGATGTTCGCACTTTGTTCTTTTTAGCCCCATTCTGATCATAGTGTCCAAGTTTTTGTTTTGTTCCACAAAATGCATCTTTGCTTTGATGTTCGCACTTTGTTCTTATTAGCCCCATTCTGATCATAGTGTCCAAGTTAAGCGGAGAACTGAATTTTGTGGGAGTTGTATTTGTTGGTTATTGTGAGCTTCTTCTATCTTTTGTCAAACTGAAACCCATATAAGTCTCTTTCTTCACTTCCAAAAAGCCATCTTTAAGACGCTGGATGGATCGCTCTCTTTGAAATATTTTGCACAGTTTTATTCAAAAAGTCTTTAATATTTTGTGTGCTGAAACACAAGTAGAGACAAAATTAATTTGTGATAATCGATTTTTCGTAGGTTTCTCCTATTTAGTATGGATGTTAATTGGAAATAGAATTGGTCATGACCGTGTTGATGTGGTTGCAACAGACGTGGATGTACTTTTTCAGAAACTCACTGAGAACAATCTTTCAGGCACAAACTGTATATACGATGAAAACAAAACAAACAAGCAAACAAGAATGAAGTGCAGACTAAGTTATAGGTTTCGAAAATAGGATTTAATATTTAGTCTGAAACGACAACATTTTCATATTATTCTTATTTAAAAGTCAATAGTCTCAACGTGATATTGCAGAATGCGCCCCCTAAATGCAGGAAAATATCAAGAAAAACATTTATTCGGCTCTGACACTTGTACTTAGTGCATCAGAATTTCAGCTATTTATTCACTTTGTTAGATGGATTTAGCCTTATCTCATAATTTACTAAAGCCTAGTAGAGTAGATTTAATTTAGGAATTACTGACACTCCTTAAGGTGCTGTAAAATTACAACTAGTCCCACCTATTGTTAGAGAAAATACAAATACGCCACACAAAATTAAGAAATCTGTAAAGCGAAGGAATTTGTTTGTGGTATTTGTAGTCATCTGAACTTCAAAAGGATAAAAAATATAGTAACTACACCGCCCCAGCAAAGTTGGCGACTTATGTTAAAAGTATAACTTGTGTCTAGGAGTCTGTATTACATTTTGTAACTCGACGACTCAAAATCTAAAATTTGATGCCAAGGTTAGTTAATTGACGTTCATTAGAAGCTATATTACATGATACTTTTAAATTGTATTGTATCGGATACATATTAGACACTGTGCTCCTCAAACACTCCCTAGATGCCACATGGCATATGCTTAATTAAAATAATAATAAAATAAAAGTATTATCACTCATCTCGAACATCTCTGGACGACGTATTCAACAGTTTTTGACGCATCCTTAGTCCATATTATTAGTTTCAAATTTGATGAAAAGAATTTGAAGAACAAAAAAGATAAAAAGAGCAAACTTCGTTCTTTCTAAATATAATTACATTATTTGGAGGTAGTCAATAATATTTTGTTGATTTAAAATTTTAAATATAATACTAGAATTGTAACTTTGTCTAATCTAATTATATGGTACATTTAAGTTTATTATTTTCACAATGTATAAAAAAAATAATTATATAAATATATTTGCATATTCATGCCATATCGTATTTTAAGTTTTTCAAAAAATTGTGTCACTGTATCTGCAACATATATACGTGGTGGCTTTGTGGATCTTAATATTTATAAGGCATTGGTGTTTAAACTCTCATTAACTACGGTGAAAAATGAACCCATCTTTTGGGTTAAACTGATGAGGTTGAAGAATGGGAAAGACAAGAACTTTTTTCGCATTAATGTGCCTCCTACGGATTTGTTCAAATGGCTCAATTTTATCAATGCTCATGCTTGCTACCAAGAAAAAAAATCGAACATTAAAATTTTGTTACAACCGTGGGGTACTGCCTTGAAAAACGGTTGTCCAGGGCATGAAGAGTTGTTACCTTTGTCGAGTGATCAAATTAGCACCGCCAGTGTCATCATCCAGGACATCTACTGTGGGGATTATGAGGCAGATTTGAGAAATTTCAACCTCAATATGTGGAAGCCCATCATCAAGACACCAATTTGTAATTCTTTGGGATCAAAAAAATTGAAGTCAGGAAAGTTTTCAAGTTTTCAGTCAAAAGCTCTTACATTAACATCGTTAAACCTCGCATCCCCTCTCCCCTAGTCCTAATGATACTCAGAAAATTCTTTGGAAAACTAAAATTCATGATAGACATAAGCTTTTATGGTGGAAATGTGCCTCAATGCTGTCCTAACGAGAGCAAAACTTTATCCATCTTTAAAATTCAGGATCCCCATTGTCCGTTATGTCATGTTGAGAATGAATCTCTCGAACATATTTTTCTTAGTTGCCAGTTCCCTAAATTCACTTGTTTTGGACACGTATGGTTTGCCATATGGGATTGGGGCCTCTTCAATCAGCACTTGGACTATGGGCCCACCATCAATCCCTTATTAGGCTACTGTAGAAGTCTTATTATGAAAATGGGAGGGTGATGAAGGACTAAAAACGCTCATGTATGGCACGCCAGCAAGAATAAAACTAGAGGACCCTGGTTTATAACTTTTGATCCAAATGAGAGTTGGTTACTGTTTGATCCACATTAAAGTCCTTATTAGGAAAAATTATTAGGTGCAGCGGCTGTACGATGACGTGGTACAGCATGTGGTGGAGATTAAATACTATTTCTAAATTATAGGGAAGTAACTTCTCCACACCTCATCTCAACCATGCATTTATATAAATAACCGACTTGCTGCACCACCTCATCGTACAGCCGCTGCACCTAATAATCTCTCACTTATTAGGCCCCTTTAAAGTCAAACCAAACATGCCCTTTAGATCTTCATGGAACTTTCAATGTTTCACTTTCAGGAATCTTGATTTTATTAACTGATTTTCTTTGATCCTCAGATGCAGATTCTATATTATCCTTTTAGATTTTGATAAAATGTGTTTCCTTATTCTCTATGCATTTGCAATGAAACAAAACTGGAAAGCGATACATGAGCATGAAGAACCTGATCTCATGTGGGTAGCGGAAGTCATAGAAAAGATAAGAAAAACACACGAGATTAAAGACTCGTTGATTTACATCCAATATCGAGAATTCGAGAGTCAAAACTCATTGATTCCGCAGAATACCGAGATTTCAAACAAAACAGAGAAAACACTGATCTCAATTTTATTCAATAAACAACCACCTGAATTACAATGAAAGACAAGTTATTTATAGCCCTTATAAAACCCTAATTTAAAAAGGAAATATAATTCAAATAAAAACAAACTCTAATTGAAAATAAATTCTAATAAGTCTAAAGAAAATTTAAAATAAATAAAAGACTTAAATTTCCGCACGAAATAATGAACTGCCTTTTTGACCCTATAAACATCGGAGGTTGGTATAATAACGTGGGCGCAAAGATGTAAATCTTTCTGTCTTTTTTAGATGACCATTTCCACTTGAAAAGTGGTATCATTTGTCGAGAACGAGCTCCGTTGACTTTTTGGTCAAACCTCGACTAATAATGATTTGAACAGATTTATCTCTTCTTGTATTGCATCATGATCCTATCTCCACTGTTTATCGTATTCAAAAAGACACAAAAGAGTGCATCAAAGCTAACTGGAATCCGACCAGAATCATCTAACTATCCAAGGATGGAAAAAACCTCTTTAAAGGCTGGTTGAAGGTCAATACATATACATGTGCATGTTTATTCCAGAACTCTTAGCGCCCAACCTTATTTGGAGAAATAGCTATGGATCCATCAACTTTGCTGCTACAACCCTCTTTAGTTGTCTCTGCCCGGAGATCGCATAAGCTAGAGCATTACTTGAAGCGGTCTCGTGTGCAAATTCTTCAAAAAAGAGAAAGTGACCCTTGAATCCGTCTGCCTTGAGATAATCAA
Organism: Misopates orontium; assembly: GCA_946800315.1. Classification (NCBI taxonomy): domain Eukaryota; kingdom Viridiplantae; phylum Streptophyta; class Magnoliopsida; order Lamiales; family Plantaginaceae; genus Misopates; species Misopates orontium. Next base: position 25,932,143 of record OX326947.1, read on the forward strand.
GTTTCTCAACAAGTTTTTGAACCAAACTGATGTTCAAAGAGCTTTATCATTGAAACGTGTCGTTACTGGGCATGTTGGTCCAATAAGTTTAAATATGTTTCTCGTTCACATATCACTATTGCGCATAACCTTGCATCATTGGTTAGATGCCGTAATTGGTCAGATGTCGTTTCTTTTGTTATTTTTCCAATAAATATTTTTGGTAATGGAGGTTTCTGGGTGATGGATTCTTTGTTTAGAATTGCGCTTTGTCTGAATGAAAGCCTCTTTAATTAAAAAACAATAAAAAACCTAAAATCAACTTTATAGAAATAGCAAGCAAGCTTTATGGAACTTCACATTTTTATCGTATATTCTATGTTTCCTTCCTTATTGAAAACAGTTTGAAATCAAACCTAAAGCTTCGTATTGACGATTAGAGAGAGAAAACTCTCGAAGTGTTTACAAAGAATTGAACAGAACAAGTGAAAATAAAAGTTACAAAGGAGCGCTTATTTATAGTAAGTTTGGCTCCAACGGTCCTCAACCGAAATATGAATTATTTCTATAAAAGGAAATAAATTACAAAAATATAAAATAACTATGTGTTTTAACACCCCCCCTCAAGAGGGGCATGGATATCAACAATGTCCATCTTGGAAGACATTTTGTTGAATGGAAGGAGGGACAATGGCTTAGTAAGTATGTCTGCTACTTGGTGTTCATTTGAAACATGAACCACTTTGATGAGCTTTTGATGCACCTTTTCTCGCACAAAATGACAATCAATTTGTATATGTTTTGTCTTCTCATGGTGCACAGGGTTGTTGGATATGCAGAAGACACTCTTATTGTCTGTGAAAATCAATGGGATCATGGTTTGATGAATGTGAAGATCCTGAAGTAGTTGCCTTAACCAAACAAGTTCACATGTAGTGGAAGCTACTGCTCTATACTCTGCTTCTGTAGAGGATCTGCTAACTGTTGGTTGCTTCTTAGCTTTCCATGAGATGAGTGAATCCCCCATATAAACAGCAAATCCAGTTACACTTCTCCTTGTTTCAGGACAAGTTGCCCAATCACTGTCACAAAAATCCTTTAAGTTAGGTTCTGATTGACTTGAGTAAAATAGTCCTTTACCTGGATTGGTTTTGCTAAATCTCAGAACTTTCTGAGCAGCTGCAAGGTGAGAGGTTGTCGGTTTGGACATAAATTGTGTTAAGCATTGTATGCTATAGCTCAAGTCAGGTCTAGTGATTGTTAAAAATACAACATCTTTTCTACTAATCTTCTGTAAACAGTAGGATCTTCAAGGAAGGGTGAATCAGTAGTTTGAAGCTTGGTTGAGATATCCATAGGTGTATTAGAAGGCTTGCATCCAAGATAGCCTGCATCATGTAAAAGATCAAGTGCATATTTTCTTTGGCATAGAGTTATTCCTTTAGAATTTCTAGCAATCTCAATGCCTAGAATATATCTGAGTTTACCCAAATCCTTTATAGTAAACTTTCTGTCAAGTTGAGTCTTAATATTGTTTATCTCATTGATGTCATTGCCTGTGAGTATTATATCATCAACATAAACACACAAAGCAGTAAAAGAAGACTCATGTTGTTTGATGAATAAAGAGCAATCACTAACAGTTTGTTTATAACCAAGAGAAAGGAGAAGGGTAGTGAGCTTGTTATACCACTGTCTTGAAGCCTGTTTCAAGCCATATAGGCTTTTCTTGAGTAGACAAACCTTTGTTTCATTAGGAGCACAGTAACCAGGAGGTAATGACATATAGATCTCTTCATCTAAATCACCATGGAGAAAGGCATTGTTAACATCTAATTGCTGCAAATGCCAATTGTGAGAAGCAGCAAGAGCAAGTAAAACTCTAACTGTGGTGATCTTAGCTACAGGGGAAAAAGTGTCAAAGTAGTCCAAACCCTCTTCTTGGGTGTATCCTTTGGCAACTAATCTTGGTTTGTACCTTTCTATAGAGCCATCAGCTTTGTGTTTCACTTTAAAAACCCATTTACAACCAATGCAATGTTGATTAGGAGGCAATTCTGTCAAAGTCCAAGTGTTGGTTTTCTAGAGCATCAAGTTCTTTTCTCATGGCTTCTTGCCATTCTTTAGAATTCTTAGCCTGATTATAAGTCTTAGGCTCAACAGCTTGAGTAACAACAACTGTAAAAGCTTTATGTTGAGATCCTAAATTATCCAAACTAATATAATTCTGAATAGGATAACTAGTAGTATAAGCAATGACAGAGTTGGATTTATGCATGGATGGTAAAGTGTAATCATATGCTTGCAAATAAGCAGGTGGTGCAGAACTTCTACTAGATTTTCTAGTGTTATTCACAAGAACAGGAATTAAATCAGTTACATTATCATTAGAAGGAACTACACATTCTGCATTGTGAGAAGATTCAAGTATATGAGATAAATTATGTTCATCATTGAAAATAGGCATATCAGTACTATTATCTACAGAAGGAATTTGAGTGTGAAAGTTACTTGACACTTCAGGTTGATCAGAAGCTCCATTGTGAATAGATTCATCAGGTGCTGAGTAAGCTGGAACAATATGAGATACATTCTGAGATATAGTATCTGGTAAGGGAGGTGGAATCTCAAGATTCTCTGATTTGATAGGAGGAGATCTAGATTGAACTTGATGTCCTTGCAGAATGATGAATGGATCTGAAGAACTGTGAGAATCATTTGTAGATTGCACTCTCGAGCTCTCAACCTGTTTATGTTCTTCAAGAAAGGGAAATGTATGCTCATAAAAAACTACATCCCTTGACACAAAATTTTTACCAGTATTCAAGTTAAGCAGCTGGTATCCTTTGGTTCCTTTAGGATATCCTAGAAAAACACACTTATGTGCTCGAGCATCAAATTTGTGTCTGTGAGCTGTCAAAGTTGATGCAAAACAAAGACAACCAAAAGATTTCAATATAGAGTAATTAGGAGACCTGTGAAACAACATATGAAAGGGAGTTTTATTTTGTAAAACCACAGAAGGAAGCCTATTTATCAAAAAAGCTGCAGTAGCTATACAATTTGTCCAATATTTCAAAGGAACATTGGACTGAAACTTCAAGGCTCTAGCAACTTGAAGCAAATGTTGATGCTTCCTTTCTACCAAGCCATTCTGCTGTGGTGTCTCTACACAGCTTGTTTGGTGATGAATGCCTAAGGTTTCATAAAATCCTTTCATTATAAACTCAGTACCATTATCAGTTCTAATGGTTTTGATCTTGACAGCAAACTGATTTCGAATCAAAGTATAAAAATGCTGTAATAATGTATGAACTTCAGACTTATGTTTCATAAAGTATATCCAAGTAAATCTTGAATAATCATCTACAATAGTGAGAAAATACCTATAACCTGCATAAGAAACAGTAGAGAAGGGTCCCCAAACATCACAATGTATTAACTCAAAGACTGTAGAAGTAGCAGGTAAATGAGTTTGGAAAGCAAGTCTTTTCTGCTTAGCAATGTGACATATTTCACAAGGTACATATGTTTTATTACATTTTGAATGAGGAATGTCAGAAATACATGACATCTTCTGATAAGAAGGATGTCCAAGTCTGTAATGCCACACATTATTCAAAGATACATCTGTTTGAACAGAATTACACAGGGATGTGTTAACAGAATTACAAGAAGATCCACTGGTTATAGCATGCAAATCAAGAACATATAATCTTCTATATTCTTTAGCTAAACCAATCATCCTCTTCATGGATGTGTCCTGCAACACACAATCAGAGGATGAAAAAGTTAAGTGTAAATTATTAGCTTTAGTTGGTTTACTTACAGAAATCAAATTGAAAGTAAACTCAGGAACATATAAAGCATCATTAAGAATCAAATTATCCGCTAATTTGACAAAACCAATAAGAGTAGCAGAAGTATGTTTCTCATTAGGCAAAGAAACAGAAATATTAACTTGTTTATAACAAGAATCAAAATTAGTATGATCACATATCATATGATCAGTTGCACCACTGTCAAGAATCCATAATCTCTTGTGATTCTTTAACTGTAAAACAGATAGACAATGAGGTAAATAGGATAGAATAATACCAGTTGTTGCTGTTGCAACAAATGATTTACCAACACCAGGATCAGCATTAGAAGAAGGAGCATTCTGTGTCTTAGCAAAGGCTAAAAACTTAGCAATCAAAGCCTGATCATGATCAACTGGAACCTGTGATTCTGCATTAGCAGAGACCATGTTAGCTGAAGAATTATTTGGTGGATTTCTCTTACCAGTAGCACCTTTCCATCCTGGTGGATACCCTATTATCTGAAAACACCTATCAACAGTGTGTCCATTAAATCCACAGTGAGTGCATTTGAGCTTCTTCTTGTCCTTATTCTTAGAAGATTTATTCTGAGGATTATAACTATCCACTTTAGATTGACTAGCATTGTTCTGAGAATTGTTTGATCTTGTGAACATAGCCAAAGGATCAGTGACAGTAGTAGAGTTGTGAAGGCTCCTCTGGTTTTCTTCTTGCAGTAGCATAGAGTATACTTTTGATAGAGAAGGAATAGGAGAATTCAGAAGTATCTGACTCCTTATAGCAGCATAAGAGTCATTCAAACCTACCAGAAAAGTCAGCACACAGTCTGATTGTTGAAGAACCACCATGTTCTTGTTCACATCACATTCACACTTGCCACAAACACAAGCAATAATGGGGCGCTGACTCACATACTCATCCCAAAGTTTTCTAAAAGTGTGATAAAATGCAGTGATATTCTGTGAACCCTGAGTAATAGTAGCAAAGATTTCTGTAGGTGAAACACTCTTGAACCATCTGACCTATCATATCTAGTCTTGAGTTCAAGCCACACTTCTTTAGCAGTTTTAAGATACAATAAACCATATCAAATGTCTTTAACAATGGAATTGACTAACCAAGACAACACCAAATTATCAGCCCTCACCCAACAAGTTCTCATAACAACATCATCAGCGGGGGGAATAGGCAAAGAACCATCAATGAAACAGAGTTTATTCTGAACTTTCAAAACTATCTCAATGCCTTGAGTCCATGAGATGTAATTATCTCCATTAAACATATCACCTACAATAGATGATCCTGCAGTGTTCAAATTACCAAGGAAGTACACAGATGTCGAATCATCACTAGGATTCTTCATTGAACCAGCAGAACTTGAAACAGTACTCGGAGTTGTTGATCCACTCATGATGATTAAAAAATCAAAAAACAACAAACTTAACTGATCAAATTGAAATCAACACCGCACAGATGCTAAATCCACAAGATCGAACAAAGATAACCGATCGAATTTGAGAAAATCAAATTCGCAAAAAAAATTGAAACCCTAAAAAACAGAATTTCTCAAAACAACACAAAATCGAATTCAAATCAATTGAATTCGCAGTAGATAACAATGATCAGAGTTGAAACGGCGGAATAGGATAGTAAAATTGGTGAATGATACCATGAAAACAGTTTGAAATCAAACCTAAAGCTTCGTATTGACGATTAGAGAGAGAAAACTCTCGAAGTGTTTACAAAGAATTGAACAGACCAAGTGAAAATAAAAGTTACAAAGGAGCGCTTATTTAAGTAAGTTTGGCTCCAACGGTCCTCAACCGAAATATGAGTTATTTCTATAAAAGGAAATAAATTACAAAAATATAAAATAACTATGTATTTTAACACTTATCACGTAATCTTGTAAAGTAAAAAATGAAGGAATAGTTTTCCATTATTAAAATAGTCTTATGATTGGTCGTCGCCTACCATTCTGTCCCCCACGAGGTCAAGAAAGTGTTTCCTACACATTTTTGAAGGAAGTGTCTCCTATATAGTCTGATGAAAGTCTATTCCATCACTTTAATATTTATATTTTAGTTAAAGTTTTTGTTTTGATTGTTAGAAAATTAGACATCACTAGTATAAATACTACTGTTTATTTCGTTTGTAGTCCACTACAAATCAAAGCATGTTGAATTACTCTTGTAATCAAGTTCCATCATTTTTGTTCTTTTATAATGGGTTGACTTTATTGACAACATATCACCTTTATGACTCATATTCCGTGGGTACTATTATCTATAAGAAATTGGGGGAGGAAACCTATCACGACCATGGAATGTCAAGAACTTGCGGAGATTCTACAGTTAGAAGGCAATTGCAGATGAAGATTTCAGAGCGTAGGATAGTTGTTAAGAATTACTTATTCTAATTTTTGAAATAATGAGCATTTGCCCGTGGAGCTCGATTGTAATCAATAACAAAGAACTACAGAGGCTTGATTCTAGTAAAAAACGCAGGATACATAGGCAATCTGGAAAGAATCCGGGTCCAGTCTCACCATCAATAAAATCTTGAATTTTGCAAAATCAAGTCTTTCCTCTTCGAATAGTTCAAAAACTTAGCCGGTACATACACCGCAGGTACATACTACTTCGCCGATACACACACCGCAAGTAGACAATATTGGCCAATACATACACCGCAAGTAGACAATTCTTGGCCGGTACAACACTACAAGTAGGCAACACTTGGCCGATACAAACACCGCAAGTACACAACACTTGATCGGTAAAGACACCACAAGTGCTCTGTAATTGACGGGTTTTATTACCACAAGTATCCAATACTTGGATAATATGATGGCAAACATTAACAAACACAAGATAACATGCATATAATCATACAATCTTGTATGGATACGATACTAAGCCCATGAACAATATACCATTCTGGATAAAAGCACCGATGCTATGAATAAGTAAAAGAGCAACAAAGGTAGGATGCCAGATACAGAGGTCGCGCAAAAACAAGATAGCTAATATGTACTGAACTGAAAAGCAAGTAAATTGTTCAAAATGTAAATGGGATATGGGGAGACTAGGTATGCTTTAGATTTTATTTATTTATTTATTATTTATTACTTTTCTATTTTATGGAAAGGTATGCTTTAGATAAGATCATAATCAAACTAATTCATGCACTAAACTGACATATGTTTAAACAAGAAGCTCGGTAAATGGACATGAATCCACCAAATACATTTTCAGAAATATCGAGCAGTTACAAAATATTTGATACAACCATTGTGTCATGTACACGGTACTTGAGCTTTTATTGAAGTGATAAAATTTGAAAAAAGTTATTTGAAATGTCTTGCTTGCATATTTTATAAAATAAAACACTTCGACATAAAATGTTTAGTTTTCAGTCCGGATGAAATTTATATTATCTTAGCTTCGCCCTAACTCAGAAATATCACGCTTTAACCATAATAGTGTCCCTGTTTTTCTTTCACTTACCTACAAGAAGTCAAGAAGTTTATGTCTATGTATATGAGTAATAGTTCTAGAAATCTAATTTAATGTGAACACCTTCAACACCTACATTAAGTGATTCATCAGTAGTAACTTGGATGACTTTGCCATGGCGAATTTATGTAAGTCACGGATCTTTGGGCAAAATGTCTCTCACTTTATCTCAATTATATTTAGAATCAAGTAATGCTCTTAATTAATGATTAAATTAAACTTAATCTCAAGTGTGAAATTTGAATATGTCTAATCTTAATTCAATGTCATATATAGATGTAAATTTCGAACATATTTTTTTCTTCTAAGGCATTATTAATAGAAATTATACCAAGCGAATTAATCTAGTGAAACTAATAGAAGTTGAAATGTTCAGTTGAATGCTTGCAAATTAAACTACTGATCTCAACCCCACAAATTATCAAATTTTTGCGGCACATTATATTGTTGCTTGGGCTTCTTTCCACAAGTGAGTGAAGAAAATTCCTTTTTTATGTTGCTATCCACGAACGTATTTTGTAACGAGGGATCCTTTGATCTCTTTCATGATTATGAAAGTCTTATCTCTATCGAAAAAAAAAAAAAAAACCGCACATGTGTACTTTTAAAGTTGAACTTCACATCTCATGCATGTTCAGTCGCTACATAGTATATTTACCCGTTCCTTTAAAACTATAATAACTCATTCAACTGTTCAACAGTTCAGATCACCAAAATTTGACATATTAAAACTTAGAAAATTATATTGCTTATGCCATAATCCAACATTTAGGGGTGTTTGCGGGCGGGTTGGGGAGGGTTGTCGTTAAAAATGTGACGACACCCAAAATCTGCGGGTTAGCAATTTGTCAACCCGAGCGGGTTAAATTAAAAACTAAAACATGCGGGTTGGGCGGGTTGCGGGCGGGTGGCGGGTTTAAATTGTGAGAAAAATATAGTAATGTTTCGGTATTAAAAAAAAAACTAATATATTTTGCATTCTAAAAAACAACAAAAACAATACCATAACTTAATAAAATATTTAAACCACAACTTAACTTAATTAAAATAAAATATAAAAATGTAAACGAACATTTTACCCACGTACATAATAAAAAATAATTTAAATTGATTCACAACCCAAAATTCAACTATCAAACAACATAAACTAATATATATATATATATATATATATATATTATAGCAATATTATGAATATACAACTATATGACTTCCAAAAATTTTCTTTGCTCCCTTCATTTCTCTACAAATATACAAACTAAGGGTGTATGCAGGCGGGTTTTGGCGGGTTGTCATTAAAAATGTGACCATACCCAAAATTTGTGGGTTACTAATTTATCAACCCGAGCAGGTTAAGTTAAAAATCAAACCATGCGAGTTGCGGGTTCGGCGGGTTATGAACAACCCTTCCAACATTAGTTGTATACCGGACCTCTAGTTATATTTACGACTCGGTAGGATGAAATAATATCCAAGTAAAAGGTATCAGAACATATGTTCTTCAATTACCTTCTTTTTTTTTTTTTTTTTTTTTCACTATCTAGTTTTTTTTTAATAACATTTTTCCTTTTATTTTGCCGGTAGCCATCCTTCTTTGCCAATCATACGTTCTAACACCCTCATTGTTTGCTCTCTTTTCATTACTGACTTACGTGCATATAGGGGTAGTGTTGGGACAAACACACTTTTATTTAACACAAATATCAAATTACAACACTCAAACACACACTTTCGATCACCCCCCATTCACTCTCTTTTTTTTCTTCTCGGTGGAGTGGTGAACAAACTGAAAAACACACCTCTACTTAAAGGGAATTAAGAAAGGAGGTCTTAATCATCTCTTTAACAGATTTGGGAGTGATTGACTTGAAGGACGGAGATGACTTGTTGGCAGCTTGTCGGACGCGTGAAGAACTTAAATATTGAATCCGGTTTGTCGGGGTGGGGGCTGGAACTCAACAATCTTCCCTTCCAGCTTCAACCCAATATATAATCTCATCACAAATTTCTTCTCTCTCTATTTTAAAGTGGAATGCGGTTTCTTGCTCACATCGAATTAGGGTAAACTCTCCTTTGCTCAAAACCTCTCTTTCCCTGAATACCCACAGAGAAAAGCAAACAGTCGTGGAGGTATATCCTGCCTCCATATACCAAATCTTTCTTCGAATTACTGTGAAGAAAGGTAAACCATCATACTAGTAATTTATCTCATTATATCTCTTTCTCAAAATCACCATTGAGAAAGGAAAATAATCGTGAATATAAGCTAATCTTTGTATACCATTATCCTCTTTTCTTCAATTCAACATAGAGAATGTCAATCGATCATGGAGTTGTTTATTGTTCGTACTCATTCATTCTCTTTCTCTGAAATGCCATGGAGAAAGGTATACCCTTTTTTAATGAATTATGCGACATCGCCGGAAAAGGTGACCATCATCTCACCACTTTTCTGTTTGTTATTTAGACCCTATGTGCCAATTGTCCTCTTAAGAACTTTTGACAATTTCTTTTCTTGTGATCCGCAATGCCACAATGGTAACATATCAAAGTATCTTTGTATTGAATTCCATCATCAGTGACGTTGTCCCTCTCCTACAGTGTGCTATCTCGACCTCTTCCTCTACCTCTGCCTCTGCCTCTGCCTCCTCCTCTACCTCCTCTGTTCTCGTAGACAAGAGCATACGACTCCTCCGTGTGATTCTTTTTTCTTCGAGAGCGTCTGTGACCATCTCCATGACGACTTTACCATCAAGGGCAGAATTACTGAGCGTAGCGACAAGAGTCATTATCTAGTAGAGAACTTAGCAACAATATGGCTTGTTCCTCATCTTTGAAAACCCATTCAGCGGCAACAAGCTGGTTTACGAGGTCCTGAAATTGACTCGTGTGCTCAGCTATAGACGTTTCACTCTGCAGTTTGTGGTTCACCAAACGCCTCATCAGTAGAGTTTTGTTACACACTGTCTTTGTCTGTTACATATTAGCTAGTTTCTTCCATAGATCGTAGGCACTCCGCTCTTGTGCAACATGATGGAACACGATGTGGTCAATCCATTGTCAAATCTGAGCCACAGTCTTCTTGTTCATTTTGACCCATTCCACATCCGTCTGCTTCTCAGTTTTACGCCATTATTCTCAATTGGCTCAGCTAAGTCCTTCAAATTCGACAAATCTTTCTTATGAGGCTTCCACATTCTGCGATTTGTGGGTGTCAGTCGAATCATGGTTTCCGACATTGAGTTTTTCATGAAAAATTCAACTAGTTTGCTTAAACTGAACGTCGAAGCTGAATTAGGACAAATGGAGGTCACGGATGTCGGAACAGGCAAAAACCTTAGGAACCACTGTAACCTTACTGAAAACTGTCTAAATTGAGTGAACGAGCTTGGAACCGATTTGTGAGTGCTGAACCATACCGAATCTGATCAAAATACAACCGAACCCGTTGAACCAGAACTGACTGGGTAGAAATGAATCGGGTCAAATCTCGGGCCTAGATTCTTCTTCTTCGCCCGGTTTTGCGACTTGGACTGTGTTGACTCATCAACAACTCGTCGGCGTGACTCAGTGACTTTCGGTGTTCAAAAAATATAGATTTGGAATCCTTGCGACACTAGCTTCGTAACCGTGATACCAGAACACAAATTCGGCTCGATATCTTTAGATTGAATCTTCACAAAAGCTTGAAAAAATTTCAAAAAATCCTAAAAATGGCTAGGATCTTAACCAAGTTCATGATACCACTTGTTGGGATAAACACATTTTTATTCAACACAAATATCAAATTACAACACTCAAACACACATTTTCGATCACTTCCAATTTATTCTGTTTTTTCCTTCTCGGTGGAGTGATGACCAAACTGAGAAATACACCTCTACTTAAAGGGAATTGAGAAAGGTGGTCTTAATCATATCTTTAATAGATTTGGGATTGATTGACTTGAAGGAAGGAGATGACTTGTTGGCAGCTTGTCGGGCGCGTGAAGAACTTGAATATTGAACACGGTTTGTCAGGGCGGGGGCTGGAACTCAACATGTAGTGTATAAACAAGGTAATTTCCAAAATGCGTCCAAACATACCAGTTTAGCTCAGCAATATAATCTTTATGTTAGAGAAAAATTGGATGCAACTCAATTTTAAGGTTTGGGCATTATTAAGAAAGCCCAAATGGATATGTGTGAATTCAATCGCTTTAGTGAGAAAGCATGTGGGACTTGTCCCACATAGAAAAACTACTACCTCCTTAGCTTGTTTATCTTGAAACATGAAGTGAGAGAGGTGTAGTGATGTGGTGAGTAAAGACTCCTCGAGCAATACAGTAGCCTAGTTGGTAAAGTTGAGAGTTAGGAATGAGGGAACCAGGGTTTGAATCTAAGTGAGAGCAGAAACTATTTGTTTTGCAAACAACTAAAGAGGCAATAACTTCCAAATCTAGAAACAAATGAACCGTTCAGCAACTTATAAAAACTTTTTGGAAGAATTTCAAAGCAACTTCTAAAACACCTCAAGAACCAGTGTTTTCATAACCGAAGCGTCATCGAACCGGTAGGCTCACTGGTTAAAGGTTTTACTGGTCGAACAGTCTAACCAGCGGTCGAACCGCTATAAACATCCAACACTACAATTTTCTTGCATTCTCAAACTATCTATAATTTTATACTAAAAAAATTATATATTTCATCACAATTCACTACAATTCAACATTGAACACTACGAAACTAGTACACAATATGCATAATACAAATCAAGTGAGAGTCTCGAACACAAGACTTCTCAACAAAGAGAACACCATATTCATAAATCATAATCAAACCAAGTAAAATCTAATCAAAACTGAAATTGCTTCATAAGAACAATTTATTGCCAAAATGTAGCAAGTTCACTTCATGTATCACCAACATCTTGCCTTATTGATAACGGATTTTTGTATTTGTTATATCTCTCTGGCTGTTTAGAATCTTTCTACGCATGATATCTTATGCTAGTTTCTTCATGATATATTAGGGATACTTGCTGAATACATGTTTCAATTAATTCCATGCATGTATCCATGTTTATGTGAATTACTGTGAAAAAAAAATTGAAGGAAAAATTGCAACCATTGAAAGCTAATTTTCAAAAATTAGTATTGTTGCTCAAAAGTTTTATCAAAAATTCAAGAGAACCTTTTGTGAAAGAAAATAAATTCTGAGGATTTATATCTGTGAAAATTCCAAGTATTGAGGCTTGAGAATTATTTTGAAGGAAATTCAAAGTTTGAATACATATACAGACTGTTCTGTCTGAGAACTTAATATTGAGGCTTGAGAATTATTTTGAAGGAAATTCAAAGTTTGAATACATATACAGACTGTTCTGTCTAGAAAAGTGGTCATAAGAGGATTCGTCCAACCACCGGCCTGGGAACTTAATATTCTGTCTAGGATTCTAGTTCTAACACGGCTTAAAAAATCCGCCAGAAAAACCTGGGAATATCTCTATAAGTATTTGAGTTGAGAATTTTTTAGCAAGATAATCAATTATCTGATTGTGTGACTTATTTGTTTATAGATATGTCTGCTGAAAACATTGTGAACGTGGAGAGCTCCCAAAATAGGGCTAGCAGTACTGAGACCGTTACGCCGATCGTGAGGACCAACATGTCATTTTCTCATCTTGAAATATCGGAAAAGTTCATGGGTTCCAACATCAAATGTGGGCAACAGAAAATGCTGTTTTATTTAACAACCCTGAACTTGACTAGTTTTCTTACTGATAAGAAACCTGAAGAAGATCGTGAGGATCCCAAATCTGCTGCAGCCGTGAAAACATAGCAAGAGGGAGACTTTCTCTATCGCAACTATGTGCTTAACTCTCTGGACGATGCACTTTTTAGTGTATATTCCCCAAAATAGACCGCAAGGGATCTTTGGAAATCGTTAGAGAAAAAGTACCAAGTTGACAATGCCAATGCAAAGAAATTTGTGGCTAGGCGATTCCATGACTATCAAATGGTGGATGGAAAGAGTGTAGTCACGCAATGTGAAGAGTTCTAGCTGATTTTTCACGAGCTTGATGCTGAAGGTATGGGCTTGATGGATTCTTTCCAAGTGGCCATGGTGATTGAAAAATTTCCATCTTCTTGGAAGGACTTCAAAAGCTACCTGATGCACAAGAGAAAGGTGATGAGTCTTGAGGATCTTGTCACAAAATTCAGGATCGAACAAGATGACCAAAAGGCCGACAAGAAATCAAGCGGCATGATTTCAAAGGCCAATATAGTTGAGACTAGGGATAGCTCACGTGGGACTAAACAGAAACATGCAAATGTTTCTAAGGGAGAGTCTCAAAACAAGTTCACAGGCAACTGCTATGTCTGTGACAAACCTGGCCACAAAGCTGTGGGATGTCGTTAACGTCCCAAAAAGGACGAAAAGAAGAAAGCAGTGAAAAAGGGGAAGGCAAGCGGGCACATGCAAATGTAGCTGAAGCAAGCCAACACTCTGATGATGAAAAGCACTTCAATGCGGTGGTGTCAAAGGTCAATCTGGTTGGAGGAAACTCCAAAGAATGGTGGTTGGACACAGGGTCACTCGCCATATCTGCATCAATAGGTGGATGTTCAAGACCAATCAACCAATAGAGAATGAGAAGTGTTACATGGGGAACTCTTCTGTCTCTAAAGTGGAAGGCAAGGGTACGGTGGTGCTGAAAATGAACTCGAGAAAGAAGCCGACCCTGAATGAGGTGCTTCACATTCCAGACGTCCGAAAGAATCTTATTTTTAGAGGAGTGCTGAGCAAGAAGGGCTTCCAGATGGTCATTAAGTCTGGAGAGGCTATTCTGACTAAGGTGGAGTGTTTTTAGGCAAGGCCTATGAGTCGAACAATATGTTCATAATGTCTGTATTGACCATAGCACTTAAGGCTAAGGGTAAGAGTAGTGATGATGCTAGCTCTTCTGTTGTAACCACTGATGTAAAATTTGCCCACGGAGCCAATAAAGTTAATTTCGATTATTCTTTTGCGTCTTTATGGCATGGTAGATTAGGACATGTGAATTTTAAGTCTTTATAAAGATTAATTTCACTAAATCTAATACCAAAATTTAACATCAATCGCAAACAGAAGTGTGAGACTTGTATTGAAGCAAAATTAGTCGAGTCTTCATTCCACTCTGTAGAAAGTAGCACTGAACCGTTGAGTTTGATTCATACTGATTTATGTGATCTAAAATCTATGCAATCTAGAGGCGGTAAAAGTTATTTTATAATGTTTATCGATGATTGTACTAGATATTGCTATCTACTTAATGAGAAGTAAAGACGAAGCAATAGTCATGTTCATTCATTATAAGAATGAAATTGAAAACCAACTTGGTAAGAAGGTCAAAAATCTTTGATGTGACCGAGGAGGTGAATATGAGTCACCATTTGCACAACTCTGTGCTGAGAATGAAATCATTCATTAAACTACGTCGCCATATTCTCCCGAGCAAAATGGTATTGCAGAAAGGAAGAATAGAATGCTTAAGGAAACGATGAATGCTATGCTCATAAGTTCTAGCTTACCATACAACATGTGAGGGGAAGCTATTCTCTCCGCCAACTATGTGCTAAATAGACTACCGCACAAAAAGTTGGATAAAACGCCTTATGAATTGTGGAAAGGTTACGCGCCAGCTACAAGTTCTTAAGGGTTTGGGGCTGTCTTGCAAAGGTTCCCATTCCTCCACCTAAAAGGACAAGGATAGGACCTAAGACAGTTGACTGTGTATTCATTGGATATGCGCATGATAGTAGCGCCTATCGGTTTCTGGTACACAAGTCAGATAACTCTGAAATGAGTGTAAATACTATCATTGAAGCTCGAGATGCTTCTTTTTTCGAGGAGATATTTCCCCACAAAACTCGATCCGTGAAGGAATATGAAAGGAATGTGGGGGAGAGTGAATCTCAAGAGAAAGAAGAAGAAAATCCGAGGACAAGTAAAAGGGCTAGGAAAGAGAAATCTTTTGGCACAGACTTTCTGACATACGTGTTAAAAAATGAACCGACTACTTTCAAAGAAGTAATGTCCTCACCAGACTCAGTTTTTTGTAAAGAAGCGGTAAATAGTGAGATTGACTCCATCTTACAAAACCATACTTGGGAACTAGTAGATCTTCCTGAGGAAAGTAAAGCATTAGGTAATAAGTGGATCTTCAAGAGGAAGATGAAGGCTGATGGTACCATTGACAAGTACAAGGCAAGGCTTGTAGTCAAGGGGTATAGACAAACAGAGGGTGTCGACTATTTTGATACCTATGCTCATGTCTCTAGTAAAACGTCAATCAGATTGATCATTGCTTTTGCGGCATTGTTTGATATAGAGATCCATCAAATGAATGTGAAAATGGTGTTTCTGAATGGAGACTTAGAAGAGGAGATTTACATGGAACAACCTGAAGGGTTTGTGGTTCCAGGTAAAGAACACCAGGTGTGTAAACTTGTAAAATCCTTATATGGATTGAAAAAAGCACCTAAACAGTGGCACGGAAGATTTGACAGTGTAATGATGTCAAATGGCTTTCGTATAAATCAATGTGATAAATGTGTCTACGTGAAAGGATACGAGAAAGACTATGTAATAGTTTGTCTCTACGTAGATGACATGATCATCATGGGTGACAAAAATAATATTACTATTACCAAGAAAATGTTGACAAAGAATTTTGACATGAAAGACTTAGGTCTTGCTGATGTAATACTTGAGATGAAAATAACCAAGACTTCAGATGGGTATGCACTCTCCCAAAGTTATTACGTCGAGAAAATTCTTGATAAATTTGACAAAGGAAGTGACGCCATAGCGAGAACACCAGTTGAAGAGGTGTCCAATTCCCACAAGAACCATGGTGAAGGTGTGCGACAATTGGAATATTCAAGGATCATAGGCAGCCTGATGTACCTTATGAACTGCACTAGACCTGATATCGCGAACTCAATAAATAGACTGAGCATGTATACAATCAATTCCAGTGAAGAGCACTGGAAAGCGATAGTTAGAGTTCTTAGATATCTAAGATACACTGCTAACTATGGATTGCATTATACCAGAAATCCAGCTATCATAGAAGGATATTCTGATGCAAACTGGATTGCCGAATCCAAGAATACGATCTAAGAGTGGATATGTATTCACTATTGGAGGTGCTTTGATTTTTCAGAAATCGTGTAAGCAAACCTTCATAGCAAGGTCAACTATGGAATCTGAATTCATACGTTAGATCTTGCAGCAGATGAGGCAGATTGGCTTCGGAATTTTCTTCAAGATGTTCCGATGTGGCCAAAGCCTTCTATTAGCGTGCACTTGTATAGTATGACAACTACAGGAAGAGAACAAAATAATATATACAATGGGAAGTCTCGACATATTCGTCGAAGATACAAAAGCGTATGTTAGTTATTGAAAACTGGAGTGATATCTTTAGATTTTGTGAGATCTAAGAAGAATCTAGCAGACCCATTGACAAAAGGTCTTTCGAGAGACCGTGTAGTAAGTTCATCGAGGGGAATGGGATTGAAGCCCATGAGAGACTTCCATCCATGATGGCAACCCAACTTGAATTGAAAACCCCAATTCGCAAGTTCAAAGGAACAACCGAATTATGAGATTGAGATCGGACAAAGCACTCGGGAAATTGAGTTCCTACCCTATTCCTATGATGAAAGAGTGATAGACCTGTACATGGTGAGGAAGACGTAAAGTCTCAATGATCCTTATGACTTGTGAGTACAAGTGGGGTATGACAGGGTACCCTTTATGAGAGATCACGTATATCGAATGTGAAGGGGACCACTTCTATGAGATGAGTCAAAGGGCTAAACCTCTAAAGCGTTCGATGAAACATTCCAAGGCAGTCCACGGCCAAAACGGACAATAACGAAAGGACCAAAGTGGTATTAAAATGAGTTGTGTGAGTACATTGTCTTGGTATACACAAAACGCCGAACAGTTCAAGGCATCGCGTGATTGGCAAGTATATCCGATGGTATTCCACTAAGGAAGGTACAAGGCTCACAACCACCTCTCTTGATGCAACAAGTTCCCGCAGAACTCTTAAGTTGCATATAGCATTGGTAGTCTCATGTGCATCAATTACATTCATATGGGGGATTGTTGAAGAAAAATTTGATGCAATTCAATTTTAAGGTTTGGGCCTTATTGAGAAAGCCCGAATGGATATGTGTGAATTCCATTGCTTTAGTGAGAAAGCATGTGGGACTTGTCCCACATAGAAAAACTACTACCTCCTTAGGTTGCTTATCTTGAAATATGAAGTGAGAGAGGTTTAGTGACGTGGTCAATAAAGACTCCTCGCGTCGTCGTCGTTGTCCATCCGTCTCGACTCGTCGCGTCGCCCGTGTCCCTGCCGGGAAGGCAGTCTTAACTTTTTGGAGAAAGTTTATTTATTTAATTAAATGAATAAATTAAATCTGAATTTGAATTTTTTTAAATTCGAAACTCTGACACATTAATCCTCACGACTTCAATGTCGTGTCTTCATTGCGGACATTTCAAACGTTTGAGAGAAACGTTTCAACCATTGATTTCAGCAATTGAGTGCTGCAAGTTATTCTCCTCCTTCAATGTGACTTTGGCAGTTTCAGTTCTCCAAGCCTATAAATAGAGCGCTCTGTAGGTGTTGTATATCATCCAAAAATCATCATCTCTCTGCAAATTCTTTATAGCATAACATTCTTAGAGTTCTGCAATATACAGTAAGCGTTTGCCTGATGAACAATCCTTCCGCTTCAGAAGTTTGTTTACGAGAAAGACATTGTACCTTGGAGCTTGGTGTCCACGAGGGCGTGAAGCAATTGCCGTGCATAACAAGCTTAAGGGAAGGTGGTCCAACTGCTGCCTCGTCTCATCATTCATTGAAACTGAATGAGTTTGAGGTCTTCTGTAATTTTGTTTATGTTTTTCGTTGCTCCTTTAGATATTATGCTTACATGTTCTTATACTTATTGCATGTTTGTTTATAATCTGTTGCAAGAATCTTGATCTATATATGTTTGTAGCATTGTTTTACGCACGTATACCGTCTCAATTCCAACACTTTAAAAGTGATAGGTGGAGAGTAAAGGGACTAGGTGGCGATGTCTCAATATATCAGCTTAAGTATTACCGATCAGATCAAATCAGGAATTGATGCCGTAGTTCGGCCGGATACGCTTAGTACTTCTAGTCCTGATTAGGTGATGCTTGTTGTCAGTCTTGACTTTTGTAGTATATATACGAGACATTCCGTCTTCTACTCCCTGCAAACTCATTTACATGCTTGCTTAAATAAAATCTGTTGTTCAAAGAAAAAAAAATGGCAAATGGGTTAAACGAACCCTTTACATAAATTTTGGATGTCTTTGATGTCCCCAATTAGCTACATGACTAACTCTAATCCTTGAATTTGTTAAAATAACGTTGTTTGTTTATTAAAATTTTGCTTGAAATTATTTATTTTTGTTGTTCTCGATATAAGTAATTAGTTTAAAACATTAAGAGTGTTAATTTTCTATATGATCGTAAGATGCGCACTTTTGTTTTCACCTTACTAGTAAATGGGGCTTTATGAGTAGAGATCTCCCGCCAACCGTCTTCTCTTCCTATCACTTCACTTTGTTCGAGAAATCTGATCTCACCGGGCCGGGCGAAGGGGAAAGAAAGTATGGGTGGTCCGGGGGAGGGCTCGTAGCCCCCCACTCTCTCTTCCCCACTCCTATTTGTTTTCCCAGCCTCAGAGAGATGCATAACTCTTTTTTTATTATTATTTTATTTTAATGAATAGATAGAGCCATGATACATTCCGGAATATTGTAAAAATAGACTCTTTTCGTCCCTTTTTTGATGTCTGCCTGAGGACCTTTGTCAATGTTTTAGAATGTGGATGCTTGCCTTTTGTAACCAGTAAACCCTCGATACGGACTAATAGTTGTTCTTAATCTTACCCGTAAGTAAGACCTATTCATAGCTGGTCAGTCTCCTACGGCACGTCTTCTCGCTTTTCATACCGATGTAAAATATTACGAGATTTTAAATAACAAATACAATTTGAAATTGGGGTGTGACTGTCTAAGACCAGATGGGACTTCTTGTAGGTGTCCCTTTTTCTTTTTCTTTTTCTTTGTTTAAATTGCCTTTTTTTAACAAGGTTTAAATTGCTTTTGTTATATCGGAACACGATATTGCTGCGTTGAACAACTAAATAGTTCATTACTGGATCGGGAATGAGAAACCTCACATGGGTCTTTAGTGGAAATCGAGATTTTCTTTCCAGAAATGCTTTATTATATCTGGACACATAGTCGCGTTCAAGAATAAAATAGTATCCAAAGCCGTACCACTATGAGTTAGTGCATAATCCTTCAACATTGCATAATACGTACGCAATAACATGTAGCAATAGTTAACCAGCATATCAATGTTCAATCTCTCTTTTCTCTCTCTCTGATCTCTCCAAATTTGGTGTTATATGTCTCTCTCACTAGCCCCGCCCCGGTCCTTGTTTTCATTCTCTGAAAATCTCCCCTTTCCCCACCCACTAGTTGATAAAACATAAGCAGACCAACAATAACAATCGCAAAATAAGAAGCCATAAAATTGGATGAAGAGTGCAAAATTGGAAAAGATGTATTCTGTCCTCTCTGTTTTGTACAGAAGACACAACATATATACAAAAGAGTGAAAAAGGCAAAAGTCCTATCTACCCTTGCATAAAGTTAAAAGGTACAATGATGTACATTTCTTTTCTCACCCTCCCTCAAACTCACGATGGGATAAAGATAACATTGAGAGTTTGCTTAAAAGTCCACGAAAACGAGTAACAGTGTGAGATTTGGTGAAGAAGTCAGCAACTTGGAGAGTAGAGGAAATATGAGGCAGAGAAATAGTTCTGTCTTGCAAATGTTGACGCACAAAATGACAATCAATCTCAATGTGCTTTGTCCTTTCATGAAAAACATCATTGTGTGCTATTTGAATTGCACTTTTACTATCACAAAAAAGTGGAGTTGGAGATGATGTAGTGATTCCCATATCTTCTAGTAGCCATCTCATCCAAATAATTTCAGCAACCGTTTGAGCCATTGCTCGATATTCAGCTTTAGAGCTAGAGCGAGACACGACACTTTGTTTCTTACTCCGCCAAGATATAAGAGAATCTCCCAAATAAATGCAAAACCCTGATGTAGACCTTCTATCACCAACGTCACCTGCCCAATCTGAATCACAATAGGCTTTAAGGTTCATATCAGATGACGAGGATAATAACAAAACATGAAATAAAGTACCCTTGAGATATCTGAGAATCCGGACTAATGCAGCCCAATGTACTGAACGAGGTGCAGCAACAAATTGACTAACTTTGTGAACTGCGTAAGTGATGTCGGGGCGAGTTATAGTGAGATAAACTAAAGAACCAACAATTTGACGATATAAACTAGGATTAGGTAAAGGCACACCATCAGTTGATCGTAGCTTTACATTAAGTTCCAGAGGCGTGTCAACAACTTTTTCATCTATGAAATTGGCACGAGCTACGATCTCGCTAGCATACTTAGATTGACATAGAAAATAGCCTTTTGGAGAATAAGCCACTTCGATGCCCAAAAAATAACGCAGCACGCCCAAATCTTTCATTTGAAACTTTTGACAAAGATAGTTCTTCAATTCTATTATACCCAAATGATCATCACCTGTTATGATCATATCATCGACATAAAGAAGCAACAATATTCGACCTCGAGCTGAACGAAAAAAGAACAACCCAAATATTTCATGGCTAATACAATCTTGGATGATAGAACGGAGGTATTAACTATTAATTTGCATCCTTCTACGTTATAAGATATGTATAGTAGTTTTAACTTTTCACCTAGTTGTGGGGTTTGGTCCCCTACTGCAGTTGTGTTCTTTTATGATGTATTAATGAGTTGTGGTCTTATCGTTGTGTTTTGAATTAATTAATTTGTTAATCACTAGGTAATTTGTTAAATTGAAATGAGATACTTATATTCTTTTAATAAAATTATATATGTTGCATGGGTTCGACTAACACAACGTGTTTACATATATATAGATGCAGCTTAAATTTCTATCTCGGGCTGTAACCCATTCTAGCCATTGGGGTGACCACGCCAGGAATCCTAGCACAATTGATGGCCCTTCGAGTTTCCTCAAGGATGTCCGGCCATCCATTGTGAGTTTTAGCCCGAACCTTTGGGGTGACATTTTCAGTTCATTTTCTCTGGACGAACAGGTATATTTCAATATTATATATATCACCCATTTGGCGTACGCAAAAGTATATTTTGTGTGTGTGTAGAGGAAGATGGAGGGTGAAATAAAGAGCTATTAGCAAAATGATATATATGAAATGTTATTCTAATTGTTGGCAAAAAGAACTATTTTGTGTTATTTTCGATAATTAGCTTGTATTTTCATCTTAGTTTATTAAAACATTACTAAATAAATATATATATTTGAAGACTAAGTTATGTATCATCATAGCTCTCTTAGCTCTTAGCTTTACTTTAAACCCGACGCATATATTGATCTCACAGTTACAAGAAAAGTATGCTAAAGAAATTGATGCACTGAAGGAAGAAGCAAGAACCCTGCTCATTGCTGCTCAAGAAAGCAGAAAAGCTGAAAAACTAGTACTGATTGACACGCTCGAGCGTTTGGGAGTCGCATATCACTTGGAGCTAGAAATTGAGAAACAGCTCGAACAAATCTTTAATTTTCACCTGAATTCCAAAGACTACGATTTGTTCACTACAGCACTTCAGTTTCGTTTACTACGACAACACCGCTATCATGCTCCTTGTGGTATATATGCTTAGAGTATTATTAATTTCATATATTCAGATATGTAACTGATATGTTAGGTAGTAACATGGCATGATGGCATTATCAACAGGTGTTTTTGACAAGTTTAAGGACAAAAACAATGAATTTGATGCAAAACTAAACGCGGACGTTGTTGGACTGTTGAGCCTATACCAAGCTGCACAACTGAGGACTCATGGTGAGGAAATTTTAGAACAAGCTTTGGTTTTCACTACTCATCATCTAAATCGGCTGCTGCCACATTTGGAATCCCCTCTTCAAGACGAAGTGAAGCAAGCTCTACAACAATCGCTTCATAGGGGTTTGCCTAGATTTGAAACACGTAAATTCATTTCAATATACGAAAATCACGAATCAAAGGACAAAAAGCTTTTAAAATTTGCGAAACTGGATTTCAATTATTTGCAGAACTTGTATAGGATAGAGCTCTGCGAACTCACAAGGTAACACCAAACGTTCTTTTGTATCACTTAAATATAAACATCAACAAGTACAACACACTGCTACAAAGTTATGAAAATGCTTATTTCTCTTGTTTCACTATTATTAAGGTGGTGGAATAACTTCGACCTAAAGTCGAAACTTCCTTACGTGAGAGACAGACTGGTGGTTAGCTACCTTTGGGGCCAATCACTGCATTTCGAACCACAATACTCTTATCTTCGGATATCTGCTGCTAAATGCGTGCAAATGGTCGCGGTAATTGATGACACATATGACAACTATGCTACTCTTGAAGAAGTGGATCTTTTCAGTGAGGCTTTTGAAAAGTACATGTCGCCTTATGCATTCAAGAATTACATGAAAATTAAAATTATTGAACACGTCTGGCATTTGATATAAATATCTTAGTCTCTATTTTCTGTTGTTATTAGGTGGGATATTCATGAAGTTGATCGACTCCCAGAGTTGATGCAAATTGCTTACAAATTCGTTTTGAGTATATATGATGATAATGAACGTGATGCAGCTGAGCAAGGAAAACTATATGCAGCTGATTTTGCCAAGGATACAGTAAGAACAAACTCCAAGAAATTGTTAGTTTGTTTTTTATTTTTTATTTTGTCTACAAATTTTCTGACATATATTTAATCGGTCATATGTATGGAGGTTAAAAGACTTGCTCGAGCATACAATAGAGAGTTGAAGTGGTTTATGGGACGACAAATGCCAACATTTGAAGAGTACTTTGTTCATACTCAGTTGACCAGTTGCATCGATGTGATAATTGCATCGACCATCCCAGGCATGCCTTCCGTTTCTGAAGAAACCGTTAACTGGCTGCGAAGTGTGCCCAAGGTTGTAAGAGCTACAAATACAGTGGGTCGGTATCTGCAGGACGTGAGCAGTCACGAAGTAAGTATATAGCGAGCTAGTTGTAGTTAATATTCATGACTTGTCTCTTCTTTTAAGCGACTGAGAGGTGCCAACCTAGTTGGGATTTCTCACCGTTTCATTTTCGGACTCCATTTCACGTAAAAAAAGTATATATATTAAAATGAGTAGTTACGCATACTAATTATAATAAATTCATGTGATGGATGTGTAATTTTATTTGTAGCGTGAGAACCGGGGAGGCGAAACACTGACAGCGGTGGATTGTTACATGAAACAACATGGGGTATCAAAAGAAGAGACACTGAAGAAGTTTGTGGAATTATCGGAGGAAGGATGGAAAGACTTCAACACAGGGTGGCTCGAGAAAACTTCAGTGCCCAAAGATATAATGCAGCTGATTTTAAACTATGCCCGTACTGGGGAGGTTACTTACAAGAATAGTACAGATCACTATACATTTCCCCAGAACTCTTTGGAGCCCCAACTTGCTGCTCAGTTTCTCAATCCCATAACTATCTGATTATTAATTTTATCATGCACGCCTTACTTGCCCAACTGTCTACATTTGTGTACGATGTACATATAATAAAATAATTTCTTTTAGCTATGTTTAGAATTAAATGTAAATACGTCCAAAAGCTTGTAGGAGAGTTTTTGGATGGGGTATGTAATGCATGAATGACGAGATCATTAATAACAGTTCTCATGATTTAATTTTAAGAGCTTGTTATGTCTGTTCGTAAATTGCTAAACATCAGAGAAATTCATTATTTACCCTGGGATGTCTGTAAGGGCAATCCTGCTCGTGCCCAAAGATTAGAAATATTGTTCTATGAAATCCAAAAATTGAAATTCCAACTCACTTCTCCAGCATACACTTCATAAAGCCTTCTCTACAAAAGTCTGGAGGGAAAAATATTGGCTCAAAATTGAGGAATGATGGAAAAAAAAAAAACGGGGGTATGGCTCTTTCAAAAACAGATGTGGAGAGAAAGAACTTAGTTCAAAAAATGTGTCCTCCCCTCTTGATGTCCACTGATTGGCGTATTAAAAAAAAAACTCTAATCATGACGTTGGTCCAACTTATTTTGAAAAAAAATTATGTCTGTACGTAAATTGCCAAACTTATTTCAAAAAAACTTATTTAATTTTAAGAGCTCATTTCATTTAAAAACTTATTAAGTTTGTAGAGTTGAAGATTATCTAATCTTTTATTGAAATAAAATAATAAATTTAGCTTAAATCTTTTATTTGTTATATTACATTTTCTTGAATATGATGATAAGATTATAGTCATAAAAAATTTGATCCATTCAAAAATTCCGGTATTTAACTTTAAAAACAATCTTATCTAGCTTAAAAGATCTAATCTAAAATTTTAATTAGGCAAGTGTTAATGTTTTTATGCATTTTTTCTCGACGTTACAAAAACATAAAAAATTATTAATGTGTTGATTTTTCAAAATATAATTTAGACAACATCACTTCTTCAATATGGTGTCTTAAAATTTATCTGTCTTTAGCGGTTTAATTAGTACAATAATCTCTTCAGTAAAAATGTCTAATTAGTACTCAATGCAAAGAAACTAAACATTTGTGATTAATTATGCGGTGGCAATCTAGTGTTTTAATTTTATAAAAGAAGTAAATATTTTATCAAACTCGTTGTTTCTTTTGTATATTTTATATCAATGTACATACAATTATTAACTATACTTAAGTACCAGTGCATATTAAATCATTGATAAAGTTATATTTTTTGCGTTCAACCAAAAAAAAAAAACTATTTACAACAACAAACAAAAAAAGAATAATAAATCAAAGACATATTTTAAAACTCGCTTATAGTACTACACTAAAATCTAGTGTTCATGTACATTTATATTATTTTCTACCAAAGGAAATCAGCTAGTAGACACGAGCAAAATATTTAATTTTAATAGTAATTTAAAAATTATGATATCTCTCTTGCGGTGGATTGAAATTACAATTAATTAAACTAAATTTGAATTTTTATCGTAATATAAATGCACTATTAATTATTATTTTTTTACAAAATTTGCTCGTATTCAGGACGATGCATATGTTTTTTTTTAATATGTGTTCTAATTGGACCTTGTGTGTATTATAATAACATATAGTAAATATATTGACTAATCACTCTTCAAATTAATGGTGTACTAGGAGCCAAACTTTTTGAAGGGAGGTGGATGATAAAACTGAAATAGAGGGAAGGTAGATGGAGAGAGAAAAAACCTCAGGGAGGTGGATACCTGCTGCTCTCGAAACACCATTCTACCTCTTGTAATTTTATTTGAGGCCTATTGGACTTATGGCTGTGAAAAAAAAATGGATCAACGATACTGATCGAAAACCGAGTCAATGATACGGATCGTTTACTGAATCAATTCAATTTATCCATTAAACGATCACGTACAAAACACCAAATCATGATCTGGTACGATATTCGATACAAGTGGTCGGTATATCGAATCGTAACGAATACCGATCCCTTAACTCTTTTTAATTTTTTTAAATTGATTAGTCTTCTTTTAGTAATTGATTAATCTTTTTTGTGTCTTTTCTTTTTATACTGGATCAGTTAGTCTTTTTTTGGTAATTGATTAGTCTTCATTCACACATCTTCAGTCTTATTCTTTTCCTTTTTAATTGATTAGTCTTTATTCTTCAAGTAATGAAAAGAAATTAGGATTCGAAAGAAACCCCAGACCACACACACTCTGTCGTCTTCATTCTTCACTTCGGAGCACAACTTCTCTTGATAAATGAATTTTGTTTGTCTTCTCTTGTTTGTTATAGGACTTTATCACTTTATACTTAAATATTTAGGTGTTATGTCAAAAAATTTATATTATAATTTTTGTAAAAAGACTTTTTTTGGCAAAAATATCAAATTGTTTGATAATTATCGAATTAGTCTCGGTAATTACTGAATCGTATCTAATAATTAGTTTGATCCGACAAACGATCAGCCTTTTCAAATTACCGATTCATACTCTAATTATAAAATACCGGATCAATGATATGATAATATCAAATCGCATCGGCCTAATTGGACTTGTCCTTTTTTCTTTTCTTGAAAAATCTATTGGACTCATTTAAAAATCTCGAATCAACCTACCTACGAACGATAAGAGCCTAATACAATATTTTGTAGTGTGTATATCAATTAGTGTAGGATCCGGACATCACTAATAGTACCGTAAAATAACTCACAGGGTATAGCCCTGATCCGAACCAGTTCGTTCACAACTAGACACATGCCTAACCTTAGTGAAAAGGTATATACATAGATTGTATCTCATGGGTCTAGACCTATTGCTATTATACTCAGGGCTCGTATGGTACGATTTTTCCTGATTGTGATGGACTAATGCTGGAGTGGGGTACTCTATAGAAGAGATTATCAATCTTGGGGGCTTGCGGAGGATCAAAAACGTTGCAAATGGCCGAGTCACAATGATTATATCTGTGCAACGCGGGTTTAATCACAAACAACCAGACATGTGGTTTCTACTGGTTGAGTAAGATTAAACACTAACTAAGCCCTTATAACAGCCTACCAAACATGCTCCCAATATTCTAAAAACATAATCTATATTGCAAATTGTAAAAGGATTTTGTTTCTATTTTAAATTTCAAAATATCAAAAAATAAATTGAAAAAAAAAGTGAAAAAAATATATAATCTAATAAATCGAAAACAAATCACCAATAACTCTCAAATTGAAAAGAAGAGTGAACCTTTGTAACTTAATTATTTTTGGTTATGTGAAAATGTTACAATAGAACAAATTAAAAATAAATCTAAAAATAATAGCAAAAATAAATATCGATAAAATTAAGATATCTTACTAGAGTAAAAAAAAATTCAAACTTAAAATATTATATAAGAAAAATAACACTCACAGCACCGCCTTCCCCGATCGAAGGCTTCGCATCTAGCTTTGTAATGAATGGCAGAGCTACTGCGAACAAATGATCTACCCATGACCTATTCCAAGAAGATAGCCTTCTGACAAGTTGTCAGTAGGTTGGTTGGTTGTGGCGTGAGAATGTGGGAGGGCACATATTTGCATCCTATCAACTTTATTCTTTTTAAAACATTGAAATCGATTAAATTTTATACATGCCATAATCAACTAGGTGTCAAAGTCATTGCTGAAAACTCCACAACGATATTTCAAAATCCACGATGATATTTCACCATAAGTTTACGGATAGCAAGTAAAAAAAGGAAGCAAAATTACGACCCTCAAATATAGATCCCAACGGAGAAATGCGCTAACTTTAACTACTTCTTATCTCTCCGTGTTTTAATAACCATTAATGAATGCAAAGCTGTCACCTTTCATACCCACAACTCAAGAAATAAAATAAACAAAAGGAGATTTTGATTAGAATGATTAATAACTAAAAACACTTCAAAATAATAAGTTGAGTTCAATAGTAAACTAATTTTATCGTAAGGAACAAGGTTTCTCAGGATAGATCTGATAAAAGGTTCATCGACAAACCAAAGTTTTGATGGATTATGATCAATTTATATGTGGGATGCATTAAACTATGAAGTATTCCTATAATTGTGGGTGTGCCACTCTGCAGAATGATAGTCTGTGTACTATGTTCCCCCAAACGCATTACAAACTCAATGAATCACCTACCATTTATCTCTAGATGCTAACCATTACAAGACATGTGGGAGTGTATAACTTATGAGATCTAATCCTTTGAGTTCTTTTGTCGAGTCTAACATAAGAATCTAAACATCTATTTGTTGATCAGGTACACAAAAGCATTAAAGTAAAGTTATGAATTCAGGTTAATTATTCCACACACAATCATCACTACATAATCATCACAACATAATCTCTATCCAGATAATTCCATCGCCTCACGACACACAACAGATTTAACACAAGATCATGTAAATATAAACATTGTTTTCAATAAAATAACTAAGAAACAATAATCTTGTCCAAAGAAAAAGTACAAAAACTAAGTAACTAATAATATCCAAAGCATAAACGATAATTCAAAAGTAAAAATACGAATTAACATCACCTCAGTTGTGGCTCTTGTTCTCGTTCTTCTCCCTAGCTGCAAATATCAAAAAAACATCCGATAAACCCTTAATGTCGCACAAAAGTGGTTGAACCTCTCTCTTTTCTCAAAAGCACACTTTTTCACGAGTTCTGGTCTTGTATTTATATTCCATTGGGATGGGAAGGCATCAGACTTTAATTCAAATCAAAAACCTAATTTTCTAGTCAATGCGATCGTTTGCGATTGCATTAGAGTTAGATCATCTTCAATTTGTCCATAAATAAGAAAGCTCTCCTCGAGTCAAAGCAAGCTTACCAACTCTTTCTAGAAAAGGTATAACATTCCACTATCCAGCTGCTTCATGTGGTCCTCGAAGTTTTGCATCCTCTCACATAGTTGATACCCTGACTGTTGTTGTCTTGGTGGGTATGAGTTTTAACTATTTCTTCCCCAAGAGTTGTAATTATCTCTCTTATAGCTCGAAAAGAATGTGCTTGATTGTTGATTGTTTCTTTCATTGAAGTTATTGGCATAATCTACCTGCTCCATTTTGTTCTTCATGCACCTCGTTGGCTCTAGTCCTCTCATCAATCTTCTTTAAACAGACATTCATAGCATCAAATCTGGCCAGTAATGTATCCATATCTGAAATTTGATGTAACCCAACAGTCTTTCTTGGCACTTCCCGTTTTCGTTCAGGTAACCATTTTCTACGACCTTGCTCTATTTTCTCTATCACGTCTAATGCTTCTTCATTTGTTAAAGCCACGAAACGTCCCTCAGATGTAGCATTTAAATGCTTTTTATCTCCAGTACAAAGCCCTGAATAAAAAAGTGATAGTAAAGACAATTGCGTCATCTCATTTGTGGGCAGTTATTCACCAAAGCTTTGATTCTTTTCCATGCTTCATGAGTATATTTTAATTCCTTTTGGCAAAGTCCCATGATTTCATGTCTCTGCTTCAGAACCTTTGACGATGGGCAATACTCAGCTAGAAATAATCTTGCCATCTTATCCCAAGTTTCTATGCTATTTTCTAGTAACTGAAAAATTACCCTTATTCGAGAGTCGTCGCTAAGCAATCGCTTGCCACTTTTACGCGATTGCTTAGGCCCCAAAAAAGTGAATTTTCAGCTGATTTGGTTTCCTAATCAAACTCAAAGTCTCTCCAACACTTCCACCTATAAATACAAGGCATTGGGGGCACACCAATCACACAATATCACACTAAGAAGCTTTTTAGATTAGGGTTTAGTACTTTATTTAGTTTAGTATGTTTTAGTTTATTTTTCTAGGGTTATGATGTAGCCTAATTACTCTTTGTTGAACTCTTGTTTGATGATCGATAGATTGATAGAGTTTTTGATTTATATATCTTGTTCTTAATGCATTTATGTGCGCGACGAACACATGAATGATTTGATGTTATATGCATGAGCATAACTGTCGGTATATGATAAATCTCATAAGATATATGAACATTGCATTGAATGTGTAGGTTGACAACCTATCGCATGATGTAGTGATGCTTTTTTGATACATTTAATTATGTATTATCATGAAATAAATTAGATAGCAATCGAGGTCAACTAAGATAATTATGGCAAAATTCGAAACCCTAGGTTTTTAATATTATTGTATTTTTTAATTTATTGCTTCAATTGTGTCTAGCTAATTTAGTTTGTGTCGTGAGGTAATGGAATTAGCTGAGAATTTGATTATGTTGTGATTTTTGTGTATCAATTTGTGTGTGTGGAACAATTAACCTAAATTGATAACTTGATTTTAATGCTTTTGTGTGCTTGATCACCACATAGATGTTTAGATTTTTTGACAGATGCGAAATCCGAACTCAAAGGATAGATCTCATAGGTTTTTAAGTTCCACATGTCATGTGATGGTAGTATCTAGCAATTAAGACGTAGGTATTTTACTGAGATGAATGTGTTTGGAGGAACATCGTACAAATAGTAATATTTCGAATTACAAAGTGATGCTTCCCACTATTGGAACCCATAAGTATTTGATTTACCTCATAGTTTAATATAACCCACAAAAAAACTGAGCATAATTAATCACAACAGTGGTTTGTCTATGAACCTTAGATCTTTAGTTCCCAGTGAAACCTAGTCCTTGCGATACCTTTGCAAGATTTTTCAAGGAAAATTGGAATAATTGTGATAGATCTTAGAGTCTAATACTTTACGTTTTAGCAGTAGTTGCGGTACCTAGTTTCGACAGATAAGTAAGACAAGTAAGTAAGACAGTAAAGTAAGACAGCTGATTTTAACGTGGTTCGGACTATGTCCTACTTCCACGAGGCTTTCGCCTGAATCAAACTTCTTTCAACGGACAAAAGTTATTACACCAACTGGTTTTACTCTAACACCGAATCCCTCTAATGTTGATACCACCGGAACCTTTTTCGCGTCTACTCCGTTTGACCCGTAAGACCAAGACTCCCGTAATGATCTTCTTATGAGAATGCTTCCAAGCGAACTGCACGTACGTATAGATCCCTCTAACTGGCGCAATCCTTTCCCGTTGAACTGCCTTCAACTCTTGTCGGCTTCTCACGTTCTTGATGTAACTCAAGAGGGCGAAAACTAAGAAATCAAAATAAAAGAGAACACCTAAAGATGTATATTTTGTTACACGTGTGTTCTACATTGATTCCTAGGATTTCTACTATTTATAGGATAGCTCTCCTGAAAGATATCCTTGATTCTCGGCTAGTCTCCATATCCAGTCGAGACAGGATCTTTCCAAAGTATATCCGAATCTTTCCATGATAAGGCGATTCTTCCTTTTGCAACGTCTTTGTTTCCAATTGATAAGATCTTCATGATCTTCCTATATTCTGCACATCAAAGACAAAGAAGAACTCCACAAGGAATAGATTACTAAAGGATATAGGAAAGAGTTTGATAAAGATTAACTTTCCATAAGATAAGATACTATAAGATCAAGTTAAATCTTTCCAAACTCACCTAAATATTCACGCGTCTAATAACAGGATAAATACCATAAAACCGTGTGAATAAATAAGTAAATAAATCAAAGTAAATAAAACCGAAATTTTCCTTTAAAATAATTTTGCAAACAAGGAAATAAAATCTAGTTGGACCTGGCAGTCCTGACTGTTCAACCGAGTTCGAAACCTGTCGGACTTTGCGGTCCTAACAAGTTGTAAACTTGATATGTCATCCACATACCCATATCCTCTGCATCTTTTCAAGAAGGACTTCAAAACTTCCTTTGGGTGCAACGGGTAAACCCCATAACTGGTTTTGAGAAACCAGGTGGATTGATTCTCTTTTCAGTTGATAGCTCCCAGGTGGCAAGATCGCTTCTCTTCTTCCTTGGTGATGCCTTGGCTAGTCATTCCCTCTAAATGGTTAATTTGGTGGCAAAATTGGTCGTGGAGTTTCCTCCTCTCGTGGAACTTCTTCTGCCTCATTATTTGCAATCAAATTTGCAGCTTTTAGCCTCCTGCAAGTCCTTTCAATTTCAAGATGGATCCGTAAAGACTTAATCCCTGAACTCCTGGCATAAACCACTGTTACTTTCCTGAAAAATCAAGGCAAAATAACCAAATCAACAAGCCTCTAAAACACAAACAAAAAAAATAGCTAAACGTAATTGCCTCCCTGGAAACGACGCCAAAAAGTTGATTGCCCAAAACTACACAACAATAATTCACTACAAGGGTATGACTAGCAGGTAATAAAGGGAAGCAGGATTAAGACACTCAAATATCGATCTGAATGGAGAACTGTGTTTGACTTTAACTACTTCTTAGCAAGAAAAAACGCAATTTTTATCTCAAAAACGCTCACTGTACGTAATTTTCACCGATTAAATTGTGTTATTTACGTTTTTTACCGTTTCTAGTATGTATTTTTATCATGTTTTTGAGTTAGTTCATCGGTTGATTAAGGTTTCCAATCCTGTTTTGTTGTAACATAACCGTTAAATTGCGTTGATGTTGTTTGTGTAGCGTATATTGTCGTTTATATTGTATGTTATCACTTGTTTATGTAATTAATCGGTTATATTGTATGTTACGACATTTTTATTTAATTAATCGAATAAAATACGTTACGTATGTTGTTTGTTTTGTAATTTAGCGTTTATGATGTTATTTAGTACATGCAATCGAAGTTTTATTGTTTAAATATGGTGTTCTTCATTTTGAGTTGATTAGTTCGGTATTTTGAGTGAGTTTTAGTTGTAATTAAATTTGAGAGACAATTATTGTTGTTGTTTTGTTAATTTGTGTATCTCTTGGTACTGTAATTAATTATTGGTGTCTGTGAATGTTACAGATGGCAGATCAGCAGCCACCGCGTGAATCTGGTACAGGTGGAGCAAAGCGTAAATTGAAGATCATGACGCGTAAATGACAGTCTACTATTCCTGATGTTGGTGATGGTTCTATACCGAGCGTTGTGGTAGGACATGCTACTCCAGGAGCAACACCCCGTAGTCGTTCTTTGCCTAGTGATGATCAGCCAGGTTCCACCACCTCTGGGCCAACCTCGCCCTACTGGACACCGACGGGGTCGACACCTCCATTGCGGCTGGCTATTGTTCCCAGTGCGCCTTCTAGTGTACCTTTTGGGATGGTGTCCGCCCCTAGGCCACATCGTTCAGGTGTTCCATCTCCCGTTGGGTCACATGGAGGATCTGTTGGCACACCTGCAGGAGGATCTGTTGGCACACCTGTCGGGCCGATCTGGCGGGATCACCGACATCACAGGGAGCAGGTCTTCTACCACGTTCAACTATTCACACTACATCTGCTGGCCCACCACCGACTGTCCCCCGTCGGGAGACCTCTGATCAGCCTGCCCCTTCTCAGGGACCCCCGCAGATGTAGCTGGCCTTAGTCTTTCCAGACTATCCATACGGGGTATGGCTGTAGCCGATCAGCCTGCTGCTCGTCCAAAGGATATGATCTGGATATCCAGGGATGAGTTTAGCGAGTGGTACGCACGATCAACAAGACGATGAAGAGCTTGTTGACGGGACCCTGGATGACTTATTCGGACATTCCTGAGGAGGCCAGAGTCGCGTTTTGGGACCGTGGATGACTTATTCGGACATACCCTTCATTTTTGCGGCGTAAAGTGTTTTTCCTATTATTTTAACTATTTATAATTATTTTTGCAGTCCATCTATCAGTGGGATCCTACCATGACCGATACGATTTTCAGTGGATTCACTCAATTGCACGCAACCGTCTTACCGGCGAGGTCAACAGGCCGAAGAAGTACTATGAGAAGAGAAATGATGATCCTGGGTTTACCTCTGTTGGATTCCCCTTCGCATTCTTCCTCACTTCGTTGTCCATTGGGACTTGGAGGCGACGAAGATTTAGGCTGCTAAGACGAAGGCAAATCGGGACAAAGAAAACGATTACAATTATTGTGGGTGCTCTATCAGCACACAGGATCATCGTAGGAGAAGGTTATGTTTGGGTCATAATTGTCTTAATTAAGCAAAGATGAATTATTGGAGTTATGAATATGATTATGATTTTGATTTGATTCTGATTCTGATAATGATATTGTTTTAATAGTTGATTTAAGGACAACCCGTTTATGAATATGATTATGATTTTGATTTTGATTCTGCATTTCGATTTAGGATAATTAGTTTTTCATGTTGGTTATGATTTTGAAACTGATTATGATTTTGTACTTTGTATTTGGATAACTAGTTTATGATTTCGATTATGTATGATAATAATTAGGGACTTGATTATGATTGTGATTGTGATTATGATGGTGATTATATTGTCTTGACGTTGGAACCGTTGTTTGCCATATGATTGAGTTTGGTATATATTAAGTGATTGAGTATATTTGTATTGGTTTTGTTAACAGCAAGCAACAAACTCGGATGGACCGATTTCGTACCTTGAGTCGTGGCTGGCGACAAGGACAAGGAGAACTACTGATGGGATGCTTCATTTCATCAACGATCAGACCATGGTCATTTACGTGAGTTTCTCCTTTACATCTTATAGGACGTAGGCATAAT
Source organism: Misopates orontium (assembly GCA_946800315.1). Lineage (NCBI taxonomy): Eukaryota > Viridiplantae > Streptophyta > Magnoliopsida > Lamiales > Plantaginaceae > Misopates > Misopates orontium. The sequence continues at coordinate 25,966,790 of OX326947.1, forward strand.
ACATATTACTTATAATAGTGTCATTTTTTGTTATATGAGAACTATATCCGAGATTGCACGGAGGTGCACGGTTCTGACAGGTCGAAGTGGCCACAATTTGATGTGGCTATTTGGTCGGGTGCACAAGGAGGGCTGTACAAGAACAGGTTGGGGGGACTGGGCTACGACTTGGATCCTGAGGCTTTTTGTGTTCCCACCCGCAAGGAGCCGATGAAGGGTAAGGGCATTGTACAGGAGGTTATGGGAGAGAACTCTCAGCTGAAGGCCCAATTTGCGGAGATGCAGAGGCAGTTCACGCAGATGCAACAGTAGATGTCCTAGATGCAGCAGACCCATCAGCAGTGGAGTCAGCATGCACCGGGCCCTTCTACTTAGCCAAGTCCATCGACATCTCATGTACCCGCAGTTGACTTAGGGGCCACTCAGGGATTTGAGGACGATCCTATGGAGTTTATCATGGACCAGTTGTTAGGCGCACATGATGCGGTGGGAGAACGGGTAGCCGCGATCGTAGGGACTAGCGTAGGTGGAGGAATACCTGCGGGCATCGACCCGGAGGATTTACTGGTCGACCCTGAGGATGAGGATGAGGGTGAGGAGGAAGAGGAGTAGATGTTCTAGCATTTATTAGATTAGTTTTTATTTACTGTATGGGATTTATGTTTAGTAGTTAATTTATGTTTGACAAGATATTAATGGTTTTTTAATATCTAATTGTTAACGTTTGGATGTTGTTTATGATTATGATTATGATTATGATTATTAATATGAGAATGTATGACATTCCACTTTGCAATAGAGATTGGCCTTGTCAAGTAATTTGTCATGACTGCGTCCAAGTTAGTAAAATGGCAATTTTCATTTTTAAATAGAAGAACAACAATTTTAAAAACTAGACAGTGGAAATAGACTAAGGACAAATCAATAAACAACTGACTATAACAATCCTAATCCTTATCATCGTTAGATTCCTCGCTATCTACCGGATCTACAACTTGAAGCTCTGTATCAGCCAATGCAATTGGTAGATTGTAATCGTGGCTCTCATTATCAATGATGATGACTCTGATTGGTTTTGCATCTTGAATTATCTCGGTCTCCGCAGTGGTTTCTTCAGTTTCGCTTGCATTCGCATCGAGCAGTGAAGTAGTGTCTATGATATATCTCGCTCTGGTAGTGCACACTGGTGACCATCCCCTACGAGCTGGAAAATGGCTTGTTGACGGGTATGGTGTGTAGTAGACCTGTTGAGCCTAATTAGCGAATATGAATGGCTTATAGGTTAGTAGTCGTGATCGGGGATTGATGTCCACTAGTCGGTAACGGGCGTGAAACGGGTTCGAACAGGGAATATCATACCAATCGCACTTGAAGTACACAATAGTTTGCTGTCTCTCGTGACCCCAGAAATCAACTTCCAATATATCTTGGACCATGCTGTAGGATTTAGGTTCCTCTTCTAAACCAAGACTTGCCTTCACACACACACCATTGTTCATTGTTGTATTCCTAATACTGTGCTCCTCCGTATGAAATCTAAACCCATTGACTTTATATCCTTTGTATGTCTTGGCCATAGTCGATGGTCCCTGAATCAGTACATTTAGCTGTGGGTCAACTTTGTAGGAACCTAATCGCGCCGTGTTCTTGAACCACTTGACAAACGGAGAATTCTATTTAATTTGAGTTTGTTGCTCGTTAAGGCCATGACACATTTGCTGTTGAATCAGTCTGTAAAAATATAAACGGAAGATTTGAAATTAGAAACAAGTAGTTACGATGCATGAGGGAAGAAAATGTATAAATGTAAATAACTCTTACACGACCCAGCCGTCCACTTCTGGGCAGTTCAAGAGTGTATATAACTCAATAAGATCGAATTCTGATTCTGTTAGGTATCGGCGCTGCTGAACGGATCCAATTGGTTTGCCCTACTTATGAAAGATTGAGAGTTGTCCATCGTAGTCATTGTTGAGTGCAGTCTCATTTCTATTAAGTTGATTGTATCTAGTTTTGACTCCATTACCAAAATACTGAGAAACAATGTGTGTCATTTCGGACAACAAATACACGTGGCATATGGAACCTTCCACACGGGCTTTATTGCCTGCTGATCTTTTCAACTCGAACATTCGTCTGCAATTCAACAATTTACAGTGAATATGCAAAAATAAATTATTAAATAATAAATTAATTCAGTTATAATTAGATATTACCTCTCTAATGGATACATCCATCGATACTGTGCGGGATCTCCCATCTTCGCCTCGTATGGAAGGTGAATTGCTAAGTGCTCCATTGAATCAAAAAAAGCGGGTGGAAATATCTTCTCCAACTTGCACATTGTTTCTACTATCGAGCTCTCTAGTTTTTCCATATCAGACCTTCTGATCTCAGACAAACATAGAGTTATGAAGAATAGACTAATTTCAGCTAGTGGCCCCCAAACTGCATCAGGGAGAAAATCACGAAATGCAATTGGTATTAGCCATTGCATGAACACGTGACAATCGTGACTCTTCATTTGGGTGTGTTTGAGTTGCGGCATCTGAACACACTTTGAGATGTTGGAAGCATACCCATCTGGAAAACGGAGACCTCTCAACCACTCAAGAACTAGCCTTTTCTGATCTCTATTGAGACATTATGTTGCCTTCTGCTTATAGACTTTCCCATATGCACCTTCCTTCAAGAACAACTCTTTTCGTCTGGTCAGGATTTATAAGTCTCGTCTTGCATTAAAGTTATCTTTTGACTTATCAGAGTCATCCATCACAGTGTTTTTGATGTATCAAAAATATTCTTCTCACAATGCATGACATCAAGGTTATGGCGTATCAAGTGATCTGACCAATACGGAAGGTCCCAAAAAATGCTTCTACCACACCAATTATGGGATACCCCATAACCCGGAATGTGATATATAGGATTTATGTCTTCTGGCACATCATCAACAATAGCTCTCATCTCAGTACCTGGCCTCTTAGGAGCAGGTTCACTACTCTTGTTATCCCTTGAGAAAATCTTTTTTGTTTCTCCTCCAAACATGATCTGGAGGTAGAAATGGTCGATGACAGTCAAAGAATGACGTCTTTCTCCCATGCTTCAATTGGAAAGACTTTGTATTTTCCATGCATTATGGACAAGACAATCGACCCTGAGTGCTCCTCTACGACAACATGGCATATGCGGAATAATCACTGATTCTCCACATTAGTGTGGCCCTTAGTCTAAAGTTTTGCTTCAGATACCTATCGTACGTGTCCACACCATTAACCCATAAATCCCTCAAGTCATCAACTAATGGGCGAAGCAACACGTCAATGTTCTTCGCTGGGCTTTTGGTCCAGATATGATCAAACTCAAAAAGATATACTCCTGACGCATGCAAAGATCTGGAGGTAGATTGTAAGGAGTAACGAACACAGGCCAACAAGAATAGGGGACCGATGAACTACCAAATGGAGTAATCCATCACTACAGAGTCCTAGTCGAATGTTTTGAGGTTCAGAAGCAAACTCTAGATGAACCCTGCCAAAGTGTTTCCAGGCTTCTCCAGGTGCTGGATGAATCATTTGCTCATTTGAACCATTACATTTCAAATGACAAGTCATATGCTCAGCAATAGTCGCAGACATGTATAGTCGCTGAAGGCAAGGAATTATAGGGAAGTACCACAAATTTTTACGACCAATTGGTTTCTTCTTACCAATGGCATACCTCGCCTCACCCCATTCAGGACATTCAGTATATTTGCTACTTTCAAAGTCTCTGTAGTACAAAAAACAATTGTTTACACAAACGTCAAATGTTTTGTACCCAAGACCCAAACCAGAAATCATCTTTTTCATCCCGTATACGTTATTAGGCAAGCGACTCTCATCTTCAGGACTAAGGCCATCCTTGGCCAACTATAAAAATTTATTGCACGCGGCTGCGGGAACATTATGAACATTATGGACGGCAAGAAATTCTGCCACCCACTGTAACACAGGTTTACCTTTATCACTTTGCAAGGCACCTCTGATTGCCTTAGCAATTCATAGAACTTTGTAGCCTCAATGTTCAGTTCCTCTTCAATTGCATCTCTATCAACTTGAAATGCATCATATACCAACTCACTAAAAGAATTTTGTTCTTCACTCTCAATATCATCTACTATGGTTTTGTTTGAGGTCTGTCCTACCCCGGATGTCGATGGGTGAAAAACAAGACTAGTTTCATCATGTGCTACCCACGCATAGTACTGAGGGACAAAACACCATCTACATAAGTGAATTGAAATTTGATCGGGGTTCAAGAACTTTCTATTGTCGCATTTCTTACAAGGACATCTAGGATAGTTTTGCATATCAAGATAATCTATTTGGCATAAAGCAAACTCCTGAAATTTTTGCCCAACGTAAGTGAAACTATGCTTCAACTCACCATTATCGTATTTCATATCATACATCCAACTTCTATCTTCATGTGACTACATTGCGTTTATATGCTATAAAACTGGATAAAATAATCGAGTATATGAACAAATGTAGGACATACCGGAAATGGGTGATTCAGAATTGATGTAGGTAATTCAATTCACAGGCTCCTCATCGCGATGACATAGTGATTTGGATCTAAGTGATAAACAAGATAATTTAAATAATTAGAACATTTCATATATATAACAAATATTAATAAAAAAACGAATAATGTCAATTACGGAATAGCACTTGAAACGCACCTGGACAATAAGATGTAATTGATTGTGAGGGAAGTTTATGTTGTTATTTATAGAAGCAGAGATGGGATTTTTACAAAGGGATGTTCGGTTTGTGATAATGCAAAAGGTTCACGAGTTGAATAGTAAGAATTGTCAAAGACAAATTAAAAGAAACGGATTTCTGTCTCTAAAAAGTGTTATAGTAACGGAAATTCCGTTTCTACTGAACGAATATGCTTTATAAACCAAACTTCCATTTCTAAAAAGTGCTAAATACAACTTTTACAAACGGAAATTCCGTTTCTAAAAAGGGAAAATCTTTAGAAACCAAATTTTTGTTTCTAAAAGTACTAAAAAGAAAAAAATATATAATTTTTTACTAGTGTAGACATGTGGGATTTTTTGTTTAAAAACGTAAATCCTCGCATGGCAACATGGTAAGAAATTTATATTTTTTGATAAGTGAATAAAATGATTATTTGAGGTGATATATATAGAAAAAAATAATTATTACAAACGGAATTTCCGTTTCTAATAACTATTATGTTTTACAAACGGATAATCCGTTTGCAAAGGTCAAGGCGGGACATTCGAAATTTTTGAAAATGTTTGGAAAACGGATAATCCGTTTGTAAAGGTCAAGACAAGAATTTAGAAATTTGCGAAAACTTTTAGAGACGGAAAATCCGTTTCTAGCTTTACCGGCGGGAGTTTTAAATTTTTGAAAATTATTAGTAACGGAATTTCCGTTTCTAAGGTTATGAGAAACCGAAAATCCCTATGTAGTCACCTAGTTCCATCAATATATAGTTACCCTCTCTTCATTTTTTCAATATCCTCAAACACATATAACTCTCCAAATCTCTTCTCTTCTCTTCTTGTTTACTTATTATATATATATATATATATATATATATATATATATATATATATATATATATATATATATATATATATATATATATATATATATTGATGTACCATATTTCGGTACTGCCACGTCATAATATTCGATAAAATACCACGAGCGTATTTCAGACTATTATGCCACGACAACACCATTATTTTTTAATGCAAATTACAATTTAAGGTAAAACTCAAAATTAGGCCCATGCAGGCCCAATTCTGAGTTATTTTAGGGCCCAATTTGGATTGCACAAGTCCAATTCGAGTTGTTTCAGGGCTATTCGAATTATTTCCTTGTAGGTAATTCAAGTTATTCCAAAATAGCTCTAATTCGACTTATTTCAACTCATAGTCCTACTTGGACGGCAATTCTAGCTGAATAAGAACTCTTACTCCTATATAAAGGGGTCCCGTTTCTCATTCCAAGGTATGTTTTCATTGTTTCCAAGCCCTAAGTTCGAGTTGTATAAGTCGACCTCGACCTATTCACAAGCTCTTTCGACTTGTTCATAGATAGCTTGAGTTCGACCTATTATGCACCCTATTTGAGTTGTTTTGGACTGCCTCATTTGACTTGTTTGGCCCAGATCATTCCACTTGTTTAGTGCTTTCATTCGACTTATTGCTTGTTCAACTTATACACTATTTGACTTATTCAGACTAGTTCATTCGACTTGTTGCCTTTCACAATAAGATTTCACATTCCGACCGATCTGACTTGAGCGTCGGAGTGCCTTCACCGGAGAAGACACCAGCTTAGTTTACGTGTGGTGTTGAGTGCAGGTTCCAAACTCAAAAGATGCTTAAGCATCCACAAGGAACTGAAGCAGTCTGACCTGGAGTGTTGATAAGTGGACACGTACCCAGACAAAAATACCCCGCATCAGTGGCGCCGTATGTGGGAACCACTAAACGCACTTAGGAACAAACACCATCACTAATTCAATGGCTCACCGCAGAGTCACGGAGAAGAACAGAGTAGCAAAAAGGACTAGATCACAGAGGGAAGACGAGAACAGGGTACCTGATACTTCTGAACATACATCAGTGGCACCACCTAATGCTCCCTTGGGTCCACCTCGCGTTGCAGCAGATCAACCCGCAATGCCTCCCTCGGAACAACAACTGTTGAATGCAGCTCAACTGGATTAGATCATGACAAATTTTCAATAGATCATGGTACCGATGATTGTGCAACAACTGACTAACACTGCCTTGCAGCAGAACGTCTCAAGACCAAGTGCACTACAAACATCGGCACATCAAGCAAGGTCTCATCAGACGCAATGTCGTGCTGATTCGAGACAACAAAATCAATCAAAGATGACTACACCTACTGGGAGGGAACCATCGCCCTCCCCAGAACGCAGGAATCCTCGTTCAGTGAGGACCGCGGGGAACATAGCTCCAAGTCGAGCAACTATTAGAGATGTGGAAGTTAACTCAAGGCAGAGGGGTCCAGAAGTTCTTCAAGCCGTAAGTCATACAGCGGCAAGGAATAGGGATCTGCCGAGAAGAGTTATACCAAGGCCAGAACCAATTATTGCTGAACATATCCCACCAGTGGAGAAGCCAACTCCATTCTGCGATGCAATCAGCAGATTGACACTGAAGGAACTATTCTTCATGAGATGAAGAAGTATGATTGAACAACTGATCCTTCTACGAATTTTGATGACTTGGACGAGGAACTGCAGATTCTGTGATACAACAAGGACTTTAGGGCAAAGCTGATTTCGCTTAGTTTGAGGGGAACAGCCAAAGAATGGTTCAAGAACTTGATGCCACGCACAATTGGATCATCAGAACAGTTCAGAGAGATGTTCGTTAAGAAATTTGCTACTTATCACCTGAAGAAGAGATCTCCAAGCTGTCTATTCAATATTCACAGAAAACCTGATGAACCTTTAGGGAAATACATAGAACGCCTCAATGTGGAGATTGGTCGAGTGCAATCTCCAACTGCAGACTTGGTTATCTCTGTACTAGAAAATTGGTGCCAGAGTAAAAAGTTGATAGAAGTAATAACCTAGGAGGCACCAACTACTATTGAACAAATCATGGATCTTGCTCGGAGAGTTATTGACACAGAAGAGGCCACTCTCAACCAGGGTCTAATGGATTTTCCAGAACCTTCCAGAGGGAAGGAGAACAGAAACTGGAGAAAGGATGATAGAGGGAAATATCGTGATCGAAATCGACCACCTTTTAAGAGGTTCAATAATTAAACTCCTTTGAGAAAGGATATTGCTGAAATCTTTGCTGTCATAAAGGATTAGGGATATTCAAACCGCCTAGACCTTTTAAAGAAACTGATGAGATGAAGGAGTCAATGAAATATTGCAAGTATCACAGGCAACATGGTCATTATACTAATGAATGCAAGGCTCTAAGGAACAAAATTGAACGACTCATTCAAGACGGGAAATTTATTGAGTATGTCCTTGAGAATAGAGAACCACGAGATGACAAATCATCAGGAGGCAAAAATAGGAGTTGATCTCCTCGTGAGAAGAAGGACGAACCTAGGCGTAAAAATGGTAACCCCAACGACGGGGACGAGAACGGGATCAATGTGATCGCTAGAGGACCAACTGGAGCTGATTCAGCCAAAAGCAGAAAGCAAATTTCTCGTGACATATATAATGAACGTTTGAAACAACCGGAGACTGGTCTTGTTTTTGTAGACAAGTTAGATATGAGGATCACATTCGACGATGATGATTATGAGAGTCTGTCTTCACAAGCCAAGGAGGCTCAATACTTGAATTGCCCTATGGTAGTTTTGGCAGTAATTGCAAATCATCCTGTCAAGAGGATCATGATAGACAATGGTTGCTCAGTCAACATTATCTTTGTGGATGCATTGAAACAGATGAAGTTAGGGAGGTATGAGATTACTGAAGTAAATTCTCCTTTAATGGGATTTGGTGGAGGCGCAGTGAGACCTGTTGGTAAGGTTCTACTACCAACATCTTTTGGTGAAAATCCACGAAGGAGGACTTTGAATGTGGAATATCTCATTGTCGATATTCCTTTCGCGTATGATGTGTTGATTGGGAGGCCCGGAATATCTGCATTCACTATGATCATATTAACGACACATCAAAAGATCAAATTTCCCACTCTTGGGGGAATTGCTGAGCTTACCACAAAATATCGTGATTCTTGGAGTTGTTATGTCACGTCAACAAAATCAATCAAGGCAAAGACGGATCCTAATGTCGCGATGATTGGGATTCATCTCTCAGAAACGCCTAAAATAATTGAACATATGGATACGGAGATGGTACTTGCGACACATGAGGATCAACAATGATGCCAGACAATCCTTACTCATCGAACGAGAAACTTTTGACGGAGGATACTAAGGAGGAGAAGGAAGACAAGAATACGTAGCGTTACAAGAAACAAATGGAGATTGAACGCATGAAACCCTGTGGAGAATTTAAGGAGGTCATTCTGGTAAATAATGAACCTGACAAGGTCATTAAGATCGGTAGCGAGTTACCATCTGAGATTGAGAAGGCATTATTGGAATATTTTCGAATATTTTCATGGACAGACTCAGATTTGAAGGGAATTGACCCTCAAGTTGCGGCACATCACTTGAATGTCAATCCAAATGCCAAGCCTGTTCGACAGAAGAAGAGACATTTCAGTGACGAAAAGAACAAGGCTGCAGAATTGGAGGTACAAACAAAGCTAGCTGCAGGTCACATATTTCAAGTGCGTTACTCTGAATGGCTCAGCAATGTTGTACTTGTACCAAAGAAGCCGACTGTATGGCGTATGTGTGTGGATTACACTAATCTTAACAAACATTGTCCACGAGATCCTTTTCCATTGCCCAGGATCGATCCCGTGGTTGACTAAGTCTCTGCGATGCACAGAGCGGATCTCATCAAATCCTAATGGCTATAATGGATCAACATAAAACGGCTTTTATCACGAACAGAGGCATATTCAGCTATAGAGTTATGCCTTTTGGCTTGAAAAATGCAGGTGCAACCTTTCAGAGGTTGGTGGCTAAGATGTTCTACCATCAAATTGGTAAAACCATGGAGGTTTACATCGATGACATTCTTATCAAAAGTCTCAAGGCGGAAGATCATGTTAAACATCTAGATGAGGCTTTTGGTATCATGAAACCATATATGGGATGAAGTTGAATCCAAAGAAGTGTACATTCGGAGTCAAGATGGGAAAACTTTTGGGTTTTATGATGAATGAACGAGGCATTGAAGCTACCCTAGACAAGATCAAGGCTATAATTGATCTACCATCTCCCAAGTCCGTTCGTGAGGTGCAACGCTTGGTGGGGAGAATCACGGCACTAAGCCGTTTTATTTCACACTCTGTCGATAAAATCTTACCTTTCTTTAAGAAGCTACAAAAGACACCTAAGTTTGTCTGGACGGAAGATTGTGAAGAAGCCTTTCGCCAGCTAAAGGTCTATCTCACAACACCACCATTATTATCTAAGCCCAAGGATAACGAGATGCTATATCTCTACTTGGCCATAACAAAGAACTCATTAAGTACAGTTCTTGTACACAAAGAAGATAGGAAGCATCTGTCAATCTATTACATTAGCAAAGTATTGAATGGGGCAGAACTAAACTATCTTGAAATCGAAAAGCTAGCGTATGCCCTCGTGATAACAGAACGGAAGTTGAGGCTATATTTTCAATCACATCCGGTCACTGTCTTAACTAATCAACCATTGAAGCAAGTTATGGCAAAACCAGAAACATCGGGCAGACTAGTGAAGTGGGTGATTGGGCTAGGAGAGTATGGTCTGGAGTATCTACCGAAGACCGCTATTAAAGTGCAAAGGTTGGCAGACTTTGTGGCGGAAACTATCTCAGAGGCAGAACAGTCCCCGGACGTTGCTATGGTGATGTAGGAAGCTAAGGGGGATACGTCCGGGATCGCTAAGGAGACATGGACCTTGCATGTAGACGGATCATCCACAGTTGATGCTGGTGGGGCTGGAGTCTACTTAAAATCGGCAGATGGAAGAGAATTTGACTATGTAATAAGATTGAACTTGCAAGTTACTAATAGTCAAGCAGAATATGAGGCTATGCTAGCTGGGATCCAAATGGCGAAATTATTGGGGATAACCAAACTGGTGGCATTCACGGATTCACAACTGATTGCGAATCAGTTCGAATGGAGGTACGAAGCTAAGGAGGCGGCGATAGTCAAGTATCTTGACAAGCTTAAGGAAGTTACATCAAATTTTGAGACAGTAACTATCTCGCAAATACCAAGAGCAGAGAATGAGCGGGCTGACTCTTTGTCACGATTTGCAAGCACCGCTGAAGTTTTTGTTGAAAGGCGAGTTACTTTGCTGGCTGCTGAGCAACCCTTAATTGGAAAAGGGGACAAATCAAATCCAACACAAGCATTGGAGTACGCTCTGCCAGTAGAGGTTGAACAATGTTGGAAGGATGAAATCATTGATTACTTACAGCACGGAACTCTGCCAACTGATCCACAAGCGGTCAGAAGGTTGAAGTACAAATCGGCAAGATTCACAATGTTCAATAGAGAACTTTACCAAAGATCATTCGAAGGACCTCTCTTAAGATGTCTGTCACCAGGGCTAAACATTTCCTAAGAGAAATACATGAAGGAAGTTGCGAAAATCATTCAGGAGGATTATCCTTAGCTTAGAAAATACTCTGTGAAGGATATTTTTGGCCTACTATTATGAAAGACTCGATGGATTATACAAGGAAGTGCAGAAGCTGCCAACTACATTCGAAAATCATTCATACGCCTGCACAACCTATGGCAACTATAAGCTATGGATGTCCTTTCGATCAATGGGGTATAGATATTGTTGGACCTATGCCAATAGCATCAGGAGGCATAAAGTGGCTATTGGTAGCAGTAGAATATTACACCAAGTGGGTAGAGGCTGAAGCACTGGTGTTAATAACGGAGGCTAATGTGAAGCAATTCATATGGAATAATATCGTATGTCGATTTGGGATTCCAAGGGTCTTAATTTCCGACAATAGAAGGCAGTTCCAAGGATTTAAGATTCAAGACTGGTGCAATGACATGAAGATTGAGCAACGATTTACATTTGTTACGCACCCTGGAGCAAATGAACAAGTGGAGGCTACAAACAATACGCTGGTAAAGAGCTTGGAGAAAAGGTTTGAAGGAGAAGGAGGAAACTGGGCAGAGGAATTGCCAGGTATACTATGGGCTTATCTCACTGTGCCTCGAACTTCCACTGGAGAAACTCCATATTTGCTAACATATGGTTCTGAAGCAGTGATACCTGCTGAAATTGGGATGCCAACTTACCGTGTTATCACATATGACGAGGAGCAAGCTCTAAAGGAAAGACAAATGGACCTAGAACTTATAGGGGCCATGAGGGAAGAAGCTTATCAACGTACTCAAGCGTACAAATGAATGATGGCCAAAGCATATGACAACAAAGTTCGGTTTCGAAACTTCCAAGTGGGGGACTTGGTCCTGAGGAAAGTAGAAGCTACTAAGCACGTTGGGAAGTTGATGCCTAACTGGGAAGGATCGTACATATTCGAGAAAGCAAGCGCCAAGGGATACTATTATCTTCAAGAGTTGGGTGGAAGGATTCTATCACGCCCCTGGAACGTTAAGAACTTAAAAGGTGTTATAGTTAGGACACTAGCATTCTAACTCTTGTGGCATATTAGGGTCGTAGTTTTGATGTTATTATTATGTATTCTTTCCCGAGTTACGAGTCTCTGCATGTGGACCTCGATCGTAATACTTAGCACTGAATTACGGGGACTTGATTCCTAACCACCTATATACGGCAGGCTACGTAGGCAACTTGGAAGTTACTCGAGCCCAGTCCCAAAACTTATAAAATTTCTTATTTTATTCAAGTTTGCTTATTTGCCTACATCCTACATACATATTAGCGAGCACAAGCACTCGAAAATTACGCACAAGCACTCACACACATAAGTATAAACACTTATATATTTCCGAGCTTGAGCACTCGTAAATCGAGCACAAGCACTCGAAAATTGAGCACAAGCACTCACACACATAAGTATAAACACTTATAAATTTCCGAGCACGAGCAATCGTAAATCGAGCACAAGCACTCAAAAATTGAGCACAAGCACTCAAACTATGAGCACAAGCACTCAAAATTACGAGCACAAACGCTCAAACAATACGATAAAAGCATCAATCACATAAACCATCATCACATAATAAGGAATTCAAAAACAAGCAGAACACGAACACAATAAGGTGACAAAAACATCTTTATGTACTAATCATAACGGATAAGCACAACTAAGGTGCGAAGTCGACAAAATATACTAAGTAGCAAAACAATGAACGAATTGTGCTAAGAATGTACTAAAAAAATCAACAAGGATCAGGGCTCGCAGACCAATGACACGACACGCAGGCCGCCTTCTTACTTCTTCAAACACAAGCCGACCGACTTCAAGGCGCCCCTACTTAGCCTAGCAATCTCTTCCATCGAATCGCTCAATGGGGACGTATCATTCTCGGTCCTCACTGGAGTAGGAGCAGGAACAGTAGTGGGATCAACATCAGGTGCAGCCTCGAGCGTAGAGTCGGCCGCAACAACTGATGGAGAAGGAGCAGGAGCAGGCGCCGGTGAGGAGATGGTCACAGCACTAAAAGAAGGCACGAGTGAACTGGAGGAAGGCAGAGGCACTCCCTCAGGCACATGGGCAAGTGGCAGGGCCTGTGGAAGTTCTCCTTCTTCAAGGACGTCAGAAAGTAGAAACCACCTGCGACGCAGAGGCAACTACCTTAGTACCATTAAAGGAACCTCTCTCCTTAGCTTTTGCTCTCGCATGGGCCCTCAAGTGGTCACGGAGTCAAACATCCCTCATCCGCTTCATGCTGAGGAACGAATGCAAACGATTATCATCTTCATCATCAGATTCGTCATCGTCATCAAAATCAAGGATATTCTCCTTCAGCCGATCGAGGATGTTGAACTCTTTCTTGTCACAACCAGGAGCAAAGGCATCCTTGCGCTCCAACCTCATATCATAACCACCGCAGGCAGTCGCAATGCTGTTCCGTGTGGCGGAACGGAGGAACTCGACCGCGACAACAACCTTATCTTCGTCAAATAAATCCTACAGTAAACAACTAAAGATTTAGCATAAGGAAGAGAAGCTATTACGAAAAACTAAGGAAAACAGACGCAAAAGATAACTTACCTCTGCCTTGGCTCGGTCATAGCCGACCTGCTCAGCAATTGTCGCCTGCGCCCTGGTCGCATCGAGCTCCTCCTCGACCGCCTTCAGACAGGCAGCCAAGGTAATCATCTCGTTTTGCGTCCTTAGCTCCTTCAGTGCCAACTCATCCTTCAACCGCTGCATCTGGTTGAAGTCTATGGACACCATGCGCAACTTCTCATTGCTCACAGCAAGAGCATCCTTGGACCATTCTTCCTGGGCCTTCCGTAGCTCCTCCACCATAATCGCCATGGTAGCCTTAGTCTCAAGATCTTTCTTCTTCGTCGCTTCCTCCAACCGCTTGGCCTGCACAACGACAGACTTATGATGCTCCAAATGCGAGTTGTACTCACGCCGTGCAGCATTGGTGATGTCGATGTTTTCCAATAGAGTTTGCACATTCATCATAGCCTAAAACAAAGGACAACAAAATATTAGCACTTATCAGCATATAAAAGCAAACAAAAAGGAAAAGACATAATAGACGGAGTATAGCAACTTACATTCGTCAAAGCTAAAGCAGTGCGACTGCACAAGCCCTCAGGACCGACCTCTTCATAGCACCTCTTTCTGTCAAAGAAAGGAAGAAATCCCTTGCACAGTCTCAGCGTCGCTGTGTCTGTAAACTTATAGTGGCCAAGGTCCATTGAGGCAAGCGACACCTCCTCAACATTGACGTCGAGATCGTCTGGCTCGTAGGTGTTGGAAGTATCGTGAGCAGTGCACTTTCCGCAGTGACGATCATCAACAGAAGAGGGGTGCTTTCGCGCATTTGGATAAGGGCTAGCAAGATTCCCCTTCCTCACAGCTTCCATAACGGCAGTGATCCGCTCGTGGCCACTAGAAGAGGTAGGCGGCGTGGGAGCTCGGTGCAAGGACCCGCCAGTCGTCTTACTCTTTGAGCTCCGCGAGGCACCAGCAGATAAGGGACTGCCAGTGGGCGGTGCAGCAAAAGACGGAGTAGAACCAGCAGCAGAAGGGTCAGCAGGAGTCGGATCAGTGGATGAAGGAGCTGCATTAGGCGCTGGCTTCGCCGGGGCCTCACGTCCATCACTGCTGTTGCCCGGAGCAAGATCATCATCGGTCTCCATCATAGCCGTCAGCTTCCTCTTCGACTTGCTGACCACCATCTTTTCTACAATTAGGTAACATCACAGAGTTAGCATAAAAGGAGGAGGCAACAATAATAACAAGATGAACAAGGAAGAAAAAATAACACAAGACAACTATACCAAAATCACCCATGCCATTATAGGGCAGAGTCGAGTACCCCCCCGACGCGAAGGATACCATTCTTAGTTAATGAAGAGGCGTCAAACTTGTGACTCCTCAACATTTTAATATCGTCGGTCGATAAGGAAGTCGGAGAGCAACGTGGGGCTTTAGCACCATCCGTCCAATCTCGCCTGAAGTTGAACTCTCCAGGTGTCGATTCTTTGATGAAGAACCATTGATTCTTCCAAGTGTGCCCAAAGCTCTACTGGAGGCCTGTCAGGAAGCTGCTATCCCTAGCAGTCAGGAAGTAGAAACCCGCATCCTCCACGGTCATTCTGAATTTGCTAAGGAACATCAGGAAGAAGGAGTCGGCGGTGCAAGGAAGCTTAAACACCCTCATCAAGATGATAAAGGCGTGAATGATGCAATAGGTATTGGGAGTGAAATGGGAAGGACAGGAAGGCAATCTTAGGAGTATCTGACGAACTACGTCATGCAAAGGGAACCTGAGTCCACAAGATAGGAAGTTGTGGAAAATGGTGAGACAACAGGCAGGAGGATTATCCAACCGGTCGTCAGGGCCAGGGAAGATGATGGCATACGATTTAGGAACATCGTAGATACTCCTATAAAAAAAATCTCAATGAGTGTTTAATGGACAGATATCGGCAAAGTTTAATAAGTTATCGGCACGAGTAGGGGTGTCTAGCTCTATTCCCTTCTTTGCCAATTCCCGGACAGTCTCTTCTACAATTGCACTGTCTGGCTCTACAGATGGTGGTGCAACAGATTCATCTATAACTACGGGGATTAGGCTCAGAGATATTGGTTACGAACTCCTCACTATCAGAATTGTCTAAAATGTTAACCTCCTTCTCTAACCCCTGGGCAGTAGAGGAAGCTGTGTCACTTTCTGATTCTCCACTACCCAACGTAGACTCTGACCCAGGGGACTCTACAATTTCAGGAACCTCTACAGGACTCGTGGACTCTATGTCTGACTCTGACGCCATAAGAAGTGTAGGAAGGTTTAGTATTTACCGATTCTAGGGTTCAGGTCTAGCACTCGCTTAATCTGGGATCTCGCCTCTTGTAGGATCTCTCCACTGGAACAAAGATCCATGGCGCTCTTGGTACTCGGATTTTGGCAGGACGTGAAGGCTGTGAGGCACGGGGAGGGCTGGATCTCCGTGTAGTATTACGGTTACGATCTAAGCTAGGACGTGAGGATTGTGGATGGCGATCGGAGCGAGCTGGCGGGCTGCGGCGGGATCGTTGTCAGTTAGAACGATCCGTCGTGAAAGTTTTGCAAAACAAAATCGAGAGAAGATAAGTCACAAAAAATTTTCAGAAAATTTTCAAAAATTTCTAAGTGTTATAGCTCGAAATAGGGTAACTCGAGCTATAGGCATGTGTATCCGAGTTATTTCATAGACAGTGCTGGTTAACCGATTTATTTTACATAACTCGAGTCAACAAGGAGATTCGACTTACTTTAAAGATTTTTGACTGAACAATGCATTTTCGAGTTATTTCAGGAGATTTCGACCTATTCTAGTATTTTCGACTAATTCTACCAGTGTTCAAGCTATAATGAGGTCATTCGAGCTATACCTATTCGAGTTCGAGTTACTTTGCAGTGTTTTCGAGCTATGAATAAGGATGCAGTGTATTCGAGCTATTGCCTGTTTGAACTATTGCCAAAGTTTGAGCTATTTGCGAAAAAATTAAATCTGAAATCAAATCAGTTTCGGTGGGTATTTATAGGCGCGACTAGCGATGAAATTACATAAATGCCCATATTCGAGTTATTCACATTCGAGTTATCAAGTTATTCGAGCTATTTACGGAAAAAAAAAATTGAACATTTTTCTTGGGTATTTGGTTCCGTTTCTTCATTGCCGGACTCGTTGTACGATTACCGGGGTTTCTTGAACTATTTTTAGTTTGTATGATCAATGTTTTCAGACATTACTCTTACAAATTGGGGGACTCCATGATGTACCATATTTCGTTACTACCACGTCATAATATTCGATAAAATACCACGAGTGTATTTCAGACTATTATGCCACGACAACACCATTATTTTTTAATGCAAAATTATAATTAAAGACAAAACTCAAAATTAGGCCCATGCAGGCCCAATTTTGAGTTATTTTAGGGCCCAGTTTGGATTGCACAAGCCCAGTTCGAGTTGTTCAAGGCCCAATTAGAGATGTTTCAAGGCTATTCGAGTTATTTCCTTGCAGGTAATTCAAGCTATTTTGCAGATCATTCGATTTACTCCAAAATAGCTCTAATTCGACTTATTTCAACTCATAGTCCTACTTGGACTGCAGTTCTAGCTGAATAAGGACTCTTACTCCTATATAAAGGGGTCCCATTCCTCATTCCAAGGTACGTGTTCATTATTTCCAAGCCCTAAGTTCGTGTTATATAAGTCGACCTCGACCTATTCACAAACTCATTCGACTTGTTCATAAATAGCTCGAATTCGACCTATTCTGCACCCTATTCGAGTTGTTTTGGACTACTTCATTCGACTTGTTTGGCCCAGTTCATTCGACTTGTTTAGTGCTTTCATTCGACTTATTGTCTGTTCGACTTATACACTATTTCGACTTATTCAGACTAGTTCATTCGACTTGTTGCCTTGCACAACAAGATCTCACATTCTAACCATCTGACTTGAGCATCGGAGTGCCTTCGCCGGAGAAGGCACCGACTTAGTTTACGTGTGGTGTTGAGTGCAGGTTCCAAACTCAAAAGCTGCTTAAGCATCCAAAATGAACTGAAGCAGTCTGGCGTGGAGTGTTGACAACTGGAAACGTATCCAGAAGAAAATACCCCGCATCATATAGGATATAACTAGTATAATTTATATAAAATCATAAATTATCTATAATAAAAATAAATTTTACACTATAATTATATAACTTGAAACGTAAAACTAATTTAACAATATATATATATATATATATATATATATACGGACCAAGGAGGTAGGCCCTAAGATTAAGGCAATCATTGTGAATAACATGCAGAATATTACGGATGTTTATCCTGTCAAGTCTAGTGACAAGGACTTTGAGGTTCATTCATACAGTATTGGAGAAAGGCAGTGTTTTAAAAGACGAAGGCGTAGGGCGAGGCGTTTTGTGTCTCTAGAGGCGAGGCGAGGCGTAAGCCTTGAGGCACGAGGGTAAGCCTCGTGAATTTTGACATTTAATATTTTAAAAATATATATGAGCTACTTATAATAATAACAAAAATTATTATTATTATTATTATTATTATTATTATTATTATTATTATTATTATTATTATTATTATTATTATTATTATTATTATTATTCCTATTATTATTATTACATAAAGAAGACTTTCTCAAAAGACCGAAGAAGTTGGAGAGTTGCAATATGAAACCATTCAATTTGATACTTAAAAAGTACAAGAAAAACTCCCAAATTAGAACTATTTTAAATTTATATGAAAACTAAAATGCATTGTTATCACATGAGACATGGTAATATTTTCTACATCAGATCTTCAAACTCATTCAGTATATCAACTATTCGAACAAAAAAGAAAAGAAAAGGCAAAAAAAAAAAAAAAAAACTAAACAAAAAGATAAACATCGTGAAGAACAACCGATCATAACAATATTATGATGTTGATGCAATTCTCACACTGACTAGATCATATATAGTGAACTAATGATGATTCTGAAAAGAGGAAAAAGGGTTTTGCTTTGACTTGAGGTGAAAGTCTAAAAGAGCCGTATTTTTTTTTTTTCAAGAAATATTGCACTTTCTTTTAAAATTGAAGTGAGATTTGCTTTTTGCCCTCAATTTATTAAGTAATTACATTTTCTCACCTCACTTAAGAACAGCATAGGTTTCTGAAGTAAAGCGCAAAAGACATAAAAGGCGAGCCCACGGCGTACGCCTCGACAAAAAGGCGTATGCCTTTTGACATTTATGCCTTTTCTAGTGACACGAGGCGTTTTAGGTGAAATTTGCCCCAAGGCGAGCCTCAGGGCGTGCCTCAAAAACGCCTTTTAAAACACGTACAAGGTAGATTTGAAGAACAGTAAATTTGGCTGTCGACATTGGGACTTTAGTGGCACCCCGTGCGCTTACGCACTCAGGGCTATTGGAGCATAGGGTCTTAAGGTGGAGAATTACGGACACAAATGCTATCAGGTCGATGCATACAACAATGTTACAGCCATATTGTGATGCTTACCAATGGACAAAAATTATGGAAGAAGTCGGCTTTGCCAGCACCTCTTCCCCTCCGTTAGCAGTGACGAAGCAGGTTGGTAGACCTAAAGAAGGTGCAAGAAGGCCCGAGCCAAATGAGAGAGTCGTACAAACAAAGAGAAAGTGTCGCGGTAAACCTATAGGGTGACCACCAACAGTAAATCAGGTAGTCTTAAGAAGATTCAAAGAACTTGCAAGTGCAAGTTTTTTTGTGAGGTTGGCCATAGCGCAAAGGGATGCAAGAAAAGAAAGGAAGCAGTAAGTATAACCTCAATATAAACTTTAATGGTTGGACCTCCTTGTAAGGTTTGTGCAAACGTCAAGGGAGGTCATTGTAATTTGTCAAACCATAGGGAAGGTATCTGTAGTTACACCAAACCTCAGGGGGTATATCTGTAATTATCCCAAAACTTTATTTTCAACTTGTTCTTGGATTCAATTGTAGCTGATTTCTTCTTTTAAATAAAGAATTTGTTTTTGTTTATTTTCCAATTTTTTGAAGATTTCGGCATGTTGTAAGGTATTAGCATCTCTTTGAGAGCCAGAAAATTGAAAATAGAAAATACCTTCTTTTTTTTTACCTAAAACAGTAGTTTCAATGCCCCGATTATCAACACTTACGGGGTAAAGCATTTGTAGAAAAGGATTTCCCAGTATAACCTCTGTGTTAAGATTTTTAATAAGAACAAAAGCAGCTTTAGAACATATTCCATTATTGCAAATATGTGCATTAGACAATTTATAGTGGAATTTTTAATCTAGTGGCATCAGCAGTTGATAGTCTTTCTTTAGTTTTTTTTGAAATATTTTTTTGGGATTAATCCATCTCTTATACAATTCATATCTGCACCTGAATCTATTAGGGCAATAGTTTGTAATTTAAAATCTCCGATTATCTTAGTAACTTGGACTAACCATTTCTGATAAGCTATTCTGGTTAGTATATTCACAAAAGAATCTTCTTCTACTCCTTGAATGTCATGTTCTTCTTCTTGAAGATGTTCTTTTGTTTTTATAATCATGAGATCTTGTTTTGTTTGGTCATTTTCTATCTTGATTTTCTTGACCTTTCTTTTTAGTTCTTGGATTTTGCTTTGTAAATTTTGAATTGTTATTTTGTTAGTCTTTGGAGAACGGAAGGATTTTATGATGCCTTTGAATTCTGTTTTATAAATGTGTGGCCTTTGAGACGTTTCTTCTTTGCTTGTTATCATATTTTTTAATTTGTTTAGATACAAAAATTTTGTGTTGGGATCTTTAACTTTATCTATCATTTCGAATATAAATTCAAACTGATTTTCTCTAGTTCGAAAATTAATTTTGTTTTCGCAATTACAGATTGTCGTTCCTGGTTCACAGAAGCAACCCAGGGACTCATCTTCTGTTTCATCAGAAGATGCTTCGTAATCTGTTTGTATTTGATTTGAATCATTTTCTTTGTGGTATTGGTTAGGTTCTTGATTATTATTTTCTTCCTCATCATTCAGATCCATTTGACCAATAAGGTTCTTAAATCAATTTTTAAACTTTCTTCAATTTCTAAAGGCAAAATCTTTTTCCGGACTCTACACGTGTTAGCATAATGTCCAGATTTTTTGCATTTATGGCAAATTATTTTTTCTATAGGAGTTTTTGTATATGGTTTATTTCTGGATGTGTTATTTGTAGCTTCATGCTTATTCTTATAGTTTGGCTTATAATTATGCTTGCTATTCGTTTTGTTAAAGTGCTTTTGTGGTATTTGATGAATTGGTGGTTTAAATTTTTCAAATCCAAATTGTTCGCACCAACTCCCTAATTTTTTTCTATTAATTATATTTTGTTTTTTCAGTTGAGACTTTAGTTTAAATCATTGCATAGTTGTATAGTAGTAATGTTAATTTGGTTTATTATTTCACCATAAGATAGATCAAAAATTTCTCCGTACGTTACTTTTATTTTGTCTCGAGCTTTTTCACCAAGTAACTTTGGTAAGCCTGAAACAAGTTTTTCTTTCCAATAATAGTTATTTGGATCATCTCTTTCGAGAACTTTAGTAAGGAAAACATCCTTATACCCTCAAAAATCTTGTAATCGATCTACATTTTAGATTTTGTAAGATTTCAGTATTTCTTTCTTGATATATTTGTGGTTTCCCACAAAACTAACAACTATATTACAAATAAGATTAGAAACGGCATTTGGTCATCAATTATAGGATTTCCACTTTCATCTTGTTTCATACTATGTAAAATTCTTTCTTTGAATTCATTAGATAGCACATTATCCCACCAACCTTTTAGTTGGCCATTAAAACCAAGAATTAAGTTTTGAACAATTTGTGTCTCATTTAGTTTGGAAGATTCTTTATACATGTTGGCAACTATGACTATTTGTTTACATAAACCTATGATTTGATATTCGGTCAAGCCATCGATGTTCCATTCATAGATTGTTGAGCCACTAAAAGTTTTCTGTTGTTGAATTTCCTCAAATTGTAAATCTGGCTGACTTGGTCTAGGATAGTAATTTTTTGAAACTTCTTCAATTTTTATAACAAGGTTTAAAACATTTTCTTTATCCAATTCATTTTCAAAATAATAACTTGTATTTCCTAAAGTATTAATTTTATTAGTACTCAGGTCTTCAAGTTTAGTATGTATTTTTGATAAAATTTCATTATTCCTTAGCTTTGGTCTGTGTTCATTTATTTTGAAAGGTAATTTTGTATGTCAATTTTAGTAGCAGAAGATGATTCATGAGGTTTTTCATTACTTGAAGGTTGTTCATCTATTTTGTTATCAATTTTGTTCTCAATTCTCTCTAATTGTTTACCTACAATATGAAGGCTCATATTAGTAAAATTGTTTTGACAAACCTGGCAAAAATTAGGTTCTTTAGTATCCATGGAAGCTTTAAAAACGGGGTTACAACTTATGATATTATCTTTTATCATTATCCCAGTTTCTTCCATAGGGGGATATTCAGATGATGTTGATGATCCATCAGTTCTAGTCCATATTTTAGTAATTTTTTGCATGACAAGTAATTTTTCAGTACCGTAAGTATCGAAAAAATAAATAAAAAATGCGATATTTTGTTTCTGTTTTTTAATAAGACTATACCATTTTTCTCGGATTGTATCTCGTTGTTGTTTCGAAATGATTTAATAAACTATTTTCTGTCATCTTCATTTTCTTTAGAAAGAAAATCAATTTTCAAATAATTTTTGTCTATATAAAAATCTTTGGTTAGAACAAAAATCTGTGAAGAATCTGGAGAAGGTGGTTTTTTAGCTTCATCTTGCTCAAATTGTTCGTAGATAGGTTGGGTATAATTCTGTTCTACTCTAATGCCTTGAAAAATTTGTCTTGATTTTTCGGGAAAGCTACAAGATTTTCTTCTAGGACTAACTTTTCCAGAGGATTCATAATCTTTGAAAGATTCAAAATTCTTTTGCGGATCTTTGTCTAACAAATTTGATGTCAACGGCTCCATCAGTATGTTGGATAATAGAATCTATATATGTATTTTCAACTGGTTGGGTTCTAGCAACAGATCCAGAGAGTAAAACCCATGAATCTGGGAGAGTTATGTTTTTCCATTTTATTGTTTTTGGTACCATTAAGTTAGATTTTGATTTATTGATCTCCCAGAACACTGTTTGTCCCGAAGGTTTTTCATAAAATACAGCTTTAACATTTAATCTAGTGTTCATAACTTTATAGTGTATTCTATAGAATACTTCATAAAGTGAGATCCGTGTTTCATTTTATAATTACTAGAAATTGGGAAAGCGGAGCCCCGCGCACATTAATTTTTTTTATACTGTAAAGTACAACATTATTATATTCAAGTGTGAAGAAAAAAATAAAATTTGGAAGAAAAAATAAAATTGCATAGATGGAAAGAGTTTGATTGAATGAAAGAGTGAATCAACATAATTAGAGTAGAATAAAAATAAAAATAATGTCCATGGAAAGAATATGAGTTATATGGAAACTAAATCATCATTCTTTGTAAATGGTATAATTAATTTCATCTAACTTAAATAGTAGGGTTAAGTGAGAAATCAATAATAAGATGCTATAGTGGAACACAAATTATAAGGTTAAACTTGGAAATCAAAAGTTTGGTGTCACAAATACCTCTTGTTTTATATATTAGTATAGATGAGTCTTAACATTGAGTGTTAAGATATCCAAAATGTGGGGATCATTTAAAGATATAGTAAAATTTGGATAACAATT
This sequence comes from Misopates orontium, assembly GCA_946800315.1. Lineage (NCBI taxonomy): Eukaryota > Viridiplantae > Streptophyta > Magnoliopsida > Lamiales > Plantaginaceae > Misopates > Misopates orontium. The sequence goes on from OX326947.1 coordinate 25,990,365, forward strand.
AAAATAAAGGGATAAAAGTGTTAAACCCCCTATACTATACTCCCGATTGCACTTTGTCCCTATCATTTTAATTTTGGCAACTTGCCCCCTAAACTATGATAAATAATCTCTTTGCCCCCTGAATCCAAATCCAACAGCAAAATATCCTGACACGTGTTCAAATCCAATGGTGAAAAAACGACTCAGGGGGCAAAGTGCTTATTTATCCATAGTTCAGGGAGCACGTTGCCAAAAATAAAAGGATAGGGGGCAAAGTGCAACAGGAGGTATAGTATAGGGGGTTTAATGCTTTTATTCCTAAAATAAATTGGCCCATTACAAAGACGTGTTTCAACAAGTCCGAGTAAGGAATCATCAAAGTTAAAATGTCTACAGTCTCTAAGAGCAACGAATATGCTCGTATTTAGTCCATCTCTTTTTAAGAGTTTAATAGAAACTTGGACAAGACCAATATCAAGGAATTTGTAATTATTGTTGAGATGAGGTCGAACATATTTCTTAGAAAATAATTGTAAAGTTTGTTGATCGCTAACTAAAGGTAAAACTTGTTCTTCAGTCTTTATAGTATAAGCAGATCGAAAATCTAACAACGATCTTTTGTAAATAGTATTTTTGTCTATATTTGGTGGTTTCCAATTAAATAAGTCTTTGTCTTCCCAAGTATTTTATGTTCTAGAAACAATATTACTATTATCAATATACTCTGATACTGTAGAAGAAGAGCCCATATTACCGAAAATTGTGTTCATAATTATAATATCTATGCTACAAACAATCGTGGATCAGACAACGATTTATAAGGCATGAAACACTTAAAAGCCTAACACTACGTGTCGAAGTCCTAATTAGTTTGTTGCTTAGATATCTTAATTACAATACTTCTACCCGGATATTTACGGCTCTGATACCAAGTGTACCATAATATATTAATGTTTGTAAACATACGTTTTTAAAATTGAAATTAGTTATGGTAGACAAAGATGCCAAAGAAACTATTAAAATTACTTGCGGAATTTAAATACTAAAAAGACTTACAGATAATTTGTAACTTGGAACTTTTATTGAACTTGGGAAACTTGTACAAATCCGTAGTATCTCTCAAATGAATATTTTTTTCTCACAAATACAAAGTTGAAATATATTTGAATTCTAGCACTCAAACTTAGATGTCTTTCTTCTATGGAGGAGGCTTCAATTTATAGGCCAAACTTCAGCACTATTCCGGACTTGAAAATCTGAATTTGGAATCCAGATTATTGTGGTGTGTCATTGGTTCCACCCCATGTGGTGGAGTGACTTGGATGCAACTAGTTGATGTAGTGACATGAATTGTTGTCTCAACAACACTTGGGTAGTGGCATGTGAAGTTGCTACCTTTGCAGACCATTATCAAAAGATTCCTTTCAACTTTTTATTATTATTTTTTTTATTAGAAATTTCATCAGCCCTATATTTTTTTGCAGGCTGACCTTTGCCTTTTTGCATCATTTTTCATTTTGTCATTATCTAAATTTTGTAGACCTTTTGTGTGTGTGTGTGTATATATATACATATATATATATATATATATATATATATATATATATATATATATATATAATTACACTAAAGCATTAGTTTTGCTGAATTTGTAAAAATATTCCGAAACAGCCATCTTCATTGTCGTCTGCAACAAATAACTGCATCTTGAAAAGAAACAATGCAGTTAAACAGAACATTTGGTTGGAGTGTTGTATATTAAGTCAAACACATTGGTGTTGAATCCTACCACATATTTCATCACGTGAACTAGGAGCGCGAATTGTCTTAAATAGAGTTCTGACTTAGTCCCAATTTCATCCTTATCGTCTACTTTATAATTGTTGGTATTTATCAATTATATCTAATCGAGATAACTTTAATTCATTCATAACTGAAGTGATATCCTTTTACGTGTTTCTCTATATAATTTCATAACATTTTGAGTAGAGGAACAGCATAGTTAGGCAACAAATAAAAATAGGAAGAAACAGATTGCGAAAAAATGAAAACCAATCAAAAATAAAACAAAGTGCCAGCAATCACAGCCTTAAGTTGAGCAACTACTGACTAACAAAAAACACAAATACAAAGGATTTAAACAAAAAACAATGGGCAAACAGAAAAGGTGGTTTGGTGAAATTTCAGGATCGGTTATCAACTCGCAGCGAGAGTCCTAGCATTGTTACAAAAGAAGTTGAAATTAAGGGGAGGTGTTGAATATTGGGTAGAGAGTATTTTGGAGGCAACAATAACATTGGCAGTCTCCGTGTAATGAACTCCATCCCAACTTATGTAAGGTGTATTTTCTTTGCAGACTGTGCATCCACCACCCAGGCACATCATGCTAGGATCGAAGTTGTACGGTCCTCCCCCATATCCACAACATGCCATTAAAGGACTCTCAAAACCTTTTCATTCACAATATGAAATTGCAAAATTAACCTTTTCATCCACATTACAGAATTATCAGTTGAAATAGACAAAAAATAAAATAAAAAAAAAGTTCATAAAAGTTGTGGAACTCTCATACTCCCTCAACTCTGCCACCAGTCCTGGTTGTTAAAAAAAAAATCACTCCTAAAAGTATACCAAAGCACCTTGGGCACGTTTGAAATCTTGAATCAAACTAGGATAGATTAGAATATGACATGTTGAATATTCTAGATTCAATCGATCGTTATATTGTTTGGTTGGTCATGTTAATTGGATAATATAATCCGCCATTTTAGTTTAATTCGTTTCATTCGCTAGATTGCAATTCAAGGGTTAAGTCTTATTATAAGTAAAATCACATTTCTACCCATATTATAAGTTGGACAATTGTTAGAGTTGATTAGCAAGACGCCCATATATGGATGCAGTGGCCCATACGACGAGGTTGGACGGTTTCAATAGGCTCGATCCTAAATTAAAACTAGGATTCCAAACAATCTATTTTGCGGGATTAACATTATGCAAACACCCTAAATACATCCTAATAAATGCTATCAAACATGCCCCCTTGTTTTGTGGAGGGGGGAGATTATCTTGAAGCAACTTCCTGTAGCTAAATTAATGATCCATATCCAATGATTTTCCATATCAACTTTTTGTGCATCATTTTGCTCAACTGGTACGAGCGTTGTATTCTAGAGTATCTTACTCCTTGCCTTACTAATAATTTATGATTGCTACTCATAGTAACCTCTGCATTCTAGGAATTATGCGGTATGGTTAATCATAAGAGAGTCATTTCCTACGTATAAGTCGTTTTAATAAAATTACGATATAAAGGGAAGCAAAATGTCAACTTTTTCGAAGTTCAAGCACTTATGAGAAACCAAGAAACTTTTCAGAACTCACCATATTTTGTCGATTCAGCAATGAGATCATACTTGATGGAGTACACATCCACATAGACAATAGTAGAATTGTTCATTTGAGATCGTAGTTCTTCACAAAGAGCATTTAGTTTGTCATTAAATGCTTTTGCACCTTCATTTAGAGACTTGATGCATCCATATTGATCTCTATCAGCGGCATTGACATTGTTTCTTAACGCATTTTCCATAGGTAAACAACCCAATGGCCCTGTATTGTGCACCCAGAAGTTCCTCCCACCAAGTAGATATATGTCCTAAATTATATAATGATACGTTACTATGAGATAATCAAATACAAGTTACCAAATTATTGAAGGCTAAACATTATAGAGATTGAGAAATATCACATGAACTGAAGATATAACTCACCGACATAGCATCCCTGAGTTCCGATATGAAAGAAGGGATCTGGTCGATGACTTCAGGAAGTGAAAACAAGCCAAATGCATGCGACAGGTCATTCTGTCCAATGTCGAATGTGAAAAGTGCGTTATCCAAGTCTTCTTCAACCAAATATGTCCCAGTGGATTGTGTTAATAATGCCAACAGAATGTTCAAAAATTAAGTACCAGAAGTTTGAACTTTTTATGAAAATTGTGAAGTGAAAATCTAAAAATTTACCGATAGAACGTAGCTCCAGATATCGCTTTTTGAAGCGCTTAAATTGCTGAAGTTGAAGGCCCAAACTGAAGGGAATATATTTAGGGAGAATGGGTGCACCACTTATTGCAAAATTAACTCCATTGGTGAAATTAGGGTCTAATGAATCCAAATAAGGATTCAAATAAGTAGTTTTCACATATTCACCTGGTAATAAGAGGGAAACAAAATCAAAATTTTCAGTCAACTGTATTTGTTACAAAATGGATATAGACCAACAAACTTTACAGTTTTTTTTTTTTTTTTTCTAACAAATCAATAATTTGATGTTCCTGCAAAGTTTTACCTTTAGTCTCGCATGATAGAACCAGTTAAGCTTTTGGTCTTGTAGGAACTTTTCTTTTCGAATCATTACCAATTTTTTAACTTTTCATGATAAATAAAGAGACATTTAAATATATTTTGCACAAATATAACAACTAAATGCAATAACTCAAAAGATGAACTGAATTTGGTGATGTTATTGTAAGTTCTTAATGAAAATTTATATTACAGTTAAAAAGGTGTGTTTTTCAACTTAGGTTACAGTTAAAAAGATACGTATTTTCAACTTAGGTTACACTTAAGAAGGTAAATATTTTCTTATAGAAAGTCAAAAGGAGAAGAATTGCATTTTTTTACCAAACCAGAGCTTTATGCTTTGGATCCATATCAATGTGATGGTTACTAGATAGTGCATATATTAGAATAGTACTGTGTATTTATTATTCTTTTATTATTTAGTTTAGTATTTTATATTTCTATAATTAGTCTTGTAACTTATTATTTAAGTACCCTTTGAGGTTAATGAGAATTATTCAGTCATATTTTACAAACCCTATTTCTCTTATATGGTATCAGAGCTCACGAAAAGAGGAGGTCCTGGGTTCGAATCCCACCGCCACCCACTTAACAAAAAATAGCACGTGTCAGGCGTAACAAAAAGATTTACGGCCTGCACGTGAGGGGGCGTGTTGGAGATTATATACATAAATATATAAATGTCAATCCTCTCTAAAAGCTTGAGCTTTTAGTGAGAACGACATTCAAGTCGCCAAAATCTCTCACGAGAATCTTGGTCCATGACAAACCCTGAATCCTCCGTCAACCCGACCGCCACCGCCGGCTCGGATGTGGCGACCTCCTCGTCGTCGCTTCCGCTCAGCAACGCGCCACGTCCGCCGCTTGGCGGTGATGTTGATCCCTATCAACGCTCATCAAAAGCTTCCGCTTCAGCTTACCGGAAGCAACTTCTCATCATGGCGTTCTCAAGTTCGTCATCTTTTCTATGGCTACGGCCTCTTCGGGTATTTGGATGGCACCATACCCTGCCCTGCTCCGGGTTCGACTTCGGATGCACTTGCGGCTCACGTTTTTTGGAAGCGTCAGGATTCCTTGATCCTCTCGGCGCTCTTTGGTTCGGTTTCTGTGGAGATCGTTCCCTTTATTGCTTATGCTGATTCGTCTGCTGAAGCTTGGTTAACTCTACAACGGTTATATGCGAATCGCTCTCGTTTGCGTGTGATGCAGTTGAAAGATGAACTCGGTTCTATGAAACTTGGTTCACGTTCGGTATCTAAATTCCTTCAATTGATAAAGTCTAAAGCTGATGAACTTGCTGTTATTGATGGTCCGTTGAAGAATGATGACATCACATTCTATATCCTCAATGGATTAGGCTCTACGTGTCGGGATATTGCTGGTCCGGTACGTGCTCGAGAAAACCCCATCTCCTTCACTGAATTGCATGATCTTTTGGTGAGTCAGGAGACCTATTCGCGCCGCTTGGATTCGGAGAACACCACCCTCATCGCCTCTGCCACTGCCGCGACCTCTTAGAATCGGTTGAACAACCGTCGCGGTCGTGGTTTGGGTCGTGGTCAACGCCAACAGCCGGGTCGTAGCTCCGGTCCTTCTGGGCCCCGCGCGGCCCCGCCTCAAAACCCCGGAAGCTCGCAGTCTCGCCCTTCAGGTAATGGTCAGTAGCGTTCCTCCCTTATTTGTCAGTGGTGTGGCATTCAGGGTCATGGGGCTCGTACCTGTCATCGGATTCTTCAACCCAGTGCACATGTGGCGGCGTCTCCACCGTCAACCACTCAACCTCCTCAAGATTGGTTAGTGGATTCTGGGGCATCGTACAACCTTACCTAGGATCTTCAGAATTTGACTGTTCAATCTGAATATGAGGGTCCGGATGAGGTCTTTACTGCAGATGGCACAGGTTTGCCTATCTCACACGTTGGCTCTTCTCATGTTATTACTCTAGCTCGCACGTTTTCTCTTGATCATGTTTTATGTCTGTCGACCGCTCATCGTAATCTTGTTTCTGTTCATCAGTTTACTAAGGCTAATAACATGTTTATTGAATTCTTTGCTTTCTATTTTGTTGTTAAGGATCGCAATACGAGGGCTAGTCTGTTTCAGAGGGCTAGTCTGTTTCAGGGGGCGTGTGTGGATGGTGTGTATTAAGTTTGGTTTTCGCGGGCAATTCGACCTCTCAAGCTTGCGTCGGTTGGTGAGCGTGTGGATCGGGGTTACTGGCACGATCGTTTTGGTCATCCGTCTGCCAAGATTGGATCGTTTATTTTACGCAATTTTAGTTTACCTTGTACTAGTTTCTCTAGTTCAGACAATTGCAATTCTTGTTTTGTGAACAAAAGTCAACAATTAGTTTTTAATAATAGTTCTCTTGTTTCGAACTATGTTTTGCATTATGTTTATGCTGATGTTTGGGGCCCTGCGCCTGTTGCGTCTGTGAATGGTTGTCGTTGTTATTTAATTCTGGTCGATCACTTCACGAAATATTGTTGGTTGTACCCGTTATTTGTGAAATCTGAGGTTTACAGGGTTTTTACTCAGTTTCGTGCTCTTGTTGAGAAACAGTTTGGGACCTCTATTAAGAATTTGTACTCTGATAATGTTCGTACCTCTCTAGCAATGGTATTAGCTGGCTCACGACCGCACCACACACCCCTCAAAAGAATAGCACTAGTGAGCGTCGTCATAGGTCAGTTGTGACCATTGGTCGTACTCTTCTCACTCGTGCTCAACTTTCACCTGATTACTGGGATTTTGCTTTTTCCGTTGTTGTCTATCTGTATAACAGGTTGCCCACTCCGATTTTGAATCACAAATCTCCGTTTGAGGTATTGTTTGGTCGTGCTCCAAACTACTTGAGGCTTCGCACTTTTGGGTGTTTATGTTACCCGTTTCTTCGTTCGTATTTCTCGAGAAAGTTGAATCCTCCTTCCACGGCTTGCCTTTTTGTCGGTTATTCCTCAACTCCAGCTGCCTATAAGTGTCTTGACCTAGTTTTGGGTCGGTTATATCTTTCTCGGCATGTTCGGTTTGTTGAAAACATGTTTCCCGGCCCTTGCATGCCGCACCGTCAGTTGGCCTCGGCCCCGCGCGTGGCCCCTGCACTGCTTGCGGCCCCTACGCCCGACCCAGCCCCAAACCCGGCAGATCCTCATGTCCCGCCCGACGGCCTGCCCGAGGCCCCGCCTAGTCTACCGATGCCGGGCTCATCTTCTCTTGCCCCCGTGGGCTCGATTTTGGCCCCGGCTCCGGTTTCGGGTTTGGCCCCGGCCCCACCGCCGCCTCCTGGTTCGTCGTCTCACCCAATGATCACTCGCTCTAAGAATCACATCTTCAAGCCTAAGCACTTTAATCTGGCAACCAAGCATCCTGTTGCAGGTCCGGTTGAACCTACTTGTGCCAGTCAAGCCTTGGCTGATCCTAAGTGTCGAGCTGCTATGTCTGAGGAGTTCACGGCTCTTACTCAGCATGTTACATGGACCTTAGTTCCTCCTCCGTCTTCTCGGGATATCATTGGTTGTAAATGGGTCTTTCGAATCAAGAGGCGCCCTGACGGTTCGATTGACAAGTACAAGACTCAGTTAGTTGCTAAGGATTTTCATCAGCGTCCGGGTTTGAACTACAAAGAAACCTTCAGCCCTGTTGTCAAACCGGTAACTATTCGCACTGTTCTCTCTTTTTCTATTGTTCATAATTGGCCTATTAGACAACTTGATGTCAGCAATGCTTTTCTGCATAGTTCTCTGTCGGAAACGGATTATAGGCGCCAACCTCCCAGGTTTGTGGAAAAATCCTTGCCTCAACATGTTTGTCTTCTGCATAAGTCCCTTTTATGGCCTCAAGCAAGCCCCACGGGCGTGGTACCTTGCCCTTAGTGCCGCCTTGGTATCCTTCGGTTTTGTTCAGACAAAGTCCGATACTTCGCTGTTTGTGCTTTCCCGTGGCTCGGTGAGGTTGTTTGTTTTGGTCTATGTTGATGACATCATTGTTACTGGTTCATGTTCCTCTTCTATTTCTTCCTTAATTGCTCAACTTTCTCGTCGTTTTGCTATTAAGGATATGGGACCACTCTCTTATTTTTTGGGTATTGAGGTTTTCCAGTGTCCTGAAGGTCTTTTTCTTTCTCAGCACAAGTATATGCTTGACTTGCTCTCTAGGCACAAGATGGACGGTGCAAAACCTCTCAATACCCCGATGGCGTCAAACCCGGTGGCCCCGACATCCGACTCAGTAGTTGATGCCACTACTTTTCGTCAAATCATTGGTGGTTTGCAATATCTTACCCTCACTCGTCCGGATATAGCTTTTTCAGTCAATCTTTTGGCTCAGCGCATGGCGGCCCCTGATTCGTCCAATTGGGTGGCTCTGAAGCGTGTTTTACGTTATCTTAAAGGTACTCTTTCTCATGGTGTTCTTCTTCGTCGTGATGTATCTTTATCTCTCATGGGTTATTCAGACTCAGATTGGGCGGGTGATACTTTGCATGGTACTTCCACTTCTGCTTACATTGTGTTTCTTGGGTCCAATCCTATTTCTTGGTCCTCACGCAAGCAACGGGCCGTTTCTCGCACCTCTACTGAGGCGGAATACCGTGCTCCGGCTTCGGCTGAGGTTCGTTGGCTCCAACATCTCTTCGGGAAACTTGGTTTTCCTCTTACTTCTCCACCTTTGATTCGGTGTGATAATATGGGTGCTCTTCGGTTATCCTTGCATCTGGTGCAACACTCTCGTATGAAGCATATTTCTGTGGATTTACACTTTGTTCGTGATCTTGTTGCAAAAGGTTTAATCCGGGTTTCTTATGTCAATACTCTTGATCACCTTGCTGATATCTTGACGAAGCCTCTATCTCGTTCTCGGTTCTCCTTAATACGCTCCAAAATATCCGTTGCTGATGGCACGTCAATTTTGCGGGGGCGTATTAAATAGTGTATATATTAGAATAGTGTTGTGTATTTATTATTCTTTTATTATTTAGTTTAGTATTTTATATTTCTGTAATTAGTCTTGTAACTTATTATTTAAATACCCTTTGAGGTTAATGAGAATTATTCAGTTATATTTTACAAACCTCTTATAGTTTTTTTTTTTTTTTTTTAAACTTATTTCTCTTATAGTTACCACTTACCATGTGTGAGAGTGCTGATGTAATGTAGAACAAGCGACTCTTCACCTTCCGAACCCACAACCTTCATTAACTTATTAACTGACTTAATGTCTCATTCACCAAAACATGGTTTTGTATAAAAAACGTAGATAAAAAAGAGTACTCACTCTCAGTCAACTAACTCTTTATAATCGGACCAATTAAACATCATTTTTTCTTACACTTTCTGCATCCTAAGCCCAAAATTTAAACAAAAGTAGACATAAACATTCATCAGGGGATCAATCTCTTCTAACTTGTAATAGATATGTAACATAGTTTCCAAAATATATTGCGAGAAAATAATGAACATTAGAAACAAAGTATTCACCACCAACTCCATTAAAAACATATATATATATATATATATATATATATATAATAGAAGTGTGTAGTAGGTAGCGCTTACAGAGGAAGTCAATGATTAGTCGTCCATCGGCAACTCGACCAGTTGAACGACTGAAGAAGGTGCGACCATATGGGTATGCTATCTCCAATCCGTACACGGCGGCATAACCACCGGTGTCTGAGTTTGAGTCCCCAAAGTTGAAAATCAATGGACCTTTACTACACTGATCAGAGATGACCAACGGGAGATATACGAGGACTACATGTAAGGCAACTAAAGGAAGAGTCAATGACCTTTTTTGCTTCCAATTCATACTTTGATGAATCCCAAAAATAGAGCACTTGTGCTTAATATATTATAAATTTAAGGTATACTTTGTACACTGCCATTTACCACTTATTAGAAAATGATAGTGTGCTCGTAAAATATTATAGATTGCTGATCATTTGGTGAGTCTCTTCGTGAATCGGATTAGCTATATTATATTATAATTTTATAAGTGTCTACAGAGGACACACTATATTGATTTTATACTAGTCTAGAAATCATCTTATGCTGCACACGTACTTCGAGCCAGACTGAGAACAATTTGTTTGGCTCTCAAACAAAGAAGTACTGACTTTGTTTGCCAGATCGAGAACAATCCATCCGGCTCGTAAACAAAGAACTACTAGCTTGATTCGGAATACTTACATTAAAACACGACACTTAAACTTGTAGGTTGATCTACTTATAAAGCTATTTGATTCTTAATTCAGTAAGGTGGTGTTTGGTTTTGGTGAGTCGGTGTGATGAATTAATTTTGTTATAACTTAATAGTAATTCATAATTCAGTTTATGGATTTTTTATTGCAATTGATTCACAAATGCTAATACGCATGTGTTACGCACTTGGCAAAATTTGGTACAAAACTGTATAAGTGTGATTTTGCCATGTGGTGTTGCGATGAATTGAGAACCCTAAATCTCCGACTTGGGTCCACCTGGGTGGTCCGATTTGAAATAGAATTTTGTTTCTTGTTAGGAGACTAATTTGATGTGGTACCTAGTTAGAGGACCATTTGTGAATCGAAGCCAAGTTAGAGTATGAAAGTTGAAATTTTCCCTGATCTCATCTATAGAATTGTGAAACAAGATGAATCAACTATAAAAAATAAACTAAACAAAACAAGGAGTTCTATGGACTTGTGCACTAAGTTGAAAATGTATAGAATGTGTGGCTCTCAAGATTCACTCTTATTCCCTACATGAGTGACATCGGTAACAAAATTATACGACATGCACGGGTAACAAGCCTATTTTGCACACGAATTACAACCAACCCATCCTGTAAGAGGTGCCTATATCGATAAGTTTGATAAAAGTACTTAAATCGAAATTCATTGTTTCCCGATAGTCAATCGATAGGATCATCCAAATGCGTCTCAAAGGGTAACAAAATTATCAAAGGAGCAAGTCAACTGGATATAATCAGTGGTTCTTTGAGCTAGATGCGAACACAGTTCGTTGCTCTTTGTAATTGAATACAAGGCTTGATGTATATTCTGAACTGCATCTTGAAGTCATACACATTGGTGTTGAATCGTACTACATATTTCATCATGTGAAAATATGAATTGTTTTAAACACAGTCCTGACTTTGTCCCGACTTCATCCCTCTCGGGTATGTATGGTTACATGGATGGGATTTAGGAGGATTAAATAGGGGATGGTTGGATTGTAGTAGATTATGATTGATTATGATTGATTATGATATTAGTGTTAGTGTTTGGTTGAGATCCACTCCATTTTGGGTCCACGGTCTTTGTACTGACGGTTTCACTCCATTTGAAAATATGTATGTTCCTTACTTGTGATGGCCAGTATTTGTCACCCCAAATAATCCTCCATCTTTGCATGCGACAAGTTTATATTTTCCGGAGTCTAATAATTTTGGGTCCAAAAAGTCTGGGGAAAAAAAGAGCAAATAGTTTGTGTTAAAAATGAAAAAAAAAATACATCAATTTATAGGGAGAAGTTGGTCCCCATTACAAATTAGAGACTGCACCAACAGTCTCCAAATTTTTTTGCTGCTACAGTTCCGGTCTCCAATACATATTGGAGATTGCCAAATCAGTCTTCAACAAGGCAAATTATATAAAAAGAGCAAAATCCCTAAATTCAGAGCAAAAATGTTTGTTCTCTAATATATATGCCCCTAGCAAATTAATTGTCGAACAACAACTTCCTTCTTAATGCATGCCAACAATCTAAAATCTTTCCAAACTTTTATAAATTAAAATCTCTTGTTTCTGGAAACATTATATTTAGCAAATTCCCTCCAATTTAGCATTTTTCTTCTTTTAAATTTTACTACATCCTGTGTTTTTAGTCCTATTAACTTTTTTATATATTCATAATTTAATTTATGAAGAATGTTTATTCAAAAGGTAAAGAATAAAAAATTAACTAAAACTATAAAGCTCCTGCTAGCAACTTTATTCCACATGAATATAATAATTGAATTGATTAATATAACAAAGAATAATAGCATCAATTTTTGGGCATATTAAGTTGACAATATTTCATTAGATAATATTTTGCAATGTATTCAAAAACATGTAAAGAAAAGGTCCAATACACGAGAAATTCATACGAAAAATTGATGATATTTCTTTGTTCTTAACTTCATCAATATCCAACAAAATTAAAAATAATTAATTTAGACCCACAATATACTAACAATAAAACGATGTACATATTTAAAATAAAAACAAAGTGTACTCACATAGCCATTTTCAAATGTCTAATTTATTCATCAATAATATAAACATAATGATAAAAAAGTGTATGAATAAATTATAAATAAAAATAAGTTATAAAAGAATTTCATATCTCCTTCCACCTTGCAAATGAGAAATCAAATTAAAACTTCGTGCAAGCAAAAGAAAAAGAATTTGAAAAGAATACAAAAATAAAAATTTTAATTTAGGAGAGCTCATTAATTTTGTTTTGTGTTCATACATAAAGAAGGAAATCTCAATCATCATTAATATATAAGAAGATTTCTTTTTTGGAGTAGAAGATATTAAGGAATCAAGAAAGGAAAATGAATTAGTTAGTAGAGATAGAAAGGGTAAAATAGTAAATAATACATATATAGCTTTGGATTTAGGGATTTTGCTCTCTAGATATATCAGCTCCCCTCCAACAAAATGTAATAAGGTTGTTGCGCATATATAATGCAGCAACATTAAGCAACGTTAGTCTGCTATTTTGAACAACATGCTGTTTGGAGACCTCTTAGCAGTCTCCATTGTTAATGAAAATACTATAGACCGCGTGGCGGTCTCCAATACTTTTGTAATTTATTAATAGGTATATATTTCACTGAGTAATATTATGTTTTAAAATTTATTTTTTAATTCATATTTCCTTTTATGGAAACTAACTAATTGGAGACTAGTTGCGGTCTCTAGTATTAAATTATCGCTACCAGATTTGTAGTGGTTTCTAATATGCGGTCCCTAAATTGCTTTTGCTACTAAGTTCTTTGGAGACTACGTTACGGTCTCCAAAAGTGATTTTTTGCTACTAAATTATATTCGGTCTCCAAAAGGCGGTCTCGAAATCTCTGTTTTCTTGTTGTGAGAGTGAGATACATTATGAAAATATGATAATTTGACAACTTTTCCCTTTCATACAATTTTTGGTTTTCTTCCTCCCTTCTCATATTTAAATATCAGGTATATTTTGGGATGTATATATATATATATATATATATATATATAGTTAAATTAGTTTTACGTTTCAAGTTATATAATTATAGTTTGTATAATTTATTTTTATTATATATAATTTATGATTTTATATAAATTACACTAGTTATATCCTAATATGGTTTATAAAATGTTACCATGTTATAATTGTGTGTAAAATAAAAAAAGGTTGGTAAGAGTGATTGTCATAGAAATGTGTTATTAATCAACATTAATATCTTATAACCAATTATTCAAAAATTGGCAGATTTTTTCTGCCAATTTTGTTTTTATAATTTTCCGCCAACATTAGAAACAGAAATTCCGTCTCTATTACTCTATGACTTTTTAGAAACCGATTTTCAGTCTCTAATGATATTAGACTTTTACAAACTCAATACCCGTCTCTAATATTTTTTAACATTTACAAACGGATTTTCCGTTTCCAAAACGTCTCTAAAACTTTTATATTTTCAAAAATATATTTCAAACTTTTGATTATTACAAACCGATTATCCGTTTCTATTAGTCAAGGGTATTTTTGGTATTCCGAGTTTTACAAACGGATAATCCGTGTTTAAAGATCACTAATATCTAAAGAGAGATTTTTCGTCACTAGTAAAGTAGGTGTATTAGTGACGGGTATTCCGTTTGTAAAGGATTTCGTCTTTTAGAAACGGGCTGCACGTCACTAAAACTAGAAACGGGCAGCGTTTTCCGTTTCTAATAGTCATTAGTGACGACACCAATACTAACAACTATTAGAAACGGATTTTCCGTTTCTTATAACCTTTACAAACAAAATTTTGGCCTTTACAAACGGATTTCTCCGTTTCTAAAAAGCTTTTTTCTTGTAGTGATTTAAAATATGTTGATTATTATTAACTCTCTGCCCTCATTTCAGGTTATTCGTAATTGATTATAATTTATTAATTTACAGAAATTTGACTTGTCAAGCCTCTGCCTTTCTAAAAAAACTCAAATTTGATACTAATTAGTTGTTTTTAGCTTAAGAACCCCCCATTATAAAACTAATTACTTGTGTAGATGTCAATAACTCAAAGTTTTGTAGTTAGTTGGTGACTGCTTCGAGAATTTGAAAAACAAAATAATTTAACGGTGACTGCTTTTAGCTTACTGTTTTGAATATTTGGTGACTTTTTGTAGCTTAATGTTTAGAAAACTCTTTTTTGGTTTACAAAGTTGGTGACTGCTTTTAGAATTTAGCTTACAAAGCTACAATTTTTTTATCATAAAAATTTGTTGAGTGTTGTTTGAAAATTCTTCTTTAGCTTAGCTTAAAATTTTAGTGCTCTTTTAGCTTACAAAGTTGGTGAATGTTGTTTGAAAATTCTTTTTACCTTGCAAAGTTGCATTTAGCTTACAAAGTTACTGATTTGGGAACTTGCAAAAAGAGTTGTTTTTGCAAAAAATGTTGCTTTGAAACTCTGTTGAGTGTTTTAGAAATGTTTAATTAATTGCACACTGCATATTGAGTAAAATATGTGTACAATATGTGTAATTGTAAAGTTGTACTGTTTTATTTGTTGTTATGGCTTTTATGTTGAAAATACAGAATATGATAATGATATATACTTTTGATTTGCCATTTATGTAAGTTAACATGGTTGCCTATGTTTTGACAGATTTTTACAACTATGCCGCTTCAGTTCGAATTAGATATGGCTGGAAAATCGTACATTCGACTGATCCTGTTTATCTTGGAGGTAGCACGAGCGCTTATGACCACGTTGGGCCAATACATTACAAAATACATGGCATGAATGCATTGTGTGAGAATGAGGGTATAAAAGGCAAGAAAACATTTTATGTTGAGGATGAGAAACTCGGGTATAAATTGGTTGTAAAAGATAAAGACCTGAAGTTCGCATTCCTCGATGTGTACAGAATTTGGAATTTAGATGGTTTGATCAATATGTAATAGTTGACAGATGAAGGGAAAATAATGGTGGAGAGCCAAATGTTGATTATGATGCCGACTTAGAGCGATTCGACCAGAGCAAATACGAGGCTCTAAGTGATAATGATGTTGCTATTGCTTTAGGTGCTGAGGAGAATGAGGTGGAGAATGATGATGAGAATTAAGAGGAGGTTGAGGAAGCTAATGATAGAACAGAGAACGCGGCATACAACGAGGAAGATGATCAGTGTAACAATGTAAGTGATGAGAATACAGTGGAAGAAGTTTCAGGGGTTGAGAATATTGTTGTCAGCGGGGATGAATTAAACAGTGATTAGGATTCGGATGATGAATGTAAAGGTCGTGTTAAATTAACAATGTTTAATGTGGTTGATACGATGAATCATGCATTCCATGTTGGAATGAAGTTCCAACAAAGCAGTTGTTCAGGGAGGTTGTCCAATCACATGCCATAAATACTTGTAGACGATTAAAGATCACCAAAAAATGATAAGGAGGATATATGCCAAGAGTTGGGTGGACTGGATTGTGATTGGCGGTTGCACGCTATAAAGCTTCCTGATGAAAAGATATATATAGTGCGGGAGTACCATAAGTCTCACAAGTGTTTGATCTGCCAAGTGTTACCGAATGTAAAGTCAAGATTGTTGGCAAAGAGATTTCTGCATCTTTTTAAGACCAGTCCACGAAAAAATATCGAGGGGTGGAAGTTAGATCCCATTCATCAGATTATAGTGGATGTCTCCAAACAGCAAGCATATCGAGCACGCGCACATGCATTCAGAATGTTGTATGGCGATCCACTTGAGCAGTATGGCATGTTATGGGATAATGTGGAGGAAGTGAAGAGGACCAATCCGGGATCTACCTTAATTGTAGGGACTGATAATAGTGTTGGATTCCTGGTGTTTGACAGATTTTATGTATGCCTAGATGCATTGAAGAAGGGGTTTAATTATGGTTGCAAGCCAGTTATTGACATAGATGGATGTCATTTAAAGCGAACGAGAGTGTGTTGCTTACGGTTATTGGTGTCGACCCGAACAACAACATGTTCCCTATTGCTTGGGCAACCATAGATAAAGAGACCAGGGATTGTTGGGAATGGTTTCTAGAGTTGTTGAGAAAAGACTTGGGGATTGTTAAGGTTGCTGATTACATGATCATGTCTGATAAGCAAATGGACTAATACAAGCGGTTAACTCAATATTCTCTGGATGTGAACACATATTTTGCGTACGCCATCTGCATGGAAACTTTAAGAGTGCCGGGTTCATGGGTGAGGTGTACAAACAGGCTATGTGGAAGGCGACAAAATCCTTTAAGGAACAAGAATGGGCTGATGCTATAAATGAAATGGAGGCAGTCGACAGGTTGGCTAGTATGTGGTTTGCTGATAAACCTGCATATTAATGGAGTAAATCACAGTTTAGGACTCATCTGAAATGTGACATACTGTTGAATAATGGGTGTTTCAATGCATGTATTTTGGAAGCGAGGGGAATAGGTATATTGAGTATGATGGAGTGGTTGATGGAGTATACGATGAAAAGAATGCAGAAGAACCGAGAAAGGGCTCAAAAATGGACTAAGGAGGTATGACCTAAGATTAAGGCAATCATTGTGAATAACATGCAGAATATTACGGATGTTTATCCTGTCAAGTCTAGTGACAAGGACTTTGAGGTTCATTCCTACAGTATTGGAGGCAGGTACAAGGTAGATTTAAAGAACAGTAAATTTGGCTGTCGACATTGGGACTTGAGTGGCACCCCGTGCGCTTATGCACTCAAGGCTATTGGAGCATAGGGTCTTAAGGTGGAGAATTACGTACACAAATGCTATAGGATCGATGCATACAACAATGTTTACAGCCATGTTGTGATGCTTACGAATGGACAAAAATTATGGAAGAAGTCGGCTTTGCCGGCACCTCCTCCCCTCCGTTAGCAGTGACAAAGCAGGTTGGTAGACCTAAGGGTGGTGCAAGAAGGCCCGAGCCAGATGAGAGAGTCGTAAAAACAAAGAGAAAGTGTCGCGGTAAACCTATAGGGTGACCACCAACAGTAAATCAGGTAGTCTTAAGAAGATTCAAAGAACTTGCAAGTGCAAGTTTTTTGGTGAGGTGGGCCATAGCGCAAAGGGATGCAAGAAAAGAAGGAAGCAGTAAGTATAACCTTAATATAAACGAATGTATGAATGTAGACATGCTTTATTAATACATTTTCTCAATTAATGTGCTTATTTTTCGAGATGCAAATTGTCTAAGCAATTGCCCAGATGCCCGTGATGAGCCTAACCCCCATGCCCAGGAAGACAATGAGCTGGTGCGAGGAGCAGAGCAGTTGGACGAGGTATGTGCTGTTTAGACTTAATCAACAAAAGTTTTTATGAATGTATATTAATTTATATGTACTTATATGTCTATCAATCTCAATATATTACGTTAACTTGCAAACTGTGTTGAACAATGGTGGAGAGCCAGGAATGTTCAGTCAATTACCTACACAAGAGGCCATCGGTGATGACGTTGGTCCGTCACGTTAAAAGCTGCCTTTAAGGAGAAGCGGGAAGCAGAAGGGTAATGTACATTAATTTAGTATGTTTTTTGTTTTATGCAATTATGATGACTATATAAACTATTTTTTTGCATTATTTGGTTGTAGGCAAAATCAGCCCCTATGAAGAATTTAAATGCACCTTTCAAACCACCATCGACTACGAAATAGTCGGTTAAGAGGACATCAAGGAAATGTTAATTGAAGAAACTAGTGTATGTATGCTTTATTATCAGTTGACTATACTTTTGATTGGTTCATTATTAGCAGTTTTTAATAGTTGAAAATGTATACACAGGTTGGTTCAAAAACACCGGCAACAACTGCTCATTTCCCTTCATTTGCTGATATGCATCCCGACGAAACTCCCCCAACTAGAAGACCAGCCATTCTATCAAACCCTTCGACATTACAACAATTACTACAAGGTGACAGTGTTGGTAGTGTAGGCCAAATTGGAAGACCCTTAAACATCTATGGAAGCTCAATAAGAGTATCAATGGGTCAACGATTATCCGTTCCGAGTGGTTCTAAAGCTAGTGCGCCGAAAAAGGAAGCAAAGAAGTGAAAAATGGCTCGGTTTGACTACATATGTTGTGGTGGTGATGGCGTTATGCTATTTAACTTTCATCGTTGATTTTTGTGTGTGGTGACTTTTGGTATCCAACTTTAAACTTTGTGTTTGAATGTGGTTATGCATTTGCTGACTTTTGGTAGGTGTTCCACTTGGTTACATTTTGAATGGTGGAATTGGATGTGGATAACTTTTGGATCTTTTGTATGGACGTTTTGTGTTGATTTGAGTGAATGGTTGGTTATGAAAGTTTAATAGGTATTACGAGTTTTGTGCATAGATGGTTTGGATGGTTGTGTATATTTGTTAATGAGGTTTTTGATACCTTAACTTGCCACCATTTTTTTCAAACCTTAACTTGGCAGATCACAATTTTGGTACCCTAATTTGACAATTTTTTCAAGTTTGGTACTGGTGACAACAATTTCAAAATTTCGTCGTAATTTTCTATGTGAGGCTAAATTTGGGGGTTTTGGCCTCAACCAAACTCTCAACTCACCCACTTGCACCTTGGATTTTGTCTTTTTGTTATTTTTTAATTTTTTTTTCTTTCACGTGGCGTCCAAGATGGTAAATGGGAGAGTTGGGAGTTTGACTCGGATCAAAATCTCCAAATTTAGTCCCACGTGTTAAATTTCAGCATTATTTTGATATGGCCGTCGTTGGGGTGCCAAAATCGAAAAAATTGCCAAATTAGGGTACCAAAATCGTGATCTGCCAAGTTAAGGTATGAAAAAAGAAATGGTGTCAAGTTATGGTATCAAAAATGCAATTTTCCCCATACTTGTGTATATTCTAGGAAGTCACTAAAATTCTTAGTGGTTTGTTTCTTCTTGAAGAGGTGGTTTAGGGGAATATGCAAAATATGCTTGAGTATAGACTTGATAAAAATATAATAGTTGTACTTAGAGTGAACTACTTTCCAATGAAGAGGATATCAACTTCCATAGCTTATACTCATGTCAATTTAACAGTTAGTCCAGGGTACATACGCAATTACTTCAACTTTTGTACGTTGAACCTATTGTCCTATAGCTTATACTCTTGTCCATTTAACAGTTAGTCCTGCGTACATACGCAATTGCTTCAACGTTTCTACGTTGAACCTACTGTCCCATAGCTTATACTCATGTCCATTTAACAGTTAGTCCCGCGTATATATGCAATTACTTCAACATTTGTACGTTGAACCTACTGTCCCATTGCTTATACTCATGTCCTTTTAACAGTTAGTCCCGCGTACATACGCTATTACTTCAACATTTGTACGTTGAACCTACTGTCCAATGAACTAACCAAGACAACGCAACATAAACAAAATGCTAAAACAATGACATTCCTCACATGAATATTCCAATTCACGAACACCAATTCAACGCAAACTAGAACACCAATATTCCACATACACATCTAATTATCTATTTCATAAAAAATAACTGCAAATAACACAACTGCAATTACTACAATCACACAATTCAATTGACTTTTATACGCTACCATACTCTTCAACTGATTTTTGGCTCTATCAAGTCTTCTTATCGTCTTCTTCATATTCTCGTTCATCATTCTCATAGCATCTCTCAAGCTTCCAACTATGTCGTCAAATCACACACAATTTTCTTAATCTTCTCAACCTCATCTTGCAACTCATTCTTATGATTATTGTCTTCTTCTTATTCAGTTAACATGTCTTCCCAAAAGAAATAATCACATCCTTCTCCTCGATGTACAAACGATATAATCCGCAAGTTAATTTAAAAGACAACTAAAAAAGGGAGAAATATCATGAAACAATTAATAACTCTACACTACTACACAATTTTACATTTGCAGAAACTATTCTACCATATTCTGCTAAAATTCACAGAAACTATTCTAACATATACAAGATTTAATAATTCAACTTTAAATGCCAATTTGACGACTAAACACTAAACACTAAACCATCACTTTCAAAAACTAATGCAAAATTGAACACGAAATTGAATATAAATTCTCAATTCCAATAAACCCCAATACTAAAATTCAACAAATTACATACTACAATTACTACAAACTCAACAATATTCGAAATGCACAGAACCCGTGTAATACCTTGCTCCAGTAGTCGGGATATCCAGAATACTTTCTACCCTTGTTTTTTTTCGTCGTGGAGGTACCATATCACGCCAATTTTCCACAATTGCACCTATCGTTTGAGTGGCTTGACGAGGCTAAAGGCATTTCTTGGTGTGAAATCGAATCTAATTTGGGGAGCAACCACACAATTGAAGGCGAAATCCCCGATTTTTTAAAGTGAATTGGGTGCGGTTAGAAAGTTAGGGTTCTACGGGTTGCGGAAAATTGCGGATCGAGAGTTTTAGGGTTGGGTTTTTTGATTTCAGAATTTTGATAAATGTTGCAAAAGTTGTTTGTTTAACTTATGTTTATTTTTGCTGCTTTAAAAACGCGATTTCATTCTTTAAAAAAATAATTTTAATTCGTTTCGCACGCTTAACCCGAAAATGATAGAAATACCACCCATAAAAGTCAAAGTGTTGACTTCGTCGGAATTACGATCAAAATCGCTGACTCTGGCAAAAAGTCTCACTTTTGCAAATGGTGTCACATTGTGGGACTGTGAGGGTGACATGCCTCTTTGTGGGACTAATTTTAGAACTGTGACACTTTGTGGAACTAGTATTGCGAAATTCCCTCATTTTTGCCTCAATGGATTCCTGCATTTGCATGAAAGTGATGTGGGACAAAAGATCCATTGAGGGACACCCTTATTTAGAGATAAAATCATTTTTCATACCATAACTTGGCACGATTTTCATTTTCATACCTTAGTTTGGCACTTATCAATTTCCATACCATAAGTTGAACATTTTCTTCACATTTGGTACTTCGATGCCGAAACGTAAGTGCAATTGATTTAGAATATGTTGAGGTGTAAGGTTGGAATCGGTCTAAATTACTCTAAATCTCCAAATTTGATTTCATTGTATGTACATTGTACTTTTTCGGGGCCGAAGTATCCAATGTGATGAAATTGTCTAACTTATGGTATGCAAATTGATGAGTGACAAGTTAAGGTATGAAAATGAAAATTGTGCCAAGTTATGCTATGAAAAATGATTTTTCCCCCTTATTTACAAACTTTGTCATTTGATCCAATACAATCCAATTCGTATTTGAATTATCAAAAAGAAAATGCTATTACATAGTCCATCAAAGAAAAAAAAATGTTATTATAAGCAAAATTACACCACACCCACACACACACACACACACACACACATATATATATATAAAATAAATGGGAAGGATTTTGTTCGTTCATTTTTCATCCTTCCCATAGTGAGAATTTATATATTCACAATTCACTATTTTATCACCTACGGCTGTGTCTCTTACACTTATTGGGACCCACGATAGTCTCTCTCATAAGGCATAATTAATGTGTAGCAATCCTCTTCCCTTGTTTAATATTTACTTAATATATACTATATATAATTAAAGTTATTTGCTATTTATTCTGTTACACATATATCTACATCTTGTATGTGTTAAGCAAATTATTTTATTTAAATATATTATTTTGGCGCATTAAGACATTCTTACATTCTAAATATTTGAGAAAAATGTTTTATTGAGTGTTTGAATCGTATAAGAAAAGAAAATAAACAAGTAAAAAATAGTCATAAATCATAATCATAACAAGAAAGAAAATAAATTCCTCCATCAATATGACCTGAATTTCTGAATCAATAAAAATGTTAAATAATAGTAAACAAAAAAATCTAAATCTGAAAACTCACTACTGTCATCCATCCTTATAAATTACAAGCAATGCAAGAGTGTGAATACTTATGAAAATTTTATAATTCATAACAGAATAAAAGTTAGTATTGTTGTTGAGGGTCGAAAGTATTTATTAGCAGCTTAATAAGTTCAATTTAATATAATAACTTGAAACTTCCTGTAACTTCTTTTTTTATCATAATAATTCTGGCCATCAAATGTTAGAACCCTATATTAGATTAACTTATTTTGAAACTATAATTTTAATACTTTTTATATTTTTAGTTAGTCATATAGTAGTTTCTAAAATCATTTAAAGTATTTAATTTTAATTTTTGTAACATCAAAGATTATTTTTATAAATATACCAAACTTTAGGGGCGTAAGTATAATAAGTATAATTTATCATAACTTACACCCAAACAACCCTTAAATTGTAAAGGAAGTTATATGTAAGGTTTCAAACCTCAAGGGAGGTCATTATAATTTCTCAAACCACAGGGGAGGTATCTGTAATTACACCAAACTTCAGAGGGTGTAGCTGTAAATATTCCTAAATTATAACCCACATAACATAGTCCCACTATAATACATTAGACAATTAAGTCTTCTTAATATCAATAAATCTTTATGATTTTTCTTGCTCCTCCATTTCTTTACAAATATAAAAACTATAGATGTATGGGACTGAGTTTGGACGAGTTGTATTCAAAATTATGATAATATCTAAATTTTGCGAGTTACCAATTTATGAATTCGAAAAGACGGAGTTATAAAATAAACCACCACTAGTGCAAATTTAACTCTTCATATGTTAGCCGGTGAACACCCCTAGAACTAAACCCTTTAAAAAAAAAGACACATGTTTTGGTACGGAAGTTGAGCTCATAAGTTTTTACCTCGACGATAAGCCCCAAAATAAAAGAAAAATCCCGCTGTGTGGTAAATACATACATACATACATATACATATCCATTCGGCCGTAGTTGCTCGACGGAGAAAATTATCTGCACCAACGCCGCAAGCCGAAGCACAGGTCTCTATGTTTATTATTGTACAGATCCATTTAGCTTCTTTGCTTTCAAAATTGGACCTTAGGGTTTCGTTATTTCTGAATCTCGCGCCATCCATTGTTACTACTATAATTGCATTCTTTCTTTTGGCTCTTGTGAATTACTCGCTTGTTTTGTTGAAATCACTCGATTCCTTATCAAATTTGATGTTCTAAAATTGGAGATTTAATCTCTCGAGTAGTAGCTTGTAAATCTTATTTGGTCTTGTTCCTCAATACCTGTTCTTGACGTACTCTCTTTCGGAGGGGTAATTTTTGAGAAATGTGGAAAGAGGGATATTTGATGCTGTGTGTGTTTATTAAATTGGATGGCGTGTAGAATTTTGGCAATAGGTGGTGTGTTGGAATTGAGTGTGTTTACGGAAGATTCAAGCGGGCGTTTGAGGTGGATTGATGGGTGTTATTGGTGTGTGGTTGAACAGGGAAGTTGGAGAAGCTGTGCTGGTGGTTTAAGTAGGTCTAAGCATGAGTACTCGCAGCAGAAGCAGAAGCAGGAGCAGGAGTTGGAGTAGAAATAGAAGCCGTAGCCGGAGCAGGAGTCCAAGAGGTCGTATGAGACACTCTGAACGCAATTCTTATCGTGATGCTCCTCGTAGGAGGGAGGCACGTCGGGGTTTCAGGTTACTTTGTTAAATTTTGTCCCAAGTCGTCACCTTTTCACTGTGGAGTTTGGTTATGGGGGGCACGAGTTATGCCTTAGTTGTACTCTAATAGAATTCACTAAACTTTTTTTTTTATCAGCAAATAAAACATTTTATTAAAAAACTTAGTACCAGCAGTACTCAAACAACATTACACAGCAGTAATCACTCCATTACAGAATTGCAGATTAAACAGAAATCTTACACACCCCCAAAGCAAATTCTAGGATTATTGACCCAATCAAAGAACGAGTAAATGAATCCTTTTGTTTGAACTTTTTACCAATACCATAGTCTCATCTGAATTGTATGTGTTGCTTTCCTCAGTTTTCACATTATTACGTGACGAACATCCGGTTCAGATTGAGATTCTTTTTAGTGGTTAAAGTAACAACAATGTGATTTAGCTTGCATGTATGGCTCGGTTGATGTTGCATTCTGGTATTACTGTTTAGTCAATATTCAGACTCCTGTATTCAACTGGTGCGTAGCATGTTTTCTTTTATAACTTTTGCAATTGACTTTGAGCTACCAGGGCCATAGTTGTAATACCATCAGTCACAACCAATCCATACAATTGCTTATGGGACTCTAATGAAACATGTACAATGTTTTATTTGCTAGATTTCTCTATGATAGGTGGAAACACGAATGTTGCTTGTTTAATTATGTTTAACCTTGTAGTGGGCGTACACAACAAGGAAAAATAGGAATTTGATGGAGCAAAGTAGCAAAAACCTTGTGCTAACTTTGAATTACACTAAGAAATCTCCTTTATGAAAGTGGGCTCTTTTGTCATTCCTGTTCATGATAACCTTCAATCTTTTCTGCTATTACTTATATGCATCCAAGATTGATTCTCTAAGAAGCCTTTTAGATATGTTTCAACCAAATTATCAGCTTTTATGCTGCAGAAAAAGTTGTTCCTGATGGAAAACTGAAACTATTTGCTTGTTTAACCTTAGAAAAAGTTAGTCCTGTTGTAGTAGCATTACGTTGCGGTTAGTGAAACAATTTTTGATAATCAATTGTTGTCTTCGTTAGAACATTAACATGGTAGAGTTGTTGTATCAATCTGTATAAAAATTATCAATATTTCGTGAAGGGTGATGGTAATGGTAATGTTTCTTGCAGCAACTTGAAAGCTACTTTTGGAATTATGTCTGTTAAAAAATGAGTGGGTGCCATATTGATTTTTGTTCAGTGGGAAGGTAGTGAGAATACTCCATAGCAAAAAGTGCAGTGTGTGCTTTGTGTACTGAGAAACCAAAGATAAGCAAATAAAGAAAGATATGAGGGCCCTATCATAGCATATGAAGAAAAGACAGGAGTGGGGCCGTGATATGTTCTATGTTTTAATCTTGCCTGTTCCATTCTTGTCTAATGCATGCAAATATTCCTTAATAATCTGGTTTGGATGTTATAGTTTCTTTAGAGAGTCTTGACTTGAAACTCTTACACTGGTCTGTAGGTCGCTCTCTCTCTCTCTCTCTCTCTCTCTCTCTCTCTCTCTCTTTTTCTCTCTCTCTCTCTCCGTGTGTGTGTGCGCTCGCACGCCTGTGCATCTATCTGCTTGCGTATGTATCGTTGATTAGAACTGGGGTTTGCCTCTGTATTCCATGGAACTTCTCTGTGTATCGTTAAGCAACCTGGAGGAAGTATTTGTGGCAATTCAGTGTTTCCTTTGAGAAATCTTGTTTTCGATGTGTCTGTAAGCCTAAAAAGAGGTGTCAAATGGATGAGTTGTATCGTAAATGAATGGGTTTTATGGGTTGTTGTACATGGGTTAGTGATAATGAGAAATGGTTTCAAAATCATCCATCCTTTTACAGCCAGTTTTAACAAGTTATCAGGTTCTGTGATTAATGGGTTGGGACCGCCCATTAAACCATTAACAACCGATTAATATTTGCATATAAGCATCAAGGAATTGAAGCTAAAATATTTGAACTTTTATCTATATAATAATAATATTTCACCCAACCTTAATTTTGTTATATTTATATTAGATGAGTAAATTTAGAAATTTAAAGTATGAAAAATAATTTATTGGACAGATATGAAGTTGTTTAACATTTTTTATGATTTATAAAATATGATAAATTCTTAAATTTAATTAAGTTTATTAAATAAAAAATATTTGTGAAAAACAAGTATCATTAACCACTCCATTCTCTGATAATGTAGACCTACCCTTATATCAGTATTATGTTTAGCTACGGTGTGATGTGTGTGCACTTGTTTGTGGTTAGTGCGCCACCCCACTCTTATTTTGTAAGCACTCGTTTTATATTATGGCTTTATTCCTACGGTGTGATGTGTGTGTGTGTGTTATACACCTTTTCATATATATAATCCGATTTACATGTTTATTTCATATAACAAGATAAAAGTTAATTGTGAAAATGTTGATAATTCTTTTTTTTACTTTTCTTAACGGGTATCTGCGGATCAACCATTTAGATTTTAACTTTTCAGTGGGTCGCTCATTTTGACGTGTTAAAAAATGATTGAACCCAAACCCATATAACATTAACAGTTAGACGTGTTGATGGTTTTGAGTTGAGATTGCCAACTCCTTGTAAAATTGATGATTGGGAGTCATGAGTTGTGGCCTCTGATATTTACCATTTTTCATATGAAAAAAGTTCTTTGATGTATAAGTCATTTGTTGGATCCTGACACATTCGGTGGAATTTGTGTAGCCAAAATAACTTGTGTAACAACTGCAAGCGGCCAGGTCATTTTGCCAGAGAATGCCCTAATGTGGCTGTTTGTAACAACTGTAATCTTCCTGGGTAAGGAACTCCACGTTACTGCCAAGCGCCATTGCCTTGTGCTCTCAAATGCCAAATTTATTTATTATCAAACTTATAACCAATGCTTCTCTATTTTTTTTCCAGACACATTGCGTCCGAGTGTAGTTCACAGGCTTTGTGTTATAATTGCCGCGAACCAGGGCATACAGCCAGCAACTGCCCCAATGAAGGTCTCTGTCATACTTGTGGGAAGGCTGGTCATCGAGCCAGGGAGTGCCCAACAACGGGGCTGCCACCTGGTGACGTGAGGTTGTGCAACAATTGCTTTAAGCCTGGTCATTTTGCAGCTGAATGCACAAATGATAAGGCGTGCAAGAACTGTAGAAAGACTGGCCATATTGCTCGTGATTGTCAGAATGACCCAGTTTGCAATTTGTGCAACATCGTTGGGCATGTGGCTAGGCAATGTCCAAAGAGTGATGCTCTTGGGGAGAGAGGCAGCAGCGGCCATGGTGCGGGTCGGTTTGGTGGTGGTTTCAGAGATGTAATGTGTCGAAGCTGCAATCAGTTTGGCCACATGAGCAGGGATTGTGTGGAAATGCTCATCTGCCGCAACTGTGGTGGACGAGGTCACATGGCCTTTGAATGCCCATCTGGTAGATTTATGGATCGGTGGCCTCCACGCAGGTACTAAGTTTACTGATTACTGGTGGTCCGAGAATCAAGTAAAGGGTGACATTACCGTTTGGATTTATCTTGGGTTTCTTGTTGGTAATTTTTGGTTGAGAATTTAAGCGTGCTGGTTATGTTTGGTGGACAAAGTTCTTTTTCGTGTAGCCTTCTTGATGCAAGACTGGAGTCAACTCGTAGAAGCTTGGGGATTGTTTGAGTTATGATTCTGCAAACTTCCTTGCATTTCTTGTTTTAGACTTTTATCAAATAATATCTTTGTTGAGTGTGAGGCCTTAAATTGGTTAAATAGTTGATGCAGCTTCATCTTTCTTGAGTTATAGGCTAGTTAAATGTCTCAACTTGACTAAGTTAGATGTCTCCATGTTTGGAATTGTGAAATCATACATCTCGAATTGTTGTTTTAATTTCCTTTACTTATTACAGCTTGCTTTGTACCCTTTGATTCATAAAGTTTGTATTGTGTACACTGAATTTAAATTGACCTAATGGTCTTTTATGCTTTTGTCAGAGTTTTCAGGGGATGTTCTTACCTGCCCTCAATGGTAGAAAACATCCCCCTCACATGTGGTGGGCCCCACATCAGTGTGGGGCCCACCACATGTGAGGGGGATGTTTTCTACCATTGAGGGCAGGTAAGTATTTCACAGATGTGGTGACACAAAGTCGCGATGATATATTGCACTTAAAAATACATTTCAACAATATGTATTTATTTTGAATGTTAACAGCATAATCAAAAAGAATGAACTACTATCAACTTTTAAGACAGTTGTATACATAAAAAGTATGGATCGAACTTCCAGTTAATTAATAATTAGAAACTTCTTGAGAACTTTTTAAGTTTTGGAGATTCTTTGGGAAAGAGAAGAATAAATGAACTACTGTAATAAACTTAAAAAGTATCTTCAAATATAGTTTGGAAGTTGAAAATTATAATATTTCTGTTTTACTCCCGGAAATGTTTAGATCCTTTAATTAATGACAAAAGGCAACCTTTCTAACTTTCCTAAACCTTTCGTTTTGACGCATTAAAGTCACTTTTCATCCACGGAACTAAAAAACAAACTTTTGGTGGGTGGGTATCTATGATGTACGGACACGACAAATAGCAACATAGATTTTTTAAAATTAGAATAGACGACATATTTGAGACACAATTGTGATTTTTTAATTATAATATATAGGGTTTTTGGCAAAAAGTCCCCCTGTGTTATACAAAACAGGCAAGAGGTCCCTCTGTAAAATAAAAAGAAGCAAGAAATCCCTCTTTTTTTTTTTTGAAGTAAACAAGATATTATAATCAAAGAGAGTGACCAATAGAGTCACAATAATTCATTACAGAAAACCGCCATCACAAAGACAAGTAATTGGCAAATTAACAGCTGTAAATACATTGCTCCAATTGTTCAAAATAAGCCCACGTGCGAGGTTGTGCGCCGCTTTGTTAGCATTCCTATTCGTATGCTTGAATCGCCATCTGGGCCAAAATTTCCAAAATTTCCGGATAACAATCACCAATGGTTTGATGTGCCATGGAATTTCACCATGGAAGTCAACAATGGCATCAACAAGGTTGAGACTATCCGATTCAAAAATAGCGTGCTGGATACTAGACACACTTAAACATTGACATGCTTGGAGAAGTGCCAACGCTTCTGCAACAAGGGGATTCATGTAGAGCTTGGATTTTGCCGCAGCAAAGAGTACGGAGCTATTTGAGTTTCTGATGAGAAAGGTTGTACTAGCTTTGTCCTTGAAGAAAGCAGCGTCACAATTGGCCTTGAGTCAATTATTTGGTGGCCGAATCCAGACAACCAAGGTAGAGAGGGAGGCTGTGGTTTTTTTTTCTCTTTTTGAGTCCTCCAATGCTCCGTTGTTTTCGGTTCCACCACTTGAAGAAAATCCTCTAATGTAAGAGGAGGTTTACCATGAGTGGTTGCATTTCTGTTTAACCACAGGAGTTCGCTAAAACACAAAAAGAAATAAGAAATTCATCTCTCAAATTAACGCAAGTAAATAAAGTCCCTGAATTGCGAAGTATCATGATCAGTCACTCTTTAATAGTCCAATCCTTAAAAGGTCTAAGGTTGAACTGCCAATGAGAAAGGCTCCAGACTTGAGTTGCAAATGGGCAGCTAAGAAACAGATGCTCCATTGATTCCTCATTCAAATTGCAAACTGTACAAGAAGTGTCGGAGACAGAGAAAATTCTCTTGAGACGAGAGCGAGAAGGGAAGATATCATGGATTAATTTCCAAAGGAAATTCTTGTGCCGGTTGTGAATACGAGTTGTCCGAATATTTTTAAAAAGAAACGAATCCACCTCGTTGACAATAGTAAACCGACGAGCTTGATCCGTCAGGTAAGCGCATTCGGAAGAGAAATTCCCTGACTTTGAGGGGATCCAAAGCGGTTGGGTACTCAAATTTTCAGCATAAATCTGAATTTTCAGTATAGCATCAGAATTGTTTTTATCAAATATCAGATTAAGTTTGTTTTCATCCCAAGAAAGAGTCAACTGGTTAATGAAACTTTTCACCAGGTAATGATTGATAAGATTGGAATTATTTGGATTCTGGGGCTTGGGAATGAATCCAGGAATACTCGGTATCCAAGGCTGCTCAAAGGTTGTGATTCTAGAGTCAATGCAAACATGGTAGCAAATTCCTTTCGAGAGGAGATCACGAGAGTTAAGGATGTCTTTCCAAATCCAAAGAAGATTGGAAAGCATTAGATTTAGCTTCAAAAAGATTGCAAGAACGGAGGTATTTAGCCTTGGTTGGTAATGATTTTCCAAGCAAGTTTAGCAACAAAAACTTTGTTAAAATCGGCAATACGTCTTAACCCCAAACCACCAAAAGGTTTAGGTTTGCAAATGTTATCCCAAGCAATAAGAGGAAGGAAATTACCATTATCATTCTCACCCCACCGAAATCTACGAAACATACTATCAAGTTTGGCACAAAGCTCTTTAGGGAGCAAAAAAGTGGATATTTGATAAACGGGTGTGGATTGAGCCACAGATTTAATAAGGACCGTACGACCAACTTGAAAAAGATTAATACATTTCCAATTAGACAAATTATACTGCAATTTAGTGCTAAGGTTGGAGAAAGCTTCTTTGCAAGATTGATTTTTACAAAAAGGTAATCCAAGATGCAAAGCTTTATGACCACAAGAGAGCATGCCAAACAGGTCAAGAATGTCCTGTTTATCATTAAGAGGCGTGTTATTACTCAAATGAATAAAAGACTTAGTTTTGTTAATAATTTGGCTGGACCAAGAGCAAAATAGGTCCAAACAGTCCTTAATAACATTAGCTTTAGATAAAGAGGCTTTGCCATAAATGACAAGATCGTCAACATACATCAAGTGGGAAATGGGGGGACAAGTTCTAGAAACCTTAATGCCCTTGAGGATACCACAACTTTCTTTTTTGAAGATAATACGAGAGAGTACCTCAGAATAAATCACAAAGAGATAAGGTGAAAGGGGGTCACCTTGTCTAATACCTCTAGAAGGTTCAATAATGCCAAAAATAGCACCATTAACCAAAATAGAGAAACTAGGAGTAGAGATACAAGCAAAAATCCAATTACCAAATCTATCATCAAAACCTAAAAGGGACAGAATTTTGGCTAGGAGATTCCACTCCACTCTATCAAAGGCTTTAACAAGATCAATTTTCATAGCCATATAGCCATTATTTCCTTTACGGTGGTGGATATAGTTCATAAGCTCATGGGAAATAATACTATTATCATTGATATGTCTCCCTTTGATGAAAGCAGATTGAGACACAGAAATAAACCGATCCAAATAAATTTTGAGCCTATTAGCAATGATTTTGGAAGAAATTTTATAAGAAATATTGCACAGGCTAATAGGCCTAAAATCTTCCACATGGCAGACATTTGTTTTCTTTGGAATAAGAGTGATGTGGTTATGGTTGAAAGTTTTGAACATCCTGCCTGTTTTAAAAAAGTCTTGAACGGCAGTAATGAGAGAGGTGCTAATAGTGCCCAAAAAAGACTTATAAAAATTCACTGGAAAACCATCAGGATCCGGACTCTTATCAGAACTCATAGAAAAAAGATTTCTATGAGTTCCCAAAGAGTCATCAATAAAATCAATTCTATTAAAGCGATTGTGAAGAATGGCTTTAAGATGGAAATACCTAGTATTGGCATCCCCATATTTAAGCCATTATCACGGGAGCGTTGCCTCCAATAAGAATTAAGATGATTGTGCCATAAATCAAGAGACTCTTGACGCTGTTTGTCCTTCTTATATTAGCAGGAGTTTGAGGGCCAGAATGCAAAGCACTAATATTCCTAGAAATATTATCCATATTGATTCTAACTTTGCCAAAATAGTTTATGTTCCAAAAAATCAAAGCCTTTTTTTGCTGAAATAGTTTTAGAATGCAGTAAAAAGGGGGGGGGGGGGGGGGGGGAGGGGGGGCATGTTAACATAATTCATGCATTCTCAACTACATCAGCACAATTAGGGTCAGAGAACCACATATTTTCAAACCTGAAGGGCTTTCTCCCTTTTGGTTGGTGAATTTGGGTCTCAAGCATAATTAGACAGTGGTTGGAGGCAATCGCCATCAAGTGGGTGATTTGAGATGAGGGGAGCAGCAAGCACCAGGCCGCATTTGCCACTCCCCTGTCAATTCTCTACTGGATATTGTGCTCATTCTTTTGTCCATTGTTCCAAGTAAAATCGTAACCTACGAATCCAAGGTCAAAAAGTGAGTTACAGTTAAGATCATTACAAAGGGTATGCTTAGAAGAACTAGCAAAAGAGCGACCCCCTGTTTTTTTCGACAGATTGCGAATATCATTGAAATCGCCAATAAAAACCCACGATAAAGGCGATGAATTAGGAATAGCATCCATATGATTCCAGAATTCAATTTTAGCAGCCGCATAAGGCGGAGTAGATTCCGGTGAGCTGCCAATCCGAATAACCAAACGAACTAATCACCGAGTTAATCAAGAAATTGTTGCTGCGAGTAACAGTGAGCTTTATGTTGTCATTCCAGGCTAAACAGAGACCGCCTGAAGTACCAACTGGAGGAACCATGAAATTGTAAGAGAACAAGAGTTGAGAGTAGAAGAGAGGAGATAGAGGTTGGAAGTTTTAATCTCAGACAGAAAAATTAAATCGGGACGAACGTTGTGAATGAACATTCGCAAAGCCTGAATTGCTCGGGGCTTGGCAAGCCCCTGGCAATTCCAGGCCAGAATAATCATAGAGGAACTAAGCATTCAACCCCTCATTAATCGAGGGATCTCCAATGTTTGCGTCAACTTCATTAGACAGAGCAACTAAATCAATTTCGAGGGGCGTGGTTTCTTGAGATAGAAGGGCTTTTGGTTTTGATCCAGTAAGGAATTTTTTCAGCTTTCTAGGTTCGGAGACAACGGCTAAGCTCGTGTCATCTGCTTGGCGAGACCTCTTAAGTTGAGCGGAATCACTGTTAGAAGAAGGCAGAGAAATTTCAGATTTGTGGAGGTTAGAAGGCGTATCACTTGAGATGGGAAAATTTAAATTGGGTTAATCTTGCTGATAGTAGGCTCAGATGGGTTAATTTGATGAGGTTGTACGAGTTGGGTAGGAGCAGTGGGCTTATTGGTAGTGATATGTAACCGGTCCAGTTGAGAGATATTAATGGAAATCTGTTTTGGGTTGTTATGATTAGTGGGGCTAGTTGGGCCAGGTAAAGGTTTTGGGCTTATTGGGCTAGGTGAGACTGAATCTTCAGTCATGGGTTCAGAAATCGGGTTTAGGGAGAGTGTGGGCTGATGGGTATTGGGCTTGGTTAGAGAGGGGCTAAAGGGTGGGTTACGGGCCTGGAGGCCCTTTGGGGAATGGCTAGGGTTGAAGAAAAGGTTTTCGACCAGCAGTGATTCCGCCTTGAGCCATAGGCCGCGCCGCGGCAGCGATTGGAGATCATTCGGCTTTTTCTTGCAACCGGTAAAGCGGTGTCAAAGTAAACCACATGTGAAACAAAACTCCCCTACTCTTTCTAGTCTGATTTCGACACTACTACTTTTTCCCTCCACAGTTGTGAACGACAGCCGGTCTGGCAGAGGCTGAGAGATGTCAAGTTCGATCCAGATCTAAAAAGATCTCCTCCACCTCGCTCCCGATCCTGAGTCTTCCATGTCCAGAAATCTTCCAACAGAGTTCCCAATGAGCTCTGCATTCTGGCGGTTGATCGACGGAACCGACAAGTGTGCAACTTGACACCAGAAGTTGCAGGTACTGAGATCAATCTCAAATAGCGCCATATCTGGGGGCAACCGTTTGATAATGATCAGATGGTCTCCCAAAGTCCACGAAAGTTTCAGCACTTTTTTGAGATCCGATTCCAGGTCAAAAACACAGGCAAAGAGATTTTGAGACTCGGGAATAATGGTGGTAAAACAGACTTTTCTAGAGGGGTTCCAAGCTTTGGTGATTGTGGATTTGAAACCATTATGATTTAGGGGATTGTTAGTGTATATTTTAGTAAATAAGGTATATTCATTGATTTCAGGTTGGGCTGAGGGAGTTTTGACTTCACTAGGGCAATTGAGGCTTGTTTCTTTGAAACTTTTAGCAAGATTGTTGTGATCTTTCGTGGTAAGGAAAGAGAAATTGAGTGAAGAAGATGGGTAAACCCACTGTGGCGGAAACACCAGAAACCCTAGAAGGGAGCACAATTTTCTAGTGAGAGAAAATGTGCAGAATTCCAAATATAGTTACCACGTGTTTCTTATTTGATTAAGCAAGAAACCCCTCTGTGTATTATAAATAAGTACCAAATTACCCTCTTTTGTAGGAGAGTGTGTCACACTCGCGCAATGTGAGAGTTGGCATGCATATTTGTTTACAAATGACTTTTCAACCCTAATAGCTAAGAAAACCCTCAAGTTATACTTAATAGACAAATTTCTCCATATATTTTACTTTTTCAAATGATGTACATGGCATCGACAAGTAAGTTGTTATTATAATAATATTTGCTATAGAATTTCCACTATGTAACTAAATTTCATCTTAATCATGGCCACTTTAGGAATTTGATTTTTTTTTTTTTCGTTGCAAGCCACACTTTGACTTTGAAAGCTTCCCTTAATATTGGAGTTTGGTTCAAGAAGTATTGCAAACAATCAAATCTGGTACAGTTTTGTCGTCTTATGGCAGATAATGTGCAATTATTTTCCCCTGAACTATTAGCTTGATTTAATGAAGTTATAATTTATTGGCTTGATCTTGTTTCTTTGCCTTTAGGGTAAATCTAAATTGTTATTGATTCAAAAAAAGTTATGCGCCATCATGTTATCTGAATCCCAATATAATATGTAGGCTTAAAATAACAACATTTTTACCTAAGCATGATAGATCTTAGGCTTGCGATTATTTGTTTATTTAGAAAAAAAAAAAAAAAAGTAGAACAAAGCGAGCGTTGTGACACTTAAGGTGTATTTGTTTTCGGTTTTAATTATGAAGTTAATATATTTAACTCATTACTGATACCAATTTATAGCCATATCTAATATATTAAATGTATATACTTACACGTACACATGGATATTCAGGCTTGTACACATTTATAATTAAATTATTAATTTAAAGCTTTAAATATAATCATTAATATACAATAATATAAAAGAGGGTAATTTGCTACTTATTAATATTAATCTAAACGAGATAATCTCAAAACAAACTAAAATTAAATAAAAATGAATTACACGTAGAAACTTGCACAATTATCCAGAGGAGCTAAGCTCCAAAGATGATAATTAGGATTAAAACATAGATAATGAAAATAAATAAATGAGAATAGGGGAACTTGAGAGAGATCCATCTCTAAACTATGGTTTGTGTTTGAGTTGGACAAAGATTCATAAAGGAATTATTTATCCAAGGTTAATTTAGTCTTTTTAGATGAAAATACATGAAAAAAAACGAAGGAAGGGACAGTGTGCTAGTATTTTCGTAACACAGATTTTTTTTTTTTTTTTTTTTGCCTCTTTTGATTTCATAGGGGGGTTTGTTGCCTGTTTTACACGACAAAAAGGGGATTTTTCGCTAGTAAATACAATTAAAATCTGCACAGATAACATTGTTAAGTCCAAATATAGAATTTAATCCAAACATATTAAAGCAAGCAACAAACTACTAAAAGTCCAATTAAAATAACCATTAAAATTTAGGTTATAAATCTCAAGTACCAAACACAAAGTCACAAAGACAAGCCAAATTACAAAACAAAGTTTTAATTACAATACTCAAATTAAATATTTTAATCGGATTTTAGTGCCATGATATGAAGAAAAAACGAATCTTTTATGCCCACCGCTGTTGTTCGCACATAAGAGAAATGCAGTAAGCTTCTTCGTGGGATTTCATCGAGAAAATAAGTGATCTTTTATGTTTTTTTGCTACTTAGTTATTTGACTTTTTAAGTATTAATATTTGACCCCTCCAATATCTAGTTTATCTATATATTCTAAAAAGTTCTAACTAAATATAAACTTGAAAACTACAAAAAAACCAGCTTAAAACGTGTTTGGACGTACATCGTGTCGGACAAGATTGAAGGACGTGTCTGTTTTTCTTTTTCTTTTATTTATTAAGACGTCACGTAGCATGTTTGACAAGTGTCGCAGGCGTATTGATATCGTGTCGGTATTCGATACGTGTCAGACATTGCATTAAAAGATTTTTCGAAGTGTCGGTGCATCATAGGTGGGTACTCGCAGCAATTCTAGAAACTATTTTAGTACCCAAACTTCATGAGCTCAACCAATACCGAATCTTTAGGAACAAATTGGGTCATAGAGCCTTTAAGCCATCACTTAGGCTTCTGAAGGTTAGTGTAATATTAGAAACCTCTCACTTAGTGTAATATCCAGCAAGGCTGCTTTCCCCGCTAACCCTTCTCGCTAAGGAAAGAAGTCCAATAGCAGCTGATCTTAGCTTTGAGCACTTAGTCCTTTCTCAGCTACCTTTGATGATTCAATAATATTATAAACCTCTCACTTAGTTTATTTTTCCCGACTTTGAAAGCAAATGCTAATTACTTCATGGTACACCAACAAATGTCTACTAGCAAACAGAATAAATTTCTCTTACTGCATCTTTTCAATCTTTTTGACTAAATACTAATTTTAACATTTCTACATGCAGTATTTATCATCTTGAAATAAACAATCGTTGCTTCGACCATTTCATGGAGTAATCGAATGGTTAACGTGGAAAAGACCAATCACAATCCATTAACCCTTACATAATCCAAGTACAATATCCATAGTAAAATTCATCGTCTTACACACATAAAGATACATAGCTAGAGCACGCCAACATATTTCATGGTTTTCTTCAGCACAACAACATTAATTAATTAGCACAACATCTTAAGTTCTTCAAACTCCATTAAACACATTAACAACGACGACCTATAACATATATCGGTCATACGATTAATTCTACTCAAGCAGAGCAAAAGTTGTGAGGTCGGAGCCCCCTCCACTGTGAAGAGTAGGATGATGATTATTCGGGAGGCGCTGCAGGGCGATTATGCGAGGTCCTCCGTTCGGGAAACCAAGAACAGAATTATAATCACCTTCATTCTCAACCAATCCAAAGTGTGGATCCTCTCTCCTTGCATCCTACAAATTAAACATCATTATATCATGTCATATAAAAGCTGGTATTAACTTGGACATTCTTGAAAAATACAATTATAGTTTCTTTTCTCAAATCTCAATCGTATAATTGGGTCGTTACGCTCCTTACTAGATTAATCGAAGAGAAGATATATTAATAAGGAACACGGTTTTTATTAGAAGTAAATCATTAGAAGAAGACGGAACAATGGTACTGAAAAAGGGGTGATTAATTAAGGAAAAGACGCTTACAAATTCAAGCACCAGGTTTCTGTGTATTTCTTCGACATTCCTAACCTGCGTAAATAAACAAGAAACCGTATCCAAAATGAGACAAGTATCAATCAAACAGAAAAGGTAAAGAAAATTAGAGGAGGCTTGCATATACTATTACCTTTTTCTTGCTGGTGTCTATCTGGTTGCTAATGACTTTGTACTGTTACGATCGAAGCGTTGTAGTTAGTATGGTCGTAGTATACAAAAATCTATAGAACTCACAACCTCAATCAAGATGAAGAGGCAAACATCTAAATGAATTAAAGATACATGTGTATGAATCGCAGATGACACATGTAGAGAGGATTTGTAAAACAAATAAAATGCATGATTCACATATATGGATATTTGTTGTTCTAGCATCAAGGCCATGGATAAATACTTGCTCATAAACTAGGCTTAACAAAATCTAAAACTTATGTTGGTCATATTTGGATAGATAGATGCTAAGAGATTCTTGAAAAAGCTAAAATTAATGAAGTATCTTTAGCTGTACTATCTAGTTTTATCTACTGGGCAAACTAAGAAATGCTTACAAAACCCACAGAGATTCTGAACTAATAGTAGCTATAGGTGCCAGGCTTTTGTTTTCTTCCTAGGATATATACCTCTTCAATATTGCCTTTATAGTCTGTCACAGTCTATAAGTTTTACTAAATTTGATTGTTAAGTTTTTATCATCTATATCATTTCAACAAATATTTTATGAGTTTGACAACGAATCATTTTAACTTATGCACAAAGTTTCAGATTTTACCATCTTTATGAATGACATATAATTTCTTATGATATCTTCTCAGTATTTTTTTCTTTCCCGTGAACTGTTAAATTCAATCTTATTTTTTTCTCATTTATGAATATACAAAATTGGATATGTACAAAAAAGTCATTGCTTCAATTACCTTAAGTTCGACCAGGATGAGATAAAAAAATGAAAATAATTGAAAACCCTAGATATATATAGAGTATTAATTTTGTTGGCAAGGAAAGAAAGTAAAAGTAAATAAAACCTTTCTTTCACGAATGAGCTTGAGAGAGTTATCCATGTCTTCAATAAGATTAACAATTTGCTCGTACCCCAGATCATTCAAGCTCTCACCCATCCTTTGCCTGCAAATTAAAGTTATAGAATATTTTCTCTTTTTAAATGGAAGTTATTTAAAGTTAAACCCCATTTTCTTAGATATTTTAACATAAACAAATAGATTACTTTAACTATTACTAAATAATTATGTAACAAATTTATGTACCTGATCTCCCTCCTAAGGTTCCTGTTGACCTCATTCAGCTTCTTCAAGTGCTCTTGCATTTTCTGCAAACATATAATTTCACCACAAGAATATATATATATATATATATATATATCTATAACGTTTCACTAAATATTTAATTAATAGATCTGAAGGTAAAAAGTAGAAATTACCTCATAGTGTGAGCTCCATAGATCAACTCCAACAGCCTTTTGATACTGATCGAACAGCTGTTTTGTCCTGCAATTAAAAAAAAAAAAGAAGATGATTTTAATTTATATTTTGAGAGAGGCTAACAAGATATATAATTAAAGATGTTACAAGTAAGTACGTACATAGGTAGGGTTATATATAATAAGTTGTTAAATAAAGAATTAAAGATGTACGTACGCTGTTGTAGGGCTGATGTACTCATGAAGCTTCTGAGTACTTGAGATCATAATAATCGAAACTTTGGCGTCACAAAGAACAGATAGCTCGTGTGCTTTCTTGAACAAACCATTTCTTCTCTTGGAGTAGGTGACCTGCCTGTTCGTTTGGTTCTCTATTCTCTTGATCTGGATCTTCCCTCGAGCCATCGAACCACTGCTCTTGCTTTCTTCTTCCAGCTTTTCTTTCTTTCTCTCTCTAGATCTTCCTGTCTTGATAAGATTTTGAGATGTGTAAGTAAGTACAGATATGAAGAAGTAATGAGGAGAAGAGATATATATCTCTATTGTTTGTATACTTGTTGTGCGGTACTATTAGAGATGAAAGGGAAAAGTATTTTTAGTGGTAGGTATATATGTTGCAATATGATTATATTGATGTCAAATTTGTTATGTAGTCACATGTTAAAGTTTTGTTCACAAGTTGTGAGTTCAACATTTATTAGCTCTAACTCTAGCTAGCTATGTGATGTACTAGTAGAACAAGATGCTCTAAAGTTTGAAAAAAGTTTCGATGGTGAACAAGTTGTATGAAAACAACCATAACTTTGGACTCAGTGTTCCGCTTGAGGCTAATTTATTAAATTAACCGTATGTTTCTGATCTACACTTGATATTGAGGTCAGTAGAACCCAATTTCAGGCCCTAAAAACCGGCGTCTAAGATAGTTTTTTGGCGAGGTTAATTTTATTTTGCATGTGATATTAGATTTTAGTTTTAAATTTGTTTCTAGTTAGCACTCTATTTCGTTATTTTGAATTAGGTTATTTACAAAACTATATATAACTCGTTTTGACATACTTAATAAAAATTAAATTTCATTTCATTTTTGGTGATTTTAGACTTCTTCATCGTTAACATGTTTGCGTTTACAGTTTTGAAAATACTCTGCCGATCATTTTCTTGAAAAGTCTGGTTAACAAAAAGATCATGTTGTATTTCAATCAAAAGGAGAGAATTAATCATGCAAATATGTTCGAAATCAATATCATTTAAGATACTAACTTTTCTATTAATCACAATCTACAAAGGTAAGAAAAGAATTGCATTACAAATATAAATATGAATGTAATAAAAGTAAATATATATATTTGCAAAAAGGAAGAGGGGTGTGATGATAAAAGAGTTGTGAGGCAGCGACCATATGCGAGCAAAAAAGGAAAGAGTTACCAAAGTGATGTAAGAGGTTAGCAGGAGTCGATAAAGCAATTTAAGAATCGGTCATTTCTTGTTATCAGTCCCCACCACTCAACTCAACAGCACAATTCATTGGGTATCGGGTCCCCCCACCCCATTTAAATCACCGTCAATTTTGATGCTCTCTGCTAGGCTAAGGCTAACCTCATCATCATAAATAATGCATGCACATCGATCTTCCTGTTTTGTTTTATTATTATTATTATAAATGTATATATGTTAGCTCAGTTTGTGATTGACGCGTGAGGTGCTCTTTGACTCTTACAGGGAACAAAATATTGCATATTACTTTTCTGAACTTACTCTTGTTTATCGTTATCACTGCTTCTGGTTCCGAGGCTAAGTTTAGCCATGAAATTTAATTGGCCGAATGGAGTAAAGAGCATTATACTATTAATATTTTTACGTGCACTAAACATTTGTGGGTCTTTAAGATCGCCTTGTTTATATATATATATATACATAATACATGGTTAGGGCGAAAACCTACGTCTTTTTCCACATGAAAAAATGAGTGAACACAAATAATATTTCCATATATACATGATAAACGAAATTGATATCTTCAAAAGTTCAAATTAGATCAATAATTAACAATATTAAATAGGGTAAAGATAGACCCATTATATGTCATGATCTTATCAAGTTTCAAGGGGGTTCAAAACTTCGAGACAAGTCTCTCTAATTTTACGGAATTTTATGGAGTTTACGTGTAGTAATCTTATACTAAAAAAAAAACAAAAATAAAAAATCAGAAAGAATTAGAACGAAAAGGGACGCTAGAAAAAGGATTCAGCATAGCATCCATTGGCTAGTTCAACAGTACTTTTGATTGCACGAAGAATAATTGGTTTCCATTACTGAAAGATTCTTTGTTAGGCACCAGTGCAATTTTTATTCCCCTAGTAAAATCTTAATATAACGTTGGATTTTAATTAGATGGATTGAATGGTTACAATTAAATGGCATCGAAAGTGAATTTAATCGGATGAAGATTAATTCTTTTACGAGGTTATTTACGTACCTCATTAGCAAATTCTATTATATATAATTATCGTTTTGCCTTTTCTAAAAAATTATATCGGAGAGTCTATTTTGTCGGCTCAAAAATTAGTCCCTAAAAAGTTTGAAAATAGGTGGATTTTTGTCGAAGTAATTCGATCCATCCTTGATTATGAAATTCATAAATGTACATATGAGTTTCAATCCGTTAGATCTACGGCAAATAAGGTCTCGTCCCGTGAACATATGTTATTTGTATTGTCACCCTGCAGTCCTACTTATACTGGCACATGGGCAAAATTATGTTAATTCTTACCTAACTAAATTTATTTAAAAACCAATTTATTTTCGGAGCATAGATTTAGTGTTTATATTGCTACATTGTAATAAATACAATAAAAACAATTATTTCCTAGGGTTAATCAATAAAATGTTAAGTTAACATCCGAACCTTTTCTTTGATAAAAAAAGAAGTTAAAAACATGGATCTTCCTGCAATTTGTTCTAGCTATATAGATATACCGACTACCATTTTACGAAAGATTCTAAAAGTCTTCAGTATCAAGGGTTATAATGGAACCAGCTAGCTCAGCTAGAATAGCCAGGCTAGCTAAATATGGTTGCTTGCACGGCAAAGGAGTTCGGGCATAACAACGTTGTTGGTTGATTGATGCTCAACACATCACACGTCATTTCATCTCTCGTTTTTACTACTGCATTAGTTACATAGAATATTCAATATTACAGTATCTACAGCCTATAGGTATTTATGGTCATAGTTTAATGTTTTTACTTTTGTAGAATATAGTAACAAAATATGATTAAGAATAAGAGGTAACGATTCTGAATTCTGATGCCCTTTGGGATCACTAGAGAATGGAGAACCGTACAACTTGTTGGGTGTAAATCGCGTTTAGCTTTATCATAAGTGTAGATGTGACTCTTCTATGCATGTATATGTAAGTGGAAGATAATGTTTACATTTAGACAAATTAATATTCAATAGTTGCAAATTTTCACTACCTAAATTGTGGAAATGCGTATCGTGTCCAGATTCAAATATGAACTACTGACATGGACTAGAACCAAACCCCAAACTATGGGCTTGAAGCTTTTGGACCTTATACACATTTTAAATCCAAAATCCGATACCATTCATTTAAATCTTTAAAGGAACTCGTGAACACAGCTCTCCTTTTTCATTAATTTTGTATTTTTCTAAAGGCAAAAAAGCGTTTTGCCATCGAAACCTCAGTCAATTTTGCGCTTAACCGTCCGAAGGTTTAATCGTTGGGTATACCTTCCAAAATTTCCCCACTTGGTGGTGTTTGCAAACTGTTCTCGAAAAGGAAAAATACACAATTTAAGCTAAAACTAAAAAAAACTATTTCAAGTCATAAATTGAACGTGTTTTTGGAAAACTATCTAAAAATTGAATTTTTTTTGTGCTACAGTGTTAGCAATAAAAAAGTTATTCCAGTCATTCTCTTATAATTTGACTATATAACCTAGGTATTATCAACATCAAAATGTATTACCAGTAAAATATCAAAGTAACTGAAAAGTTATAAAAATAAAAAATCATAGATCTTAAATATGATAACAATAACTACTTACATTTCATATCCATATTGTTGTATATTTTGGAAGATTGTCATATTTAAATTTTGCATTAATATGACTATGATAATTTTAGCCACACTATTATTTTCAATTTTATTTAGTAACTGTAAGAATGAATTAATTTTTATATGTATTCGTCTAAAAACTCAATTTGATGGATGATTAAATAAATTACCCTCATGAACATGATCGGAATCCGAGTCAGTAAGAAAAAGCTATAGATCATTTCTAGAGTGATAGGATTTGTATAGAAGAT
This sequence comes from Misopates orontium, assembly GCA_946800315.1. Lineage (NCBI taxonomy): Eukaryota > Viridiplantae > Streptophyta > Magnoliopsida > Lamiales > Plantaginaceae > Misopates > Misopates orontium. The sequence continues at coordinate 26,033,662 of OX326947.1, forward strand.
GTTTTTGAAATTTACCCCATGTGTTATTCCAAATTGCTAGCCCCATATAAAAGAAGAATAGACAATTCCTCTACCCCGTGATTCTAAAAAGTGACAAATTATCGTCTTTTTTTTTTTTTTTTTGAAAGTGAAACGATAATATATAAACCAAAGGAATCGAGTCATTACATCAGATAATAAAGAGCACACCAATGAAAAAAAAAAAAAAAAAGAACAATCAAGGCACTGTCCATGTCCTAATCTCCCCCGCTTCTTGAGCAACAGCATGAGCATTCTCATTAGCAATCCGTCGAACCCAGCTAAATCGGACGCAATGAATCCCAGCAGCCAATCTCAAAATATCCGCAATAATTTTACCATAGTCTGCCAAAGAAGGTGAACCTTTCTGTAGTTCCTTAACAACCATCGAGCAGTCACCTTCGAGAATGACATTAGCCCAACCAAAGTCACACGCAAGCTGAATCCCCATCCTTGCCGCTATAGCTTCAACACACACAGGCAAAAGTAGACCTCGAAACCGATGAGAGTGGCCCGCCAACAAATTCCCTGAAGCGTCTCGTGCAATAACTCCCATTCCAACTTCGCCGTCGCTTTTGAAAATAGCCCCGTCAAAATTAATTTTGACAAAATCATTTGGGGGGGGAGACCAGGCCACGAGATGTGAAGTTAAAATCGCTGGAACACGAGCCGTAGCCTCCAAGAACTGACCATGATAAGCGGTTGCAAAATTCACAACCTCAAGCGGATTGCAATCTTTACCATTAATAACCCGATCGTTACGTGCATTCCACATCGCCCAACAAACACAAACAAAAAGTCCAGCTTCCTCGCGCGTCAACTTAGTAACTATACGATGCATCCAATCGAAAATTGTGTCTGACTCCATCATGATAAGAGAATTAGGGAATGGCGCAAGCGCCCATACCATTCTCGCGAAGCAACATCGATAGAACACATGCTTCGTATCCTCAACAAGTCCACTACATAAATCACACCTCACCTCAACATTAATGTGTCGAGCACACAATGTCGCTTTTACTGGTAGGATTTGCCGACATAAGCGCCAGAAGAACACACGTATTTTGTTAGGCACCAAAATCTGCCAACAAAAATTCCAATCAAGAGACCCTGAGCTGCTACCACCCACATCCTTTTTAAATCCAAATGCCACGATCCATAATGAGCCTATACGCACTTCGAACAGAAAAATCACCCGACCTAGTCTAATGCCATACCAGAACATCATCATTTTCTGGACCCCCGAGCGGAATCTGTTGAATTGCTTCGCGATCATCAGCCCAGAAACCCGAAATTTTCTCCCAATCCCACTGCCCCATTTCAGTATTTATTAGGCTGGCCACTTTAGCTTCTTCCAATCCGTGAATAGGTAGTGTAAAAATGCGGAACAAATGTGGTCGAAGAAGCCAGCGATCACCCCAAATTTTGACTCGCTCCCCATTCCCAATACGCCATCGCACACCCTCAGAAAGTACTCCACGCGCTCCAGCAATGCATTTCCATGTAAATGATTCATTCCGGTGAATTTTTGCTTCCATGAAAGTCGTGTTCTTAAAGTAACGGACCTTGAAAATTCGCGCGATAAGACTAGTTGGGTTCATCATAATCCGCCAGGCCTGTTTCGCCAATAACGCAAGATTGAAAGCTCTAAGGTCACGAAATCCAACACCCCCGTCTCTCTTACTTCCACACATGGAACTCCATCTAAGCCAATGAATCCGTCTCTTGTCCTTACATCCCACCAAAAGTTCCTAATAGCACTCTCAAGTTCCTCGATGAAATTATCCGGAAATCTAAAACACCCAATTGCGTACGTCGGGATTGCTTGGAGCACTGCTTTAATTAAAACCTCCTTTCCCCCGGAAGAGAGAAACCGCTCACTAAGTCCCGTAAGCCTTGTCCAAAGCCGATCACGGATGAAAGAGAACACTTCACGCTTGGATTTGCCAACAATCGCAGGAAGTCCGAGGTATTTTTCATGCTTAGCTTCAACTCACATATTCAATATTGACTGGATGCCATCAATTAACTGCTCGCCACAGTTCTTGCTAAAGACCACTGTCGATTTTTCCACATTGATTTTTTGCCCCGAGGCCTGTTCATAAACTTTCAAAATACTCATAATATTCCTCGCCATAATCTGCGTGGCTTCACAACAAATAAGCGTATCATGAGCAAAGAGTAAATGAGAAACACTAGGTGCGTCACGACAAACTTTTACACCCTTAATCAAACCATCTCTCTCCGCCTTCTGAAGAAGACCTGTTAAAGCCTCAGTGCAAAACAAAAACAAGAAGGGAGAGAGGGGGTCACCCTGACGAAGGCCTCTTTCCGGATAAAAGAAACCACATTGCTCACCATTAATAAGAACTGAGTAAGAAACAGTTTTGACACATAACATTATTAAAGACACAAAACGCTCATCGAAACCTAATCTAACCATAGCTCTCTCAAGAAATCCCCATTCGATTCGATCATAGGCTTTGCTCATATCTAATTTCAAAGTCATAAAGCCTTTTCTGCCTTCCCTTTTATTCTTTAAAAAATGGTTAATTTCAAAAGCAGCAAGCACGTTATCAGTGATCAAACGACCCGGAATAAAAGCAGATTGTGCCACATAAATTATGGAGTTCATCCAAGGTTTAAGGCGGTTGGTGATTGCTTTTGCCGCAATCTTATAAACAACATTACTAAGGCTAATGGGACGAAATTGCGCCAAAGTTTGCGGATCAGAGCATTTAGGAATTAGCACAATATGAGTATAGTTAATTTGAGGCAAAAAAACATGATTATTCAGAAAGGCAAGAGAACAAGCAACAACATCAGGTTTCACAACCTCCCAAAATTTTTGGTAAAAAATAGCTGGGATACCGTCAGGTCCCGGGGACTTAAGGGGGAACATAGAAAATAAGGAATTGGTTACCTCCTCCTCGGTATATGGTCGGAGCAAAGCTTGGTTGGCCTCTGGCGTGACCCGAGGTGCAATCGCCTCCAAAGCAATCTGAAAATCGGTATCATTTGGTTTTATGGACGTAAAGATCTGCTGAAAGTGGTCAACCGCTATCCTCTCCAACTCACTCTTCTTCTCTCGCCAAAGCCCTTGTTTATCTCTCAACCCCTTAATCAGATTCTGTCTCTTTCGTGCCGACGCCCTCGAGTGAAAGAACCTTGTGTTACAGTCCCCTTCTTGCAGCCAATAGATCTTACTTCTTTGTTTCCCAAAAACCTCTTCTCTATCCTTAATTTCCTCAAGTTCGCGCGTCAAGTCTCGCACTCTCTGTCTCGATTCAACTGTAATAATACCCTCACAAGCAAGTTTGATTTGTTGTTGGATTTCCTCTGTTCGCTTCTTCCAATCATCCCTACCCGAACCCGTCCACTTGAGAAGACCCACCCGACATCGCCCTATATTCTTAACCAGCTTCTCATAACCAGTAGCCCCGTCATTTGTGCCCCAATTTTCCTCAATAATTTTCCCACATTCAGCATCAGCTAACCATTGTGCTTCAAATTTAAAACTCTTTTTCCTTCTTCTTTTATCATGCAATTCACATCTGTTACTTTTGTTCTCAATGAAAAGTGCAAGATGGTCCGAATGACGAACCTCAATATGACGAACCACGGCTTGCGGCATCAGGGTATTCCACCTATTATCCGCACAAAACCTATCCAAACGTGCCGAGATTGTGTCGGGGTGTGGCTGATTATTGCACCACGTGAAAAGCTCACCCTCAAAACCCAAATCACCCAATCCACAATGAAGAAGTGTTTCTCGAAAGTTCCGTATTAAATATTGTTGTGTCTCGGCTCCTCCATCTTTCTCAGCATTGAAAAGTATTTCATTATAGTCACCCCCACATAGCCATGGTAATCTCGACTTACCACTGAGAGACTTTAAAAGGTTCCATGAGTTTTTTCGAAAAGTTGGATCAGGATCGCCATAAAATCCAGTAAACCGCCACTCCGGTCCATCACTCGGAAAAATGTGAACATCAATGTGATATTTAGAAAAGCTCTGTACATGTACATCTATTTCTTTTTTCCACAACATAGCTAGACCCCCCGACCGTCCTACTGCTGTTACTGAAATTCCAAATAAAATTGTATCTACTTTTAATAACGTCGATCTTTCTCCTGGTGCTCTTGGTCTCGCTTAAAAAGATGACGTTGGGGGTAAAACGCCGAAGGATTTCCCCCAGCTCGCGAACTGTCCAAGGGGACCCCAGCCCCCGACAGCTCCATACTAATGCATTCATTGGTCTCGGCAGGACTGCTCAGCAGTTCCCGCCGTTGGTTCTACAATTTCAATTTCAATCTCCATATCCTGAGCTTCACACATTCGCTTGCCCTCGCGAATTACAATTCCCTGTTCAGCCTTACGCTTGCCACTACAGTCACCTTGTTTTCCTTTACCCCGAGCCGGTGTTGATTGTCGGGATCTATTTATTGCCACCTTCCTAACTTGTTGATTTTTCCGAGTATTCTGTGATATCGGAACTGAAACTAAATCAACCTCGCGAACTGCACCTGAATGAACTTCTTCTTTGCCACCACTAACATGTCTCCTACCTCCATTCTGTTTGTTAGTGATATCCCCCAGCACCTCTGGTTAGCTGACCCTTCGTTGTGTCTGTGTAGGAGCTGCATCATGCACAACTACTCGATTTTTTGATGATGATGGTTGCGCATTCGCTGAAGAAAAATTATCATAAACTGTATTCTCACTATCACCCGATTTACCATTGTTGCCTTGTTTTCCATTTTCGAGAACTCTCGAAACAGCCCCAACTCTCTGATTCCCTAAGTTATTCTGCCTATCATTCGAAAACACATTCCTAGCCCTAAAATCCCCAGACTGACTACCTCCAGCCGATGAAGAGCTCACATTTCCTGGACCCGACTTTGCTGTTTTTGGTTGTGTGGAGCGCCTAGGAACAGATATTTCTCGCAGCCATGCGCCATAGGGAAGATTGTCTGCATCCAGTTCAACCCCAAGATCATACCGAGCTTCACAACCGCGCTCCAGATGACCCATTTTCCCACAAAAGTAACAAAAATTTGGGAGACGTTCATATGAAAAGGAAATCACAAGACTCCGTCGGACCCGCTTCAGTGGTTTTGAAACTTCAAGCCGTACCCTAACTCGCATATTAGCTCCCCATGCACCCTCCAGATCCAATTCCTCAAAGAACCCCATACGATTTCCAATAAGCATTGCCATCTCCCTTGTTTGACGTATCAGAGAGAGATCATGTATGCGAACGTAAAAACTACACCAGTCAAGGTTCACATTAGCTGGATTCTCATTCCCTTCTATGGCACTAAGAATCAACAATTTTTTATCAAATGACCATGGACCCCCGTCCAACACTCGATTCTTATCCATGGCATGATGAAATTGGAACAGAATGCGATCCGCCCCAATCTTAAACGATTCCATACCTTTTATAGGGCTCCAGACGGATTTCATTGTGGTCGTTAATGCTTCAAAGTTATACCCCTTAGTAGTGAGAAGACGACCAATCAGAGCTAAACCTGCATTCTGATTCGTAGGTTGCCAATGAGTATTAAGCGCCACAATTTCCTCATCCTCATCGTCAGTGAGGCGTAGGGTTTTCTGCAATCTTTCGATCTCGATGTCCAAAACCAACGGAACCAAATTCCGATCGATCTGGGGGAGAGAGATAAGCGGATCAGCCAAAACCTGCAAGCCGTACTCCGAACTACACCAAAAAAAGAAGTAAACAGTGAGCGAAAAAACAAACGAAAGGAAAAAACCCTAAAAATAACGTGCGTGGAAAGACGGGGAAAAAATGAGATGAAAAAAGACGGTAAAAGAGAAAAAACAGGAGAGAATAAACTGAAAAGCAGATCAAACTAAACAAATCGCGTTAGAACCGAGCAAAACCAAGAAGAAATCGCCAAGAGAAACCCTGGAGGCTGCCTTTCATACGAAAGAAAAAACCCTCATGCAAAGGAGCAGTCCTGAAGGTCTATAACTAACTTTGAAAGAAAGTTAGTTCACTTGACCAAACTTGAGAGTGATGACAGTTTTAGGTGAAAAAAGACAATTATATCCCATTTTCTCAAAAACATAATAATAATGTGTATGTCTTTAGGTTTAATACTTAAAATTGTTAAAAAAATGCAAAATAAAAAATAAATTTAAATTAATTAATGGTTTCATAATTAATATATTTTATAATTACTTTTACACTCTTACTTATAATTATTTAAAAGAAAGTCTATAACTAACTTTGAAATTACAAAAAGGAAAGTGTAAACTAACAAGGGTGTTTTGGTCATTTAACATAAAAAATACACTAAAAATCACATGGAGGTGGTGCGCATGTTTTTGAAATCACAAGAAGATAATTTGACTCTTTATTTTTTTACCAGAAGACAATTTGCCAATTTAGCATAACAAAGAGGGATAAATTTCCAAAAATCCTTTATAGAATAAAGACAATGATCTCCTTTGTATTAATGCTAGTATTTATTTGTACATTGTGTTATTTGATAATAGAGTCGTTATTTGGTAATAGAATATATGGGTATTATTAAATAAACTATAATTTATTAGAAAAATGCTACAGTAAGCTAGAAGTACCTTTGTACCAACTTTCAAGATTGTAAGAGTTTTGAGTTTAATTTTCTTTTTTCAAACCATAGGAACTAGATTTGCAAACACCCCAAATTGTTTACTACAAGTCAAAAGCTAATTTTAACTTGAACAAAAAAAAGTTTACAAACACTGTCGAGCCCTTGAAATTCGGACATTAAAGCTATATAACCAATTAAATCACTGCATAACAACAAAAAAAAAGTTACAATCAATATTTATTAAATACGACTAAAATGGATTTCAAAATTTAAATCATTGATATCAATAAATTATATATATATATATATATATATATATATATATATATATATATATATATATATATATATATATATATATATATATATATATATATATATATATATATATATATTTGCATAGTCGACTCACTCTTCGGTTTCATCAATAAAGAATATTTATTATAAAAAAATCATTAGTGAATAACTAGGACCATGGTTTCTAGTATATTATTTATTGTATGTTTCTGCATAATAATTTTTATTGGTAGATCAACACATGGATCAGATTTTTTAAATATTTTGATGAAAAGTATCAAAATATTTCAACTTTGGATTGTATTGAAATAAATTATAAAAGTATTTTTTTATATTTGTTGCAATATTTATTCACAACTTTTCTGCAATTTACCAAAAGAATCTCGAAACTGTGAGAAAAGTTTCTATTATTTAGTAGAACAAAACATGAATTGTAAACTAAACTTTATTACATAGATCAACATATGATGTCAACTATAGAAAGTATTTGTCAGTATCAGAGAATGTGACAAAACCACCATTTAAAAAAAAAAAACTGCTGCGGCAACAGAGAACTAACTGTGGTGAATCCTAGTTATCAATTTCGAAGGGAACCGGAGATTCCGATCTCCCAGAGCTCACCAAATCCTTCATTCGATTCAGCGAAGAAAACTGCGACGAAATCAGGAGAAGTCGAAGACGAATTAGGGTTTGTAAAACCCTCGGACATTGGCACCCAAAAACGATCGCGAATTTCTTACGAATTCAGGGCAACAAATGATATGGCCAATTTGAATCCTCGGCTGATGAACGGGGAAATTAGCAAGAAATCCTCATATGCGAACAAGGTCCGACCAAAAGATGTCAAGATTAACGAGAACCTCACGTCGAAAGAGAGGGAAAAGATCAAGGTTTTGCCATCATCTGAATCTGATCCGTTTCAATCTATTGAGTTTTCCGACGAATTGGAAGAACTGATGTGTGCTCAATGGCAGAATACCATTTTAATAAGGATCTTGGGAAAACCTTGGTATTACCCTAGCCTAGTGAACAAATTGAATACACTTTGGAAATTAACAGAAGGTAACGAACTCGTTGATCTTGGATTCGGCTGCTACTGTCTTAAAGGAATCACGAATATGCAACGCGAATTGATCTTGACGCAAGGGCCTTGGCAAATCGCTGGGAATTTTCTTTCTATCCGTAAATGGACACCGTATTTTCACGCGGATAATGACAAAATTGAACATGCTATAACGTGGGTGCGAGTTATGAATTTACCGGTTGAGATGTTCCGCGAGTCGGTTATTCAGACTATAGCCGGTTGTATTGGTGATCCTTTAAAATCGGCGAAAACACCTACACGGCCTCGCGAGGCAAATTTGCTAGGTTCTGTGTTCAAGTTGCAACGAATAAGCCATTAGAGAGTGGAATCCGAATTCGGGGTAGGCTTTATCAAGTGATGTACGAAAACTTACCGTCACTTTGCTATAATTGTGGACGGGTGGGGCACACCTCAAACTCATGTGTCAATTCCGAGCTAACTAAGGGAAGCAACGAGAACGAGGATATGGTCATTGCTGACTCGCCAATCCAAACAACGGATGCCCCGGCAAAGTGGTTGTTGGAGAAAGCGGCCTAGAAAGAGTATGGTGAATGGATGGAGGTTCCACGGCGTCGTAACATGAGTCGAAATATATCAACAGGTACGAACGAGATGAAGGGGAAAGGGAAACAAGTTGTAGCGAATGGAAACTCTAATCCAATTAGGAATCCTACTTCATCTCAAGCTCCTAAAGTTAATATTGATAGCAAGTTCCACCGGGGTAAGGAGACTGAATTGCCAAACAACTCTAGTGGGAAAAGGATATTACCCGCATCCATCTCTAAACCTAAAAAATAGAGTGCAAAAAATAACAAAGGGGAGGCAGCTAGTACACGAAAAATCTTGATTAACTCTCGGTCGAAAAATACTGGGAATTCTTGTTCGGCACTGGCGCATGTTGAAGGCTCGGAGTGCATTACAAATGCGTCTAAACTGATTAACTTAGTTGGAGAAAGTTTAGAGAGGAGCAATGGATCCGGCAGACAATATATTGGTCGTTCTGGAGAATGGGGAACTCAATGTAATAGTTCATCAACAATTCTGGGAGTTTCACACAATCCACCTCCGCTTCGACGGTCCTTCGAGGATATCACGAATAGAACCGAGAGAAATCAAGATGGTTTCAATAGCTCCGTAGGTCTGGGAATTGGAGATAATTACTCAGACGATGGAAAGGGTGGAAAACATCCCGATTTGTTGGCAAAAAATGACAATGAGTGCGTGGGAGAACCTAAGGCATCGGACCCTGATACAGGAGGCTCTTTGACAGGCGATGTTACTATGGATGGGCCGGAATATTGAAAACCCCATCCACTTGACCCTAGTGTTTAATCAATCTATGAATATAGTTACTTGGAATTGTCAAGGAGTGGGTGACGAGAATTTCAGAGTAAATTTTTGAGAATTAGTAAGGGTTCATAAACCTGATGTTGTTTTTCTTTTAGAGACGCGGGTTTCACCGGATCATGCGTTCAAAATAGCACCAAGTCTGGGGTTTTTAGATTTCTGTATTGCGCCTACTGTTGGAATGGATGGTGGCGTTTGGATGTTATGGGAGGCCGACAATATTGATGTGTTGATTCAAGATGTTGATGATCAGGGAATCCATGCACTAGTTGGTCCTATACGTCAAACGAAGTGGTTTCTTTCAGGAATTTATGCAAAGCCGCATGCTAATGATAAGGTACAATTTTTTAATATAATTGAAAACATGGCGAAAGATATTACCGTACCTTGGCTTGTTTAGGGGGATTTCAACAAAATTTGCTTTGCGCATGAGAAGCAAGGGGGTCGGGGCAATGTGTATAACAGATGTGCGCCATTCCAACAAAGAATTAAATCTTGGCAGGTTCATGATCTCGGATTCTATGGTCCAAAGTTGACTTGGACAAACAAAAGGGAGGGGTCGGCAAGAATTAAAGAGAGAATTGATCGTGCACTAGCAAACACCAAGTGGTTGGAATTTTTTCCGGAGAACGTGGTCTTGCATTTACCTCGAACCCACGGGGACCACCATTCTGTCATGACGAATACCTATGTTTGGAAGAGGCAAAGGTACTCCCGTCCTTTTCGCTTTGAGGCAATGTGGATGAAGCACTCGGAATGCGAAAAAATTCTTAAGAAAGTCTGGGACGAGAAAAAAGATCTTTTGAAAGCGATCGAACATGTTCCGGAAGTCATAATTCCATGGAACGAAAAATTGTTTGGTAATATTTTTCAGCAAAAATTCATTGTTCTTCGTCGATTAGAAGGTGTCCAGAAAAAACTTGCCTTTAAGCAAGACAATTTTCTTGAGGAGTTGGAGATTCAGCTACTCGACGAGTTTAATTCCATTCTTCAGAAGGAGAAATTTTTTTGGAAACAAAAGTCCAGAGTTAAGTGGCTTGAAAGCTGGCGTTTGTAATACAACCTTTTTTCATAGATCAACAATGGCGAGACGAAAAAAGAATCGTATTCTTATGCTCAAAATTGACGATCTCTGGGTTGAAGATCAAAGCCTTTTACGCTCTCATACAAGGAACTTTTTCCATCAGTTGTTCTCCGGTACAGATTGCAATACGCATGCACTTTGGGTTTCAAAGTTTCAACAAACTCCGGATGTGGAGGTGCGATCGGGCATGGGTAAATAAGTGGAACTTAGCGAATTAAAAAACACAGTTTGGAGCACACATCCGAGCAAAGCTCCAGGACCAGACGGAATCCAAGCTATGTTTTATCAAAGATTCTGGTCGTGGACTAGCGATTCATTGTTCAAATTCGTGCAAGAGGCTTTCCGTTTTGGGGCTTTTGATCCTACTGTGTGTGTGATGCACCTTTGTTTAATTCCAAAGGTTAGCAACCCAATTTTAATTTCTCAATTCCGCCCTATTTCTCTGTCTAATGTGATCTATAAATTTATCACAAAGTGTATTACATTGAGACTTCGGGATATTATGCCGAAACTTATTGCGCCAACTCAATCGAGTTTTATTAAAGGGCGAAGTACACAGGACAATATTTTTGTCATGCAGGAGGTTTTGCACTCTCTCGGATCCAAGAAGAAAAATAAAGTTGGTTGTATGATTTTGAAATTGGATCTCGAGAAAGCATACGATAAGATTAGCTGGAAATTTCTGGAGGAAACACTGTTTGCATTTAAATTTCCTTCTAATAATGTCAAATTGATCATGTTCTGTGTAAGAAACGCATCCACCAAAGTTTTGTGGAATGGGGCGCCGTTGGAGGAATTTAATCATGGATGTGGACTTCGACAAGGGGATCTACTTTCACCATATCTGTTTGTTTTGTGCATTGAAAGGCTTTCTTATATGATAAACGAAGTGGTGGAGGAAGGACAGTGGGAACCGATTATTCGATGCCGTGACGGTCCGCCTTTGTCTCATCTATTTTTCGCAATGACCTCATTCTTATGGGCAGAGCTACACTGAAGACGGCAAAAAATATGAAAAGCATTTTAGATAAATTTTGCGAGGCATCAGGACTCTAATTGAGCGCAGCAAAATCTAAAACTTTCTTTTCGCATAGAGGGGGAGCTCATATGAAACGACGAATCTGTAATTTACTTGGGTTTTCACAAACTACTAATCTCGGTAAATACCTGGGGGCGCGGCTTGTTCATGGACGAGTTACAGAGGATCAGTTTAACGATTTATTTGATAAGCTTGTAGCAAAATTTACGGGATGGAAGAGTTCTACACTCTCTTTGGCAGGGCGGACGACGTTGATTCAAGCTGTTTCATGGCTATCCCTATCCACCTGATGCAATCGACTTGGCTGCCTGAGAAGATTTGCAACAGGTTAGACAAAATAAATCGTGACTTCTTATGGTCTAACAATCCGGATATACGTAAGCTGCATCTTGTAGGTCGGAAGAAGGTGACGCGAAATAAGAAGGGGTATGGATTGGGGCTTAGAACGGGTCGTTTGAATAACGAAGCACTCATTTCAAAGATTTGTTGGAAAATGTTGAGCAATCAAAAGTGCATCTGGACAGATATGGTCAAGGAAAAACACCTCAAAAAGAAGAGAACTAGTGAATACTTGGCGAAACCAAGTGATAGTCCGACGTGGAAGGGGATCGTGAGGTTTATGGCGCTAATATCTCCCTTTATTAAATGGAAAGTTGGTAATGGCAAAAATATATCCTTTTGGTTCGATAACTGGTTGGGTTGCGGGAGTTTGAGCGAGGTTTGTCTGGATATTGCAGCGACAGATTATGGTCTCAATTTGTGTGACATGGTTGATGCAGCGGGGAACTGAAGTTTAGCACAAATTTCAGCAGAATGGCGACAAAAAAATCTTGAGTTTCAGGTGACTTTACGCGATGGAGAGGATTTATGTTTATGGAGTGAAACGGCGAATGGAATCTTCTCGTGTCAAAGTGCATATAAAGCACTTCATTGGAGTTATAGTGTGGCGCCGAATGTTGGAACTTGGTTGATTGGGTGTGGCACATTCCAACCAGCCATAAAATCAAGTTTTTCGTGTGGTTAGCGGCACAAAATAAACTTGCGACAAATCAATTGAGGAAAACCCGAAAGATGACTGACGATTCGGACTGTGACATTTGTAAAAATGTGGAGGAATCAGTCGTTCATATCCTTCGTGACTGCAAAGTGGCTATGAAAATCTGGAGCCGTCTGCTCAGCCATTTGCGACTGCAAGAATTGAAAGGAATGGCGGAGGAAGTTTGGTTACGTCGGAATTTGTTGAGGGAGGAGCCGATTAGTTGTTTTTTCCCGTCCGTTCCATGGAATATTGTTTTTGTCGCGAGCATTTGGATTATTTGGAAAACAAGGAATTCTCGGGTGTTTAATAAGAAAGCCGGAGTTTGGGAGGAGATTATTTTTCACATCAAATCGCTGGTTAATGATCTGATGGCAGTTCAAAAAATGAGAAAAAGTGTTAGAAATGTGTCGTGGACAAAACCAAAGCCAGGGTGGTTCAAACTTAACGTAGATGGTAGTGTTTACGCCAACACAAACCATGGCTCTTCGGAAGGCGTGCTTCGGGATGAGAACAGAGTTTGGCAATGGGGATTTGTCATTAGTATTCCTCAACCAACAGTTCTTGAATCGGAATTGGAGGCGATTCACAGGGGACTTGCACTTGCATGGGAAAATAGGATCTGTAAGATTGCTATTGAAACGGACTCAAAGGAGACGTATGAGCTTATTGTAAACGAGACGATTACGCATCACCCGCTAAAGCAATAGATTGAAGAATGACGCGCATTTCTGCATAAACCATGGGAGCATGTTTTTAGTTGGATTAACAGGTTGCAAAACTATTTCGCGGATGCGGTTGCCAAGCTACCAGCCTCAACGGATGGAGATTAGGGCTGTTCATGGTCTGGTCCGAAACGGGTAACCGGACCAGACCGTGCTTAACGGTTTACCCAAATCGGACCGTTTTTAAACGGTCCGGTTAACGGTTCGCAAAAAAGGGCCTAACGGGTTTACTGGGTTTAAAAAAACCCAAACCGTTAGGTTAACGGTTAAACCGTTAACCGTTATAATTTTCTTTATTTTATATAACTTGTAATTGTAAAATACGTGGGTGCTTTAAGGTGATTTGGAGATGTAATGAAACTATTCTTTTTGTTGTTGATGATTATCCTTTTAGTTGTGTATGAATGTTATGGAATTATGCCTTTATATTGCTTCGAATATTTTAAGTTGGAGATGTAATGAAACTATTCCTTTTGTTGTTGATGATGATGCTTTGAGTTGTGTATGAATATTATGGAATTATGCATTTATATTGCTTTAAATATTGTGATTTGGAGATGTAATGAAACTATTCCCTTTGTTTGTTGATGAATATACTTTAAGTTGTGTATGAATGTTATGGAATTATGTATTTATATTGCTTTGAATATTGTGATTTGGAAAAGTAATGAAAACTATTCATCATCTTTGTTGATGATTATGCTTTGAGTTGTGCATGAATATTACTTGATTGTGTATAATTTTATTTTTTCAGATTTTATTGGATAATTTTATTTTTGTAAAAAATAGGAAAAATTGTTAACGGGTTAGGCCAAAACCCGTTAACCGGACCGTTAACTAACGGTTAAACCGTTAACCGGACCATTTTAAACGGTCCGGTTAACGGTTTGGGTTTTTAGGCTTAACGGGTTCACTAGTTTTTAAAAAACCGGACCGTTGGTCCAAAAACCCGGACCGTGAACAACCCTAAGGAGATTTATGTTTTTTACAAAGTGCCCCCCCCCCCCCCCCCCGATTCACTTTTGTCTTTGATTGAGTCAGATTCGGCCTAAGGGCTCTGTTTTTCACTCTTTTATAGAAAAAAAAAAAACTAAGTATTTTTCAGTAGAATCTTCTTGAGAAACAGAAGGAACAAAAGCAACTACACTGTTAATTAAATTTGTTAAAAATAATTATCTTTTGAAACGTAAATAACTAACTATGAACTCGTGGTTTTGATAATTAATTGACCAACATTTTACTTAAAATTCATGGGTTAAGTCTCAAAATTGAAGTCAAGTAAGTCAAGTGGTTAGAGCTTAGAAGTACTGTACATGATTTAATGCCAATTATTCTTATTTAGATGGCAAAATGTAAGTTACCAAGTTTGGGTTGTAGGTCGTTCTCCCTTTTTTTAAATCTTTGGATGAGAAACTAAATATAAAATCTAGTTGAAATTTCTTTTAACACTACAAAAGAATGTCAATGGACAAATATTTAGAGACGAAATGAAATCCATCGCTGAGTTTTTGCTGCTTAGGGTAGGATATTCACCGAAAAAATATTTAGGGACAAGACTTTAGGTTTACAAAGGAAAAATTTGTCCTCGATGACCTTTTGGAAATACTAAAAGAAAAACAACAAATATGGTGCAAAAAGAAAACCCGCAAAAAGTTTTGGGAAGGAATTATGTCCCTAAATTTTTCGTAGTCAAATACGCAATACATGCGCCTTATAGTGGTAGGGACATAAAATCCGTCAAAATCCCTTCATTGGTCTTCCATCCCTGTATTTGAGCGGCTTTTCAACTATAGGATATTCAGTCTGTCGCTGGCTCAATTTGTGTTTCCTAAATAACTTGATGAAATGTTTGTAATACTTGATCACCCAAAACTATATGACAATTTTTTACCGCAAGTGTACGGGTGACAAGTAATAAAGAGAGTAGAATTACGACCCACATATACCTATTCCACATAAAAATTGTACAGAATGACCAACGAACGTTAAGTACTTCTCATTCTAATTTCTAATTACCACTAACTAATAGAACAATATATAGAGGATTTCATTAATTTCATTAAACTATTGAACCTAAGATTAAATCAACAATTAAAGCAATATTCCATTACTGATTTCATTGGATTTTCTAATTACTCATCTTATGTCAAATAATGGACTTCGGATATTAGAGTGTTTTATTCATGCATACCTATAATTGTGACCGGTAGCTGGCGATGGATCCTCACACTCCATTCGTTAGAATGATACTCGGCGTAATCTGTTCATTCGAATGCACTAACTTCATTAAATTACCAATATTTAATAACACCACGCAACACAGAACATGCATCAGATTGTCAATCTTTCAGTATTATTTTATGAATTATTTTACACATGAGATCTATTTCATATAACTCTTCTCGATTTATCATATGAAAGTCATAACATTAACATGTTGGCCATGCATAATAAAACAATAAGAGTGAATAAAAAAATAAAGTTCTTCAATACCCAAGATTCTCAATTAAAAAATAAGATTCATAATATCCAAAATCTAACTATTTCCTAACTCTAGGGTTTATAAATTAGCTACACATAATTCTAAAAAGATCATTAACGTGAAACAAACATTAACATGATGAATTTAAAGAATAAAAGAAAGAGCAAGTTTGGTTTGAGCTTCTTCGACTCCTCTGAATTCTCCAGTGAATTCGTCGTTGTCTCCGTTCTTTTGTATCTCTTAGAATTATTCTTGAAAAACTAAGAAAACCATAAAATCTAATTAAAACTATCCAATGAAAACTTGTGTGTTGTGTTAACCCTAGCAAAATTTGTAACTTCTTGGCAATCTTTTCATAAGGATTGTTTTCTTAGAATTTACACCTTTGGTGCCTAAAAATACGGCTTTAGTATGAGCGGCAAGGATTCCAAGTAAAAAGATAAGAAAACCCCTATTGAAAACGTAACTTTATTTTCAGCGTCGCGACATTAAATTCGTGTCCAAAATCAGGCAATCGCATTCCATTCACATAATTTTTAGCTTGGCTGCCTGTAACTATTTTGCAACCAGGATGGAATCCTATCATTCTCTTCAGTGTTTACGATCATCTAGATGCAAAAGTATCTGGTCACGTACTTTCTCTCATGGCTTTCGTTTTTCATTATTTTCTTCACATCTTTTGCTAGGAAACTCCAATTTTACTTTAATTTTTTTTGCATTGAGCTCCTCTTTTAGTACCCTCTTTGATGGGCATTGCTTTCTTCCTTGAGATCCATTACTCTATTTCGCGTATTTAGCATCAAGATAACTCTTATTTGCTAAAAGACTCCTAAACTCAAAAATCCTGAAAATAATGCTCAAAGACTCAAAATACTCAAAACTTCACAATAATGTCAATCAACTGTCCAAAATATGAGTATACAATATATTCATCAATAATCTTATATTTTCGTATATTATATATAAAAAATGCAATTTTTGAGGTATCTGATTTATGTAGCATGTGTCTTATTGATATTCAGTTTGTTGGACCAATACGGTGTTAATATAAAGATAGGGCACGTGTTTTAGGATTGGTATTTATTTTATGGAAATGTGTTCTAGTTTAGTCGTAACTCGTGATATTTTAAGTAATTTTAATTATTTAACTAGGATACTATATTATTTCAGTAATTTTAATTATTTAATTAAGATAGGGTAAATTTTAAGTAATTTTAGTAACTTTAGTTATTTAAATAGGATAAGGTAATTCTTAAGTAATTTTAGTAATTTTAAATGCTTTATCAAGATGGGGTATCATTAAAGTAATTAGAGATTTTTAACTAAGATATGGTAATAATAAAGTAATTCTAGTAATTTCAGTTACTTATTTAGGACGTAGTACTGTTTAGTAATTTAAATACTTGACTGTTATATTTTATATATTCTAAATATAAGTAATTTTTTTAATTAATTTAGAAATGCTACTTGTTTAGTGAGTTTTAATTAATATTAGGATATGGACTATTTTAACCATTTTTAATAATTTAAATAGTTAATTAAGATTTAGTTAGTATTTGATGTGTTAATTTAATTTGAGTGTCTTAATTTTTGTATTATAAAGTGTTCAATTAAAAAAAAATACTTATTTGTCATATGCCATATAGATTGGATGTGTTCAATAGGGATAGACGGTCTACTTAGTTACATCTTTCACGTACAACGGTGTTATCAATCCAATGTAGAGGTGGGGCGAGTAGTAGCAATCGATGCACCCATTAGCATCCCCACATCAGTTGGGATCATATGCATAAGAGGTAGAGGGTCAACTTAGTTACATCTTTCACGTACAAGTCATAAGGGTGTTACCGATCCAATGTAGAGGTGGGGCGAGTAGTAGCAATTGATGCACCTATTAGCATCCCCACATCAGTTGGGATCATATGCATACGAGGAGCCAACGTTTTAGCCTCACTTGTGCCCCTATAGCTGGCAAAATCATCGTAAATCATTGCTCATGGTAACTTCATCGCCCATATTGCATCAGCTTTAGCAACCAAACCACCCCACTTATTAGCACCGCCTGACGAGGGCTACAAATGAGAGGAGTTGTATGATACTCGGTTCAGCCTATCGCTCATCTTGAATGCATGATGCCAATTTGCGATTACGATACGACATTGATCGCCCAATCTCAATAATGATATTTCACCGTAAATGCACGAGTCACAAGTAATGCAGGAAAGTAGGTTACGACCCATCACGACCCCAAATATCAATCCCACGGGAAGGTTTACGCTTTCTCTCAATTACATCTATCTACTTGTAACCAAACAAATGAATGTAGAGCTGTCACCTTCCACATTCACGACTCGCAAACAGAAATCAAATATTGTTGGGGGGATTTCGGATTTTAGAAATTATCTAAAGATTGCTTAAAACTCTAAACTTAATTCGATAACAAAATAAGGTGTCATAAGGATTAGGTTTCACTGGATATTCCATATCTAAGGTTCATAGACAAACCATTGTTGTGATTAATTATGCTAAACTTATGCGTGGAATGTATTAATCTATTAGATGTTATTATAGTTATGGATGTCCACTCTGTTTATCGGGATAGTACTATGTGTGTGTTGTTCATTTAAATGCATTAAACTCTTTGGATCGTCAAAGTCTTAATTTCTAGAGACTGAACATCACAGAGTGTAGATTTCAGTAACTTATGAGATCTAAACTTATGAGTTCTTCGGTCGAGTCTGTCGTAAGCAATCTAATCATCTATGTGGTGATCAAGAATACAAAGCATTAAATTCAAGGTTACGAACTCAAATCAATTATTCCACACACATAAATCAATACACAAGAATCACAACATAATTAACTATCCAGCTTCATCGCCAGGACACACGAATAAATTCGTCAGACGTAATTAAATCAAGAGAATAAGAACATATTAAAGTAAACATGATCTTCAATAAAAATAAATTAAGAACAAAATCTATGTTCGAAAATCATAAAGAATTAAGTACGAAAATAACTCACTAAAAGTGTCACAACATAAAGCAAAATCATAATAAAGAAAAAATACGTAAAACATGAATTCAATCTCCAAATCTTGTTCTTGGCTCTTCAATCTTCAAAAACCCTAAAAAGGCATATGAGGACTCTCAGAACACCAGGAATACACTTACCCACGACTTTTTGGCCTTCTATTTATATTCCTCTAGCCTTGGAAAGCTTTGGACTTTGATTTAGCTTCAAAACTTATTTCTGAGTCTATCCAATCACATCATATTTGCATGCGGCGGACAGTGAAATTAGGGTTACGGAATCTCCAGGTAATGTGATCCTTGTTGTCGCATTCTTCTTTCCATCCTTCCTATGTGATTCTATGCGATCGCATAAGTTCATATACTCCTAATGCGATTTGTCTCCTTTGCATCCCTTGCTCGCATATTTTTCCAAGAACTCTATTTTTTGACCTCTTCCGTCTTTTTTCACCTAAATGACTCCTAAACATGAAAACAGAAGAAATCAAATAAATAGACATAAATACTCAAAAACAAGCTCAAAATTAGTCTTTTGGTACTTAAAAGATGAGTATATTAGAGGTTCTTCAGATATCCACCGAGCTATGATGGAAACTCGTATTCTCGAAGTGTAGGATCACTTATCTTCGGGTGAATGAATGGAACATTGACCCATTGCCTCAACAAAAATAGAAACTTGGTATAAAGACTGTGATCCATTATACTTGATGCGAAATAAGAACCCTGGTCTAATGAAGACGCCGCAAATGATTGTGGAGGGTGTCGTTTGTTAATTCAAGTTTGCACTCTAGAAACAAAGATGATGGACCTATTTGATAAGTTTTGAATTAGTTCTTCAAAGAACCAAAGAGAATAAATCTCACAAATGTTTTAAAAAATTTGAATTGGTTCTTTTATATAGAAAGGCCTGCAATATTTATAAATTAAAGGTATAATCAGCCTTGGAGCAAAGAAACACTTAGGTAGTGTTTGGTTACTAAGATGAGGATAGATTAAAATCGTCATCTGTCCTCATCTAGTGCACACTTGGGGAGATGAGGCCGTTCGGGCTTTTTGCCAAACAAGAGATAGCCCGGTACTGTAGCATTTTAATCCCTTGTTTT
Source organism: Misopates orontium (assembly GCA_946800315.1). Lineage (NCBI taxonomy): Eukaryota > Viridiplantae > Streptophyta > Magnoliopsida > Lamiales > Plantaginaceae > Misopates > Misopates orontium. Next base: position 26,053,512 of record OX326947.1, read on the forward strand.
AATCTTACCCCCCCCCCCCCCCCTCCCAAGATTATTTTATCTATCTTTTTGACTCCGTGGACCCCTAACGTGAAAAGACCTTTTTACCCTCAAAATGACACGTGTTAAAATCGTTTCCAAAAAAAAAACGTTTTTTCAGAGTAACGTTTTTTCAGATCTGACTTACCCTCCCCCCCCCCCCCAAATCGATTTCCCCCCTAATTTCTCACGCAATTTTCTACCAGGTTAGGGTTTTGTTCATTCCTCCACGAAAATTTTTTTAGGGTTCGTACGATACTTGGGTTTATTACGTTCTTTTTGTTCAACTTGCGTAAACTCACGTATGACCCCACTTGTATTTGCAGGGCAGTCTTTTTGGAGTAGGATTTTTCGGCGATTTGCGTAGCTAAGGTTCGCGGGCTGTGCTGAGGTGAGAAGTGAACGAATGTTTTGGATAATTTCTTTTATTTTTGGGACTACATTAACTTATCTTGTTTATTTGCTAACGATTTGTAGAGAAGCTATTTGGCAGCAATTAGGGTTTGCATCATAATCCAAAATTTCAGGTAATACACTGGTTTTTTACTTATTTATGTTGTGGTTCGATCTAAAATTACGGTTAGTTCTGGCAATGCATGGTAAAAGATTATAAGTATGTTATTGTAGAGTGTTGTTCTAGTTTATTGTGGTTAAGTGAATTCAGGCTGTTTGTTGAAGATTGCTGATTATATCTTGTTAACTTGGACAATGTATCTTGCTTATTCTAATCTACTGTGGTTAAGTGAGTGCAGAATTGTTTTGAAAACAGTAATTTTTGAACATTATGCTCAATATTCCATCTCTGCTAACTGATTTTGTGTTTGTTTCCTTTAATTTTGTAGACAAGTTTGTTTGCACCACATTGGGTTTGCAACACTATCGTCGATTTCAGGTAAAAAACTTGAGTTTTACTTGTTCAAGATATTGTTTTTATGAAACATGTGCTTATAGTTGGATAATGATGTGAACAAACCGGTGTGTAGCCTGTTTGTCATTGTTCAAATGAAAAACAAAGCTTATATTTGGATTTGGCCTCTCTTTGTAATACTGTTTTGTTGCTTATATTGAAAGAAGGAATATTCATGCATGTTTTAGTCTAAAAATGTAAAGTGTGTGTATGGTTCTTGCTGCCGATTAATGTTTGCGTCCTATTCTGTTTATATGAGCATAGTATGTATATCTTCTAGTTCCATTGTATATGAACATGGATGGTGTGGGTTGTGCTAAAATTACGGATAGTTTTGGATTACTGTTTGGACAATGCATGGTAAAAGATTCAAGTATGTTATTGTAGTAAAGTGTTGTTCCAGTTTATTGTGGTTAAGAGAATTGAGGCTGTTTGTTGAAGATTGCTGATTGTATCTTGTTAACTTGGACAATGTATCTTGCTTATTTTAACCTACGGTGGTTAAGTGAGTGTAGAATTGTTTTAAAAACAGTAATTTTTGTACATTATGCTCAATATTCCATCTCTGCTAACTGATTTTGTGTTTGTTTCCTTTGATTTTGTAGACAGGTTTGTTTGCACCACATTGGGTTTGCAACACTATCGTCGATTTCAGGTAAAAGATTGGAGTTTTACTTGTTCAAGATATTGTTTTTATTAAACATGTGCTTATAGTTGGATAATGATGTGAACAAACAGGTGTGTATCCTCTTTGTCATTGTTCAAATGAAAAACAAAGCTTATATTTGGAATTGGCCTCTCTTTGTAATACTGTTTTGTTGCTTATATTGCAAGAAAGAATATTCATGCTTGTTTTAGTCTAAAAACGTAAAGTTTGTGTATACTTCTTGTTGCTGATTAATGTTTGTGTTCTATTCTGTTTACATGAACATAATATGTATATCCTTTAGTTCCATTGTTTTTAAACATTCAGAGTTGGTACGGTTGTAGGGCTAAGGTTTTAATTCGTGGTATTTGTTGTGTACCAGATGGATGAACGGCAGAAAACCCTTATTTTAGTCCTATTGCACCTAATAGTGCTACGAGCGAGAATATTTTTCTTTATGACCTTATTTCATAGACATCAATCCAACCTAAGGAATAATCGTCGCCGGGAGGCAGTTAGATATAGTCTAATCTCTAAGATGCGACCGATAACTGCCCACATGGACAGATTGACCGGAATGAACGATGTTCACTGCTTGAGCCAGCTAAGAATGGACAGATACAGTTTTAATAAGCTCTGTTGGTTGCTTCAAACGGTGGGGGGTTGAGGGATGAGAAATATGTTAGTATACGGGAACAAGTTTCCCTATTCTTGATGATTATGGCTCATCACACAACCAATAGAACCATAGGATTTTATTGGCGTAGATCGGGTCAGACAGTTAGTCGTTATTTTAGAAAGACCTTGGATGCCGTCCTAAAATGCAACCAACTGATGTTGGTGACACCCAAGCCAGTGTCGGAAGAGAACGAGAACGATGAAGAGCCATGGAAGTGTTTTAAGGTACGTACATTACGCAAAATAATTTTAATTCCGATGGCATAACTTTCAAACCATTTGTCACATTAAAGTGTGTTATATTTGCAGGGTTGTTTAGGGGCTCTTGATGGAACACACGTCGATGTGACTGCACCGACTATCGACCATCCACGGTACCGCAATCGCAAGGGGCGTATAACCGTAAATGTTCTTGGTGTGTGCGACATTAACATGAAGTTTGTGTACTTGTTGTGTGGTTGGGAGAGATCAGCCGCCGACGGTCGTGTTTTACGAGATGCTGTTTTTAGACCACCTCCACATGGGCTGCGTGTTCCCCAAGGTATAGGTTTATTGTGAATTTATTTACTTTTAGGGTCGTACTATGAACTGGAGTTTAGAAACTAGATATTCATGTTTGTGCAGGGAACTACTACCTTGTGGACGCCGGGTACACCAACTGTGAAGGTTACTTGGCTCCGTATAGGGGTCGTAGATATCACTTGAAAGAGTGGGAGGAGGGTAGGGCTGCTCCGCAAGATCACGAGGAGTTCTTCAATATGAAGTACAGCCGTGCAAGGAGTATCATTGAGAGAGCCTTTGGTCGCCTGAAGAAGCGATGGAAGATTCTGAAGTCCCCGTCCGAGTACCCTCTAAAGATACAGAACAGGATTATTATGGCGTGTGCACTCTTGCACAACTACATTAAGATCCAGATGCCAAGTGATCCTCTGGACACTGATTCTGACAGCTCTGACTCCGATGACGAGGCTCCCGAAGAAAATTTCGTGGAAGGCCTCGAGAACACACCGGCTTGGACCAACTTTAGGGACACACTCGCAATGGATATGTGGAATGAGTGGCGTGCTAATCGCCATTTTAGGAATCAATAGGACTTTAGATATTATTAAACTCCACCATTTGACCTATTTGAATAATAATATAGTTTTATGTACCGGCGACAGTTTTTTCCATTGTCATTAAAACTGGTGCTGCTTGTTTAAGTGATTGAATTGATAGTTCATGATTATTGTGTCTTATTTGAGTAGATTATGTTGTGGAAATGTGTGTTTATTGTTGAATTTATTGTTTCTAATGTGCTTTATGGACTGAGGTGAGTGGTATTTGATGCACAAGTTTGCTTTATTTGTGTCCGGCGCTGATGTTTGTGAACATATGCTGATACTTGGTTTTCTGATGTTCTTTACAGGTATGGAAGCGTCTACCTGTAGCTCGAACCCGGCTAATGGCAAAGGAAAGCAAAATAAGAGTGGAAAGTGCCGACGCGTATGGACGCGGGTGGAGGAGAACGAACTACTAAATGCTTTGAAGGAGCTCAAGGCAAAGGGATTCAAAGCCGACAATGCATTCAAGGCCGGGTATTTGATACAGCTTGAGGCATTGATTAGGAAGGCATTACCGGGGACAGACATTCGTGCCGAACCACAGATCAAGTCCAAAATAACCGTGTGGAATAAGACTTACTCGCATTTGTACACCATGTTCGACAACAGCGGGGACGGGGCAAAGTACAATGAAAATACGCAGATGATTGATATTGTGACTGAGGATTGGTAGACAGAATACACTCGGGTAAGGATTTCTTCCCTTTTTTGTTATTTCTGTACTATTTAATTTAGAGTATAGTAACCAAGAAATATTGATCTAATTTTTTTTAAGTATATTAGAATTCATCAAGCTTCTGTATGTAATCTTTTTCTTCGTAGGTGCATCCTTATGTTTCGGGATACCACTTGAAGAGATTTCCATTCTTCAACGATTGGTGCGAGGTCTTTGGGAAAGATAGGGCAACCGACGCTGGCGCCGAAGACATTTCTGCCGCAGTCCATGAGGTCTTGAATGGAAACTTCACTGGAAAAGATGCTGCTGGTCCGTCTTCCGTCCCGAATTACGGTTCACAATCTGAGGATCACCTGATTGATCTTGATGCGTACGAATACGTTGGGGACAACGATTTGCCAATACCGGACCCTACGAGGTTTGATGCAAAGTTTGTTTACAAAAAGATAAAGAAAGAGAAGGGTTCGAGGAAGAGAAAAATGCCATCTACTTCAGAAAATACTGCCCCCGAGGTGCCACCGTACGTTGATGAGTTCATGAAGAAGTGCCAAAACACACTTGATCGCATCTCTGACCTTGTTGTCGCCCCACCACCAGTCCAGGACCAGGCGTCGATTCAAAGGAAGTCCGTTTATAGTGCGCTTGATGCGATCGAGGGGTTCGATGATGACCAGAAGATGCTGTTGGCGCATAAGTTGGCGCATTCACCCGAGGATCTGGACATCTTCTTCACGATGCCAGAAGATTCTCGCCCAAAGTACCTGAGGATGTTGTTGCGCAAGAAACAGTTGAAGTAAGGTTCCATTGGGAAGGGTAAGGATTTAGGGCACATTTTGGCTGGATATGCACGTTGTTTAGTGTAATTATTCGTTAGGTACTATTAATTCAGGAACAATTTGCTATGTTTTATTGTGTTTTAGTGACTTGCGTTAAGGTTAGCAAGCAGTCGAGGTTAAGACAGTTTTACGTGTGCATCCCGTTGCTGCACGATTGTGTTACGTGCACAATCTATTTTGGCATACTCGAACTGATATTATTTTGGCAAACTGGCACGTGTGTTGGTGTGAATGCTGTTGGTGCTTTTGTTTTTTTATGTGCAACTATGATCATTCATTATATAATCGCTATCATCTTGTAGGGTATGCGCAATAAAAACTAACAACGATGTAAACGCACAAAAAAGTAAAGCACATTTATTACAATTCCACAACTCCCAACATACACATTTGGTCGTGCAGATAACAAGCGGAACTTAAGAAACTGGAAACTAAAGCAAATCAAACAGTGTCGGATTATTTGAAGTACATAATTGAACGGAAAGATACAGAATAGCTAGTTAGAATTCGAACGACTTAGCGGAACAAGACCCTTGATAGCTGTGTGCGGCGGCGTTAGCATTACGGTTCCTTTCTTCCAAATCCGCTTCCAAATCCACAACACGCCTCACACCATCCGTGTTGGACATGCGGTCACAAACACTGCCCCCTCCATTTCTCGGGTTATACGGCACCTCACTCAATCTCCCTAGTACAAGTAGGCACGTAAATTAGATAACAAAAAAAAATAATAGAGCTATACGTTTATGGATAAAAAAATCGAAGAGACGATTCAAAAATTAATTTGTACGGGATTTTTCTAGTATTTCCGCGCTTGTACGACGGATTTCTTCTCTAAACACTCTAGCCCGTATTGGAGGCTTTCCAAAAAGTTTTGCTAAATCCTTCCACGCGAACTCTCCGTTCTCTCTATACGCCTCGGCCTCGGGGTCTTTCTATAAATTTGTACGAATTTGGTTAAACGAAAGAATGCTTAGAGATAACACTAATCTTGCGACATTGTTAATTGCTTAAAAGGTGAAAACGAGGGACACACACCTTGATAAATACATCCCACAAATCATTGCTAGCATGCACAACATTTTTTGTGTAATCCCATGCAACTTCCGGGTGGCCAAGAATCATCCTAAAGCATTGGTGACGGGCCGCTAAGTTTTCAAAACGGCTTAGTATTTCATCGCTTGTGTACGTGGTGTTGTGGGCTAGATTTACATAGTCGGTTGCATTGTTCACAATCATGTCGAGGAACCTTGAATTGTTTAAGGGGACACAACCAAAATCGGAGTAGCATTGCTCCTTCAAGTTGTTGATTAGGGAAACATCGTATTCTTCCGTCCAATTTGCACCGTAGAAGAAGAGCTTTTGAATTTCATTGGCAGTTGCCATATTGTTTGGCTAAAAGTTGGCTTTTGAATTTGATTGCAATAGACCAATCCTTTTATGAACTCGTGCCCCTTATAATGTATGAAACAATCACTTTTTTTGCATTTTACTCCTTACAATTTAATTGCATTTTATTCCTCAGTGGTTAATTGCATGTACAACAATATTCTCTGTTGCACACTAAAGAATATATTCTCTCAAATTCACTAAACTACAAACCACACATCAACTTTTATAGAAATGTACAAGACCACTCAATGCATCAGCTTTATGTCAATCCTATGTCATATTCTTTCACAAAAGAGGAATTACTTTTGAATACTAATATTAACACAATAATAAAGCTAAGGTCATTACAGCTATACATAGTAGAGATAATACTAATTCTAATAATAATGTGCAATACAGCCGACAAAATGCGAGAACATAATTAAAGTACCCTAAACGATGTTTGTATTAACAAATACTAATAAAACTAGATTAAATCTCCACAAAATAACGGCAGCAATCGGGATAGGCATTCAAACTCATGCCTGCGTCACCGTCCCGTCATCGTCCGACCCATCTCCTGCATTAGACGCTACAGGACCATCACCCCATACAACGTGACCGCCTCCCACGACCTCGACAACCTCATCATCATCGCTGAAATCCAGATGCAAGAGCTGTGCTTCGGTCCCTATGAGCTCCTCCGGCAGCAATGCTATATTACCAACATCAAACAACATGTGGTGCATATCGTAGTCGGGAAAACCGTACAGACGAAAGTATCTCTCGAACAGCGACTCCTATGAAATTTTATGAGGTAGATAACATAAGATTAGTATGTAAGTTACTAATTCATAAGATAATGTAAAATACAAACGTAAAGTTGGTAATGGTCATATACCCGGCGAAGGTGAGGTCTGTACTCTCCAGTAGTACGAATCACGAGGCGGTGATCGTCGAAATGCACGCCAGGGAGTGTGATGAACCTCTGGAACATCTGGTATCGGCGTCTCAACGCAGCGACCTTCTCACGGATCGTCTGTATCGAGAAGTTGTACCCTCTATCCTGGAAACGACCATGGAGGATTGCAATGGCTCTTTCCAACTCGATCACATTGGTCAGGTCGTGGGTGTTGCCGTAGTTGAGTATCATATGCAGCACGTAGAAGTCACCGTTTTGCCCGAGATCCGGCTCAAAGAAATTCTTCTCAAGCCACTGTTTCCTAGTGTACATGCTGTCCAACACAACTTAAGATAGGGAAAATGATAAAGTTAAAAAAAAAATAATAACAGTTTCGTCGTAAATGAAACCAAATAACAACAACCATTGCAAGTATCTCATTATATAAAACACCAACTTCGAAAACACGAAGTAAAAATAGACATTATCGTCGTAGTACACGTCAATTAACAATAGTCAAATAACAGACATTGCAACGTATCATACAACATGACAAATCCCCAAATAACATTCAGCACTTACATAATAGTCCAACAACCCTACTTTGATACTACAATGAATTCTATTGCCATTACGGCCATCATACACACAAATAACATACACCAAGACATAAAACAACAAGCAACAGCCATCTTTGCTAGCATTCTATCGTCTACAGACGCAACAAGTCGTGTACGGTCAAGGTTCTTCAGTGGTTCTTGTGCTTTTGGATTGGATGGGGCACTAACGAAGACACGGTCACGTTGAGTAACAGTGGGGTAAGATGTATGCTGAACAGAACTTGCTGAGTGATTATCTTCGGTGGAATGATTCATTTTTGGGCTTGACATTGTGTGCCCACGTGAGGTTGACGCATATGTGTTCGTGTTAGTTGGGGTCTTTTGGACATGGTTATATCTGTGGTGCTGTAACTGATCTGCCCAAATAAACCAATCCACGTGCTTATCGTGTATTGGGCAAATGTAATAAAACCGACCAGGAAACTTAGCTTTAGGACCGGCCTCAAGGTAACTCATATTCCCATATCCACACGCACATTTTATTGTAAAAGTGCCCTCCATCTACAACACATTCATCAAAATAGGGGTCTTATTCACAATCCTAGTCACATTTACCCAAACAGCTCCCCAAATGCCAAAAAAATATACTAAAATTATATTTTCAAGTAAATTTTCGCACATTTCTATATTTTCTAACTTACACTTAAACTAGCCAATATTATGCACAATTAGTAAATTTTGACATACAAACCACACACAAACAGTAACCCCTAACCTATTTCCAACTAAAACTACAAACATTATGCACAATTACTAGACTTTCACACACAAACCACACACAAACTGTACTTAGGCATTCGAACTAGAGGTATTATTCACAATTGGTGAAGTTTCTCACGCAAACCGCACACAAAATGTACACCCTAACCCATTTGCAACTTAAAGCACTGACATTTGTATAATATCTCACACAAACCACACACAAACAGTACCCCCTAACCTATAAACAAGTTAAACCAGAAACATTTGTATATTTTACTCACACAAACCAAACAAAATCAATACACCCTATCAAGGCACTTAAACTAGAAATATTATGCAAAATTAGTCAAATTTGACATACAAACAACACACAAACAGTAACCCCAAACCTATTTCCAACTTAAACTACAAACATTATGCACAATTTCTATACTTTCTCACACAAACAACACACAAACTATACTTAGGCCCGCAAACTAGAGTAATTATTCACAATAGGTACGATTTCTCACGTAAACCGCACATACAGAACCCCCCTTACCAATTATCAACTAATTCTCAACTGAAAATCGTAATGTATACGTGAAAGCCAACAGCAGTAATCAAAAATCGGTATAACGGACGCAAGATCATAGGGAAGAACGCAGAGACTACGGAAAAACGCCATACCTCGGTAAATCGGCGCGTTCTAGGGTTCGAGCGGACTGACTATCACCTGTTCAACAAAATCGCAACGGAAAAAAGTTACAGTTAGCAAGACGATATGAAATTGGAAAAGAATTTGTAGAAAACAGGTTAATTTCATTCGACAAAATTAAATAACTAACCTAGGGTTTTGTATGCGATTTGATTTGGGGGAGAAAAAATGAAAGGGGCGTCGTGTTTAAAAGTGTGAAATGACGCGTCCAAAACCAAAAAAAAATTGAGGGGCATTGTTGTCAATTCCCCCCTAATCTCGTACTCAACTATCGAACCAAACTCCTTTATTATTACAAAGCACATTTACGAACATTCGAAGCAAACGCTCGTTCAAAACCGTGGATAACTTTAGTTCAGCTTTTAATTGGAAATTTAATCAATCTATAGATTGATCCATCAATCCAACCAAACACTACCTTAGGAGATGGAAATACATTAAATCACTATCCTAGGGAAAGATAAATGCATCAACTAAAACTAGGAAAGTTAAATAATACTTAAATTCGTTTTTGAATGTTATAGTCTTTGTAAGACTTGACTTTGATCATCTTTTTTCACCGTCTAGGTTGGTCTTTTGAATTTTCTTCATCAATGTGAGCCCAAACCTCTTTGATTAGCACAAATAAAGTTAATCCCATTTTCTTAGTAGGCCCTCTAGTATTTGGCCTATTGAAAGTCTTTCTTGGATCATCAGTTGAATCTTTATCATCTCCAACCAGCCACCTTTCTCATTAGGAGTTAGCATTTCCTCATTTGCATCAGATTGTACACACCATCATAAAGAATTTGGAGATTCACCTGTAAGAAATGTCCCATGAAATGAATAAGTCAAAAGACGAAAGGCCGAAAGGTGAAAGTATAAGAGAGAGTCCCATTAAGTATATATTGTATATTTAATTCAGTATTTCCTTTCCTATTAGTCTTTGTATATGTTGTATATTTCCTTTCCTATTAGTCTTTGTATAGGACTAGTATTGCTTTATATTTTTGTATATATACTCCTTGAGGTCATTAATAATATTTGTCACTTTCATTATTATTCTATAGAAAGGACTCATAATACGAGGAGTCTTAATCAATGAGGATAATGACTCTTCGCCTATATTTACGAAGGAAAATGGTCGTGTCTCCACACACTCTCAAAAACGTCTGTGTGTCCCTCATAAGACACAACATTACTATTCATATCTCGAAACCTATGGAGGAGGGAGAAACCAGTGATTCCACCACTAACTACAGATTCCCACAGATGCAAGTTTGTCTGAAACTCGATTTACGTTATAAAACAATTAGCATGTTAATTGTCGATCCATTACAGTTCGTGCTTTACGTGATAATTTCTCACATCACCTACTACATCCATACATAATATACACTAAGTGGTCACTCAACTATATCTTTAAGCATGCAATGTGATGTTCCAAGATGTTATTTATTTTTTATGGTTTCTAATATGCTAACTGAATCCCAAGTCATTGTACTATTTCTTTTGATCTCCACCCGCCTTAAAAAGCGTAAAGAATCGGCAATGGATTTTCTCTCCCACTTTGTGTCCTATTACATAACCTATTTAATCATCCACCCTCCATGTTTAAGATCAAGGACATGTGTCATCCACTACCTATGTATTAATATCAAGGACATATGTCATCATCACAAACAGTAGAACATGGAGTGAAATACAAAAATAGAACATACTATCTTTACCGAAAGAATCTTGCTGAGTTGACAACACTTTCACGTGTTAATATGGCGTTTCACTTCTATGCACCAACCTAATTTTAAGGTGGTGTTTGCAAATGCTTATAAAAGGAGCTTCTCATTTTAAGTGTTGGGAATGTTGACTTTTGCTTCTGCTTGTCTAAAAAAAAAGTCAGAAAAAACACAAGCCGCAAAAGCATGCCCAAGGGTGCTTCCCCAAGTGCTTTTGAAATTATATTATTTTTAAAAGGTCTTTAAAAAGAAAAGTTACTTCTCATTAATTTTTGCAAACACCTAATTAATGACTTAAGTAGCTTTTTAAAAAGATTTGCAAACACTCCCAACTTTTTATTAAAGGTCACTTAAAGTGGCTTTAAGCAAAAATAGTGAACAATCTCCTTTTATAAGCATTTGCAAACACCACCTAAGCATTTAACTATTGATTCATAATTACTAAATTTGAGATCCAATGCAGTGTGTCATTTGGTAAAGAACAAATAACCTAACAAATTGTTTAATATAAGCCACATCATAAGTGTGAGGACCGCGCCCCACGAGTCACAATCCGATCGGAGTTGGTCCAGTGTTGGTCACCTAACAAACTCAACTCAGACCGAACTGTAGCTCATAGGAAGGGTCTCAGTGACCAGGATCAAAACCATAGCATTATAAAATATCTTTACTTTAAATACAGCGGAAGTCTTTGGAATACAAATAAATTTTACAATTTCAAAATGATGTAAATACAAAATAAAACACTTAACAATTTTGCAAAGTTTCCAAAATGTGGATTTGTCGATCATTCGTTCCATCCCTGCTGCTATACCAATCTTACTCTGGTAAAGGGTTATATAGAACAAAAGAGGAGTAAGTCTTTAATGACTTACTGAAATTCTTAGATCATGACAATAATCAAACAGTAAATCAAAACAAAACGAACAAGAATGACCAGAATAATTACATCTGCATCATTGAACTGAAATTATCAGTTTAACGATAATACTGGAATATTCAGAATAACGAGAAAATGAACTTGTGCAATTACATATAACAGATCCAACCTTAACTCCCAAAATTCAACCGTATACCTCCATACGAGGAGCTACCTCGCAACAGAACAGAAGACATGCTCGAGTACATGTCAATCTAACACGCGGGTCACAACCAACTCCTGGCTGCAAGCGGCGCTTAGACAGAATGGGTTTTAAGTTGAAATACTTAAACTGACAGCCCTTTGCTGCCCAGCAGTAAATCTTCTCAATCCCTGGGCCCAACTTCCCAAAGGCGTCCCAATGGGTGAAACAGAAATATCAGATGAGCTAGTAAGCCGGACAATATCCGTTACTCGTTTTTGAGCTACATAGGCCGAACATAGTTCGTTGCTCGTTGCACAATTCAAGAATCGATAGGGTGATAATGATACCAGGATAATTATGATTATGAAGAAAATTTCCGATTATGAATAAAATGAGATTTGATTTAACAATAGACAAGAAACTGATTAAGAATTAACGATTATCATTATAAAAGCATTAAAATGGTGATAGAATATTGCTCGTGATTCGAAACAAAGAATCACAATTGTTATGTCCAAGTTTCTCAGGGCCGGATGCCAAACAAGGTTTTGAATAAATCAGAAATCCAACCTCACCTTTTACCGTACGGGAAATTCTTGATTAACGTCGATAATTGCAGAATCCTTACATAAATCAAAAAGATATAATCAATTGTTTGCTCATAAACTTACAACAATAATATATTTTTTTTGATATTTATCATATTTAAAGAAGTTCAATTAAATATCTAATTCTTGTTAATTTTGGATAAATCCAACATTTACCTATTTTAACTTTAACCATGACGTAAAATTATAAATAATGAGATTTACCATTTCAAAGTAACAAGTTGAAGACTAAATCAATTTACAAAATTATTATTAGAGTCTCAATTTCTAATTTATTAATAACATATTTCAAATTAACAAACATATATATTTTCAATGCATATTTAAACCTTTTTAAAACAATTATTCTTAACAAGATTCTTGTAAATTACTTATTACATAATAATATTAAATCAGAAGTTTTACCATGATATTAACATTGAACAAATATCTGAGTATGCCCTTGAATAAAATTACATCACATATATAACTTTGGTAAAAACTATTTTTCTTATAATTATTAGTATTAAATAACATAATATTGCATATATCACTAACAACAATTAAAATAAATTGCAAACATGTAGATCTAATTAAAATTCATGTTTACAGAATAATTATGATGCTAATAAACTATATTAGATGGTTAGATCACAAGATAAACACAATACTTCACTTAAAGTTAAAGTTAAAGAAATTGAAAGATCAACCGTAAAATAAACTATATGTCATCTTAATGTTGCAAAATTCATGAAAAATATTAAACATGATTCTAAATTATGATCAACTGATCTAACATCATTATTAGTATGTAATGAGTCCGTACTAATGGTCGTTTCCATGATTTAGATAGCTTCTGCAACATAAATTAGTTAAACAAAAGGTTAATGCAAATCTGAGGTTAAAACTGTAGCAGTTTCGGATTCACCTTTAATCGGACTTTCAAACGACATGATAATCTGAAATTGGTTGAGGGTTTGGATCCTCAACATCATGGAGAGTATGTAGATTCAAAATCAGATCAATAGGACAAGGTTTGGTATTTTAAATAAATCATGAAAGATAGAAGCTGTTTTCGGATTTTCTAGACAGTGGTACGTAATTCTCATTTTTAGACCACTCAAACGACTTTGTTGGAAGAAGGTTTCTGAACATAAAAGTAAGCTTACACAATATCCAGTATGTGGTAAAAGTTTCAGAGAAATACTCGAAGTTTTGATATGGTTTTCGGACTTCTAAAGTTTCTATACCAAAACTGGCAGTTTTGACCAAACTCGGCTTTTAGGATTTCTAAGGACTATAAAGAAGGCTTAAAGGACTGAAACAATTTTTCTAAGAATCTAAATATCAAGAGGAAGAACTTTGCAGAAGAAAATAAGAGAAGATTCGGAGAAGAGAGGTGTGTGAAAACTGTTGAAGAGAGCCTCCCTTTTATAGGTGAAAATTGGGAGACAAGGATTAATTACCATACCCTACTCATTTTTATTTTAATCCAAGCTAGGCCACCCTAATTATGAAGATGTTTTCAGGCCTTATCTGATAGGATTTTATAAGAATAAAATATTAGAAATATCTAGCATAAAAGACAAAGCAAAGTTACCTTTTCACAATTGTAAATGTAAATATGTGAAGATTTACCATTGTAAATGAATGCTTGGATATTTTGAAACTACAAGGGACCACTTTGAAAGTTTTGATAACTCATTTGGTCTTAAAGAAAGTATTTGTGGTCAATCATAAATTTTTCAAAAGGGGAAGGACTAAATTGTAACTTTTCAAATCTTTTGGGGTCAAAATCATATTTTTAAAAAGTTCAAGGACTAAAGTGAAAATTCGAAATTACTTTTATTTTCTTCCAAATTTCAGGGCCGTTACAATAAGACTTGACTCTTACGACAAATTACTATAAGTTCTATTAATATTCAGTTGAGAAAAGTAATTTTATGAACCACACATGGGCACATGGCTAATTTTTTATAGGTTTAGATGGGCAAATGCCAATTTTTTCAAGATTGGATATTTTTTAATGTTAAAATAACCATAAAAGCGGTAAAGTAATATTTCCTCAAAACTTACTTCCCGAAAACTACGTTACAAAAACATCATATTGTGTTACAACTTACTATTAATCAATGTTTTGCAGTAAAATAATTGAATAAAATATATAGAATAGATTGTTCCATAACCAATCCTATGAGATACGACAAACTTATTATTATTTAATTTTTCCAATTATAAAAAAAAAAAAAAAAAATTAACTCGGCGATCCAAACACGGTCCTATCGAGTTAACATTTGGAAGAAAAAATAAAAAAGAAGGCACCGGCAACAGCAACAGCAAATGCAATACTTCTTCTTCACCCTCTCTCTGGATCCACACACACATGCCATAGTATGGCACTCTCCCCTTAACCTACACCACCTTCTTATCCTACACACCTCTTCATCAATTCCTCTCAGATCCAAATCCGCGCTTTAGATCGCAATTCAATTCGATTCGATTCAATTCAATTCAGATCACACGCACTTGTATGTTGAAAAAGAAGCAATAGCAAAATTGGTGTAAAAGAAGATGTTGACGAAGTTTGAGACGAAGAGTAACAGAGTGAAAGGATTGAGTTTCCACAGCAAGAGGCCGTGGATCTTAGCGAGTCTCCACAGCGGCGTCATTCAGCTATGGGACTATCGCATGGGCACTCTCATTGATCGCTTCGACGAGCACGATGGCCCCGTCAGAGGCGTGCATTTTCACAAAATGCAGCCGCTCTTTGTATCCGGAGGTTGCTCTTTTAGTTTCAGTTGCAATGTTTTGTGTGTGCCGTTTTGTGGATAAGATGATCGTGTTTATTGTGATTTATTCGGCAATGTTGATCTAACGCGCATTATGATAGTTGCATCTATGTGCTTTTAAGCCTGAGTCGGTGTGATTAGGATCGAACTGGAAGTGTGATTTGGACCTGGAATTTGAGGATTGTTCTTGTTGATTAGTGAAAAGTAAGGGATTTTAAAATGTTATGTTGTGATGCACTCTAGTTTGGTGTTTTAAGAAGAATACTTTTGTGACTCGGTATACTTTGCACGTTTACGTCCGGAGCATCTACCATGGGAGTGGATTTATTTACTGCTGATATTTTTGGTATGATGGATTATATATATTACTTTCTGTAGTTTTGGTTGCTTGTGGAATTGTGATATTCGTATGAAGTTTGATTCAGCTCTAGGAAATGGCGTCTTTAATCACGCTGGAGATGCATAAGTTTTTGACCTATACATTGCATAATCCTGTCATGGAAAAAGTCTAATTGTTTTGTTATACTTGAAAGTTATCTGCATTGCCGGATTCGTCTACCTGTACGAATTTTTAGGATTTAATAACCCATAGTCTGCTAATCTTTTACTATTACCTTTTTCATGTTTGTGACGTGTTTCACTTTGTTTTACCTATTGTCGGTGAAGATTACAAATTGAATCACTTTTTTACATTTTATTTAATTTTCCGAGAAGATATATATCGGCGTGCCTGGTATTTCTAGGATTTATATTGCGTCCTTTGAGTTTATGCTGAGAAAAATGCTTTTGCAGGTGATGATTACAAAATCAAGGTGTGGAATTATAAATTGCATAGGTGTTTATTTACTCTTCTTGGCCACCTTGACTATATCAGGACGGTTCAGTTTCATCATGAGTATCCTTGGATTGTTAGTGCAAGTGATGATCAGACTATAAGAATATGGAATTGGCAGTCACGTACTTGCATTTCTGTCCTCACGGGGCATAACCATTATGTCATGTGTGCCTCATTTCATCCCAAAGAAGACTTGGTTGTTTCAGCCTCCTTGGATCAGACTATTCGTGTTTGGGATATAGGAGCCTTGAGAAAAAAGACAGTATCTCCCGCCGATGACATACTAAGGTTGTCACAAATGAATTCAGACTTCTTTGGTGGGGTTGATGCTGTTGTGAAGTATGTCCTGGAAGGCCATGATCGGGGGGTTAACTGGGCCTCCTTTCATCCTACCCTTCCTCTAATTGTTTCTGGAGCAGATGATCGTCAAGTGAAAATGTGGCGAATGAATGGTAAGCCAGCTTGTTCCTTGATTGCTCACCCTCCTGCTTGATCAATCATATCTTTTTTTATGAGATGTAACCTAGCTTCAGAGGTGGTCAAGGCATGCACCAGTGCATCCAGCACTTTGACCACATACGACCACTGTCCTAGCACTACTAATCTTCTGTTTCATGTTTTAGAAAAATTACAAATACTCTTTTGATGATGGATCTACTCTCGGAAATTTAATGGGAAGATAGACACTGTTAGTTTTGTTTCTTTTTATACTGGTCTTAAAAGTTTAAGTTGGTGTTTTTGAAGCCTGCTGTAATTGAATGTGCTAAAGCCATTGAAAGAGCTGGGATTACTTAATGTCATAAATCTGAAGGGGAGTGGAGGTGGGATCACTCGATCCTTCCTATACACACATATAGTTAAACTCTCATTACTGCAACTTATCCGAAAAAAAGTTTGTAACATTAATGGGATAATTAGGAAAAATATGCCCTATTCCCTCTTGAGCTTGTAATTGTAGCACAAACGGGGAGTTGTTTCCTTACTTTTCCTTCCGTGATACCAAATGATTTAGAAGGCTTGTGATTCCAATTCTCTAAACAGAAGACTTGGATCCTTAGCCTCTCCAATTCCCTTCTCTTCTTCCACCAATGATACTAAATGTAGCCTAAAATTAAAAATTGAAGTCAATTGACATTTATTCTAATGGAAAAGGTGTCTTTTAAGCTCATTAAATCTTGAATCTTTTCCAATTCAGAATCAGGAATATCCTTCAAGGAGAACTTATGTAGCATCTGAAATAAGCTTCGTAATTAATTTGTTGATTTTCCAGGTCGGAACAAAGCCTGATGTTTGATTTCTTGTTTTTGTCAGATACAAAGGCTTGGGAGGTGGACACATTGAGAGGTCACATGAATAATGTATCCTGTGTTTTATTCCATTCAAAACAGGACATCATTGTTTCTGATTCAGAAGACAAAAGTATAAGAGTCTGGGATGCTACAAAAAGAACTGGATTGCAGACTTTTCGTAGGGAACATGACAGGTTCTGGGCCCTAACAGCCCATCCTGAGATGAATCTTCTGGCTGCTGGTCATGACAGTGGCATGATCGTTTTTAAGTTGGAGAGAGAGCGCCCCGCCTTTTCTGTTAGTGGTGATTCTCTTTTTTATGTTAGAGACCGGTTTTTACGTGCTTTTGACTATTCAACTCAGAAAGACAGCCAACTTATACCAATCCGCCGTCCTGGTTCTAATGGTTTGAATCAAGGACCTCGAACTCTCTCCTATAGTCCTACAGAGAATGCTATTTTGGTTTGTTCTGATATGGATGGGGGATCATACGACCTCTATGTTGTAGCCAAAGACAGCTATAGCAGAGGCGATTCATTTCAAGAATCAAAAAGAGGTGTTGGGGGGTCAGCAGTTTTTGTGGCTCGAAACAGGTTTGCTGTGCTTGAAAAGAGCAGCAACCAGGTATTGGTGAAGAATCTGAAAAATGAAATAGTTAAAAAGAGTCCTTTGCCTGTTGCAACTGATGCTATATTTTATGCGGGTACTGGTAACCTTCTATGCAGGGCTGAGGATAGGGTTGTTATTTTCGATCTCCAACAAAGAATAGTTCTTGGGGATCTTCAAGCCGCTTTTATTCGGTATGTAGTCTGGTCTCTGGATATGGAGAGTGTGGCTTTACTAGGTAAACATTCTATCGTTATTGCCGATAAAAAGCTTGCGCACCGCTGCACTCTTCATGAGACTATTCGTGTCAAGAGTGGAGCATGGGACGATAATGGTGTTTTTATTTATACAACACTGACACACATCAAGTACTGCCTTCCTAATGGGGACAGTGGAATTATTAAGACACTGGATGTCCCAGTGTATATTACTAAAATATATGGTAGCACAATCTTTTGCTTGGACCGAGATGGTAAAAACCGTCCTATCATTATCGATTCAACAGAATATATTTTTAAGCTATCCCTTCTGAGGAAGAAATATGACCAAGTAATGAGCATGATAAAAAATTCTGAACTATGCGGACAGGCCATGATTGCATATCTGCAGCAGAAGGGATTTCCACAAGTTGCTCTCTATTTTGTGAAAGATGAGAAAACTCGCTTCAACTTGGCTCTTGAAAGTGGGAACATTGAGAAAGCACTTGAATCCGCCAAAAAGATTGATGAGAAAGATCACTGGTACAAGCTGGGCGTGGAGGCCCTTCGGCAGGGAAATGCCGGGATTGTTGAATATGCATACCAGAAGACTAAGAACTTTGGCAGGCTGTCGTTTCATTATCTCATCACAGGTAATCTTGACAAATTATCCAAGATGATGAAAATTGCTGAGGTCAAGAACGATGTCATGGGCCAGTTTCATGATGCACTATATCTCGGTGATGTCCAGGAGCGCATCAAGATATTAGAGAATGCAGGGCATTTACCTCTTGCTTATATCACGGCTACGGTCCATGGGCTCCATGATATTGCCGAGCGTCTTGCTGCAGAACTGGGAGATAATGTTCCTTCATTGCCTGAGAGGAGGAAAGCATCAGCCTTAATACCACCAAGTCCAGTTCTGTGTGCTGGAGATTGGCCTTTGTTAATGGTGAGCAAAGGAATTTTCGAGGGTGGTCTTGATGATACAGGCAAAGGTGCGCATGAGGATTATGAAGAGGCTGCCGATGCTGACTGGGGCGAGGCATTGGATATTATTGATGTGGACGACATACAAAATGGAGACATAAGCATGGTGCTGGAAGAAGAGGGTGTGCATGATGATAACGAAGAGGAGGGAGGATGGGGCCTCGAGGATCTAGATCTGCCTCCGGACGCCGACACACCTAAGACAGCTCAAAATGCCCGTTCTTCTGTTTTCATAGCCCCTAACCCTGGTATGCCCGTAAGCCAGATATGGGTACAAAGATCGCCTCTTGCTGCTGAACACGCAGCTGCCGGAAATTTTGATACAGCAATGCATTTATTGGGCCGCCAGTTGGGGATTCGGAACTTTACTCCATTGAAGCCGCATTTTATTGATCTCTACATGGGCAGTCAGACTTACTTACGTGCCTTTACGTCAGCCCCTGTGATCTCAGTTGCAGTGGAGAGAGGTTGGAATGAGTCGACAAGTCCCAATGTGCGAGGCCCCCCAGCACTCGTGTTCAACTTCTCCCAATTGGAAGAGAAGCTGAAAGCTGGTTACAAGGCGACAACAG
The DNA here is from genome assembly GCA_946800315.1 of Misopates orontium. NCBI lineage: Eukaryota > Viridiplantae > Streptophyta > Magnoliopsida > Lamiales > Plantaginaceae > Misopates > Misopates orontium. The sequence continues at coordinate 26,073,311 of OX326947.1, forward strand.
CTGGAAAATTTTCTGAAGCCCTTCGACATTTCCTTACGATTCTTCACACAATTCCTCTGATTGTGGTCGAGACACGAAGAGAGGTTGATGAAGTTAAGGAACTGATTGTTATTGTAAAAGAATACGTAGTGGGGTTACAGATCGAACTTAAGAGGAGGGAAACGAAAGATAATCCGACTCGTCAGCAGGAACTTGCGGCATACTTTACTCATTGCAGCCTCCAACTTCCACACAAGAGGCTTGCATTGTTGAATGCCATGACCGTTTGCTTCAAGGCTCAGAATATGAGCACTGCAGCCCACTTTGCTCGTCAGCTCCTCGAGACCAATCCGAGTAACGAGAACCAAGCAAGAACCGCCCGACAAGTTCTACAGGCTGCCGAGAGGAACATGAAAGATGCTACGCAATTGAATTATGATTTTAGAAACCCTTTCGTGGTTTGTGGGGCAACATACGTTCCGATATATAGAGGGCAGAGAGATGCAACTTGCCCTTATTGCTCTTCGCATTTTGTTCTGTCTCAGGAGGGGCAGATTTGTGCTGTTTGTGATCTTGCAGTGGTTGGGGCTGATGCTTCTGGTTTGCTTTGTTCTCCTTCACAGGTCAGATGATTTGCTGCTTGTTTGTGAGTTTTTACTTTTGGAGAAACTAATAGGATGAGGTAGAAATTTGAGAAGAAGAGGTTTTGGTTGAATTTATATCAATGTCCTATATATGTTAACATTTGCAACATTTTCATATACTTCCCACCCCTTTTTGCATTCTTTGCTTATATGATTAAAATATTCCTCATTTAATAAGGTTCTGTAAGATTTTGACTGATATTATTATTCTTATCTTGTTTTGAAATTTATTGCGCCTCGCTTAAAGTGGCAAACCTTTTAAATGTTCTTATTGCAAATTTAATGTACGTTTTGCTTTATTCTTGCATGAATCGCGTTTGTTAGAGATTCACATACTTCATAATCATAATAGCCTTGTTATGTTATAAATTGTTACAAGAAACATTTGATGGAATTATGAGCAAAAAGGTTTTTAATAATTCACAGACAGGTCTAGGCAAGGAGTATTGTTTTGTCAAATGTTGCATATGTTTTGTTGGGGAATTTGGTATTTTTGGTCCTGTAAGTTGGCTCATTTGCAATTTTAGTCCTCTAACTATTTTATCAACAATTTTAGTCCTCTAAGTTCCAATGTGTTTCAATTTTGGTCATCTGACCATAATTTTGGCAATTTTGGCCGGAAATTCCTATAGGATTGAATATGTCCAAACCAAAATTCACCAAATTCAATCGATTTTCATGTCCAATTTGTTCTCCTCAACGCAATCCCATAGGAATTTCCGGTCAAAATTGCCAAAATTCTTGTCAGGGGACCAAAATTGAAACACATCACAATTTAGAGAACTAAAATTGTTGATAAAACAGTTAGAGAATCAAAATTGCAGATGAGCCAACTTAGAGGACCAAAAATATAAAATTCCCGTTTTGTTGTAGTAGATTCGTTTACAGCACATTACATGTGTTGAAATCATGGAGTGGAGTTGGCCACTTTGCTGCTTAGAAACATATTAATTGTTCATCTTTCAGCATTCTCCTTCAGTGTTTTGAAAACCGGACCGGCCGGTTGGACCGGGGTCCGGCCCCTTGTCCGAACGCCGGTCGAACCGGTTGGACCAGTAAAACTAGTGAACCGGTGGCTTTACCGGTTCAGTGCCCGGTCCGATTTTAAAAACATTGCTTAATATGTTGTGTTTACCTTTGATTTATTTAATTACGTAAAGTTCCCATGGGCGACGATCATTTATAGTTGAAGAAGTATATGTTTTAGAGAACTCTGCATTAAATTTGTCAAAGATTTTGAAGCAATGGTTTATCTCTTTTAAATTTAATACTAATACTGAAAAAAATACAGATCTTTCTGTTTTTTTCCTTAGTTTGGTTCCACATAAGAATGGGAAAAAAGAAAAAAATAGCAGAAAATTTGTTTATTTCGAGCTTTTGGTAGCACAATAAGTTTTAGAAAAGAAAGAAAATTAAGAAAATTAAGAAAAAGATAGAAAAAATATTTATAAAGTCTTTTAAACACGTTTTCAAATTGCCTCCCACATAAACATTGAAACATTTGGCAAACTTAAAGACTTTTACAATTCATCAATCTTTAAAAAGGAAATCTAATTTCAAAATTCTCATATTGTATGAACACCCCAATGATCGATATTTGTTTTTAAGATTTTCATGAACTGGAAGGTACTACTTTTAGTTTAATCAAAATTTTATATTATATCATTTTCAATAGTGTATCACTATATTAACTTAATATATACTTTCATTTGATGTTCTATATTTATATTTCAATTGCATTACATGATATTTTTATTTGGCAAAATAGTTTTTGGTCTCTTCACTCAGACCTATATTGTTTATGTCTTCGTTTTAAATGTACTATTAGCACTTGTAAATTTTAAATCATATTAAATCAACTTAAAATTGCGTTGCTCAATTTAAGATAACGTTTGGTCCAAGAGGTTGCAAATAATATTTTCTTTAAAAAAGCTCAAAAACTTTGAGAAAAAATATATTAATTAATTGTAGAAAATGACTTTTTAATATAACTTCTACCGCATACTTTTAGTTTTAGAATAACCATTTTCTTCACAATATATAAGTAAATAAATCACGTATAACTTTTTTTTTTTGAAAAACCAGACTGATGCTAAATGCAGGGAAAGAAGGGAGAAGATTATTTTCCATCAAGGTTTTCCAAGAAAATTCTTTATTCTTTAATTTCCCATCATTTTTCCCTACTTCTCGAAAAACTAGTATATCCCGAAATCTATTAATAATATAAACAAACAGGTTTTGTGAGACAAAATGTAAGTTGTTGTACAAATAAAGTGTTTTCCAAATATACCCTCTAATTATTGCTCATATAGAAATTAAAAAGGGCTATTATTGTAATATCACAAACCCCACTTTCCTTTTGTTCCTTAATTTTAGGCACCTATACGGTTGTTTTTTTCACTCCCACTTAATCTCTTCAACTTCTATCTCTTCGATTTCAAAATTCTTTTGCATAGCTAGAAAATATCTCTCTCTCTCTCCTCTCACTTTCCATTTCGTCTAAAATTTATAGGATTTTCTTTATTTCTCTAGGAATTGGTCTCTTAAAGTTAACTACAGGTACTGTCCTTTTAATGAATAGTGTATAATAGTTGAATTTTTTGTTTTTACATTTTTTCCCTTTGATTTAACGGAAGAAGATAAAGGGGTGTTTTAAGTTCTCCTAATCTGCATATTGCCAACCTTTTTGTATTGTGCAGGTTCAGCGCTGGCGTTTCTGTCATTTATTTTCAGGAAAATTGAGATAGTATTCAACAAGCTTGATCTTAAGGGGGAGAATGAAATTCATGCCCTGTAAAATAGAAGAGATGCATGGGTGCGCTACGATTAGTTCAGGCGTTGGAGAATGAAATAACAAATTCTTTTCAATTTCGTTTTTCTTTTCAATTTGGTTTTGGTCTTTGGATGATTCTTGCAGTTGTCAGATTTTATCAAGAGATGGGTCAAATATAATTTCGATGATTATCATTTTTTCTACATTATATTTTGCTTGATTTGGTTGAAATACAAATGTAGAAGTTGCCATACAAGTATAGAAAATTGCCATATCTCTTCATATTATGATGCACATGTATCGAACTAGAAATGTGTCAATTTCCATGAATTTGATACTAGAATTTGTCCTCTTTAAGTTATTTTGCTTTTCCATTTTTGAAACCCATATTAAACATTCAGTTCATGTCACGAATTTGTTCTGTTTATAATTTTATATGTACCGAAACTTGGAAATATTATGATAAAATGTTCCGATAATTTGATAATTGAATTTTGTCGCCTATGCTTATGTTTTCTTTTAAGTGCATGAACTGTTTCAAAACTCGAGAGCATTAAATATATATTTATTGCTTCAGAATAACTTTTCTATGTGACAAAATTTGTAGAACCAAATTTTAAAAGTTTAAAGTTTGTAATTTCTTGCTTGGTTTATCAGACGTGCGCGATTCTCCCTAATGTGATCTTTAGAGAAGATACAAGAGAAGATTTTTGCATGCTGGATAAATATTTGATGAGGATAAGATGAAGATCAACCTCTTGAGGGATTTCACCTAATCTATTGCTATTAATTGTGGCATAAAATCTTTTCTTATTTGAGTTTCCCCTTATTTCTTTCATTTTCCTGTTTGGATTTCTAACTCAAGATTTGCATCACAGTAAATGGCAATGAATCTTTTGATAATTAATTCATTTATTTGTTTTGTGACTTTTGGAATTCAGTATTTCTAACTCAAGATTTGCATCGCAGTAAATGGCAATGAATCTTTTGATAATTAATTCATTTATTTGTTTTGTGACTTTTGGAATTCAGTATTTGCTCATGGTGACCGTTGATAATTATATATGAAACAATATGATTACTCAACAACCACTAATTTTATAATAACATAAGTTATATAAAACGTTATAATGAAATACTTTTAACAATAAACCACGACTTGCACGTGGTCCCGCGTGCGTAGATTTGCTAGTTTATAAAAAACAAAGAAAATTTCAAACAAAAAATCCTGATAATTTTGATTTTCTTTCATTGTTCTTCATTTGTACTTTTTCCTCTTCCCCCAATTTTTGGGAAGCCAAACGAGCAACTTCTTCTCTAGGAAGCGAGAAATTATTAGGTACAGCCGTTGTATGGTGACGTGGTACAGCCAAAGGCTGAGATTAAATACTATTCCTAAATTATAGGGAAGTAACTTCTCCACACTTCATCCCAACCATGTATATATATAAATAACCGACTTGTTGCACCACCTCATCATGCAGCCGCTGCACCTAATAATCTCCCGGAGCGACTAATTATAACGAGCCCAACACGGTCATTAAGTGCCATAAAGTTCAAATTATGTCTAATTTCATCATTAAAAGGTTTTAATAGCCTGTTTTGGTATGGCAGACGATATTGCCAGAGCGAATAATGTTATTTATAGGGCACTATTTCAAAGTTGACTAACTTGCCCTCACTTAAAATCTTGTCAAGGTTTTAAATATGGATTATATTAGGTTCATTAATTGTACCCAAAACATCTCGGTAAATTTTGCTTGATAATTTATTTTTCCAAAGTAGCAGCTACAGAATTTGGAAACCAATCTTAAAATATTGTTTTCAGAGAAAAAGGAAAAGCGTAAATAGAATAGGCATAAAACTTATTTTATTAATTATATTTGTATATAAATGTTTCTTCGATTAAAAAAAAAGTCGCTGTTCTACAGCTTTATTTCGTGTAGATTTTCAGAATTAAAAGCTGCTTGTGTTCCCTATAGTATTGTATATTATTTATGTAGCTACCTCATATATATAAACAAATAAAACGTGTAAATTTTAAATGATACGATATTAAGAACTTAATATTATAATTTTAATGCCCTTTTGATTGTAAGCAACAAAATAACACTCTATTATTTTTCAAGATGCTATTACAAAAAAAAGTGAATATTACGAGTGTTTGTTTGTAGTGAAAATATTGACTTGGTTTAATGAAGAATATTGTTTTAACTATTAATCACATACTTTTATTAAATTGTTATTTTAAAACAAAGATTTGGTTAGCTTTAGTTCCATTTACTATTTCAAGTTTTAATAGCAACCATTACTTGCTGATGATGTAAGCAAAAATTTTTATTGAAATTTATTAAAAATCGGACCATTAACATAAAAATGTATCCCTTTTTAATATTGAAATTACTAAGTAGTTATGATGCTATAAATATAAGAAAATATTATGAGGAAATTTCAACTTTAAAAGTCTAAGCGCTCACATAAGATAAATTTAAAAAATACAATGCCAAAATTTCATAACTAAACAAACAAACTTTTTACTAATCACAAGCGTATTCAATAAAGTTTAAGCAAATGATATAGATAGAACAAAATTCTTATATCTAGAGCAGAATTTTATTGTTAACTGATATACTCTTTACACATTAATTGTCCAAATTCATCTTCCTTTCTAATGTATGTTAATCTATGGAAAATTTATCAAAGATATCTCTTTTCCAAATTAATATGGAAATATTATTTTTCCTATTCTAAGCATCTGAAATTAATGCTAAAAAATCTCCTTATATATATATATATATATATATATAAATAAAATACAACACATAATTCCGTATATGAAATCATGAATAAGTAATTTCTTGATGCAATGATTCTCGCGTACACTAAATTATGACATTCATTAGATTAATTTTCTTACAAATAAAAATGCCTCGAGTTAATATTAATTGGCAAAGAAAAATAAAAGTTTTTTCCCATGCTTCATCGGCCATGGCTTATAAAAATTTGGCTACTTCATTAAACTCCATTTTTTTTTGTTCCAACTGCACAATAGAGACCTGCACCTCATAAAGGAAATCTCAGTAGCACCGGGGAATCGGCAAAGAATCTTAATACACACCTTGCCTACTCTTATTAAACTTCATGAGAAAGAAATAACAAACACAACTACTAATTTAATTCAGGCTCACCCCATTTTTTACAGAAAATTTTGACACAAAGAATTAGCCAGAGGAGTCTAGGAAAGTTCGTCCGATTGTGGAAAAGAAATTGTAGAAGATTATAGGAATAAAAAGTAATTTTCTTAATTTAACAGACTTAATTAATTTTGTTTATACATAGAAGAAATCTCAATCATCATTAATTTGTGACAAGATATTTGTTATTATAGTAAGATATATAAAGGATTAAAAAAGATAATGAATTAGTTTATAAATTTAAAAAAGGTAAAATAGTAAACAATACAAATATTGCTCTGGATTTAGGGATTTTGCTATGGATATATCAACTCCCAATTTAAAAAGGGTAAAATAGTAAACAATACAAATATTGCTCTGGATATAGGGATTTTGCTCTGGATATATCAACTCCCTAAAGTTTACAATATTAATTCTGAAAAGAACAACTTTGAGCGACTTGCGTTTTTCTTTAGAAAGCAATATTTTGTAATTAGATTCCAAGGTTTACTGTCCTACCATATAAACAAATCATTTAGTAACATAATTTAAGGAATTTGATGAGGCAATTAATGGATTAATTAATCAGTCTTATACAATTAGATCTCTAATAGATTTTAGGTATGGGCAATTTTGACAACTTAATGATATTGCTTTGACAACAACATTATTTGCTCTAACAATATCGCTAGCCTTTTGGTATAGTAATTCTATCTTGTTTTTGAAATATTGAGTAAGGATCATGGTGACTAATATTCCTTGATTTGATTTACGTAACTTCTTTAGCGTAAATGTAACTTTAATATACCTATTGGGCTGCAGATGAAGTCAACACACCATTATTTGCCCCTAATTGATTTGGGGACAAATTAACATACCCAGTAGTTTAATTGGAGTCATTCTCGATCCTGATATTTACAGCAAAACATTCTGTTCTTGACACTTACCTATCAGGTATAAATGTATTGTGATAAATAACATTAAAGAAAATCAATATTTTCTAATAATATTTAGGGATAAGTATTTTGTCCCTAAGGATCCAATTCCTCCAAATCATATCAACTCATGTTTATAAAGCCGTTGTTATTTATGAATAGTACTTTAAAATTTAGTCAATTATGTATAGTCAATATTAATCTCAAAGTCAGTATCGATGATTTAGTTATATCTCTTTTTACAAGAATTAGTATTATAATTAAATTCATCCAAATCATACAAAACAAAGTTTGTGAACGATTATTATCTATGATTGTGATTCCAAACTTTAGCGAATGAAGAAAAACAATTCAACTATATATTATCCAATCAAACAAATTAAAGTTTCTTAACGATTATTATCTATGACTGCATTTCAAACTTTAGTTAATTAAAGTAATCCAACTATTTAAATTTAAATTAATATTGTTAGAAATTTAGAATAATATGAAATTATTGAGATCAAATTAAAATGGTCATTTCAAAACTTTTGTTAACAAATTAAAGTTATTCGAGTGTTATTGATTCCTTGATTCACGTATAAAGTTTGTTAACAGAATAGTCATAGAGACCGAAGTTTCTAAACTATCATCATCTCTGATTTTTATTTCAAATTTTATAATTGATTGAAGTATTAAATATCAAATCGATATGGTTAATTGTGTAATCAATATCAAAAGAGTTAGTCTCATCACTAAGTTCCTCCAAATCAAAATCATATTGACCTATGTTTTCTAAATAACCATTATCTATGATTATTCTATAATAATATTTGTTAATTATTTAATAATTTCAAAGTATGAAATTCGAACTTGATAATTCTTGAAAGAACAAGTCTTACAGTATTCCTCCCAAAAAATGGATCAAAGTCTCTAAATAATCATTATCTATGATTGTTAATTTACAATTTTAAGCACCCAAACAAAGTAATATAATATTAAAATTGAAAATGTTATTCACAATTTCGTGATTATTAAGAGTTGGTCTTATAAATATGTTCCCCTTGAGTCAATTGATCAATGAAGCTACTGATCATCTATGATAATTATTTGAATACTTCAGTTAACTAACTAATAAGTTCAAGTATTAATAATCAAGATACTAACCATCGTATATTATATGATTGATATCAACTGTTACAGAAATTAGTCGTCTACATGTTGCTCCAAATAATAAAGATCAAAATTTCTAAACATTCACTATCTACATAATTGTAATTACTTCAAAAATTCCTTTAATTAATTAAAGCAAATCGAGTTTTAAAATCAAAATCGATTTTATAGTTTTATAATTTATATGAATTGGTAAAAGAATAATAGCGGTGTTCTTGGAAGAAATATGTGAGGCTGACTTTTAATTAATGTTAATGGCAGACATGATTTTCCATTTCTATGTTTTTGCAAAAGTATAGCATCATGATTCGTTTTCCATTCTCAGTTCTTTCTTGAATCCCTTTATGTATTAATTTATACCTAGGAGTTTGGGTTTTTAGGTACAGATTAACGTTGAATGAACTTTTACAATTTGTTCATGTGTGGTTTCTTATGTTAAAAATGGAGATATAATGTGTTTATTAATGGATGACTAATTTCTGTAACTGTTTGGTGACGAGTTTCTCTTTTTCATTATTTTCTACTCTTTTTCTTTTCTATTTTAATTTTAATTTTTATGTTTCTAGATTTTTAGACAAATCACTTTTTCTCTTTTCTTAACTCCGAAAGTTTTTATATTTAGATTTTTAATAAAAAAATAAAAACAAATAACATGGTCGATATAATTAGCTTTTTAATAAATGGAAATATTTTTTTTACGAAGTATCATATATATGCTAATTGCTAAACACTCCTAAAGTTTCTTTACCATGCATCATCGACCATTCACTTCCAAAATAAGGCAATTTTTCGAACTTTATCAGCATGTATAGTGGCATGTTTGTCTGTTTTTGGAACGGTATCGTGATTTGATTTTCCAATGCAATTGTTCTCAAAAGGCCTTACGAAAATTCCCTAGAACCCCATCCTGAATGACCAACTTAGGGTTGTCTAAACTATAATTCTCGTTTGCAACTTGACAAACTGTAACACCACTTAACGCTGGTCTTTCCTCGTGTTGCAACGATCGAATATTCACTCAGAACAAAGCTTGGACTTAGCATGTAATGAGATCATGAGACACGCAAGAGGAGATAACGAGGGGATCAGCTGCCAAGATTGTGGGAACCAAGCAAAAAAAGATTGCCAGTATTTGAGGTGTAGAAGCTGCTGCCAAAACCGCGGCTTTCGGTGCCAGACTCACGTGAAGAGCACGTGGGTTCCGGCAGCCAAACGCCGCGAGAAGCAGCAGCAGATTATGGCGTCTAATTCTTCTTATACTTCATGTAAGCGACTGAGGCAGAATCCAATATGCGACGGCTGCGGAACGGGTTGTTCTACCCTTGCTTTTCCCTCTAACGCATCAGGTGATCATGTTAATTGGACTCTTCAACACCACTAAAAATAAATAGGATGGTTTTTCAAAATTATGTCTATGATCATTTGATGGTATCAGTTTTGAAAACAAAAATGTGGGGTATGAAATATACCTTAAAAGTTCATTCGAGAAGCTGTAACGCTTAATAAAATCTACCAAGGACAGGAACTACTATGGAATATGGACTAAACATAGTCATAGGCCATTAGTGTTATGATACTAAAAAACATGAATGCTAGTAGACTGATCACATATATAATTGATATCCTTTGCGTGTATTGTATGTAATAAAATTCACCTTCCATGCATGTTTAATGTTGTCATTCAACCACCATCTTTACTTTTTCTTTGATTTTATCTATATTGTAGTAAAGTAATTAAATTTCAAAGGCATTAGACGGAATCCTTTGATTTTCCATGTTTATGGAGAAGGGAATTAAACAAGTTATAAATAATTTCGGTTTCATTTTGTTCTGATGATATGTTCCTTGTGTTTGGCCGTGGTATCTAGGTTTTGATCATTTCCCAGCAGAAGTTTATTCTCTAGCGGTATTTCAGAGCGTGAGAGTCAGTACGGCGGATGAAGTCGAAGAGCATTTGGGCTACCAAACGGCTGTAAACATTGGAGGGCATGTTTTCAAGGGTATTCTTTACGATCAAGGGCCGCCAATAACATGGTACCCTACATTATCATGTGGTGAGATGAGCTCATGGCAACAACAACACACGCTAAATTTCATGCAGAAGAGGCCAACAATATTATCAACTCAAATATGACGATGCTTGATCCCTCCATTCATCTCACTCCGACTAATTTCATGACGGATACACATGACTTCTTCCTACCACACACATCTTAACAAGTAGGCTATTCCACACTTTAATTCCTTATTCTTCAATTCATCGAACGAGGAAATTGAGGAGATTCGTTAATGGTACGGTTTTAAGGCCATTTTGAGATCCATTCAAGGAAAAACGGGGAAAGCATACAACAGGGTGTCTGAAAAATCACATTATATTGTATACGAAGTTGTTAATTTTGATTTTCAGTTATAAGTTTATGCTTTAGTTAATTTAAAATTGATGGTGTTGTCCTTTTTCCAACTCTTCTTCTAGTAGAACGTACAATTGTTGTTATAAAATTAACCTTGATTTAGAACAAAACACATCTAATAATTTAGAACGGGAATAATCGAAGCACATGTTTGATGTACCATATGTTGTACATGATACGTGTCAATACCTTATTATAGCACATGTCAAGTTAACCGTCCTAAACCCCACGATGGACGATCTTAGACCCAATATTGGACGATCTTTTATAACAATTGTTCAAGCTACCTCAGACCTAGACCATAGATCAGTGTTCTTAGACCCCGTCGGTAGGAGGTTCAAGACCCCAATGTGGCTGATCCTACTAATTAAGGATTGTATATTTCGATTAAATCGAATCGAGTCGATCAAACTAGTTCTGATTATATGATTTTGGTTATGAAAATATGACAACCGTGAATCTAACTGTTTGAAATGATTCGATTCAATTTAAACCAAGTTGATTTCAATTCAATCTGGTTAGATTCGATTATAAGCCTTTGTTTGTTGTATTTAATTTCATCAAAAAGAAGACGACAACTTATATTTGCATTTAACTAGAGAAAACCTATATGAAACACTATAAAAACAATGTATACTATCTAATTCATTGATCCTTGCAAATTCACAATTAAAAAATGATACTCTACTCGATTGAAATCAATCCACAAATAATAAAATATTAAATTCATACATAACTAAATATAGAAAAAGTTAAATCACGCATCAAAGTTTATAAACATTTAAGACATCATTAAATTCATCCATAAACAATGCAATTCTCCGTCCAGTTTTGGCTTATACACGTAATGCTATGACTATCAATTAAAGGCAAAAATGAATTGGTTATTTCCATTCCCCCCTACCACTCCTTAAAGGATTTTTTCTTTTTTTTTTGAGACAACATAAAAGGGGTACTCATTGTACAACCATTCTTCAATTACAATCCCTCAAGTGACTTATGACATTTCACATTTCAATCAAAGCAATTCAAAAGGTACATGAACCAATCATTAAATGAAAAGGGAAGTCTTGCATTCTTAGCCTTCATCCATGCCCAGGTAGAAACTCGATAGTTTTAAAAATATTGATGCCTTCATTCTTAAAGATCCTCTTGTTTCTTAACTGCCATAAAACCAGCTAATAAAACACCAACAACATTTCCACACATCTACCCCTATCTTTCTTGGAATAACATCTCTATGTTGATCAAAATGAGTACTCAAATTATTTGGTAACACAAGCGACACACCAATCCATTGATAGCACTCTATCCAAATTGCCTGTGAAACTTAACATTCATAAAGAAGATGATCAATAGTCTTCGGGGCCTCATCACATAAACCGCAAGGGAGATTACCATTGGCGTGTTAGATACCTCTCCTATCCAAGTTCATTTTTGTAGGAATTCGGCTATTCCTACAAAATCCCAGAATTTTCAGCGGAGCCAACGACGCCCAAAATTCTTTGAATATAGATTTGTACCTCCTTGTTGTTCTCGGTGTGCTGAAACGATTGAATAGAAACCCGAGTTTTGTGTTTCCATTCCTAGCGATCATTCTGATTAACACTAAGTTGTACGCTGCTGAGTTCCGCTTGAAGGTTACCAAGAATATCTTTTTCCCACTCGAATTGAAAATTATTTATTGTAGGAAAATAAATTACTTTACATGCTATATCGTTGTTTAAGAAAGACTAAAAATAGATTTTATTTTCAATTCGAGGATCATTCCCTAAAATTGAAAATCGAATTGAAGTGGGTTTTTATTATTATGTGACAAGTGACAACCCAAAAAGTTTGATTCAATTTTTGATCGGATCATTCGACCAATTTCAAAATGATTTGATCAGTTCGATTATATTTGCATAAACTACCTACTATGGTCCACTTACCCCAAGCTCATTTTCGACCCATGAAACTCATATAGGTACCATTTCTTAAAATGCTAAAGGGTATCTTATTCTCACTTCTCCTTCTCTCTCTAAAACGTAGCTTTCTCTCTTTATACTCAATATGACTTAAGCATTGGAGTGGTCTTAATCTAACAAGTTTATGTGTCTTGTTGAGTGCAAGTCTGAACCAAGCTAAGGATCCCACATACCGAGAGGTAATTGGACAATTCACTGTCAGACGTGGAGTATCCAAGTAAGTGAAGAAGATACCCGACATCAATGGTATCGTGACCGAGAATTACTCAACTGACTCTCAGACTATGAAATCCTCGACTTAGTTTGGGAACCCGTACTCAGCAAGATACATAAACTTTCCGAATTATATGTTCGCTAAGACCACTTGATGCTTATGTCTCTAAGAGTATATAAAGAGAAAATTTTGGCTTAAAGAGAGAAAGTCAAAAGTGAGAATGAATAATATTTAACATCCTACGTGGTTTATCTAATACCAACTAAACCCTCTTTTGGTATCCAGACTCAATAGTCCTGTTATACGCAAAAAAAAGACGTATTTCAGACATATTTTGGAGAATTTTAAGGTTCTATACCTATAAAGCATTAAAACTGGAATTCAAATATTGTTTAAAAAGCTCAGCAAACCCATAATTTTAATTGTTTTACTGTGTTGATTGATAATTATTACAAAATGAATTTAGTTTTTTTCAATGTTATACCACTATGGAATTTTGTCCTTTATCCATGTCAGAGTTTTTATTCTTAATTTCACACTAGGAATAAGGGCATCCGGAGCCTCGCGCACATCAACCTTTTTGGTGTAAAGTTCTTTGTGCTCATATTTAAGTGTGAGGGAAAAAAAAAGGAAAAAAAGAGCCTAGTTGGGAAGAGTTTGAATTAGTGGGGAAGTGGGTCATCAAAATTGGAATAGAGTAGAAATAAAAGTAAGTTGCATTGAAAGAATATGAATTGTGGGGTAACTAAATCACATGTCTCAATAAATGGCATAATTAATTTTATTTAACTTAAATTTTAAGGTTAAACTGAAAAATTAATAATAAGATATCACGATCAACAAAAAATATAAGGTCAAATATGAAATCAAAAGTTTGGCGCCACAAATTGTCCAATACTGCTTCTTTTATATTAGAATAGATATTAACTTTAATTGTTAAAAATCAATATTGAATTAGTCAAACGGTTATAAATTTATGCATACGTCAAATGAGATAATTTATTCTATATCCTTTTACTAATTCATAATTTTTTTTTATCCTATTAATACATCTAAAGAGGAAGATATTATATAAAGATCTCATAAAGGAAATACTATCTTTGGACAAAAGTATAATCGTCCCTCGTCGCTTTTGTGTTTTGTGTAAGATAATTATTTCATGGTCTTTATTTGTCATTATCTTTCCCTAACCGTGGTCAAATAAGAATCCTTGTTTTCTAGGGATGTATGTTGATATATTGGTTATTTATCATTTATTATAATTAAGAGTTTGATGCGAGGTATCTTCGTCGGCTACTTGGATACTCCACGTCAGACCGAGAATTGCCCGACTGGCTCTCGGACTATGGAATCCTCGGCTTGGTTCGGAAACCTGCACTCAACAAGACACGTAAGCTCGCCGGACGGTCTCCGGCTAAGACCACTCCGATGCTTAAGTCAGCAAAAGTGTAGAGAGAGAAAGTTCTGGCTTAGAGAGAGAAAGTAAAAGTCAGAAATGAGTTACCTTTTTGTCATCTCAATTCGGGTGTTTATAGGAGTTTCATGGGCGAAGATGGGCTTGGGCCATGATAAATGGGCCAAAAGAGGATCGACCACCTTGGGTTCTCAAAGCTTCCACCAAGGGGTATAGGTCCATGGTTCCCTGAACAATTGTTGTTCTGTCTGAGATCGTACACCGTGGGGTCAAGGACAAGGTTAACTTGACATGTGGCACCTTGAGATATGGACACGTGCCATGTATAAGATATGGTACATCACCATATATATTTTTTAACATAGTTGTGCTCATATTTACAATACAATCCATTACAACTAGATGAACTATATTAATTTATATTCACATTAAAGAGAGTTGATGGTTTTGGGCTTAACTTTATCTGAATTGATTGATTGAGGATGGATCTTACACTTCTGCTCAATAATTAGTCTGGCCCCTTATGCGTTGGGTTTAATAAGTTGACCTTTATGGTTTGGTCAAATTCTTATTGGTGTTTTAGATCAAATCTAGGCCTTCATGTTTTGGGCTTACGTTTTAATAAGGTTTGACCTATATTGATACATAAAATTAATTGAGCTTTTATTGGCTTGGGCTCATAATTGAGTTTAGGCTTAAAATTATATTTTTTTAATTTTCAGTGCTAACTTTAAATTTTAGACTTTTTATCTATTAAGCTTAAAAGGTGAATATTGCGATGAGTTTAATGATAGAGATGAGCCCTGATGATTTGGCTAGAACCATTCTTAATTTTAATTCTTTTTTCTGTTTTGGACTTAAAATCATAATCAAGATTAAGTTCAATCTATGAATGTTTACAGATATAAGTCCTTACATGCTGGATTTCAAATATAATTGAATTATGGGTCACCATAAACAAAGGTTTGCTTAATTTTATATAATCATGACTTAATAGTATCTTGATTATTATTAGTACCTCGACTAATTTATGGAAAGTGGCCTTCTTTATTTATCTTAGTTGGCCAAATGTATGATATTAAAATTAAATTGTTTGGCCTAAATAAATTGGATTGAATTATAGTTGGCATCCGACAATTTTCTAATTATATCATATTCATTATGAAATAAATTCATAAAGTGTAAAGTGTGTTAAAGCATGAGGTTTATGAAATGAGAATTTGTTTCCCACTAAAGTGATATCTTTTAATTAGAATATAATTATTAGATATTTTTTATGTGTGCATTAGAGAATTAGTTTTCACATTATCATAATTTGTTTGCCACCACCCCATCCGCAAGGGAGTGAGCCCTTAAGTAGGGTGCACAACCGATCTTGTAGTGCTGCTAGAGCGACTAGGGGGGATTAGGGGGGGGGGGGGGGGGGGGGAACTCCCACACGGGTTATATGAATGGCCTTATTCCATGATCTAAACGTTGATTATCGCACACATCTTTTATTAGATTTACCAATATGATGATATGTTAGTCACTAAAGTATAGTGACTAGTGATCGATAAACTAATTGTAACATATGATTTATGCATTACACAATCAATCATCCAATGTGGATATATTAGTCACCACAGTGGCCTTATCATATAGTGATATTTGAGAAATGCATAAATCAATTACGTTGTGCATTAAGTTAAATTTGCCAAATAAGAATATATTTCGTAAGTGGATATACTGTACTTTCCAAATTTAAAAATTTGTACATTTATCACGTGTTTAAATTCACATTACAATTTGTTAGTCGCCATAATGGCCTAAACAATATGATTGGTGAATTTTGAAGACAATATCTGTTGCTAATATAATTATTTGTGCATTATAAAAGATGTTTTCCGGATACACCATTTTGTTAGTCATACAAGTGATGTGATTCATATATTATTAAAGCGTGTCTCCTGCGCAATGTATTGGCATATAATGATTGTTTGCGCATTTCCAACAAATTCACCTTTTGAGATTCTGTAATCCGTACGAGTGAAATTATCGAGTGCCAAATTTTCGTTTAAGTCAATAAGAAAAAGAGATAAAGTAATTTACTGTGTAAAATGTAAGAGTCGGCCCACAAGATGCTCACGCTTACATAGTAAATATTTATGATTAAGGCAATTAAGTGGATATTATGATATATGGGTTCTTATGTTTATGTGATCAATGTGAATGTGTTTCTTAAATTTTTTATTAAAGTTTATTTAATACTCGTCCTCGTACATCTTTTATGGATGAAATGAGTAATTTGAGTTTGTATTTGAGATAATGATTTTATGTTTAGTAATGGTAAGCCTCTTAATGCTCATATTATTACTTGGCAATGATGCAAATAAGGTTATACGAATTTTTACCGCCATAGAGAATGACCATTTTCTTTTAAGACATTTTTCGTATGTATTATCAAATGTCTGATCTTTATGACTGTTAAGTATATTTTTGCAATATCTGTAAGTTTCTCGTCTTGATACTCTTAAGAATTATTTGATAACAAGTATGAATAGTATATAGTATGATGTATAATTTAAGATTTTAGATTCGTTGATTATTATGTTGAATGAACTTTCTCACATGGTATCATTTATCAATATTTTTAAGTTGATTGTGCATTGAAGTAATGTCGTACATGTTCAAAAAGTTATGTGTTGTTTATTATTGTTTTGTTTATATGCCTCAAGTAAGTCATATTATATCTTAATAATTGGAGCAAATTTTCTTGTGCATTTGTCATATGAAGAATTACGTTTTTATATGTGACAATTACTAGTAACATCAAAATCAATAAATCAATTTATGGACTGAAACAAGTTATAGGGTTATGGTATCTAAAGTCTAAGAAAACCATTATGAATTTTGTAACTTCTTATAATCCATGTATACACCCCAAGGCCATTAGGAGTAAGTTCATATTTTGATTTATATGTTGATGGCATTGTATTGGCCACTAGTGATCTTGGTCTTTTACATGAGACGAGTTAACTATTTAAGTGAGAACTTTCATATGAAAGTTATGACGAGACATTCGGTGTGATTGGAATAGAGATATTCATGATACATCACTTGAAATTTGGAGAATGCCTCATAAAGCATATACTGATGAAGTTCTAGAAATATTTGGCATTATGAGATGCTCTTGTAGTGATGTTTCATTGCATTAAGAAGACAAACTTCATCTTGATCAATGTCTGCAGAATGCTCTGGAACATAAAGATAATATTGAGATATTAAAGGGAACAAAAAATTACATGCTCACATATAGAAAATCAACACGTCTACAGATGGTTGGGTTTTCATATTCAAACTTTGGTAGATGTTAAACTCTAGAAAATGCACTCTTGGCTATGTATATCTCTTAATTGGAGATGCAACATCATGAAAAAGCTAGAATTCTCAGTTGCTTTAAATATATACCACAGAGGTTGAATATGTGGTATGATCTGAGGCTGTAAATTCAAAGTCTGAATGCAAAATATGACAATAAAGTCTAGGGATAATTACAGCTACACCCCCTGAGGTTTGGTATAATTACACATACCTCCCCTGTGGTTTGAGAAATTATACATACCTCCCCTGAGGTTTGAAACCTTACACATACCTCCCCTCTACAACTTAAGGGTTGTTTGGGTGTAAGTTATGATAAAATTATGCTTATTATGCTTACACCCCTAAAGTTTGGTATATTTGTAAAAGTAATCCTTGATGTTAGAAAAATTAAAATTAAATACTCCAAATAATTTTAGAAACTACTATATGACTAACCAAAAATATAAAAAGTATTTAAATCATTTTTAAAATTTAATCTAATCTTAATATTTTTATTATTTTGTAAATATATTTAATTTCTTGTTTTTGTTTGTTTTTTTATTTCTTCATTTTTGTTTTACTTTTAATAATCTCATAAATTTCATTATAGTTCCATATTAAATACTATTACGCGTGCCCACGAAAATTTCAGTTTATCACAACAAAAAAGAAGCATTTGGTAAAATAATAAATATCTATGCAATCTCCGAAAAAAAAAAGACAAGAAATAGAAAATTCAATTGTAAAAACTCTCATTTTCAATGAAAATTAACAAATATAATAGAAATAATCAAGTTTTATAACCCATTTTAAAAAATGAAGAATGATGACATAATAGTTAATGGAAATTACCAGCAACAGTGACAATAGAATTATCATTCTTGGATCAGACATAGTCACTGGTTTTAGGTAGCAAGTTTTGTTGGTCTTTTTGTCAAAATAGACAACCTAAATGCACTATATTTAGTGAAACCAATTTTCGGTGTTTTATCTTCTTCTATTACTAAAATAATTGTTAGTTTAAAATTGTAACAAGAACAAAGGCACAAAGATGAGTAAGTTAGTTAAGTTTTGACTGAGATTTATGGGAATTCTTTTAAAGAAAAAAACTAAAAGTTACGTGTTTTGATTCAAAAATATATTTTGGATTAGATTAACTTATTTTTAAATTTAAATTTAAATACTTTTTGTATTTGTAGGTAATAACATAATAGTTAATAAAACCTTTTGGAGTATTTAATTTTAATTTTTCTAACATCAAGGATTACTTTTATAAATATACCAAACTTTAGGGGTGTAAGTATAATAAGCATAATTTTATCATAACTTACACCCAAACAACCCTTAAATTGAAGAAGGGAGGTATGTGTAAGGTTTCAAACCTTAGGGGAGGTATGTGTAATTTCTCAAACCACAGGGGAGGTATGTGTAATTACACCAAACCTCAGGGGGTGTAGCTGTAATTATCCCTAAAGTCTAATCTAATTCTCCAACTATGACATGGCATTTAAGGGATCCAAACACTTGAGCCTTAAATATCTATCACTGATACTAGATGTTAGAAGAAGAAATTTTGTCATTGAGCTCTTAATGAACTTCTACATCTTCTTTGTTTTGTTTCCCATGGTGTACACATATTATTCTTGGATGTACGACAACAGAACTCGTCTTTTTCAAAATATTATGGGACCGTTATGAAAACTCTTGCTAATGGCCTAGTTATGATAGTTGTTAATACCGTGAAACATGGAAGGAATCATGTTTCCAAATGTTGTGGCCGCCATAACTCTCATTAACTACTAGATTAATCAAGGCACCTACAAAAACCAAATAAATAAAGATTTAACATATTATGCGCGCCTTATGATTCCTAATGAAAACATTAATGAGTATCCCTAACGACCAAATGGGAGACTGAAAGATAATTATTTAATGATCTTTATTTGACCTATCTTCCCCTAATTATGGTCTAACAAGAATCCTTGTTTTTTAAGGATATATGTTAATCTATATATATATATTATTTATTTATTATTAATTATTTATTATAATTAAGAGTTATAACTCGTCTTCGATGGACGAATGAGATTAAGTCTTACAACTAAAGCCTAACTGGAACTAAGTCCTCACTCCTCCTATAAACATATGCTTTAGCCTCTCATAAAGTATACTTAAGAAAACACATAAACTAGAAGTTATAGGTTGGAAGGGAGAAATCAAGACTTCCACTAAAGTTGTTCGTTGTTCGATCATTTGCGAGATGATCAAAACCTTTTTCTTGCCAGGATGAATGGAGGTATTGCATAATCTCTTTAATTTATTGTTCTATTTACGTGACAACTATGTTGTTCAAAATACCTTTGGTTCATGTAATTGTAATTTACAGTTTGCTCACCAGTTTTATTATAATAACCTGAAAAGAACTAAGATTTTCGGAAAGAAAATGGAGAAGCATCGGAAATTAAAACATTGAAAAATATTAATGATTGTTATGCACAGACCACAATAATAAGTGTAAAAGTAATATGGTATAATTTATTTTTAAGATTAACGTTCTATACAAGTCTTATGTAAGTAAAGAGAAAAGAAAAGGAAAAAGGAAGAGGTTGAGGATAAGAATGAAGTCAATATTGTTGATGCTTAGAGACACGTGGTAATGTAGAATATTCATTAAAAAATGAAACACGAGGAGATGTTAAATGGTGTAAGGATAGTCAATAATTTGTGGGAAACTTTATAACATGAAAGAGTTTTGTACAGAATAAATTACAGAAGAAAGTAATATGCAAGTACCACAATATGTTAAATGTGAAATTAATTAGTTTTTCGATTGCGATCAGGTGGTGAATAAGTAATTAAAAATATATCATTTTTTAAATAATATATTACAAAATATATATGATCCAACCTCAACTGTGTATCATAGATTTGTAACTGATAACCATTTTCTTTAACGAAAAGGAATTTATTACAAGTGAAGAGTATAAGAGGTACTCCTGCAAGAACAACGCTCATAAAAAGTTACAGCTCAAAGGATAGTTCGACCACTCCATAAAAGAGTAAGAGAAAGCATGGAATTTAGCTTTAATCCAACTCCAAACTCGAGCTTTGATTATGTAAACTAGATCTTATGGGATTGTTTACCTTAAAAAATAATGTTATTTGTAGCTGCCTAGATTTCCCAGCAAACGAACATCCAAATGCAGCGACAATCCGGCAACCTTCTGTTATTCTGAAGCAGCCCAACGAATTGAGAAAAATGGTTCCTCAGGGATTCACCCGAGCCACACATGATACACATATGGACAGTTGAAAAAATTGTGCTTAACTTCTTCCTCTTTGGTGCGACAAAATGCACAGAAGATGGCTTTTCGATTCAATTCAATTCCTCTACGGAGAAGGTTACACTTTGTTGGGATCTTGTTAAGCATTACCTTCCAAGAAAGAGCGAGGAGCATCAATTTTTGAGAATAAGATCTTGAGGAGCCCGCTGAGAGGTAGCGATATAAGTAGAGAACTTGTGTTTCCAGAAGTATGTTTTATTCCCAACTCCAACATCTCTTTATCCATCTTCAAGGAGATGGCTCAGTTTCCATTTTGAGAGCAAAGCTTTATTGAATTTGTCCATATCCTTGATCTCGAGACATCCTGGATCTTTGCTTTTACATATTTGATCCAATGAATTTTTGTAGACAAGTAACGCCTTTGATTCTAACAATCTTCTTCATAATGGAAAAGAAATAATTAGTCCAAGGGTGGGTTTTAAATTTTGTACAGAACTGACTTCTGAAATCTTCAAGTATGAAAAAATCCGTTAATTGTAGCAGAAATATATAGTCCTTATAGTTTATAACTTGCAAATTAGTCAGCATTTTTTGAGTTCCTTTTTCATGACTTGCAAATACAATACCTTATTGTCAATTGTTCGCAATTTAGACCCTCTCGTTAATTTATATTCTTGATTATTTTTGTTAAATATGTTTAGTTATTAAACAAGGCATTATTTAAGTTTCTCTTTATATACTTTCAGTAGCTCATGAATTGATTTATTTTATTTTATTTCTAAATTTAGACACAATATAGCTTGAAAATTGAAATCAATGTATTAAAATAAGTTAAGAAAGATAGCTTGATGATTGAGATCAATTGAAATAACGAATTGATACTAATTAAAAGATAAATGACTATATTTACAAGTTGCAAAAGAAAAAGGACTAAAATTGTTGAATATCACAAAACAAATGGCCAATTATTAATAAGTTGCCACCTAAGTCACATAGTGTGGATGTGGGAGTGGGAACGTGTGTGTTATAGGTTGCCCAATTTATAAATATATTTGTGCCTCAGTGTGTTTGTTAAAAATAATTAAATGTATATATAAATGATAAAGTAGCTAATAAATTATTATAAAGAATTAAATGTAACGTACATAATCCGTTGATGTATACTTATTTATTTATCTATAGGAGTTAATTTGATTTTTAATGCAAGTAATTGTATCTTTCTTTTTTCTTATTCTCTTTTAGGTGAAAATAATGAATTTGTTACCTATTTCTCAATTTTCTTTTCCTTTCTTTTCTATCTTTAGTATTACTAGTCAATGCATAACGACATAGCTCTTTAATATTATGTTTCATCTTTCAATCCCTTATCTCCATACTTGTGCTCTTTTTCAATCTTTAATTTCTTTTATTTTTATCTTCTAAGTACTTAGTAAGTCACCACCAACATTGTGTGAGAGTTTAAAAGCTTCTTCAGTTCAATCTTTTGTTTCTATAATTTTCTTCAATTATTCTTTTACAACTTGATTTTGTTCCGTTCCTACTCCAGTCCTCAATTTCTCACAATTATTTATTTTTTTAATATTATTTTGTCCAATTATTCCTTCAACCTAGTCAAAGGAGAAGACACTAGACACATGAAGTAGGTGAGAGGTGGATCATAAATTTAGATTCAATAATATGTACTAATAATTCATAGTGGTAGAACTAAAAATTTTATAGCGTTTAGTACAGAACACAGACACTCAATTGGTTAGAACGTGATTAACTTGTAGTTGAACAGTGGATGATTACGTGACTTAGGTAGCCCGTTGACACGCAAAAGCAAAATGGGTATATAGCGCGCACTAATTATTACCAAGAAAAGAAGAGAAGCGCGCTTTGACATCAAAATAGAGTCGTCACTCATTCTCCTATTTTAAGACACAAAACCCCCATATCCCTCCCTCTCATCTATTAATTAGGACACAACAGCACAGCAAAATTGAAACACAAGCTTCTTCTTCTTCTTCAAAATACTCCCAAATTAATTAGCTATGGAGGACGATAGCAACATCACCGTCGACAGTACCAAAGCCGATCGATCCGTGTGGCTGATGAAGTGTCCACCTGTCGTCTCTAAGGCGTGGCAAGCGTCCGCTGATTCAGCAGCGCCTGTTGCTAAAGTTGTTGTCTCACTCGATCTCCTCAACGCCGATGATCCTTCCTCGCACAAAGTAGGTCAATTTTTTATTTTATTAGTGTGTTTGTTTATTCTGTTTAATTTAGAATTTGAATTTGTGGAATTAATTAGTTTTTTCGTTTGTTTGTGTGATTTCTTACAGTTTACGATGGAGATGGCGGGGAACGGGACGGAGCCTGTGCACGTGCCGAAGAGCTACTCGCTCAACATGTTTAAGGACTTTGTTCCGATGTGTGTTTTTTCGGACACAACTCAAGGTAAACTAATGTTTGTTTGTTTTTGTGTGATTTGGTGGCTATGATTGTGGGTGTATGTTAGAGGCCATGGCCTTTGAAATTGACACGTGTGGGGGATTTCAGGTGATTTTTTGGAGCAATGATTTATTATTAATAACAAGTGGTGTATAAATTTGGGATGGAATGGTGTTTGCTAGTGTTGTTGATGATTTGTATTGAATTTGGTGTTTGGTCTAGGGTTAAGGATGTAAGGTTTATTGGAAGGAACTTTTTAGAATGTTCTTATCAAATTTAGTTGATTCTTTTATCTTGTTCCTTCACTGTTTTGTCATTGATACTCTATTAATATTCCACGTGTCGGAGGATTCAGAAGTTTAGGTTGGATTGATCTCCTACATACGCCCATTATGCACGTGTTAAACTTTCACAATACTATGGTTGTCGTGTGTGGCCTAAGATAAACCCTAGTTGTTTGAATTGGCAAGGTATCTGGAGACTTAATAGAATGGAAATAAATATGTTAACTTATGAAGTACACTTGATTTTTATTTATAGAATAAGCCAAGTTCGTGCTTGGATGAAATTCCCTTCCTTTTTTCTCTTTAAATACCTCAGATCGAGGAAAGAATGGTCTTTCTTCAGGTCTTGGGGTTTACTTCGTGGTGAAGGATTACGCAACACTTAATTTGCATGTGTCAAACGTGGTCCTTCTCAGTGACTTGTATGAAAAACACTTGCCATATCAGTCTCAGCGATCGAATAAGTTTCCGCATTCCTGTCCACTTTATTTACTATTAATGATATGAGCAAGACCTTTACATATGCCTTTCAAATAAATGTTGTGATGAAGGAATGGGTTTTAATCATTTTTCGGTTGTGCTCGAACATATAGAACGCTCTTAAAAGTTATCTTTACTGGCTTTAATATTCTTATGAAGTATGATTCAGTATATCTGCACAATATCTTTTTCTTTTAAACACCTTTTGCATTTATGAATTATTGCTTTCCTGTGCATAGGGTGCTCATAGTTGGATGCTATGATTATTAATTCTAACAACATTCTCGAAATCATTTATTTTTTCTAGCATATATTATTTGATATCATGCTAGCCTTTTGTAATGAATTTTGGAGCGCACTTCAGCTTAGTCATACGTTTTATTCAAAGTGTTTCCATTCATGATTCTTACCTGGTTTTTTACTTTCTAATAACATTTTATCTACCCTATTATTCCTACTTAGGAAACTTTACAGTCAAATAGATTGGACAACGTAGCCATTATTTATGTTTTTCTCTTCACTTTGTATTTTTCTTCTTTTTTGCAGGAAAAGTTGCATTGGAAGGGAAAGTTGAGCACAAATTTGACATGAAACCACATCACGCGAACATTGAAGAGTACAGAAAAATGTGTCGTGAAAGGACAAACAAATCTATGGTCAAAAATAGACAAATTCAGGTCAAATCTCACGTTGCCTTTTCTTTTGCATCTCGTGAATTTGACATATTATGCGAAAATCTCACACTTCATCTTGGTTTTTATTGTTTCAGGTTATCAATAATGATAATGGTGCGCACATGAGGCCCATGCCTGGAATGATGGGCTTGATTACGTCAACTTCCAAAGTAAGTCTTTTCCTTCTTTTTCCTTTTTATTTCACATGTCTATCAAGTATCACTTTGTTTGTGTTCAAAGTTGTGGAGAATTGTCATGAAGAGAATTATTTAAAATAGGGGAGGTAGTTTAACGGGTATCTAGAATGTTTTTCTCTTTCCCTTAATTTACAATTGAGCTTTTCGAGTAAGGAGAAAGAACTGGAAGAAAAAGGACTCGTGTAAGGAAGGTGCCATTTTGGCTCTCAAATATTACATATGCTTTGCTAACTTACACTGTAGTGATCTAGATAAAATCTCTTATTAGAAGAATGAATTTAGAAGGTGGCATTCTGCTTCTCAAATATTAAATAGCCTTGAGGGGGGCGGGAGTGTTCCGATTGACCCTCTAGTTTCTACAAATATTTCTAATGAGAAATCTGTAATTACTTAATTCACGAAGCAATATGGTAAAGACTTTGAATTTGAAACTAACAGTTTTGGTGCATCTAAGGGAGAACATGATTGATGGAAGATATTACAAGAGAGAGCGTTGGGGCTTTTTCACTAAATAGATTTTGGAATATTTTTTTTTTAATTTTATAAATTCCCATCTGTTATCATAATTAAAGAAGGGTAACTAATGCGAGGACTTGATCTCTTGTAGTTTGTTAGCGTGACAAGAAAAACCTAATATTGTCCAACCCTTATATGTTCCCTCATACACCAACACACATGAGCTCCTGCTCTAAATGATCTATATATAGACAAATCTCATTAATATGCCAAATTATGCGTTACTTGAATTACGTCCATTTGCATCTTTACAACGTGACTATGTTAAGCAATTCTTAAATTCGAAAAATATATTTTGCAGCTTAAATACCAATCCAAAAAGTAATCTGAATTTACCATGTTTCTATTGGAGGTCACAACATCTTTCTCTATTTATTCGCTTTTGTGGGTATCTGAATTTATGTAGAAGTATGGTTTAAGTGCTGATCCATAATATTAATATCAGAATAACATTTGCTTCTTTTACCAATTTTGGACTCTCATAATAAATATGATTGGTATTGACATATCTATTTGTTTTGAGATTATTAAGGCCATGACTTATATCTTTACAGCCATTAATTACAGGATTAAGCACACCACAGTGTTTGACTGTTTGATAATATATGGGAGCGGCTCGAACTTTAAGAGATATCTTTCGGCTTCTAACCGATGACTTATTTATCATTTTAGTTGTATTTGACTTATGGATATTCACAGGTTACCATCGATCTGCTTTTATAGTAGAAAACTTATTTCAGAATTTATTGTCCTTGGTGCAGGACAAAAAGAAAGCAGCTCCAATTAAGGGATCGGATGTGAAAAGAACTAGAAGAGACCGTGGAGAGCTGGAAGATATTATGTTTAAGCTTTTTGAAAGCCAACCTAATTGGGCACTTAAGCAGCTCGTTCAAAAGACCGATCAACCTGCTGTAAGTGTTTGCATGTCGTTTTCTTTTGCTAAATATGTTTGACAGTTAATATCATTCAGGCGTACGAAGAGTTATAGTTAATTATTGTGCTCCTCTTTTTTCCACTTTCCTTTTCCAAAATTGAGTCAACAAATTAGAGGTATCTGAAAGATTTTTGTGTCCTGAGCCCCAATTGATGAAAGAAATAGCAAGCGCCAGATTTTTTCTAAAAACTCTCTCACTTGAGAAGGACAATGTCCTTTAATTTTCTTTTCTTTTATATATTGAGTAAAAAAATAAAAAACTTAAAAGTACAATTATCACCTATTGTAGACGTTGAGCCCCAATTGCCAAAGGAGTGAGTAGTGCAACTAAGGTTTTTTTTTTTTCTTTTTCCTTTATATCTTTCCCTAAAAGGACAATTTCCTGATATTTTTTTTCTTCTTTCTATTGTTCTTTTTCATATTTTTGTATTTTGAAAAGACCTCTGTAGTATGACATGCCTCCTCCTTGACAATTTTTCATCTTTTTAATATAAGTTTATTCGTTCTAATAGCTAAACCTTGTTGTTTTCTCTGTGCAGCAATTTTTGAAAGAAATATTGAATGAGCTCTGTGTATACAATAAAAGGGGAACAAACCAAGGTACCTATGAGTTGAAGCCAGAGTACAAGAAAGCTGTTGAGGATACAGGTGCTGAATAATAATAGCCAATGCCTTTGTATATTGAGTGAGAATGAAGAGATATACCATGACATACAAAAACCGAGCCCTCTGTTGTTTGTGATTACTGTCACTTAAAAATGTCAACATGTTACATGCGTAGGTTTATATCCTTAAACTCGAAGAAAACTACAATCAACTTTATTTGGATTGCTTCCATTGATTTTTGACTTGATATACTGCTCACTAGAGCCAAGTGGGTAGCTCTTTTCCAATTGCTGTTTTTGTTTTCTTTCTCTTGTTTCCATCTTTTGCCAAGTAGGTACAGAATGTTAACAATTATAGCTACTTGTAGCAAACCCCTAACCTATGGGGTCTGTTGCACTTTAATTCCTAACCTATGAAAATGTGAGAGGCTTCCCGACCTATTGATTGTTGTGCCCCTGATGTCCAATCTAACGAACAAAGGTATAGAAATGTGTCCCAAAATGAACGGTTGATCAATGACTCAGAGGTGAATCACAAAAACCATTAGGTTGGGAGGTATATCTCACATTTTCACTGGTTATGGGTAAAGTGCAGCAGACCCCATAGGTTGGGGGATTTGCTGCAATTAGTCATAATAGTTATCAATATGCGAAGTTTCGTGTAAATACATCTGTAGAAGTTTACATTTCGTATGGGCCGTACTTGGTATAATATTTCATGTTTGGTAACAGAACTAAAGTGCCAAACAACACGATGAAAGGTATATTTAGCTTAGTCAAATGTGTTACATGCGCTCATCTTGGTTCCTGGGATAGTAACATATCTTCAATTTTTGGTTGTTTGATCAATTGATCTTGTTAGGAATGCAATAATTTCGTGTCAATAAGATGAATTTGCACAAGATTACCTTGTTGAACGTGTGTGGAGATTCTATCTAATTTCACCTCCCTGTTTTTTTTTTTTTGTGTGTTATTTTGCTTTGAGACATCCATTCTATTACCTGTGCATGGAAGGCTTCGCCTGTACCTATCCACCAAGTTGTTCTTTGTCTCTAAGACTGAGGAAGAAATTCCATCTTTTTTCATGTGATTCATTTCCAAATTATCATAATTTATATTACATTACTAAGAGTTCTTTTAAAAGCGAGGGTGGTACACGAGAGATTTATACGTACTAGTAAAAAACAGAAAAGCTAAAGAAGAAAGGAAAAAAGAGACACTGGTGAGAACTGTCCAACTTTGCTTTCTGCCCTTATTTTGGATCGAGAAATGATGGTTGTTCCCTTGTGTGCAACTTTTTTTTTCATAGTTCTGGTGAGGTATCGGAATTTCAACAGTAAACAATCGTCAAATTTTGAGGTTTAATCAATTGGTTTGGTTATGAACCTAACAAGAATTAAGACGAGTCAAGAACTTATTCTTTTAATTGGGGAAAATGTTTTTATGTGGTTATTTAGTAATCATATTGTTTGGTAATATTTTCGTTGAAGCTTCTTTTATGAGAGATGATATATACAGTGTAAAATCACTAATTACACAGCAATTTTTTATTGTTTACTATTATATCATTTGTAAATCAGTTGGTAAATTCATTTTCTTTTCATTATCTACAATGATTAGCCTAATCTATTAAAACTCAATTAAAACATTCCTCTAACAAATTAGTAAAATGGAAATATTATCATTCCATAAAAAATATTTCTTGTAAATAAGTTACTTATGAAAATCTATGTACAGATTTTAATCCCATTATGCACTGAAATTTTATAAAAAGAAAGATAAACTTAATAGCATAACTTTAAAAATGTGTGAGATATCAATTAAATATTCAAGAATAATAGGAAGCAATTCTTTATATTCCACAACTGTTCATATAATTATTAGTTCGCTCTAATAAAAAAAGTGTGGACATGTGCGTGCTTGTTCAAGAGAAGTTCAAAGCTTATATTTAAATGGTTGTATTTAATGAGATTTTTTTTTTTTTTTTATTTCAGTATGCACCTCATGTATGACCAAGTTTTACGATATTTGGAATTTTAATTTACTTATAGATTAATACGATTTTTTTGCCATCCATGTTGGATATCATCTGTAACTTTTTACACACAATAATAAAATTCAACTCATTTAATTATGTTTTTGCTGAAAAAGTTTGCTGGAATTTCCGAGTAATAAAAACAGAAACCAAAGTTATGGAGAAAAAAAAGGTGGAAATTAAAGTACTTAATTAGATTTTTATACAGTAAATTATGCACACATGTTACTGTCTTTATATAAAAGAAAGAAAATATTTCCATCTCTCGTAAATTGGGAAGAGAATATTGTAATTAAGTTTCCAAAATATTTTGCTAGTCAGTAATGTTGGAAAAGGGAATATGATTTAAAACAATTAATTGGAAAGGGCATAATAATAAGGGATAATATCACTCACACCTCCTGAGGTTTGGCGTAATATCAAAAACCTCCCCTGAAATTTAAATAATATCAGTGACACTCCCTGAGGTTTGCACCAACATATCAAACAGGTTCATGATACATTTTTTGCTCTTGTAAGACCTAATACACCCATTTGCTATTCAAATAAAAATTAGAAAAGGAAAGAAAATAAAAACAATACTTTTGAGTAAATATTGAGAATTTAATTTAGATGATAAATGTATTTGAATAAAACTTCTATAACAAGCAGATACATTTTTTTTTATATTAAAATAAAACTAATACTAAAAAATTAATTTTAAGTACATATCTAAAAATATTAAATTTTTCTGGATATATTATATGACTATTAGCGTATTGTTTTATTTTTCAAAAATATTAAAACATAATAAGTTTGAAATATTTATCTCAAAATATATACATTTTAAACAATAAGTTCTGAGTTTTTATGTCAAAATATATAAGATGTTATCCTTTTTAATATTTTTATTGCATATATCTTTTTGAATTCTTTTTAAGTATATTTCATTTTAATCCTTAATATTTAGAAATACAATATTCATACTAATTATTAAAATTAGTGTTAAAATATAATTCTACACTAAGTACATATCAAAGACACTTTATAATATGAATAGTAACAATTTGGTTAAAGTTAAGGGATAATATCAGTGACACCCCCTGAGGTTTGAATAATATCAGTGACACCCCCTGATGTTTGATTTTCAGGGGGGTGTCACTTTTGAAATGACACCTGTACCCTTTAGTTTAATATTAGCTAAAACTCCTCAAAAATAAAAGACACAAGTACCCTTTATTGTTCAAATAATAAAATCAAAAAAGAATATAGTTGGTCATCTTGCATAAATTAAAATATATAAATATTTTTTTATATATATATTTTTTTTGTACGCTATACTATTTAAATACCTCTTGATTGAAGATAGTTTTTGGACTATAAACTATATGAAAACTTTTGATTACTTACCTTTTTTTCTTTTCTAAAGATAGAGAAATACTTACTGCTTTTTTTTAACCTTTTATCTAAGAGAGGATTTTGTATTGAATTTTGAAGAGAATAAGATTTTTCTAAGAGAGAATTTTGTATTGAATCTTGAAGAGAATAAGATTTTTCATCAGTTGCAATTTATTGCTGGATTTTATTTAAAATCTTAGTTTACAAGCCTCAAAAGTTTTTGTTAGAATTATTTTTATCTTTGTGTTTGTAATTAACATATATCATTACATATATTGAGGTACATATATATAGAAATAAATAGGCAGAAATATCTTAGGAGGGTGGGTGGGACCTTTTTTTTTTCCTTCTTATAATTATATATATGAATTGTTTTAATTTATTATATTCTAATTTAATTTTATTATTTGAACAATAAAGGGTACTTGTGTCTTTTAATTATTGAAGAGTATTTGGTAATATTAAATTAAAGAGTACAAGTGTCCTTTTAAAAGTGACACCCCTAGAAATCAAACCTCAGGGGGTGTCACTGATATTATTCAAACCTCAGAGGGTGTGAGTGATATTACACCAAACCTCAGGGGGTGTCACTGATATTATCCCTAAAGTTAATATAGAGCAAGGGCACATAAGGAATGTTGGGCTTATTGGATATGCTGCTTCAAACCTCAGGAGGTGTCACTGATATTATTGAAACCTCATGGGAGGTTTCTGATATTACACCAAACCTCAAGGGGTGTGAGTGATATTATCCCTAATAATAAACATGAAGAAATTGCAGGGATTTTACTCTACATATATCATCTACCATCTATACTATTATATAAGAGAACCCTGTTTTGACTCACAAATGGGGAGTTTTATAGGGTTGTGATACCAAATTAATAGTATTCCTAAAATACCCCTAATTAAACTACTTCAGTAGCCAAATAACAAGAGACAAAAATGTAATTCCCTACTTCTTTCCTTAACTGCACAACTCACGTTCTCAATTGGTAATTTCTTATTTATCTCTTCAAATACTCGAATTTATTGATTATTTACTCAAACAAAAATATTCGACATCCTAAAAATACGAATCTTTTGGATTTTATTTTCTCTTTCCCACATTCTTTGGTTTCATCCTAAAAATAGGGATATTTTCAACTTCCCAGTATTTTTGAAACCGCATGAAAAATAACAGTCCAAACATCTTCACCATTTTAAACCTCATTCTCCATGTTTCTCCTCCCACCCGACACAAAATGTATGCATTATTTGTTAATTGCTTCTTTAGTTTAATTTTTTTTTTATTAGTAAAAGAACATGAATTACTAATCCTCCTTTTTCTTTCTTTGAACACGCAAATAATTTGAGGAGAGGGAAGCCGTTTATTGTTGTTATATCACGATATTTCACCATACAACCTCTTACAGGTTACAAATCCTAGCTAGCTAGGTTTGTAATTATTATACTTATGGCTTGCGACTAACTTCGATTTCAATTCATTTTTTTTTAGTTCATTTGTGAATTTTCAATTTGATTTGCAGAGCAAAGAAAGCTTCTTAGTTTGTTGAATGGGCATCATAATATCAACTTCCTTGACAGGCTTGCAAATAGGAACGTAAGATCTCACAAGTTTGGCTTATCATTTGAAAAATTAATTTACATATTTACAACTCTATTTTTATTCTTAGCATTAAATATACAAAATAACAATTCATTATAATTAAATAACTCTTAACCCATGGACAAATTTACACGGTCCCTGGGTGCGTAGGATGCTAGTTATAGAGCAGTTTCATAAAGAAATAAAACATGAGAAAGATTGATGCAGATCTTCTAAAAACATGGGGATTTATGTACTTTTCATGTTAAACAAAATATACAAAAATTATATTCTATATATAACTAGACTATAAATATATACACAAAAAATATATTCTCTCTCTCTATATATATATATATATACTAGCCATTGTGTGCACAAGTAGGGTTGATTTACTCTATTGCAAAAAAAATTCATGGTAAAAACTGTAAAAAGAGATAGTTTGTAGAGAAAAAGGAAGAAGAAATAAGAAGATGAAGAAGTTTAAAATTTTGAATTTGTTTAATTAGGAAAGAGGTGGTGAACGTGATACTTGATTGAATCAATCTCCCTAAATTTTAGGAGGTGGTTTTGGATGATGGTTACAAATATTTGGGTAATTAAAAGATCGGTGTTGTGGTGTACTAAAATAATTACAATATTAGGCTCTTAGAAACTAAATTTAGATGATTAAATAGGGGCAAATTTGGAAAACACTTTATTTGTACAACACAAAACCTGTTTGTTTATATTAATAATAGATATTACGAAACAAATATAACAAATCATACAACCCTCTAGAATATGGGTCAGACTACCCCGCCGTCAAAGTATATAGGCTGCCCGACCGGAACGGAGGTAGAAGTCAGATCTATCCCGCGGCCTAGATCCTTTCTAGAGGCTATTGAACAATGCGTGTGCTTCGTAACTGCCCTAGTTTGCCTAATTCTAGTTTTTGGTCTCGCACTGTTTGGCCCCATGCTACTTGTTTATATGGTTGGCACGTCTATATTCTCTGGCTACTCGTTCGATCTTGAACATGCTTCAGTTTTGTTGACAAACGTTACGAGCGATCCACAAACGATGAATTCCGAATGGTTTCTCAGATTTTCTGTCGACAATGATTATTTCTTCAGCAACCTTGATTATCAGTACATCAATGTCACGCTTGATTGCTTGGGAGGTAAAGAATTTTTGTATATTAATTACTGATTTCATTGTCTTGGTTTTCCTGAATTTTATCTAAGTTATGTGAAAGATATTTTGGCTGTGATTCTACTCTTAGATTAGGTTACTATTTGTAAAAGTATTGTAAGTTATTTAGTTGTGATGATAGTAGATGTGCTCAATCTCCATGCATGGAGTGCGCGCGGTTAGTTATTTGGTATGTGAAATGACACAAAGAGTAACTTGGAAGATTCGTTGTATGCAAAAAACCTCGTGTGTGGTGTAAATGCCAAAAAACTCTTTTTGATATATAAATGCAGCGTCACCAAAAGTCTGATTGTTTTGATTTGGGTAAATCACATTAAATTCTATGACCTATAGGTTGTTTGCTACTACTTTTGAAAAAGAGAAAACACCACTCTAACAGATTGAAAAATGCACAAACTCCATCTGATGCTAAATCTAATGAACAAAAATGCAGAATTGTGTCTAAATTTGGCGGTTTGATTTGGTCTCAGATGGAGTTTGCATATTTTTCACTAGATTGAGAGATTATTTTCTGTTTTCTTTTTCGAAGTTAAGTAGCACATTGCCTCCTTTATTTTTTTTCCCAGTCCTTTTGTCAATGAAATATAATGTCTGCTGTTGCACTATAAATAACCTAGTATTTGTATATTTCATGTTTACTCATATTCTCTCATTCCTCTTTTCGCAACAGGGAACTCGACAGTAGCTGTAATTCCTCCCTTTCGTCAAAAAGGCTATAGTACGATTCATGTGAATGCAACCGTGCACGCGCCACTGCCAAGGTTTAAGGCCGCAGGCGTCAGCTTGCCATTCGATGTGCACATTCAGCCCTTTGTGAAGTACAAGAACTGGTTGGATATGTATTCATCACGCGATTACAGTGACGCTAGGTGCAACGGTATGAAGGTTGATATTCTACCTAGTGGAAGGCATGGGACTATGTCAGGAGGGCCTTTTAGCTGTGGTCCTTGAGGTTTTTGAATAGTCATTGCAGCCAACACTTTCTTAATCTTTGGTTCAATTTCATTTAGGATATTATAAGTTCCATTGCTGTTGGTTTTGAGGCGCGCCTTGAGGCTCGCCTTGGGGCAAATTTCACCTAAAATGTCTCAAGGCAATAGAAAAGGTGTAAATATGTCAAAAGGCGTACGCCTTTTTGTCGAGGCGTACGCCCTGGGCGCGCCTTTTACGCCTTTTGCGCTTTACTCAAAAAACTATGCTTCTCTGATGTGAGGTAAGAAAATGAAATCACTTAATCAATTGAGGGCAAAAAGCGAATCTCACTTCAATTTTAAAGAAAGTGTTGTATTTCTTGAACAAAAAAAATACGGCTCTTTAAGACTTTCACCTCAAATCATAACAAAACCATTGTTCCTCTTTTCAGAATCATCCTGAATCATCATCAGTTCACTAAGTATGATCTAGTCATTGTGAGAATTGCATCAACATCGTAATATTATTATGATCGGTTCTTCTTCACGATTGTTTTTCTTTTTCTTTTTGTTTTGCTTTTTCTTTCTTTTTTTTTTTGTTTGAATCGTTGATATACTGAATGAGTTTGAAAATTTGATGTAGTAAATAATAAAATATTTATATTTCTCATGTGATTACAGTTCATATTTTAGTTTTTACATTAATTTAAAATAGTTTTGATTTGGAAGTTTTTCTTGTACCTTTTTAGTATCAAATTGAATAGTTTCATATTGTAACTCTCCAACTTCATTGCTCTTAAGGTTTTCTTTATGTAATAATAATAATAATAAATTTTTATTATTATTATAAGTAGCCCATATATATTTTTAAAATATTAAATGTCATAATTCGTAAGGCTTACGCCTCGTGCCTCAAGGCTTAAGCTTCGCCTCTGGAGACACCAAATAGAGATAACAGAGGTCTTCGTAGCAGAAGAGAACGTAGACTCAACCGAGGGGCTGAAGTGGTTTGAACCGATGTGGGACTACTTAGAAAAAAAGGGGTATTGCCACAAGACAAGAATGAAGCAAGAAATATCATAAGACAAGCTCATAGGTATGCAATCTTGGCGAACAGACTGTATCGAAGAAGTTTTTGGGTTTTGAAGGGAATTGCACAGGAATGCGCTTCGCCCTACGCCTTCGCCTTTTAAAACACTGAAAAAAGTTTGTTTTTCTTAGTGAGAACAGAGATCTAAGTTTTTCTTTCTTATAGGTTCTTCCATTAGGTCTGTAAAAGGTTCCTGAGTACTTTAATCAACTTATATTTTGGTGAATCTTCAGTTATTTTGCTTCACATTTTGGTAGAAAGTTGTTGCTGTTAATATCTCGTGATCTATTTTTCACGTGTAGATTGTATGCATAGCTCAAGTTAGCTTCTACAACTGGGCGTATGATCAATTTCCATTATTTCAGTTAACTCTACGACTCTGGAGAAGTTCCTTTTTTTGTCCTATGATTTTGTTATAATTATTAAAAGAGATACATGATAAATTGACCTTTATTTTTTCCCAAATAGTTAACCATATCACCCTTAAAGTTCTCCAACGGCACGCCTGATTTTTATCTTTATCTTTATCTCAACATTTCTTTTGGTACGGATAGTATCTAAACAAACGAAGCACTAAACCTATATGAATCAATTTCATTAATTCTAGAAACACTTAATATAATAAGTTTAGAAAACCGAAATAGGAATTATATCAATAATTGATATTTTCCGTAATTTACCACTAATTATTTGAAATATTGATAGAACAATTTTGCGTAATTAATCTCGTCCTACATAACGTATATTATTCAACTAATCAACCAGGTTGTTTTCTGGTCGTGTCAACTATTTTATGTATCCTACCCAAACCTACTTAGAATTATGTGAAACTATTCTAGACTTCGCTACAATTATTCGTTTTCCTATTTAATGTGTACATGTGGTTAAGATTTTAGCTTTTCTATGAAATTTGATATCAAATGTAGACCATATTACCCGTGTGTCAATTGAATAAGTCAATTCGAGTTGGGCCACCTGAGAGTTGAGACGAATGCTTATATATGTACGAATTTTTCTGTTCCCCATTTTTTGTTTGGTTTGTAAATA
The DNA here is from genome assembly GCA_946800315.1 of Misopates orontium. Classification (NCBI taxonomy): domain Eukaryota; kingdom Viridiplantae; phylum Streptophyta; class Magnoliopsida; order Lamiales; family Plantaginaceae; genus Misopates; species Misopates orontium. The sequence continues at coordinate 26,109,961 of OX326947.1, forward strand.
CGTAGTTTCTTTTCACTACGGAGAACAAAAGAGATTTCCTTGGTTAGTGTAAAATTACTATCGTAACCAAACGACGGATCCATAAGCAAAATGGAGAGTTTTATCATATCATACTATTCCATACTGAAGACTCAACAAGTAAGTCAACTCCAGTTTCTCACGTTTGTGACGCGTGTTCTACATAGATGTAATGTAACTATACTATAGTTGTTGGATGTTTCTGCGGTTGTTACTTGTGCTTTTAATTAACTTACTCCTTATGCTAAAACGGTTGTTCTTTGTTGATTATTGAATTATTGCATTGTTTAAATAAAAAGTACATAATTTGTGACCAGCAATGTAATCACTATTAATCTTAATTGTTTAACAGCTAAGTCTTGATACAGGATAAGATGAATAAAACTAATATGTATGAAAAAATGTGTTTTGAAAGTTTTTTAAATATTAGAACACAATTTTATTATTAATCTGTGTAATTTGATCATTAAGTGCGAAAAAGTCGATCATTTGCCAAAAAATGCAAAATACATCATATATTTTATGCAATTTCAATCATTTTTTAAAGATATTAATTAATGTAATATATATAAGTAAAAGAATTAGGATACTAACGTACAAAAACAAAAAATGGATGTACATCAAGTTAAGTGACTTTTGGCATAAAGTTCGGAGTGTTTTCAAATTTTTGTAAAAGCTACTTAAAAGCATCACTTAGATATTTATAAAAATTAATGAAAAGTGACTTTTTCTTTTAAAAACTTAATAAAAATACAATATTTTCAAAAGCACTTGGAGAAACACCTCTTATCCTACAATTTTGCGACTTGTGATTTTCTAACTTTTTTTTAGACAAATAAAAGTATAAGTCAGTATTACAAACACTATAAATGTGTTTTTGCAAATACAAAAGTCAATAAGCCACTTTCATAAGCAATTTGCAAACACCAGCTTTATGCCACTTTCATTAAGCTACAGAATATGCTTACTTTAAATGTTAGGGAACTTTTCATCATAAATACCATATTTTTGGCACCATCATAGGGTGAATTCTATTCACTTCCCCCGAGGTTTTGCCTCTTTTGATCCACCTCCCGTGTAGTTTGAAATTTTCCCATGCACCTCCCTCTATTGGTTTGACTGTTGCTTAAAAGTTAATTGTAGGGGTAATCTTATCAATTCAAATTCAAAAAAAAAAAAAAACAAAAAAAAACTAGCTTGATTTACTTAGCACAAGAGCTATTTTCTTGGAAAGTTCACTAAGTATTCAAATAAATGATACAAATTGGTTAAAAAAACCAGATTTGTTTAATTAATTACACTTTGAATTCACTGTTTTCACATGAAGAATAATTTTAAAACAAATAATCTCTAATGATATGCATGTAACACCAACTATGACAAACACACTAAAAATGAGGTAAAAGAGTTTGTCCCTTGAACTCTAAAAGAAAATTTCGAACTATTTGGTATGTTGAAATGTTCAAAAGAAATATTGTACAATTATTTACGAATTAAATATTTTTTTTGTTTTTCTCTTAGTTTTGAAGGGGAAACATTCTTTCCTCGATTTTATATATTGTTTGTTATAGTTATGTGCTTTGTGTAACAATACAAGCTAATACAAACAGTTTCTAAAATTATGGTTGAATGATCAAAATTGAAACACATTGTAATTTAGAAGACTAAAATTACTAATAAAATAGTTAGAGGACAAATTTTACAGATGAACCAACTTAAAAGACCAAAATTACAAAATGAGCTAATGGCAAGATCATACCCCGAATTGTAAGTTTTTTGCGAACTGCACAGCAAATTGTAATCACTAGCAATATACACCATAAATTGTAACTCCTTTTGCAAGTTGCACCATAAACACACATTGCATGTATCCTTGAGGGTATTTTGAGCAATTCAATGTCTTATCAAATTACTTTTTGCAATTTAGACCCAAAAGAAAATGTAGGTTTATCTTTACATATTTTGAACACAAAACGTTTCTTATTTTTTATAAAAAAAAAAGAAAAAGAAAAAGTCAAACAACCATCTTTGAATGAAAAAAGGAACAGAGCCTTTCTCTTCTTTTCTCCAGTCACAGCTCTGCCGCTGCTCCATTTTTCACCTTAACCCGGGATTTTTTTGAAGGCGTTGTCCCACTATAGTGCAACACTAAACGCAACATTGAAAGAGTTTATGAGAATCGAAACCCTAAATTGGAAGAAAATTGAAAGAATTAAAGCTGGAAATTGCGTCTTAAACCCTGAACCCTACAACTCACCATCTGTGGGGCTGGAGGTGACCAAAGCCAGATGTCGAGTTTCAGGGTGCGCTGGTTTTGGGGTGGGGGTGGTGGTGTTCACGTTGAAGACACTGTTCCATGATTTTTCTTTCTTTTTTTAATATTATTTCTTTCTCTTTTCAACAAATTCAAAGTTTAAATAAAATCAAACAAGTAATTTTCAATTTGTTTGGAATAAATTTTTTAAATATTCTAAGTTAAAATTACTATAATACTTATATAAAGTCTTTTTGAATTTTTAAATTTTAATAGAATAGACTCGTGAGATTCTATTTCTTTTAAGATGTGTGCAAATTGCAAATAGTAATTTGAAAAAATCATAGAATTGGCCAAAATACCCTCAAGAAAATATACAATGTGTGTTTATGGTGCAATTTTCAAAAGGAGTTACAATTAATGGGGTATATTGCTAGTGATTACAATTTGCGGTGCAATCCACAAAAAACTTACAATTCAGGGTATGATCTTGCCATTAGCTCATTACAAAATTCCCTATTTGTTACTTGATGTTTCTTATGTGGTAGCCACATCCTTCTAAGTTCTAACTCTGTTGTTCCATATACTGAAACCATTATATTTTAAAGGGATAATTACAGCTACACCCCCTGAGGTTTGGTGTAATTACACATACCTCCCATGTGGTTTGAGAAATTACACATACCTCCCCTGAGGTTTGAAAAATTACACATACCTCCCCTCTTCAATTTAAGGGTTGTTTGGGTGTAAGTTATAATAAAATTATGCTTATTATACTTACACCCCTAAAGTTTGGTATATTTATAAAAATAATCCTTGATATTAGAAAAATTAAAATTAAATACTCCAAAAGGTTTTATAAACTATTATATTATTACCTACAAATATAAAAAGTATTTAAATTTAAATTTAAAAATAAGTTAATCTAATCCAAAATATATTTTGAATCAAAACACGTAACTTTTAGTTTTTTTCTTTAAAACAATTCCCGTAAATCTTAGTCAAAACTTAACTAACTACTCATCTTTGTGCCTTTGTTCTCGTTCCAATTTTAAACTAACAATTATTTTAGTAATAGAAGAAGATAAAACACCGAAAATTGGTTTCACTAAATATAGTGCATTTAGGTTGTTTATTTTGTCAAAAAGTTCAACAAAACTTGCTACCTAAGCCAGTGACCATGTCTGATCCAAGGATGATAATTCTATTGTCACTGTTGCTGCTAATTTCGTCATCATTCTTCATTTTTTTAAAATGGGTTATGAAAATCTTGATTATTTCTGTTATATTTGTTAATTTTCATTGAAAATGAGAGTTTTTACAATTGAATTTTCTATTTCTTGTCTTTCTTTTCGGAGATTGCGTAGATATTTATTATTTCACCAAATGCTTCTTTTTTGTTGTGATAAACTGAAATTTCCGTGGGCACGCGTAATAGTATTTAATATGGAACTATAATGAAATTTATGAGATTATTAAAAGTAAAAAAAATAAAGAAATAAAAAAACAAACAAAAACAAGAAATTAATTTTTTTTTACAAAATAATAAAAATATTAAGATTAGATTAAATTTTAAAAATAATTTAAATACTTTTTATATTTTTGGTTAGTCATATAGTAGTTTCTAAAATTATTTGGAGTATTTAATTTTAATTTTTGTAACATCAAGGATTACTTTTACAAATATACCAAACTTTAGGGGTGTAAGCATAATTTTATCATAATTTACACCCAAACAACCCTTAAGTTGTAGAGGGAGGTATGTGTAAGGTTCCAAACCTCAGGGGAGGTATGTGTAATTTCTGAAACCATAGGGGAGGTATGTGTAATTACGCCAAACCTCAGGGGGTGTAGCTGTAATTATCCCTATTTTAAATAAATGAAGAAAAAGTCTTGTCTTGTTTAAAAAAAAGATTTACAGCTCTCTTAAATAATTCTTTCTCTTTCCTACCCCACCTCCCTTGTGGGGTCTTATCCTTCACTTTTCAGACCTCCAGTACCGTATTTAAAACACTCCTAAACTCCACTAGCTCACATAGACATAGTCTCTCTGTTTGAATCTTGGAAATGTGGTCGATACCGGAGAGGATTCGTCTGCACTTGGCCATGTTAGCCCTGCAGTTTGGATACGCGGGTTTCCATGTGGTTTCTAGAGCTGCACTCAACATGGGCATTAGCAAGATTGTCTTCCCTGTTTACAGAAACATTCTTGCTTTGCTGCTTCTCCTACCCTTTGCCTATTTTCTCGAAAAGTACGTACATGAAAATATATATATATATATATATACACACTTTGCAATTTTTACAAGGCTTGTTTCATTAATTTATTTAGGAAAGAGAGGCGACCTATTACTTGGAGCTTAATTGTCCAGTTCTTCCTCCTTGCCATTGTCGGGTATGACCTATTTATTTCTAATAAAAATGATATATATATATATGATATTATAAAGTTAAATGGTTTAATTAGTTTGTATATATAAATGTTACAGGATAACAGCAAACCAAGGATTCTACTTGTTGGGTTTGGACAACACGTCGCCTACATTTGCCTCCGCAATACAAAATTCAGTCCCGGCCATTACATTCCTTATGGCTGCCCTACTCAGGTTCAATATTAATATCTATATATAGTACAATTAATTAGTTACATGTTCTACATCTCTAATACATTTTGGATATTTGTTATGTAGGATAGAGAAGGTGAGACTAGACAGAAAAGACGGGATCTCGAAGGTGGCAGGGACAGTTTTGTGCGTGGCGGGTGCATCGGTTATCACACTATTTAAAGGTCCAACCATCTACACTCATTCCCGGCACTTTCACATGACCGCCGTGACTGATCTTCCGCGGGAATTGCGCGATGACAACGAGAAAAGCTGGACGCTGGGGTGCATATTCTTGATCGGGCACTGCCTGTCGTGGTCCGGCTGGCTCGTGCTCCAAGCGCCGGTGCTCAAGAAGTATCCGGCTCGGCTCTCCTTCACTTCTTATCAGTGTTTCTTTGGAGTCGTTCAGTTTCTTTTCATTGCGGCGTTCATGGAGAGGAATTCTCAGGCTTGGCTCGTTCACACTACGGCCGAGGTCTTCAGCGTCTTCTATGCTGTAAGTCGTCGTCGTCTTTTAAGTGTTTTTATCTTAATACAGGCAAGGCACAGAGGGTGGATGATTATATGAGACATAAAGTAGGATAGAACGTCTTTTGTCCTCTTCCTTCTACTCTCCTCTTTCATCTTTAATTATTTAATCTAATTAATTTGGATTTTATTTTATTTTTATCTTTTAAAAATCTGGTTCTAATTGCATGGCTCTAATTAAGGGCAAATAGTTATTTTGCAGTTTAAAGAATTGAACTTGATCGAATGATAACGATCATACATTTGCCGTCAACTAATATGGTTAATTACTGTGCCTTTTCGGGAAATATTATATCATCTGCCAAACACGTTTGATATTGGTTGTGGTTTAGATTCTAGTTACAACACAAATGATTAACTTAGATCTCATATATGATATCCCCGCCAAATAATTGCATAAATGAAATTCTGTGTGTAGATTTTATGACCAAGATTTAGGAAAACTTCCTGCAAATATGCTCTCGATTCCACCAAATAAACTGTTGAAAGAGCCCAAACCGTGATAATCATATTTTTCTTTAATTAATTAGCTTATTTTGTTATTTTTGGACTAAAAGAAGTATATGACCTAATTATTGGAACGGAGCGGTATATCCAAAATCAATGTGCTGATAGCAACATGAATTGATGGGTAAGAAAATGAAGCGCTATATATATGCCTTGCCATTATCTGTTGAAAATGAAATGGTTTCAGGTTATAAATAGCTCATTCATAAGTTCAAATTTTACCATATATACACTATGATTTGACATTTTCTTTTACGAGAAATGTCATACAACTTTTGTACCCAAAAATCGAAACACTAGGTAATTCAGCAATAAATTAAATACTTAACAATTACTTGTCCAAGTAAAACAAAACATCATTTAAATGGTGGGTCTAACAAATATGGTTGAGACTTGAATGGAAATGTTGAGTCAATGTCACGTAACACTGAATTATTATTATTACACAGTATATATGCGAAATAAATGTGAAAATGTCATTCATAAAGAGACCGCGTAAATCAGTCAGTACAAAGTAGTTGCTTGTATACGTAACAATCCCCACCAAAGGCAGTTGTGTGTAGCCTGTAGGTACAAATATGCGTGGACAAAGTCGTGGGCTCCGGCACCCTGTGACTATAATGATCAAGTATATATAGAATATAATAGATAAAAATTAAGTTTTCAATCAACTAAAGGATGAACTTTCACATAATATATATATATATATATATATATATATAAATATATAAGATCGGCTTAGATATTAATTTTGAATATACACTTTGATGAACTTAGTTGGATCATAATATTGGTGTGCATGGATGTAGGGTATAGTAGCATCAGGGATCGCATTTGCTGTACAGATATGGTGCATTGATAGAGCCGGGCCTGTTTCCACGGCAGTGTATCAGCCTGTTCAGACCCTTGTTGTCGCCATTATGACTTCAGTCGTTTTGGGAGAGGAATTCTACTTGGGAGGGTAATTATATAATTTAATATTCATATCATGCAACTTATTATTAATTAATTTTCTTCTTAATGGCTATATATTCCATGATACATGCATTAATTTGTTTCACATTTTAGTTTGATTTTTTTTTTTTTTTTTGACTTAAGCATTCGTGACTAATTCTAGAGCCCCACAGGCCACATGCAAATTTCTAGCCATAGAAGTTGGTCTTTCGATGTTTGCTTCTAATTTATTGTCAACCATACACTCAGTACCAAGACTTTCTCAAGCAATCGATGCATGTCCTGTCATTTCTGAGCAACCCATGTTTATGTTCTCCGAAAATTATTATTGAACTAGTCTACATTTAAAATTTGTCTAAAAAATATGACAATATTATTTATTTATTTATTTATTTATTATTACCACATGAATTTAGTAATTGTCTTCATAGTCATTGGCAATAACAATCATTGCACTTATCTTGAATACTAAGCACATGTTAAATGTGAAGACTCTTTTAGTTTCAAAAGTTTTCGTATTAACACAAATAGAATGTACGTATTTCGAATAACAATGTATATGTTAACAATAAGTAGGTCCGAATTTATGTACAACTAGTTACTTATATCTTAATGGGTATAGCTAATTACCTTGGATTAGTACGTAATTCGAATAATAACATAAAGTCATGATGTACCATATATAGGGTTTTTGTTTTTAGATGGAAAAGGTTGAATTTCGACTTGCACGAAAAATGGTAATGCAGAAATGACTCATTTGTGTTGGGATATACCACAGGGTCATCGGTGCAGTACTGATAATAACTGGACTGTATTTCGTCCTATGGGGCAAAATCAAAGAAGGGAAATTTGCAGCAGCAGCGATCGCGTCCACGGCTGACTACGAGAGCAACATAACCAACGCGTCCTTCATCACTCAGCCACTCCTCTCTTAGTCATCACAAATGTATTTTTATCCCAGTGAAGCCTAAATCGTCGTCAAAAATACCATCAGCTTTGCTCCTCCTTTATTTTTATCTTTTTTGCTATAGTATGTTGCTATATGAAATGGCTTGGATATATATGTACCAAAGTTATTTATTTAATTATGAGGGATTCTCTTTTATAATTTCAATTAATTGAACAGTGGCTCTAAATAAACAAGTGCAAAAGAATGATAGGTATGAGGGAAGAATGTGATGGTTTTAGTTAATTGGGGGGGTTAAAGCATGGATATATCCTATATATATTATTTAGATATTCTTGCGTAATGATTTAAATATTGATTATCATGTTTTGCAATTATTTGGCAAAAGTATAATGATCTTTAAGTTTATATATGTTCATTGGAGCTTATCAGCCCAAAGTATAATTATATATCGACGTAATGCAATATATGTTCTGGAGCTTATCAGCCCAAAGTAATTTAGATATTCACTTTGGTCATTTTGCACTTTTGCCTTGTTTCTTTTCGAGTCATGGTCATATCTTATAGTTATCGAGTTTTGTGCAAAGAGGGCCCAATCGGAGCGTAAATGGAATTTTTCTCGACGTAGACGCCCAATGGCTAAAACACCAATCCAGGTGGAAAAACGTGATGCCACACATATATTTCATAACCAAAACACGTTTCGTCACTAAGGATATTTCTAATTTTATAAATATTTTTAACAGGATTTTCTAATTTCATTAATTTATAAATAACTGAAAAATAAAACAATATCGCGATTCACCGGCGTCACCCCACCCCACCACTAACTCTCGTTCGGCAAGCTGAGCCTAGACTCATCGGCCTGTACTTCTACGTCCCCGTTATCGACGACGGATCAGCCGGCAAAATCCTAGCTAAAGTTGGGAATCGTGACTTTTCTAATCGAGCGAAAAAAGGGACGATGCAAGCCTTGCAGCGGTTCCGCTCTGTATGGTTGGTGAATTTGACCGGCCCCTTGATATTATCGATCGCAGGGTTACGAAGATGTCATTTCGCTGTCAAATGTCGTCTTTGACATCGGTCGTACGCTGAAATTGCACGAGTATATCTGAATGGTGCGCCACAAAGGTATTCCGATGGAGGAGTTAAGCACATGAGACGACTTCCCCGATTTCACTTTTTTTTTTATATTCTTTTTGTCGCTAATATATTAATATATAAATAGAAAAACATTTTCTTATTTTCAGCATAATTTTGAAACTTTTAAAAAGGCTACTTAATTTGAAGCAATAATTAAAAATAAATATCATAATGACATTTTATAAATAAATAAAAATTGTGTTTCCTTTTTAAATTAATTTGGGAATATAGTTTCTAAAATTTAAAGAAGATTGTTTGAGGGTAAGTTCGGAACTTCAAGTAAAAGATGAGCTTTTGGATGTTGGTTTCTCGGGAAATATTTTTACCTTGAACAAAAAAAAAAAAAAAGAGGGGCTTGCCAGCATCAAGATGCGTTTGGACAGAGGCCTTGTGAATGTTCCGTGGAGTTCCAGATTTCCAAACACCCATGTCCAACATCTCCCCCCCTATCAGGTCTGATCATAAGCCAATTCTTATTACTTTGAAGAAAACTGATAAACCAAAAAAAAGGCCTTTTCGTTTTGAGGATTTCTGGACAGATAGAGAGGATTGTGCTGAGGTTGTTGGTCTTATTGGATTACCTGCCTTTGCACAATGTTATGATCCGTGAAGACAGTACCAGAAAGGCCTTGTCCAGATGGAATGCCAACATTATTGGTAACATCATTGCCAAGAAGAATGAGATAATAGCAAGAATTGCTGAAATTCATATGCTGAAATTCATATACTGAACTATGACCGTAGGGTCAAGGAGGAGGAAAAAGTGTTGCGAACCCAAAAGTTCACTGGGCCAGTGAAGGGGACGCAAATACAAGATTTTTCCACTTGTCCACTATTATCAAATCTAAAGCCAACAAAATAGAGTTTGTTAAAAACTCCTCAGGTATGAAATTTGATCAGTGGGATGGCATTGGTGCTTGTTTTGTGATTATTTCTCTGACTTATCTTGCTCTGAAATGAGTGTTGATGACCTCCCCTTCCCCCAGAATCTGGGTGATCTTTTCCCTTCTGTTATTGATGATGAGATGAATGCTAAAATGTGTGTTATTCCTGATGATAAAGTCATCAAAAGTTGTTTTTCCCCTCTAACTCTAACAAGAGCCCAGGCCCTGATGGCTTCTCAGCTTTGTTTTACAAAAAGCTCTGGGCTGTTGTGGGGAAAGATGTCTGTAAATCTATTAAAGGTTTCTTCTTAAATAACCAGGTGCCTGCTGATTTTAGTCACACCTATATTGCCTTAATTCCTAAGACCACTAGACCTTGTAATGTTGAAAATTTCAGACCCATAAGCCTTTGTAATGTGATATACAAAGTCATATCTAAAATCCTTGCTGATAGGCTTAAGACTAGTCTGGATAAAATTATATCCTCTCCAGTTTGCTTTTGTCCAAGGGAGCCAAATTCATGAAAACGACATTATTAATCATGAGGTTATGCACTACTTGAATAATAAGAAAGGTAAGAAAATTCTTTTGGCCCTGAAAGTTGATTTATCCAAAGCTTATGATCATGTTGAGTGGTCACTTCTCTTAACTATCCTTGCTAATCTTGATTTTGACAAAATTTGATGTGATTGGATTGCCAACTGCCTTAACTCTTGTAACCTTTATGTGCTTGTCAATGATTGTCCCTTTGGGTATTTCAAACCAAGTAGAGGGATTAGACAAGGTGATCCAATCTCCCCTTATCTCTTTATCATCTATGCTGAATTAGTCTCTAGAATTCTGCATAAGGAAGAAAGTAATAAAATGTTCCATGGCATCAAGATTGCCAGAAATTGCCCTGTCATTTCTCACCAGTTCTATGCAGATAACTTAACAATCTTCTGCCATAATGATCAGACTAATGTTGATTCTATTAAAAGAAGCCTTGATTTGTTTGAATCCTGGAGTAGATAGTGCATTAATAAAAGTAAGTATTTCATCCATTTCAGTTCTAATTCTTCTTTGAGTGATAGAAACAGGGTTTTAAGTGATTTTGGGATCCACGAGTTATGAGGACCGCGCCCCACGAGTCACAATCCGATCCGAGTTGGTCCGGTGTTGGTCACCTAACAAACTCAACTTAGACGGAACTGTAGCCCATAGGAAGGGGTCTCACTGACCAGGATCAAAACCACAGCATTATAAAATAATTTCTTTAAATACAGCAGAAGTCTTTGGAATACAAATACATTTTACAATTTTAAAATGATGTAAATACAAAATCAAACACTTAACAATTTTTGCAAAGTTTCCAAAAGCGGACTTGTCGATCATTCGTTCCATCCGTGCTGCTATACCAATCTTACTCTGAGAAAGGGACATATAGAACAAAAGAGGAGTAAGTCTTTAATGACTTAGTGAAATTCTTAGATCACGACAATAACCAAACAGTAAATCAGAACAAAACGAATAAGAATGACCAGAATAGTTACATCTGCATCATTGAACTGAAATTATCGGTTTTAACGATAATACTAGAGTATTCAGAAGAACGAGAAAATGAACTTGTGCAATTACATATAACAGATCCAACCTTATCTCCAAAATTCAACCGTATACCTCCCTACGAGGAGCTACCTCGAAACAGAACAGAAGACATGCTCGAGTACATGTCAGTCTAACACGCGGGTCACAGCCAACTCCTGACTGCAAGCGGCGCTTAGACAGAATGGGTATTAATCAGAATTACTTAAACCGACAGCCCTTTGCTGCCCAACAGTAAATCCTTTCAATCCCTGGGCCCAACTTCCCAAAGGTGTCCCAATGGGTGAAACATAATTATCAGAAGAGCTAGTAATCCGGACAATATCCGTTGCTCGTTTTGAGCTACATAGGCCGAACATAGTTCGTTGCTCGTTGCACAATTCATAGGGTGATCATGATACCAGGATAATTGTGATTATGAAGAAAATTTCCGATTATGAATTAAATGAGATTTGATTTAACAAAAGGCAAGAAAACTGATTATGTAAAGAAAACTGATTATCAATATAAAAGCATTAAAATGGTGATAGAATGTTGCTCGTGATTCGAAACAAAGAATCACAATTGTTATGTCCAAGTTTCTCAGGGCCGGACGCCAAACAGGGTTTTGAACAAATCAAAAATCAAACCTCACCTTTTACCGTACGGGAAATTCTTGATTAACGTCGATAAATGCAGAACCTTAAATAAATCAAAAAGATATAATCAATTGTTTGCTCACAAGTTTACAACAATAAACATATTTTTCCAATATTTATCATATTTAATAAGTTCAATTAAATATCTAATTATTGTTAATCTTAGATAAATCCCTTATTTCTATTTTAACTTTAACCATGACGTAAAATATAAATAATGAGATTTACCATTTCAAAGTAACAAGTTGAAGACTAGATCAGTTACAAAATAATAATTAAAGTCTCCATTTCTAATTTATTAACAACATATTTGATATTAATATATACATATGCATCAATGCATATTTAAACCCTTTTTAAAACAATATTTCTTAACAATATTCTTGTAAGTTACTTATTACATAATAATCACAAATCAAAAGTTTTACCATGATCTTAACATTGAACAAATATCTCAATAAGCCCGTGAATAAAATTACATCCCATATATAACTTTGGTAAAAACTATTTTTCTTATAATTATTAGTATAAAATTACACAATATTGCATATATCACTAATAACAATTAAAATAAATTGTAAACATGTAGATCTAATTAAAATTAATATTTTCAGAATACTTATCATGCTAATAAACTAGATTAGATGGTTAGATCATAAGATATACACAATACTTCAATTAAAGTTAAAGAAATTGAAAAATCAACCGTAAAACAAACTACATGTCTTCTAAATGTTGCAAAATCCATGAAAATTATTAAGCATGATTATAAATTATGATCAACTGATCCAACATCATTATTAGTATGTAATGAGTCCATATTAATGATCAATTTCATGATTTGTGTAGCTTTTGCAACATATATTGGTTAATCAAAATGTTTATGCAAATATAAGACAGAAAACTGTAGCAATCTTAGATTCACCTTCAATCGGACTTTCAAACGATATGATAATCTGAAATTGGTTGAGGGGTTCAATCTTAAACATCCTGGAGAGTATGTAGTTTCAAAATAAGATCAATAGGATAAGGTTTGGTATTTTAAATAAATCATGAAATATAGGAGCTGTTTTCGGATTTCTGGACAGTGGTACGTATTTCTAATTTTTAGACCCCTCAAACGACTTTGGTTGAAGAAAGTTTCTGAACATGAAAGTTAGATTACAGAATAAGCCGTATGTGGTAAAAATTTCAGAGAGAAAATCGAAGTGTTTATATGGTTTTCGGACTTCCAAAATTTCTGTACCAAAACTGGCAGTTTTGACCAAACTCGGTTTTGAGGATTTTTAAAGACTATAAAGAAGGCTTAAAGGACTGAAACAATTTTTCTAGAAATCTAAACATCAAGGGGAAGAACTTTGCAGAAGGAAAGAAGAGAAGATTCGGAGAAGAGAGGTGTGTGAAAAATGTTGAAGAGAGCCTCCCTTTTATAGGTGAAAATAGGAGACAAAGAATTAATTACCATACCCTACCCATTTTTATTTTAATCCAAGCTAGGCCAGCCTAATTATGATGAATTTTCTAGACATTATCTGATAGGATTTTATAAGAATAAAATAATAGAAATATCTAGCATAAAAGACAAAGCAAAAATTACCTTTTTACAAATGTAAATGTAATTATGTCAAGATTTACCATTGTAAATGAATGCTTGGATATTTTGAAACTACAAGGGACCACTTTGAAAGTTTTGATAACTCTTTTGGTCTTAAAGAAAATATTTGTGGTCAATCATAAATTTTTCAAAAGGGGAAGGACTAAATTGTAACTTTTCAAATCTTTTGGGGTCAAAATCATATTTTCAAAAAGTTCAAGGACTAAAATGAAAATTCGAAAATACTATTATTTTCTTCCAAATTTCAGGCCTTTGTAATGTGATATACAAAGTCATATCTAAAATCCTTGCTGATAGGCTTAAGACTAGTCTGGATAAAATTATATCCTCTCCAGTTTGCTTTTGTCCAAGGGAGGCAAATTCATGAAAACAACATTATTAATCATGAGGTTATGCACTACTTGAATAATAAGAAAGGTAAGAAAAGCTTGTTGGCCCTGAAAGTTGATTTATCCAAAGCTTATGATCGTGTTGAGTGGTCACTTCTCTTAACTATCCTTGCTAATCTTGATTTTGACAAAATTTGATGTGATTGGATTGCCAACTGCCTTAACTCTTGTAACCTTTATGTGCTTGTCAATGGTTGTCCCTTTGGGTATTTCAAACCAAGCAGAGGGATTAGACAAGGTGATCCAATCTCCCCTTATCTCTTTATCATCTATGCTGAATTACTCTCTAGAATTCTGCATAAGGAAGAAAGTAATAAAATGTTCCATGGCATCAAGATTGCCAGAAATTGCCCTGTCATTTCTCACCAGTTCTATGCAGATAACTTAACTATCTTCTGCCATAATGATCAGGCTAATGTTGATTCTATTAAAAGAAGCCTTGATTTGTTTGAATCCTGGTGTAGATAGTGCATTAATAAAAGTAAGTATTTCATCCATTTTAGTTCTAATTCTTCTGTGAGTGATAGAAACAGGGTTTTAAGTGATTTTGGGATCCATGAGTGCAACCATAAGCACCTCCATTTGGGAATCCATTTTTGCAAACCTAGGAGGAAAAGAAGCATTTCAGCACTTGGTGGTGAATCTGAATGACAAATTGACTGGTTGGAAAAGAAATACCTTACCTCAAGCTGGTAGATCACTGTTGGTTGAGGTTGTGATGCAAGCAATGCCAATTTACCAGATGTCCAACTTCATCCTTCCTGTCAGCTTGACAAAGAAAATGGGCAGTCTAATGATGCGATTTTGGTGGGGAGAAAACCAAAACAATAACATCTTGCCTCTCAAGTGTTGGGATGGCATTTGACTCCCAAAGGAAAATGGAGGGATGGGGTTCAGGAAGATGAGTGACTACAATATGGTGCTAAGATTGCATGGAGTGTGGCTACTAAGGAAAAGAAACTCTAGACTAATCTCTTTAGAGATAAATACATCAAAAACAAGAACTTTCTGGTCATGAACACTCCCTCAAGCAATTTATCCTGGATTGCCAGAGATATCTTTAAGAGTAGAGAGGTCTTGAATAAGGGAGCTAGGTACACCATCTCATAAGATTCAGACGTGAATACTTGGAAAGATCCATGGATCCCCAAGTTCAATCTGTACAACCCTGTGCACAAGGACCCTCATGCTGATACTACTATGATCTGTCCTAAAGTTGGTAACTTAATGAACCGTGGAGATGCTACCTGGAACACACAATTGCTCTCATTTCTATTCCTGCTTGACACAGTGAGAATTATTTTTAAAATTCCCATCACTACGTCTCAGGAACCAAATGAACTCTTCTGGTTTCCCTCTCAGTCAGGGAAGTTCACTGGCAAAAGTGCTTATCTTTCAATTATTCATGATAGAAGAGGTTCAACCCCTTCCTCTATTTGGAAGGCTATCTGGAAAGTAAAATTGCATAATAGACATAAACTGATGTGGTGGAAAAGTGTCTCCAATGCTCTTCCTACTAGGAGCAAACTTAACTCCATTTTCCACTTAAATAATACTCTCTGTCCTTTTTGCAACTATGAAGATGAATTTGTTGATCATATTTTCTTGAGTTGTCACGTGGCTGAAGTCATATGGTTCACTTCTAAGTGGGCCATCAGACTTTGCCATTTTTTGAATGTTATAGTTGCTGATTTTTTCCTCTTTTGTGTTGATAATAGAATGCATCAGCACCTCTCACTGGAGGAAAGACTGGAGCTTGTCATCTTTGCTTCTTGTATGGTTTCTTGCATCTGGAAGTACATAAATGATATCATCCATGGAAACCCACTGTTGGACATTAATGATCTGATCCAGTTGATTGAAGTGCAAACTCAAAACCACCTGAGTGCTCAATTGGCTATTTTGAAATCTTCATCCTCTACTTCAATGCAGTAGAACTGGATTCCCTCGGGTAAAATGGATAAAAATCAACACAGACTTGGCCTTTTCAGATAGCAAGGACTCAGCTTTTGCAGGAGTCTGGCACAATGTGGATGGTTCTATCATTTTTGCTCACTCTAGAACGACTCAGTGTTTTGATGTTGAAGATGGTGAAGTGAAAGCCCTCCCGGAAGCAGCTACTTTGGCAGACCAATTCAAAATGAATAAGGTCATTTTTGAATATGATAGTGTGAATGTGATCAAACTTATCTCATCCAGTCAACTAGACTCAAACTGGAGCTCTTCAAGATCGATCCAGGAGATTAAGAAGCTTTGGATTGTGCGCCCTAAATGGAGATTCAAGTTTGTTCCAAGACATTGTAATTTTGCAGCACATTGGCTTGCTAAGTGGTGTAGGGATAATAGTTTTTCCGATTTTGTACCGTTTTATCAACTCCCTAACACTATTTTTTATGACGGTGGCTACACTGTTGTAGCTCCCTTATTTTGAGTAATATATTCGTTTAACATAATAAAAAAAAAATACAAGATTTGCTAACATAATCCTTTCTTATTTCTTGAATTTATTTATTTTCTTAAGAAAAATTGCAAAAATTCCCTATAACTTTTGATAAAAACGTTATATTGTGTGAAACAATACACGTGAATAAGGTCATTTTTGAATATGATAGTGTGAATGTGATCAAACTTATCTCATCCAGTCAACTAGACTCAAACTGGAGCTCTTCAAGATCGATCCAGGAGATTAAGAAGCTTTGGATTGTGCGCCCTAAATGGAGATTCAAGTTTGTTCCAAGACATTGTAATTTTGCAGCACATTGGCTTGCTAAGTGGTGTAGGGATAATAGTTTTTCCGATTTTGTACCGTTTTATCAACTCCCTAACACTATTTTTCATGACGGTGGCTACACTGTTGTAGCTCCCTTATTTTGAGTAATATATTCGTTTAACATAATAAAAAAAAATACAAGATTTGCTAACATAATCCTTTCTTATTTCTTGAATTTATTTATTTTCTTAAGAAAAATTGCAAAAATTCCCTATAACTTTTGATAAAAACGTTATATTGTGTGAAACAATACACGTGGCATCGCGATTTTACAGCTGGAAATGAGAAAAAACACGATGGCTTACACGTAAGAAAAAGCCATTTACAGCTCGATTGTGCATTTTTTACAACGAAACTCGGTGCTTATATGACAAGATAACAACCCAAAAAGATACAAGACAAAAGTGAGAAATAGCCAAATTAGTGGGCGAAAATTGCATTTCGGCCTTATATATTGGTACGAACTTCATGACTTTTGCCAGCGTTTTTAGGCCATTACCTACATTGTGAAATGCTGGCATGATGGCCCCGGAAAATTTAATAATGTTGCCAACATGCTCGCATAACCGATGTGGGCTAAAACTAGGCAAACAAATTTTGGGGCCGTTGGTATATGTTGTACCTTTTACCAACACCGGAAAAACGTTGGTAAACTATAGAAAATCGTTGGTGTACATATCTTTTTACCTGTTACTGCATCTTTTTCTAATTGGCAAAGCTACAAAAAATCATTGGTGTATCACATATTAGTGACTGATACTGCATTTTTTTCTAATACCGCAAAAAGTTGGCAAAGCTATAAAAAACATGGATGAATCACATATTGTACATGTCACTACATCTTTTTCTCGCACTAGCATTTACAAATATTTTTTCCTTATTCTCTGTTTGATTCTTTGATATCCTACGTCACAAATAAAATTAATTATTGGTATAAACTATTACTGTAACAAGAAAGATTTTTTGAGAACAACTTATTCTGTAATAGTGGATCAATAACCTGTAACAAGACATTTCAGTGGGCACCCACAAATTAAAACAAACACCTAGAACTCGAATACGTTGTTACAAAGGTTCACTCGCCAACTCTTCTTGATGTTAGTCAGGAGAATTGTGCAAGCAAGGTTTTAGCGTGAGATTTGTTGATCCCTGTCACGTTATTGATGCTTGAGACTACGTCACATATTAGCATGAGTGTGTTGATATCGTGAGGGATCAGAGTGATCCCGCTCGCGGCTTGAATGGCTAGCTTGGTTTCATTGATGATACGATTAAGTCGGTTGGTGTTGTGAATGGTGTGAATTATGATGATAGTTCTGGTGAGAATTGGATGATTGCCGTCGCAGGAGTTAGGTAGTTGAGTCATTTAGAAATATTAACATACTAATAAAAGAAATCAACTTGAAGAATTGGCAAAGTCTATAGGTCGAATTTGACCTACGTACATATCGACCTAAGTTATTCTGAGACAGAATTTAAATTGTCTAAGTATTTAGGTAGAAACCCAAAATGTCATCTATAATAGGTCAAAAATTTACTGTTCATGTTAGGCTCAGTTTGGTTCCCAAGAAAATGGGTGAAAGAAAAGAAATTAAGGGAAAATTTTATTTTCCTGCTATTTGGCACTTCAAGATTTTCCTGAAAAAGAAAGGAAATCTCATGAAAAGAGAGTAAAATATTCTATGAAAAATATTAATCAATCTAAAATTATTTAAACTTTTCATTTTATACCACAAAAAAAGGTGCAAAAATCATCAAGTTTCAAATCTGTCATGAAATTTTCAAAAACTTTCCTCTTCCCAACAACGTAAAAATGAAAATCTTAAATTTAAGCTCTCTATATTATATATATACTCTATGAACAAGACTTCTATTTTATTAACCAACCATCTTCATCTACTCAAGGTATGAAATTATTCAACTATTTTATAATTTTATTTTGTTATAGGAATACATTAACTAATATTACGTACTTTAATTTTTTCAACTTACGAATTCATATTTGCGATCTAACTATGACATTTTCGACATCTGTTTCTCTCAAAAAATAGATTATATTTATTTTATTTTAGGCTATACTATAAATATTTGGCGAAATAATTTATTTTTCTCTTGTCTCAATTGAATTTGCGTTATTTATGCTCTTTCATCTCGAATGTATGTATAAAAATCGCGAGCTCCGAAATATAATAGATCAATTAGCAAAATATTTCTCCAATTAAAATAATTAAGGTTGTAGGTAGTTTATATTTTTCTAAGGAGAACTTAAAAAAAAATTAAAAAAAAAAAAAAACCTAACCTAACCGATATTAAAAAAAATACTATTTTACCACATACTATAAGGTTTAAACTTTAAAGTATAATAATTATTTTAAAATGTTAAATTAATAGTGAGTACACAAAAACTGTAATGGTTTTCTGGGAAATCTCTGTACTGCCACACACATGAAAAACAAAGGAAAATTTTATATTCCGTAAAAATATTCCTGAAAAATCTTATTTTCTCCCATTTTTTTTCCTTTTCCCCTATTTTCCAGGAAACTAAACTGAGCCTGAATGGAAAAGTCAATTTGAACTAACTGCATTTCGAGCTAAGTTGGATCTATTTTTGGATGTATTTAAAATAACAAAGTATGACTCATAGAGGCGTGAAAGATGGAGAAGATTGAGGATTGCCGCCTATTTATAGGAAATGTAGATGCGTCAAATTACCAAGATGCACCTGCAAATGTTAGCAATTCCTTGGGCTATTGCTGGAAGCCAAATTTTGAACCTAGTTTTTGACCTATATGAAAATGTCATTTTTTTTGCCACGAAGATAAAGACTCAAAATATATTTTAGGAACGAAATGAGTTTGCAAATTGGGGGACTTCTGTATGCCATAATTTGGTGCCTACACGTGTAAGCAAGATATTGTGCTTGTGGAATAAAACCAAGGGTAAAACAATGAAAATGCCAGGCTAAACATACAAAAATATATCAAAATTGAACAATAAATCGAATTTTGTCCAATTGACTCATGTCTTCTGACATATTCAATAAAAACAACCTAAATAAGCTCCGACAATTAATGTAATAATTACTCATACAAACCACTAGAAATATGGGATTCTTACGTACCTCATGATGCACCACCTCCTGCCCTCACATACATGTGGGCCCCACATGCATGTGATGGCAAGAGGTGATGCATCATGAGGCACCTGAGCATGCTCCTAGAAATATCATTATGAGATAGGTAACTTTTATGTACTACACATTAATTCAATTTAAGCCTGAAGCATTCAACCTAAATTGATCGAATTTCACTTATCCTTAGAGATCTAAATTCGACCTATCAACTCGAGCTAAGGGCCCTAGTTCGACCTATTGCACCTTTTGACCAAAGAGTGCAGTTCGATCTACTAGAGAATTTCAATTTCTTATGATTTTGATCTATCTTGTGAATTCGACCAATAGGTTTTGACTTTTGGCTCGAGAATTTTGGCTCGAGCTTCTGAACGGTGAAAACTGATTTGGGCTTTGGAGTGCTTACATGGAGTCAGCCCCAGCCTAACTCATATTTAGTCTCTTAATGAAGGATTACAAACTAATAGTTGATTCAATATCCTATAGAGTTTGAACCAGCGTACATGAAGTGCTTCATCTTAGACGTATCACTTGCATTACATTGTGACAAAGTTACATTTCTTCAAATAGTGGTGAAAAACTTCTCTCTAAAAACTATATACATATACATACATATATATATATACACACACGTATAATAGATAGATAAATATATAGAGGTTATTTTCTTCTTCAGTTTATTCCTAAAATTCAAGAACGGTGATATGTATCTACTCTTAATTAGAGTTTTGTCTATTGAATATAATCATTGGGTTTGAATAACATTCAATGAAACTTTTCTGTAAACACAAGTTTATTATGGAAATTGTTTTTCTTAAGAAATCATCTTAGTTGATACTTCTGCTGCACGCCAATTTCAATTTTGCATTTATATATTTCATTATTTTATTTTAAATGGTCACTTTTTAACAGTATTATTATATATTAAGTATATGACGGCTAAATTGATGTATTATGTGTACATAAACATGTCTTAAATATACTTCTATATATATATATATATATATAATGTAATTATTTTTCCCATGTTGTAAGTTTTCTTGTTGTGTGTACATTTAAACAAGTTATAATTATTTTTTAAGTAAATGGTCTAATTTCACTTAGTTTTACATTCTCATGCCTAAATGAGTTTTCGCACATATGCTAATGACTACTTAAACGGAATTTTTCTAAATACATCAGAATATTGGACTATGAGCTTATGCAATTCAAGTGAACTTTTTGGGCTTTGTGAGACGAGATAAATAGGAATTCAAACAAGTCCATGTGTTCAACTCAAAATGATATTTATTTCATATATATAACATAAAGTATTTAAGATTAAAATTATGATTTTATATGTTTTAAAACTTATTTGGTTTACATTTGTGGATTTGCTTATGTTTTGTTTTATTTTCTATTCCTCTTTTTATTTCGGCACTTTTTAATTTTCCTATTATTCTCACACATTATTTTACATTTTAGTTTTTAACCACGACCATATGAAGTCAACTCTCTGGAAAAGGTAATAAGTTTGCACGCAAAAATTTTCTAAGACAACTCAATTAAATCTCTTAAACTATTTGTTCCGTTGCAATGTCATCTTAACTTATTAATATGAGTTAAGATTAACATTGCCTCTTAACATATGACTGTGTAAATTGCTTCGTTATGTCAAATTCTACTAATGAAAATATAGACACGTGTCTTACACGAAAAATTGATTAAAAAGTTAAAGAGTAATTTGCACATTTTTAATTTTTAATAGACTAGGAGTCAATTCGAGAATCTTCACAAATTAGATGCACTTTGCTGAAAACATCATGGTTTACTTAAATGGACTCAATTTTTTATTACATATTTTAAGCCGAAACAGAGAATTCACCCATTTGCGACCATCTTCGAAAAATAGATATACTTTTAAAAGAATCACCAGAGAACAGACAAATCTGTAACATTATGCAGAAACCCATCTTCATCACAGTCATAATTTTACAGGTCAAACTCTAGCGGCGTTTTATGACGCAAACCAAATATTCGCATCAACAGACTCGAATATTCCCACCCCGCCTATACTATGAAAATTCCCATAACGTCAGACACCATTTGATGTCCGAATCTAAAGCTTATTTTCATTTAACAGTACTGCAAAACAAACTAATCATGGGACATAAATCCAGCCTAGTATTACTAAAACTGGGTTTGATCTTTATTGCTATTTTTGGGTATAGCGAAGCTGGAATAAGCAGCAGCTTTGTCAGAAAAAATGGATTGAGTGCTGATATGCCACTCGATAGTGACGTGTTTCAAGCTCCTCCTGGTTACAATGCCCCACAGCAGGTATATCTATTTATTTATCTATGTATATTTAATTTATGTTTTTTTCTGAGATTTCAAATTGTATAAATTTTTTTCCAGCTCTGAGGATTGATATAATTGCCCTTTTTGTTAATGTGGTGCAATTTCACATTTAGCTTGTTGATCAGTATCTAGTACAATCATACTTGTTACATTTTTTAACAAACTAACTAGCTAGTCTTGAGTTAATACTATAATGTTCTTGAAATTTGTTGAAGCCCTTTATTTATTTTTGGTGGAATTAGCAATTTTCAGATTGGTAGTTGCTAGATTTGGAATTATGGAGACTAAGTATATAGCCCCTTAGGAGTATTTTCCATGTTAAAGCATTATACTAGTGATGCCACAAAGCAATATTGGCTTACAAAATTTAACTGGAGTGTGTTACTTGTGTGAAAAATCTACTTATTTCAATTGAAGCATCAGTTGCCATATTATGTCTGATCTTGAATTTTCACAAGAAGTCGTCGGAGAATGAACGTAGTTTAGACCTCCAGGGTACTTCATTTTGCTTGAAAACTAATATAACTACCCTGGCTTTTTTAAGGTTCACATAACACAAGGAGACCATGAAGGTAGGGGCGTAATCGTCTCTTGGATTACGCCCAATGAACTAGGTTCAAATTCAGTGGTCTATTGGGATGCAGATAGCCAGATCAAAAGAACTGCGTACGGCAAAGTTGTTAAATACAAGTACTACAATTACACCTCTGGCTACATTCATCACTGCACTATTAAAGATTTGGAGGTAATCATTTATAACGATACTCGACTCATATTGCATCCGGAGTTCGAAAGTTTTACTTCTTCGTGAAGCTTCGGTAGGCAGATTTTTATAAATGAAGTGAAATGATAACCAGAATTTTGTACTATGTTTGCAGTTTGACAGCAAATACTACTATGCAGTAGGAAGTGAGAATACAACGCGACAGTTTTGGTTTGTAACTCCTCCTAAACCAGGACCTGATGTTCCTTATACATTTGGTCTGATAGGTATGGCTCGGATTTTAGGCACTTTCTTGATTTAATGATCTGTATGTTTGTTGCATAATCAAGACGGTAAAAATGGTACTGAGAAAGATAGGAGAAGACGATGAGAATTTCAACTTCTTCCATGATAATTTCAATTTTGTTAGCTTTACTCAGCCCTTAATATTTTCTTAACTTTGACTTGCGTGTAACTTACTCGTCCAGATAATTTGATGGTGCCTACACCTATTGATTAAGGTGTGTTCGTACTTGCTACATGTCATAACTTTTAGAAGTGTTTCAGAAGCTTTCTAGAAACAGTATGAAATATCCATGTTTTTGTCTCTGTTTAGTCAAAAATAGAAGAACAAAAAAAAAAAAAAAGTGAACATGTAGAAACCTTAATCAAATACACTGTACTTACCATGTATGTTAGAATCGGCTGAAGAAAGATGAATATAACTAAAAATAGAAGCTATTGTGAATCATGAAGTCGTTTTTTGTAGTGAACCTGCTATATCTTGAAATATGGACAGGTGACCTTGGTCAGACTTACGATTCGAATCAGACTCTAACTCATTATGAGCTGAACCCCATGAAAGGACAGACGATGCTTTTTGTTGGAGACCTCTCATATGCCGATGCTTATCCTTTCCACGACAACACAAGGTGGGATACATGGGGGAGATTCATAGAGAGAAAAGCAGCCTATCAACCATGGATTTGGTCAGCTGGAAATCATGAAATCGATTTTGTTCCTGAAATAGTATGTTTACTTCTATGTTCTTTTAATGAAATACCTACGTTTTTATTTCTAGTGGGATTATCACAGAGTTCTTTCCTAGTTCATTTAATTGATCTATCATTTATTATTGAAGCATATTTGAAATTTGAGATTGAGTAAAGTTCGATCAATTACAGAATGCGACCTATTCCTATCATATCTTGTTTCCGCGACTTTACATATAAGCCTTTTACCATACCCTAAGACATTGATGCATGTGCATTACTTTATTGAACAAATGTTGCAGTATTCAAGACTTCACATTTTATCGCAGGGAGAAACTAAACCCTTTAAGCCTTACAAACACCGTTTTTTCACACCATATGAAGCATCAGGAAGTACGAGTCCTCTTTGGTACTCGATCAAGAGAGCTTCAGCATACATCATTGTCTTATCTTCTTACTCGGCTTACGGTACGAGCTTTTATAGTTGCAATTAAATATGGATTTACGGAAAATGAAAAAAGTGAGAAATTTGCTTTCCTTGTTTTATTATGATATATCCGCAGGGAAATACACTCCTCAATACAGTTGGTTTACAAATGAGCTATCCAAAGTGAACAGGACAGAAACGCCATGGCTCATTGTAATCATGCATTGCCCTTTGTATAGCAGTTACGTTCATCACTACATGGAAGGGGAGACAATGAGAGTGATGTATGAACCTTGGTTTGTGACGTACAAAGTTGATGTTGTCTTTGCTGGTCATGTTCACGCATATGAACGATCTGTGAGTATATCCGATCTCTTTGAACTCTGAAAAAAGTTGTGTTTTTTCACTTTATGCCCAAAGCATGCGTGGTTCAATTATTCTTTGGCTTATACTTAAATCATTTTATTTGCTAAGACTGTCTACCTGTTCATCACTTACCAGGCCTTCACTTTACCGATTAACGAGTAAGAATCAAAACATAAGAATGAAAAGAATTAGAACATTTATATACAATGTGTAACCGATTCTGGGTGTTGTTAAATTTTAAATCTGCATAAGTTACAGCAAAACATAATTTTCCTGTATCATGAGGCTAATAGTTTTGCTTGCTTAAACATTATGCCGATAAGTTGAAGTTTGCTTGTTTTTTATACTCGTTTATTTTCTGTTTATGCGAACGTAAAAGTTGAAAGAACCCGAAATCTAAAAATCAGCTAACAAAATACAATTGAATTTGAATGTAAACATTGTTACATTTTGCTTTGCAGGAACGTATATCTAACATAGCATACGACGTTGTTAATGGACTATGCAGTCCCATTAGAGATGAATCTGCCCCAGTTTATATCACTATTGGAGATGGAGGAAATCAAGAAGGCTTACTCAAAGAGTATGAATATCCATATACCCTTCTCTTCAAATTTTAAAAGTTAATATATCATAATAATTATCTCCAGAAGTTGATCTTATTAACCTTTCTAATTGTAGGATGACAGAGCCACAACCAATGTACTCTGCATACCGAGAAGCAAGCTTTGGCCATGGAATTTTTGATATTAAAAACAGGAGTCATGCATACTTTGGTTGGCATCGTAATCAAGACGGATATGCCGTGGAAGGTGACTCGTTATGGTTTCATAATCTGTACTGGAAATCGTTGAACGAAGAAAAATCTGTAGCATTGTAATATGATGCTGGATGCCATTTAGTTTGCTGGTAACGTCGCGTGCTAATGTAGGATATTGTGCCCACTTAAAAGGAACCTAAGAAGGACTTTATATGTGTAGAGAACTTATCAGCTTGTTTATACTACGCAATTTGTATGTGAAATAAGAAGCCAGTTGGATGAACCAAGATACATCTGATAAAACAGTAAATGGATGAAAATTTTGCTCAATCAGAGTGATAAAGTGATCATATGATTTTTGTTTTGCTTCATTTTATCATTGAAATATTCGTTTTTAAGTTGTTACTCAATTTTAGTCGTCTTTATGTTATAGAATAAATCATGCATTCAAAAACACGGAACTGACACCAGCAGCCGAATTCTAACCTGGTTAGTCACTATCGTAGTCGGCGCGGGCAAGCCCAGATTCAAATAAATTGTTTAAAGATTAAAGACAATTACAAGCAATGAACTTTGAACAGTATTGGAACAACTTTTCTCTGCTATTAACTTGTGGCTGACGAGAAGAAGGTTGTTTCAATGGAAAGAGAACTTATTGCTTCAATTAGAACAACTGCTCCACCACTTTCAACCAATTGAAGAATGTGAAGATGAGTGGATTTGGACCTTGGACGGCTCCGGAAATATACAGTTAAATCTACTTATACTTTTCTTAGGAATGAGGAAACCTATG
Source organism: Misopates orontium (assembly GCA_946800315.1). Lineage (NCBI taxonomy): Eukaryota > Viridiplantae > Streptophyta > Magnoliopsida > Lamiales > Plantaginaceae > Misopates > Misopates orontium. The sequence continues at coordinate 26,136,269 of OX326947.1, forward strand.
GAGAAGAAGCTGGGTTTTTCACAATTTTTTGGAAAATAAAGGCGCCGTTAAAGATAAAAACATGTGCATGGAAGATTGTTCTCGATAAATTCCCAACTAAATGTAATCTTCAAAGGAAAGGAATCATCGACATGGAGCTGATTTGGAATGTGTGTTTTGTTCTTTGGGACTTTAGGAAACTAACCACATCGTTTACGAATGCAACTTTGCTTATAAGGTTTGGATGAAAATTTATGCTTGGCTTGGGGTTCAAACAACTATTCTTAAAGGTGTTAGGAATAATTTTGGGCAAAATCTCAACATGTACCCGCTCGTCAAAGGAAAGGAGGAATGGGCTTGTGTTTGGTTCTTCACTATTTGGACGTTGTGTCACACAAGGAACAAAATATTATTCGGCAAAATAGAGGTCGATCTTGAAAAATTGTTGGATTGCATTAAAGTTAAATCCTGGGTGGCTTGTAGAAAGGATTTATGTTTCTCATTTGTTGACCGGTACTAAGCGCCTCTTGTATGTTTAGGCAGCTTATGACTTCATTTTGTTTGTTTGTAATCTCTCTGTATCTCTTTCACTCATTTCTATTTTAATAAAATCTCTTTGCTTATAATAATAATAATAATAATAAAAAAACTTTCCTCTGCTATTATCGATTCACTTTGACTCTTCCTCTCAAATTATTTGGCGAAACGAGCATTTGTCTTCTATATCATCCTTAGTCAAAGCGCCTCCAAACATGGAGTAACTACAGTAAGAAAACTTAGCTTTTCCACGCTTAGCTTCCACAATCTTAAGCACTTTAAGAGACTGAGCTTCCTAAATGATACGTTTGTTATAAGATGTATGCAATCTGGGAAAATTTTATTTTTCATACTCTAACTTGTCACCATTTTTTTTTATACCTTAATTTGGTATATCAAGATTTTGGTACTTCAATTAGACAATTTTTTCATTTTGGTACTCCGGTAGTGGCAATTTCAAAATCTCGCCGGAATTTTGCACATTAGACTAAATTTGGGGATTTTTACCCCGCTCACACTCCAACTCACCCACTTGTCACCTTGAATTTTGTTTTCTTTGTTCTTTTATTTCATTTAATTATTTTTTTTTTCATGTGGCTTCTAAGGTGGCAAGTGGGTGAGTTGGGAGTTTGACTGGGGTCAAAATTCCCAAATTTAGTCCCACGTGAAAGATTCCGGCGAGCTTTTGAAATCGTCGTCGCTAGAGTACCAAAATTGAAAAAATTGTCAAATTAGGGTACCAAAAATTTGAGGTGCCAAGTTAATGTATGAAAAAAGAAGTGGTGTTAAGTTAGGGTATCAAAAATGCAATTTCTCTATGCAGTGTCACAAGTGTACGGATCAAGTAATATAGGATTTTAAAAAGTCCAAGTTATCCATCCCTCTCAGTTAATACGATAAAATTATTAATGAAAATTCACCTATTATAACTAGAATACTAATTACTTTCAAAATTATAATTAACTAAAGAAAGAAAGAAAAAAAATAAGAATAATATGTTGAGAACGACTATCTGGAGCGCCGATTCCACTTGAATCTACTCATGAATCCTTTTATATCTATTTATGGAATCCTTGAATTATAGTTTTAATGTAGTCGTTCCTTATGTAAAGGGGAAATTTCCCTTGGGCACACACCCCAAAAATGCCTTTAAAAACATTGCTCATTGCTAAAGCTCAAAAACTACAGGTAAACTTAGCTTTTAAAGCTCAAGTACACCAAAACACTAATTTTTTAAAGCTCAAATACTATAAGAAAACTTAGCTATTTAAAGTTCAAGTACTTCAAGAAACTTAGCTTACTATATCTCAAGTAATTGAAGAGACTTGACTTCTACTAGACTATAACGATATAAGATACAAACTCCGAGAATATTAAAAAGAAATAGACAACAAGAATATGCAGATCAAATCATTTATGTTATTCATTTAAAACTAAAGAGACAAACGACAATGACTCCACTACTTAGATTTTTAAAGTTTGAACTCATTGCTATAGTCAACACCTCAACAAAGACTCGACTTTCAAAGTTTATACTTAGAAAGCTACAGTCAACAGTTCAAGTACGACTTTATATTTTAAAACTTTACTAAAAGTGACAAATGACGGTGGCTCGAGGACTTAGATTTCGGAAGTCTATACTTAAAGCTATTGTGAACATTTCAAGAACGACATGATTGTCAAAGTTTTTACCTAAAGCAACAAATAACAAGGTTTCATCGACTTGACTTTTAGGATGATACCTAAAGCTATAGTCAACACTTCAACAACGACTTAATTTTCTAAACTTCTTACCTAAAGCGACAAAAGGGAGTTAATCAATGACTTCACTTACCAACATTTCTACTCAAAGTAAAGACCAACAACAAATACAAATGAGAAATTGACTTTTCCGAAGCTATATTAACAGAAGACATAAACCTCGATAGATAAACAACTAAACAACTCAATCATTTCAAATATATTAAAATTTCAACGTAATATGCAATATAAGCTGAAGAAAGTGACAAGAAAAAGAGTCATCAACCAAGGACCTACTTCAACTAATTGACATTATCTTCTCTTTTAGACAACATACTACAAAATGGAGAGATCAGTGATGTATAATATCTTGGTACACATAACCACACAACACCTGGCAGCCTCTCGAGTCACCACGTGCTACCCCATAAGGATCATCTGGTTACCTCCTTCTTAAGCACAACCCTCTTAGGTGCCAACCCTCTTAGGTGCCAGGGTAGGCTTGTCAAGGGTAGGGTCTTACCTTTACCCTTACCCTTACCCTGTTAAGACCCTTAAAATTTTATTTTGGAGGACTCTTACTGTGAGGCCCCAAAATCTAAAGTCTTATTGAAGTTCAAAATCGATATGTGATTTCAAACCTCAATAATACCGTAGAGGGTCCCACTGAACGGAATCGAATAAAGCCAAACAAACTTATTTATTGCAGCGGAAAAATTTCAAAGTTACAATAGCAGTTAATTATTACAAACCACAAATCTTAAGACATAATTATTCAAACACACGAGCAAACGATATTTCGGACATATTTTGGTTTGAGAGACCAAATATGCTTATTAAAATCCATAAAGCTTTAAATAAAATCGCAGCAATCCAAAGATAGTCGATCCAGCCAGGTAATATCACTCTTGTTCTGAGAATGGACAGAAAAATAAGAGAGATGTAAGTCTTAGAGGACTTAGTGAGATTTTTAACAATAATGACAGATTTATTGCAACGAAAATCTATTCAGGTTATCAGTAAGGTATTAGAACGAAAAGAACCAATAACAACAGGATTAATATGGAATAATGAACTTGTGCAATTACTTATAACATATTCAACCATAACACCGAAAATTTAACCGTATACCTCCCTACGAGGAGTGACCTCGTAACAGAACAGAAGACATGCTCGAGTACATGCCAGTCTAACACGCGGGTTACAGCCAACTCCTGACTGCAAGCGGCGCTTAGACAGAATGGGTATTAATTTAAACCGTGTTGCCCAGCAGTAAATTATCTCAATCCCTGGGCCCAACTTCCCAAAGGCGTCCAAATGGGTGAAACAGAAATATCAGATGAGCTAGTAAGCCGGATAAAATCCGTTGCTCGTTTTTGAGCTACATAGGCCGAACATAGTTCGTTGCTCGTTGCACAGTTCAAGAATTACTTGTTTAATCTCAGATTTGTTAATACATTTTCATAAGAATGTGATAATGGATTAAGAATAGGTTTAGTTTAACAGTATTTTAGCAAGTGAATTATGAAATGAGATAACAGGTGTGAAACGAGAAACGTGATAAAGGTTGATCATGATTGGAAATAAATAATCACGATTGTTCTGTCCAAAAATCTCAGGGCCAAATGCCAAAAGGGCTGGAATAAACCACATGAATCTCACCTCCTTCTAATCCTTGGTTTTCTGACAAAAGTCGACCGTCTCCTAAATAAATTTAAAGGTGTTAACAATCTTTCAAATAATAAATATTTATTTTTTTTCTCTAAATTATCTTTAAGATAATTAACTAATTCTTATATTATCACCATAATTCACTAACCAAGAAAATGTTTTCATGAAGATATGGAATTAACATATAAGTATCACTTTTGTCATATAACATGTTCTAATTGTTATCATAAATTATATATTAGTGTTCGTAAGATTAATATAATCATAAAAGTCACAAGGTTATTAAAATCATCAAAATAAATCATTGTTCAACTTAAGTATAATATAAGAATCAAGTTATATGACTAGATCATTAAGTGACTAAAGTAACTTATAGGAAACTAAAGTAAGCAAGAAAGTAAATATGAAAATGTGCTACATAAACTATTAATATGTTATTAAATTCAAAACAGAAACTAACACAAGATTAAAATTAACAAAAATGACTTTTAACATTCCTTAAGATGTTAGCAACACGTATGTATCATCAAATTGATATTTATCATCCGGATTTTAGTATTAATTTAAGAAACAAAATGAATGCGCACAGTTAGGGCTGAAAGCTGTAGCAGTCCGAGAGTTACCTTAAATCGAACGTCTAGAACTGGTTAAAATATGAAATTGATTGAGGGGTTTTGTTAAAGACACAATCAAGAGTCTCTGTTCCAAAAATCAGCTCAAAAGATGAAGGTTTGATATTTATTTTGGGGCTTGCAAGTTTCGGGTTGAAACTGTAATTTTTGCGCAGTTTCGGGACTAGGGATTTTTCTCGGAAATTTCATGTCTCAATGCTCGATCAATTCCATCAGACAAGTTTCGACGTTCTTCCAAGTCCCAATGAATAGGTGACCTACATTTTCTGCCATACATGGCTTCATATGGAGCCATTTGAATAGAGCCCTGATAACTGTTGTTGTAGGCAAATTCTACCAGAGGTAAATGTTTATCCCAAGATCCTCCGAAATCAAGTACACATGCCCTCAACATATCTTCAAGGAAACAAATTGTGCGTTCCGACTGTCCATCTATTTGAGGATGAGATGCGGTACTAAACTTTAGTTTAGTTTCAAGGCTTTCTTGTAACTGTTTCTACTATTATTGAATGAATGAAGACAAAGCAAGAAATTACTTTTACCTTATTCTACTTTTAACTATTATAAGATATAAATATCTAGGAGTAAATGTGAAGATTTACCATTATAAAGGTATTTTTGGATATTTAAAAATTATAAACGACCATTTTGAAAGTTTTAAGGACTCAATTGATCTAAAAGAAAATACTTGGGGTCAATTATAAGATTTCTAAAAGTTGAAGGACTAAATTGAAATATACTCAAATATCATTTTGAGTTACCAAATAAAAATATTTTTAGGGGTGTTACACTTACCCTACCCTTACCCTTGCACTATTTGGACCCTTATCCTGACTAGATCCTAAAATTCAGACCCTTACCCTACCCAGACCCAAAGGTCGCGTCTAACCAAAACCCGTTTTCTTTTTTTTTTTAAAAATTCCTTCCTTGCATGCCGATTGTGAAGTTTTTTGAAAATTAAATGATATTGTGGATTTTTCGTTATTTATTGTGCAAACTTTCATAATCTAGAGGGTAAGGGTCTAGACCCTGACCCTGCTTTCAAATATTTGAGGGTAAGGGTAAGGGTCTAGGCCCTGACTGGACCCAGTGGAGAGGGTCTGAGTCTGGACCCTGACTGGAATTTCAGGGTAAGGGTCAGGGTAAGACCCTACCCTTGACAGGCCTACGGCCAGGGTCACCAGCTTGTCGCCTTCTCGGATTGTCACATTTTAAAGCTCATTATGAACTCATAAGTGGGCCAAGACCGTTAACTGTCTCATAAAGTATATATATGTATGTCTTCTTGAATGCTAAATGGTATACAGTTTGTCATTTCTTATTTTTCCTCTCTAAGTCACATCTTTCTCTTTCTAGTTTGTCTAGCTCATACGGACTTAAGTATTGGAGGGTCTTAATTATAGACCAATCGGCAAACTTACGTGTGTTATTAACCAAGTCGAAGATTATTTTGTCAAAGCACTAATTAAGAGAGTATTTGAGTAGTCGACAAAAAGTTTATGTGTCTATATTGTTGTACAATGATAAGATATAATTTGAAAGCCAAAATAAAAGACCACGCCAAACACATTAATTTTTCTTTTTTTTTTTTGGAAGGGAAAGAACATCAATTACTCACGGCTAAAATAGCCAAAGCAAATGTTGTTTACAGCATATGAAACACAACCAGAACCAAGCATAAAACTGAAACTAGAAACTACAGAAGCGGACTCAAGCAACTGACTCAGCAAACCAAAGCATGTTCCATGTTGCTCCTCTAACGTGATTATGAGCTTCTCCATTCGCTTCTCGATTTATCCAATGAAAATCAAAAGCCTTCTCACCATCAAAAATACGTCGAAGATTGAACACAACATTGGCATGATCCGTTTCACACTTTTATAGAGACAAAATGTCATGAATAACAGTTAAACAATCGCCCTCAAACATAACGTTCGTCCACCCCGCCAAAACCGCCACCTTTACTGCAAATTTTGTCGCACAAGTTTCGACATTCACAACCCCAAGATTACCCATGATCCTTTTCGTTGCTCGTGCCAAACCTGATGCCTCTTCGTCCGTAAAAATAGCGCCATCAAAGTTGATTTTAATCCTATGAGCTGGAGGTGGGATCCATGAGTTATTTGATCGATCAACTCCATGACACGGCTTGCCAGAGACTTGAGCAGCCTATTGTTGCAGGTACGTTGCAATGAACGTCACAATATTCCCAGGTAATGAAGGTCGTTCCCCGTCAAGAATTCTATTCCGATTACCCCACATCGCCCAACAGGTCACTCCAATTCTCACCACAATCTCCATCTCATTCTCCTTAGCAATGCGTTTTAACCAACTCATTCCATATTCCGAGACCTGCCACAAAGTCGAGCTTGGAATCTCGGACAAATGCCAGACCTCCCGTGCATTCGGGCATGTAAAGAAACAGTGCACATAATCTTCAGCCGCACGTCCACACACCCCACAATTCGTTGGAGAAATTTGGAATGGACAAATTTGGAATTGAGTCCAAGTAAATTGGATTTTTGAGAAAAATTCCAATTACGTGTGTGTGAATTTAAATTGCTTAATGAGAAGCAATGTGGAATTTTATTTATAAAATTCAGAATATTTAAATTAATATTTGAATATTTAAATAATAATAAACACACAATCATTATAGACGTTTTAAAACGTCTATAACGGTCGTCTTAATTCAGCCATTCATGGCATAATTAATTTCGTAAATTAAATCCCCATGAATGACATTGAATACTAAGAGGCTCTCCCTACCCTATAAATAGGGTGCCTTCTTAGTCATTTTCTATCATCCAAAAATCATATTTTCTTTGCATAAAAAAGTTTATAAAATTGAGAGTTCTACAATTATCACGGTGTCCGAAGGAGGGGGTAGTTCTGAGCTTCACAAGCTGCTTCGAGGAAAGGACGTTGTACCTTGGGAGTTCGGTGTCCACGAGGACTTGAAGCGTAGGACGGGCATAACGAGCTTAAGGGGAAGGGTCTCGTTCTATAACGATTAAGTCTAAATCGCTTCAGGTTCTTTGTCATTTTAATTTTCTGTTTTTAGTTATGTTCATGTTATTATTATCTATTCATGTTTATAATTGTGTAGTAGTTTTGGATCTTATTTATAAATCTGGAAATTTGTTGACTATGTTGCTATTTGTTATGATTTAAACACCGGTACCAACAATCTTAAGCTTGTTATTGTTAATTGTTTTAATCAATCTTTGTTATTGTGTGTACTTTCGAAGTTTAAAGATTTATGTGTATCTGGAAAGCTGTTGAACTTGCTGTTCGTCCAGCTGTACCTATTGCTTTATGGAATAGTTGTATTTTCTCTAGGTATCGTTTAAGGATATTGTTACTGTGGTTTATTGCTTAAAACGTTACTTGATTTGGCTGCTTGTAATGTTACTGGTTTGGAGCAATTCATATGTTGTACAAGGTGCAAAAGATTTCCAGTATATCTTTAAGTTTCTGCACGTTTCTATAATGTTAATGATTTTGTATTCTGTGCAAAGCTGCTATACATGTTTTGTATTGTTTGAGAATTTTATAGGTAGCTGCTAATAAGTTGAAAACCTGCTGAAGCCAGTTATTTGTTAAAGATTGATGTACATACATGTCTAACTTCCTGACTTTATAGCCCTTGTTCTATACAGTTCGTACGTGTTGTATGTTGGTCACAAAAGTTTTCTTTTAGTTGCCAAGACGTTTAAAAGTTTCTGGATTTATGACTTGTTTCTGCCCAGATTTCTTGTTGTTGTTTTGTCTATGCTTATACGTTTCCAGCATGTTTTATTCTAACTAAAGCTGTTATTCTTCTTTTAAGTTATTGTGTACTGTTCCATATTTAATAGGAACATTATATCTGCTTCAGGTTTCTAAAAGTAACGTGTATTTATATGTAATTTCAAAAGGCAAAAGTCTTTGTTATTTCTACCTTATATGCATGTTACTTTCTCTGTGGAAAAAATAAATAAAAAATCTCAAGCTTATTCACTCACATGTTTTAATTATATAATTTTGGCTGACTGTTTTAGTTTCTACATATTAATAAGTTTGTTAAGTTTATGCATGTGAATTTGCTTAACTCCTCGTCTTTACTATTCCTTATATGATTAATTAGTTTAGTACATGCTGCTCACATGTTTATTCATTACTCCGTACGTACTTGATTCCATGCTTATGTGAATTTTTCAAGAATAATTGTGCAACTTATATTAGAACTTGGTTGCTCTATGTTAAGATATTACATGTGAACCCCTGCAAGTTTTAAATATTTGCAAGTGAACTCAATTCTGTGGAATTATAATTGAGAAAATTCCAAGTATTGAGACTTGTGAATTATTCAAAGGAAAAAAAAAATACAAGTATTGAGACTTGTGATTTTTTACAAAATATATTCTAAGTTTTGAGACTTGTGAATTGTTGTAAATTTTTGCACAAAAAAAAAAAAAAAAAATCCAAGTATTGAGACTTGTGAATTATTGTGAAGTTTTGCGAAAATATTCAAAGTATTGAGACTTGTGAATTATTTTGACAAAAATTTCCGTTTGAGACTTGTGAATTATTGTGAAGTTTTGCAAAAATATTTAAAGTAGTGAGACTTGTGAATTATTGTGACAAAATCTCAAGTATTGAGACTTGTGAATTTTTGTGAATAAAATTCAAAGTGAAAATATTTATACGGATTGTTCTGTCTAGAAAAGTGGTAATATAAGAGGATTTGTCCCACCACTGGCCTGAGAACTTAATATTCTGTCTAGTATTCTGGTTCTAACACGGGCTTAAAAAACCCACCAGTCTAACCTGTGAATATCTGTAGTTGAGAATTTTTCAGCTTAAATAGCTGAAGTAAGTTCAAACAAGATGAACACTGTAAACGTGGAAACCCCACAAAAGAAAGCTAACGGTATTGAGGTCGTTATGCTGGTCATGAGGACTATTATTCTCAAACAGAGAAACCGTAAAAGTTGAAGGGTTCCAACCTTAAACGTTGACAACAGAAGATGACGTTCTTTCTGACTACCCTAAACTTGACTAGGATTCTTATTGAGGAGAAACCAGGGGAGGATCCTCAATCTGTTGCAATCATGGAAACGTGACTTAATTGAGTCTACCTCTGTGAAACTATGTTTTCAACTCTCTGAACGATGCACTTTTCAATGTGTATTCCCCAAAAGAAACCGCAGGGAGTCTTTGAACATCGTATGAGAAGTAGAAAGCAGTGGAGAATAAGAAGGTCAAGCGTCCACATGAAAATGTTGCATAAGCGAGCCAATAACTCTGATAATAACGTGCACTTGGAGTGCAGTTGTGTCAGAAATGAGTCAGGTTGGAGGAAACTCCAACTCACGACGGGTAGACGAGGGGCTACTCGATAGACATTTAAGACCTATCAACTAGTGGAGAATGAGCAGTGTTACATGGGAAACGTTGCAGTCTCTAAAGTTGAAGGCAAGAGAACAATGGTAATGGAGTTGACCTCGTCAAAAGAGTTAACTCTACAAGAGGTGCTTCATGTCCGAGAGATTTGGAAGAATCTTGTTTCTAGGACAGTGCTAAATAAAAGGGATTCAGACTTGTGTCTGAGTCGTATAAAGTCATCCTATCTAGGGGTGGGATGCTCGTGGGCAAGGGCTATTCGTCTAGTAATCTTTTAAGATGTCTGCGACTATAGTGCCTAAAGATAAGTCTAGTGATGAGGCTAGTACTTTTGTTGAGTGTAACTGTTAGAGACAGTTAGTCAAGTCTTCACTCAATAGAGAGAAGCACAGAAACGGTAGATTTGATCCATACTGATGTATGTGATCTTATATATGTGCAATCTAGAGACGATAAACATATTGCTATATCTACTTAATGAGAAGTAAAGACGAAGCAGTTGACATGTTCATTCAAGATAAGAATGAAGTTGAGAACCAACTTGGTAAGAAGATCCAAAATCTTCAATGTGACCGAGGAGGTGAATATGAGTCACCATTTGCACAACTTTGTCCTGAGAATGGCATCATTCATTAGAATTCAACGTCATATTTATCCCGACCAAAATGGTATTGCAGAAAGGAAGAATAGAACGTTTTAAGAAATGATGAATGTTATGCTCATTAGTTCTGGTTTACCACAGAACATGTGGGGGGAAGTTATTCTCTCTGCCAACTATGTGCTAAATAGACTACTGCACAAAAAGTTAGATAAAATACCTTATGAATTGTAGAAAGGTCATGCGCCTAGCTACAAGTTCTAAAGGGTTTGGGCTGTCTTGCAAAGGTTCCTATTCCTTCCCCTAAAAAGGACTAGGATAGGACCTAAGACAGTTGATTGTGTATTCATCGGATGTGCGCATGATAGTAGCGCCTATCTATTTTTGGTACACAAGTCAAATAACTCTGAAATGAGTGTGAATACTATCATTGAGGCTCGAGATGCTTCTTTCTTTGAAGAGATATTTCCCCACAAAACTCGATCCGTGAAAGAATATGAAAGGAATGTGGGGGAGAGCGAATCTCGAAGAAGAAAATCTGAGAAGTAAAAGAGCTAAAAAAGCAAAATCTTTTGGCTCAGACTTTCTGACATACATGTTAGAAAAGGAACCGACTACTTTCAAAGAAGCAATGTCCTCTCTGGACTCAACTCTTTGAAAAGACGCGGTGAATAGTAAGATATATTCTATCTCACAAAATTATACTTGGGAACTAGTGATCTTCTTGAGGGAAGTAAACCATTAGGTCTAAGTGGATCTTCAAGAGGAAGATGAAAGCTGATGGTACCATTGACAAATACAAAGCGAGGCTTGTAGTCAAGGGGTATAGACAAATCGAAAGTATCGATTATTTTGATACATGTGTTCTTGTCTTCAGCAAGACGTCAATAAGGTTGATCATTACTTTTGCGGAACTGTTTGATCTTGAGATCCATCAAATGGATGTGAAAACGGCGTTTCTGAATGGAGACATAGAAGAGGAGATTTACATGGAACAACCTGAAGGGTTTGTGGTTCCAGGTGAAAAGCACCGGGTGTGTAAACTTGTAAAATCCTTATATGGATTAAAACAAGCACCTAAACAGTGGCACGAAAAATTTGATCGTGTAATACTTTCAAATGGATTTTGCATAAATCTATGCGATAAATGACTCTACGTGAAAGGAGATGAGAAAGACTATGTAATAGTTTGTCTCTACGTAGATGACATGATTATTGAGAGGATGCTGACATGAAAGACTTGGATTATACAATCAGGTCCCAGTGAAGCAGGTATACAATCAGTCCCAGTGAAAGAGCACTGGAAAGCGATAGTTAGAGTTCTTAGATATCTGAGATGCACTGCTAACTATGGATTGCATTATACCAGAGATCCAGTTATCACAGAAGGATATTTTGATGCAAACTGGATAACGGACTCCAAGAATATACATTCTACGAGTGGATATATATACACTTTTGGAGGTGCTTCGATTTCTTGGAAATTGTGTAAGCAACTCTGCATAGCAAGATCAACTATGGAATCTGAGTTCATAGCGTTGGATCTTGCAGCAGATGAGGCGGATTGTCTTCGGAATTTTCTTGAGGATGTTCCGATGTGGCCAAAATTGGTGCCACCTATTGGCGTGCATTGTGATAGTCAAGCAGCTATAGGAAATGCACAAAATAATGTGTAAAATGAGAAGTCTCGACATATACGTCAAACATACAAAAACGTACGTCAGTTATGTGAAAACTGGAGTGATATCTTTAGATTTCGTGAGATCTAAAGAGAATCTAACAGATTCATTGACAAAAGGTCTTCCGACAGACCGAGTAGTGAGTTCATCGAGGGGAATAGGATTGAAGCCCACGAAAGACTTTCATCCATGATGGCAACCCAACTTGAATTGGAAACCCCAATTTGCAAGTTCAAAGGGACAACCGAATTGTGAGATTGAGGTCAAACAAAGCACTCGGAGAATTGAGTCCCTAACCTATTCCTATAATGAAAGAATGATAGGCATGTACATGGTGAGGAAAACTTTAAGTTTTAATGATCCTTATGACTTGTGAGTACAAGTGGGGTATGACAGGATACCTCTTATGAGAGATCACCTATATCGAATGTGAAGGGGGCCACTTCTATGAGATGAGCAAAGGGCTAAATCTCTAGAGCGTTCGATGAAACATTCTAAGGCAGTCCACGGCCGAAATGGACAACAACGAAAGACTAAAGTGATATTAGAATGAGTTGTGTGAGTATCATTGTCTTGGTATACACAAAACGTCGAGCATTTCAAGGCATCGCGTCCACTGATTGACAAGTATATCCGATGGTATTTCACTAAGGAAGGTTCAAGGCTGATAACCACCTATCTCGATGCAATAAGTTCTCGCAGAACTCTTGAGTTGCATATAGCATTGTTAGGTCACGTGCATTAAGCCAATTACATTCATGTGGGGGATTGTTGGAGAAATTTGGAATTGAGTCCAAATAAATTGGATTTTTAGAGAAAAATTCCAATTGCGTGTGTGTGAATTTAAATTGCTTCATGAGAAGCAATGTGGAATTTCATTTATTAAATTCAGAATATTTAAATTAGTATTTGAATATTTAAATAATAATAAACACAACATTATTACAGAAGTTTTAAAACGTTTGTAACGGTCGTCTTAATTCAGCCATTCATGGCAGAATTAATTCCGTAAATTAAATCCCCATGAATGACATTGAATACTAAGATGCCCCCCTACCCTATAAATAGGGCGCCTTCTTAGTCATTTCTATCATCCAAAAATCATCTTTTCTTTGCATAAAAAAGTTTATAAAACTGAGAGTTCTGCAATTATCTCGATGTCCGAAGGAGGGGGAGCTTCACAGACTGCTTCGAGGAAAGGACGTTATACCTTGGAAGTTCAGTGTCTACGAGGGCTTGAAGCGTAGGCCGAGCATAACGAGATTAAGGGGAAGGGGTTAACCCCTGTCTCGTCCTATAGCGATTAAGTCTAAATGGCTTCAGGTTCTTTGTCATTTTAATTTTCTGTTTTTAGTTATGTTCATGTTGTTATAATCTATTCATGTTTATAATTGTGTAGTAGTTTTGGATCTTATTTATAAATCTGGAAATATGTTGACTATGTTGCTATTTGTTATGATTTAAACACCGGTACCAACACAATTCACTTCACTTGTAATCCGACGACGATCCAAGTTGCTCCATGTAGGCAGAATGTTTTTGCAAAAACGCCACAGCAAAAAATTAATTTTTCTTGCACATTTAATACGCCAAATGAACCGCCAGTCCGTCGTCACACTTGATTCACCCAAGCAATCTCCACCAGCTCTTGTTTTATTCAAAATGATTAAATTTATATGATTAGAAATGAAATCTTATATTTTTATCTTCACCGGCTCCTGTTTCGTTCTAAATTATTTACAAAAAAGCCATAAAAGCCCTCGCATTCAATTCCTATAAGAATCTAATCTAACGTAACCTTATAAATTTGATTAGAATTTTTCAGCAACATATATGTAGAAAGACTTTAAACTTCGGTAAGTGTAATATTCTATATCTTTAGGATGAATAAGAAACCATCAATTATTTTAGGGGCGAAAAGTGCCAATTAGATAACTGTTGGGGTGAAAACAGCAAATTACTTTAATCCATACATACTTAATTCAAGTGTTTTCATAACCGGACCGGACCGGCCGGTCGAACCGGTTCGAGCGGTGTCCGGATACTTGGCCGGTCCGGTTAGACTTCAAAAACGAGTCACGAAACGAACCGGTTTCAACCGAAAAAAATCGGTCCAAAACCGGAACTGGTGGACCGGTTTAAACCACCCGCCCCTCAATCCCCTTAGCCCTTCCAGAAAGCTGTCACACACGGAAATAGACAAGGAGTGAACCTTCGTACTGGATTCTGGATCCCCCGATCTTGATATATGAATAGGACGGACGGAGTCAAAGACGAAGAGAGAACAAGAACTAAAGGTCAATTCACAAAGCGAGAGTAGGTTAGGAGAAAAAAGAGATAATAGAAAATATTCTCTGATCTCCTTCCTTCGTTTGATTGGCACATGGAAAACGTCAATTCTTCTCCAAAGTCCAAACCCTAACCCCGCGCACGCACCTCCATCGTCGCTCGCCCGCTCCTCATCGTCGCCGCCCACGCACGCCCTTCCAACCCATTTTGTAAGTCCCCTATCCTGTAACTTCTGTTCTGTTTTAATCTCATTGATTAATTCAATTCTTCTATTCATTTATGATTCTTGATTATGAATTGTTAGTTAAAATCTCCTTCTTTGTTCATCGTGTTGTTGTGACTACGAATGGGTGTTAGTGTTGTTGTGTTTTTTGAGCTTCGGCATTGTTTTTTATTCGAATTATGCTGTTAGTTTTGTTATAATTTCAGTATTTGATACAGTTTAGATTAGTTAAAAGTTTAAGTTGTATTATGTGTTGAATGTGTTTAAATTGATACACTTTAGATTAGTTAAATAGTTTTGTTATCATTTTCGATATTTGATGTTAATCAACCATTGTTTTATTGGGTTTTGTTGTTCTTATGGATATTGTTTTATTTGGTCATGTACGAATAGTTAAAAGTTTCAATATTTGTTAGTGTTGATTTTTATTATGGATATTGTGTACTATTTTTATGACGTGCAATGTTATAGATAGTTTGAGATACAAGAAAATGGTAGTGTTGAATAGTTATACCAGCTCAACCACTGGTTCGACCGGTTCGACTCGATGACCGGTCCGGTTATGAAAACACTGCTTAATTGAAGGGCATATTTGTGAATCCCCTTTAGTTTCCACTAGAATTAGGAAAATTACTGTTGGTGTAATCACGGAAAAGTTTTATATCGAAGACTAGTCACGTGAACTCCATACACGTGGCTCACATTATAAACCCCGATGGATTTTGAACCGTATGATCTGGTTCCCCTTTATTCCAGACACAATCTTTTCATCTTAAATCCGCAGGAACTTGTTTCTTTTTATTAAACCTTTTTTACACTTCTTTCGCAATTAATAAACCCACACTATACATTACATACACATCGCAGCTGTATCTAATCTCTACGCAATGACCTCCCCTTCCGGTTCTTCACGCAAGGTTTAATTTGTCTGATGAATTTTAGTGTTTATTGTACAATTGTACTTTTATTCCCTGTATAATTGATTGATTTTTTTGTTTGTGTGTTTTGTTGTGAACTGAAAATTGAAAATTAGGCGTTGAGCAAGATCGCGTGTAATCGGCTGCAGAAAGAGCTGGTGGAGTGGCAGGTCAATCCGCCTGTTGGTTTCAACCACAAACCTACTGATAATCTCCAGAGGTTTTGTTCTTTTTCTTTTTTCTATTTTATTATATAAGTTATGGTCACATTTTTGCTAAGTTTTTGTAAAATAGATTAATTTGTTGTGAATTTTGTGTGATTTAGATGGATAATTGAAGTTAACGGTGCGCCCGGCACGCTTTACGCCGGCGAGAAGTATCAGCTTCAGGTCGATTTTCCGGAGCATTACCCTATGGAAGCACCTCAGGTTTTGTTACTTTTTTTTTATCTTTTTCTTATTCCATTTATGGAAAAATGGAAAATTGTAAGTTAGTTTAGCTGGTTTCGTTTTCCAGGCGAATTTCGTGCGCTGTGTTTAGAAAGACTTTAGAAAATGGGAAGTTCGAATTTCGTTGAGGGTGAGACTGTGTGTAGTGTTGGAGGAATTGACATTTGTTTAGATGCATATACTGGTAGAATTTTGCTGTTTTACGTAGTACGTTTCTTGTAGTTGAAAAGAGCTTGTTCTGCGTTTGTTTACAGGTTATATTTGTTCCTCCGGCCCCAATGCATCCTCATATATACAGCAATGGCCATATATGTTTAGGTATGTTTTGAGTTCCCTTATCAATTTTTTTTGCTTTTTATTGAGCGTAAGTTGTATTTGTTCTCTATGCTTCTTCAAATATTCGGTTTTGGTTATTTGTTGTTACAGCAATAATATCTATTTCCTTCAGGAATTATTGGTTTATAGTCAGTGAACACTGTGTTACATTGGACAAAGTAGTTTTAAGCAGTTCCTTTGTTAGGTTGTGTTGTCGTTCAGAAATACTTGGAAATTGGACATTAGTTTAGGTGAAAGTCCATTGGAGCCAGAAAACTAAATTGATTAGTTAGCTAACGTGTATGTTGCTCTCCGCAACATCGTCATGTAGCATGAAAGCATGCTCTCTTGAATGCCTATGTTCAGTGCTACCACTGGCCCTTTGCCTTTCCGGATCTGGATTTTTATTCTGTTAATGTTTTCATTCAGGAATAATAGAATATGGTCTAGTTCACCGGTTTCTTCAAGAGAAATCACCATTTACCAATATTTCACACTTTATGCAACTCTTACACCTATGATATGTTTGTGTTCACTGCAGATTAGCTAGGGCATCGAACTCATTATCAATTTATTGCTGGTTTATAGAATCTTTGTATGAGTTTTTGGAACATGCGGATAAGGGCTTCTGTTTAGCAGTGGGTTTTAAATTGGTGAAAGCAGCCTTTTATGTCGCTACACCGCTTTAAGACCATGAAGAGACCTATATGAGCATTTTGAGCATCATGCTCCTAGCTTATGATTGTTTAATTCCATTCATTGTGGCACATATGAACCTGAGCCTCATTGAAGCTTCTTTTGCCTTTTGCAACTGATGATAGAATATTTTTCTTTTTGGTATTTTAAGCCTGCGAGGTCATCCTTAGTAGATATCCCTAAAAGGGTATGCAATTTATTTTGTGAATGAGGATTGGTATCTGTAACATGTTTGCATAGTCGATTCGTGTATGGAAGTGGTTCTTAAATATTGACTACTGCCAAATTTTACCAATAAGATCTGGACTGACAGAAATAAGAGTTTTTCCGATACCCCCCCCCCCCCTCCCCCCCCCCCCTTTTCATAATAAGTTTCTCACATTCTTTACGTTTCGTGCTTTTATTTCTATTATTCTCTGGTATCTAACATTAAATGATTTTCTCGGAGATCCCCTGTCATGTTATTAGTTACTTGGATAGTTTCGCCAACCAAAAAAGAAAACGCTAACCAAATGGGAAATAGAATTCCACCAGATGCTGGATTTTGTGTAGTAGTTTCGTGTTTACGAATGTCCCATTATGCATTTTGTTTTTGTGTTTGTCCATAAATGATTCAATTAAACATCTACTTTCTTACTAGTTTTTATCACCCACAGATATTTTGTATGATTCTTGGTCCCCTGCCATGACAGTAAGTTCAGTCTGCATCAGCATTCTCTCTATGTTATCAAGCTCCCCCGCAAAGGTTTGTCCAATTTATGTAATACTGTGTAATCTCATTTTGCCACATTCTTGCTATTACCTTATGAAAAGCTGCAATTTCTGAAGTTTGATCTCTTAAATTTGTTTATCTGCAGCAACGCCCAGCTGACAATGATCGCTATGTGAAGAACTGTAAGAACGGTAGATCTCCCAAGGAGACAAGATGGTGGTTCCATGATGATAAAGTGTAATTACCTAGTTTGGAAAACCTGTAACAACACAACTGCCTGACTTGGGGGCTGGAAGATAACTCATTACCTTGTAAAGGATTAGGGGAAACGAATAAATATTTGCAAAGAAAAAAAATTCCTAAATAAATATGGAAGGAATAAATTATCATTTGATCTTGTTTGCAGTTTTATGTTCTGATGGATTCATCTTATTTTGTGGCCGGTGGGTAATGTGGATGTATTTACATAGTGTTGATATTTTTTTTTTCTTTCTTGATGTGAAGCCAAAACTTGCTGTTACTAGTAACCTAGGTTGGGATCACTGGATTCATGCAAAATTTAGGTATTGTAGACAAAAACTGTGGTATATGGTCTCTACTTTGTTGTGTAACATAGACATTATATCTAAAGTGCAGCATAATAAACACACTGAAATGATAAAAACTTAATCCGCATGTGGTAGCAGTACTTGCAAATCTGACCGTCCTTAAATGTTTTGACTTTTAAATCGAGTGAATTACATTGACATTTTGTCAAATTCTGTTTACAACGAAGACACCACCTCTACTTTTAGTTAATCAAAGTATGCTACTTCGAGAAGTCGAGAACCATGTTCAGTCCAGTCACGAACTTAATTTCATAGTTTTTTCCTCTTTTAATTCGTTGCAATTGAGTAAAACCGTTTTTGTAGTATCTTCATAACAAAAATATCATGCCCGTCGTGACTCATTTTGTTTTCAGTTTTTTTATATTTAGTTATGGTTAGGTTACACTATGGTAATAGAATTAAAGAATGCTACCGTTATAAATTGCACGACCTTTTTACCTTATTAGGGGTGCAGAAGCGTCCCTATATTGAAAGTGAAAATATAAACGTTGCTATAATGAAAACATAATTATAAATGTTGCTTCAGAACCAAAAAGAAAATGTATTGAATAAAT
Source organism: Misopates orontium (assembly GCA_946800315.1). NCBI lineage: Eukaryota > Viridiplantae > Streptophyta > Magnoliopsida > Lamiales > Plantaginaceae > Misopates > Misopates orontium. The sequence continues at coordinate 26,155,256 of OX326947.1, forward strand.
AAGATATAAGGTTTCTCAAACCAAATCTCCCTCTTAGATATTCTCTGAATAGTTTCAAGCGAACTATCATATTTTAAAACCATTCAAACATGCATCAAATTAAAAACATTTCATTGTCTTTTCATTTAAGTCAATGCCTGTTCAATAATGAGGCATTCTTACGATTCGCGGACATGGCAATGTTGTGATAGGTGTTGTCTAGAGGTGTCAACCATCAACCCATCTAACCCACTGGGAGCGTCTGGGGTGCCTCATGAGGCACCACAAACTGCTCGCACATGTATGTGGGCCCCATGCTTGTGGGGCCTACATGCAATGTGAGGGCAGGGTGCACATCCCCTGCTGCACCCTAGATGCTCCCCTAACCCACTATAATAAATGGGTCATGGATTGACTCATTTAATAATTGGGTTACATGAGTCATCCGTTTATGACCCATTATTTAAATGGATAACTTGTGGGTGACCCGTTAATATTTTTAAAAAAAATAAGAACAAAATACAATACATCTTAAAAGTTAAAAAACACGTAGCACAAAAAATATACAATCTCTCTCATCTCTCTCTCTCTCTCCTCTCACAACAACACTCACAAATTTCTCCTCATCTACCTTCCGTCTTCACAAAATACTCCAACCAGTGGCAATACAAATCCACCAAATTTGAAAATCTAGGTCAAATTTTGCATAAAATATTTTGAATTTCACAATCTCAGTAGTTCAACTGGAGAATTTCTTTTTTTTTTTATCGACGCACACGGAGGAGGGAGCAACAGAGGGAGGATTGGAGGACAGAGACAGAAGAGAATATAATGAGAGAGATGATAGAGAGAGAGAGAGAGAGAGAGAGAGAGAGAGAGGGAGGAGAGAGAAAGTGAGGTGAGAGGCTAAAGTTTTCTGTAAAGAGAGAGAAGGGTGTTAGGTATTTGATCCCACAAATACGCGCCCCCAAGATTTGCCCATTATGAAAATATGAAGCAAAACGAATAAACACTTACAATAGTAACAACTCATCCTAATGTGAAAACTATGAGAAAAACCACGGGACAGAGTGAAAATTCACTATATAGAAAATTATTACAACTATATAATTTTCCGTCACTCTCAATGACACCCTCAGAAAGCTCTCACTAACAACACTCCTTAATTCGCACCTTACACTCGTGTATAACCACACTACAAAATGAATAGAGAGAATAGAATAGGCTTGCTTTGTTTTTGGTGTGTTTGAAATGCTACACAACTCTTCTCTACTTATAGGAAGAGTTTGGCGGTGCAAATCATATTTAGTATAACTAAAAATCCTTATTTGCAAATATAGACCTATGTCCCTATTTGCAAATAGAACATGCACTTCCTACCCTCGGTTGATCCATCCAACCACCTTAATGAATGGTGTTGACTATTCATTCAAAGACGGTTGGCCAACAATCTCTACCTTGAAGATTTGATTAGTGATTAATCACATCTTCACACCATTTTCATCTTGGTCTTTCGTTGCCCCACGACTCTACCTCGACGATGATCGTCATGACTTCCGCTATCACTGCAACGCAGTTATAATTCTTCGGAATTACCATACTCACCCATAAAAAAGCACAAACACTCAAATAAGATCATTCCAAATATTTCGGACCATGTCAAAAAATAGGCTTGCTGATAATTTTGGTGCAACTCCCACTTTTGGTCCTCCGAAGTCATCATCCATCGACATGAAATTTCACCACTCACCTTGCATCAATGCCAAACAATGCACGTGTGAAAATATAGACCCACTAACATTAACATCTTGTATCATGGCAACTTTTAGGGTCTCCCGCCATCAGGATGTGCATGTCGCTTATAAGACAACATCTTCGCAATAAGAAATATTAGTGTCCGCGCCAGTATCTCCTTGTATTGATCCACAACCTCTTATTGAACCAGCTCCCCTGTTCGGACATTTTTGTTTCCAGTGACCAGGTTGTCCGCACCCCCAACATGCTTTCTTCCCAGAGTTCATCTTCCCACCATCGTAAGCCACCATCGCATTGTTTTAATGTGAACAGTCACTTCTACTGAGCCTCCTCTCTTCAGAAAGAAGCTTGCTAGTAACATAAGAGAAATTGATTTTCTCCTTCCCGTGAATCCAGATCGGTTTCATGTGCTCGTACAAATGTAGAAGAGACCAGATGAGTCTCAAGGCTTGACTCTTCTCATTAATCTGAACTCCAATGGATTGAAGCTTAACAACAATTTCGTTGAGAATGCTCAGACGATCTGAGATACTCGAACCCTCGTTCATCCGCAGTGTGTGAAACTACTCGGTACACACGATTTGAGACGCCCTTCGTCTGATATAACTCCTCTAGCTTTCCCAGAGTCCATTCGTCGAAGATATTCCATGCACGTTTGCCAATTTTTTTTGGATAGGCACAGACGGAGGAAAAATTACAAAAATGGTCCCTTAAAGTGACCTATTCGCAAAATTGGTCCTCTAAAGTGGGAGTTTCTAATTTTAGTCATATAATGTGGAAGGTGTTGCAATTTAGTCCTCTGACGCTGGAGTCAATGATTCTGACCAAAATTCAAACATGTGTCTGTCACATGACCATTATCTGGGGGTATTTTATAATTGTGCAAGTTTGCACGTGGCAACTCGCAAAATAAAAAAAAATAAGAAAAGGAAACAATTAGAGACAAAATACGATTCTTAGGCAACACTCAGAACAAAAAAAATAGCCAACACTCTGAACCAAAAAAAACCTCAATGGACTGCCTCCTTTCTCAAGAAAGCATAGCTATCTCCCCTTCTTTCCCTCTCCTCCCAAACCTTGTTCCGAGCAACTCCGCTCACTGTTAGGGCATAGGGCATGAAAGAGTTACTCTCTGAGGAAAGTCGAAAGTAGACCACTGCTAAAGGATGGCTGCTCGGACTTACATTAAAGTTTCTCGATCAGAATAATGCTTGCTTAAAAGAAGCTAACACTTAAACAAACAAAAACCAACCATAAACAAAGGAAACTTTACTCAGGCAAAAACCCCGAAATCGCCCAAAAATGAAGAACTTTAATTTGATATATTTCTCAATTTCCTCCATAAACCCAATCTTTAGGCTTATTTCGTCCCACCAACATCATCAGCAATAATTTCGACCCAAACTCCCCCCCAAGAAAAACAAATTTTGATCCATTATTACACAGTCGAAAACTCCACTTTTTCATATTCAATATCGACGGCGATGGTTGTGAGGGAGATTGTAACAGCTTGGCGTCCATGTAGGCAAAAAGCCCATTCACAGCTCGATTGATCATATTTTGTAGCGAAACTCGAAACATACAGGACAAGATCACGACTCGAAAAGTTATAGGGTAAAAGTGCCAAATGGCCAAAGTTAGTGGGCAAAAAAAGCATTTATGCCTAATAAAAATAACTGTAATGATAACTCAAAGAGGAGCATCAATATCTAAATTGTGCATCTTAGTTCTTAGACATCATATATCCCGTGAGTTGAAAAGAAAAAGGTTACATCAGGATGTGTTTCTTGATATTCATTTGCTAAGTGCATGACTTTTATTGTTTTTTCTAGACATTTTCTCCAAAAAAGAAACAGTCTACCTTAAGTCACATAATCCTCCTCCATTTGTCAATGCACTGCGCACTAGTCGCGCTCTCGCGACTTGAGTGCATGTGCTCCGAACTAAGACGATTTAAGAATACTTAGTTCTCACACTAAGAATCCTTAGTTCTTGCACTAAGAAATCTTCGTTATTGTAATGAGAATTCTTATTTTACACACATTCAATTCTACAATTTGTTCCACATCTAATCTACTCCATGCGTCTAGTGTCTTATCCTTCGACTAGATTGAAGGAATAATTAGACAAAATAAAGCTAGAGAACGAAATAATTGCAAAAATTCGAGAATTGGAATAAGAGTGAACAAAACCAAGTTTGCAAAATGAATAATTGCTCAAATCAAAGAAAATTATAGAAACAAAAGATTGAACTATTAGTCGTTTAAACGCTCACAATGTTGGTAGTGACAATGATGAATTATATATGTTTTATTTAATTCATTATAATTACTTATTAACTACTTTTATCATTTATATTCATATAAATATATTTTTTTAAATATTTTTAATAAACGCATTAAAGCGCACTCAAATTTACGAAATTTTAAATTTGGCGCACTGGCGCGCACGCTCTCGCTTCCGCCCTCGCACACGCATTCGCTCTATGTGACTTAGAGTCTACCTAGATGCGTGTTGTCCTTTCATGGTGAACAAAAACGATGGTGATGCACAAACACTCTTAGATAAGGTTAGAGATATGTTGTGAGGTTAAATCATAAAATGTGTATATCAAACACTGTAATCTTGAAAAAAGGGATGCATGACGAAGCGTGTCTAGTATACAACTATACTATGTGTATATTTTTTTTCTTCAAACAATAGGGTCGTGGGTGGTAGTGTTTTCGTGATTTTGTGTATGGGTTTGTGAGCTATACGACTAGACTTGAAGAAACTTTCAGACGCCTACGAATCACTTAGAAGAATCAAGTCGATTGTAGTTCGATTGAGAGATCGTGAAAGAAAGTTTTTTCTATCTAAACTTGTCAATTCATATTTATAATGACACTTGTCACGAGGAGGTGGTACTGGTTACTCCATGGTGATGAGTGTCACTAGCAGGTGACAGAGATGCATTATGAAATTGTATAAACATAATACTTTTATTTATTATTTACAGACAAGTATAATTTTATACTTCAAAAAGATGTTTGTAAATATTGGTACGCAGGTTCTTAGACGTGTCTGTAAGAAATGACATGCTGGTGAAATCCAACGCACATAAGCTTAATAATTTTTATATCAAACCATTGAAATAAAACTATTAACATGCACAATAGTGCATAAATTTGCAGTTGATTGTATGAATAATTTGTGTGATTAGCCTTCTTAATCTTGTCGAAAACCATTAGTATTTCTTTTATTTTTCTCTGAAGTTCCACAAATTGCAAAAGCAAGGTCAATGATGCCTCTCAAATTGCTTTTGAAAATAAGGTATTTTAAAAAAAATATTGAAAAGGAAAAGTTTCTTATGACTTAGTATTGCAAACACTTTACTAATGGTTAAAAATGTTTTTGAAGATATTTGCAAACACACTTCTAACTAATTTTTTTGCATAAAAGCATTAAACCCTTTATACTATGTCTCGATTGCGTTTTGCCTCATATCTTTTTTATTTTAGCGACTTGTCTCCTGTACTATTGATAAATAAGCACTTTGCCCATGAGTCCAAATTCAACGGTAAAAAATGGTGACATATGTCCATATTCAACGGTGAAAAAATGACTTAGGAGGAAGCAAAATGCTTATTTATTTATAGTACAAGGGACAAGTTGCAAAAATTATAAAAATAGGAGGTAGAGTGCAACATGAGGTAAAATATAAGGGATTTAACGCTTTTATTCCCAATTGTCTTAAATAAAATTAATTCAAAAATTGGTTCGACAAATTCTTGCGTCAAGAATATCACAACAGCTGAAGTGCAGCAAAGCAAAGCATTATGTTACTACGGCGCTGTCATTCATTCTCAACCATTTCACCGCCGCTCACGCCGCCGTGGTCGCGCCGCCGTAGTTCTGTAATCCGAGTCCACCCTCGCTTCACCATCTCCGCCCCCCTTTGTTTTTCTTCCGACAGTTCTCAAACTGAACCCCATGAGTATGAGTTGCCGTTCCCCTCAAAACAAGTACGCTCTGCTTTTTCATTTCCTTTTTACTTGTTTTTTCTTCATGTAGAAATTTCTCCTTTACTGGTGTAATCGAATTATTGGGTCACCAATTCTGCTGCTGTTGAGCATAAGAATTTCAAAATTAGCTTATCAATTAACCTATTACAATAAACTTGATATTCATCAACTGTGCGTGAGTTTTTTGATGCTTGATAATTGTGTGCTCATCTCTTACTGTATAATTCAAGTTGCAATATTTTAGGATAATTTATAATTGTGCTGTATTTGAGAAAAAGAATTTGTCTTTTCAATCTTGTAGGGTCCTCTGAAACCGGGACTATATTTAGTCGGGACGCCAATCGGGAATCTTGAAGATATAACTTTTAGGTCCTGAATTATAATGCTACTTGTTTCTTGGATTTTCATTTTCTGGGTGTTCATGAAATAGATGATTCCGTCGTTTTTTCTTGTAGAGCTCTGAGAGTTTTGAAATCCGCCAATGTTATACTCTCGGAAGATACTAGGCACTCGGGGAAGTTGCTTCATTACTATAATATTAAAACTCCACTTGTAAGTCGTGTTTAGATTTCTAATTCGTAAATGCTGATAAAATTACTTGATGAATTAGCAAATGTGTGTGAAGATATCTCTCATTCCTAGACTTTCAGTTAAGTTATCACAAGTTTAACGAATGTCAACGCGAGCAAGCAGTGCTGAATAGATTGCAAGGTGGAGAAATTGTGGCACTCATAAGTGATGCCGGGATGCCAGGCATCAGCGATCCTGGTTCAGAGCTGGTGAGTCTCATGTTTGATGCTAATTCTTTTGCATTTTGGTGCCATCTCAAGGACTTGCTAAAGTGTACCAATTATAAAGCTTCGATTCGATTTATAAGCCACAAAGAAGAGTCATGTGGCCCTTAATATTTTTTGGGCTATCTACTAATTTGGGTTCCAAGAGGTTATAATTAACCCTTTGAATGTAGTTAGAGGTGATTTTATAAATTTATTCGACGTATGTTTAGTAATCACTAATTTTACTTGAGAAGAGCTCTAAAAAAGAGCGGGATATTTTCGTGTTAACTCGTTATGATGTGTTCATTAAGCATGCTTACGTAACACGTTGCCTTCTAATAGAAATGCTTTTGAACATGCGTGAAGCCAACAATATAATTGCATTATACTGTGACATTTCTTTCGTGATTGTAAGAATATATTACAATCTATATCGCTACAGAATATTTGTGACGATTTCTAGTCTGAGCATTTGTCCTATGCATGTAGACTTACTTATTCATGCAAATTTGTTTGTCGGATACATGCACGTCCTGTGGTGCAAAGCAAAGATGATGTTTCATCGAGCTGATGAAATTATATGTTCCTCGTCTTTATACTTTTGGAACATCCATGTAGGCCAAATTGTGTGTGGACAAAGGTATACCTGTTGTTCCAGTACCAGGGCCATCTGCTGTAGTCGCAGCTCTTTCAGCATCTGGTTTACCGACCAACGAATTCACGTTTGGTAACTTCCTAATTACTCCCGCACTCTACTGAACTGTTCAAAAGATCATTAATGACTGCGTGATACAATATCTTTCAGTTGGCTTTCTCCCTAAACATGCTGGAACAAGAAGAGAGAGGCTAGTGGTTTCTGCAAGTAGTGCTGCCACTCAGGTCTTCTTTGTTCCTCCTCACAAACTCAGTCAGTTTCTGGAAGAGTCCATGTCAATCTTTGGGCAGTGCAGGTAATATTAAGTGGTTAATAATTTCGACATTGGTTAGTCCGAGTATGGTGTTGTTTAAAGTTGTACTTGTGGTTTTACTTGTTGCATTAACAAGAAAGTTAACACCTGGATTGTGTTGATTGTTTGATTCTGTTTCAATGAAACTATTAAAGCTATCCCTTGCAAGTCTAGATGCCATAATGCTACTCCGTCTCAAATGTATTTACGACTATGGAGTTGTTTGGAGATGAATGCTCAGTTGTAGATATACAGCAAAATACTTTTGATATGTCTTTTTTCTTATGTTAAGGATACCTTCCTATTAATGTAGTCTGTCTTTTACATTAATATGTTTATGCTTGAAATTCATATATCTTGAAATTTCTTTGGTCAATTAGTTTGCCTCTTCTAATTAATTTCAATATTGTTACAGCAAGTAATACATGAAAATTTTATTTCATACGACAACTTTAGAATAACAATGCATTTACCGCAGGCAATGTGTCATTGCTCGGGAGATGACCAAACTACATGAAGAAGTAAGGATTCCATCTTGTCTTTTTGCTTCAAGGTCTTTACTTACTGTAACTGAGTACTTTTTGCTTAGCCAATATGTGTACTGAGTGGCAAGTAAAATAATTAGATAAGTGAGATCTTATACTATCTAATCATTTAATAATACATTGCATGCTCCTTTGACTAGTTCTGGAGGGGTACTCTTGAGGAAGCCAAAGAAGCATTCTCGACCCACCAGCCAAAGGGTGAAATCACGCTCTTAATTGAGGGAACAACAATCACCGAGAATGAAACTCTCTCCGAATCTCAACTAGAAAATGAATTGGGAGAATTAATCTCCAAAGGGCATAGTCTCTCCATGGTAGTATTATGGTCCATTTAGTCAGAAAATATGCATATTATTTGATAACAATCAAGCTTACTTAATAACATCTCACATGGAATATTTCTAATGCAATTAATGCAGGCAGTCAAGTTGGTGGCAACAGGAACATCCATGAAAAGAAAAGCCATATATTCTCTTGCATTGCAGAAATTCGGGAAACAACTCATGTCAGATGATAAAACTTGACATACTAGGAACTGTCTGAGCTTTCAACACCACTATTTGATATGAGTTTCGCAAGGTACGTGTAACTACACATTTTTCCTGGCTGTAGCTTCGCCTGAACCCGTCCTAACAATGGATGCATGTTTTGAAATATTGTATCTGTGAATCAATATATGAATGTTTTCCAGTGAAAATAGTAGAAGAAACTATATCAGTAAATATTATGTTGTCTGAGATGGAATATCTTGATTGAATTAGAAACTACATGACTAACATTCATGTTCAAGCTAACCAACTTTACTTACAGTTGAGAAGATCTTTCCATAGATATCCAATATATATATATATATATATATATATATATACATATATATAGATATACATATATATATATATATATACATATATATATATACATGATGATGCAATTTAGCATGATCTCTATTTTCGGCCTTCTTTTATTGCATTTTCTTCTCCTTTTCCTGCAGGGAAAATAAAATGCACGACTCCTCCAATTGATAATTTGATTATTACTTGGGTTGGAGACATGAAATTTCAAGTAAAAATGGTGTGCATTTAGTATTCCAACGTTTTATCTAATGCCAACGTGGTAAGTACGAAAGTAAAATCTGGTAGCTCTTCAATGCGTGATTTCTGGAAAATAAAATGTTCAGCAAATATATATATATATATATATATATATATATATATATATATATATATATATATATATCAGTGTTTTAAAAGGCGGTTTCGAGGCTCGCCTTGGGGCAAATTTCACCTAAAACGCCTCGAGGCACTAGAAAAGACGTAAATGTCAAAAAGCGTACGCCTTTTTGTCGAGGCTTATGCCTTGGGCACGCCTTTTGCGCTTTACTCAAAAACCTATGCTTTTCTGATGTGAGGTAAGAAAATGAAATTACTTAATCAATTGAGGGCAAAAAGCGAATCTCACTCCAATTTTAAAGAAAGTGCAGTATTTCTTGAACAAAAAAAAATACGGCTCTTTTGGACTTTCACCTCAAATCAAAGTGAAACCCTTTTTTTCTCTTTTTAGAATCATCCAGAATCATCCATCGGTTCACTGAATATGATCTAGTCATTGTAGGAATTGCATCAACATCGTAATATTATTACGATCGGTTGTTCTTCATTATTGTTTTTCTTTTTGTTTTGCTTTTTCTTTTTTTTTTTTTTGTTCGAATAGTTGATATACTGAATGAGTTTGAAGACTTGATGTAGTAAATATTATTATTTCTCATGTGAATACAGTTCATATTTTAGTTTTTACATAACTTAAAATAGTTCTGATTTGGGAGTTTTTCTTGTACCTTTTTAGTATCAAATTGAATGGTTTCATATTGCAACTCTCCAACTTCATTGCTCTTTTGATAAAGTTTTCTTTATGTAATATTAATAATAATAATATTTATTATTATTATAAGTAGCACATATATATTTTTAAATATTAAATGTCAAAATTTGCGAGGCTTACACCTCGCCACTGCAGACACAAAACGCCTCGCCCTACGCCTTCGCCTTTTAAAACACTGATATATATATATATATATATATATATATATATATATATATATATATATATATATATATTGATAAGCATAAGAATTTTATTAATCACACAAAGCAAACAGTTTTACAACGGGGACACAGGGATCGAGTGATACGAGATACAATTGTTGATACATCAAAAGACAATAGTGGGTTGAGCCAGTCCGGACAAGTAAACCATGTATTAATGAAGACAAGATTCATTCATAGATGATAAATTTAACATACTCAAATAATCCTTTGACTACAACATAGACCGACAAATAAGAAAACTTTGGTATATTTTTATTTAAATGAATAAGTAATATGCTCAACAATACTTTGTGAAATTTTAACTACATGATAAAAAAATATTAAAATCAGCAAAATATCACCATATTAATTAACATTTATAACATGGTTGAATAATTACTTCAGTTCTACAGATGCTCCCGTGGGCTTTTTTGGCAATAGTGTACGGAATTTTAAAACGGTGATATATGATAGTATTAATCACAATTTTATAGACAGATTAATAGTACAATATTTGTACGAAGAAAGTTTCACAAAGCACAATGACGCCTTTCCTATGAAATAGTGACGCTTTATCATTTTTAAATAAATTAGAGAATCTAAACACTGAATGTAGAACACAAAAGAGATTCTTTCCGAACATAGTTGTTTTGCTCTCTTTCCACGAGGGTCTAGGTCTCACTTTCTGAGGGGCAGTGCCTCTTGGTAAGGAGAGATTATTAGGTGCAGCGGCTGTACGATGAGGTGGTGCAGCAAGTCGGTTATTTATATAAATGCATGGTTGGGATGAGGCGTGGAGAAGTTACTTCCCTATAATTTAGGAATAGTATTTAATCTCAGTCTTTGGCTGTACCACGTCACCATACAACGGTTGTACCTAATAATTTTTCCTTGGTAAGGTCTTCTTCAACTTTGACGTGGCAATTCTCGTCGGGCCCGGACCTGTGACAGGTCGGGCATCTACGAGTTCGGGTATTTCTGGACAGGTACCCAATCCCGCATGTTTAAAACTTGTGGGGTATCCGTATTCGAGGACAGCTAAGTTCCCGGGTACGCGAGTTTCGCGAGTTTCGGGTACTCATTTTAGCGGGTACCTGATTAGTTTTTTTTTTTTTTTTTTTTTTTTTTTGGCTCTTTTTTGGATCAGGTAACACACAAATTGGTCTCCACAGTTCAATCTTTCGCACCTTTAACTTTTCAGTCTTTCTCATAAATTCAATTCCAATTCATAGAAAACTGTCTTCTATTCTTTAAATATCTGCATCGCACAAGCCCATTAATTCTCAGCCCCTTGACTACAGTTGTAAAGCTGCAAAATTATGGTGGCTATGCAGCTAGCGAAAAAAAAAAAAAAAAAAAAAAAACAGTATACATGTTCGGGTACCCGACTCCCATCCGGGTACCCGTATTGATACCCGGTCGGGTACCCTTTACAAGGTCTTGGGTAACGAGGATACCCAAGATGCAACCAATTCGGGTAATATACCCGCGGGTGGGGACGGGTACCCGATTTTCCAGTCCTAGGCTCAGTGAATTTTCTCTCTTTTTCATTGTTCTCGCGATTTTTCTGTCGAGATTGGTTTCTTTTGCAACTTAGTATTATTCTTTTTGATTTTTGGGATTAGGGTTCCAGTCTTTGTTTCTTTATATCCTGTTTTCCTTTCTCAGTACATGTTGTTGTCTTTTGGTTTTCTTAGTTTATTTCGCGAGCGTTAATAGTGATTCACGTAGGCATTAATCTGAGGCTTGCGATCTGAATATCGTTTTTGAATGTTCCATCTTCTCGTCGACATTATGGATTCGAAATTGGAAGGGTACGATAACGTGTTAGTTTTAACTAAGGAAGAAGAGGTGGATCTGGTTGTGCCTGATACTGTAATTCAAACCAGGAACTCTGCTTACGATAACATGTTGGTTGGCCGGCTCCTAAATAGTCAAAATTATAATTAACACTCTATGTTCGGTCATGAAGAGTGTTTTACACCTTCAGAAGGGATTAGAGATAATAATAATAAAATAAAAAAAAAAAACTCGAGTGACGGTCTGCTTCTCTTTCAATTTTTTTCAAACCATCGACAAGAATAGGGCGTTGGAGGGCTGTTTGTGGTAGCTTGGATCAGTTTGTTGATATGGATGGATGAAGTGTGGGGCTTTAGTTTACGTATTCGAGTTTAACTCAATATCATGAAATCGCTTTTACGTGTCCTGAAAACTCGGGGGCAGGAGTGAGAATTCAAAGTCTCGTTTACATATGAGAGGCTTCCCAACTTTTGCTATATTTATGGGATTTGTCAGTAACATTGCTGCTAAATATCCAGTTCGATATGAAATAAGTATTGATCCTAGCAGTGTTTTTAGAACTGGACCGGCAGCCTCACTGGTTACTGGTTATACTGGTCGAACCAATCGAACGAGTGGTTGAACCGGAATAAATATTCAACACTACGATTTTCTTGTATCTCAAACTATCTATAATTTTATACTCAAAAATATGTATATGTCATCACAATTCACAGCAATTTAACATTGAACATCATGAAAATAGTACACAATATCCATAATAAAAATCAAGTGAGAGTCTCGTACACAAGACGTCTCAAGACCCTCAACAAACGGGAACACCATATTCATAAATCATCGTAATACAAACCAAGTGAAAGTTTAAAATACAAAACATCTCAATTCTTATGAAATTACCGAACAAAACACATAACAATGTCATATGAAGATATAAAACATCTCACAAAACACAAATTGTCAATTATCTCCCAAACCATCAACATCATCATCGGCATAAAGACCAAAAGCGCTTATCCCCATTCCATAATTTGTCAAATTATGTTCCGTATTTGTCACATCTGTACTTGAAGGATCACCTAAGAAAAGTAGTCTATAATTTTTTTTTTTTTAAAATTGTCCATTGAAAATAATAAATGAAGATCGACGAGAATATATGTTAATAATTACCAATTGATGGTTGTGAAGTTGTAGCGTTCTCTTGTCCCTTAACGAGCATTTGTTCCAACTCATTATAATTAAGATCTTCACTTAGATTTTCTTCAACAATCCATTCATCGACCCTATCAATGCACTCGTAGTCAACTAGATCATGTGACTTGTTTTTCTCTTTACATTAAATTAAATATTTGTATAAAAGATAAGATAGATAAAAATTATACCGTCTCTTCAAACGCAAGTTGTAATGCACAAATACAAGATCATTTAGTCTCATGCTCCAACCTATTCCTCTTGTTCGTGTGAATGCGCTCAAACACACTCCAGTTCCGTTCACATCCAGATGATGACGATGTTTGACTTAAAATTTTAATGGCAATCTTCTGTAAGTTTGGTGCATCGCCACCAAATCGAAACCGCCATTGATTTACAAGATTGAAACAAATTGCTCAATTAGTATAAATTTATATTCAAATAAAAAATACAATAACAATGACTAAGTAAATAATAAACATGCCTGGACGAACACGATCAATACTCTGGATTGCTAATGGTTGTCCAAAACTTCCCTCACGATTGTGAAACTTCATCATTTCAGTCACCACCTCGAAAACACCTGGGAGAAACTTCATCATTTCAGTCACCACTTCGTATACACCATTCAAGATGTCAGGTGCTTAACATTGAATATCCTTAGCATAGTGAAAAATAGGATTAAGATAATAAGTTGCCGCGTGGAGACTTTTCCTTAGCATTCTATCCCACCTCTCATTTATAATGTCAACATATGGTTTGTAATTGCGCTCTTTACCTTTGCATAATTCCTTTATCCCTTTAATTGCCCTATCCATTCCCTCAAACACATAGCCTAACGAAGGCTTCTCATCCTCATCATACATACGCAAAAACTTCATGATCGGGCTCATAACTTTCACAATAACATTACAATCAACCCAAAACTTTCGATCCAAAATAATGTTTTTAACTTCTTCAGCCTTAGCGGCTTTCGCAAACTTCTTAAATTCTGCATCTATCACCACTGCTTCCAAATGTTCCATGTAATCACACAAACTCTTTAATGCTATAAATGTGGTGCCAAACCGTGTTGCACCATGAGCAATTATTTCAGTCCATCCAGGCCTTTGCTTCAGCCACCCATGAGCCCATTTACGATTATAAACAAAAACAGTAATTCATGAACCATAATGTGCCAATTTTTTAACATGGGGAAGCTCACAAACATCCTTCAAAATTAAATTAATGCAATGTGCCGAGCAAGGAGACCAAAATATTGATGGATACTTTTCTGTGAATAGTGTTCCAGCTTTCTTATAGTTACTCGCATTATTAGTAACCATATGCACAACATTTTCCATACCAACAAATTCAACAATTTCAGAAAAAAGCTTGCACAAATTTTGACAATAGTAAGATACATCAACAGACTTGATAAATGATATCCCTTTGTGACAATAAACCATTAAATTAATCAACGATCTATTACTCATATCAAACCAACCATCACCTATAATTGTGCAACCACTAATAGCCCGAGTAGTTTTGAGTTCTTTAATAGTCAACTCAGCTTGAGCCTTAACCTCTTTAAGCAAATTAATTCTTAGAGCACGATAGCTAGGACCGGTATATCCATGACCCATTGAGGCTATTCTAATAATTGCTGCTGCAAAAAATAGAGAATTCACAGCATTCAAAGGTATACATGCATCATACATCCACGTAGTAAAGGCCATATCCGTATCAAAATACATTTGTTTACTTTGCATTTTAACCTTAATGCTAGGCTGAGAAGAGTCTACCCCTGCACTTCCTTTCATGTAACTCCCTATCTCATTTGTCTTTTTTTCTTAGAACTACCCACTGTTTCTAATGAATTTTGAGATTCTTCACTTTCATTTTCTTCAACTAAAGACATAAATAGTCTTTTATTTTTCTTAGCTCTTTCTTGCTCATTAAGTGCTGTCAAAAATTCATGCCTAATTTGATGGTTAACATCTGGACACTTGCTCACATTACCCGTGATTCCTGCAAGGTGTTGCTTCATGCGGTTAATTCCACCACCACTGATTACTTGGTCACAATTAGGCCTGTCAACCCATCGGGTTGGACCCGGACTCGGTAAATGCATACCGGGTTGGGACTACACCCGGAAGTTCGGGTCCGGGTCTAGGACCCGGACCCAGACCCGACGCCTTCTAACACTCGGGTCCGAGTCTGGGTCCAGACACGGTCTAGCGGGTCCGGACCCGGTCTTTTTTTTTAAAACGCTACTTGCCCCTCTATCTCCTATTCTCCTTGTTAAAAAAACGTCTTCACTCTTCTATTTATTGAAAAAAAATCAAATAATTTGAAAATACAATCTCACAATCAAAAACCCTGATTTTTGCCCCTCTTTCTCCTATTCTCCTTCCTCACGAGTCACGTCTCAAGTTCTCAACTCTCCGTCACAATCAAAAACCCTAATTGTACTTCAGAAACAACCAACAACTTGAGATTTTAAAATATGAAGCTATCCTCAAAACATGGATTTAACTAAGACCAAGCTTCATCGCTTGACAAAATTCGTTGTCTACTATAGTATTATCCACCACAACAGAAATAAAGCAAGCACCGAATCATGAAAAAAAGAGTGTAAATTTACAAAATGGTATAATCTTTACTGTTAGTGTAAATTTACAAAAGACCAAAAAAATAGACTGGGAAAAAAACCGAACGGGTCGAACCTGACCCGACCCGTTTATTCGGGTCCGGGTATAAACGCGCGGGTACTGAACGGGTCCGGGTCCGGACCCGGATCCGATCCGTTGCTTCTCAGCACAAGTAGGAGTTAGGCGGGACGGGGTCCGAGTCTGGGTACAACCCGGTCCATGACAGGCCTAGTCACAATGAATACACTTTAGAGACTTTGCCTTCCCCTGAGTTGCTGGTATTTCTCTACAATGATCCCATGCTGGATCAACTTTACGCCGAGGATTTTGATTGCTAGCCGATTGATCCGTTGAATTTTGAGTGTTTGAAGTATTTTCTTCCATTGCCTACTACAATTATAAACAATATCATTTTTCAACATTGAAATCTAATAAAAAATGAGATTGTTTCATAAGAACAACAAGACCAAATAAAACAATTGGAAGAATAACATCAAGTTCAATTATTTTGCAACTAAATATAGTCAAATTTAATAATTCTCTCAATTCATTTAAGCATTATACGCAGACCAAGCATTATCAATGATTAAAATCAAAAGAAGAATCAATAATCAAAATTTATTTTTTGCAATTTTGGGCAGTATACATTATATTACACACATCATCAATAATCCCTTCATCTATCACCAATTCATCATTCACCAACGCATCAACACATAATATAATTTATATTATGCGAAAAAACACCCAATCTAAATTGTAAAGAACAAAAAATCGAAAAGTAAAAAACAAACGAGGGAAATACCTTGAACGAAGCCGCGCGGGTGAAATAAAGATTGAGGCGGGCGGCGGCTTGATTCCGCCGGCGAGCGGGCGACGATGGAGGGTGAGGAGGGGGCGTGCGTGGGGTTAGGGTTTGGAGAAGAATTGAGCGATGGGTTGAGAATTGAGAATTAGGCAAATTAGGGGCTTTTGTGTAATTTTACTTTTAAAAAAAAAAATATAGGGGCGGGCGGTTTCAACCAGTAAAAACCGGTCCACCGATTTCAGTTTTGGACCGGGTTTTTTCGGTTGAAACCGGTTTGCTCCCTGACTGGTTAATTAAGCCTAACCGAACCGGTCAAGAGTCTGAATACCGGTCGAACCGGTTCGACCGGTCGGGCCAGTCCGGTTATGAAAACAGTGGATCCTAGGAAAGATGCATTATCGTATGGCTCGTGGCTTCGCGCTCAAGGGGGAAAAACTTAAGGGGGTCCTCACTAATGATCACTTAAAGGGGGTGATCGGGAATTTGAAAGCATTCAATTTCAGAATGTAAATTAGTCTTTTTGAGGATTTTCATTTTGGGGAATTTACCGAACCAGATCGGCACTCACGACATTAGCTCAAAAGATTGTGAGCATGAAAATATGGAGCTTACTCTTCTTCACTAGCTTCCATTGTCTTTTGAACTTGTTGGTCATGGTCGGTTTCAGGTTTGTAGAATGAAGAAGGGACGGGATTAGATATACCTACAAGTATTTAGGAGAATTCTACACCTATGCAAGTCAAATCTCACGAGAATTGATTACTTTGAGTTTTCTCGACTAATGAGGGGCAACATGCTCTCTTTATTGATTTGGCTTGTGTGTCGTTCCAACTAGTTGCAGGTATACATGAGGCAAGCAAAAAGTGTGGAGCTGGAACTTTCTCGCGATTTAGAAGTACGAGTTTGGCACAAAACGGCTATGGGTCTTTCGCACGTTTAAAAAAAGGCATTGGAGTGGAGATAGCGAAGCTAATCAAAGTCTTAATTCATCGGGGGCCTTGCAGCCCCGCTGAGTCCAATCAATATCTGTTGCTGGAACTGTCAAGTATTGGGGTCCCCTTGGACAGTTCCACAACTTCAAAAATCTGTAAGCCAATTACACCCCTCTCTTATTTTAGTTTTTTTAATAGAAACACAGTGTCATAATAAAAAGATTAAGACAATCAAACAAAATGTTGGCTTTTTTGAACTTTTTGTTGATGGTCGGGTAGATCAAGTCGTTTAACCATATTTGTTGATCTTCTTAGTTCATTATCTAATCATATTGATATCGAGGTTGCGGGTGCTAATAGTAATTATTGTTGGCGGTTCACTGGTTTTTATGGCTAACCTGACACGAGTCGACGAGTTCAGACCTAGTAGTACTTCACTTGGTAAAGTATGCGTCTTCTAGATCATTGAGGCGGAGATTTTAACGAAATTCTTTTTCAGTATGCAAAGAAGTGGGGAAATTTACGATCGTGATGTATCAGAAATTTTTGCAAAGTGCCAGAAGATTATGATCTTTGGCCACAAACAAGTGCCTCCACTAACTCCGGATTAAGAGAGCTTCGAGATGGATCAAGAACGCGACCACTTGTGCTAAATGCGGATTTGGATGCTACCGTAGAAATCGAAATAGCGAAAACAACTCTTGCTACTTGAGAGAGAATAGGGTATTTACTCGAATTAACTTGGCACCACATTAATAAGTCAAAATATTTCGTAGACATCTCACAACCCTCATCCAAATATTTAGCATTTTTTGATTTTTTTTCTTGGTAATTTCATTCTCCTGTTCGTTTAGTAAATCACGAAGCCAAATCTATCATCCATATCCACATCAACGGGATATTGGTTTATGGTCGAATCTAAAGCACTGAGATGTTCATAATACTCAAACAAGTTTTCTAATAACTTCGTCGATGCTTTCACTACATTTTCAGAGAACTTATTATTTGCTCCATTAACTTCAGAAAAACCATATGTCACAAACTCCAATTTGTAACGTGGATCCAAGATTGTGGCAACAAACAATAAGAGATTGAATTTATCAAAACTCTCCCAATACTTTTCAAGCTTCTTCTTCATATTAATTGCCATGATCTTCACATTGGTATCATTTTCGTTACCCAACTTATTTAAATCTTTCACAACTTTCATAAGTTCTAAAAAAAAAAATGTACTAGAGGTCACATGCAAAGTACCGGAATTTTTTGGTAACGTCATAAAAGAGTTTACAAAAACTTAAAGAAAGACCTAGCAATAATCCAACCTCTTTACGAGGAGGACCTATATTCTTTGGTGCCTTCCTCTTTCCATTCTCACTTTCTTCCTCTTCGTTTTCCACATCTTCTTTCCCTTCACCAGAATCATTAGCCACCGCTCCAAGAGAAAAATACATCTTATAGTTTACATCATCTTCCCTAAACCACTTAAATGCTTTTTCAAACTTAATGGCCGCCTCTAACATTAAATAGGTGGAATTCCACCTAGTTTCAACATCAAGACAAACAAGAATTTTACTTTCAATCTTTTGCATAGCTGCACAATTCTTAAATGATTCAAGCCTGCTAGGGGAAGACCTCACATATTTCACGGCATTCCGAATCTTGATAATTGATTCATTTTGATTTTTTAAACCATCCTTCACAATGAGATTTAAAATATGCGCAGAGCACCTTAAATGCAAATATTTATGTTCTAACACGGTTGTTTCCCAATATTTCATATTTTTCCTTATATAGCTTATTGCATTATCATAAGCTCGAGCATTATCAATGGTGATGGTCAATAACTTGTCAATCCCCCATTCTAGCATACACTTGTCAATCTTTTTACCTATTGTCCTCCATTTATGATCATTTATGATACAAAAACTTAGAATTGTTTTTGCAACTTCCAATTAATATCAATCCGGTGTGCTATGAGACACATGTAATTTTTATTCTGAATGGAAGTCCATGTATCTATAGTAAGACAAACACGTTCTGACTTAATGAGATTCTTAAGCTTTCTCTTCTCTTCTAAAAAAACCTTCATAACATCTCTAGCAACAGTGACACGACTAGGGAGTTTAAAACTAGGCTACAAAGACTCCACAAATTCTTTAAATCATTCCCCCTCAACACATCTGAATGCATATTCATCAAGAATAATCATCTTAGCTAGCTTTTTTCTAGATACTTCGAAGAATAAGAGCTAGCATGCAAACTAACACCACCACCTTCCTTTTTAACACAAAAAACAAGAGTTTTCTGCTTTTCATCAACAGGTTTCTTATACACCTTGCACTTTATAAGCAAGTGACTTATCAAATTACCTGTGCCATGATTCTTAGGATGAGCCGCGTAGTTCGCTTTACAATAATTGCAGAATTACCTATGGTCTTCACCATCCATATATTTTGTGAAATGACCCTACACCCAAGAGTCTTTCTGGCGTTCATTTTCGGCACCTTCTCCCTCCACATTAGCCGGTGGCACTACTTTGGATTTGCCTACATTTTTTTTTTCTAATCGGTGGAGTCCATTTTTGAGTCTTCGGATGTGGAGCTTCGGGTGCAGTCGTAGGGGCAACAGTTGTCGGGGCAAGTGGAGTAGATGCTTGCCCTTTAGATTGGGGTTGTGTTAGTGGTGGGGTTTGTTGAGATGTTGCTTCATTGCATGATCCCTAGTTGACATTACTTGCTCGAAAGAATCACTTTCGCTTGCCATCTATAAATATATCGTAGAAAACATAAATATGTAGAATTTTATGACTAACCAAAAACCAAATTCAACAACAACAACAAAAACAAGTGATGAAACATATCTACCAGGATAAACAAGTTTCTAATAATATTATAAAACTGCATACGTTTAAAACAATTACTAACATGTCTACGTCCTAACATTCTTGTAACCTGCAAATCAATTAACATATCAAGTAACATATTTCTTACAATAAAGAATATTTACATTGTTCTTTTAGATATAGGTTTTCTCATTTTGAATGAAGAATATTCAACTAAACTAATACATAGACAGTACACTACTTGTCATTAAGCTCACTAATTCACCGTGACAAAATATCAAACACCATGGCTACAAACTGAAATTAAATTGAAATGCTCAAAAATATTACGAAAATGTCTCTTCAGTTTGTGTTAAACATTGTTTTTAACAAATTCTTTGACTTGAACTTATTCCTTGGTTATTTTCATCCTCTTCCTACCAATTGAATCCAACTGAACAACTTAAGCTTCACCCGACTCAACTCCCTCACCAAACTATCCATAATTTCACAACCACACAGAGCCATTACACAAGAACACACATTTATGCAATTATATACAAGTGAAAAAATATTCACTGATATGCCATTACACAAAGACACACATAAAGAGCACCAATAGACGTTTCTTTCCTCCATTAACGACACCTTCACTTATAAACTAATGCAGAAATATACATACACAAACAATTTTTTCCTCTGTGCAATAATACAAACAGTTTTTTCAAAACTCCGAATTAAAATCGACGGCTTTTTATCCAAATCGGAGCTTTCATTCAAAAAAATTGCATCAAAGAGCAGTAAATAATCGAAAAATAAAAAATTGCATCAAAAATTTGAGAAATCACACACCTCATGAAGTCATCGCCGCTGAGGGAGGTGCGCCGCCGCGTGCAAGATGGATTGGAGATGGAGGCTGTGCAATTGTTGTGTGCACACAGACATGTGTTGTGTGAGAGATGGATTGGGTAGGGTTTGAAGTGGGCTGGGGGGTAGCGGGTCAACCCCCCACCCTCCCGTTTTAGGCGGGTTGC
Organism: Misopates orontium; assembly: GCA_946800315.1. Taxonomy (NCBI): domain Eukaryota; kingdom Viridiplantae; phylum Streptophyta; class Magnoliopsida; order Lamiales; family Plantaginaceae; genus Misopates; species Misopates orontium. The sequence goes on from OX326947.1 coordinate 26,176,562, forward strand.
CACTATTTTAAAATGCTTGTTTTTAAAAATAAAAAAAAAAGTCCGTCGGGTTCGGGTTCGCCGGGCGGGTTGCGGGCGGTTTGTGTACATCCCTATTAATATTTTCTAGTTGTAATTAATATTTTTGTAACTGCCTAAAATTACTTTGTTGTTATTATCTAAATAATCACTATATTTCTATGTTTGTAGAAAAAATCTTGGAGTAGCTAGTAATAGAATACACAACTCACAAGGTAAATATGTCTAATTTTGCAATTTATTAGTTATAAAAAAAATCAAAATTTATGAGTAATCCATTATAATTGGTATATTATTGTTGAAGTTTTTGTAAATCCTAGTAATTAGTTCATTCTATATGGGGTGTAGATAAAAATGTCATCAAACGGAGATCGAAGTTGGATTTTGTGATAGATTGAGTGTGTCGGGTCTTTTGAATCAACATTCTGTTGGTGTTCGAATTGTTTATGCAGTTTGTATTTTTCCAAAGTCACTTGTTAGACGGCTCCAGATCTAAGTGTCCTAGTCAAAAGATGTGGTAATTGCAATTATTTAGAATATGAAATTCGTGGACATCTCTACATATACGAGTTTATGAATCAATATCACGTATGTGTACTTCATGGTGTAGGATACATCTACACATCACCTCCTTCCCACGTAGGATAATCACCAGCTAAAAATGCAGGGTGTGCTATACAAACATAGCATTTAGTGGTTAGTTCGAAAATGTGAATCACAATGATCTTAGGATAGAGCTAGAGAGGCAAAGGCCTTTTTGAAATTGCTAGAGGCTTCAAAATTTTCCTTAAATATCGAGGGAGGAATCACAGTTTTGAAGTTTGTATCAACCTTTGTAGAGTATATCAGATTGTAATCTTATTATATGTTGTAATCTCATTAATAAGGGAAAACAAATGAGTCTTATGTGTTGTTTACTAAAGTAAAAGCCACGAATGTGATATTTGTAAAGTATAAGGATTAAAAAAGGCAAAATAAAAAGTTTAAAAGTTTTTTTTGTAATAAAAGCAGAACTGTAGGGAAAGATTACTCTGTCCCTACAGGCGAGGCAACTATAGGGACGGATAAGTTTGTCCATACTAGTTCGGCTTTAGTGGGGACAGATCTTTATGTCCCCATTGCTTTTTTTTTTTTTTTTTTTTTTCCTATTTTCTTTTATAAAGTTTCAGTTCTAGGGACAGATATATTTGTCCAATAAGTCCCGAACCTTTAGAGCTGTCCCTACACATATTAATAGGAAAAGATTGTTAACTACCCTTACTGTTTTGTCTTCAATACCTTGTTTTCTTGTAGTATCTGACATTTCTAACGAATGATTTTGTAAAAAAAAATGTTCCAAATATATTTATTAACGAGCATATTAAAGATATATTAGCATATCTACAAAACAAGTATTCATCTATGAATGTTACATTTAACATATGCGAACAATTCTTTGATTCATATATTGAAAAAGAAAGAAAATCTGTCATTTTACTTTAATGATTTTATAAAATCAAACATCCATCAATTCCTTCGGGAATTTTAATTACACAACAAAAAATATGAAAATATCTTCATAAAAATCACCATATTACACCAACACTCTTACCATGGTTGAATAATTATAGCTCAGCACATGCTTTCGTGTAGGTCTTCTAGCAATCATTTTAAGAGACATATTTAGTTATTATAATCAAATAAATTAAAATTTTACAGACAAATTAATAACACCTAAATACACATATGAATGAATGAAGCATGAGGTTTGCTATTTTTATAAATTAGAGAATCAAATCATTGAATGCAGAAGATTTCTAGTTATGGTTCTTTTATTAAGTTTAATGGAGGATATGGTGTTTCCTAACAAGTTGCGAGAGAGCACATCTTATTGAAGGTTTTGATTTTTTTTTTTTTTTTTGATTTCTTTGAGCGTCTCAGAGTTTTAATATCTTATCTTATATTTCATCTGAATGAGGGGTAAGATTGACCTAATTACCAAGTCGACACATGCTTCCCTTTTCTTATACTTTTATATTTCAATTGTTATAACTTTCACCAATAGAACCCATGAACGAACTAATGACCATCACATGCATCTAGATTGAAATCCCCGTGAATGACATTTTTCGTCGAAATAGTATGACGATCCTCGATAAGTAAAAACATACATATATATCTTTTTATAAAAAAGTGAATAAAGAAAAAATCGTGGGGTTACAGGTCGCAACCACCCAAAGTGAGTTAGATGGTATTTGCAAGTCTCAAATGCTTTATGTGCACTTTTCCGCCTAAATCTTGGGGCGTATCTAAAGTAGTGGTTCCTGTGCGGGAAGTCTAGACAGACATGGGAGGGAGGGGGAGAGAATAGTTATTAGACTCCGAGTTTTTTGTATAATTTTTGAAAAGATAAAAAATATCGGGATTTTACGTTTTGGTGCTGTGGGCCTTATGTTGTTTAGCTTGAAACTAGGCCCATTAAGAAGTTTAGAATCGAGTTAGGTCCAAAGTAAATAGGCGGCTCAAGTAGATGATGTATAGAAAAAAAAGAAAGAAGCAAAAAGTGAGAGGCGATGACAGAAGTGCACAGACGACCAGGGAGACCGATGCCTCCGCCGGGGAGAGGCCCACCGCCGCCGCCTCCACTGTCAAAGGCAGCCGTACCTCGCACTGAGCCCGTCGATCGCGAAAAGGTCTTTTTCATCCTTATCTAGGGTTTTTGGCTTCACACATTGATTCACTGTTGTTGTTGTGTCTTTTAAATTGTACATGATGGTATGTTTACTGCTCATGAAACTCGCATTTACTAGCTGAACTACTTGTTCGGAACTTAGGGTTTAGGGTAACCTGCGTTTTTTAAGAGATTGCCTTTACCAACAAGTTACTTATTTTTCTTCAAATGAAATGAAGGTTTATATTCTTTTTTTTCTTTCTAACTTGGATGGTTTGATCAATTGAAACTGCTCACTATTAGTAGTAAGCTTAAATATTATCAGAATGGTGGAATGTGGGGTTTTTTCGAATATTTTGTGGGGACTCATGAGTTTTCGTAGTAATTTGATGGACTAGATGCATTTGTTACCGATTACAAGAACGAAAAACACATTCTGCTCTTTATCTCGTTGTGTTTTGTGTCTGTTTCTTGAATTTGGGATTACCAAGTCAGAAGTTTCAGATTAGAATGAATAAAGCTAAACCAGAAGCTAATCTCTTGTGATCATAACCTTTTAGAGCCTCACGAGTAGGAACATCAGGTGTCATAGTTGATATCCTACACCTCAGAGACATGGTTGTTTTTGAAACCTTGATTGTTATGCATTTCATTCTGTACAAATCTATTCGTAAGTAGGGGTTCATTGTTTTAGAAGGATCTTCTTTTCTGGTTCTTATATGCTAAACGGGCCATCTCACCGTGGATTTTTTTTACTCGTTTGTCTTACCAGACATGTCCATTGTTGCTTCGCGTTTTCACTAAGGTATGTGGTCCATCCTTACCAGTTTGGTGTTATTACTTGTGTAGCACAAATATGCTCGAGGTCTGATTTCTTTGAAACCTTCTTTAGGTGGGAGGCCATCATACTGATGGAGATTTTGCTGTGAGAGGCAAAGAACCAAAAGACGAGGTCCAAATTTACACGTGGATGGATGCTACATTACGTGAACTAACTGATCTGGTATGAAAAATTGCCCAAGACATTTTCATTTAGTTTTATCTCTTCACCTGCTTCGTCTCGAAGTTGCATATTTCTTTGCTTGTGCTTAAATTCAGAAGTTGGCTTTTGATTGTGGTGGTTAATCTTATTCTCCAAGTGGTGGGTTAAGAATAAAGTGGGATAGGTCGAGTGTTTGGATTCTGGTTTACACTCTTGGCAAGAATCTGATGTACGTTTATACTGGGCCCACATCTGTGAATTTTGGATGGTCCTCTAATGCCTATTTACCAACCAGGCAAATGATTAACTGGATCTTTGAAGTTTCTTCAGAGGAATAGCGAACATCTACAATAAGCTATCTACTCCATAAATTTAGTGGGACCTTTAGTAACATCCTAGAATACTCATGTCTACTTAATAAACTTCCCTGAACCCTTCTTTCACTACATAAGCTTGGTGAATAAGCTGGTAGTGTTACATTGCGTGCAAAATGTTTATGTTTGCACGAGATTATAATGATCGAAGCTGTCAATGCCTTGTAATTTATTTGATGAGAAGATTCCAATTTTGATATGTTACTGTTGACAAAACATGGCAGCAAATTCTTGGTCCAAGTCACCGAAATGTTTGATAATTTTTGTAGAATAAAGAAATAGAGAAGAGGGGACTTGTACGTTTCTGGTGCTTGGCTATGATATATTTCTGTTATCGTGTATAATATTTCCATTGACTATAGTAGACAAATTAAAGCTCCGGAAAACAGCTACTGACTACCTGCTTTGGGCTTTCTGATTTTCATATACTTTCTGTCTGGAGATTCCTAGAACTGACTATATTCAGCCGTGAAACGTCTAGTAATGGTCGTGATTAGGGGAAAAAACTTGTGTGGGCTCGGTCTATGACTAATCTATAGACCTTGCGGTCACAATTTTTCCACCTCATTTATATTATAAAATAACTAAAAGCACTTTGAAATAGTTAACTCAACTCAACGAAACCTTGGTTAACCTAATTTTATCAAACGAAAAGACTTCTCTCCTCCATTGACGTCACACTCCAGCTCCTGTTATTGACAAGAAACAAAAAAAAATCCTCCACTCATTAATTGAACAATACTTGTTAAGAATCTTCCCACAAATGGTGCACTCAAGTGCAGAAGCTTATTCAGTCAAATCTGCGTATGAGGTACTAATGAAGGGGTGGATGTAGCAAACCTTGTGGAACTGATGAAATTGAGATTACAGTGCTGGGTTAAGGTTCAATTCAACTGAAGAGCTTTTTGTATTCGTTCTCAGATTGGGTGAATAATCTTAGGTATTGATTTGAAAATTTGTGAGGATGGTTCCTGAATTGTTCTTTGAGTACTTGTAATACTCTGTTTTGTCAAATGAATGTTTGTTCGCTGAGAGAAGAAAAGAAAAGAACTTGAGGATCTTCTTTGCTTAACATCCTAACTTTAAAGATATCAAAATATGCAATTGATAATTTGTACAAATTAATATACAAGTATTTACGAATTTTGAAGACAATTGTAATCATAATAATTTCAGCATTCAAGTTCATAAATCATAACAGAGTTGTAGATATGAAAAAGAGTTTGAGCTTGATGTTTCACAAAATAAAGGAGAACGGGTTTAGTGTTACAAACAAATGCCAAAGCAAGTTTGAAAACTGAGAAAAAATTCTCCAAGTCAATTTACAGTCGGAATGTCGGACAAGTGATCATCTTTAACAAACTAAAAGATTATTTGAATGATAATCCCTCAACAAATGCTTGACTTAATGCTCTCTGAAACATTAATAAAATAAGAATTGATGATAAAGTTCAGACAACAGTATTCAAAGGGATGAAATCATGTTATAAATCCAATTATATACTGTAGTTTCAGATTTAATGAGAACAAGCAACACTGAAGTTTCAAATCTAATGAGAATACCCAATTACATGATCATTGTACTGATCATAAAAAATACAAAATTCACTGGAGCGATTTTTTTCTTCTCTTTTGCTTTTGAAGAGAGCAGCACGAGTTTCTTCATCTGGGGAATGGAGAGACTTTTTTTTTGATTAACTGAGGTTTTAGTTGAGTTGGGTTAACTATTTCAAAGTACTTTAAGTTATTTTATAATATAAATGAGGTGGAAAAATTGTGACCTCAAGTCTATAGATTAGTTATAGACCCAGCCCACACAAGTTTTTTCCGCGATTAGGTCTATTTTTACTGTATCATCAACCTAGATGCCCATTCTGGATATCAGTTGCTTTTCTAACAGAACTTTGTTGTTGTATGATATAGTTTTTGTGGTTTTTGTTTGTTTCTCAGGTCAAAGAGGTGGCTCCAGAAGCAAGAAGAAGAGATGCTATTCTGTCCTTTGCTTTTGTCTATCCTGATAAACGTGGTCGCTTTGTAGTGAGAGAGGTGAGGATTATGGGTGGGGCCATTTTGTGTTTGCAAATCCTTGTTTCCTTGATGTTTTTTGCAAGTTAATTTCCAGTTAAATCTTTCTGGTGGGCATAACGTCTCGATTTTTACCACATAAATTATTTAGATTAGCAATGAGCAGTGTTATACATGTTAATGACAGTCGTAAATATATTCATTAGAAAAGATAAGTTCGTTAATTGACTTGTATAGATGCGAATTAACATGTTTGATGTTCTGAATGCGGTTATTCTCCATTGTCTGTTCGAAGGTTGGAAGAACTTTTTCCTACCCCAACGGGAGGCGGCCTGACAATGGGAGCAAAGCCTTAGGTGAACTTAGCTTTCAGGTAAATCTGGTTCTGTATTCTTTTTTCTTCTTTACTGCCGAAATTAGTTGTTTTTTGACCCGTTCGTCGGCTATGCAGGTTGGTGATTACTTGGATGTGGCGATCCTGACCCAATAGTCTTTTGTTGTCGAAGATTTGCGCCGTAGATTAAGTGAGTATTTGCTTTAATGGAGAATGCGGGTCTTTGGACATTGAGCAACTGTATCCACAATGCTATGTACCTCCTCTAAACACGTTTCAAGTTTGCACTTTTTTGGTTTCCATTGGGGTGCAATACGAACAAAATTGCTCTTTGTATGCTAATGATCTGGCTTTTGTATTCATTGTGTAAAGCTTGAATCAGTTATCATGAGTTGGTGTCTGGATTCATAGTTATTCTGCATATAGTTTGAACTGTATGCTCTCTCAAAATTTAATAGTGCATCATCTAACTTTATCAGTGCTGAGCATAAACTGATACCAGTGTTTTAAAAGGCTCAGGGCGTAAACGAGGCGTTTTACTTCCTGAGAGGCGAGGCGTAAGCCCCACAAATTTTTGTCATATATATTTTCAAAATATATATATTAATTAAACAATAAAAAGGCATAACCATACAAATATAATATGTTAAAATGTATTTGAGATAATACAAATTAAAAATATCATAGAAAGAAATTAAACCTATCCTTTTTCCCCTCTGCACACATTACCTAAATTCCAGACAAATACTTCATGTGGTCGTCACATATATTCCACTCATTTAAAGTGTCCAGAGTGCTTCGGTTCAGACAAGAGCAATCTCTCTTTTTATCTCGCTTGCATTCAAACAGTCATTTAAGTTGGTCTCACCTTCAATTTGAATCTTTATATTCTTTCATTATTTCATCATCTACGGTCAAAAATTCCACTAACAGTACTCGTGCGTTCTTGAGACTATATTTCATATAAGTTCATTTGGTGTCGATGCATTTTGGTTTTGAAGCTTTTTCTTCTAATGGTTTTGAAGTTGAAATTAGATAAACATTAACAGTCAGAGAAAGCAAACAACTTTTTGGATTACATTTACGAATTGATTAAAGTATGATACTTACCAATTGCATATCCTGGCATCTTTTACCATTTATCATTTATAATACATTTGTAGTTTTGATTTTTTGAAGAATGGAGAATAAAGTTATATAAATATTCAACATGGCAGCACTTTTCAGTTTCTATCACCAAGTAAAATGTAATATAAATAATCTTGACGTTTGACCCCCGATTAATTATCTCATATAGTGAAAAACTTATGGCAATTTTTGATACTCGTAAGGTTAATCAAATCCATATATCTCATAAAAAAGAAAAAGCAAATTCAGATAAACAATTTAATTACATTTATTGACAAAAACAAACTTTCTTTTTGTTCTTTTTGACGTATTTATAAACACCACCTAATTAACCTCTCTCGCCCACATGCATTAATTAAATCGAGATTCATATATATGTGTAGGAATTGTAAATGAGAGACAGAGCATGGCGATAAAGAATGGATTATTGTCATCTGGCGCGGGAATGAATAAAGGCAATGGATCTCGCTCCTCCGCCATTGCTGCTTTCACCGTCGTCGTCATCATCATCTTCTTTTCATTCCTCGCTTTCTCCTTCGGTCGCGGCCTCTTTACCATTGGTCAGTTTCTACGTACATCACTTTTTCTTCTCATAAATCAAATTCCATGGTATATATTTCAGTGTGAATTTTAAGACTTAAGGAATGACGATGTAATGTGATGCAAGTGTACATGCATGGGGTTTTTGTTCCATTAAGATTGAAACCAGGGACTGCTCTTTGCTTAATTCACAGAATCTTAATTAATGAGTGGAAAAATCTAACTATAAAAATGGTTGGTTGATGAGCTGAATTTCTTAGTATTATTGGTAACGTTAATAAATGACGAAATAATTTTAGAGGTGTGGATGGTGAGTAGCAGATTTAATCGCTTACGCAAAATCCTTGGCTTAATGAGAGATTGTTCATGGTAGATGTACATTTAGCTAGTGACCCCCCCCCCCCTCCTTTTACATAATATATTTTGTAGAAAACTATAAAATCTGAGGTTAGGAGGTTTTTGAAGGGAATGGCCGAGTGGGATCCTTACGATGTATTGAGATGCCTGTGAGAGATGAAAGTAAGATCCGTGCAAGAATACTTTACGTAGATTTTCCAAATCAGTGAAGAAAGAATTCTCCTAGCTCCCTTTTTTATCATAAGAATGGGAGTGACATTAGGAGTTGTTCTAATTACCCTGGATAAGATTATGCATCACAAACAAATAAAACTTTGGACAGCTTAATTTACTGCAGATTAAGGCACATTGTTAAGATACCAGAAAGGAGGTTATATTCATGTCGGGGCGATAGAGGACATATATAGGCTACTAGAAGGTTGCGCTGGGATCTGGACATTCTTATTTCTCACAGTTATGGATGAGCTTACATCAGTTTACTCATGCGGTCTTAGTTGATGGTACAAGACAAGCTCTAGCAGTAAATCTTGTATCTTCGAGTTTTATGTTAAACAAGTGCATAACTTGGTAGACACAGTGCTAATTCTGTAAACTCTTCATTCTTGAGAAGTTAGATAGTGATGAACACTCGGTTCATGTACCTTTTCTGGTGGTTGGAGGTAAGAAAGCAACTGAGGTTTTATGCAACTGTAACACTGTAGCAAGTTTCAATAGAAAATCGAAAATATATGCTTTTAGCAATATAGTTTACACGGTATAGGACATTGGGATCCAAAGAGATATTTTGCACGGGGTGTAGCCAAAGATGCTCAAGCATTTAGGATCTGCGAAATTGCTAGAAGTGGTAGAAGCGAAGATGTGTAATATGAAGATATTCTTGTTTAGCAGGTATACTCTACATAGAAGAGGAGGCGTAAATCATTTGTGATACTTATTTTATGTGATGACCTGATGTACAGACCAATCCAATATTTGGACTTTCTCAAACTATGGCAAGCTTAATAACCACAAGCAACAAAAGAAAAACATCAGAGGTGATAGAGAAAGAGAAAGTTGTTAAAAACCTGAATTAGGACACAATGCTCTGATTACGATTGGAGGATTCATGTGCTAGACCCAGTGTGATTCTGATTCGGTTCTTGTGACAAATATGATAAATGGTTAAGTTGTCATTTTTATAGTGCTAGGCAATAGATGGATTTGTATAGGTACCTCCATTTGCTTTACGTGCGAGTATGTTTTATACACCCTTTACGACATTTTTTATGTCTACATATGACTTAAACTTCCACGTACATTTTTCTGCAGATCAAAATGACATCATAACAGATTCAAGTCGACAGGTATCCTTCTTCGCGCTTTTCATTTAGGCTGTGGTTTAGTTGTGTTTTGTAGCTTAATTATAAAGTAATGCTTGATGCAGGATCTAAGTTGGAGAGGAAGTCTGCCGTTGCAACTTCTCAAATCTTTATTCTCCAAAGAGGCATGCTTTTATTTGTGAAATTCAACTGATTTTGTTTTTTGAAATATGATTCTCAATGCTGGTATTTGTAGTTCTTCCTAACATGAGTGCTGCTTTAGGTGATTGATGTCATTCATGCCAAAACAGCTGATTTAGGGCTTTTAAGTTCTGACTTTCTCGGAAAAAATAATTTGTCTGCGTCGTGGAAATTTTTTGGGCAAGAATATTCTGCTGATAGTGCCACTTCTGATGAGGTCAGAATGTATAAAATACTTTTGTACATGGCGAAACTCACTGGGAGTGTTCAATATGTGATTTTGTTTCTTTGTGTTGGTGATTTAAGCCTGTAGGAATAGCTTCAACAACAAAACAGGACACATCCAAAGTCAAGCAAGAAAGTACTTCAGATGGTAGGTACTATCTTTCTGGAAATTTCTACCTTTCATTTCGGGTATGAAAATCACCGAATAGCATTTTGGTCCTCTGCAGGGAATCGTTCCGCATTTCTTGAGACACCAGTTAAATTTGCCAGAAGGGTGAGAACTAGCATCCATTTTGGTACAACTTGTTTATTCTTTGTGGTCGTAACATTTAAATTCTTTTTGATGAGAAGCTTGGCTCCTGCTCCTTTAATTGAAAGAGATATAAAATTACCTTTATTTAAGCTTAATTTTCTATCTGCAAACACCCTGCTCGACTCTTACTTTTCTTGGATTTCTTGAGCTTTGTGTCAATATATAATAACTCTGCAGAAATTGAGAGAAAAAAGACGTCGAAACCATGCTGCCGAGCTAGTAAAGCAAGATCACGTCGTGGATGTAAAGCTTGAAAATGCAGCCATGGAACATTCTAAGTCAGTTGACTCTGCAGTTTTGGGGAAGTATAGTTTATGGAGGAAAGAAAATGAAAATGAAAGTGCAGATGCAACTGTATACTTGATACGGGATCAGTTGATTATGGCAAGGGTTTATATTAGTCTTGCAACAAAGAAGAAGAAGCTTGATTTGGTCCAAGAGTTACAGAACCGTCTCAAAGAAAGTCAACGTTCTTTAGGAGAGGCAACTATTGATTCTGAATTGCAACACAGGTAAAAAGATATAATGTATCATGTGTGCGCAGTCTCATGAATTTGTGCTTATTTTATAAGTTGATCGTTTGTATCTGGGTTTACATTTGACAGTGCGCCTGCGAAAATCGAACTAATGAGCCAAGTTCTGTCTAAAGCCAAAGAACTTTTGTATGACTGCAAGTCAGTCACAGGGAAGCTAAGAGCCATGCTGCAAACTGCAGATGAGCAAGTTAGGAGATTGAAGAAGCAAAGCACATTCCTTAGCCAGTCAGCTGCAAAGACGATACCGAATGGTCTTCACTGTTTATCCATGCGCTTAACAATAGAGTACTACCTCCTTCCACCAGAGAAACGTAAATTCCCTAAGAGTGAGAATCTGGAAAATCCAAATCTTTACCACTATGCTCTCTTCTCTGATAATGTTCTTGCTGCTTCAGTAGTTGTCAACTCTACCATTAAGAATGCCAAGGTGTGGAATCTTTTCTTCTCTTTTTGGTATGGCTATAATATGGAATTCAATCTTTGTTGGCTAATAATTTTGAAAATAGTGCAGCGACGAGCTAATATCACTAAAATGAATTGCAAAATTATGTTTTAACTTTGTGCTTTTAAGTTGATGTTATATGATGTACTTTCAGATAAAGTTGTTATTTCTCTCTTCACAGATATTATTGGTCCATTTTCATGGCATGTGCTACCGTAGCATGTGTATTGTTTCTGCATTTCATAGGAACGGCTAGGTTTTGAATTTGATACTTGAATATTAAATGTATATATCCACCGCACGTTTAAAGGCTTTTAAGCACATACATTTTGCATAGTTATCTTTTGAGCCAAGATTTGGGGAAAAGATGTTGTCAGTCTATGAATTACGATACTCTGTAAAATCGTCCCAGAAATTAGTAAAAGAAACATAATTTCAGGATAGTGTTCTTTTATCTTGAAGAAATGAGAGTCCAGAAACTTGTTCTAACATTAGCAATGGTTTCTCCTTGTTTTTTCATTTTTATTTTTTTTTCGGGTAATAACCCTTGCTTCAAATTCCAGGAAAGAAATAAAGTTCTTACCTACTTGGCATTATATGCTGAGTTTACACAAACTAAACCAAAGAGTCTATCAGAAATAGCAGCTTCACAATGCAAGAGATTTTCTTCCTTGTCCTCAGGTTATCTCCAGTCAAGATGCTAACTTTATGTTATCCGTAGTTTTGATCCTCCGAATATGAATGATGCCCAACAGAAACAGCCCCAAGCCTAGTTGCGGTAGTCTGCCTGAACATAACCAGAATCCTGTTTATCGAACACATAGGTTCTGACCTTGACTCAACCCAAACGAGTAGAGCATCTTAAATTAGAAAATGCTGCAAATATGATAGATATACATGCAATATAGTCCTCAAAATGGGAACCACGATGCTTATATATTTATATTTGAAAAAGACATAAAAAACTATACATACTTGCATGTATACATATGTGTTTATGTGGTCCTCTGATTTTATAAAACGAACTAAGTTAGGAGCCACATTCATTTCGACCTAAGCTACATGAAGTTTTAAATTATTTTACGTCTACATTCTCATGCAACAAATTGTGCATGTATCATTTGCGGGACCCGGAGAAACATGTATTTCATCTTGTTACGGACAAATTGAACTACGGAGCAATGAATATGTGGTTTCTCCTGAACCCGCCTGGTAGAGCTACCATCAATGTTGAAAATGTCGATGAATTCAAGTGGCTTAATGCATCCTACTGTCCTGTTCTGCGTCAGTTGGAGTCTGCTGCCATGAAAGATTTCTATTTCAAGGCAGCTCATCCAACCACACTTTCTGCGGTTTCTTCTAACCTGAAGTACAGAAACCCAAAGTATCTTTCGATGCTTAACCACTTAAGGTTTTATCTCCCACAAGTTTATCCGAAGTTGAACAAAATTCTTTTCCTTGATGATGACATTGTTGTTCAGAAAGACCTGACTGGGTTGTGGGCAGTAGATCTCCATGGAAAAGTAAATGGAGCAGTCGAAACATGTGGTGAGAGCTTTCATCGATTTGATAAGTACTTAAACTTTTCGAATCCTCATATTTCTCAAAACTTTGATCCAAATGCTTGTGGATGGGCATACGGAATGAACATGTTTGACCTCGAGAAGTGGAAAGAGAAGGATATAACTGGCATATACCACAAATGGCAGTCTATGGTAAGTTCTCGTCTGTTTTTTTGTGTTTTCATATACCTTACGCATTTCTTGATTAGCTGTTTAAAAAACATGTTTATGCCTTTTCTTGCCATTATGTTAGCTTAATTGTCAGAAGAAGAGAACAGGCTCTCCCTGATTCTGAAGCTAGTTCTACCTATATAATTTCCTTCTTCCTGCCGTGATTATTAATAAAGTTGCTGTTCTTTATAATGGTGAATAGTCATGCTGCATTTTGGTCAAATTACAATGCTCATCTCATGTTTTAGAAGTTAAAATGACACCACTTGTTAGTGAATAGCAACTGCAATAGGCTGAATAAAAAACAAGTTCAAGACAAACAAAGAAATATCAAAATAAATCTTCACTACAATTCCATATATTTTAGAGTTGTTTAATTCATTAAATTATTTACAATCATAGAATTAAGACCAAAACCGAATTTTCATTATTATCTTCAGTTTTATCCAACCCATGTTTACAAGAGCTGGTGTTTTGTAACGTGAGAGCGGTGTTTGTGCGGTTTATTTTTTTCATTAAACGTTAAAAGGGCATAGCTATGACGTGACCAAACTCAAGAGTGTCCTATTATAATTCACCATCTATTTTCTCCCAAACAGATGGGAAAGACCACTGTCAATGTTCTGAGTTCCTTTCTCTCTTTCAGAATGAAGACAGGACCCTGTGGAAGCTTGGGACACTACCTCCAGGTCTGATCACTTTTTACGGACTAACACATCCTCTTCAAAAGTCATGGCACGTGCTCGGTTTGGGTTACAACCCGAGTGTTCAACGTTCCGAAATTAAGAACGCTGCAGTTATACATTACAACGGGAACATGAAACCATGGCTGGAGTTGGCAATTGCAAAGTACAGACTCTACTGGACAAAGTACATAAATTACGACCATTCTTACATTCGTGACTGCAAACTAAAGTAAATGATCGAGTGACCAAATTGAAGTTATTTTTGGCTCTGGCAGTGCAAGAAACTGGTAACTGACCACATCCCTTGCATGTACATGCCTCATTCATGTTTGAGTGATTTGATTACCTGTTTGAACTTCTTGATGATTATGGAATTTTATGGTTTGGTAGTTGAAGATTCTGAAGTTGCCTAATGTATTATTGGAACAATATGCATGTTGTGGATCTTAATGGAGGAGATCTGCCATTTTATGTTTGGAGCAAAGATGAAATTTTCTGGATGTTTGTACCTGGATTTGTGCTATATATATTCTTGTTTGGACTGGGTTTATGACAAACTCGTACGTCAATCTAACCACAGTTTCCATGTCCTTTAAAGCTTTTTTATTTTATTTTAGGGATAAAAGCATTAAACCCTATACTATACTCCCGATTGCACTTTTCTCCCTATCCTTTTAATTTTGGCAACTTGCCCCCTAAACTATGGATAAATAAGCACTTTGCCCCCTGAGTCCAAATCCAACGGCAAAATACCCTGACACGTGTTCAAATCCAATGGTAAAAAACGATTCAGGGGGCAAAGTACTTATTTATCCATAGTACAGGGGGCAAGTTGCCAAAAATAAAAGGACAAGGGGCAAAGTGCAACAGGGGGTAAAGTATAGGGGGTTTAATGCTTTTATCCCTTTATTTTAAATAAAAAGCAGAGCTGTAATGTAAGATCTATATGGTCTAAATAAGAAATTCCCGCGTGAAGCAAGGGTGCCTGAGAAGATTGTATTTGCAAGCATAAAGCGGAGCATGAAAATAAAAATAAAAAACTTTTGCTCCTTATAACGCTTGAATATAAACTAGTAACGAAGTGGGAGCTTTGATTTGCCTAAAAAAAAAAAAGGTGGGAGCTTTGAAGCCTGTAATATATTTAACTAATTTATAAAATTGTAAACAGAATTTATTATGACAGTATAATGCAACTTTTATAAAGCAAAGAACACATTCAAGCTCCTCAACCCTTGCATACTAAGATTATTATTTTCCGTGCTTTCATGAAAGTCCCACCGAGCAAGGAAGTATGACTAAGATACTTTCTCCTTGTGAGAAGCATTAGGACCTCAGTCTAGTACCTACAGAAGTACAACCTACCTCTATTTAGCTCTATTGAATTTCTTATACCTATACCATATACACTCACTCTTGTTATCCATTTAAACATCCCCAGATCTAGTCAATAGTGGTAGAGAGTCATCTTCCCCCAAGCGTCTAAAGTCACTTCAACCCTTTTAGCCATTTGCTTCCTTACTTCGATATGAGGGGAAAAGTATCTGGAGAAGTCCCATATAATAGAAAGCTAGTCATGTTCCACTTTTCTCTCAATGTCAATGCTGGGAGATCGGGTACGAGTAAAGGGACTCTTGTAAGAGGTCCGAACGACATATAGGAGACCTGAAAGAGCTAATGAGTTAGAAACTATAAGTTAACGCGCTAACCATTCTTGGCCCAATGAAGGAATGGAATATGAAACAAGATTCTAATGTTATTCATTATAAAGCAGTGTAAGGAGCCATTGAAACAATCTAAATTTTCTTGATACAATCCCATATTAACAAAATTATATAAGAACAAGTCCAATTTCGAATCGGGACGAACTCCTAGAATTTAGACAAAAGAAAGAGAAATTCTTTTCAAAATATTTTATAAGGTGAACTTCTACACATTTTCCCTATATAGGCGCACTAAATAATCATAATAAACATTTAGAAGCCACAAATATATTTATTGTCGCAATAATTTAAAATTCAACAAGTTATTAAAATACTAGTATGATGTTAATAATATGGCTTAAAAATAAAGTCTTCCATCCAAACAAGCTTCCTCACAATTCTGGTGGGCCAAGAAGTGAGTTGGCCCGTATCATTGCCTTCCCCAAAGAGTTGGGTCTTGTCCAAAGAAGGAGACCTCAAAGGAAGAGAAGAGATAACGAATAGACTAGATAAGAAAAGAAACATACAGGTGATGGGTGGTACACCTTCTTCTTTCACTTGCAAAAATACGCCATAAGGCTGACTTTCAGGGAGACAATCTTCACTAAACTTGAGTCATAAGGTTGTTTTTTCTCCTTGTATAGCAAAAGGGCTTAGCCATTTGGGAAGCACTTGGTTAATATGGAAGCCCAAGCAAAAATTGATATGAAGTAGATCCAACTCATTCAGTCAAATCTTCGTGTAGCGCAGGTGATTCTCGTCGTCCAAGTTATGGTGAGAAATGATCAACGCTTCATAATCTTTCCAGCTCGCTTCTCCAATCCCATGACCTGGCCATTTGATTAGGGAAAGCTGAATCTGAACGTCATTTGCCAAATCCACCTTGCATCCGAAATCCTCTTTGGCAACAACCCTAAATCTCCACCCCAATCTGCCTAAGCTAATCCCCAATACGAAGACGGCGATTCATCATGGCATTTACGAAGCAAAGACATGTGAAATACGGTGTGGATCATGGCATTTACGAAGCAAAGACACGTGAAATATGTTGTGGATTCTGGAATCCTAAGGCACTTGAAGTTCTTAAGCCCTTGCACCAATTTTGTGGCTATTCAGAGTGTCACGATGATATCGACAAATTCCATTAATATTTTAGCGACAAGTAGTTTTAGAGGAGGTCATTGTAACTTTTCAAACACTAGGATGGGTTTTCGTAATTATATCTGATGCGGGATATCTTAGTCAGCTACTTAAACCCTCCATGTCAGATTGAGAATCGTTCAACTAGCTCTCAGACTTCAAGAATCTTGGCTTAACCACCTACACCCAAACAAGAACATAAGCTTACCAGATGATCTTCGACTAAGGCTGTTCTAATGCGTAAGTCGGAAAGAGTGGATCTTGAAAGTTCTAAGTGAGAAAGTTTAGGCTTAGAGAAAGAAAGTCAAAAGTGAAAATGAGGTGTATTTTAGCTTTCTAAGATATGGTATTTATAGATACTTTATGGACTAACTAATGGGTTTGACTCAACACACCTAGGTTTATACTAAAGCTAAATGCAGTAGTCGGTTGCCATGCACCAAATAGGTCTACACATGAGAAAGTGAGGCGGCAGAAGAGGTCAATGCCTGAGAAGATAAGTGGTCCACACTTGAGAAGGAAAGGCGGTAAAAAACCATGTGCCACTTGCTCTCGCTCTCGCTTGGCTCTCACTCTCACTCTCACTCTCACTCTTGCTCTTTTTTTTTTTTCTTTTTTTTTTTTGTGTTAAGCGTAAAAGATGCAAAATAAATATTTTTCTTTTGGGTGGTCTCTTATTTGTTTCTGTTCAATTTTTCTTCGTCAAAAAACAGAAATTTAATATCAATTTAAACATTTTTTAAATACTTTTAATAATATGGTAATTTCTAAAATTATTTGGAGTATATTCTTATTTTTCCAAAAATTAAATATTCTTGATAATACTAAACTTCAAGGGTGTAAGCATAATAAGCACAATAAATATCATAAATGATATCCAAACATGCCTTAATTTTAGAGGGAGGTGTCTGTAAGGTTCAAACTTTAGGAGAGGTCATTGTAATTTCTCAAACCACAGGGGAGGAGGTATCTGTAATTACACCAAACCTCAGGGGGTGTAGCTGTAATTATCCCTAATTTTTAAGAATAAACAATCACTACAAGAAAATGTTCAAATAGAAAGGGTATATAGAAAGGGAATTGGATTCACCTTCTAAATAAGTGGAAAATTTAATCAAAATCAAAAAATAATATGATAGAAAGGGAAAAATTCCTTTCCGTGCTAAAAAATGGCCAAATCCGTTTCTATGTTATACAAAATTATTAAAAAGAAAAGAAAAGAACTGAGAAACGGAAGTCGCCGTTTCTTTCACCAGATATGGCCGATTCCGTTTCTCTCGGTTGAGAAAGAGACTGAGCCCTTTCTCCACGTTAAAATTCCCTTTTCTCTACTCAATTACTCCCCCCCCCCCCCCCCCTCTTCCTCCACTCCCGCGACAATTCTTTCCTTTCTTCTTCACTCCCGCGAATTCTCCTTTCTTCTTCATGCAATTTTTAATTTTTTCACAAATTTCAGTCTTTTGCTTCAAGAAATCGACAATAGAGTCAAAATTGAGGCTAATTTGTCCCCCGATTTCACTCCCATGAGTTCACTGCCGCGATTTGAGAGGGAGTACTGCTGTTAATTAAAAAGGGACAACTCGCAAGAGATTAGGGGATAATCAGTGCACTTGTGTTCTCATCAAACACGTTAAAGCGCCACTTCATTTGGTAATAATCTCTTCTCTTCGGTTTGATTATCGTTTTTTTTTTTAATTTGTACGGTCAGAATATGTTTTGTTGAATCGAATTTGTGATTTGAAGTGTTACATTTGTTGTTTATTCGGTTTGTTTGTTGGTTTGGATGTTGTTTGAGCATAATTTGTTCATTTTTGTACATAGTTTTGTATGTTAAAACCGTAAACTTCAACTGTTGCTATACTGTTAATTTGTAAAATTCAACTGTATGCTTTGTAAACTGTTAATTTGGTGTAGTTATATGTAACCCTAAATTGCAAAGCATACATATAGCTACAGTTGAATTTTGGCTCTGTTTTTTGATCTAGAAACAGTTTTGTGTACAAAGCTAGATTGGTGTAGTGATCTTGGCTCTGTTTTCTTGTTCATTGATCGAAAATTTGCGGTGTCTGTTTTGATGATCTCTGGTGCAAATATGTGGATGATTCAGATCTGGGGTTTAGGTTTTGATAAGGTGTGTGAGTTCTTGTGCATGGATAGTGATGATAATGGGGTTTTGTTTTGGAGACTCTATTGTTTTTTCAATAATCCTAATCTCTCCATTTGGTTTGAGGTATGAAGTTGATTTTTGAGATGAAAAACATAGGAAAACAGAGGAGGATTTGATGGAGAGTTGGTGTTGTTATTGTTTGAGATGAGAAGTGGTAGTGTTTGTATATATAGGTTATTGAATTTAATAAGTTTTTGGCATGAGAACCAAGTTGCAATAAAAGTAGCTTGTAGTTTAGTTTCATAAGTTATATCTAAACGAATTCTTTGTCATTACATGCATTTCTTATCTTTTGGTTTTTACTTGATTTGAGAATATTAATTTAACTAATACTAGTATAATTTTATTTTAGGTGGATAACAGAAATCCTATGACCGACAGAGGTGGACGTGCAATGAACATTACATATAGCAGAGGCAGAGGTAGATGGAGGAATCAGACAATGTCTCGGGCACCCATGAGAACAGATTCCCTGACAGTGGCTGGAGTTCAGGGTACTTTTGGAGGGGTGATGCAGCCAGGGCCGTTTGAATCAGGATATCCCGGTGGTATCCCGATGTATGGAGGTGGCACATCTACTCATTTTACGCAGCCTGCTCCATTACCATCCCCTCGTTTTTTAGGAACACGGGTCCCCGTGCATCATTCATTTGGCGTGGGGCACATCTCAAGGTCTTCATCACAGGGATCACATTCAGCCTCAATGCCAGCAAATGCCTTGCATCAACAAGCAGAAAACGAGGGGAGAGAAGGTGATCTCGAGGTTGATAGGTTGCTTGAGTACGAAGATGGATCATGAGGCCGTACCAAAGGCCTTCAGCCTGCCGCCAATCCAATAGAGAGGCCTTAGATTTCATTCCATTAGAGTGGGGGGTTTAGAAATTCAGGGACGGTTAATGGCACATTTGGCGCAAACCTGAAGAACATGTGCAAAAATGTTTACTTGACATATGGCCAGTGGTTGGATCGGGACACAGAAGCGTGTTGGCAAAGATTTAAGGTAGTTAAAAATTTGTTATTTTTATTAGTTTTAAGATTGGTTAATTATTTTTAGCATGTATGGATATTAATTAAGCTTTTATGGTTGATATTGCAGAATACTTTTCAATGGGAACCAGAGTTGGAGATGCGTGTACGTGCGCAATACAATAAGGTTGCAGGGGAGCGATTCAGTGGGTCGGTGAATTATGCCAAGAGGTGGTGGCAGAAATGTTGTAAGAACCCAGATCATGCTAGGAAACACAAGGTCTGGATACCCGAAGAATTACTGAGGGGCTATATCAATTATTGGAAGTCCCCTGAAGCTGAACAGAAGTCAATTCAAACTTCAGAGAACCGCGACAAAGGAGAGAAGGTTCACTACTTAAGAGTCTCAATTGGTATTGATGGCCATAGGGAGAAACTGGTATGTTTCTCATGATTACCATGTCGATTTTGGAGTTTACCACTTTGAGGTGTAGTTTAATATTATAAATGCTTTCCTTTTAAGTGAAATTGTGAAATAATTGCACTTTAATCCTTGTTTTGTGAAATGATTGTGGTTTAATACTTAATTTGTGCAATTAATTGTATTTTAGTGAATGGATTGTCTTGATTTTGATTTCATGGATTTCATTTAAGTGTTGATTTTGTGAATGGATTGTGATGGTTTTGATTAGATGGATTTCATTGAGTGTTGATGGTACATTGATTTTGTGAATGCATTGGATTGTGTTGCTTTTCTGAATGTTCATCACATGCAGGGATTTCATTGAATTTGAGGCAGTGAATTCACTGCCTCAAATTCAATACTGAGGCAGTGAATTCACTGCCACAAATTGGATGTTTTACAATTGAAAACATTGAGTTTGAGGCAGTGAGATTCACTGCATCAAACTCAATGTTTTCAAGTTGAAAACATGCAATTTGAGGCAGTGAGAACTCACTGCCTCAAACTTTATGTTTTCAAGTTGAAAACATACAATTTGAGGCAGTGAATTCACTGCGTCAAATTGCATGTTTTCAACTTGAAAACATTGAGTTTGATGCAGTGAATCTCGCTGCCTCAAATTCAATGTTTTCAAATGGAAAACATCCAGCTTGAGGCAGTGAATTCACTGCCTCAATATTGAATTTGAGGCAGTTAATTCACTGCCTCAATATTGAATAGAACTATTAGGAATCCAGGTTTGCAAACAGCCTAAGTACAATCATGTCGAATAGAGCAGTACAAAACGCGACTACGAAGGCCAGATTAAACACCTACAATCATTTCTGAAAAGGTGGGCATGCCTATCCCTGCACGGTTTCAGACGTCAAGTGCGAAGACCTGTTATGTGTCGACGGAACCTCATGTTGACTCCACCCACCTGACGAGAAATCATGGTACCGGGCAGGAGAATGACGACGTGTACAGGCCAAGACCACCAGAAAATGACGTTCGACCACCGCAAGAGCCCTATGGTTCCCAGCTTCATCGTAATAGCCGACCAGGAGGTATTGACGAGCATGTAGATTTTGGAGCTTACGCATTTTAGAGCTAGTGATATATATATATATATATATATATATATATATATATATATATATATATATATATATATATATATATATATATATATTCATTTGCCAAATGCATTTAGTACTACTCAAACCGATATAGGTTGATTTTGTTATTTTATTACTAATCTAGTCGTGAATGTCAATTCATTTTGAAACGTTAATTGTGAGTTGGTTCATTTTGTGAATGTGGGAACCGGTGTTGATTTTGTGAATATGGGAACCGGTGTTGATTTTGCAAATAGATTGTGTTGAACAGTGATTTCATGGATTGTGTTCAATGTGCTGATTTTGTGAATGAATGTTGGTGATTTTGTGGACATTTGTGAATGGATAGTGTTGATTTTGTGAATAGATTGTGTTGAATTTGATAGAATAGATTGTGTTGATTTGATGGACATTTGTGAATGCATTGAAAGTGTTGATTGTGTGAATGTGCAGGTCATGGATAGAGTTTGAGGGAAACTCTATGTTTTCAAATTGAAAACATAAGCAATTGAGGCAGTGAATTCACTGCCTCAAAATGCAGGTTTTCAATTTGAAAACATAGAGTTTGAGGAAGTTAAAATTCATTGCTTCAAATCATATATACTAAACCCAATTAAGATATCATCAAATATAATTAACTTGATTTTCACAAATGTAATTTTCAATCTTGAAACACGTTTTCACAAATATATTAAATAAACTAACAAGAAAATTACATATAATCGGGGTCATCTTCATCGTCGTAGTCTAAAACATCGTCTGCATCATCATATTCTCCACGGTCGTATTCTTCTTCAACTTGAGCATTATTATTATCTTCGACACACACAAATTCATCATCGGCCAATAATATGCCGTTATCGTTCATATTGAATTCATCAACTGCTCTGTTCAAAGAAGTTCCTATGTCTTGGTAGACATTTGTTGTTGCCAAAACAGAAACATAGGTTGTGTCAACTACATATCTAGCTCTCGTTGTACAAGCTGCCCACCATCCTCTTCTTCTTGCACCTTGTTGAGATGGATAAGTCATATAATACACCTGTTTTGCCTGACTTGCAAGAACAAACGGTTCAGATGTACCTGTCGAAAGGCGCTTTCCAGGATTTATGTCCACCAAACCATAAGTTGGATGCGTTCTCATTCCATGATATATGTCGAACCAATCACATTTGAAAAGAGTGACATTTTGTAAATGTCCACTTCCCCAATAATCCAGTTCTACCACCTCCTGGAGCATTCCGAAAAAAATTCTTTCTGATGGATCACTAGTACTCGCCTTAACATAAACTCCACTATTCATTGTTTTTCTGCCTGTGCCATATGTCAGTGTATGAAATCTGAATCCATTCACGGTATACCCTTTGTAACTTCGAGCTTTGAAATTGGGACCGTATGCTAATCCACGAATTTGAGGATCCACATCATATCGCCCGGAGTACACAACCTCTTTGAACCGCTCAACAAAATGATTGTTGCGCATTGAGTCAATCTCGCTCTCCCGAACCCCCCTGCACACCTCTTCGTCAAACAACCTATCAAAGTAAGAAATCCACGTGTCAAGTTAATCTATGCGTATGTCGTATGAATGATTACTACAAGTCAACTTTATACGTAAAAAATGGTACCTTAGCCAACATTCCACTTCCGGGCAGTTCAGAAGAATATAAAGCTCAGCCGCTTGATGCTCCGCCTGTGTCAAATTCTTGTTACTACCACGTCCCAAGGTCTTCCCTCTTTTTTGAAAGATAGATATTGTAGATTCATTATTATTTTGATCCATCTCAACCTCGTTTCTGTTCAAACGATTCGCCCTAGTTTCAACACCATATTCAAAATTATGTGATGAAAAGTTAGCAATTTCACCCATGACATACGCCTCGCAAATTGACCCTTCTACACGAGCCTTCTTTCCCGCATCCCTCTTCAATTCAAACATGCGCCTAACATTAAAATAAAATAAAATTTAGTGCTATAAACAAAAAATGTTTTCGTGAAATAAATATAGAAAATTACTAGTTACCTTTCAAATGGGTACATCCACCTATATTAAACAGGACCACCAACTTTTGCTTTCCAAGGAAGGTGCATTGCCAAATGCTCCATCGAATCGAAAAATGATGGAGGAAATATCTTTTCTTGTTTGCACATGGTCACCACAATTGAACTCTCAGGCACCTCCATGTCCGATTTCCGTAGTTCAGTAGCACACAAAGCTCTAAAAAAATTACTAACCTCGACTAGTGGACCCCAAACACTATTTGGCAAGAAGTCGCGAAATGCAATTGGCATCAATCTTTGCATAAAAACGTGGCAGTCGTGACTTTTCATCCCAGTCAGACGAAGATGTTGCATTTGAACACACCTTGAAATGTTAGATGCATATCCATCTGGAAATCGAAGACCACGTAACCATTCCAATACTTTGATCTTTTGATCTTTACTCAGACAATACACTGTTTTACGCTTGTACAATTTACCATCTCTCCCTGTTTGCAAAAACAAACTTCTTCGATTTGTTAACAACTGTAAATCTCGTCTAGCATTCATGTTGTCTTTCGTTTTATCTGGATCGTCCATCACTGTATTCTTGGTACTGTCAAAAAAGTTTTTTTCACAATGCATCACGTACAAGTTATGACGGATTAAGTTCTTTTTCCAATAAGTAAGTTCCCAAAAGATACTTTTGTGACACCAATTGTGTTCTTTACCAAATCCATCAATATGATCTCGACCGGTACCAAAATCAACATCTTGAAGAAGCTCTATTTGTCTTTTTATTTCACAACCTGATCTTCTCGAGATAGGTGCATCTCTCTCTATTCGACCTTCCAAAAAATCATTACCATTCATTCTCCATGGATGGTCAATAGGCAGAAACCGATGATGACAATCGAAGAAGGAGATTTTTCGTCCGTGCTTCAGTTGAAATGATTTAGTGTCCTCCATACAATAGGGACAAGATAGTCGACCACATGTGCTCCAGTGGGAAAACATGTCATAGCCTGGATAATCACTGATCGTCCACATTACTACAACCCGCATTTAAAAATTCTCTTTTTGATGACTGTCGTATGTCTGGACACCTGACTCCCATAACATTTTTAGTTCATCAATTAACGGTCGCAGAACACGTCAATATTTTTGTCCGGGCTCTTTGGACCAGAAATCAGTAGAGTAAGAAAGAAGTACTCGTGTTGCATGCACAAATCAGGAGGAAGGTTATACGGTGTCACGAAGACCGGCCAATGGTAAGTAGTGTTACGTGACATGTAAATCTCTGTAGACGAGGTGTCAATGGTAAGTACCACAACTTCTTTCGTGCAATGAACTTCTTTTTCATCTCGCATGACTCATACCTCGATTCTCCGCATTCTGGACATGCTGTCCAACTATCACTCTCAAACTTCGTAGAACAGAAAACAATTGTTAATACAAACATCAAAGGTTTTGTAACCGAGACCTAACTTCCTCATAAATCTCTTCACACTGTACATTGAATCATGCAGTTTGTGACGATCAACAGGACTCAACAGTGTATGTGCGTGCTGTATAATCTTTCTGCAACCAAAATTTGTAATCTTACAAAGTATCTTGTTCGAGAGTAGTTGCGATACCCACTGCAGTACTGTTGTGGTTACCCCTATGTGTATAGGCACCTCTGCTTCCTATAACATTTCAAAAATAATCTTTTGCCTCACGGTTGGTTTCTTCTTCGTGTTCATCCTGATTGTAATTCGTGTGTTGGAACTGACCACCGAATACATCTTCAACCATCTCTCAATATCGACCTCCTACGTTGTCATGATGAGAAGATGACTCCCCAAAGTAAGTCATAGGTGGTTCATAACTCATATCATCCTCGCCATGTGCAGACCACACTTAGTACTGAGGAACCAAACCCAACTTATAAAGATGTGTCTGGATCTGTTCCCATATCCCATTTTTACTATTACAACACCTTATGCACGGGCATTTAACTTGTCCACGTGTTAACATCTGAGTTTGTGAAAATGCAAATTCTAAAAATCTGTAGACACTTTCTTGGAAATGACTAGTCAAATTTCGGTTGTGATCCATTCTATCATACATCCAACTCCGATCTTGGTTGATATGCATTGTAAGAATAATTTGGTTTACCAAATTAACTTAAATCAAATTAACAAATAATAATTTGATTAAACTGGAATATATCTATATTAAAGCTAATAAAAATCTCAAAGCTTAACTAATTTAAATGAACAATAATCTCAACATTTATGTCACATATCAATCAATTAATAAACTTCAAATTACATGATATATAGTACTAATTCTAGTTATTAATTAATTGTACTCATTTAAACAAACATCAAAATAAACAACAAAGAAATAAAATATATTTGAAGGAAAAATACCTCTAGATGTCGGAGTTGTTGAAGGTCAACGTGAATCTGTAAATTCAGAGCTTTTCTTAAAAAATAAAAATTTGAAGAGAATTTTTAAGGGGAAAAACGTAGTATTTTATGAATGAAGAAGAATAGAAAAAATGTTGGAGAAGATAGGGAATGTGTGATGCAGAGGGACAAGGAAAAATAGCTGTAAAGTAGAAGAAAGAGAATATTCTTTCTAAATCCCTTTCTATGACAGATTTCTATGACACAGAGGGAAAATTCCCTTTCTTCCGCCTTAAGGGTAGAAAGAGACTTGGCTCTTTCTACACATTTTATTATATTCTATATATACCCCCACATCACAATTTACTCTTCCTCATCACCCTTAACATTTCTCCGTCCATTTCTTTTTCATTTACCCATCATGCAAAATCCTTCAAATCAAATCATTGTGAAGATGATCAAGTGGAGGCCATGGCAGCCCCCAATTTCATAAAAAAAAAAAAAAATTCGAGGCCAAGATCATTCATCGACTCACCGGCCTTCTCCATCTTTATTTTTTTTTATCCTTAGTTTTTTAATAGTTTTTGATATTTTTATGTAATTAATAATATTGTGTATTGTAGTTTCATTCATATATATAATATATAACATTGTTTCATTCCATGGTTAATAATGTATATTAATAGTATTTTGCTATTTCTTGTAGAATAGTAGTTTTGACTTTTAATTAATTAGATACTATAGTTAATTATAACATTTATAATATGTAAAATTGTGTAGATATATAATTTAAATGTGTTACAATTAATATATAAATACAGATATATATAATGTACTACAATTAGTTACAAGTTAAAAAGCTTAAATTTATATTTTTAAAATCTAATTACAATATATAGAAAAGTGGCAGTAAAATGTCTTTTTTTTTTTAATTCACGAAAATGAAAGAAACTGATGTTTCTGTTTCTGCGTGTATTTTTATTATTTCCGTAGTAAATAAATGGTATTATTTGTATCTATAATATTCATTCACTAATTTTATTTTTTTTTTGAAAAATATGGTAGAAATGGATTATTTTGTTTCCCAGCTTTTCGAAATGTGAGAAAGGGAATGCTCCCTTTCTCAAATTTTCAGATCCCGCCGTTTTTTTCGCCAAATTTTTAAATGTTTTCAGAAAACTTCGAGAGAAACGGATTTGTCTCTTTCCCAAGTTTTCACAATTCATATTCCCGCCACTATCGCCAATTTGTTTAGCCTAAAAATAGAAATAGCATAGAAAGGGACGAGGTTGTTTCTGTGTCAGAGAAAATACCATTTTCCTTTCTATAGCAGAAAGTGATTTTTCTCTTTCTAGCTTAGAAAGCGAATTTTTTCCCCTTTCTGATTTTTCTTAGCAACCATACCTACTGAAATGGTTTATGGAAACATCATAATCCTTTTCTATTGCTCTTTAGAAAGCGATTTCTACCCTACGAAAAGGGATTTGAGGCTTTTTATTTGGACATTTTCTTGTAGTGAATTTCACACCCACGCAAGGTTTAGCCTAATTAAAATGGCATTCTCTAAATGATCACTCCTCTAAATTTGAAAACTAAAAATAATAAAGAAGCCCTTTTTGAACCTTTGCAATTTGAAATTATGTAAATAACTCGTTAAAGTTTCAAGACATCAAATACATCCATATTTTTATACCGGGATAAAATCATCAACCCCTGTACTATACTCCTATTACACTTTGTCCATTTACTTTCTTTTTTGCAACTTGCCCCAGTATTATAGATAAATAAACATTTATTTACCCCCTGATTTATTGACCGGTTAAAAAACATTTGGCCTTCTCAAATTTCGGCGAAATTTGAAACGTGAACATGAGGTTCATTTAACCTCCAATTCAATAAATTACCCTTTTTTTTACTTCGATTTCTTAATATACAGAGTACAGTGGACAGGTTAAAAAGAAAAGAAAATACAACAAGAGCTATCGTATAGGGGTTTATATTTTTATCAATTTTATATAATCTTTTAGTTCCAAAATGCACTTCCATAGGTCTCTGTAATTTAACCAAACATGACGAATTGTAGTTGTAATTATCCTAAATTTAACTCAAACTATGCGTAAAGTCATACGTACGTACTCTGAATAATGTCCAAAGAAACAAAATCCATTTTCGTAAAATATCTTACGCAATAAACAACACATTCAATTTGGCGGATCACTACACTCATCACTCTCTCTCTCTCTCTCTCTCTCATGACGCCATTTTAATCAGTGTTCAGTTGTCGGTCGGTCGTTAGTTATCCATTACTACTACCACCCCCAATCACTTCTCCTTTCCTTTTATTTCCTCTGTTTTTTCTTTTCTTGATTATTATAATCCCATAAAACTCCCACAATTTTCTTTTTAGCTTCAAAATTGTTATTAAGCTGCTGATTTTGCTTTTGATTGTTGAGGGAGATCAGGATCCACAGGCAGGTTTCTTCAGGTAATATAATTCAAGTACACATGTCAATATATAAAATTATTAGTCTCTTTTGTTCTGATTATTTTTGCATGGATGATCATCAGTTGAAAAAGAGAAGCAACAAAGAGGAAGATCAGAATACGATTAAGGGTTTTTCTTATTATGTTTTTGTTGTTTGATATGATTTATCCTTGTAAATTTTGACAGTTAATGGGTTCAAGTATCCTGTTTTGACTTGAAGAACTCTGGTTGTGTATTTGTGGACATGTGGATTTGATTTGGTTGGTTATTTGAGATTTGAAGTCATTCATTTTGAACACAAACTTTAGGATCACTACTACTACTTATTGATAATGAAGTTTCACAATGCCTATCAGGAATATTGTAATGAAATATTCAGCCGGGAGATAATTATTATCATTGCAAGATGCCAAAATTTGCAAACGTTATTTAACTTCCTTTATATTAGATTGGTGTATTTATCATAAGGTGCACGTTTTTTTATAGATTTCTCATTTGACACGTGAAAAAGGACTTGAAATGGCTTCTCTACAAGGCCCTGTCATTTGCCCCGTGGTTCGTTCGAAACAAACTGGAGTGCATTGCGTGCCTGCTAACTCTCCCCTGCTGAAATCGAAATTTACTAGAACTGGACTCTGGCGGCTCAAAAATGGCGCGAATAACCCGGGTTACCGACAGAGTTTGAGAAAATGTAAAATGATTAGGTGTAGTTTCAGTTCGTCATCAAATGGTAACGGTAGCAAGGCAGGAAATTCCAATGAGAATGATGCTGATTACGTTAATTCAAGTGTGGTTGAAGCTGGTACGTTGATACTCTCCCATCTCCTTTTTTCATTACTAGTATCGGGAACACTGACTGTATAATTTTGAGAGATTCATCATTTTTGAGTTATTTTCCTATTCTATTTATCATTGCGGAAAACATAAGAGTTAGGATAAAGATTATTGCGTCACAAAATTTGAGGTATGACCTGCCTAATTGTATAACTTAATTGCCGAAACATGAGAGACTATTTTATTAAAAATGCGAAGATCTCAAGATCTCTCTTGTTGTATGTACTTGTTTGTTTGGCTTTCTTTGTTACTATAAGGAAATATCTAAAATCTCTGTATAAATGTGCAAACTTACAACAATTCATTTCCACTGTTCAAATTCTTTTATAGTTGAGGTGAGAAGTGGACCAGACGGTTTCATGATCAAGATGAGAGATGGTAGAAATTTGAGATGTGTCCATAATAGTCCTCAAGGAGGTCGTCTTCCTGATTGTGCTCCACATCCTGCAATTGTGTTGAAAATGGAAGATGGAACCGGGCTTCTTCTCCCTATAATTGTTTGTATGTCCAATATTATCGCTATTCTCATGAATGCAGAGTTTTTTGGTTTCTTTCTTTCTCCCACTTGTCTATTCTTAAATTATCTTTTCTTGTTTCAGTGGAGCTGCCGAGTGTGCTGCTTATGGCAGCTGTACGCAATGTCCAAATTGTAAGTTTGCTTCAATAGTCTGAGCAACCAAACTTGTTGAAGATGTATTCATAATGATATTCTACTTTCATAAAAGTTAACTATATGAAAATGCTTTTCAGGCGAGGCCTACCATGTATCAAGTGGTGAAGGATATGATTGAGAAGATGGGATATACAGTAGGTTCACCATATACACTTATATATCCTCTTGTTTGTACCATTACTGAGTTATACTAATTGATATTATTGGATCTTTGTTCATCTTTTGCAGGTGAAACTAGTGCGTGTCACCAAGAGGGTAAATGAAGCGTACTTCGCTGAGTTACACCTTACAAAGGTAATCTACGCCGTAGTCTCAAAAG
The DNA here is from genome assembly GCA_946800315.1 of Misopates orontium. Taxonomy (NCBI): domain Eukaryota; kingdom Viridiplantae; phylum Streptophyta; class Magnoliopsida; order Lamiales; family Plantaginaceae; genus Misopates; species Misopates orontium. Next base: position 26,206,624 of record OX326947.1, read on the forward strand.
TATACTACTGTTTCCTGAAGAATAAAATGTCAATTACATGTTCTTTCGATAGATTGTTGTCTTTTACTGATATTCCCTTCTTTTTTTAATTGAAGTTGGATAATGAAGCAGAGAATGTCATCTTTGATCTGCGACCCTCTGACGCCATTAACATTGCAGTGAGATGCAAGGTAACAAGCCGCCAATTACATTTGGTTTCTCTTCTTCACATACGTTCATATAGAGTTGTTCCAGAAGAAACATTACTGTGGAAATATGAGTTTACATATTGAATTTCTGGGATTAATACAATTTTAGTGGTGTTAAGGGTTTCAATGCATCACTTTTGACTACTACCGCAACTCCAAAGTTATAGATGGAGTATTGAGAATTTTTTAGCTGATGAATTATCTGTTGTAATAATTGTGTTTCAATAAGCTAATCATGTGTTTTCTGTTAAAATCAAGAGTATGTAATTTAATTCTGTGATAACATCCATATTCAACATATTCAATGGGGATCTGTTAGTTGCACAGAAACATTTTTGCTTTCTTTTGGGAAATTCGTTTTGTTAAGTGTGCTCTCGGTGTTATTTAGTTTGGTAGTACTACCGGGGATAGATGGACTAGCCATGTGTAATGTGCCATTTTATGCGGTTTCATAATATATTGCTATGTTATATGGCCGACAGGTGCCGATACAAGTGAACAAGTTCTTGGCATATAGTGACGGGATGAGGATTGTCGAGTCCGCAAAGGTGTCTGCACAAAGCACTTCATCAAATAGTCAAATGTTCACTGAGCTGGATAGGTAAGATTGATATCCTGAAGCACCTTTCATTTTATACATCCCGTCTTTGACATGGGGGCTGCATTATTCAATTTCTTTTATAAGAATGAACGTGTTATAATACAGGATGTGAGTGAAATAAAAAGGTGCATATTTGTTTTTCATGTTCAATGCAAATAAGAGGATGGCACAAAACTATTCGAACATCTTCTCCCGGGGGGGGGGGGGAGGGGGGGTGTTCTGAGTTCTGGCACAAAATTCTTTCCCTATCTGTCTGGAAATAGGAATTAAACTATTTTTTTCCCAATATTCTCAATGAATCTAAATAGAAATTGTAGTTTCTGAGCTAGCCAAGTGAATGTTCTGATGCCCTTTAGTTGTTGATGCAGACCTACAGGGCAATCTTGCACTGAGACGAAGGAGTTCAATCTAGTGCGCAATATGCTAGTTGCCGCAATTGAGGAGCGCTATAGGGATGCAGGTATTTTTGACGAAATATGAGAATGGTGCGTATACTTTTGGCTGGGAAGTGGGTGAGCCGGGGGGGGGGGGGGGGGGGGGGGGGTTGCGTATCTTAAATAGCAGCATACTTGTTATCAGATGTGGTAGAATTTACTGGAATGTGGTAACAATATTTAGATGAGACAGTGGATGTCATAAACACATATTTATCAACTTAAACTCGCAGCCTCTACCACCACTGTTGCGCTCTGTTATTTGAGGTTTGGCAAAGACATGAAAAAACAGAGTTCTCCTAGATTGTCAAAATTGCGAAAAGTAATTGCTTAATGTAAATGGGTTAGAGAATTACATGAAATGCTAGCATACCTTGTCCGTGTACTCATTCTCTAACCCAGAATTCTTGAACCGTTACCAGCATGGGTAATGCTAATTGCTAAAACATGTATGACCCATTTCTTCTGATGCTCGGTTTTTAAAATGTCCTCAAATTTGAAGTAACAGGACAAAAGGGTCCTTTTTTTTTTTGAAATACAATTTAGCTTGCCATAGTATCCAGATATTTTTTCATTATTGCATCGAACCAAGCACAATATCCAGTTCCTCATTCATGCAATTTTGTTTGGGAACTTTCACGATAATTTGGACTGTCTGGTGCAGCTCTGTGGAGGGACAAGTTGACTCAACTACGGTCTAAGAAGAACTGGAGATAGCACATTGAACTTGTGCTCTCCCTCCGTACGGAGTTCCACGGTACCATTGTCTATAGTTTCAACAGTTTCTCTTCCCTAATGTCCACTTGAACCAGTTATTGATGTATCTTCTATTTGGTTTTTGATTTCAGGTTTGTGCATAGGAATCATCTGGTCGGCTTTTTCAGATATTAATTATACTACCCCTTAGATGTATGTAGAGTTCTCGTGTATATATGTGTTTTAGAGATAGACTGCAACATGTAATGCTATACTGTATGTGATAACTTTTGAAGCTGCAATCATAGTTATGTTCCTCATCTTGGAGAATATGATCATGTATTACTTTGTTCCACCAAATATGGTGGGAACAGGTTTCTCTTATTTTCCAAATCAGATAGAAAGCTTAAAGCTTAACTACTATTTATATCTCTAACAATAAGCACCGTAACTCAATCGTTGTCTGCCTGCCACTTTCCGCGCATCTCCATTACACTGTTACCGTATCAACACTAACAAGAAGCAACCACGGATAAAGAAGCCAGTCATGAGAGAATGAGAACATAAGTAAACAAAATATTACTGCAGATAATGTTGATGTACTATCCTAGAAATGGGAACTAAAACTTTCAGCTTCTGAAATAATTCTTTCATTGCTGTAAAGCTCTTTTTCCCTTGTTTTCAAGTAATTTAACAAGGCTCATTAGGGAGATATCTGCATTCTCACTCTTCATGAGTTCTCCTGCAACTTCAGCTGGCGTTGCCTGAACTTTTGTTAATAGCTCCTCAATCACTGGAAAGAGTGTGTGCTCCTCAATTCTCAGATAATTTGATGCAAGGATGGTGAAGCCGCTGAAGGTACAATACGACATCTCTAACTGCACATCCATTCTACCTGGTCGCAACAAGGCTGGGTCCAACCGGTCCTTGTGGTTGGTCGTGAATACTATAATCCTTTCATCACCGCAGCTCGACCACAAGCCATCAACGAAGTTAAGCAGTCCAGATAAAGTAATCTAACATGAGGGAGCTTTAGTTAGCAAGGACATACATGAAAAAGTACTTAAGGGGTGTCGTATTTAGGGGGGGGGGAGGGAGGAGATTATCTAAAGACCTTGTGACTAAATTTTACTTCACCATCCTACAAGTTGTTATATTACATACATGATACAGCAACAAGTTAATATATGAATACTCGCAATCACGAGATTGACAAGACCTAGATAAGCTTTTTGCGTGTGGGGTTGGGGGCTGAGGAGGGCGGCGGTTACTTCTGCCTGGACATGTGTCCTTCTCCCTCCTCCCTATCCCCGTCGGCTTCTAGCGCCTTTCAGAAACAAGATGTGACATTATGTTGGTTCTTGATTTACTTTTCTTGGATGTACAAAAAGATACATTAGGAGGCGGGATTTGGAGGGTGAGTAAAGGGTGTGGTCGCCTCTAAATGCAACCCCTCCTCCTCCTCCTCCTCCTCCTCCTACCTGTTAATGTGTAGAGCTAACCTTGTCATCCTCAGGTGCAACATTGTTCGTCTCTCTATTCTGCAATCCCACATTACAATCAATGTCCTCTATCACAAGAATAGACCGATTTGCAGAACCAATCAACAGCCTCCTCAAATCCGAATTACACTGAACCTCCCTCAAGTCCAAATCATAGACATCAAACTTGAGATAATTAGCCATGGCAGCAACCAAACTCGACTTCCCAGTACCGGGAGGTCCGTAAAACAAGTAGCCTCTCTTCCACGCCTTCCCAACTCTCCTATAATACTCCTTCCTCCTCAAAAACCTATCAAGATCGTCAACCAACTCCTTCTTCACGTCAAAATCCATCGCCATTGTATCAAACGTAGCCGGATGGTTCAACGCAACAGAGCTCCAATAGTCCGTCCCGTTATAATCCACGGTATGCAGCCTCACCGTCTTCACCTCTTCTTTAATCTCCTTGGCCCTGCTCAAAACATACGGCAAGTAAACTCTCAAGACCGCGTCTTTGAACTTCTTGTGGAAACTCAACTCAAAGTACCGAAGCTCCGTTTTCAGATTGTCGCCATTTTTGCCGTTTGGTTGTTTGACAGCAGCAGAGGAATGTAGTATCCATTTGAACGTGATCCCTCCAAGAGTATCGAGTATTTCTTGATTTTTATCGACGGTGACGGATAAGTCGTCCTCCTTGGGGGGTTTGTTGACTTTGATACGTTGGGTTGATGGGGAGATTTTGGTGGCTAAGTAGAGGGTGGCGGCCTCAAACATTTGGTTGGGAGTGAGGCCATCGGATTCTTCGACGACGACGACGGTGAGGCGGGAGGAGAGCTTGTGGAGGGAGGAGGAGATGTAGGATTGGATTGGGTGTGGGATAATGTCGTTGGCAATGGATTTGATGAGAATGATGGAGGCTGCGAGAGAAGCTGCTGCGGTTAGGACTTTGTTGGAACAAGGCAGAGATTCGTTAGAAAAGATCATATCTTTTTCTTTTGGTTTTGGTGCATCTGTTTGATCGATCTTAAGGTGTGTTTTGAGTTAGTTATATATGCAGAGGGTAGGGTTTCTTGACGAGGAAGGAACAGAGAGGTTTAAGGAATGGAATGTGCTAGAAATATGGTTGGCAATACAAGTGTGACATATCCAGCCAAAATTGCATTGATTCGGCACTTGCTAAATATATAATGGCCAGCGATATTGCCAAAGCACCAACTCTTCTTTCCCGATCAACTTTTTAAAACTCCCTAATTTGCTCTCCCCAATCAAATACTATTAAAGTTAAGTGTATAAAATTCTTTTAATACATCAATCTTCCTTGTTAGTAATACCCATTCTATTTTTATTCTCACTCAAAATTAAACTTTACAGCAAATAATGTTAATTATAAACTAGCTAAATTTAGTATAAATATAAAATTAAAAATTACGTTCATTTTAAAATGACATATGTAACAGTGGAATAAAATTTAAAAAGAAAAGAGATATACATAATTTCTAAACAAAAGAGATGGTAGTATTTTGACTGAATCAAAATTTTTGTTCTAGTTAACATCATTCATTTTATTATTTTAAGATGATTGCTTGTATATTTTCTCGTTCATATTGCACGAATCAATATTCTTGCTCTAGTTTTTTAAAGGAATTTAGTTCAAATTACAGATCTTGTATCTTTTCCTTCAATTAATTTGGTTAGATCATAGATGTAGAAAAAGACGTCACATGAGCTTCAGCTTTGCTGCATCCATATTGTAGTTTTATTTAAGGTATTTTTTTTCTTTTGTAATACTGATTAAGGAAGCAATGGCTTCCTTTATTTATAAAAAATGTATATTTCTTCTCCTTTTAATTATAATTTTCTTTATGTTGCACATATAATCTTAACGTGTGTTGAATTTTTTATATAAATTTGCAAATCTAGTTACTTGTTGATTTGAAGAAGTAACAATTAGTGATTAATTAGAAAAGATTGATTTGTTATCTCGTACAATACTATTTTGTTTTTAACATTGTATTGAGTGAGGAAAAAAGTAGATTGTATATTAATGATAGAGAAGATTGAATTTTTATAATTGAGGAATGATTGATTAGTAAATTATGTAGAAGAGATGATTAAGAGACTTAACTTATTTAGTGATTGATTGAAGGGTAAATTAGAGAGTTTAAAAAACTTGCTCTGGTTGCAACATTTTTTGCTCTGGCAATATCGTCACCCATATATAATCTTTCAAACTAAAGAAAATCGGGTAAAATATCGTTGCCCCAAAAGAGAGACAAATAAATTATCGTATTAATTGCTTATTTTACCAATAAACGAATTGTTGTGTCATTTCATCATTTTTAAAGTATGATACTTCAATTGAGACAATTAAAAGGATAGTTATGTTTATGCTCCTTCAATTTTAGTACAATTGAAAGAGTGTCGAACAATTACATAAAAATCTCTCGGACTGTGAACAATTATTATAAGGGAATACTACTATGGCATAATATTGTCAATGCCATAGTGATATCTTACACGGTTAATAAAATGGTTACTTTATTGCAAAATGACATTTTTAAGACATTGTTAATTTTTGCCTATGTCTCTATAGTTGTTTACCATTTAAGAACATTTAATTGAAATCCCTATGCTGCATAATTCCTTTGAATAAATTTGATAAAGAAGGCTTCACTAAACATTGTAAGATAGCATTTGAAATTGTCAAAGTACAGATAACAAACTCAAAACGAATCCATTATGATAGCACACAAATAATCCAAAGTCAGATGCAAGTCAATATATTTTAATGTCTGCTTTTTAATGATTTTTGTATGCAAGCCTACTGAAGATATGATTGAAAATATACACAGAAAGATAAAAGGATTAACAGTTCACCAACAGTGAACCCTGGTATTATTAATCTGAACTTGGAGTTTATTCAATGCCTTCACCATCTCCAACTGCTTTCTCATCCTTAGCCATCTGCATATAGCAGCCAACAATTTGCTGATCTAACTCATAGTAATACTCCATTTCCCTCAACAGTTTCATGTCCAGGTCGATGAACGATACCTACAAGTCGATGAGCTATGATTAGTCAGGAATAGGAAATGCTGCACCAAAGAATGAAGAAGAAATTCGGAACCATAAGAAATGAAGCTACAAGGAAATTATTATATCCTTCAGTTTACGATAAATAGAGTTTTTAAAGGAGCGGGGGGAGTGAGCCTATTTTCCTCATCAAAACTATAAGAAGTACAGGAAAACTGTAGCGCCTTGCCCCGTGAATGGTCTAATGTGCACGAGATGTAATGGAAACGCAGGATACTATGAGTGCTTTATAGTTAACATTTGGTGAGATAGAAGTAAATAATTTAAGAAAAAAAAGAGATTAAAGAGCTTTCACGTAAATTGGAACTAATAATCAAGCGTGAAACCTCACAAAATGAATGCCTAATGCCAATAAACTCTGTCGATGGAAATCACCATGAATCTGTCGAATAGGCAATTGCAGGCTTAAATTTTTAGGTCAAGTTCATAACCTTTCCACCTTGGTGCTTGAACTAGTGATTATCTATAGAAGCAATTGAAAAACGCCGGGACCTATAAGATGTTACCTTGCAATCAAAACTTTGATTGGTTGCTTCTAGAAAGACGACATCATATGAAGAATCCGTATCCACATTCTCTCTAGATCTTAAACTTATCATCATACTTAAGTCCTTCGCTGTGGCAGAAATCAAGTAATTTCTCACAATTTTTAAGCTTTCATCCCTCGGCATTGAATGCAGAGACGAATATTTCCCAGACAGTTCGCTTTCACCTATTCGCTGACAGACCATACAAGGCTTAGAAACAATGTCATAATACGCATGAATGGCTCCTTCAATATCAACAGCATCAAGCTTCTGTACTGCGAGAATACGGTTCAACAAACCAGAATTAAAAGAGGCCTCAGCTATAAGTTCCAGAAAATATTTTGTACGCAGCCCATCTTCCGCTAGAATTAGATGTTTGAGTGCATCATCAAATGTCTGGTTAACGCTATGTTGGGTACTGTCTATGGCCGCATCAATGCCTCCAAAGATAAGAGCACCATTCAGGAAAACACGGAAATTTTTCTGTGGGGTAAGAGAAAGTGCATCGATTGCTTTCCGTACTCTGTCTTTGGATTGCGAGAACAAATCCAATGGATCATACTTACTTATTTGCGATATCTGCTAAAAACCATTCAAAAAGGTCTGTCACTGACATGCCAACGAAACCTGATGCAAGTGAAGCTTTAAGTCTAGGAATATGAATTACAATAAATTATGACCGATTTCAAAACAATAGACTTAAAATATGAACTACGACATGTATCCATTATTGAGGACCAGAATTACCTTTCCTTGTTTCAATTTGAGAGCTTGGTGCATTCTGAAGCGAGTAGTGCTCTTTTTTATTGCATTTGCTTCCACAATAGATTCTGAATTAGGAAGAAATCCACATTTTGGCTGCTTTTACATAAGAAGAGAAGAAATGAAAGATGTCATATGTATCTCATATAATTATTGTTACAAAATTTATATATCTAACAGACGTGAATGAACCAACAGATACTAGATGCACACTGTATCAAGAAAAGAACCTTTATCTCAATAGTGACGCAAGAATCCTCTGTGAGATAACCTGAAATATACAAAAGAGCAGACCAAACATATCTAAGTCAAGACATGTATGTCACTTTTTCATCTCCAAATGTAATTTGCTTAGACATGAGCTGATGGATCATATCATAATCTTAAAAATTATAGGGAAAATGCATAAAATGTCCTTGTGTTCCACAAAACTTGCACATAATTCCCATGTCGTTTGTTCTTTATAACGGCCCCTTATGTTGTCAGATTCGTAGCACACAACTGTTTCCGTTAGAAAAAGTCTAACAACATAAACCTTTATTAACGTACATACGTTCACCTTCTGCTTTCAATACTATTGGCTAATTAGTTTATCATCTTCTTTCTACCTCGATTTTTCGTTATTACCGAAATAGATATTTAATTTGAGAATGTACAACATTAAATACGATAAGAACTTAAGTCAGATTCTTTTTTTCCCTCTTTATCAATTTTTGAATTATAACTGTATATAATATTTTGACTACTTTTTAACCTGCACATAGATCTCATAGGACAGAATAGTATGTTCAAATTAATAATCTCGTGAGACATTATTTGAGATTGTTGTCCTCATCAAGAAAATAATGGTATGTATATGTAAGGAGGTAGCAAAGCTTCGATGAGTAAGCGTTCCACAGTGTTAGCAAAATGACGGGAGGTAATCAAAGAGTTAAGAAAGTTCTTAATCACTAAGTATCACGCATTCAAAACTGATGCACCTTGAGGAAATCTTGAATGATCGGATATAAGAAGAGCTGAGTCACGGAGGGGATTCACTTTGGCAGCATCAATATGTCGAGAAGTACACTGATCAAGAACTCTGTTTTCAACAGCCTCCAGAAATTCTCTTGTCACAGGAATACGAATCTGTCAAAAGTCAAATGACAGCAATATACAATGTTTTATTTATCATCTTTCACAAATAGCGGGATGTATCAGAAAACAAACACCAGATCAACTTCCATATTGAGCTAGCCAACTTATGCTTATAAATTATACCACATGATGTGTTGCCCAACAACAACAAGCACTTACGTTAATGAATTGACAGAGAATGTAAAGTGCATATTGGATAAGCTGAAATCTCAGCAACAAGAAGAGAGAAAACGTGGAAACGTAAATTCATATATATGACATAATAATGTGCACTTGGAAGATAAATAAGAGGTGATGACCAAGTATAGAACGAACGAACGAACGAACTGCAGAAGAATACATATTTACTTGATAGAGCAAAACTACGGACTACACTATAGGGAGTGACAGTGATGATAAATTTATGTACGAAAATATAAAGTAATGTCGTCGTTGACAATTAACGACTCAATGCAAGCAAGAGTTTTTCTTCTAACATAAGGGACTTACGCCCGCATCAACATGTGCAGAACCCAATAAGGGGCAGATTACATGTTGAACATACAGTTGCTCCGCAATTTCCCTCGTTGGGGCCAAAACTATGCCCTCAAATTCTTCCCACACCTGGTATTCATGCTGGCTCAGAGTTGAATGCCCATTCTCATATTCCGCTCCATTCCTTGGAACCTTTCGTATCCTTAAAACCTTTCCTACCTTCACAAAGAAAAAAGAAACTCCAAAATTATTTAATAAGAGAACCTCTTATTTGTTCAATCTAAAATGAGGTAACTCCTCAGTTGAGCACATATTTTAGTTAAATAATGATGACCAATAGAAACACAACATTCTCAAATGAATTAACCAATCACAAAATAGAAAGAAGCTAGAGAAGATATATACGAATTGGGGAGAGTTTCCAGTGTAAGCAAGAATCAAATTGACAACGCCTTCCCCTTTGTAAACCCACTCCACTGCATCTTTTGCCTGCAAAATAGTACCCGCCATTAATTATATTAGAACGAATTAATGCTTTTTAATTTTAATGTTAAATATGCATGCATGCATATTTATATAACTTGTTTTTACCTGAATGAGTTTGGGAAGTTTAAATAGAGAGAGGGCCAAGAAGAAGAAATTACCAAGTTGCATGAGAATATCGATGATCCTTTTACTTTGAATGTCGAATCTTATTATTATTATGTATTAATTAAAGTGGTCGACCGACCGGAATAATATAAAGAATGATTTGATGCTTGCATTATAAATATATGTTGAACGCGCATAAGTTTTGATTGCAGAGTGTTAATTGCCCTGAAGTCTCATCTGAATGATATTATACTGACTCTCTGAATATTAATATCGAAAAGTTCTTGTATGATATGGAAACTGCTCAAGATACTATATAGTAAAAAGGGAATATGTTCCTGCAGCATTGCATTTCGGAATATGTACCTGGGGAATAAAGTTATATCTACTTTTAAAAATGTTGAAGATCTTCAATCACGATCAATAAATTTTGTTCGTGAAGATTAAACTAAATTTCTAATGCATAAAGAAGTTTTACCCTTACGTACACCCCAGAATCATAGAATATTTTCCAATTTAAATTTATTAATTTTTAGATTTATGAATTTCTTTAACATGTTTTCTTTGTTAATTAGAGCCTAGAGGAAAGCACTCCATGTCCCGCTCATTATGGTGATGACATGTTTTCTGATATTAATTAATATTTAATACATGGGGTTGAGTGGATGACACACATCTTTAATCTTAAAACATCGAAGGTGGAGATCAAACGGGACAAAGAGTGGAATGCAAAAGTGGAACAGAGAATCCATTGCCAGCCTCGAGGTACATTTTTGTTAGATATGAATTGTTCTAGTGATTTTATAGTATATCTCCACATAATTTTCAGTAGTATTTTAAGTCGCACTAATACTTAATCTTTGGCAACAAGTTCAACATGGCCGTGGATCAATTTTTTTTTTTCCTTTTCCATTAAATGGATTAAAACGTTTTATTTTTAATTCTACGAAAACAGAATATACAAGCATTTTCTATGTCCATTGCAATAACAGTTTCTACGAATTTCTCAAAACATATCCAAAAGATCGACATCGTAACATTGCAAACAGTTTCTAATATTTACCGAACTTAAACATACCGTAGAAATGAAACTTTGATCAATGCGATATGCAGCATACTAAAACAACCACTAAATTGCCTTATTAGTTCTTTAATTTTGAGACGATCACAAATAGTCCAATCCTTTTCACAACTTGCAAATATGGCCCTTTTCCTTTACTTGAATAGCAACTTACATCATTTTCCTACAAATTTAATCTTTAATCTGGATAAACTTATTAATAATCATCAAGTTTTCATCACGATGGACGTGGACATGATATATATTGTAAGCACTCTCAGACATGTGAATTTCGAGAGAAACAAAACGTCAAGAAATGCTTACTCCTGACTTAAAATCCTTTCACCAACAAAAGTGAGGACTAATATTGTGATTTAGCGAAGATAAAAAAGAATATGTCAATAAATAAGAAAAATAAAATTACCTCAAGATTAACTAATAATAATACATTTTGCTCCTAAAACAACAGACAAGTAGACGCGGAAAGTACATAGATATTTTGCCGAACAATTAGCACTCCGCTCTGTTTTCCTATATAAGCAGTGATATGGTATCAGACTATATCATTCTACTAAAAATCACTTTATATTCATTAAGACTTCACATATGATATTTTTTATACGTTCATCTTTTTTTTTTTTATGAATTTTTATTATACATTTGATTCACTATCCATGACATGGGTATACTTTAGGTTTTTGAATAATATTTATCTTGTATCTTTCTTGTGTTTTTGAAATAGTTTCATAATATATTAAAATATGTGAGGGCCAAAAGAAAATATTAATAACAAACTGAGAGAATACTGTGTGTAAATCAAACAGATATATAATTTTTCTTTATGCTATTTGTTATTATTATATACATTTATAAAATTAAATACTAAAATTTGTGGAGCTAACGCACCACCTACGAGTATATAAAAGTAAACACCTACCTTTTTCTTTTCTTTTTTTCCTTTTCTTTTGCATAAACACCTACGTACTTTTTAAAACAATGGTTTGCAGATGACGCACACAAATTGGTAAGGGGAAATTTGTAATTATGTAAACATAATGATATTTTTGTTTGTCCTTCTGTAAAACTTGATGTAAAACGACGCTAAGTTCGTCTGATTTCAAGCCCAGGTTAGCCGAATCAAAGCAAAACCAAAAGTTGCAGTTCCATATTTTATTTTAGGACAAAATATTGCGACAAATCCTCCAATCTATGGGTGCTTTTGCATTGTGCCCTCTAAACTATGAAAATGTGTGATATGCCCCCCAACTTATTGATTTTTGTGTGATTTGCCCACTAAACTATTGAACAACCTTTCCTTTTGTGTTGATATCCCACCAAAACTCCCCAATGGTTTTGAAATCTTGTGAAGGACCCCCCCTATTTGTTAATTGTATAAAACTCACCTTCTAGTTTTATAAACTTTGCACAAAATCTTCTTTTTATGAAATCATAAATGTGTGTTTTAGAGAGTGTTTTATGAAACTGCAAGGCCGGTTTTAGATAATTAACAAACCACAAGGGGGCTTAAGGCATGATTTCAAAACAATTGGAGAGTTTTTGAGGGATATTAACACGAAAAAAAAAAAAGGTTGCTCAATAGTTCAGGGAGCAAATCACACAAAAATCAATAGGTTAGGAGGCATATCACACATTTTCATAGATTGGGAGGCACAATTCAAAATCACCCATACATTGGGGGGTTTGCCGCAATTATCCCTTTATTTTAAAGGGATACTTCCGCTTCAATTATGCTTCGGCTGAAAGTTGAAAACAATTACATTTTAAAAACATCGAAATATTTTTCTTCCCATTCAGTCATTTATTCAATTTAAAAAAAAAAAAAATTACCTGTGTCAAATTAGTTAAAATAACATGATAATCTCACAAAGTTTACGACTATTGATGCACAATAAAACGAGTACATATATACATATTCCTATTTTAATTGAAATAATATACAAATTTGATTTCCGATTCAGTTAACTAGCCACTAAAACACAAGCAGAAGCAAAACTCGAAGTCTTGTAAATTATGTAAAATCAAAAGGGACAAATTCGGTTCAGCTCGGTTCTTTCGTTCCACTGCTCTGGTCGAATTTATCCACATTCCTACTTCTTTTCCTGGTAAATCATAATGGTAGTCCTAAATATTTCTGCAAACAGGTGATCTTTACATTCTTATGAAGCACTCAATCAAGCTTTTCAAGATTGTTCTTTGGAATGTCTAGCAATCAGATTTTTGTTTCAGTATTACAGGCCTTAATGTCCGTCTAATAAATCAAACTGCACATAAATTAGTCGTTCGTCTGTGAATTGCTAACTAAAATAAAATGAATCACCTGGTTTATTCTCTACGTGTGGGCATAAGAAGGATGGAGCTTAGAAATTTTTGGGCACTGGCGAAGATATGTTACCACATGAATTAAGATAAGCACAAACAATTAGACAGTCAATACTTGGAAACAGGTTTTCTCTATAAGTCAGTACAAGAAAAATAAAGCAGGAGGCAATATTTCTTACCTTGCGACACTTGAAATTTGTCGGCTCTTGTCATTGGCGTTCATAAAGGTATCCTCAGCAATATGCAAACTGAAACGGCAAACAAGCAGTGAAATCAAGTTTTACGAATTACAAGCATTGGATTTCATTTTATACACACTGCTAATATGATGGCAATTCTTGAATAGAAACTGTAAAGCTTTTTAAAACCTTACTTCTTCACACCATCAATTATCATTCTTTGGTGGAATTAACATGGCGAGATTGGCTTTTTTGCCGCAACGGGTAGCATGAAAACAATGCACCACTACGAGTATCTGATGTCTTAGTTACTGAGAAATTTTATCATGTCACAGAAAAGAGAAGTATAACTGAGAACCTGGTTGACGATAACTTTTATCATGGCACTTTCTCTTAATTATTTACGGAATATAGTTAATGAGCCAGGCGCTAATGGTTTACAAACTAAAAAAAAGTACAAATTTACACAAGATTTTATGATCCTTCATGATTTCAATCATGACATTATGATTTTGGAAGATTTTTATCATCACATGGATTATACAGAAAACGGGTGGGAGCCAAATTCAAATATCCCTACATCCTCCATTTTGAGAAATCTAATTTCATGAAAATAGTACTTAAACTTTATCATCAAATATTTCAATGAAATACACTCATTGAGGAAAGGATCCCTAAATTTCCTCAACTCAACTAGAAGACTGTTTTTACGTCAACTTGAATGATACTTATCTAGGCAAAAGTTGCAAAATTTAACTTCAAATAGGTGCGTTCGTGCATGGGTTATCAGAAATGCAGAAAAAGACCACATTTACTAGCTTATTTGTTCATAATTCAAACTCTCTTCTCCGTGGAAGTTATTTGAACATCTCATCAAAATTGTCATTATATAACAACAATAACTCCATTGTATTTTAGGGAGAAAGACATAACATAACCAAGGGAAGTCCTCACCTTTGCAGAACTGATAGTCATAGCATCCAACTTCAATCTGTGAGAAGAGGAGCGAGTCAAAAGCAGCACTGCAACCCGAACTCAAGCTGATCTAGATTCTCGAGAGCCTTGGATCAGTCTGACGTGGAATATCGTGATTGGTATACAAAGACATCCATATCATAATCCAAACCAATTCATACAATAGCACACCATTTAATTTCAACAAGTAAGAAAATGACTTCGTTTCCACTGAGTCAATGCAGAAGGTATATCGAAGCAAACCAAAATCCAGCCCCAAACTCACCAAGTTCTCAACCACATAAAATTCAAACACCACAAACCGCAAAACGTCAAATCCAAGAATCAAGAACATACAAACACTAACCAAAAAAGCATAACCTTTTTCATTACAATCCAAAACAATACCAATATCCACCACCAATAACAACAAAACACGAACAATCAACTAAAAACGACGACAAGACGACTACTTCTTTTTCCCCTTGTTAGACTTTCTCTTAGGAGGGAGTATAATCTCTCCTTTAAGAACAGGAATCTCCATAATCTGAGACAACCCACCAAATTTCTTCCTAAATTTCTCAACTTGATCAGCATCAATCAGCAGCTGTGACCTGCTGCCCAGATAAAACGGGTGGTTGCCCGACCAGACATCAACGATGTACTCTTTCTTGGTCCCTCCAGTTGTCATGACAAGCTCTCCGTTGCAGTAGACTTTAGCGTCTTCGTGGAACTGAGGGTGTATGTCTTTCTTCCTGCAACTCACCCGCATCTGATTCTCGCCCACATATCCACGAACCTGAGTTAGAAAAACACAAACTTGTCAAATAAAAAGTACGTGAATTTGTTGAGACCAAGTGGGTTTTACCTTGCTGTTGAGAGAGAGTGTGGGAGTGGAGATGTTTTTGTGGATGAAGGGGTTTGATAGAGCCAGCGCCATTTTTGTTTTGCTTCCAAGAGAAAATTTGGGATAGACTGATATGATTTATGGATGATAAGGCTTATTTGGCTACAAAGTGAATGTGATATAATTTTTCCTTTTATTTTTTATTTTTTTTTAATAAACAAAAACCTTTTTATGTCTGATCTACGACTATAGGATTTGTGAAATTAATTGATTAGGGGGAGTAAATTGCATAAAGCTTGTTGAAAATTAATATGTGTGTGTAGTTTAGTTTTAGTTACTAACTATTTTTAATGATAAGTGTGAAAGACTATAGTAAGTAATAACACTCAGTACTTCTTCACAATGAACACTGCATCCATAGTTAAATCTATTTAATGTATTTAATAACTTATTCAATTTAAATTTTAAAATGTTTTAAAATTATTTTTATCAATTACTAGACTAGCTATACAGATGAATGATTATTTACATATATTTTTAACTTTGACAAAATAGGAACCTCCCGTTTATATAAGATAAAAAGGCCAATATTGGATACTTACGATCGTCTACTATGCTGCGGATATGGATACGAGGACACGATTGCAATAGGATATGGGTATGGGAACACATACTTTTTTTAAATATAAAGATACAATACATCATATATATGTCAATAGATTTATATAATCATATTATTTATGAGGTGTAAAAATAATAACTTTAAATGCAAATATAATTAGACTAGACAAAGTTATTATTTTAGCATTATATTTTTATATTTAAATGAAAATAAATCTTAAAAATGACTTTTAATTAGTGTAGACGGACATTATAATTTTTTTTATATTTATTTAAAAATGAAAAAAGATGTCTCGACCCAAATTTTAAAGAAAATTATCTAATATAAAATAATTGCAGGTTGTCTATTTCTGTAATCTTTATTTTTCTAATTTTATATCACAAAATTTAAAAATTAAGGGGTTAACGACGTATGGAAAATGGTTGGATACATCGTCCATAAGTATCCGACAAGGGTATTTGTAATTTTTTTTTATGTTAATTGTCAGATACACCACGTGGCGTATCCAACACGTGTCCAGGAGTTTCGAGGAGTACTGATATCCAATAAATATTAGATAATGCATTATGTGATTTTTAGAAGTATCCTTGCAACATAACTTGTCTATCATCACAACTATGCGACTTAATTCCACTACTATGTTGCACGGACACTTCAAAAAAGTAAAAAATGCACTGTCGGACACGCCTTGGACACACCATGAACACGTGTTCAACACGTCATGTGGCGTGTCCGTAATTGAAATAAATCAAAAAAATGTGGACACGCGTGTCGGACACGTTTTAAGGGCGTGTCCGACACGGCATCGACATTTTTTTTATATTTTAGAATCCTAAAACTTAAGGGGTCAAAGAAGAGCACTAAAGGATTAAAACCTAGATTCCCCAACAAAAAAAAATGAGATTCACGATTAAAACCATTCCAAAGTAAAGAAAACTTGAAAATAAACTTTCTTCTTCTTCTTCGATAGGGGGCTGCGCAATATATTCTTAAAAATTAAGGTCGAAATTCTCTTTTTTCTTTCATCTTTGCAAGGTATAGTCAATATATGTTTGATCTTATTTTATGAGTAAAGCCAAAAAAAATTGTTGATAGGATTTTATTTTAATGGTATTGTTATATATATTAATAAAAAACTAAAACGTGTCCATGCCGTGTCGTGTCCTGTAAATTTTTGAAAATCTGTGTCGCCGTATCCGTATCGTGTCCCCGTATCCGTGTCCGTGCAACATAGTTCCACTATAACCAAAATGCTATTTTTTTGTTTTCACATTACTAATTTATTGAATGCATTCATTACATTATTATTATTTATATTACATACTAGAACTTTAACATAATCAAAACATATATACTTTTGATAATTAATCCTAACGATCTTTCACACATTTCGTTTCAAATCTATCCAACACAAAACAATTAAACTATCCACTCTAGCTCAAAATTCATTCCAATTTAAAATCACCTACCATTAATGTGGTAGGTTTAGTGAGACGAACAAATTATTCAAGAATATCAAATGTATAAATTTATTTGCAGTAGTTATTGAATATCTCTGTGTTGCATGGATTTTGTATCGAGTAGCTTTTGAATACATTTTAAATCTTGGTAATTGGTATGTCCAGCTCGATCCCAATCGTTTTAAAAGTCAGAGTTACAGCTCAATTTTCTATCCCGTTAATTCTTGCCGCAATAGTTTTTGGTTAATTATCAGTGGTGAATCCGATGTTCTGTCAAATTAAGGCAATAGCGAATGGATTTTGAACTTGGTTTTACAAATTTCTCACTGAATTGAACTTGTTAACAGCTAACAACAAATTACTTTGCAAAATTCTTCGATTGTTTGCCTTTAAATGTGAACATATTATTTAATTTTAATTAATCATGTGAGTATTTCCGTTAAAGTTTACCTCGTTAAACTTTGTGGAGACTAGAATTAAAAAAAAAAAAAAAAAAAAAAAACAAAATTGATATTACATGTTATCAATTAAGCCAATGAACAATCACAGAAGGGATTGTGGATGAAATTTGGCAAAATGATGAAGTATAGATCCAAACTTAACCAAAATCCAACAAGTACCAGGTTCTTTAAGGAGGAAATGGTACATCTGATCAGTTCACCAGAATTAAAGCAAATCTTCAATGAAAAACAGAAATAGTTAAAAGAAAACCAAAGCTCTGAAAACATTGAAAGGAAGATCACCTCAATGACAATATCTTCATATCTTATTCTTAAAATATGAAAATTTGATTCCAAACATGTATGCTTTCCAAGTACAACGAAAGCAACAAAATGTGCCTCTCTTTATAACACCAGGGAGAAACAGAGCAGAGAGCCAAACATAAAGGTGCCACAATTGAACAAATCCAGCCTAAAACAACTCCTGATTTTATTCTTAACAGTAATAAATACTGTTTTACTCAAAGCACCGAAAGTAGAGATACTCCTTGGAACATCAAATATTAAGATTGTGAAAGTAAAGACTAAAAATGCCTCCCATTCTCACACAACAGCCTTTTGGGTTTTACCAGGTAAGATGTTGTCTGGAAGAATAAGTTCTGCAGGGGTTTCACGAACCACACCAATCATGGAGTCGTATTCCTCATCACGCCGAGCGAACTTCTTGCGCAACATCTTCTCAAGTTCAATCTCATCAAAGGACTTGTCATTTTCAGCAGCGTGGACTTTTGCAAGGTTGATGTAGTTTGTTGCAGATTGGGCAATGAATGCAATTTCTTCGTCTGTAAGCTTCCTCAGGAACTTGGCAGGATTACCCGCCCACACCTGTAATAAACCAGTTTCAAATGATATGAATCATGAACACCCAAAATATATGTTTATAGTTTAATTGAAAATAATTGCAGGAAGAAATAATTAGGCTTGATTAGATGATCAACTACGATGCAGATGCTGAATATCAAATACGCTGCAAAAATAAAAATAAAATTTAAGGGTAAATTACAACAATAACCCCTAATGTCGGTTAGACTAACACCACCTCATCAAGTTTGAAGAATATAAAAGCACCCATAGTAACTTTGGTAAAAGATTATTACAAGTAATGAAAAATTATTGTGTCTCATCATGTAAACGAGCGTCGAGTATAAATCAAAAAGCAGAATATTTGATGGAAGAACGAGGGTACTTTGAACTAGTTTTAACAGGAAAAGTTTTATATCTAAAAACTTAATAATCGAGTTGATGATAATACCTACAGAGGTTCCAGAGGACACTACATCCTTGTTACACAACAATGCCTCAAGGGAAGATGGTACGAAATATGTTTTGGTTTTTGTCAGTATAAATGGTTGTTTATGTAATTTAATAAGCACACATCAGGTGGCATTGTTGTTATTGTCCGGTAATCTATTCTCAATTAAATTCAGAGGAATGCTAGACAATGAAACCGGATTACTCCTTTATGTTTATTTAGCAAATTAATAACAGCCAAAATAACAAACACTGAAGTTTTATGGATTCAGTGCCATTATAACTACATCTATTAAACCCCGTGGAATTTTAAATGCCTTGAAACCTCCCATTATTTCAGCCTTTGAACCAACAATGAGCGTCATCAAAAACACTTGGGTACAATCATTGTCAGAAGCCATCAAAGTAAGCAGACTGCCGACAACTCTAAATATAAACCCTTGTAATTATAGCAACAATCATAACTGGCAGTGAAAGACAAAGCGTCACACATCCTTGACACCCCTCCATTTTGTGGGAAATTTCAACGAATTTTTGGAGTAAAGATCCAAAGATAATTCTGTAAACATAGAATTGGCTCCTTTGCACCATACAACATGATGACTAATATTCTCAGATTAGCAAGAAGTTAATCATAACAAACTGCAGCAACTCAAGTCCTTAATCTCAACAGTATATCTTGTATATGCTGCTATCACACACCAACACAAACACACACACTAACAGACACAAAGACATATGTGTATGAGTGTCTGTGTGTGTCACAACAGATGAAAAAAAGATATACAACAGATTGAGGAACAATTAAGAGGCCACGTATGCTTAATGCACAGAATAAATGATATAATGAAAACAATCAAAACAAACACATGTTTTGGGTGTCCCACGCTGTGTGTTACTGTTTTGCGGGCGGGGAGGTGGGTTAGAGAGGAGAAACTTAATAATACAATTCCAAAATAAGAATTTGTTTTGGGTTGGAAAAGGCAGCTCAAATAATACCTCGCCGGAAGGGACCCTGGTATTCTGTCTCACCAGTGCTCCTGCAGCAACCATGGCGTGTTTCTCAACAACCACCCCATCAAGCAGAGTAGCTCCCATACCAACAAAAGCCTCATCCTCAACTGTGCAGCCATGTACAACTGCACTATGACCTGTGTAATCACACACAGAGTGAAATCCAGGTGAGGTAGATTAGTGGAACTCTAACGACAGCATGTTTTTCAAAAGAAAGATGAAACGACAACAAAATACATTAACTGACGTATAAAAAGAACAAAATCAAAAGTGAGTACTCACCAATGGTGCAATTGTTTCCAATTATAGTAGGAAGAACTTTCCCGCTTAAATTAGATTTAGCCACATGTACAAGAGCATTGTCCTGTATGTTAGTTCCAGACCCAACACTGATGTTATTTACATCACCTGCATCAGAAAAGATGTAAATTGATTGAATTGTATATGATAAAAGAGAAGAGAGCAATTTCCCCTTTCTTGTAAGCAAGTTTTGCACGCATTACGGTAAGGTTTGAAAAAAGCCAGCATTATTCTTATCATTAAAACTGGAAAATAATGAAGACATACCGATAAGACTTATGCTAATAGAAGCTATGAACTGGAAGAAACTTACAGTTTCACTTTTGCTTAGGAAACCAAAAGAAAGTTGATAAGCAAAAGCTTGAAAATTCTAAGCGAAACAGACTTGATGAATCTCCAAATTATCCAGTTAATTATATTAAATTAGTTAGTTTTCTCAATTATCAGAAGTATTGCAAAAGTCTCCTGGGTTTTCTCTCAGTGTAAGCCGAACTGACAAGAATACAGCCCAATTCAAGTTCAAGGCATGCTGGAAAAATAGTACAACTAGGTTGATCGGAGTCCAAGCAATCATCCCCAAGTGGCACTTAATAGTTTAAACAGGATATGCATTTAGCGTTCATGGGCTTCACAGGCTCCACAAGTCTATATAATATGCTGCAAAAACATTACAATACCCAACATCCAAGTCTTTTTAAAAAGTCCTGGTAGGCAATGCTATGCTAGTTTGGCAACTCTTACACAAGAATAAACTTCAAATTGAGCGAGAAATTTTTTTCACAATTGTTAATACTGATTAAGTCAATAAATGAAATTTGTTTATGGAATAAATCACTGAAAAATGAAAAACAAACTAGCCACTAATCATGGAAATAATCTAAACTGATGTTACTCTAAAATCAATGAAAAACAAAGATGAGAATACAGGGACACAAGTAGTCCTCTAGATGAGTAAAACTCTAATGATATTTGAACAGAGTATTGCATAAGTGTTGGAAGCTGCCCTACGGATAAGTTGTATTATTTTGCATTGTGAATAATATATGCAGCAACATTTGATTGAAAAGTTTCCAATAGAAACCAGCAATGAGGTGTAACTATATATAACATTATCTTTACATGTCCACCGTCAACTGGAACAATGAAAATAGAGATAAATAGTAAGCACATACCTCGAAGGACGCTTCCATACCAGATGGATGATCCTCTTCCGATCTGGACATCTCCAATGACGGAGGCACTTGGGGCAACAAAAGCATCCTTATCAACAACCGGAGATTTATCAAATAGGTTCATCAGTGTCCGATGCCTAGACACTGCATTTAATACCCATGAGTTGATAATGAATGAAATGCAAATACATATAGAACAATGCTGATGGGACTCGAGAGAAAATAACATGACAGCTGAAAGATAAAAAAGTACAGCCTGAGGTTTATTTTAGTTGAATTGCACTGCACATATCTGTATTCCATAAAACTACTTGGATGTCAAAAGCAACAAGAATTTGGCAAACAGGTTGTCTTCCTCAGGTAATCCGAAACTTACTCCTAAAATGTTCATTATTAATAACTTGAGCATTTTTACCAACACTCTTACTTATATCTCTTGACCTGAGCTTTGTATATCATCATTATCATTATTCAGATGAGAATTGTACTTTTGACTATTTATTATATGAGTTACAAGTTTATAATTGTAATATTATTTAGTTTGATTTTTAACATCTGAGTCGGTCTTTTTTTCCATCGAATAAACATTTCTAGGTACTGCTAAACCAAGAACAAACTTTAAGTTTCTGCACTTCAACTATATTCTCTTCCCTTTAGACCTATGATTAATTTTTCCGTCAATTGAGTTAGCAGCACCAATGAATGAAAGATAAGTTTGTATACAGTTATCCTGAGTCATGCCACTCGCAGCGCAATTTCATGCGCTCTTTAGTAGTCTATCTATCACGTTTTAAACAGTTACAAAGGTTTATCAAGAACGATTCATAATAACTATGTGTTTACTCGTTGATTTAAGGGATAATCTTGACTTTTAGCTCGACGGCAAGCTATCTACTCGCACCTAGGGATAATTTAATCTTTAACACAAGAGAGACCGGCATTCTGATGTCAAGAGGGAACTCTCTACCTCGCATCTATGGATAAGTTTAACCTTTACCGAAGAGCGAATGGCATTATGATGTTGAGGGAACCATGTGAGTACCTCAGGCCCCCAATAAGATTAAAAAGGGGTAAAGGCTACGACCTGTGAAAAAATTGATTCTAGAAAAGGGAACTGCCGGCAAATAATTCTCCTTAAACAGAGGACAAGGAGGAGAGAAGGGATTAAGATACAATAATCATTTATAACTAAACTTATATTCTCTACTAACAGAAAAAAATGGTAGTTAAGGTGTTGATAATAACTTCTATATGGTTCATTTGTTCCACATGAAAGAAGATATGCTCCATTTACTGATGAAATAAACTATGAACCTTGACCCAAACCCCGTGATAGCTATATAGTAATTACTCGACCTCTCGCTTAAGGACAATATCAAACTTCCACTTGGGGATAATATATCGATTTTTCAAGGGGGGTGGACATAAACATGATTAATTCCACAAGAGAAAAACATCAAATGATAACGAGGGTGAAGGTCACTGAAAAAAAGGTTGTAATTTAAGTAAAAGGTAAGAGCTTGCAGGTAACCCTCCCTTTAGATAGGATCAGGAGGAGACAGAAGTGATGAAAACACCATTATCGTCTGTTACCTAGCTTATACTCTCCCACACTAAAAAGAAAGGGTAATTTTGCAGGTTTCTTTGTAGTAATTTCGAAGTTCCACGTGAGAGAAGATATGCACCATCTATAGAGGAAGAGATCCGGTTAATCGAGTGATTCTTACCTAGCCCATGTCTATGGACTTTGTGACTACAATTTGCCACATTATCAAAAATCAATGATATAAAATGCACGAGATAAAGGTAGCGACAAGTTCTAATACACAACCAAATGCGACCATTTTGCGTTAATCGACCCTTCATGGGTTCAATTAGAGGACAACTACCTGCCTATAGATATTCCATGCTAGATTCTTACACACTGTCGTACGCTCAGTTCGTAGTCTACTAAATGAAGATCAACCATTCATCTCATTGTCTATCAAATATTACTCCTTTTTTTCAAAACATCAAAAGAAAGCTTATTGATTAGAAACCCTAAATAACAAAAACGAAATTACAACAAAAAAATCAAATGAAAACGAAAATAGAAAATGTGGGTTATCGATAAAAAAGAACGTACGTTGTTCTTGAAAGTAGTAACTCCCTTGGAGACGAGAACCGAGGCGATCCATGGCTTGACCAGTTTCTCGAATCCAGTGGCCCAATGAGTACACTGCTCTTCCTAAGCTCCCCATTTTCTCTCACTAGAATCACAAATCTCTTTCTATCTAAGTTTGTTAAGAATAGTTTATAATGGTGTGTCCGATTAATGAGTGAAGAAGGGTTTGGTTCGGTTTTAATCAGATGGGATTCATTTTCTCACCAGCTGCCGGCGTTGTGTGTGTGTTATTTTGGGGGAGTTTGGATTTGGAGGGGGGGTAGATTTGGTATTTCCTTCTCGAATTTGTTTCCCTCTTTTTACAAAATATATTGTCATTTTATTTTATTGAAATTTAATATTTTTATGTAACCATTTATTTACCGAATTAGCCGTAGGCATACTATTGAAATACTTATAATCGCCCCCACTCGAACATATGCCAAATATATCATTAGCAATAGGAAAATTCTCTCTCTAGCAGAGCCTTCTTCTTGAGTTGTCTTGTGGCCTCCGCCACGAAAAATTATTAGATACAGCCGCTGTATGGTGACGTGGTACAGCCAAAGGCTGAGATTAAATATTATTCTTAAATGTACAGCTGCTGCACCTAATAATCTCTCCTCCGCCACGCACCACTGCCTTGTGCTCCCCACTGAAATGGAGCCCCCCACTATTCCACATCTCAATAACGTTGTCATTACAAACCAACTAGAAGAAGAAACCACAGAATATGCTCCTAGCTAAAATTCTTTCTGGAAAATCACAAATCACTGGAGCCTTTAGATCCACAATGATTCGAGCTTGGAATCCAAAGAAAAAAGTCCATATTAAGATTGAAGACACGAATATCTTCTCTTGCATCTTCGAACTCAAAGAGGATATGGATCGTGCTCTGAACCTCTCCTGATCCTTTAGGGATTTTCAAGTTATTCTGAAAATTTGGTCGCCGGAGAAAGCCTATTTTGATGTGGATTTCTCCACTGCCCCATTCTGGTGTCATATCTCGCGCCTTGCAGTCTGCTTTATCACTCCTTGTAACGCAAAGTCCATTGGGAACCTGTTAGGAAATTTTGTCTGCCTTGAGGATTCAAGCTTTGGTTGTAGTGGAGAAAGGCTTTCAAGATCAAGGTGGAGATTGATGTCTCCAAACCTCTTGCCGACCAGATCTGCTTCATCGCGCCAGACGGTAAACACATCAATGTCGAAGTCAGATATGAGAGACTCGGTAGTTTTTGCCATCTTTGCGGCATGTTGGGTCATAAAGTGAACGCATGCACCTCTTCTACTGCAGCTAATTCTGTGCAGGCGCCTCCACCATTCGGCGCGTGGCTGCGGGTTGAAAATTCGCACATCCCCAAACCCCAATTTTTCTATCTCAAATTGGCCAAATCCGACCGTTAGCCCAATTGCCAGCCCAGCAGCAAAATCTCCTTCTGATGGGCCGTCGACCGTTAGGCCTATTGTCAGCCCAACATCTAAATCTCCTTATGATGGGCCTCTTTTTCCTAAACCACCCGCTGAGCCTATATCTATTAAAAGCCCAAGCCCACCTGAACACCATACCCAAACTCAAATTATCAGCCCAACTCCCACTCGTCTTCCTTCAGTCTCTATAAGCCCAGTCCATCTTGGGCCAACGGAATTATCTAACCCTTCCAGCCCAGTTCCTCATCAGTCCGACCCACTTCCCACCCGGCCCACACATCCCACAACTCCTTCACTCTCATCGCAATCTCTGTTTTTAGCCGCCGTTGAAGATGCCGTCGACCAGGCAACTGTGGATGATAATTTTAATTCCTCCTCCGCTGTAATCCTTTCCTCTTCCTTGGCCCCTTCCTCCTCCTCCCTCTCTCGTTTCAAACGCCTCCCCTCATCCTCTCGCCCTTCTCTTACCCCGATTCCGCTGCCACCTGAATCCAACCTCCCCAACCTCAAAAGGCCATTCCCAGGACCAAATTTCCTCCCCCCTCGTCCTAGAAATACTAAACCTAGGACTGATTCCTACTCCCTATCTTTCCCTGTTAATCTCACTGTCTCGATTTCTCCTCAGTCTCAACATACTGACCATTCCATCCAAACTGTTGCTTTTGAAAACAACTCTCTACTTTCTCTTCTAAACATCAACTCGTCAAACATTACTCAAAGCTGCGATGATCTATCATCGGAAGACCCCTCTAGCAATGAGGGGTCAAACAATTAGTCAGCCTCGATGATTCTCCTAGCTTGGAATTGCCAAGGCCTTGCTAGGCCTAGAGCAATTCGAGCCCTCCGGTCGCTGATTAATAACAACCGGCCTGATCTCCTCTTTCTCTCCGAAATCAAAACTTCTTTCTTCTCTTCTCTTACCTCCACTCTTAATCAGTTCTCGCTCTCTAATTACGTTATTGTTCCCCCGGTTGGTCTTGCGGAGGGGATTTGTCTTGCTTGGAAGAATGATATTGATGTTGTTTTGACATGTCAGAACTCTTTTCTTATTAATGTTCAAATTAGGCAAAGTAATTGCACTGTTTGGCAATTCTCAGGGGTATATTGCCCTCTGTATTCTGCTGCTAAACAATATTTTTGGAATCATATAAAATCTGTCTCAGATAACTTTAATTGCTCGTGGGTGATTTTGGGGGATTTTAACGATATTTGCAATCAGAATGAAAAAAATTGGAGGGAAATCTTTTGCAAGTTCTTCCTTGCACAGCCTTACCTCGGATTTGAATGATCTTTCTCTTATTGATCTGGGTTTTGCAGGATATCACTATACTTGGAATTACCATCGTGGTGGGATCCATAACATTCAGCAGCGCTTGGACCGGGGAGTGGCGAATAGCCCCTGGTGCATCCTGTTCCCATATGCCCATATCAAACATCTTACGGCGCTTGCTTCGGACCACTGTCCGATTACCCAAAAGGAGACAGCCGAAGGCCCTAGGCCTTTCAGGTTTGAGCTTATGTGGTTTTTGCATCCGGACTGTTATCGTGTTATTAATGATGTCTGGAATTCCCCGTCCCTTGGCTCCCCTCTGCATAAATTAGTGTCTAAAACTAGGAAAACTCGTAGAGTATTGAAATTCTAGAATCTGACTAGTTTTGAGCATGTTTTTTTTGTTGAACTAAACTTCATTAACTCAAAAGAGGGGTGCTACAATCGGGAAGCCTCCATCACAAAAAGAAGCGTTTGGAATGTCATCAAAAGGAACAAAATCTGAAAAATTTGCATCTCTAGACCAAACAGCTAAACTATGTGCAGATGCATTACAATTTCTCGAGACAAAACGAAATTTCCAACGCGGCCAAAAACTCAAAATCTTCAAAATCTTCTCTATTGCTGACTGTGAGCTCCAGTTAACCAAGGTAGCCTTAGAATTGATTTGCATGATAATACTCAAGCAGTCAGATTCAAAAATAACTTTCCTTCTACGGAATTGGTTTGCTAAAGTAGTCGCCTTAAAAATAGCCTCTGCTTCAGCCATCTCTGCATCAAAGCAGTTGGTAATGTGAGTATGAGCAAGGATAATGGAACCTTTAGTATTTCTCCATACTCCAGCAAGTGAGGAACTACAACTGGTAGCCTGTTTGAAAGTGGCATCGGTATTGACTTTGATCCAGTGTTTTCCAGGGGATTGCCAAAAAGCTTGAGTAAATCTATTATGAGTTGCATGACCAATCTTCGGTTGAGCATGAAAGTGAAGCATGGTTCTCTGATGAATATCAACAATGATATCTTTGGTGTCTTTTCCTGGTTTGCCATGGATGATATCATTTCTCAGCCTCCAAATGCAACTCATAGCACTTGCAGCAAAAATCATGAATTCCATGTAATCCTCTTTGTTAAGCAGTCCAAAAGAACAAGGATCTGGGAGGAACAGAAATAAATCAGTGGAAGTAGCATTGTTAAAATGACAAATCCTAAAAGACCATTTAGAAGAGAAGAAAATCAATTGAACAACATGACATCTAATGAACAGATGATCAACAGTTTCAGGTTCAGAACCACAGAGGGGGCACAAAATATCATTAATCTTGAATATGGAGTTAAGCAATTGTAACGCCCCTGAAATCTGGAAGAAAATAAAAGTATTTTCGAATTTTCATTTTAGTCCTTGAACTTTTTGAAAATATGATTTTGGCCCCAAAAAATTTGAAAAAGTTACAATTTAGTCCATCACCTTCTGAAAAATTTATGATTGACCACAAATATTTTATTTAAGACCAAATGAGTTATCAAAACTTTCAAAGTGGTCCCTTGTAGTTTCAAAATATCCAAGCATTCATTTACAATGGTAAATCTTCACATATTTACATTTACATTTGTGAAAATGTAATTTTTCTTTGTCTTTTATACTAGATATTTCTAATATTTTATTCTTATAAAATCCTATCAGATAAGGCCTGGAAACATCTTCATAATTAGGGTGGCCAAGCTTGGATTAAAATAAAAATGAGTAGGGTATGGTAATTAATCCTTTGTCTCCCATTTTCACCTATAAAAGGGAGGCTCTCTTCAACATTTTTTCACACACCTCTCTACTCCGAATCTTCTCTTCTTTTCTTCTGCAAAGTTCTTCCTTTTGATGTTTAGATGTCTAGAAAAATTGTTTCAGTCCTTTAAGCCTTCTTTAGAGTCCTTAAAAATCCTCAAAACCGAGTTTGGTCAAAACTGCCAGTTTTGGTACAGAAACTTTGGAAGTCCGAAAACCATATCAAAACTTCGAGTCTTTCTCTGAAATGTTTACCACATACTATTTATTGTGTAATCTAACTTTTATGTTCAGAAACCTTCTTCAACCAAAGTCGTTTGAGGGGTCTAAAACTGAGAAATACGTACCACTGTCCAGAAAATCCGACAACAGCTTCTAGCTTTCATGATTTATTTAAAATACGAAACCTTGTCCTATTGATCTGATTTTGAAACTACATACTCTCCATGATGTTTAAGATTGAACCCCTCAACCAATTTCAGATTATCATATCGTTTGAAAGTCTGATTAAAGGTGAATCTAAGATTGCTACAGTTTTCTGCCTTATATTTGCATAAACATTTTGATTAACCAATATATGTTGCAAAAGCTACACAAATCATGAAATTGATCATTTATATGGACTCATTACATACTAATAATGATGTTGGATCAATGGATCTTAATTTAGAATCGTGTTTAATATTTTTCATAGATTTTGCAACATTAAGATGACATATAGTTTATTTTACGGTTGATCTTTCAATTTCTTTAACTTTAATTGAAGTATTGTGTCTATTTTATGATCTAACCATCTAATCTAATTTATTAGCATGATAAGTATTCTGAAAATATTAATTTTTATTAGATCTACATGTTTACAATTTATTTTAATTGTTATTAGTGATATATGCAATATTGTGTAACTTTATACTAATAACTAAAAGAAAAATAGTTTTTACCAAAGTTATATATATGATATGATTTTATTCAAGGGCTTACTGAAGTATTTGTTCAGTGTTAAGATCGTGGTAAAATCTTTGGATTGAGATTATTATTTAATAAGTAATTTACAAGAATCTTGTTAAGAATAATTGTTTTAAAAAGGGTTTAAATATGCATTGATGCATATGTATATATTAATATCAAATAGGTTGTTAATAAATTAGAATTGGAGATTTTAATAATAATTTTGTAACTGATTTAGTCTTCAACTTGTTACTTTGAAATGGTAAATCTCATTATTTATATTTTTACGTCATAGTTAAAGTTAAAATAGATAAATGTTGGATTTATCCAAAATTAACATGAATTAGATATTTAATTGAACTTCTTCAAATATGATAAATATTGAAAATATATGTTTATTTTTGTAAATTTTTGATCAAACAATTAATTATATCTTTTTGATTTATTTAAGGTTCGAAAATTATCGACGTGAATCAAGAATTTCCCATACGGTAAAAGGTGAGGTTTGATTTCTGATTTGTTCAAAAATCCATTTGGCATCCGGCCCTGAGAAACGTGGACATAACAATTGTGATTCTTTGTTTCGAATCACGAGCGACATTCTATCACCATTTTAATGCTTTTATTTAAAATTTGTAATTCTTTACATAATCAACTTTCTTACCTATTGTTAAATTAAACCTATCATTTGATGCATAATCACACTTTTCTTCATAACCATAATTATCCTGGTATCATGATCACCCTATCGATTCTTGAATTGTGCAACGAGCAACGAACTATGTTCGGCCTATGTAGCTCAAAAACGAGCAACGGATATTGTCCGGATTACTAGCTCATCTGATAATTCTGTTTCACCCATTGTGACGTCTTTGGGAAGTTGGGCCCAGGGATTAAGAAGATTTACTGCTGGGCAGCAAAGGGCTATCAGTTTAAGTATTTCAACTTAATACCCATTCTGTCTAAGCGCCGCTTGCAGTCAGGAGTTGGCTGTGACCCGCGTGTTAGATTGGCATGTACTCGAGGATGTCTTCTGTTCTGTTGCGAGGTAGCTCCTCGTAGGGAGGTATACGGCTAAATTTTGGAGTTAAGGTTGGATCTGTTATATGTAATTGCACAAGTTCATTTTCTCGTTCTTCTGAATATTTCAGTATTATTGTTAAAAATCGATAATTTCAGTTCAATGATGCAGATGTAATTATTCTGGTCATTCTTGTTCGTTTTGTTCTGATTTACTGTTTGATTATTGTCACGATCACTAAGTTATTAAAGACTTACTCCTCTTTTGTTCTATATGTCCCTTTCTCAGAGTAAGATTGGTATAGCAGCACGGATGGAACGAATGATCGACAAGTCCGCTTTTTGGAAAATTTGCAAAAATTGTTAAGTGTTTGATTTTGTATTTATATCATTTTAAAATTGTAAAATGTATTTGTATTCCAAAGACTTCCGCTGTATTTAAAGTGAAAATATTTTATAATGCTATGGTTTTGATCCTGGTCAGTGAGACCCCTTCTTATGAGCTACAGTTCGGTCTGAGTTGAGTTTGTTAGGTGACCAACATCGGACCAACTAGGATCGGATTGTGACTCGTGGGGCGCGGTCCTCACAGCAATTGTTGCAGAAGCCTTGGCCCTCCTCCAAGCTTGCCAAAGCTTAAACAAAGCAGGAATTCATTCGGCTATTTTTGAATCTGACTGTTGCAACCTGATCAATGCACTTACCAATATGTCCGACGACATTCCTTGGATGATTTTCCCTCTTGTCATTCGTATTTGCAGATTTTAGAATCAGTGGCCTAAATGGAGGTTCTTTTTTGTTAACCGGAACGCTAATGGTGCCGCCCATAATTTAGCTAAATGGACTTTTTTGTCTAATTGGTCGAACCATTTTAATGACCAAAACCTCCCAAATGTCTCATTTTGTGATGGAGGATTTCTAATTTCAAATATTTGTAATGACTCTGTGATTTAATTTATATCATGTTAATTTTCATCAAAAAAAATACTATTGAAATACGTTCTGTAGATTTCTTCGGTCTATGAAAAATTCATATTGGTTTATATTCATTAATATAAGAATTTTGGGTTTGTTGTGAAACCATTAAAAAAACATCAAAATATTACAACAACAAAGAGATATGAGACGTAATCTAGAGAACCTTGTTATTTCATATATACTATCTTATGACGAGAGGCTAGGGGATTTTTTGCAAATACTACAAATTTGGGAGGGGGGGTAACATTCAATTAGAAAACCGACTTTGGTAAGTCGGTTCACAACAATTCCCCTTGAATGTCCATTATTACATGTGTTACAAAACTATAGGTGTAACAAAAAAAGAGTACATGAACTCATAAATGAAATTGCTAAGAAAATGCCTCATTAAAAACCTGGTTAAGAAAAAACTGAGTTTTTTCTAGGATGAGTTTGCTTTGGCAAATAATCTCCCCTCAATTACATATTTGTTGAGAATAATATTAGGAAAACTGTTGGTAATGGGGATAGCACTAGAGTTTGGAGCGGGAAATGGCTTGGCAATGAACCTCTTTGTACTCGTTTCAATAGTCTATTTCGCCTTGCAAATGATAAAGAGACGCTTATTAGGGACAAAGGAGAGTGGACTGAGAATGGATGGACTTGGAAGTGAAGTTGGAGACGCCAACTCCGTGACAGAGAACTTCATGCGCTGCATGACTTACAAGCGGAAGTGAATCAGGTGACTCTTTATGAAAACCGACCTGACCATTGGATTTGGAATGGAGGGACAAGCGAGAAGTTCTCAGTTAGCTCGGCATACAACATTTTACAGCAACCTGGGTTGGCTCCAGATAGAGAATTCATATCATCGTTCTGGAATTCTAAAGCACCATTTAAAATGAAAGCTTTTGCATGGTTGTTGCTGAATAATAGAATCCCTTCAAAAATTAATTTGATTAGGCGCGGGGTGATTGGAATTAACGACAGAATCTTCTGTGGGATGTGTTGGGATGATGAAGAAGACACCACACATCTTTTCTTTAGTTGCCCGTTCGTTTATAAAGTATGGATGAGTCTTTACGATTGGTGGGGAGTGAAGTCAGTTCTCCTCAACGAACCCAAAGAACATTTTTTGCATCATGGTTCTCTGCTTGCTGGTACAAAAAGAAAGGAAACATGGATTTCATTATGGTTCTTTTGTATTTGGGTTATTTGGTGTGCTAGAAACAAGAAGGAATTTGAGGGACACGAAGCTTTTCCGGATAAAAGTGCAGAGATTATCAAAGCCAAAACGTGGGTGTGGAACAAAGCTAATTCACCAGGCTTTTCTTTTTCCTTCAATGACTGGTTTTGCCATCCATTGCTTTGTATCACTTAGATCTTTGGTTTTGGATTAAATTCATGTAAATGAGTTTGAGTACCTCTTGTACTCACATTAATAAATTTATTTGCCTGACCAAAAAAAAAATAAAAAATCACCGTAGTGTTTTCTTTCATTTAGGAAAAAGTTAAAAATATATCATGGTTAAGAAAAAAAGAACAACAAATTATTTTATCATTTTACCTCAATGTGACCAGCAGCCGCAAACTTGGTAGAAGAACATTTAAAAAAACAATTGCACGCAATGTGAGAACAAATCTATTCTTTGTCATCTTTTCAGGACAAAATCGAGAAGGAGGTTGAAGAATGAATGCATTGGAAGATTAAAGAAAAAATGCAATTGCTTTTTTATATATGGGCACTGGGTAGTGCCCCACGGGGTAAGGAAGAATTTCCTGATCACAAGCATCATAAATTGTAAATAAAAGTACTATGTAGACTTGTTTATTTAAATATCATATAGACCGATACAATTTAATTTCAATGTTAAAATTTGAATAGATTATCTTTATCATAATTTCCTGGTAACAATTATTGCAACATTCTACAACAATATACTCATGTGTCTCTAACTAATAGATGTATGAATGGTATTAAATATACCAAGATTTCCAGATCTATTTAATTAAATTTTGTCGAATCAAACTTTTCACCAGATAATTATAACTAGAATCTGAAATATGTTTGCGAATGGTAAATTTAAATCTCACATTAAAAAGACTTGGTGCTGGAAAGATTTTTTATTATTTGGTCAAACTACAGTAGTAATTATATGTCATGAACGAATTTGGCTAAAATTTGAGAAAAAACATAAATACTTGAATTGACTCTTAATATTTTTAATTTTTTGAAAAAAAATAAATGAATATAAAGTAAAAGTATATAAAATTATACACATAATAATTCTTATGTATAAGTATCACAAAAACAACAATTATCAATAATTTTTCTATATTTTTTCCTTTTCGCAGTAGTGATCTTATTTATACTAATGTGCAAAGTGTTCATGAATAATCTTCAAACATAAAACTTGTTACATATACGAACATATTTAAGAAATAAAAATAAAATTCAACCTTTATGTTTTTTGGTTCAAGAACGAGAATGTTAAAATGAATGTGGAATTGATAAAAAAGCCAAGACACATTTGAAAAAATTGTCCTTAATTATTTTCACAACCTCTCACATCCTAACAAAGAAAAATCCAAATTCATACCTGGCTGCATTCACTATATATTTTACCTCGCCCTACCCCTAATACCAACTCAGCCCCCATCAATTTCCTCGATCATATCGCTTCCTTTCTTCTTCATTTTTCTTTCTTCTTCATAAACCATGGCGGCTGAAGGCTCTTCATATGATGTAAAAAATCTCATCAAGCAACTCTTAGATATAATGATATGTATTGATATCTTAAATTTACTATTAATTGTTTCTAAATCTTGCATTTGCAGATCCCTAGAGAAGTTCAATGGGAGCCGGAGTATAATTGCTACCGGATAAATGGGGCTCTTGACGCACCATACGTTCGATGGGTTCGGCCTTCACCAAAAAATATTCAGGCATGCACGACTAAAATCCTTTACTTTTACTTTTGTTTTAGGAGACCGACTCATAACTCGATAATGAAAGGTTCTTTATATATGTAATTGCATGTTTGAAATAATTAAGACGTTTTTATTTTATGCTTTGGATTCAAAAGGAAGAACCCTAGTGTTCTCTTCACATTCATAGATTAGATCTATCATTCTGAATTTTTTTCCGAAAAAAGACGAGAATTCATCTTTTACATATATATATATATATATATATATATATATATATATATATATATATATATATATATATATATATATATATATATATATATATATATATATATATATATATATCTGTGTGTGTGTGTGTGTGTGTGTGGGGGGGGGAGGGGGGTAAAAGCGTCAAACCCCCTATACTGTAGGGTGTAGCGATTTGCCCTCTGAACTTTTTTTTTGGCAACAAGCCAACTGTACTATGGATAAATAAGACTTTTTTCCACCTGATTGATTTTTCGGCCAATTTTTGCGGGAATTTTAAACGGGAACATGAGGGTTCATTACTATTTAACCTCAAATTCAATAAAATGCTCATTTTTCACATCAATTTTTGTTAAACTTTCTTAATTTTCAAACCCTATTTTAAATTATCAAAATTTAAGGTTACATTTTTTTTTTATGAAACTACTTTTTACTTAACTGTTATGTTGTTAGAGACAATAACAAAGATAAAACTTTAATTTTCACAAGCGTGCAACTCACTAGAGCTTTGTCTTGTAATAGAAAAAGAAGCTAAAATATATAGTATAGATTATTCTTATGAAAAAATGTCTCCTCGTTTTAACTAAATCAAGAATATAGTGTCAAAATAGTAACTACATAATGCCGAAAATATTGGCTTATTTCTCTAGCTGAATGGAAAACTTATATCTTATTTTTCTCCAAAAATGATACCTTTTTACTATAACTATACACCATACTTTATTAGACCAAATATTGGACACGCTAACTTATATCTTTCTTTTTTTTTTTTTTTTTTTTTTTTAAATACAAGATATAGCAGTTTACTATATATCAAGGAAATTATGAACGACATTTGAACTTATACATCATACTTCTGGGTGTGATCTACCTTGTAGGTGTCGTGGTTACACACACACACTCACATACATATACACACGCACACACACATACACACACACACACACACACACACACATATATATATATATATATATATATATATATATATATATATATATATAGACATATACACACACACACACACACACACACATATATATATATATATATATATATATATATATATGACACTCAAAAAGTATAGTATATATATAAAGGAAAACACGTTACTAGCTCATTGCGATACTTAATATTGGTGAATTTTTAACTTTTTTTCTAAAATGTTAATGCATCAAAGATAACATGTACGTTTTCTTGTCATGTATATATATACACACACACACACACACACACATATATATATATATATATATATATATATATATATATATATATATATATATATATATATATAGACATATACACACACACACACACACATATATATATATATATATGACACTCAAAAAGTATATTATATATATATAAAGGAAAACACGTTACTAGCTCATTGCGATACTTAATATTGGTGAATTTTTAACTTTTTTTCTAAAATGTTAATGCATCAAAGATAACATGTACGTTTTCTTGTCATGTATATGTCTAATCTTGTAAAGAAATTATATAATGTCTTACATCATAAATGAGGATGTCGGTTGAATGTTGCAGGATCAAGGCCCTAACTCAACTGAGGCACCCGCTTCAGATAAGAAAACAAAGGCCATCAAGTTAAGACCATAAAAGTATCATTCTTGCTTTTAAAAAGGCAACAAGGAGAAGTTATAAATTACATTTTAGACATGAGAGAGGTATGAATCTTTACTATAAGTTACTACAAGAAATGCATTAGGAATAGTAAAACCAAGAAGGGAAAACACTGGATGAAAGAAGGTACAAAAGTGTAGAATTTAAGCCATATTATCGTCAGTGCTTTTTACAAAGGCGTAGATATGTGAAAACCCCTTTTCAAAATGATTCATTAATGTGGATATAACGAATATATAACATTATATATTTTGCAATAACTTTCTAATCCAAAAACTGAAACACGACTTGTAATCATACGTGGAACCAGAATATTAATACATCACAATAAGTTGTAGTATGCATGATATATCCTTTATCATCTTATATTCATATACTATATATTTTATCAATTCACATACCAATTTGCTATTAAAGTCACTGAACTAAATTTGCGATATAATTCTAATATTAGAGAATCCAAAACAACAAATATTATCAACAAAGGAGCGTTGACTATTCTTTTCATTTTTTTTTATTTAATTTTCTTATTGCAGGAGCAAACAGGAACAACATATTACATTCTTCACCAATCCATTAGTCGTAATGGACAACCACGGATGAAAACAAAGCCGTTTCAACTGGAGGGCTGGGGGGATTTACTCCCAGTACTGGAAGAAGATATTTCTCCAGTACTAAACAGTAGGTACAAGTTGTCACTCAAAGAGCGCACAGAGGGGCCTTGGACTTTTCAGCTTTGGCGACAAAATGAAGAAGATGTGTCCTCCAAGATCAACAAGGTATGTTAATGAACTAGAGTTTTGTAGATCACGTGTCGTTATAAATCAAGTCAGTTGCATTATGTCGTATGCTGATTCATTATGTGATAAAGAAAGAATATTGATGAACTCCTTATTTTTTTTTGCATTTAGATACTAACTCATTGTGATAACAATTTTCTTGCGAAGTACTCTTTATATTGCATAGTCAAATATCATATTATCATCTTTCTAGCTAACTAGAAATCCATCATCTCAGTTTTACTTTAGCGAAAAGATCAACAAAAAGCTCCGTTCGCTTAACGAGGTTGCAACCTTTATAATATATGGAGTAACATACTGAATTGATCTACAAGATGACGGCGGTGAGTTATTTGTTGTAAATTTAATGATTCCTCTTTTTTAAAGGTTATTCCCTTACATGATTTGTCTTACTCCATGTATAAAGATTTTTCCTTATACCAATACAGCTTTACTTTTGCCTTATACATAGCAATCCTTTGCTATATATGTAAGCTACTATCTTTTGTAACTCAACAGAGAAATATACACAAATGTTTTTCTCAGTTCCAATCTTTTCATGGTACCGGAGCGCTTAGGTGTCCTGGAATTCTGAAGTTCTATCATGACTAAAACAGATGATCATGATAATACTTCTTCCATTATCAAATCTCTCACAGACATCTCTTCTCCCTATTTTCTTCATGTTGCTGATTAGCCTTTTAAATATACATTGAAAGATACATGGAATAACAGAAATCACGTAATAATTTTGCATGTCAATGTTACACAACTCTCATTTAGTTACCTCTTTGTTTACAGGAGGTGCGTAAAGAGGATTTGTCAAGTTTTCTTCGACAATATCTTTTTATTTGGGTGATGATGTTTTTTCTTTTAGCGTATTTAGATGATTAAGTTTTATAATTAATCAAATCAAAAGTTTAAGAACAAGGATACATAGAAATAGATACGAATTGTGTGAACGTTATTTTATTTAACTTTTCTCTACAACCAGGAATCAGACTTTGGGGGGGGGGGGGGGGGGGGGGGGGGGGGGGCGCGAGAATATTGCACTAAAAGCTTAGTTACTTTTTGTAATAAAATGAACAATTTTCTGGCAAATTATAGTTAACCCATTATAAATTTTGTAATCTTACATAAGAAATGTACTTAACTTAAAATTTTTGATCCTAATACCATCAGAAAATTTAAATAGCTCTATAAAACTACATAAGTGAATACAAACAATGTCACAGTAAATAGAGATAATTAACATATAGTGATTTTGTTTTCGCATTTTTTTAGTGAAACATGGATGTCGGAGATGAAGAACGCCCCTAATGAGGGGGCGCGCAACAGCCACCGAAACTCATATGTAAAATAAGGAAAAAGAAGTTACAAGAAATAGTCCATCTCCGAAGATCAACAAAATCTAAAATTCTCTGTACCACAATAATCATCATTGACAAACTTGAAAACAAACGGACACGACGGCCACCAGTGAGATCCTGAATGACGGGTTGGGCACCAAAATTTGCTAAAGCGCCAAAGTAGTGCAAACTATCGGTCCAACGAGTTCTAAATCTCCACGGCACCCTCTCTGATTTGTGAAGCAACAAATTAACCACATAAGACGAGTCACTCTCTATCCACAAGTATCGCCGGTTAAGCTCTTTTGTCTTAAGAATTGCAAAGACAGTTGTCGAAAGGTCCTCCTCAAATGCATAGGCGAACTCAATATGTATCACGAACGAAATGTGCGGAAAACCTCTGGCATTCCAAAACACCCCACCCGCGCCTCCAATACCAGGAGCTCCAAGAGCACACCCATCTGTATCGCATTTCATCCATTCTCCCACAGGTGGATGCCATACGACTGAAATGATTTTAGGCGCCTTACAGGGCCTTAAACTCATGTCAAAAAGCCTTAAAATCCTAACGTCCTCAACAGATCTTGCCGTACCAACTTAAAAAAGTCAACCTCCTTTATACTCCTTTAAAGTTACCACAGAAACACATTAATATCAGGGATATCGTCCTCAAAACACAAAGATTTCTCCTGCGCCAAATAAGCCAAATGTAAGAGAGATTTTGTTTTCGCATTAAAATCTTTAAATGTATCAAGGTTTAAATGACATAATTTTTACATTATTAGTGTCTTTTTTAATGTGATAAAAAAATGTCTTTTGCTTAAGCGTTTAATTTATTCTCAATCATTCCTGCTATTTAACGCACTCAATAGATTAAAGATTTAAGATTAGTTAAATCATATATTAAAGAAAAACATATCCTCAAATGTTTTTATAAAAGCTCTTTCACATACCAGGTCTGGATGAATATTCTTAGGTGGCTCGGTTATGAATCTGCCTTGAACGGGTACTTGCAATCCCACCTCCTACACTTTTCGGGTATCTTACCGAAGAGAAAATCAAAGAAGAACCCGAATCTTGCTGCTATTTGGTTATTCGTGGGTCATAGGGTCATTAAGAAACCGGGTCGTTTTCACTAGTTGTTATATGAGTGTGCAAGAAGTTGTGGATATGATAAAAGTCAAGACGTGGTG
Source organism: Misopates orontium (assembly GCA_946800315.1). NCBI lineage: Eukaryota > Viridiplantae > Streptophyta > Magnoliopsida > Lamiales > Plantaginaceae > Misopates > Misopates orontium. The sequence continues at coordinate 26,245,998 of OX326947.1, forward strand.
TTGGATAAAAGCAAAGTCTAGAGCTTTCACATACTCTTTTGTTGAATGGTCATCTTCCCCTGTCCATTGTACTGGTTGAAATCTTTGTGGAGTATCTCTTACACTCCCCTTAATAAAATTCTTTTTTTCGCTGATCAAAAAATAAAAAAGCTTAAGGGGTCGACAGGGGCTGGGCGGCAGGACAAAACAATACATATATACTTTTAACAATTTAAATAACAATTGAAAAATAAACGAAATAGATATCACCAATTCTAATCAATATTTTGCAATAATAAGCTATATATGATATTTGAGTCCAATTATCAATATTTTAAATAGGTTTACCATATTTGCTGCAGTAATTTTATTACAATAGGGCAATGTATTATGTATTATTTAATTCTTGAAACATAAAAGTTGTTATAATTGTTATTATCAAAATTCAGAAATAAAATAGCAAAATTGAGATTCACCCTTTATGTTCTTTCGTAAGAAATGGGTGGTTAAATTAACTCTAGAAAAGATTAAAAAAAAAGTGAAAACTCATATCATATAATTGTCCTTTTCTCTCACAACCTCTCTCATCCTAAGTCCAACTTCCTCGATCATATCGCTCTCTGTTTCTTTCTTTCTTGGTAAAGTAATAGCGGACAAGCACTATTCTCACGACGTACGAACTCTTATATATATGTCAAGCAACTCTTTCTGTTTATATATACATATAATTTTATGTCTTGCAAATAATATTAAATCACTTTTGTATCTAAATTTTACCTTGGCATGTCTGGAGAATTTGAATGTGATAAGGATATAGTAAGAGTACTGCCGAATAAATAGGGCTCTTTACGCACCATTTCTTCTCTGTGTTGCACCAGATGTGCCGCATCCATCACCAAAATCCTTTTCTTCTTCTTTAGTTTTAGGACATGACATCTTATAATTGGATAATGAAAGGTTTTTTGAATGTGACTGCTTTTTTTCTATTTTTCTTCAAATGTTTGACAAAATTTAAGACTTCTTTATTTCAGCTTTTTGATTCAAAAGACAGGAACTCCTAGTGTCGTTATCTTTAGAGAATGGACTAGATCTAACAATTTGAAAAATTGAATAACCATGAGAATTCATCTAAATACTTGATAAATTTGAGATTCTCGTAAAATTTGACATTGACTGAATTGCCAAATTAACACTCTTATGAAAAATAATTCCCAAAGTAACACTCTTGAAAAAGTAATTTCCAAAATACCACTTTCAACAAGATATTCCCCAATTTAACCTTTGTCTTTTCCAAAATAAATGCTCAAAATAACTCTAAATTACATGTAAGATATATACACATACATACAGTTTATGTACTTTAAAAAAGAAATGATATGAAATTTTAGGTTCTCTATTCAATTAAATATTAATTAAAAAGGAAAAGAAAAAAATAATACTCATCTTCTTCAAGCAATCACCCCCACTCCCCAACAAATGGATTGTAATTCTATTTTGAATCACCACGCACGATTGAGGCCCACGGTGAGGGGAGATTCCCCCGCCGCAATTCAGGGTTGTCGGCCGTTGGAGGTGAAGTTGGAGATTGGCCACCATAACTAGGGCAGAAAACTTTCTATGGTTTGAAGAATGAAAACTATGGGGATTCTTTGTTTTAATTAATTCATATAAAAAGAAAGTGAATCTGTGTTGTTCGGGGGAACCAATTTGATGAAACGAAATTGTTTTGTGATTGAAGCCGGATTGAGGACTTTGAAGAATAATGATGAGCGGAGGTGAAAATTAGGGTTCACCGACTGTTATAGTTCTATATCCAGAGTCGGCAATTCGCTCGTTGTTTGTCAACTCCGACAAATGAGGCAGGTGTGGCGGTCATCGGCGGAAGAGATTGGGCAAGGAAGACGATTCTATTTCTTTTTATTTAGATTTTTAATTAATTGTTTATAGGATATGTTATATATTTACAGAAAAATATTAACTAATATATGAAATGTAATTTAGAATTGTTTTGGTATTTAATTCACAAAAGACAAAGGTTAGAATGGGTAATATCTGGTTGAAAGTGTTATTATAGGAATTACTTTTTCATTAGTGTTACATTGGGAATTATTTTTCATAAGAGTATTAGTTTGGCAATTAACTTAAATTTGACAGCGTTTAAGGTTTTCTTAATGGAAAAGATTTGAAAAGTGGTTGAGAGACGATCTTCTTGGTTTGACCACTAAGTCAATGGCGGGAAGAAAGAAGAAATCGCATATCATCTTTTCCAATAACCGCAACTCACTTGACCGTTTAGTTGTTGGAGATAATAAAACTTCATTTAAGTTTAGTAACAGATTTTAAGTGCTACTCACTTGAACATCGAGTCATATGATCAGGAAATAAAAGAATAAACTTTATACGGTTTATTCATTGCAACGAATGTCACGTGTCACTCACCAAACCCTTTAATGTGATAGTGGTTTTCTTTTAACGTAAAAATGTTTTGAAAGTTGTCGGACACAGGATCTTTCATGTGACTATCTATCAAGTTTTTTGGAAAAATTTCGCAATTTTAGTCCTTTAATGTGTATGCTCTCCAACTTTAGCTCTTTACTGTGCACTTTCTCTAAATTGGTTCCCTAATGTGCAACAATTCCGAAAATGATCCTTTTTTGACTTAACTCTAAAATAATCAAGAGAAATTTCGACAAAGTACCCCTGAACTATGGGTAAATTACACTAACCACCCTCTCATATTTGAAAAAATTGCATAAACTACCCCTATAATTAACTTTTGTTAGGAACCCTAACAAAATGACTGAAATTGCATCTATACCTCTAGTTTAATCTTTTTTATACAATTTAATTAAGAAAGAAAAAAAATAAGAAAAAGAATTTATTTAACAAATTAATGTTTTTAATTTAAGAAAAACAATCTAAACAGCAGCCAGCAAACGAGGTTGAAGAATGAATACATTGAAAGGTTAAAGAAAAAAATACAATTATTTTTTTTTATATATGGGCACTGGGTAGTGCTCCAGGGGGTAAAGAAGAATTTCCTAATCACATGCATCATGAATTGTTAACAAAAATACTTATCTAGACTTGTTTATTTAAATATCATATATACCGATAAAATTTAATTTCAATGTCAAAATTTGAGTAGATTCTCTGTATCATAATTTCCTCGTAACAGTTATTGCAACATCCTACAACAATCTACTCATGTGTCTCTAATTTATAGATGTATGAATATTATTAAATATACCAAGATTTGTAGATCTATTTAGTTAAATTTTATCGAATCAAACTTTTCACCAGATAATTATAACTAGAATCTGAAATATGTATGCGAATGGTAAGTTCCACTTAATCCCACATTCAAAAGACTTGGTTCTGGAAAGATTTCTTATTATTTGGTCAACTACAGTAACAATTATATATCATATTGAAAGAAATGCAAAGTTACCTTTAATCATGAACGGTCTTGGCTATAATTGAGAAGAAAACATAAATACTTGGATTAACTCTTAATGTTTTGGTTTTTTTGAAAAAAAAAAACAAATGAAAATAAAGTAAAGGTATATAAAAGTAGGGTCAATTGCGATCACCCCCTTAACGTATGGGGCGTTTTGCAATGTCCACCTGATCTTTCAAAAAGAGCGAAATGCCCCCTAACGTTTCGTAAAATGTGCAAAATGCCCCCTCGGGCGTTGACCGACAGAATATTCCGCCGAAGATGCCAAAACGTGCCCAGCACGTGCCCGACGGAAGGGCATTATCGTCCGACCACTTTTGGTGGGAACCCCCTAACCTTTTGCACCAACGTTTCCCCCTTAATGTTTGTGTGTGGGTATGCCCCTTAACGTTTGTAGAAATGAGCACCATGCCCCCTAACATTTGTACATTTTTAGCAGTTTGCCCCCTAACGTTTGTCTAACTTAAGCAGATTACCCCCTAACGTTTGTACAGTTTGAGCAGATTGCCCCCTAACGTTTGGTAAACTTGAGCATCATGCCCCTTAACGTTTGTGAAACTTGAGCAATATGCCCCCTAACATTTTAAACATAAGTACCCATACTTGTTTATATTTTTAGCTTTCAACATCAGTTTTTATGCAACATACCTAACAAACTCAACACATTTAGTCCCAATTGCACACCTTAATACAATCATATAATGCCGTCCACAAAATATCTTAAAAGGCAAATACGATCGCAATACAGCATACTAATGTACAAATTAACCACCTTCATCAAGAAACCTTTGAAACAACATACAAGTCATCTTTACAAAATAAATCACCAAAGCAAGAAGCGAACCACTTTTTCCATAAGAATCAGGGAACAAAAGATATTTTCACTGCCACAATACATTAATTTCATGTATTACATTTTGCTATTTTAGATCTCAACTATTTGGGCCATACAAATCTTCTGATGCATTCAGAATCTTCACAGCTAATTCCTGGCCTTCTGGAAGACAGCCTCTATAGACCCGACTGCTTCCTCCCTTTCCACTTCGATTTGCTAGAAATATATAGTTAAGAGTAAGATATTAGACCTCCAAAAATGACAAAAACGAATACTGAGAATGTTTAAGAAAACTAACCAGGAATAAAGTTATTTGTTGCAAACAAGAGTTCTTGATAGCTAAACAACTGGCATATTGTTGCATACTTCTCCTTAAGACCCTTAAGTTCTTTAGATAAACCCGGACAGAACACTTCATCAGGGAAAATACTTATGTGGGCTGGGTCTATAACTGAGTTATAGACCTTGTGGAGAACAATGAACCACGTCACTTAAAAAACAAGGCATAAGAATATTCATAAACTATCATCCTAACTCAAACTTACAGTTACGATCTTTTCAAAAGTGAAGTGTATACTGTATGTCTGTATCCTCTTTTGAGTCAAGGCCTTTTGCCTAAACAAAAGAAAAGAAGAAAACTCTTCAATGGAGAGAAAAATCCTCTTAAAGGCAAGCTCCAACAATAATATTGTTAGGTTGATTTTATGCTTCAAAGCACTCCCTTAAATCCTTTTAATTCCCATTAATAAACAATCTCTACTCAAATTCATATATGAAATTGTCAACGGGGGCTTTTGAAATCATAAAAGGAAAAGATATTCAATTCAACAAAAAAATTCAGTTTAATTAAAACAATGTTGGAAATATTTATTTTCAATGAAACCTAAGATAAACTCTTTCTACCTTAAAAGAATATGTGAAACCCATAAATGTTAAAGAATACCAATTAGCTTTTAGTTTGGGTTTTACCGTTCTGCCTCTGTTTTGCATTCGAGGGAATAACATAAAGGAAAAGAAAATGAACAAAGTAATATGGTAACAATTTCATGTTTAATTTTTTTATGGGTCTTGTAGAAGGATTCTTTACAAGCTTCTCCCAGTAATTCATGGAAGATTTTTTCTGAATTTCTTGGCAATGTGAATAGCGTGAGAGGAAACACTTTATTTGGAAGAGTTACTTTAACTATGGTCTGTTAACTTGGGTTAATAATTTCTGAGTATCCTTATTTATTTTATTTTAAAAATAGCAGGTTAATTATTGTCCACAAGGTCTATAACACACATTAATTTCACCACAACACACATTAATTTCACCACCACAAAAACACAATCAAAAAGTGCTAATTTCAAATAATTCTAAACAAATATACACACATACCAGCAGCCTCCATTGCAGCAACGAGAGTCTTCTTTTTGGGGACTCTTTTAATATCAATCTTAATGTCTATAAGTGAGAGCCTCTTAAAGTTCATCTGGCTACGTACCATATCAGGTGAATCTACAAGTGCTGCAATTTAACAGCCAAATTTTATACATTCACATTCACAAACAAATCATCAAACTCCTTATATGCTTAATCAAAAAAGCATTCAAAATTTACCCTGTTCTGGTCGATGACGTTGACGATGACGACAAGATTGCCGTAGTCTTTGCCATAGTTGACGAGGCCAACTCTTCCGATCTCTACGTACCTCTTGAACGGCTGCAGAACAAAAAAATATGCAGAAAAAATAAATCAAAATTGAAGTTAATTAAGCTAACAAAATGACGTGATTTTTGAAGAGAGCGGGTTTGTTAGAGATTTCGAGAAAAATTACGCAAGAAATTTCGAGCAAAAAGGGGAAGAATCAAAAGAATTTTGAAACCCTAATTTTTTCCCCCAATTCTCAAACGTCTTTCAACTTCAGATCTGTGTTAAAGCAAAATTACGAAACGCCCCTTCGCTAATTTCACGTGCAAGTCACATGGGAGAATCTCCAGGGGAATATTCTCTTTTAAGCTGCCGGTCAACGTCCAAGGGGGCATTTCACACATTTTACGAAACGTTAGGGGGCATTTCGCTCTTTTTCAAAGTTCAGGGGGGACATTGCAAAACGCCCCATACGTTAAGGGGGTGATCGCAATTGACCCATAAAAGTATACACATAAGAATTCGAGTGAATTGCCAAAATAACACTCTTAGAGAAAATAATTGCCTAACTAACACTCTTCAAAAAGTAATTCCCAAAATAACACTGTTTGCAATACATTGCCCATTTTAACCCGTGTCTTTGTGAAATAAATGTAAAAATAAAACCAATTAATTATACTTCATTATATGAGTAAAATTAGGAATATTTAGTTTAAAAGGTGACTACTTACTCGGATGCAATAAAAGAACTTTAGTTTATTAGTCAACTTTTCTAAAATATATATATATATATATATATATATATATATATATATATATATATATATATATATATATATATATATATATATATATATTTATTTATTTATTTATTTATTTTCTATGGATTTTAGAAATCTTGCTTTTTAGTCTAAAACTAAAACAAGAAAACAAAAACACCTCTTTAAATTTCTGAAATAGCAAATACTTGTAGAATATTTTAGAAAAACAAAGTAAAATGAAAAATTAAAAGTTATATTATATTCAATTAACATTAATAAAATAGGAAAACCTAAATTACTCATCTAATCACCTTCTTCAACCCCCACCCACCCACCCCTGGCAGCCGCCGCCACCACCACCACACACGTACAATCACCAACTCCTTTACAGAGCAAGGCCTCTTGTGGCTGGATCGGAGAATTCAGCTCCGCTGATTACCAGCCGTGATGGGACCAGACCTTCGCACATGGTGAAGGTCGAGGGAGGGAGGGGGATGGGGGGGGGGGGGGGAGGGCAAGGGTGGGGACGGGGGCGGGACGGAGGAGGTTTGGTGAGGAAGACAGAAATACACTTTTTTTTCCTTTTAATGTTATTAATAATTTTAATGGGTTTTGTTATATATTTACAGGAATTATATATAAATATATCACAAAATACAAATAATTTTACATATATTCATGAAGTATGATTAATTGGTGTTATTTTTACATTTTTTTCACAAAAACAAAGGTTAAAATAGAGAATGCATAAATCAAAGTGTTATTTTGGGAATTACTTTTTCAATAGTGTTAGTTAGGCAATTATTTTTTCTAAGTGTGTTATTTTGGCAATTGACTCTAAGAATTCTTATGTATAAGTATCACAAAAACAACATTATCAATAAGTTTTCTATAATTTTTCCTTTTTCAAGTAGTGATCTTATTTATACTAATGTACAAAGTGTACAATAATTCTTTGAACATAAAAATTGTTACATTTTATGAACAAATTAAGAAATAAAAATGAAATTAACCCTTTATGTTTTTGGTTCAAGAACAGGGTGGTTAAAATGAATGTGGAATTGGTTAAAAAGCCAAGACACATTTGAATAACTTGTCTTTAATTATTTTCCAACCTCTCTCATCCTAACTAAGAAAATTCCAAATTCTTACCTAGCGGCATTTACTATATATTTCACCTCTCCCTACCCCTAATACCAACTCAGCCCCCATCAATTTTTCTCGATGCTATCACTTTTCTTCTTCTTCATTTTTCTTTCTTCTTCATAAACAATGGCGGCTGAAGACTCTTCCTCTAATGTACAAAATCTCATTAAGTAACTCTTATGTATAATGATGTGTATTGATACCTTAATTTTACTATTAATTATCTAAATCTTGCATTTGCAGATGGCTAGAGTAGTTGAATGGCAGCCAGAGTACAATTGCTACAGGATAAATGGGGCTCTTGATGCACCATATGTTCGATGGGTTCGGCCTCCACCGGAAGATATTCAGGCATGCATGACTAAAATCCTTTAATTTTTCTTTTGTTTCAGAAAACCGACTCATAACTAGATAATGAAATGTTTTTGATATACGTGATTGCATGTTTTAAGAAATTAAGACTTTTTAATTTAACGTTTAGGATTCAAAAGGAAGAAGATCATAGTGTTCTCTTCAAATTCATAGGTTAGATCTATCATTCGAAAAACTGAATAAGGATGAGAATTCCTCTTTTCTTGTTTTATATATATATATATATATATATATATATATATATATATATATATATATATATATATATATATATATATATGTATGGGTCAATTGCAATCACCCTCCTATCGTTTGGGGTGTTTTGCGAAGTGCCCCCTAACATTTCAAAAAGAGCACCCTGCCCCCTAACGTTTGTAAAGTTGCCCCTTGAGTCCTTGATCTACCGTTGGTTTTTGCCACGTGGCTATCTTTTCATCCATTAGATTTGACTCAGGGGGCAACTTTACAAACGTTAGGGGGCAAAGTGCTCTTTTTGAAACGTTAGGGGGCACATCACTAAACACCCCAAACGTTAAGGAGCAAAACGCAATTGACCCTATATGTATATATATGTATGTATGTGTATGTATATACAGAAATAAATTTGCTTTTGTTAATTTTTTTTTGTCCATTTTATATCTAAATATTATGTTGTAAGACAAAATTCAGATTCTGGTTCAGTGTGATAGCTGTCAAGGCTTTTTTAACACAAGAAATTCAAAAGTCATCGGGTAAGCACTAAAATTAAACTTCATTAAAATTTATTAGTCCTTTCAAGTGTTAAGCTTCAAGTGGTACGAAGATAAAAAAGGAATTGATAAACATTATATGGTAGTGGTTAAGGAGTTTTTAACAAAAAGAATTTAAAAAATCGTTGGAAAAAATCTTCTCTTTGATTGTTAAGTCATTGACGGGAAGGAAGAAGAACTCGCATTACATTTCTTTTAAGGGTCAATTGCGTTTTGCCCCTTAACGTTTGGGGTGTTTTGCGAAGTGCTCCCTAACGTTTCAAAAAGAGCACTTTGCCCCCTAACGTTTGAAAAGTTGCCCCCTGAGTCAAATCTAATGGATGAAAAGATAGCCACATGGCAAAAATCAACGGTAGATCAAGGATTCAGGGGGCAACTTTACAAACGTTAGGGGGCAAAGTGCTCTTTTTGAAACGTTAGGGGGCACTTTGCAAAACACCCCAAACAATAGGGGGTGATCGCAATTGACCCTTCTTTCAATGAAACTACATTTAATCTTCACAAGAGCGCAACTCACTAGAGCTTTGTCTTGTAATAGAAAAGGAAGACAAATTAAATTGTATAGATTATTCATTATGAAAAATTCCCCCTCGTTTCAACTAAATCAGGAATATAGTATCAAAATATTTAGTAACTACAATAATGCCAAAAATATTGGGTTATTTCTATAATTGAATGGAAAACTTATATCTAATTATTTTTCTCCAAAAATGATACTTTTTTACTATAACAATACAACATACCTTTTATTAACAAATGTTGGACAAGCTAACTTATATCTTCTTTTACATATATATATATATATATATATATATATATATATATATATATATATATATATATATATTGCTACAAGATATATCAGTTTACTATATTTCAAGAAAATTATGAACGACATTTGAACTTATACATCATACTTCTGGGTGTGATCTAGCTTGTAGGTGTCGGTGTCTACACACTCACAGAGACTCATATATATATATATATATATATATATATATATATACATACATTTGTTGCTACTGGAGTTTTGTTAAAAAAAAAAAAAAACAATCTTCTTTTGAGTGTGTGCGTTTTTTGATGTTGGGTCGTGCATGTAGTTGTAAGGGTTACGTTGGAGCACCCCTTGTGCTACCGATTGATTTAGTGAATGTTTTTTGTCTCTTCAAAAAATAAAAACATATATCTACATACATATTTACAAACACACACACACACACACACACATATATACATATATATGAATATATATATATATATATGTATATATCTGACACTCAAAAGTATAGTATATTATATATAAAGGAAAACAAGTTACTAATTGTGATACTTACTGTTGGTGAATTTTTAACTTTTTTTCTCAAAAGTCAATGCATCAAAGATAACATGTACGTTGTGTTATCATGTATATTCTCATGTCTAATCTTGTAAAGAAATTATATATTTTTTACATCATAAATGAAAATGTCGGTCGTGCAGGATCAACGCCCTAACTCAAGCGAGCCACCCGCTTCAGGTAGGAAAAGAAGGGACCTGAAAAAAGCCATCACGTTAAAGACCATAGACGTATCATTCTTGCTTCTAAAACGCCAAGAAGGAGAAGTTATGGATCATATTTTAGATATGAGAGAGGTATGACTCTTTACTATAAGTTACTGCAAGAAATGCATTAGAAATAGTAAAACCAAGAAGGGAAAACAATACTGGATGAAAGAAGGTACAAAAGTGTAGAAACTAAGCCATATTATTGTTCGTGCTTTTCACAACTTAAAGGCGTAGAAATTAAATGTGAAAAACCCTTTTTAAAATGATTCATTAATGTGGATATAACGAATATATAACATTATTTTGCAATAAGTTTCTAATCCAAAAAATGAAATAGGACTAGTAATCATACGTGGAACCAGAATCTTAATACATCACAATAATTTGTAGTATGCATGACATATATCCATTTATCATCTTATATTCATATACTGTATATTATATCATTCTCATACCAATTTACTATTAAAGTTATTGAACTAAATTTGTGATATAATTCTAATAATAGAGAATCCAAAGCAACAAATATTAGTATTACCAACCAAGGAGCCCTGACTATTCTTTCGTTTTTTTTTTTAAATTTTCTTATTGCAGGAACAAACAGGAACGACATATCACGCCCAATACCCATCCATTAATAATGGAAAACATAGGGTTAAGGCGAAGGAGTTTCAACTGAAGGGTGGGATGTTATTCCCGGTTGTGGAAGAGGATATTAATAGTCCAGTAAATAGTAAGTACAAGTTGTCACTCCAAGAGCGGATAGAGGGGCCTTGGAGTTTTGAGCTTAGGCGACGCAGTGGAGAAGATGAGTCTTCTAAGATCGACAAGGTATGTTACTGAACTAGAACATAACTATTTTAAAGATCACGTGTCTTTATATATCAAGTCAGTTGCATTAAGGGTTCAAGATGACTATCTACACACTAATGTTGACATTCAACGTCCATTGATCATAGAACATAAAATCACATATTTGGACCATGTACGTAAAATTAATATGAGTTTTATCTTGGAAAGAAAAAATATTATCAAATTTTGCAATTACATTGTTATGATGTCGTATGCTGATTCATTGTGTGTCAAAAACAAATTAATAAATTCTATAAACATTTCTTGCATTTTGATGCTAATTAATTGTGGTGACAATTTTCCTGCGAAGTACTCTTTAATTATATTGCATAATGAAATATCATATTATCATCTTTCTAACTAGACGACCATCTATCATCTCAGTTTTACAAACATAAGAAGATCAATAAAACGCTTCGGTCGCTTGACGAGGTTGCGACCTTTATAATGTATGGGGTACCATACTGATTGATCTCCAAATGACGGCGGTGAGTTATTTGTTATATATTCTCTTTTTCTAAAGGATATTCCCTTCATTTCGCATGTGAATGCTACACAACTTACATTTAACTACCCCTTTGTTTACAGGAGGTGCGTATGAGGATAGGCCCGACTTCAAGCTTAAGAAACAATAAAAGAAATTGTCAAAACTTGCAGTTGGTGATAAATTGCACTTGTTTTCGAACTAATTTTTTGGTATTTCAATTTTTCCAATGCTTTATTTAATTCATGTCTTTCACCCGCGTTCTTTATTTATTTCGGTGATGATGTTCTTTCTTTCAGCGTATTTGGATGAGTAAGTGTGATTTGCGTACTCAAATAATAATTTATTCAAATCAAAAGTTTGTCTGTTGGATCAGATAGATATGAAATATACACATTTTCTCAGACATTATTATTATTATTTACATTCATGAAACGGATAAACATAGAGTTGTTTACTTACTTTAATAAATCAAGTTGCATAGGTACTAATTAGATACTTGTGTCTGTACAATATGATTTTATGAGGAAATGTGTTGACTTATCTTTTGTTAAAGATTGTGAGCGTTCTCACTTATATACAGCTGAATTCGAAGTGGTTTGATTTGTTGAGATGTCTTGTGATATATGGTCTCAAAGTTTCAAATGAAGTACTCCATCTTGGAATAGGTTTTCAATGTAGAGTAGGTTTTCAAAGTAGAAGTCTACTTAATTAGAATAGGTTTTCTTCTTATAAATATTTGTCAAATATTTTATGAGTTTTTGTGTATATCTCTATGGTTATAATCTCTTACCATAATACAGGTTTCTATTATTTTAGCATGCATGTATATTACTTGAAAAGAAACTATATTTTTATCTTGGACAATTGACGTTGCAATAATCTTTGTTTCGGACATATTAGAAGACTTGCAATTGCGATTATAACTTGTAATATTTATGAAGTATAACAGCAAACTGTATATTATTGTTTATATAGTACCATTTGAACCCGTGGTTGTCTGTCAAACCGATCAAACCAATGCGTCCACACGCACACACGGTTATCCCGCTTGTGTCTTTAATTCTCTACAAAGAACAAAATATATCAAGAAAATTTATCGGCACCTCTACTGCTATTTCAAACAATCCAAAGGAAAACTTTATCCACGAATCTTTTTGCGCATCTAAAGATGTCTTGACCATAGGAGTACTCAATGGATTTTCTTTCTATATAAAATTGTTTAAACACTTTTGAGGATAATTAAATTGATATATTAATATTTCTTCATTTAGGTGCTCAATTTGAAGACATAAACAAAATTTTGTTTTCTTGAGGACTTTCGTTTCAAATTCTTTTTTCAAGTCTTTAAGATACTTGGTAACTCTTCAAGAGCTCCTATGATGTTCAAATCAGTGTTCTTAAAATCGGACCGGTCCGGCCGGTCAAACCGGTTCAATCGGTGATCGGACCCGTCCCCGATCCGATTGGGCCTCCAAAACCAGTCAGGTAACAAACCGTTTTGGGCCGGTAAAAACCGGCCCAAAACCGAAAACCGGTTTCAGCGGTCAAACCGCTGCCTTACTTCTTTAAAAAAAAAAATTAAAAGATGAATTAATTTATCCCTGAAATCACTTCAGCCGCTCTCCCCTCACCTTTGGACCTCGCTTTTGAACCCCTCCTCATCATCTCACGAAACTTGCTTCAAATTACAGTTTCACCCCAGAATTTTAATTGAATCTGCATATAAACCCATGAAGGGAAAGTGAACAAGATATTTTTATGAGGACTAGTCTAAGAGGCACGTGCTCCGCACGTGCGAGTCCTAAATAACAATTCGCGTAGTTAAATTGTATTAGTTAACTTGTGTTAATGTTAATTGCATGAGAGTCCAAACTTCAAATACAAGAAGAATTATAGTTAAAGAAATAAGATTTTAAATAATTCACGTGGTGCACCAACTTTTATTTTTGAAACAATAGTGCTGACAAATTAGACCAAAGTTTGTAAAACGACTATTCATTTTCTTTAAATGTGTATATTACGGACATAATTTACATTGACATTTTTCTGATTACATAATTTCTTTTATTACAAGATGATTTATTATGAACACTTATCCAAAATTCACCTAGTCATCATTCAGATTATTTTCTTATTCGTGAGAGTTATTCTCTAGATATATTTGAAGTTTTAGAATTAGTGAACTATTATTTTACGTGTTATTTTTACGGGTAGTAATATTGGTTTCCATTTTTAAGTAACAGTAATACACTTAATTATTCTTGAAAAATAATTTACATCGACATTTTTCTGATTACATAATTTCTTTTGTTAAAGATGACTTATTATGACCACTTATCCAAAATTCACCTAGTCATCATTCAGATTATTTTATTATTCGAGAGAGCTATTCCCTATATATATTTAAAGTTTTAGAATTAGTGAACCATTGTATTTTACGTGTTATTTTTACGGCGTAGCAATATTGGTTTCTATTTTTAAGTCAAAGTAATACACTTAGTTATTCTTAGTTTCACTTTGGTTGTCTTCATGGAGTTTCTCATTAGAATTATTCAGTTGTGATAATGTGTAGTAAAAAAGTCAAGAATAATTCACGAATGAAATTAAGCTATTGAAAAATCACATAATGAATCCCTTGATGCAAATATATCATTTATGAACAATTAAAAAGTACTGTGTTAATGTAAATATATTCTAATTACAGATAAATGGTATGAAGTTGATAAATTAAATTAAACTAAATAAATCTATTTGTTATGAATGATGAAGAGCGCAACCTAGTCTACTACCTTTTGGTTTTGAAAAAGGCCCATTACGCAAGTAAAAGGCCCAACTTCCTGTTAAATGAACAATTGAGAAGATGCAACTTAGTGAAAACAGCTGTCCTGATTATTATGACTTCTACCGCAGCACATTAATTTTTTTTTCTTTGTCTGGAGTTCTCTCGTGCTCCTTCCGAAACGTTCTGGTTTTTTCTTCGTCATCACCAATTTTTAACAAGCACGACAAATATCCGTTACAACTCGCCGTCGGAAGCCGGAATTTTCACACAAAAAAATAATCTTCAGAAAATGATAATGTCACCTCAGCATCGCGCGTCAAGTCGTCTTTTCGGGACTAAGCAATTACCCATTATGTTCTTCTGCATAACATCGAGAAAGCAGGCCAGTGCAAGCAGAAAGTGGCCCCCTCTAAGTTAAAGAAAAACAACACTAATGGACAAAATAAAATTGGAAAATATGAATTTAGAGGGGTAACATTGGGAGGATGAAAAATGAACGGAGTACAAACAATTTAGTGGACAAGGATAAAATTTAAGAAGGGCAATAATGCCTTTTCAAGAAGAAGTCAGTGGAGAAAAACTCCTCCTTTTAGTACAGTATAAATAAACTTGAGGGCTTGTGCGACAAGGAACATGTATTAAATACTCCATTATCTTCAAGCTCCATTTAAAGAAAAATGACAAATTTAAAAAGAGAGAACAAACAAGATTGAATAGAGGAAGAAGGAATACAAAGGAGATGAAAAATTAATGAAAGAAACATTGTCCTACAGAACAAATCAGAAAAATAATAAGAAGGAATTAAAGGAAGATAAAATGTTAAAGAAATGATTTGGAGAGTGATTAGGCAGATGAGATTTGTGGAAATTTACTAAAATAACTAAGACATAATACTAGGGAAACTATCAAGAGAGGAAGAAAAAAGATATTAATTGACACAATTAATGGTAGACAGAACTTTTACCAAATTAATGAATTGAAACTTAAAAGGAATCCATATACAATGAAGTGATGCCATCTCTTCTATAATTAAATTATTATTTTTATTAAGGGATAATATCAGTGACACCCCCTGAGGTTTGGTGAAATATCAGTGACACCCCCTGAGGTTTCAATAATATCAATGACACCCCCTGTAGTTAAATAACTAAAAAATAAATTAAAGAATTATATGAAATGACTATTTTATCTTCTTTGAAATCTGAAAAATAAAAGGAAAAATGGCTCATGAACATACGGATTTCATCTCCTCTTTAAGCTTTCTCTTTCTCTTTCCCTTTCGATTTCTTTTCTCTCTCCTCTCTCCTCTCTCCTCTTTCAACTTTCTCTTTAGATTTCTTTTCACCCCCTTTCTCCACCGAATTCCGACGTACGTAAACTCCAAAAATCATGGAATTACATATATTTACGAGCAGTTACAGAGATGAACGATTAGAGACCCATTATGTTATTATTATTTTTTATTGCCTTTTAGTTTGGTTCTTCAAATACACCTATTGAAGTAATTAGGAGGATTCAGAAAAGAGAACCCAAGTTTTTGGTATTGGAATTGATTTCGGAAATTAATCTCTCAAAGCTGTCTCCTAACTCGTCTCGAATAATGCAAGAACCAGGAACGTATTTGGATTCTTCAACAGAGCTTTTTTTTTTCTTTCTTTATCTCCTGAAATTTAAAAATACTCTCCTGGGACTAGCAATGAGGGGATAACTCCATCACAATGCATTTTTGATAGCTGTAAAAGTTTTTTTGTGAAGTTATGGAAGTTTGGTTACCAAGTAATATTAGTTTCAAAATCTAAAAAGTAAGTCTAAGTTAAAGGTCATGATTTATCAAGGGCAAATTGGGAATATCATTAAAAATATAAGCTAATATCACCAATTGCTATTAAATATTTCAACTGATGGATTTATCATGATATGTAAGTGCAAACCTCAGGGGGTGTCCCTGATATTATTGAAACCTCAGGGGGTGTTGTTGATATTTCAGCAAAGCTCAGGGGGTGTCACTGATATTATCCCTTTTATTAATTGTTTTGAAAACAACATCTTTTTCTATACGTATATTTAAACTTTTTCCAGCATGATCCTTATAAATTAACTAATTAAACCATGTTATATATTTTAAATAAAAGGTATTATCCAAAGTTGAAGAACTTATTTTTATTTTAGAAAGCAAAACTTTTCATTATTCTAAAATAACTATATGTAGAATATAAGTATAAAAATCGAAATATATATACAATAAAATTGGTACAATTATCAGTAGACTAATGATTAGATCAATTCAATAAATAAAATCACAAACTAAGACGGCTAATTAATGTGATATAAATGGTGAGATTTCATGTTATTGATTATGTAGTTGGAATAAGCAATTTGAAAATGTCAAAAGTACATTTATATATTTAAAAAAAATTCAGATAAGTATTATGTTGCACTAACGTCATTTACTGGTCAGACCATTGGTTCAATCGGTTCAAGATTAAACTTGTAACCAGTAAAGCAATCAGTTCCATGTTCGGTCCGGTTCTGAGAACCCTGGTTCAAATCATCATCATAAATGACAATAATTACATAACTGGATCCAATTCGTTTTATAAAAACACATGGACATGTATACTTATTTTTCTAACCTTCTTTCAACAAAAAATATTGCAACACCCCTAAATTTTTGAAGAAAATAAAAGTATTTTTGAGTTTCTACTTTAGTCCTTAATTTTTTTGAAAATATGACTTTGATCCTAAAAGTTATGAAAAAAGTCACAATTTAGTCCTTCAACTTTTGAAAATTTTATAATTGACCCCAAATATTTTCTTTGAGACCAAATGAGTCCTCAAAACTTTCAAAATTGTAACCTTAAAATTTCAAACATCCAAACAACCCCTTATAATGGTAAATCTTCACATTTACCCCAAATATTTACATTTACATTTTAAAAACAAATAATAGTATACCTTATATCGTGTTTATTTAAATAATGGGATACATTTCTTATATTTATTATTATAAAAATAAAATCAAAGACAAGGCCCGGAAAATCCCTCATAAATCGGGTGGTCAAGTTAAAATAAAATAATAGTAAGGTAGGGACTTGATTTAGTTCATCGTGTCTCATTTTTACCTATAAAGGCTTTATTGAACATTATTCACACACCTCTCCTTTCTGAATCTCCCTACACGCTCTTCACGAAACAATATTCGCTCTAAGTCCTCTATTTAAGAAAAATATTTCTAGAGGTCGACCAACGTTAATATTTTAAGAAAAAATCCAAAACCCGAGACTTTCATAAAATTGCAGTTTTAACCCTGAAACTTGCAAGCCTCGAAATCCATATCAAAACTTCATATTGAAATTTTAATCACATATTTTCTATTGTGTAAGCTAACTTTTGTTTTCAGAAATCTTCTTCAACAGAAGTGTTTTTAAGGGTCTAAAGTTGGAAAATATAGATCACTGTCCAAAAAATCCGTATTAGGTAGTTAATTGTGTATTGATTGTATTTTATTTTTTTATCAGGAAAGTAAATTTATCAAATGGGAGCATAAGAAATACTCCGAGATAGATGAAAGGTCAACGCATACAACTTAGAGGATGATCATACCATTCTATAAATGGATACAAAAATTCTCTATTTTTTGCCTTGATCCAGCTCCAAGAACGCACTTTAATGTTGTCGACAACTTCAACCATTTTGGATGACTTTCCATTGAAGCAACAACCATTCCTTGCTGTCCACATCTCCCAAATTGCAAACAGCCAAACACAATAAGGAGTAGACATAGCCAACCATATAATATATCGATAGTAATATAATAACAAGGAGGGAGAGCCTACCATATAAATACTTAATAATAATATGTAACAGAGAGGAGGCAAAGCCTTCCATGTAATTGATCAATAATAATATAATAAGAAGGAGGCAAAGCCTCTCATATAATTTCTTAATAATAATATAATAAGAAGGAGGCAAATACTTCCATTTAATTTCTTAATAATAACAATATAAGGAGAAGGCAGAGCTTTCCATATATTTAATCATTTATAATATAATAAGGATCCGGCAAAGCCTCCCATATAATGCATGAATTATAATATAATAAGGAGGAGGCATAGCCTTCCATATACTCTGTTAGTTATATTATAAATACTGCAATATTATAAATGGAGACAAAGCCTTCCTTATTTGTAATAATGGTAAATAATCATAAAGTGATTAAACAAAACAAAGGTGAAGTACGTTGTTCTTCACAGGTACCTAAAGAGGGATTTCTTGTTGACAAGAGCTCTCATGCTAACGTATTATAAAATCACAGAAACACTGAAACATTACAACAACAAATTGTAATTATATAAAGAGAACCTTCCTAGTTCATATATATTCAAGTATATCTTACAGTGACAGGTAAGCTAGCCCCCATTTATAGGAAGAAACTAAGGGATTTTCACAAATTATAGAAAGTTAGGGGGTGACATTCAATTAGTAAACCGACTTTGGTAAGTCGGTTCACAACCGGATTCGTATTAAAAATGTGTTCATTAATTATTTATCCAAAGTTTCTATTGGAAAATTAAATTAAGTAATTTATTCGGAGTAACCAGAATATCGAACTACCCTTTCCTTTTCTTTGTTTTAGAAAGAAAAAATAACTCGTCAACTTTCAATTACAATTATGTTTAGACAAATGATATAGATTGAGCGAATTTCCTAAATACCGAGCACAAACTTATTGTTCTGTAGTATACCTTTTTTTACGTTAATTATCCAACTTTATTTTCCTTTTTTCATGCATGCCAATAATCATGAAATCTATGAGAACTTAACAAGTATCTCTTGTTTCCGATCTATAACATGAAAATACTATCTTTCCTAAACTGAGCATTTTGAGAAAATTTATGATATAATCCTCTTTCTTTTTTCTTTACAATTTCGTCCTATAGATGTTTTTATTTTGGGCGACCTCCTCCTATAGATATTGATTTCATGTTTTTACTCCAGTTTTATTAATTCTGCCATATTCATCATAAGGCCAAAACTGGTAATTTAACTAGCTTTTGCTTCAAGAGTTCAAAGCTTTCTTCTGCCTTGCTAGGCAATTTGAAACATTTTCTCTTTAATATTTCCACTATGGGAGCAACAATAGTGCATAATGTTTGAAGCATCGATATAAAGAAGCAAGTACATTAAAGCTTCTTATGTTAGAAGTTCTGTGGAGTTGGCGAATCTGAAATTGCTTGAATTTTTTCTTCATCCATCTGTAAGCCATCTTCACTTAATATATAGCCTAGGAACACGACTTGAATTACAATTAAATTGAAGAGAACGTCTTGAGGTTGATGTACAAATGACTTGCATTCAGATCCTTGAAAACTTTGAATAAATGTTCAAGGTGTTATCTTTGTCATTTTTTTATATTAAGATGCCATCAAAATATACAATAACAATTTTCAAATGAAATCTTTGAACACCAACATCACAAATGAAAGTATCTGCAGCATTGCCAAGATCGAAGGACATTATCAACCACTCACTTGACCCATGTTTTTTTTACAAGGAATCTTTCACTCATCACCTACCCTTATCCAGATTTGATGATATCTTTTAAAAATATTGACTTTTGAATAAATGTGTACTTGATAGTGATTTTATTCATTACCCTACATTCTTCATGAGCTGTTCATTCGGGTGTTAAAAGGTAGAAACGACACACGGACTTAAAGACTCTCGAATAAGCCCGTTAGTAAGAAATTTCTCTACTTTTGATTGTAACTCAACTTCCTGGGTGTCATTATATAATGAAACAAGTTAGGAAGAATAACCTATGGTATCAAGTTGATTTAATGTTGGATGTGATGAAGTGGAGGCAAACTCACCAAAAATTTATTGTTAGGGTTGTGGAGTCTGAATTGCCTAGGAATCGTAGGAGACCTAGTCAATCTAGAAAACAGGGATCTAGTTAGTCTAGAAAATGGATACGCAGTTGGTTTGGGAAGTAGAAACCTAAATTACCTAGGAGTTCCAGAGTTCATGTAAAACTATAATTAGGAGAGTGTTCCTATTATAAATACCCAGTAATATGTAATTGTATTCTTGCGTTTGTCATAACACTCATCAGAAAATCCTGGCTTGGCAGCGCCCCCAAACGTAGTCTTTTGACGAACTGGATGAACAAATATGTCGTGTCTTTTATCGCTTTTCGTGTGCATGTTTCTTAATATCCTGATTGTTGCACAACAAGTGGTATCAGAGCCAAGGTTGGTTGGGAGCGGTGATGGAGGTGCGGACTCCAGAAAAGAGTGGAACACGTAGTGTAACGCGTGGCTCTTTTCCACCAAAAGTGCTTACCTTGTTGATCAAGCTCCTCGGTTTTCTTTACCTAGCAACAATGATTCTCTTTTCTTAAAGAAACTTTGGAGTTCCCGTATGCAAGGTAGACACAAGCTCTTACTTTGGAAAATTTTCTACAATGTTCTCCCTACTCGTACCATACTCAACTCCATTTTTTCAATCAATGACTGATCCTGCCCGGTTTGCAATGGTGGTACAGAAACTTTGGAGCACATTTTTATTACTTTCCCTCTCACTTCTCAGATTTGGCTGCTCTCAGATTGGCACCTTAATTTGGATCAATTTCGAAATTAGTACATTAAGGATTTTTTGAAGCTTTTCGTCCTTAACACAGGGAGTTTATTTTCTAATGTCATATCTAAGAATAAATGTCTTATCTCCTTGGCTGTGTATTGTGATTTAATTTGGCATAATAGAAACTGTCTAATTCATGGTACTCCATCCTTAAACTTACAGGAGCTTATCCAAAAAGCTGGAGTCAAAGAAAAGGAGCACTAGAGTGCTCAATGCTCAAATATTCTTGCTGCCAGAGCTTCTATTTCTAGCATTTGAAAACCTCCACCTTTAAAATAGCTGAAAGTTAACTGTGATGCATCATTCAAAGATGGGAGAGCTCATACGGCGTTCGTGATTCGTGACTGCAAAGGAACAATTATTTTGCTGCCTCAAAGTCTGTTCCTTGCATGGAACCAATTGTTGCAGAAGCCTTAGCCCTCCTCCAAGCTTGCCAAAGCTTAAACAAAGCAGGAATTCATTCGGCTATTTTTGAATCTGACTGTTGCAACCTGATCAATGCACTTACCAATCTGTCCGACGACATTCCTTGGATGATTTTCCCTCTTGTCATTCGTATTTGCAGATTTTGGAATCAATGGCCTAAATGGAGGTTCTTTTTTGTTAACCGGAGCCGCCCATAATTTAGCTAAATGGGTTTTTTTGTCTAATTGGTGGAACCATTTTAATGACCAAAACCTCCCAAATGTCTCATTTTGTGATGGAGGATTTCTAATTTCGAATATTTGTAATGACTCTGTGATTTAATTTATATCATGTTAATTTTCATCAAAAAAAAAAAAAAAAAAATACTATTGAAATACGTTCTGTAAATTTCTTCGGTCTATGAAAAATTCATACTGGTTTATATTCACTAATATAAGAATTTTGGGTTTGTTGTGAAACTATTAAAAAAACATCAAAATATTACAACGATAAAGAGCTATGAGACGTAATCTAGAGAACCTTGTTATTTCATACAAACTAAGTATATCTTACGACGAGAGGCTAGGGGATTTTTTGCAAATACTACAAAGTTTGGGGGGGGGGGGGTAACATTCAATTAGAAAACCGACTTTGGTAAGTCGGTTCACAACAATTCCCCTTGAATGTCCATTATTACATGTGTAACTATAGGTGTAACAAAAAAAGAGTACATGAACTCATAAATGAAATTGCTAAGAAAATGCCTCATTAAAAACCTTGTTAAGAAAAAACTGAGTTTTTTCTAGGATGAGTTTGCTTTGGCAAATAATCTCCCCTCAATTACATATTTGTGGATGAAATGGCTTTGGTTTGTTTCACATCAAGTTGGGCTATCCTACATGGATTCGAGGTGGCATGCTAATTCCCCAATTACAAATTTCTGTCTGACCCTAGCAATAAAATTTATTGGCCAACTATTAAGTAGGAAATGACACCATTACCCTTATATTAAAGGTTAAAAATAAGCATTATACCAATTAAATTGCCACATGTGCATAGAGAGAAATCAAATAGAACTGTTGATGTGTATGATATGGGAACCTAATTTTTTTTTTTCATTTTAAAATATAATATGAAATAAGGTAGAATTCACTTACTAAATTATATCTGACTTGTATTAGCCTGCCTAAAGGAAAAATCAATTAAAAAAATAACGTAAAAAGAAACAAAAAAAAAGGGATAAGAAACATTGGTGGCATGAATTGGGAATGAAATAATTAGAAGATTTGATGAACAGTAATTAATGGTAATTGATTGCTGAAACTGGTTTATAAGTTTATAGAAAAACGCTAAACATTTCAATATTCTTATTAATTACTTGAATTTTCATTTTTTAACCATTCACGAAGATTTATTACAAGTTATCTTTCTATGAAACATTAATAAAGTAAATTTTAGAAGTTAGCACTTATCGCTTCTTGTATTAGAAATTCACATAGTTTTTAAGCTGCTTATTTCTAGCAACGTCTTGTTTGAACATGCTATGTCATACCAGAATGTGATAACAAACGTTATACTTATATATATATATATATATATATATATGTGTGTGTATATATATATTTATAAACTAACTTTGGATATTAGTTGATTCCCTTTTAAATTATGCTAAATAGTGACCTATTTATTGTAGGGCACATATTGCAAATGTTATTTTAAAGTTATACGTGTAATTTTAAGCAATTACTTAGATATTGAAACACTCACTCCACTCATCCAACTGTTGAATTCTAATTTATTTCACGAGGAGTTGTTACAAAAATGTGTTCTTCAAAGTTCTGAGATGTGGAAAAGAGGTTCAAGTGTTAGTGATATGAAAAGTGGATGTATCCTCATTTTCACTAAGGCTAAACAAGGAAAGTTAGTGCTAAAGAATCCCAAGTTTAGCCAAGCAATTGGACCTAGCATTCCTGATACTACAAATTGTCCAATAAGGATTATTGGCTCACTCTATATTAGGCCATTAGTTTTCTGCACAACCAATCGTGTCCTTAGTTTAGGTCTCCTAATGTGCATAGAATCCATCTTTGGTCCTCTATTGAATTTTTTTTTGCAGTTTTAGTCCCCCTAATGTGTCTCATATTCCATGCTCGATCCCTTTTAGCAAGAATCGTCCTTTTTGAACTGCTATGCACGTGGTCGCTTGATGGTTATCTCACGTGGGAAAGAAGTTGTTATTCTAAAATGGCACCCCCCCTTTTCTTGTTTTAATAGAGCAACACGTTTTTTTTTTTCCTAAACAACAAAAAGGGGGTTGCAATTTCAGAATCGCGACTTTTTTCCACGTGAGAACAACGCTCGGGCAATTATGTGCATGATACGTGATTTGTCTGGCCACAAAGGACAATTCCAGTCAAAAATGATCCAGTATGATGAGACACGTCAGGGGACCAAAGTAGCAAAATAAATTCAATAGATGATCAAAGATGGATTCGATATACATTAGAGGACCAAAGTTGAAAAAAAGCCAGAAAAACCTTAGCGAAAGGAAAATGAGGGCAGTCCATATTCACTCGTCCTCATGTTTATGCCCATTATTTTTTTTTGAAGTGTCGCATTCCAATCTTGTGAATCAACTTTTCAAATGTTGGTGTAAGGAGAGCTTTTGTAAATAAATCTGCTAGATTGTTATTCGACCAGATTTGCATGATGTCAATTTTTGCTTTTCATGAAGGTCGTATATGAAGAAAATTTTAGGTGGAATATGCTTTGTCGTGTCACATTTGATGAACACTTCCTACAACTATGGTATACATGTTACATTATCTTCATAAATAGTTGATGGAACTTCTTTCTTTCTTGCCAGGAAGTCTCCACGCCTCAAGGATATGTTGAATTTTATATTGTAGCAGAACACATTCTTACCTCGTGAGTTGTTAATATTTCTGCATGGTACAAGAAGAAGCAACTAAAGTCTGCTTAACAGATCTAATGAAATAGTTGTATCACTATATGCGAATAAAATTTTTATACGAGATAGTTGTATCAGTATATGTGGATCTGACAAATATCATGCATCCGCATAGCCATTTAAATATAATTTAGATAAAGATGAATAATATAGTCTCATATCAATTGTCCCTTGAAGGTACCGGAAAATATGCTTAATTCCTTTTCAATGTTTTCGAGTTGGAGAAGAACTGTATATTGCTAATACATTACTGCAAATGATATATCGGGTCTGGTATCAATACATATATATATATATTAGTGCTCCGATTGCACTAAGATATGGTACTTCTAGACCAGGTAGTTCTTCATCATCTTTACGCGGTAGAAATGAGACTTCTTTTTATTTCAGGTTTTTGATTCAAAAGAAAGGAATCCCTAGTGTTGTTATCTTTAGAAAAATGGACTAGATCTAACAATTTGAAAAATTGAATAACCATAAGTGAGAATTCATCATTTTCCTTGTTATTTAATATATATGTGTATATATATACCAAATTTACTTTTTCTTTTGGTTTAATCTTACTTCCTTCCTTTTGATTCTAAAAACTTTTACATAAATTTGAGATTTTGGTCCTTCATTTTGTTTCTAAATACTTCATAAATTTGAGATTCTGGTAAAATCTGACAGGGGTTAAGGCTTTCTTGGTGGAAAAGATTTGAAAAGTCGTTGAGAGACGATCTTTTTGGTTTGACCACTAAGTCAATGGCGGGAAGAAAGAAGAAATTGTGTTTCCTCTTTTTCCAATAACCGCAACTCACTTGACCGTTTAGTTGTTGGAGATAATAAAACTTCATTTAAGTTTAGTAAGAAATTTTAAGTGCTACTCACTTGAAAATCGAGTCATGTGATCAGGAAAAAAGAATAAACTTTATACGGTTTATTCGTTGCAACAAATGTCACGTGTCACTCACCAAACAATTTAATGTGATCGTGGCATACTTTTAACCTAAAAAAGTTTTGAAAGTTGTTGGACACACGATCTTTCATGTGACTATCTATCAAGTTTTTTGTACGACAGTTAAGTCATTGGCGAGTAGAAAAAAGAAACTTGCTCTACATATAGTTTTATACAATTCTTATTTAATTAACCATTAAGTCGTTATAAAAGTAAAAGTATAGTTCATTTTCACATAAGATGTCATGTGCTACTCACTTGATCTTAGAGTTGTTGGAGGAAATGGCGAAGAAAAAGAAAATACAGTTAGTTCATTGCGAAAAATGTATCCTCATTTTCACTAAATGATATAGTATTAAAATAGTAACTACAGTGATGTTGGATATATTGAACTATTGCTACAGTTTCATGACAAATTGATATCTTATTTTTCTCCAAGGGTGTATTTACTATAACAACCCGAAATCCTTTTCTAGCCCAAATTCTAGACAAGCAATCTTATGTTTTCTTTTTCAACTATAGGATGTAGCAAATTACTATAAATTCAAAACAAGAGCTATTTGCAGCAAACCCCCCAATCTATGAGGTATGTAGCAATTTGTCCCCTAACCTATGAAAATGTGCGAAATGCAGGTTAGGGGGCTAAGTGCTACATACCTCATAGAATGGGGTTTGCTGCAATTAACCCTAAAAACAATTGTAGAAAATGTTTGAATTTATTCATTCTGGGTGTGAGTATGGGTGTCTACAAACACACACACTCACACACATACTGTTGCAAAAAGTGTTTTGTTCCTTTTTATGAGATTTGGTTACTTACATATTGATAGATTGAGATTTAAAAACTTAGTTTTTTTTTAAGTGAATGCTATGTAAAGACTATGAAACTATGTCTAATTTCAATGACTACTTCATAGGAGGTGCAAACTCAGGGAAAAAAAGGTGTAGTTTTAATCCCTTACCTTTTTCCATAAAACATTTTAATATGTAATATATGAAGCTTTGGCATCTGTCATGGAGATACCTGATAAATTGAAAGAATATTTTGTAAAAAACAAGAAGCTATTATGGATACTTATTGTTGATGAAGTCTTAACTTTTGTTGATAAGTTTGCTGGTATCTAATAGGTGAAAGTAACATAGGTAATAGTAACGACTATAACTAAAAATGGAGCAATTATAGGTATTATTGTCTATCTTTTTTTCTTTCTCAAAGTTAATCCATCACTGATAAAATGTGTCGTAGCATATTCATGTTTTAATCTAGCTAGTAAAGAACATCATCAACAAGATGCTGGTAAAATTTTGCAGGATCAACGCCCCGAATCTAGCGAGCCACGAGGTTCAGGTAGAAAAAGAAGGGATTTGAAAAAGCCACAATTATATGTACCGATTATGTGTATATGTATATATATGTATATGCATATGTACATATGTGTATATATGTATATATATGTGTATATGTAAATATATCTATATGTATATATATATATATATATATATATATATATATGTATATATGTATGTATCTGTATATTTATATATATATATGTATATGTATATGTATGTATATATATATATATATACATACATATACATATACACACACAGATATATATATATATATGACACTAAAAAAGTATAGTATATATATAAAGGAAATCACATTACTAGCTCATTGCGATACTCAATGTTGGTGAATTTTTAACTTTTTCTCTAAAATGTTAATGCATCAATGATAACATGTACGCTTTCTTGTCATGTATATGTCTAATCTTGTAAAGAAATTATATAATGTCTTACATCATAAATGAGGATGTCGGTTGAATGTTGCAGGATCAAGGCCCTAACTCAACTGAGGCACCCGCTTCAGATAAGAAAAGAAAGGCCATCAAGTTAAAGACCATAAAAGTATCATTCTTGCTTTTAAAAAGGCAACAAGGAGAAGTTATAAATTATATTTTAGACATGAGAGAGGTATGAATCTTTACTATAAGTTACTACAGGAAATGCATTAGTAATAGTAAAACCAAGAAGGGAAAACAGTACTGGATGAAAGAAGGTACAAACGTGTGGAATTTAAGCCATATTATCGTTAGTGCATTTTACAAAGGCGTAGATATGTGAAAACCCCTTTTGAAAATGATTCATTAATGTGGATATAATATATAACATTATATATTTTGCAATAACTTTCTAATCCAAAAACTGAAACATAATACATCACAATAAGTTGTAGTATGCATGATATATCCTTTATCATCTTATATTCATATACTATATATTTTATCAATTCACATACCAATTTGCTATTAAAGTCACTGAACTAAATTTGCGATATAATTCTAATATTAGAGAATCCAAAACAACAAATATTATCAACAAAGGAGCGTTGACTATTCTTTTCTTTTCTTTTTTTTTTTTTAATTTTCTTAATGCAGGAGCAAACAGGAACAACATATTACATTCTTCACCAATCCATTAATGGTAATGGACAACCACGGATGAAAACAAAGCCGTTTCAATTGGAGGGTTGGGGGGATTTACTCCCAGTACTGGAAGAAGATATTTCTCCAGTACTAAACAGTAGGTACAAGTTGTCACTCAAAGAGCGCACAGAGGGGCCTTGGACTTTTCAGCTTTGGCGACAAAATGAAGAAGATGTGTCCTCCAAGATCAACAAGGTATGTTAATGAACTAGAGTTTTGTAGATCACGTGTCGGTATAAATCAAGTCAGTTGCATTATGTCGTATGCTGATTCATTATGTGATAAAGAAAGAATATTGATGAACTCCATAAACATTTTTTGCATTTAGATACTAACTAATTGTGATAACAATTTTCTCGCGAAGTACTCTTTATATTGCATAGTAAAATATCATATTATCATCTTTCTAGCTAACTAGAAATCCATCATCTCAGTTTTACTTTAGCGAAAAGATCAACAAAAAGCTCCGTTCGCTTAACGAGGTTCCAACCTTTATAATATATGGAGTAACATACTGAATTGATCTACAAGATGACGGCGGTGAGTTATTTGTTGTAAATTTAATAATTCCTCTTTTTTAAAGGTTATTCCCTTACATGATTTGTCTTATTCCATGTATAAAGATTTTTCCTTATACCAATACAGATTTACTTTTGCCTTATACATAGCAATCCTTTGCTATATATGTAAGCTACTATCTTTTGTAACTCAACAGAGAAATATACACAAATGTTTTTCTCAGTTCCAATCTTTTCATGGTACCGGAGCGCTTAGGTGTCCTGGAATTCTGAAGTTCTATCATGACTAAAACAGATGATCATGATAATACTTCTTCCATTATCAAATCTCTCACAGACATCTCTTCTCCCTATTTTCTTCATGTTGCTGATTAGCCTTTTAAATATACATTGAAAGATACATGGAATAACAGAAATCGCGTAATAATTTTGCATGTCAATGTTACACAACTCTCATTTAGTTACCTCTTTGTTTACAGGAGGTGCGTAAAGAGGATTGGTCTTTCTTCAACAATATCTTTTTATATGGTCCGACCTCAAGCTTAAGGAATAATAAAAGAACTTGTCAAAACTTGTGACTCAGTGATAAACTGCACTTGTTTTCCTACAATTTATTGGTATTTCTATTTTTCCAGTGCTTTGGTTAACTCATGTCTTTCAACCGTGTTTTTTTATTCATTTGGGAGATGATGTTTTTTCTTTTAGCGTATTTAGATGATTAAGTTTTATAATTAATCAAATCAAAAGTTTAAGAACAAGGATATATAGAAATAGATACGAATTATGTGAACGTAATTTTATTTAACTTTTCTCTACAACCAGGAATCCGACTTTGGGGGGGGGGGGGGGGGGGGGGGGGGGGGCGAGAATATTGCACTAAAAGCTTAGTTACTTTTTGTAATAAAATGAACAATTTTCTGGCAAATTATAGTTAACCCATTATAAATTTTGTAATCTTACATAAGAAATGTACTTAACTTAAAATTTTTTATCCTAATACCATCAGAAAACTTAAATAGCTCTATAAAATTACATAAGTGAATAGAAACAATGTCACAGTAAATTGAGATAATTAACATATAGTGATTTTGTTTTCACATTTTTTTTAGTGAAACATGGATGTCGGAGATGAAGAACGCCCCTAATGAGGGAGCGCGCAACAGCCACAGAAACACATATGTAAAATAAGGAAAAAGAAGTTACAAGAAATAGTCCATCTCCGAAGATCAACAAAATCTAAAATTCTCTGTACCGCAATAATCATCATTGACAAACTTGAAAACAAACGAACACGACGGCCACCAGTGAGATCCTGAATGACGGGCTGGGCACCAAAATTTGCTAAAGCCCCAAAGTAGTGCAAACTATCGGTCCAACGAGTTCTAAATCTCCCCGGCACCCTCTCTGATTTGTGAAGCAACAAATTAACCATATAAGACGAGTCACTCTCTTTCCACAAGTATCGCCAGTTAAGCTCTTTTGCCTTAAGAATTGCAAAGACAGTTGTCGAAAGGTCCTCCTCAAATGCATAGGCGAACTCAATATGTATAACGAACGAAATGTGCGGAAAACCTTTGGCATTCCAAAACACCCCACCCGCGCCTCCAATACCAGGAGCTCCAAGAGCACACCCATCTGTATTGCATTTCATCCATTCTCCCACAGGTGGATGCCATACGACTGAAATGATTTTA
Source organism: Misopates orontium (assembly GCA_946800315.1). Taxonomy (NCBI): domain Eukaryota; kingdom Viridiplantae; phylum Streptophyta; class Magnoliopsida; order Lamiales; family Plantaginaceae; genus Misopates; species Misopates orontium. The sequence continues at coordinate 26,276,252 of OX326947.1, forward strand.
GGCGCCTTACAGGGCCTTAAACTCATGTCAAAAAGCCTTAAAATCCTAACGTCCTCAATAGATCTTGCCGTACCAATTTAAAAAAATGAACCTCCTTTATACTCCTTTAAAGTTACCACAGAAACACATTAATATCAGGGATCTCGTCCTCAAAACACAAAGATGTCTCCTGCGCCAAATAAGCCAAATGTAAGAGAGATTTTGTTTTCGCATTAAAATCTTTAAATGTATCAAGGTTTAAATGACATAATTTTTACATTATTAGTGTCTTTTTTAATGTGATAAAAAAATGTCTTTTGCTTAAGCGTTTAATTTATTTTCAATCATTCCTGCTATTTAACACACTCAATAGATTAAAGATTTAAGATTAGTTAAATCATATATTAAAGAAAAACATATCCTCAAATGTTATTATAAAAGTTCTTTCACATACCAGGTCTGGATGAATATTCTTAGGTGGCTCGGTTATGAATCTGCCTTGAACGGGTACTTGCAATCCCACCTCCTACACTTTTCGGGTATCTTACCAAAGAGAAAATCAAAGAAGAACCCGAATCTTGCTGCTATTTGGTTATTCGTGGGTCATAGGGCCATTAAGAAACCGGGTCGTTTTCTCTAGTGGTTATATGAGTGTGCAAGAAGTTGTGGATATGATAAAAGTCAAGACGTGGTGTTGGATAAAAGCAAAGTCTAGAGCTTTCACATACTCTTTTGCTGAATGGTCATCTTCCCCTGTCCATTGTACTGGTTGAAATCTTTGTGGAGTATCTCTTACACTCCCCTTAATAAAATTCTCTTTTTTGCTGATCAAAAAATAAAAAAGCTTAAGGGGTCGACAGGGGCTAGGTGGCAGGACAAAACAATACACATATACTTTTAACAATTTAAATAACAATTGAAAAATAAACGAAATAGATATCACCAATTCTAATCAATATTTTGCAATAATAAGCTATATATGATATTTGAGTCCAATTATCAATATTTTAAATAGGTTTACCATATTTGCTGCAGTAATTTTATTACAATAGGGCAATGTATTATGTATTATTTAATTCTTGAAACATAAAAGTTGTTATAATTGTTATTATCAAAATTCAGAAATAAAATAGCAAAATTGAGATTCACCCTTTATGTTCTTTCGTAAGAAATGGGTGGTTAAATTAACTCTAGAAAAGATTAAAAAAAAAGTGAAAACTCATATCATATAATTGTCCTTTTCTCTCACAACCTCTCTCATCCTAAGTCCAACTTCCTCGATCATATCGCTCTCTGTTTCTTTCTTTCTTGGTAAAGTAATAGCGGACAAGCACTATTCTCACGACGTACGAACTCTTATATATATGTCAAGCAACTCTTTCTGTTTATATATACATATAATTTTATGTCTTGCAAATAATATTAAATCACTTTTGTATCTAAATTTTACCTTGGCATGTCTGGAGAATTTGAATGTGATAAGGATATAGTAAGAGTACTGCCGAATAAATAGGGCTCTTTACGCACCATTTCTTCTCTGTGTTGCACCAGATGTGCCGCATCCATCACCAAAATCCTTTTCTTCTTCTTTAGTTTTAGGACATGACATCTTATAATTGGATAATGAAAGGTTTTTTGAATGTGACTGCTTTTTTTCTATTTTTCTTCAAATGTTTGACAAAATTTAAGACTTCTTTATTTCAGCTTTTTGATTCAAAAGACAGGAACTCCTAGTGTCGTTATCTTTAGAGAATGGACTAGATCTAACAATTTGAAAAATTGAATAACCATGAGAATTCATCTAAATACTTCATAAATTTGAGATTCTCGTAAAATTTGACATTGACTGAATTACCAAATTAACACTCTTATGAAAAAGAATTCCCAAAGTAACACTCTTGAAAAACTAATTTCCAAAATACCACTTTCAACAAGATATTCCCCAATTTAACCTTTGTCTTTTCCAAAATAAATGCTCAAAGTAACTCTAAATTACATGTAAGATATATACACATACATACAGCTTATGTATTTTAAAAAAGAAATGATATGAAATTTTAGGTTCTCTATTCAATTAAATATTAATTAAAAAGGAAAAGAAAAAAAAAATACTCATCTTCTTCAAGCAATCACCCCCACTCCCCAACACGTAGTGACCAAATCTATGTACAACAACGCTAAGACCCCATGACCAGATTATATTATCAAATGGATTGTAATTCTATTTTGAATCACCACGCACGATTGAGGCCCACGGTGAGGGGAGATTCCCCCGCTGCAATTCAGGGTTGTCGACCGTTGGAGGTGAAGTTGGAGATTGACCACCATAACTAGGGCAGAGAACTTTCTATGGTTTGAAGAATGAAAACTATGGGGATTCTTTGTTTTAATTAATTCATATAAAAAGAGAAAAGTGAATCTGTGTTGTTCGGGGGAACCAATTTGATTAAACGAAATTGTTTTGTGATTGAAGCCGGATTGAGGACTTTGAAGAATGATGATGAGCGAAGGTGAAAATTAGGGTTCACCGACTCTTATAGCTTTATATCCAGAGGCAGCAATTCGCTCGCTGTTTGTCAACTCCGACAAATGAGGCAGGTGTGGCGGCCATCGGCGGAAGAGATTGGGCAAGGAAGACGATTCTATTTCTTTTTATTTAGATTTTTAATTAATTGTTTATAGGATATGTTATATATTTACAGAAAAATATTAACTAATATATGAAATGTAATTTAGAATTGTTTTGGTATTTAATTCACAAAAGACCAAGGTTAGAATGGGTAATATCTGGTTGAAAGTGTTATTATAGGAATTACTTTTTCATTAGTGTTACATTGGGAATTATTTTTCATAAGACTATTAGTTTGGCAATTAACTTAAAAGAAAGAAAGAAAAATAAGAAAAAAGAATTTATTTAACAAATTAATGTTTTTAATTTAAGAAAAACAATCTGAACAGTAGCCAGCAACGAGGTTGAAGAATGAATACATTGAAAGGTTAAAGAAAAAATACAATTGTTTTTTTTATATATGGGCACTGGGTAGTGCCCCACGGGGTAAAGAAGAATTTCCTGATCACATGCATCATGAATTGTTAACAAAAATACTTATCTAGACTTGTTTATTTAAATATCATATATACCGATAAGATTTAATTTCAATGTCAAAATTTGAGTAGATTCTCTGTGTCATAATTTCCTCGTAACAGTTATTGCAACATTCTACAGCAATCTACTCATGTGTCTCTAATTAATAGATGTATGAATAGTATTAAATATACCAAGATTTGTAGATCTATTTAGTTAAATTTTATCGAATCAAACTTTTCACCAGATAATTATAACTAGAATCTGAAATATGTTGGCGAATGGTAAGTTCCACTTAATCCCACATTCAAAAGACTTGGTTCTGGAAAGATTTCTTATTATTTGGTCAACTACAGTAACAATTATATATCATATTGAAAGAAATACAAAGTTACCTTTAATCATGAGCGGTCTTGGCTATAATTGAGAAGAAAATATAAATACTTGGATTAACTCTTAATGTTTTGGTTGTTTTGAAAAAAAACAAATGAAAATTAAGTAAAGGTATATAAAAGTATACACATAAGAATTCTTATGTATAAGTATCACAAAAACAACATTATCAATAAGTTTTCTATATTTTTTCCTTTTTCATGTAGTGATCTTATTTATACTAATGTACAAAGTGTTCAATAATTCTTTGAACATAAAAATTGTTACATTTTACGAACAAATTAAGAAATAAAAATGAAATTAACCCTTTATGTTTTTGTTCAAGAACGGGGTGGTTAAAATGAACGTGGAATTGGTTAAAAAGCCAAGACACATTTGAATAACTCGTCTTTAATTATTTTCCAACCTCTCTCATCCTAACTAAGAAAATTCCAAATTCTTACCTGGCGGCATTTACTATATATTTCACCTCTCCCTACCCCTAATACCAACTCAGCCCCCATCAATTTTTCTCGATCCTATCACTTTTCTTCTTCTTTATTTTTCTTTCTTCTTCATAAACAATGGCGGCCGAAGACTCTTCCTCTAATGTACAAAATCTCATCAAGTAACTCTTATGTATAATGATGTGTATTGATACCTTAATTTTACTATTAATTATCTAAATCTTGCATTTGCAGATGGCTAGAGTAGTTGAATGGGAGCCAGAGTACAATTGCTACAGGATAAATGGGGCTCTTGACGCACCGTATGTTCGATGGGTTCGGCCTACAGATATTCAGGCATGCATGACTAAAATCCTTTAATTTTTCTTTTGTTTCAGGAAACCGACTCATAACTGGATAATGAAAGGTTTTTGATATATGTGATTGCATGTTTTAAAAAATTAAGACTTTTTTATTTAACGTTTAGGATTCAAAAGGAAGAAGCTCCTAGTGTTCTCTTCACGTTCATAGGTTAGATCTATCATTCGAAAAACTGAATAAGGATGAGAATTCCTCTTTTTTTGTTATATATATATATATATATATGTATGTATGTGTATGTATATACAGAAATAAATTTGCTTTTGTAAATTTTTTTTTGTCCATTTTATATCTAAATATTATGTTGTAAGACAAAATTCAGATTCTGGTTCAGTGTGATAGCTGTCAAGGCTTTTTTAACACAAGAAATTTAAATAGTCATCGGGTAAGCACTAAAATTAAACTTCATTAAAATTTATTAGTCCTTTCAAGTGTTAAGCTTCAAGTTGTACGAAGATAAAAAAGGAATTGCTAAACATTATATGGTAGTGGTTAAGGAGTTTTTAACAAAAAGAATTTAAAAAATCGTTGGAAAAAATCTTCTCTTTGATTATCGATCTATCAGTTTTTTGTATGACTGTTAAGTCATTGACGGGAAGGAAGAGCGCAACTCACTAGAGCTTTGTCTTGTAATAGAAAAGGAAGACAAATTAAATTTTATAGATTATTCCTTATGAAAAATGCCCCCTCGTTTCAACTAAATCAGGAATATAGTATCAAAATATTTAGTAACTACAATAATGCCAAAAATATTGGGTTATTTCTATAATTGAATGGAAAACTTATATCTAATTATTTTTCTCCAAAAATGATACTTTTTTACTATAACAATACAACATACCTTTTATTAACAAATGTTGGACAAGCTAACTTATATCTTCTTTTACATATATATATATATATATATATATATATATATATATATATATATATATATATATATATATATGTATATATATATATGTATATATATTGCTACAAGATATATCAGTTTACTATATTTCAAGAAAATTATGAACGACATTTGAACTTATACATCATACTTCTGGGTGTGATCTAGCTTGTAGGTGTCGGTGTCTACACACACAGAGAGACTCACATACACACACACACACACACACACACACATATATATATATATATATATATATATATATATATATATATATATATACAAACATTTGTTGCTACTGGAGTTTTGTTAAAAAAAAAAACAATCTTCTTTTGAGTGTGTGTTTTTTGATGTTGGGTCGTGCATGAAGTTGCAAGGGTTGGAGCACCCCTTGTGCTACCGATTGATTTAGTGAATGTCTACATACATATTTACACACACACACACACACACACACATATATATATACATATATGTATATATATATATATATATATGTATATATCTGACACTCAAAAGTATAGTATATTATATATAAAGGAAAACAAGTTACTAATTGTGATACTTACTGTTGGTGAATTTTTAACTTTTTTTCTCAAAAGTCAATGCATCAAAGATAACATGTACGTTGTGTTATCATGTATATTCTCATGTCTAATCTTGTAAAGAAATTATATAATTTTTTACATCATAAATGAAAATGTCGGTCGTGCAGGATCAACGCCCTAACTCAAGCGAGCCACCCGCTTCAGGTAGGAAAAGAAGGGACCTGAAAAAAGCCATCACGTTAAAGACCATAGACGTATCATTCTTGCTTCTAAAATGCCAAGAAGGAGAAGTTATGGATTATATTTTAGATATGAGAGAGGTATGAATCTATACTATAAGTTACTGCAAGAAATGCATTAGAAATAGTAAAAACAAGAAGGGAAAACAGTACTGGATGAAAGAAGGTACAAAAGTGTAGAAACTAAGCCATATTATCGTTCGTGCTTTTCACAACTTAAAGGCATAGAAATTAAATGTGAAAAACCCTTTTTAAAATGATTCATTAATGTGGATATAACGAATATATAACATTATTTTGCAATAAGTTTCTAATCCAAAAAATGAAACAGGGCCAGTAATCATACATCACAATAATTTGTAGTATGCATGATATATATCCATTTATCATCTTATATTCATATACTGTATATTATATCATTCTCATACCAATTTACTATTAAAGTTATTGAACTAAATTTGTGACATAATTCTAATATTAGAGAATCCAAAGCAACAAATATTAGTATTACCAACCAAGGAGCCCTGAATATTCTTTCGTTTTTTTTTTTTAAATTTTCTTACTGCAGGAACAAACAGGAACGACATATCACGCCCAATACCCATCCATTAATAATGGAAAACATAGGGTTAAGGCGAAGGAGTTTCAACTGAAGGGTGGGATGTTATTCCCGGTTGTGGAAGAGGATATTAATAGTCCAGTAAATAGTAAGTACAAGTTGTCACTCCAAGAGCGGATAGAGGGGCCTTGGAGTTTTGAGCTTAGGCGACGCAGTGGAGAAGATGAGTCTTCTAAGATCGACAAGGTATGTTACTGAACTAGAACATAACTATTTTAAAGATCACGTGTCTTTATATATCAAGTCAGTTGTATTAAGGGTTCAAGATGACTATCTACACACTAATGTTGACATTCAACGTCCATTGATCCTAGAACGTAAAGTCACATATTTGGACCATGTACGTAAAATTAATATGAGTTTTATCTTGGAAAGAAAAAATATTATCAAATTTTGCAATTACATTGTTATGATGTCGTATGCTGATTCATTGTGTGTTAAAAACAAATTAATAAATTCTATAAACATTTCTTGCATTTTGATGCTAATTAATTGTGATGTCAATTTTCCTGCGAAGTACTCTTTAATTATATTGCATAATAAAATATCATATTATCATCTTTCTAACTAGACGACCATCTATCATCTCAGTTTTACAAACATAAGAAGATCAATAAAACGCTTCGGTCGCTTGACGAGGTTGCGACCTTTATAATGTATGGGGTACCGTACTGATTGATCTCCAAAATGACGGCGGTGAGTTATTTGTTATATATTCTCTTTTTCTAAAGGATATTCCCTTCATTTCGCATGTGAATGCTACACAACTTACATATAACTACCCCTTTGTTTACAGGAGGTGCGTATGAGGATAGGTCCGACCTCAAGCTTAAGGAACAATAAAAGAAATTGTCAAAACTTGCAGTTGGTGATAAATTGAAATTGTTTTCGAACTAATTTTTTGGTATTTCTATTTTTCGGGTGCTTTATTTAATTCATGTCTTTCACCCGCGTTTCTTTATTTATTTCGGTGATGATGTTCTTTCTTTCAGCGTATTTGGATGAGTAAGTGTGATTTGCGTACTCAAATAATAATTTATTCAAATCAAAAGTGTGTCTGTTGGATCAGATAGATATGAAATATACACATTTTCTCAGACATTATTATTATTATTTACGTTCATGAAACGGATAAACATAGAGTTGTTTAATTACTTTAATAAATCAAGTTGCATAGGTACTAATTAGATACTTGAGTCTCTACAATATGATTTTATGAGAAAATGTGTTGACTTATTTTTTGTTAAAGATTGTGAGCGTTCCCACTTATACACAGCTGAATTCGAAGTGGTTTGATTTGTTGAGATGTCTTGTGATATATGGTCTCAAAGTTTCAAATGAAGTACTCCATCTTGGAGTAGGTTTTCAAAGTAGAAGTCTATTTAATTAGAATAGGTTTTCTTATAAATATTTGTCAAGATTATGTATATTTAGTGAGTTTTTGTGTATATCTCTATGGTTATAATCTCTTACCATAATACAGGTTTCTATTATTTTAGCATGCATGTATATTACTTGAAAAGAAACTATATTTTTATCTTGGACATTTGACGTTGCAATAATCTTTGTTTCGGACATATTAGAAGACTTGCAATTGGGATTATAACTTGTAATATTTATGAATTATAACAGCAAACTGTATATGATTGTTTATATAGTACCATTTGAACCCGTGGTTGTCTGTCAAACCGATCAAACCAATGCGTCCACACGCACGCACGGTTATCCCGCTTGTGTCTTTAATTCTCTACAAAGAACAAAATATATCAAGAAAATTTATCGGCACCTCTACTGCTATTTCAAACAATCCAAAGGAAAACTTTATCCACGAATCTTTTTGCGCATCTAAAGATCTCTTAACCATAGGAGTACTCAATGGATTTTCTTTATCCATATGAAATCGTTTAAACACTTTTGAAGGATAATTAAATTGATATATTAATATTTCTTCATTTAGGTGCTCAATTTGAAGACATAAACAAAATTTTGTTTTCCTGAGGACTTTCATTTCAAATTCTTTTTTCAAGGACTTTAAGATACTTGATAACTCTTCAAGAGCTCCTATGATGTTCAAATCGGTGTTCTTAAAATCGGACCGGACCGGCCGGTCAAACCGGTTCAATCGGTGATCGGACCCGTCCCCGATCCGATTGGGCCACCAAAACCAGTCAGGTAACAAACCGTTTTGGGCCGGTAAAAACCGGCCCAAAACCGAAAACCGGTTTCAGCGGTTAAACCGCTGCCTTATTTCTTTAAAAAAAAAATATTATAAGATGAATTAATTTATCCCTGAAATCACTTCAGCCGCTCTCCCCTCACCTTTGGACCTCGCTTTCAAACCCCTTCTCATCATCTCACGAAACTTGCTTCAAATTACAGTTTCACCCCAGAATTTTAATTGAATCTGCATATAAACCCATGAAGGGAAAGTGAACAAGATATTTTTATGAGGACTAGTCTAAGAGGCACGTGCTCCGCACGTGCGAGTCCTAAATAACAATTCGCGTAGTTAAATTGTATTAGTTAAATTGTGTTAATGTTAGTTGCATGAGAGTCCAAACTTCAAATACAAGAAGAATTATAGTTAAAGAAATAAGATTTTAAATAATTCACGTGGTGCACCAACTTTTATTTTTGAAACAATAGTGCCGACAAATTAGACCGAAGTTTGTAAAACGACTATTTATTTTCTTTAAATATGTATATTATGGACATAATTTACATTGACATTTTTCTGATTACATAATTTCTTTTATTACAAGATGATTTATAATGACCACTTGTCCAGAATTCACCTAGTCATCATTCAGATTATTTTCTTATTCGTGAGAGTTATTCTCTAGAAATATTTGAAGTTTTAGAATTAGTGAACTATTATTTTACGTGTTATTTTTACGGCGTAGTTATATTGGTTTCGATTTTTAAGTAACACTAATACACTTAATTATTCTTCAAAAATAATTTACATCGACATTTTTCTGATTACATAATTTCTTTTGTTACAAGATGACTTATTATGACCACTTATCCAAAATTCACCTAGTCATCATTCAGATTATTTTATTATTCGAGAGAGATATTCCCTATATATATTTGATGTTTTAGAATTAGTGAACCATTGTATTTTACGTGTTATTTTTACGGCGTAGCAATATTGGTTTCTATTTTTAAGTCAAAGTAATACACTTAGTTATTCTTGTAGTTTCACTTTGGTTGTCTTCATGGGGTTTCTCATTAGAATTATTCAGTTGTGATAATGTGTAGTAAAAGTCAAGAATAATTCACGAATGAAATTAAACTATTGAAAAATCACATAATGAATCCCTTAGTGCAAATATATCATTTATGAACAATTAAAAAGTACTGTGTTAATGTAAATATATTCTAATTACAGATAAAAGGTATGAAGTTGATAAATTAAATTAAACTAAATAAATCTATTTGTTATGAATGATGAAGAGCGCAACCTAGTCTACTACCTTTTGAAAACGGCCCATTACGCAAGTAAAAGGCCCAACTTCCTGTTAAATGAACAATTGAGAAGATGCAACTTAGTGAAAACAGCTGTCCTGATTATTATGACTTCTACCGCAGCACATTAATTTTTTTTCTTTATCCGGAGTTCTCTCGTGCTCCTTCTGAAACGTTCTGGTTTTTTCTTCGTCATCACCAATTTTTAACAAGCATGACAAATATCTGTTACAACTCGCCGTTGGAAGCCGGAATTTTCACACAAAAAAATAATCTTCAGAAGATGATAATGTCACCTCATCATCGCGCGTCAAGTCGTTATTTTGGGACTAAGCAATTACCCATTTCGTTCTTCTGCATAACATCGAGAAAGCAGGTCAGTGCAAGCAGAAAGTGGCCCCCACTAAGTTAAAGTAAAACAACACTAATGGACAAAATAAAATTGGAAAATATGAATTTAGAGGGGTAACATTGGGAGGATGAAAAATGAACGGAGTACAAACAATTTAGTGGACAAGGACAAAATTTAAGAAGGGCAATAATGCCTTTTCAAGAAGAAGTAAGTGGAGAAAAACTCCTCCTTTTAGTACAGTATAGATAAACTTGAGGGCTTGTGCAGCAAGGAACATGTATTAAATACTCCATTATCTTCAAGCTCCATTTAAAGAAAAATGACAAATTTAAAAAGAGAGAACAAACAAGAATGAATAGAGGAAGAAGGAATACAAAGGAGATGAAAAATTAATGAAAGAAACCTTGTCCTACAGAACAGATCAGAAAATAATAAGAAGGAATTAAAGGAAGATAAAATGTTAAAGAAGTATGATTTGGTGAGTGATTAGGCAGACGAGATTTGTGGAAAGTTACTAAAATAACTAAGACATAATATTAGGGAAACTATCAAGAGAGGAAGAAAAAAGATATTAATTGACACAATTAATGGTAGACAGAACTTTTACCAAATTAATGAATTGAAACTTAAAAGGAATCCATATACAATGAAGTGATGCCATCTCTTCTATAATTGAATTATTATTTTTATTAAGGGATAATATCAGTGACACCCCCTGAGGTTTGGTGAAATATCAGTGACACCCCTTGAGGTTTCAATAATATGAATGACACGCCCTGTAGTTGAATAACTAAAAAATAAATTAAAGAATTATATGAAATGACTATTTTATCCTCTTTGAAATCTGAAAAATAAAAGGAAAAATGGATCATGAACATACGGATTTCATCTCTCCTCTTTTAGCTTTCTCTTTCGATTTCTTTTCTCTCTCCTCTCTCCTCTCTCCTCTTTCAACTTTCTCTTTAGATTTCTTTTCACCCCCTTTCTCCACCGAATTCCGACATACGTAAACTCCAAAAATCATGGAATTACATATATTTACTAGCAGTTTACAGAGATGAACGATTAGAGACCCATTATGTTATTATTATTTTTTATTGCCTTTTTGTTTGGTTCTTCAAATACACTTTTTGAAGTAATTAGAGGACTCAGAAAAGAGAACCCAAGTTTTTGGTATTGGAAGTGATTTCGGAAATTAATCTCTCAAAGCTGTCTCCTAACTCGTCTCGAATAATGCAAGAATCGGGAACGTATTTGGATTCTTCAACAGAGCTTTTTTTTCTTTCTTTATCTCATGAAATTAAAAAAAAACTCTCCTGGGAATAGCAATGAGGGGATAACTCCATCACATGTGCATTTTTGATTGCCGTAAAAGTTTTTTGTGAAGTTATGGAAGTTTGGTTACCAAGTAAAATTAGTTTTAAAATTTAAAAAGTAAGTCTAAGTTAAAGGTCATGATTTATCAAGGGCAAATTGGGAATATCATTAAAAATATAAGCTAATATCACCAATTGCTATTAAATACTTCAACTGATGGATTTATCATGATATGTAAGTGCAAACCTCAGGGGGTGTCCCTGATATTATTGAAACCTCAGGGGGTGTTGTTGATATTTCAGCAAACCTCAGGGGGTGTCACTGATATTATCCCTTTTATTAATTGTTTTGAAAACAACATCTTTTTCTATACGTATATTTAAACTTTTTCCAGCATGATCCACATAAATTAACTAATTAAACCATGTTATATATTTTAAATAAAAGGTATTATCCAAAGTTGAAGAACTTATTTTTATTTTAGAAAGCAAAACTTTTCATTATTCTAAAATATCTATATGTAGAATATAAGTATAAAAATCGAAATATATATACAATAAAATTGGTACAATTATCAGTAGACTAATGATTAGATCAATTCAATAAATAAAATCACAAACTAAGAGGGCTAATTAATGTGATATAAATGGTGAGATTTCATGTTATTGATTATGTAGTTGGAATAAGCAATTTGAAAATGTCAAAAGTACATTTATATATTTAAAAAAAATTCAGATAAGTATTATGTTGCACTAACGTCATTTACTGGTCGGAACAGTAGTTCAACCCGTTCAAGATTAAACTTGTAACCAGTAAAGCAATCAGTTCGATGTTCGGTCCGGTTCTGAAACCCTGGTTCAAATCATCATCATAAACGACAATAATTACATAACTGGATCCAATTCGTTTTATAAAAACACGTGGACATGTATACTCATTTTTCTAACCTTCTTTCAACAAAAAATATTGCAACACCCCTAAATTTTTGAAGAAAATAAAAGTATTTTTGAGTTTTTACTTTAGTCCTTAAATTTTTTGAAAATATGACTTTGATCCTAAAAGTTATGAAAAAGTCACAATTTAGTCCTTCAACTTTTGAAAATTTTATAATTGACCCGAAATATTTTCTTTGAGACCAAATGAGTCCTCAAAACTTTCAGAATTGTAACCTTAAAATTTCAAACATCCAAACAATCCCTTATAATGGTAAATCTTCACATTTACCCCAAATATTTACATTTACATTTTAAAAACAAATAATAGTATACTTTATATTGTGTTTACTTAAATAATGGTATAAATTTCTTATATTTATTATTATAAAAATAAAATCAAAGACAAAGCCCGGAAAATCCATCATAAATCGGGTGGTCAAGTTAAAAAAATAATAATAGTAAGGTAGGGACTTGATTTAGTTCATCGTCTCTCATTTTTACCTATAAAGGCTTCATTGAACATTTTTCACACACCTCTCCTTTCTGAATCACCCTACACGCTCTTCACGAAACAATTTTCGCTCTAAGTCCTCTATTTAAGAAAAATATTTCTAGAGGTCAACCAACGTTAATATTTTAAGAAAAAATCCAAAACCTGAGACTTTCATAAAATTGCAGTTTTAACCCTGAAACTTGCAAGCCTCGAAATCCATATCAAAACTTCATACTGAAATTTTAATCACATATTTTCTATTGTGTAAGCTAACTTTTGTTTTCAGAAATCTTCTTCAACAGAAGTGTTGGAAAATATAGATCACTGTCCAAAAAATCCGTATTAGGTAGTTAATTGTGTATTGATTGTATTTTATTTTTTTATCAGGAAAGTAAATTTATCAAATGGGAACATAAGAAATACTCCGAGATAGATGAAAGTTCAACGCATACAACTTAGAGGATGATCATACCATTCTATAAATGGATACAAAAATTCTCTATTTTTTGCCTTGATCCAGCTCCAAGAACGCACTTTAATGTTGTCGACAACTTCAACCATTTTGGATGACTTTCCATTGAAGCAACAACCATTCCTTGCTGTCCACATCTCCCAAATTGCAAACAGCCAAACACAATAAGGAGGAGACATAGCCAACCATTTAATATATCGATAGTAATATAATAACAAGGAGGGAGAGCCTACCATATAAATACTTAATAATAATATGTAACAGAGAGGAGGCAAAGCCTTCCATGTAATTTATCAATAATAATATAATAAGAAGGAGGCAAAGCCTCCCATATAATTTCTTAATAATAATATAATAAGAAGGAGGCAAATACTTCCATTTAATTTGTTAATAATAACAATATAAGGAGAAGGCAGAGCTTTCCATATATTTAATCATTTATAATATAATAAGGATCGGGCAAAGCCTCCCATATAATGCATGAATTATAATATAATAAGGAGGATGCATAGCCTTCCATATACTCTGTTAGTTATATTATAAATACTGCAATATTATAAATGGAGGCAAAGCCTTCCTTATTTGTAATAATGGTAAATAATCATAAAGTGATTAAACAAAACAAAGGTGAAGTACGTTGTTCTTCACAGGTACCTAAAGAGGGATTTGTTGTTGACAAGAGCTCTCATTCTAACGTATTATAAAATCACAGAAACACTGAAACATTACAACAACAAAGAGATATGAGATGTAATTATATAAAGAGAACCTTCCTAGTTCATATATATTCAAGTATATCTTACAGTGACAGGTAAGCTAGCCCCCATTTATAGGAAGAAACTAAGGGATTTTCACAAATAACAGAAAGTTAGGGGGTGACATTCAATCAGTAACCCGACTTTGGTAAGTCGGTTCACAACCGGATTCGTATTAAAAATGTGTTCATTAATTATTTATCCAAAGTTTCTATTGGAAAATTAAATAAAGTAATTTATTCGGAGTGACCAGAATATCGAACTACCCTTTCCTTTTCTTTGTTTTAGAAAGAAAAAATAACTCGTAAACTTTCAATTACAATTATGTTTAGACAAATGATATAGATTGAGCGAATTTCCTAAATACCAAGCACAAACTTATTGTTCTGTAGTATACCTTTTTTTACGTTAATTATCCAACTTTATTTTCCTTTTTTCATGCATGCCAATAATCATGAAATCTATGAGAACTTAACAAGTATCTCTTGTTTCCGATCTATAACATGAAAATACTATCTTTCCCAAACTGAGCATTTTGAGAAAATTTGATGATATAATCCTCTTTCTTTTTTCTTTACAATTTCGTCCTATAGATGTTTTTATTTTGGGCGAGCTCCTCCTATAGATATTGATTTCATGTTTTTACTCCAGTTTTATTAATTCTGCCATATTCATCATAAGGCCAAAACTGGTAATTTAACTAACTTTTGCTTCAAGAGTTCAAAGCTTTCTTCTGCCTTCCTAGGCAATTTGAAACATTTTCTCTTTAATATTTCCACTATGGGAGCAACAATAGTGCATAATGTTTGAAGCATCGATAGAAAGAAGCAAGTCCATTAAAGCTTTTTATGTTAGAAGTTCTGTGGAGTTGGCGAATCTGAAATTGCTTGAATTTTTTCTTCATCCATCTGTAAGCCATCTTCACTTAATATATAGCCTAGGAACACGACTTGAATTACAATTAAATCGAAGAGAACGTCTTGAGGTTGATGTACAAATGACTTGCATTCAGATCCTTGAAAACTTTGAATAAATGTTCAAGGTGTTATCTTTGTCATTTTTTTATATTAAGATGTCGTCAAAATATACAATAACAATTTTCAAATGAAATCTTTGAACACCAACATCACAAATGAAAGTATCTGCAGCATTGCCAAGATCGAAGGACATTATCAACCACTCACTTGACCCATGTTTTTTTTACAAGGAATCTTTCACTCATCACCTACCCTTATCCAGATTCGATGATATCTTTTAAAAATATTGAATTTTGAATAAATGTGTACTTGATAGTGATTTTATTCATTACTCTACATTCTTCATGAGCTGTTCATTCGGGTGTTCAAAGGTAGAAACGACACACGGACTTAAAGACTCTCGAATAAGCCCGTTAGTAAGAAATTTCTCTACTTTTGATTGTAACTCAACTTCCTGGGTGTCATTATATAATGAAACAAGTTAGGAAGAATAACCTATGGTATCAAGTTGATTTAATGTTGGATGTGATGAAGTGGAGGCAACCTCACCAAAAATTTATTGTCAGGGTTGTGGAGTCCAGAAAAGAGTGGAACACGTAGTGTAGCGCGTGGCTCTTTTCCACCAAAAGTGCTTACCTTGTTGATCAAGCTCCTCGGTTTTCTTTACCTAGCAACAATGATTCTCTTTTCTTAAAGAAACTTTGGAGTTCCCGTATGCACAAGCTCTTACTTTGGAAAAGTTTCTACAATGTTCTCCCTACTCGTACCAAACTCAACTCCATTTTTTCTATCAATGACTGATCCTGCCCGGTTTGCAATGGTGGTACAGAAACTTTGGAGCACATTTTTATTACTTTCCCTCTCACTTCTCAGATTTGGCTGCTCTCAGATTGGCACCTTAATTTGGATCAATTTCGAAATTAGTACATTAAGGATTTTTTGAAGCTTTTCGTCCTTAACACAGGGAGTTTATTTTCTAATGTCATATCTAAGAATAAATGTCTTATCTCCTTGGCTGTGTATTGTGATTTAATTTGGCATAATAGAAACTGTCTAATTCATGGTACTCCATCCTTAAACTTACAGGAGCTTATCCAAAAAGCTGGAGTCAAAGAAAAGGAGCACTAGAGTGCTCAATGCTCAAATATTCTTGCTGCCAGAGCTTCTATTTCTAGCATTTGAAAACCTCCACCTTTAAAATAGCTGAAAGTTAACTGTGATGCATCATTCAAAGATGGGAGAGCTCATACGGCGTTCGTGATTCGTGACTGCAAAGGAACAATTATTTTGCTGCCTCAAAGTCTGTTCCTTGCATGGAACCAATTGTTGCAGAAGCCTTAGCCCTCCTCCAAGCTTGCCAAAGCTTAAACAAAGCAGGAATTCATTCGGCTATTTTTGAATCTGACTGTTGCAACCTGATCAATGCACTTACCAATCTGTCCGACGACATTCCTTGGATGATTTTCCCTCTTGTCATTCGTATTTGCAGATTTTGGAATCAATGGCCTAAATGGAGGTTCTTTTTTGTTAACCGGAGCCGCCCATAATTTAGCTAAATGGGTTTTTTTGTCTAATTGGTGGAACCATTTTAATGACCAAAACCTCCCAAATGTCTCATTTTGTGATGGAGGATTTCTAATTTCGAATATTTGTAATGACTCTGTGATTTAATTTATATCATGTTAATTTTCATCAAAAAAAAAAAAAAAATACTATTGAAATACGTTCTGTAAATTTCTTCGGTCTATGAAAAATTCATACTGGTTTATATTCACTAATATAAGAATTTTGGGTTTGTTGTGAAACTATTAAAAAAACATCAAAATATTACAACGATAAAGAGCTATGAGACGTAATCTAGAGAACCTTGTTATTTCATACAAACTAAGTATATCTTACGACGAGAGGCTAGGGGATTTTTTGCAAATACTACAAAGTTTGGGGGGGGGGGGGTAACATTCAATTATAAAATCGACTTTGGTAAGTCGGTTCACAACAATTGCCCTTGAATGTCCATTATTACATGTGTTACAAAACTATAGGTGTAACAAAAAAAGAGTACATGAACTCATAAATGAAATTGCTAAGAAAATGCCTCATTAAAAACCTTGTTAAGAAAAAACTGAGTTTTTTCTAGGATGAGTTTGCTTTGGCAAATAATCTCCCCTCAATTACATATTTGTGGATGAAATGGCTTTGGTTTGTTTCACATCAAGTTGGGCTATCCTACATGGATTCGAGGTGGCATGCTATTTCCCCAATTACAAATTTCTGTCTGACCCTAGCAATAAAATTTATTGGCCAACTATTAAGTAGGAAATGACACCATTACCCTTATATTAAAGGTTAAAAATAAGCATTATACCAATTAAATTGCCACATGTGCATAGAGAGAAATCAAATAGAACTGTTGATGTGTATGATATGGGAACCTAATTTTTTTTTTTCATTTTAAAATATAATATGAAATAAGGTAGAATTCACTTACTAAATTATATCTGACTTGTATTAGCCTGCCTAAAGGAAAAATCAATTAAAAAAATAACTTAAAAAGAAACAAAAAAAAAGGGATAAGAAACATTGGTGGCATGAATTGGGAATGAAATAATTAGAAGATTTGATGAACAGTAATTAATGGTAATTGATTGCTGAAACTGGTTTATAAGTTTATAGAAAAACGCTAAACATTTCAATATTCTTATTAATTACTTGAATTTTCATTTTTTAACCATTCACGAAGATTTATTACAAGTTATCTTTCTATGAAACACTAATAAAGTAAATTTTAGAAGTTAGCACTTATCGCTTCTTGTATTAGAAATTCACATAGTTTTTAAGCTGCTTATTTGTAGCAACGTCTTGTTTCAACATGATATGTCATACCAGAATGTGATAACAAACGTTATATATATATATATATATATATATATATATATATGTATATGTATATATATATATATGTATATGTATATATATATATGTATATGTATATGTATATATATATATATATATGTATATGTATATATATATATATATATATATGTATATATATATGTATATATATATATATATATATATATATAAACTAACTTTGGATATTAGTTGATTCCCTTTTAAATTAAGCTAAATAGTGACCTATTTATTGTAGGGCACATATTGAAACACTCACTCCACTCATCCAACTGTTGAATTCTAGTTTATTTCACGAGGAGTTGTTACAAAAATGTGTTCTTCAAAGTTCTGAGATGTGGAAAAGAGGTTCAAGTGTTAGTGATATGAAAAGTGGATGTATGCGTTTAGAAAGAGTTAGAATATTAAAATGAATAGACATGCATGTATCATACATTAACACTAAGGCTAAACAAGGAAAGTTAGTGCTAAAGAATCCCAAGTTTAGCCAAGCAATTGGACCTAGCATTCCTGATACTACAAATTGTCCAATAAGGATTATTGGCTCACTCTATATTAGGCCATTAGTTTTTTGCACAACCAATCGTGTCCTTAGTTTAGGTCTCCTAATGTGCATAGAATCCATCTTTGGGCCTCTATTGAATTTTTTTTTTGCAGTTTTAGTCCCCCTAATGTGTCTCATATTCCATGCTCGATCCCTTTTAGCAAGAATCGTCCTTTTTGAACTGCTATGCACGTGGTCGCTTGATGGTTATCTCACGTGGGAAAGAAGTTGTTATTCTAAAATTGCACCCCCCCCCCCACCCCTTTTGTTGTTTTAATAGAGCAACACGTTTTTTTTTTCTCTAAACAACAAAAAGGGGCTTGCGGTTTCAGAATCGCAACTTTTTTTTCCACGTGAGAACAACCCTCGGGCAATTATGTGCATGATACGTGATTTGTCTGGCCACAAAGGACAATTCCAGTCAAAAATGATCCAGTATGAATTGTGAGACACGTCAGGGGGCCAAAGTAGCAAAATAAATTCAATAGATGATCAAAGATGGATTCAATATACATTAGAGGACCAAAGTTGAAAAAAAGCCAGAAAAACCTCAGCGAAAGGAAAAAGAGGGCAGTCCAAATTCACTCGTCCTCATGCTTATGCCCATTATTTTTTTTTGAAGTGTCGCATTCCCATCTTGTGAATCAACTTTTCAAATGTTGGTGTAAGGAGAGCTTTTGTAAATAAATCTGCTAGATTGTTATTTGACCAGATTTGCATGATGTCAATTTTTGCTTTTCATGAAGGTCGTACATGAAGAAAATTTTAGGTGGAATATGCTTTGTCGTGTCACATTTGATGAACACTTCCTTCAACTAGGGTATACATGTTGCATTATCTTCATAAATAGTTGATGGAACTTCTTTCTTTCTTGCCACGAAATCTCCACGCCTCAAGGATATGTGGAATTTTATATTGTAGCGGAACACATTCTTACCTCGTGAGTTGTTAATATTTCTGCACGGTACAAGAAGAAGCAACTAAAGTCTGCTTAACAGATCTAATGAAATAGTTCTATCACTATATGCGAATAAATATTTTATATGAGATAGTTGTATCACTATATGTGGATCTGACAAATATCATGTGTCCGCATAGCCATTTAAATATAATTTAGATAAAGATGAATATTATAGTCTCATATCAATTGTCCCTTGAAGGTACAGAAAAATATGCTTAATTCCTTTTCAATGTTTTCGAGTTGGAGAAGAACTGTATATTGCTAATACATTACTGCAAATGATATATCGGGTCGGGTATCATTATATATATATATTACTGCTCCGGTTGCACTAAGATATGGTACTTCTAGACCAAGTAGTTCTTCATCATCTTTACGAGGTAGAAATGAGACTTCTTTTGATTTCAGGTTTTTGATTCAAAAGAAAGGAATCCCTAGTGTTGTTATCTTTAGAAAAATGGACTATATCTAACAATTTGAGAATTGAATCACCATGAGAATTCATCATTTTCCTTGTTATATAATATATATGTGTATATATATACCAAATTTACTTTTTCTTTTGGATTAATCTTACTTCCTTCCTATCGATTCTAAAAACTTGTACATAAATTTGAGATTTTGGTCCTTCATTTTGTTTCTAAATACTCCAATTTGAGATTCTGGTAAAATCTGACAGGGGTTAAGGCTTTCTTGGTGGAAAAGATTTGAAAAGTCGTTGAGAGACGATCTTTTTGGTTTGACCACTAAGTCAATGGCGGGAAGAAAGAAGAAATTGTGTTTCCTCTTTTTCCAATAACCGCAACTCACTTGACCGTTTAGTTGTTGGAGATAATATAACCTCATTTAAGTTTAGTAAGAGATTTTAAGTGCTACTCACTTGAAAATCGAGTCATGTGATCAGGAAAAAAGAATAAACTTTATACGGTTTATTCGTTGCAACAAATGTCACGTGTCACTCACCAAACCCTTTAATGTGACTGTGGCTTTCTTTTAACGTAAAAAAGTTTTGAAAGTTGTTGGACACACGATCTTTCATGTGACTATCTATCAAGTTTTTTGTACGACGGTTAAGTCATTGGCGAGTAGAAAAAAGAAACTTGCTCTACATTTAGTTTTATACAATTGCTATTTAATTAACCATTAAGTCGTTATAAAAGTAAAAGTATAGTTAATTTCACATAAGATGTCATGTGCTAGTCACTTGATCTTAGAGTTGTTGGAGGAAATGGCGAAGAAAAAGAAAATACAGTTAATTCATTGCGAAAAATGTATCCTCATTTTCACTAAATGATATAGTATTAAAATAGTAACTACAGTGATGTTGGATATATTGAACTATTGCTACAGTTTCATGACAAATTGATATCTTATTTTTCTCCAAGGGTGTATTTACTATAACAACCTGAAATCCTTTTCGAGCCCAAATTCTAGACAAGCAATCTTATGTTTACTTTTTCAACTATAGGATGTAGCAAATTACTATAAATTAAAAACAAGAGCTATTTGCAGCAAACCCCCCAATCTATGAGGTATGTAGCACTTTGTCCCCTAACCTATGAAAATGTGCGAAATGCAGGTTAGGGGGCTAATTATACCCCATAGAATGGGGTTTGCTGCAATGAACCCTAAAAACAATTGTAGAAAATGTTTGAATTTATTCATTCTGGGTGTGAGTATGGGTGTCTACAAACACACACACTCACACATATACCGTTGCAAAATGTGTTTTGTTCCTTTTTATGAAATTTGGTTAATTACATATTGATAGATTGAGATTTAAAAACTTAGTTTTTCTTAAGCGAATGTTATGTAAAGACTATGAAACTATGTCTAATTTCAATGACTACTTGATAGGAGGTGCAAACTCAGGGAAAAAAAGGTGTAGTTTTAATCCCCTACCTTTTTCCATAAAACATTTTATTATGTAATATATGAAGCTTTGGCATCTGTCATGGAGATACCTGATAATTTGAATGAATATTATGTAAAAAACAAGAAGCTATTATGGATACTTATTGTTGATGAAGTCTTAACTTTTGTTGATAAGTTTGCTGGTATCTAATAGGTGAAAGTAACATAGGTAATAGTAACGACTATAACTAAAAATGGAGCAATTATAGGTATTATTGTCCATCTTTTTTTCTTTCTCAAAGTTAATCCATCACTGATAAAATGTGTCGTAGCATATTCATGTTTTAATCTAGCTAGTAAAGAACATCATCAACAAGATGCTGGTAAAATTTTGCAGGATCAACGCCCGGAATCTAGCGAGCCACGAGGTTCAGGTAGAAAAAGAAGGGATTTGAAAAAGCCACGATTATATGTACCGAGGACGTCTTATTCAGGCTTTTGAAAAGCCAACAAGAACAAGTCATGCAGTACATTTTGGAGATGCGTGAGGTATGCATCTTTACTATAAGGTATTACTAGAAATGCATAAGTAAAAGGGATTACAGTAAAACGAAAAAGGGACAACCCTTCTTAATGTACTTTCGTACTTTTTGCGAAGGTGTAGAAAGACGCAAAAGCCCTTCTTAATTAATTGATTCTTGACGTGAATATACTAAGCACCATTCTTTTACTATAATTTCTAATTAAAAAAAAAAAAAACAGGATTCATAATCACACGTTGTAGCAGAATTTTAGTACATTCATAGTCCACACAATGAATTTTAGTAGGCATGATATAATTATTCTTCATCTTATATTATGTATATATCTATTGCCTACCGTTTTCTAGAAAAATAATTGAAAATGTGATAAAATTATGGGATAATATCAGTGACACCCCCTAAGGTCTGTTGAAATATCAGTCACACCCCCTGAGGTTTCAATAACATGAGTGAGGGTTTTTGGCCTGTGTTATGTCAAATTCCTGTGAAAAATAAATAGGCAAATTACCTCCTTGTGATTTTAAAATTTGGGACACCACCTCCCTGTAATTGTTTTTGTGTATTTTTTTGCTTAATGACCAAAATACCCTTGTTGTCTCTAATATTTTCTTTTCTGCAATTTCAAATTTGAATATAACCTTTCTTTAAAAGATTATACGTAAAAGTATGAAAAATATTATAAAACATACATATTGCGAAATCATAACTTATTATTAAATTTTAGTTTTGATTTGTTGCATTTTTTAACAAATTAAAATATTAAACCAGAATTTACATAATTCTTTTAGAAATAAATGGTATAATTGTGTTTTTTAGCCTAAAACCCATTTCCACTCTCAAATTTGAGCAAGTGAACTACACCTCCCTATATAAGGAGGTAATTTGCCAAATCTTGAAATCACAGGAAGGTAATTTCCCTATTTATTTTTCACAGGGAGGTAATTTGCCAAATTAGCATAACACAGGGAGGTAAATTGCCAAATCCTCTATCAGTGACACCCCCTGAGGTTTGCAATGACATATCAATTAGGTCCAGTATTCCTCTTTTGCCCTTAGTCAACTTTGTGCCTAGCTTTCACTAACTTATTAAGACCAATGTACCTTTTTGCTATATAATTATGAAAGGGAGTATGATTAATACATTATGTTATTTACTAGGGTGTTTCTTTGATGTATATTAAGAACTTTGAATATTGCCAACTTATGATATAATTTCATGATCAAAAAATATATTTCTATAAAAAAATTTATCTAGTGTTCTAATGATAATTAGTTTGTTTTAAAGAAAACAAGCTTATGAACCTATTTTTTCTTTTTCCTTTTTGGTGTTGTTTGGTGATTTTTTTTCTTTTCTTTTGGGTATGTTAATTCTTTACCCATATGGATATTACTATATAAAATGTAAAAAGGAAAACTATTTTGTGACTTTAGTTAAATTTTTTAGAATTAAACTCTTTTTGTATATATTATAACCTTTTGATATTATTAAGCTAACCACAATTAATATAAATTGGAGAATCTAGAAAATTACTGTATACTTTAGTATATATATTTTTAAGATGAATATATTTCTTAATAAACTTCTTTTAATTTAATAAAATAAACAAAAGAAAACCCTTTCCCTTACCCCTAGCCCGAACCACCCAACCCAGCCATCTTTCCAGCTAACCACACCGCATCCGCAACCAGGACTCAACAAGAATCTTTCACACCGACAATGCACATAAACCTGACTGCACTGTTTCTGAAACGTGCAAGAATTACATTTTTATGTTGAGCAATTCGGATATTGTAAATCTGATTTGTTGTGCTTGAATTGAAAAACCTAGATTTATAGATGCTTGTTTACTTATCTAATAGGAACTTCTTGACTGGGTATGTGGTGGGGTTGGTGGGGAGAGAGTCGGGTCACTGGGTGGTATTGTTGGGGAAGGAGATGGGTTTGTTTTGTTTTATTTTCTTTGAGATACTTATAAAAACTGATAAAACATATTTGTTACAAAAATAAAAGATAATTAACGAAAAAAATTTCATTAGCTTGTTGTAAAAAGAAACATTACTGTTAGAACATAGAACATGTTTTTGTCTACAAACATTTTTTTTGTTTTTTACCA
Organism: Misopates orontium; assembly: GCA_946800315.1. NCBI lineage: Eukaryota > Viridiplantae > Streptophyta > Magnoliopsida > Lamiales > Plantaginaceae > Misopates > Misopates orontium. The sequence continues at coordinate 26,300,510 of OX326947.1, forward strand.
TAATGTATTATCATAGATTGACAATCATCAAAGTTTTTAACTACATCAATAAATAACATAATATATTAGTTATACTCCCTCGCACAATTATATAGCAAAAGGGTATAATAAGTTAGTCAAAGCTAGGGTCAAAGTTAAGTAAGGGCAAAATAGGAATACTGGACCTAGTTGATATGTTACTGCAAACCTCAGGGGGGTGTCACTGATATTACTGAAACCTCAGGGGTTGTTACTAATATTTCACCAAACCTCAGGGGGTGTCACTGACATTATCCCAATTAAAATTATTGTATTATCAACAAATTAAGGAACACTAGTCTCTATTTCTTTTCTTTAAACTTTTCTTATTTACAGGCTGAATCAGGATTAACGACATATGACATGCTCCATCCTTCCATTGAAAATGGGAAGCACAATGTTAAAACAAAGGATTATGAATTCATTGATTAGGTGTTAATCCCGGTAACAGAAGAAGTTAATCCCTCTGTGACAATAAGTACAAATTGTCACTGAACGAGAGGCTGGAGGGGCCTTGGACCATTGAGTTTAGGAAACGGAGCGAAGAAGATAAGTGCGACAAACTTGACAAGGTATGTCAATGAACTACAATACTGCTAGTTTAGGGATCATAAGGGCTCAAGATTATCAAATATTGCAATTACCTTGTTATAATGATGTCATATGCTAACTTTTTATGTGATAAAATAAATGATTCCAATAAATATTTCTGGCATTAGTTTCTAAATAATTTTCTTGCATAATGAAATATCATATTATCCAACTCTCTAACTAGACGACCATCTATCATTTCGGTTTTACAAACACAAGAAGATCGATAAAACGTTTCGGTCTCTGAACGAGGTTGCGGTCTTCATATTCTATGGTGTAACATACTGAACCATAAGGCCGCAGAAGTGTGAATTGATCTACAAGTTAATGGTGGTGAGTTATTTATTATATAATCAAAAATTCTCTTGATTTTAAGGTGATTCTCTTCCTTTCGCTTGCGAGTGCTATACAACTTATTGTTACCTCTTTGTTTACAGGAGGTGCACACATAAGAAATTTGGTGAATTTCGTTCAACATTTTCGACATTTATATTTAGTCAGTGTCAAGCTTATGAAAAAGTAATAAAGAACTTGGCTAGTGAACTTTTGATATATGATCTTTGACATTTATGTTCAAACTATTCATTGGTATTTTCTATATTTCCAGTTCCCTTGTTAATTAATGAGTTTCACCAGCATTTCTTTGTTGTTTACCGGTGATTGTGTGGTGCTGATAGGGGCCAAAAAACGTTGGCGAAGATGTTTTTGTTGAAGTGTATGTAAATGAGTAAATTCGACGCATAACCAGATAATATTAGTATATCTATTTGATTGATTAGATGTCAAAATATATATTTTCTAATTAAGCCATTACTATTGTTTTTATCCAGTTTTCGTTTTGCCGGGAAACACTCCTGTAACTTTCAAAAAACCAGGCAATATATGCCCACCCCCTACCCGAATGGGCTTTCGTTCAAAACGAGTGTCGAATTCGACGTGGCTGCCAGTTAGGATCGTGACATGTAAAAGTTATAGGACATATTTTGCAATTCAGCTTAAAAATTTTAAATAAACTTATAAATGTTATTGCAAAATAATTTAATCAATTCTATTATATAATTAGCTACTTATTTATTATTCAAAATATTAATAAACTTATTTTAATATTTAAGAGTCTAGCCGTTGAATTAAATTTCTTCTTTCTCTAAAAAAAATACTATTAACGTTAAATTGCTCCTCTTTAAATAATTTTAAGTTTTTATTTTCTTATTTTTATTATTTGGTAAGGAACTTGTGAGTTATATTTCTATTTTCATGTAGGTAATAAAGAAAAAAAGTGTATTTTTATTTTACATTTTTATATATTAAAAATTTTAAAGAAAAACGTGTCTTCCTTAATAGACCAACCAATGTTTAAAAAGGCACGCCCGGGGCGCGCCTTGGGACTCGCATCGGGGCAAAATTTAGCTACAACGCCCTAAGGCTGTTGCTGAGGCGTAACCTTTCTGAGGCATACGCCCCGTAATTTTGGTCGTATGCCCCGTGCACAAAAAGCGTAATCTTGGGGCGCAAAGGCATGTACCTGGGCGTTGAAGGCAAAAAAAGGAAGAAAATAGTTTATTTTATTATTTTTTCTATGATTGTTTATTTGTAGTTTGCCCCATAAATTTCTTATTTTGTAAAATTATAACTCACTTTAGTAAAAATATTTTTTCATTTTTATTATAATTTTATTTTATTTTGTAAATTCATCTTTTGTTTATAAATTGTAGTTACACATATTTAATTCAACATCCATATCTTGTGGATCTTTATCTTTATTTGATTAATATTTTACTTGAGTTCTATTGTAACTATTAAATAGGTTCACAGTATGTCGAATATATGTGACGACCACATGAAATATTTGTATGAGATTTAGGTAGTGCGTGCAAAGTAAAAAAGAAAAAAAGTAAGAATATTTTTTTCTCAATCTATTTGTAATTGTTATTATCTCATTTACTTTTTAGAATTTTCCGAATATCTTAACTTACTGTATTTGCATTTATGTTTTCTTTTTATTATTAATATTAAACATATATTTAAAAATATAAATGTCAAAACTAGTGGAGCTTACGTCCCGCCTCCAAGGAAGTAAAACACCCAATCTACGCCCAACGTCTTTTAGAGCACTAAGATCAACCAATGTCTCAACCCCCACCCTCCAAAAATTGTTGTGACCCCACTCCTACCCCCGCTCCTCACCCTAAAAGAAGTTCACTTGATTGTGGCTAGGTAGGTGTATGTAATATATTTATTTCTTTTTCTTTTTTTATTTAACTTTTGAATTTTGAATTTTTTTAGACCCAATTAAGTGAAGTTGGTTGCTTGGAGGGTGGAGACGGGAAATCCTTTTTTTTTTTTTTTTTTTCCTATTTTTAAAATAAAAATATAACTCACAAGTTCCTTAACAAGTATTTAGTTTTTATAAAGAAAAAACCTTAACTTATTTGAAGAGAAGCGATTTGAAGTTAATAGTTTATTTAATTATAATATGTTTCATTTCAATATACTGTATTTTTGGAATCACTTTCAGTTTATCACCTTAACTTTCATTCCCTCTCAAGTAATACGTGAAATCAGTTCAACAAACTTCAAGATAATTACAATTCTTATACTTTTCACTCTCCTTCTAACGAATAATGTGGAAGAAGTACTCATCACTCTTTTTTTTTCTTCTTTATGCTTTAAAATATTCATATCCCTGCAACTCAAATACTATTACAAAAAAAAAAAAAAAAAAAAAAAAAAAAAACATGTGATGTACTGCACCAGTATAGACATGCCACTCTTGTTTAGTTGGTTGTGAGTATGTACTGTCATTAACGGCTAAGTTGGCTTGATGAATGTAGCGCAGTGGCGGATTTAAGAAGTTTGTGTCGAACATTTTGAAGCAACAAATAGGTGTACGTCCTAAGCTTATCGTAGAATACAGAAGAGACATATAACCACGATTATTAGATATTGACCACACCCTCCGCCTCAAGGTTGAAGTTATTTCGACGATATTGTCGCTTGAAAACATTGTTGTTTGGCTACAACATTCGTAGTAGAATCTTGCATTAGGAGTGACAATTATTGTGTTGAATGTCAGCTTCGCATTTGAGGAGCACGAAATAAACTTACTCTAGTTCAAAAGACTAATCCTTGTGATTATGGAAACCAGAGAATCATACTTTGGGCCTGAACCAACAAGCAATAATGTCGTCATTATTAATTTGTTTCCCTGTAACAACTAACTCATCAATGTGTTTCTTGATGAATAAGTTTATAGATGAGCATGAAATATTCATTGCCATTTTGTCTGCAGATTTATTTGCTTTTGCAAATTGTATTAAGTTGGGAGAGCACTTGTACGATATCCATGGGACTAATTAGAGGCTAGAGTAGAATGGAGAGCCTTCTAGACATCACGAGATGTGCTACAATTTGCTACTTGGGCAAGCACCTCATCATAAAAGGAGGAACTGAGACAACTGATAAGAATAAGATTATCTTTCTATATTTCAGTGTTGTTGCTAATTTCTTTGAATATTTTGTTTTTAATAATATCCGAGCTCCGGGAACTCTCCTCGGACTCAATTTTATTTAAAAGAAAAAAAAAATTCTTTGGTGGTTTGTCTTCTACATAATATTCAAACACTTTCTGTCTTTTGAGTAGGGTGTCATGGCTGCTTTCTCTGTTAAAAGTTTAGACCATTAAGCTTAGTCATGTTATTAAGATTGTAAAATCGAAGATGAATTTGGAAAGTAAAATTGACGATTATCATTGAACATTGAGAGAGAGAGTTTTACAGATGAGAAATCTGCAGAAAGAATGAAAAGAAATTGAAGAAAGAAAACAAATGCACCCAGCTATATATACAAACTAAATGGTGCGCAAAATGCCTAACATAGAAAGCCGTTGAGCAACGGCTATAACTAAAATATAAAACTTTGCAAATTAGGAAATAAAACATAAAACAGAAAATATAAAATATAAAATATAATTCAAGATCCCCCTCAAGATGGGAGTGAATGTCATGAATTCCCATCTTGGACATCATAAGCTTGTAAGGTTGTAAGGAGAGTAGCTTTGTGAGGATATCTGCCACTTGATGTTCACTAGAGATGTGAACCACTTTGAGTGCACCTTGTTGAACCTTTTCTCGGACAAAATAACAATCTATTTGTATGTGTTTGGTTCTTTCATGTTGCACTGGATTGATAGCTATGCAGAATGCACTTTTGCTATCAGTGAAAAGCAATGGAGTTCGAGTTTGAATGATGCATAAGTCCTTAAGCAATTGAGTGAGCCAAATTACGTCACAGGTGGTTGTTGCAACTACTCTGTATTCAGCCTCTGTAGAAGACCTGCTGACAGTGGGTTGCTTCTTGGCTTTCCATGAAACTAGAGAGTCTCCTAGGTATATTGCATATCCAGTGACACTCCTTCTTGAATCAACACATGCAGCCCAGTCACTATCACAGAATGCCTTTAGGTGAAGCTCATTTGATGCTGGATAAAAGACACCTTTGCCTGGACTTGACTTGATGTATCTCAGCACCCTGTGTGCAGCTGCAAGATGAGAAACAAAAGGCTTAGACATATATTGAGTAAGACACTATATGGAGTAGTTTAGATCAGGTCTAGTGATGGTGAGATATAGTAATCTCCCAACTAATCTCCTGTATACAGTTGGATCATCAAGAAAATGAGGATCATCAGCTTTAAGTTTGGCTGAAGAATCCATGGGAGTAGAGCTTGGCTTGCAAGCTAAATAGCCTGATTCAGACAGTATATCCAATTAATGCATACTTTCTTTGACAAAGAAAGATGCCCTTTTTGCTTCGAGCAACCTCAATACCAAGCATATATTTCAGAATACCAAGATCTTTTATTGTAAACTTCTCATCTAAGTGTAATTTGAGTTTACTGATCTCTTGCAAGTCATTCCCTGCAAGTATAATATCATCAACATATAGCAGAGAGCAGTAAAAGAAGAACCAATATGTTTGATAAAAAGGAGAACTATCAGATATAGATTGTTGATAACCATAGGCAATCAAACATGTAGTAAGCTTATTATACCATTGCCTACTAGCCTGTTTTAAGCCATATAGACTTTTCTTGAGCAAACAAACTCTTTTATCTTGTGAAGAACAGTAACCAGGTCGAGGCTTCATATATATCTCCTCATCCAAATCTCCATGTAAGAAGGCATTATTTACATCTAACTGATGTAAATGCTAATTATTTGCAGCAACAACAGAGAGCAAAACTTTAACTGTAGTGAGCTTGGCAACTGGTGAAAATGTATCAAAATAGTCAAGTCCTTCCTCCTGAGTATAGCCTTTGGCAATCTTCCCTTGTATCTTTCAATAGTACCATCTCCTTTGAGTTTAACTTTGTAAACCCACTTGCATCCAACACAATTCTGGTTAGGAGGTAACTCTGTCAATATCCAAGTATTGGTTTTCTCAAGTGCCTCTATTTCCTTTTTCATGGCAATTTGCCATTCAATATGTTTACTAGCTTGTGTATAGAAAGTTGGTTCACTGACTTGAGTAACAGCAGCAGTAAAAACTTTATGAGAAACACTCAATCTAGAAGCACTGATGTAATTTTCAATAGGATATTTAGGAATAAAAGTCAGATATGCATTAGATTTATTCAGAGAACCAGGTAAAGAATAAGGATAAGACTTAAGATAAGCAGGTGGATTCACATTTCTAGAAGATTTTCTAGTAACCTGCTGAGGAACAATAGTAGATTCTGGAACATTATGAACAAGATCAGGTGTATTAGATGGCAAATTATCAACATTTGCAGTAACTAAATCAGTAGGAGGAATAGATACTTGTACAGAATCATGACTAGTGACATCAGGTGGACAAGAACTGCTGATATTGTCCTCAAAATCTAGAAAATTATGTATATCTGGTGTATGAACTTGAGAATGCTCATCACGAATTGGATCAAGACCAGCAGGAACCTGTGGAACCACATTATGAATTCTAGTATTTTCTTGAAAACCAATAAAAGGATCTGTACAGAGAGGAAGAGTAGTGTGAGATGAAATAGATTTAGAAATCTTATTCTCATGAAAGGGAAACTCATTCTCAGAAAAAACAACATTTCTTGAGTTAAATATCTTAGAGGTATTAAGGTTGAGAAGAGTATAGCCCTTTGTGCCAAGAGGATATCCCGAAATACACATTTCTGAGATCTAGGATCAAACTTGTGTCTGTTTGCTGTCAATGTAGTTGCATAAGCAAGGCAACCAAACACTCTTATAACACTGTAATCTGGTGATTTGTTGAAGAGTAACTCAAAAGGAGTTTTCAGATTTATTACAGCAGAAGGTAAACGGTTAATAATGAAAGCAGCAATAGAAACACAGTAAGTCCAATACTTTATAGGGATATTAGAATGGAATCTAAGTGAGCGAGCTATTTGTAACAAATGCTGATGCTTGCCCTCAACTAATCCATTTTGCTCAGGTGTCTCAACACAACTAGTTTGATGTAAAACACCATAAGTAGAATAAAAGGATTTCATGATAAACTCAGTGCCATTATCAGATCTCAAGGTCTTTATCTTAACAGAGAATTGGTTGAAAACCAGATGATAAAACTTAGTAATATAGCTTTCAACTTCAGATTTATGCTTAAGGAAATACACCCAAGTACAGCGTGTAAAATCATCAACAATGGTTAAGAAAAAACGACAACCATCAATAGAGGGTACAGCAAAGGGACCCCAAACATCACAGTGTATTATTTCAAAAGCAAATGTAGTAACAGAAGAGCTAAGAGGAAAAGGCATCCTCTTTTGCTTAGGAAGATGACAAACCTCACAAGGATTACCAGGAATAGTACTAGGTACAGAAATCTGAGGAATACATGATAACTTTTGATAAGAAGAGTGACCTAGCCTAGCATGCCAAATGAGTCTATCAGAAACAGTAGAATTACAACTTGAGATTCTCTTATTACAAGACAAATGAGCAGGTATCACATTTAAAAGATAAAGTCCAGTGAGAACTCTAGCAGAACCAATCATCTTCTTCATGATTTGGTCCTGTAAAACCCAATCAACAGAAGAAAAACATAGAGTAACATTAGAAAACTTAGTTAACTTGGAAACAGAAATCAAGTTGAAACTAAATTGAGGAACATAAAGAGCATCCTTTAATAATAAACCATTATGCAAAGAAATATCTTGAGTTAAAATAGCAAAAGTAGTGCTTGAAGTAGGTAAGGATATAGCTATATTCACTAAAGTAGCACTAGAAGAGAACCAAGTAGGATCACTAATCATGTGATCAGTAGCCCCTGAGTCAAGAACCCAAAGATTCTTTTGAGTATGCAAAGAATGTTTAAAAGTGGATAAGGCTACAGAAAAAGCTTTACCAACAGTAGCAGTAGCTGTAAAAGAAACAAAAGCAGGAACTTGAGGAGAAATAGAAGACACATGCTTATTCTTGAAAGCTAGGAATTCCTCAAACAATGCTTTATTGTTATCAACAGGATCTGCATCAGGAACATTGTTAGTTTCATCAGAAGAAACCATATTTGCAGAATAGTTCCTTTTACCAGTAGGACCATCCCACCCAGGGGGATATCCAATGAATCTGAAAACACCTATCCACTGTGTGTCCATTGAAACCACAGTGTGTACACTTGAGTTCTTTTTGTCTTTATTCTTCTGAAATTTGTTATGTGAATTCTGAACAAACTGATAAGGAACAGAGGGTTTAGGATTTGAATCTTGAGAAGATTTGGCTTTAGTAAACATGGCCATAGACTCCATATGTTGAGGACCAGACTGAAGAGCTCTCTGACTCTCTTCTTGCAGGAGTAAAGAGTACACTTTGGACAAAGAAGGCAATGGAGAACTAAGAAGAATGTGACTCCTTATAGCAGCAAAAGTCTCATTGAGCCCAATCAAAAAAATACATAACACAGTCTGATTGTTAAAGTTCAATCATATTCTTATTCATACCACAAGTGCAGTGACCACAACTGCAAGCAATCACAGGCCTATGACTCACAAACTCATCCCACAGAGACCTAAAAGCATTATAAAAAGCAGTAACACTCTGGCCTCCTTGAGTGATTGTAGCAAGAGACTTTTGGAGGTGAAACACTCTAGAACCATCAGCCCTACTGTATCTAGTCTTTAACTCTTGCCAAACATCAATAGCAGTGCAAAAATACGACAAACTATGACGAATATCCTTAGATACAGAGTTCAACAACCAAGATCTCACAAGATTATCAGCCCTTATCCATGCAGTCTTATGAACAGGATCATTATCACCTGGTATAGGCAAAGTACCATCAATGAAACTCAACTTGTTCTTAATACTCAGAGCCATCTCAATGCCTTGTGTCCAATCAATGTAATTTTCACCGGTTAAAATGTCACTACCGATAGAAGAACCAGTAAAATCGTGTGTTCCAAGGAAATACACAGTCATCGAATCCTCACTAGGATTCTTAGTAACACGAACAAGAGCAGTAGAATCAGTATTAGCCGGAGAAGTCATTTTATCAACAAATTCACCGATCAAATTCGCTAAAAATCACAGCAAGCAAAGATAATCACCAAATCAACCGATTAATCGGAGCAGAATATAAAATCAACAACAAATTACGATCAATCGCAAAGATCGCACAAGATATCAAGTAAAAAACCTGATCAGAAACAAAATTAACGATCTAATCAACGATCGAGAACAGCGGAAGTAGGATCGATCACACGGTGAATGATACCATATTAAGATTGTAAAATCAAAGATGAATTTGAAAAGTAAAATTGATGATTATCATTAAACATTGAGAGAGAGAGTTTTACAGATGAGAAATCTGCAGGAAGAATGAAAAGAAATTGAAGAAAGAAAACAAATGCACCCAGCTAGCTATATATACAAACTAAATGGTGCGCAAAATGCCTAAAATAGAAAGGCGTTGAGCAACGGCTATAACTAAATTATAAAAACTTTCCAAATTAGGAAATAAAACATAAAACAGAAAATATAAAATATATAATTTAAGACATGTTTATAGGCACTATCGTGGTTGAAGTGAGAGAGGAAGACATAATTTATAGAAAGGAGTTGGCTAAGATGTGAGTCAATGGCATATTAGTTGTCATCATATCTAAAAGCTCAAATTAAAAAAAAATGATTTGGTATTTATTAACAATTATATATTCTCCAAACATTTATACATTTTTAGTTCTTGCCTACCCCGTGGGACATTACCCAGTGCCTACTTTTTCCTTTCCTTTTAGTATACTTGCCCATTTCTGCAATGAACTTATGGTATTCAAACAACGAACATGTAAACATGGCAGCCCGTTATTGAAACGATGAGAAGAAGATTAGCCAGCTGCAAAGGAAACTCCCTCTCATTTGGCGGCCGTATCATTTTTCTGAAGTCAGTCTTCACAGGTATTCCAGTTTATTTCTTCTCTTTTTATAAAGCGCCAAAGCAGGTTATTAAAATATTGATTAGCTTGCAAAGAAAAGAAATTTGGGGAAGGAACGAGGAGAACAAGAAGATTGTTTGGGTAAGATCGGAACTTTTATGTAAAAAAATTGAGGAGGGGAGACTTAAGTCTTAACATAAAAAATCTGGAACTTTTTAATCTTGCATTGCTGGCAAAGTGGAAATGGCGGTTACTTTCAGAGAGGGACGTCTTGTGCAAGAGGCTGTCACTAGCAAAATATGGTGGAAAGTTTTTTTTTCTTTGAATGCCAAGCATGGCCGAATGAGAGAGCGAAGGGATCAAGATGGTGGTTGGACTTGGCCTCTTTAAGTACAAATGGAGTGGCTATTGACTGGTTTGAGAATAATATTAGGAAAACTGTTTGGATTTACAGGAACAAGATTTTGTTTGGGGATAGTCAACTGGATCTCGAGACCTTGATTGATCTTATTAAAGCAAGATCTTGGTGGTGGATTAAGGCACAATTCCCTTGTTTTCAATTTTCTTTTATTGATTGGATTAATTTTCCTTTAGTGTGTATTGGGGGATCTTGATATTTGTATCATCTAGTAGAGTACTACTGGTATTCTGCTAAGCTGTTTTTTATAGTTTATTTTGCTTATCAAAAAAAAATATTAGGAAAACTGTTGGTAATGGGGATAGCACTAGATTTTGGAGCGGGAAATGGCTTGGCAATGAACTTCTTTGTACTCCTTTCAATCATCTATTTCGCCTTGCAAGAGATAAAGAGACGCTTATTAGGGACAAAGGAGAGTGGACTGAGAATGGATGGACTTGGAAGTGGAGTTGGAGACGCCAACTCCGTGACAAAGAACTTCATGCGCTGCATAACTTACAAGCGGAAGTGAATCAGGTGACTCTTTATGAAAACCGACCTGACCATTGGATTTGGAATGGAGGGGCAAGCGAGAAGTTCTCAGTTAGCTCGGCATACAACATTTTACAGCAACCTGGGTTGTCTCCAGATAGAGAATTCATGTCATCGTTCTGGAATTCTAAAGCACCATTTAAAATGAAAGCTTTTGCATGGTTGTTGCTGAATAATAGAATCCCTTCGAAAATTAATTTGATTAGGCGCGGGGTGACTGGAATTAACGACAGAATCTTCTGTGGGATGTGTTGGGATGATGAAGAAGACACCAAACATCTTTTCTTTAGTTGCCCGTTCGTTTATAAAGTATGGATGAGTCTTTACAATTGGTGGGGAGTGAAGTCAGTTCTCCTCAACGAACCCAAAGAACATTTTTTGCATCATGGTTCTCTGCTTGCTGGTACAAAAAGAAAGGAAACATGGATTTCAGTGTGGTTCTTTTGTATTTGGGTTATTTGGTGTGCTAGAAACAAGAAGGAATTTGAGGGACAAGAAGCTTTTCCGGATAAAAGTGCAGAGATTATCAAAGCCAAAACGTGGGTGTGGAACAAAGCTAATTCACCAGGCTTTTCTTTTTCCTTCAATGACTGGTTTTGCCATCCATTGCTCTGTATCACTTAGATCTTTGGTTTTGGATTAAATTCATGTAAATGAGTTTGAGTACCTCTTGTACTCACATTAATAAATTTATTTGCCTGACCAAAAAAAAAAAAAAAAAATCACCGTAGTGTTTTCTTTCATTTAGGAAAAAGTTAAAAATATATCATGGTTAAGGAAAAAAGAACAACAAATTATTTCATCATTTTACCTCAAATGTGAACAGCAGCCAGCAAACTTGGTAGAAGAACATTTAAAAAAACAATTGCACGCAATGTGAGAACAAATCTGTTCTTTGTCATCTTTTCTATACAAAATCGAGAAGGAGGTTGAAGAATGAATGCACTGAAAGATTAAAGAAAAAATGCAATTGTTTTTTTATATATGGGCACTGGGTAGTGCCTCACGGGGTAAGGAAGAATTTCCTGATCACAAGCGTCAAGAATTGTTAGTAAAAGTACTATGTAGACTTGTTTATTTAAATATCATATAGACCGACACAATTTAATTTCAATGTTAAAATTTGAATAGATTCTCTTTATCATAATTTCCTCGTAACAGTTATTGCAACATCCTACAACAATCTACTCATGTGTCTCTAACTAATAGATTTATGAATGGTATTAAATATACCAAGATTTCCAGATCTACTTAATTAAATTTTGTCGAATCAAACTTTTCACCAGATAATTATAACTAGAATCTGAAATATGTTTGCGAATGGTAAATTTAAATCCCACATTAAAAAGACTTGGTGCTGGAAAGATTTTTTATTATTTGGTCAAACTACAGTAATAATTATATGTCATGAACGGATTTGGCTAAAATTTGAGAAAAAACATAAATACTTGAATTGACTCTTAATATTTTTAATTTTTTGAAAAAAGAATAAATGAATATAAAGTAAAAGTATATAAAATTATACACATAATAATTCTTATGTATAAGTATCACAAAAACAACAATTATCAATAATTTTTCTATATTTTTTCCTTTTCGCAGTAGTGATCTTATTCATACTAATATGCAAAGTGTTCATGAATAGTCTTCAAACATAAAACTTGTTACATATACGAAATATTTAAAAAATAAAAATAAAATTCAACCTTTATGTTTTTTTGTTCAAGAACGAGAATGTTAAAATGAATGTGGAATTGATAAAAAAGCCAAGACACATTTGAAAAAATTGTCCTTACTTATTTTCACAACCTCTCACATCCTAACAAAGAAAATTCCAAATCCATACCTGGCTGCATTCACTATATATTTTACCTCACCCTACCCCTAATACCAACTCAGTCCCCATCAATTTCCTCGATCCTATCGCTTCATTTCTTCTTCATTTTCTTTCTTCTTCATAAAACCATGGCGGCTCAAGGCTCTTCCTCTGATGTAAAAAATCTTATCAAGCAACTCTTAGATATAATGATATGTATTGATATCTTAAATTTACTATTAATTGTTTCTAAATCTTGCATTTGCAGATCCCTAGAGAAGTTCAATGGGAGCCAGAGTATAATTGCTACCGGATAAATGGGGCTCTTGACACACATACGTTCGATGGGTTCGGCCTTCACCAGAAGATATTCAGGCATGCATGACTAAAATCCTTTACTTTTACTTTTGTTTTAGGCGAAAATACCCCTTGAGTCATTGATCTACGTTTATTTTGGACACATGTCTGCATTTTTATCCGTTAGATTTGGTCTCAGGGGGCAAGCCGCACATTTTTCAATAGGTTGGGGGGCTATTTGCTCTTTTTTATAGTTTAGGGGGCACATTGTGAAACACCCTATAGGTTGGGGGGTTTAAAGTGTTTTACCCTAATTTTTATGGTCCACTTGAACTGCCTCTTGTTTCTTCATTTTTCATAATTTATAGATTATGTTTCCTTCTAAGCTTGATTTTCTATGTGAGTTAATTTATAAGCTTTATAATATGTGAGTTAATTTATAAGCTTTGTATTGAGCATCCACACAAATAAATAAAACAAGTAGGAATACTTAAGTGGTGGACAGAATCTGACCATCTTTTTTGTAGATGCTCTTTCAAATACCAGGTCTGGATGAATATTCTTAGGTGGCTCGGTTATGAATCTGCCCTAAACGGGTACTTGCAATCCCACCTCCTACATTTTTCGAGTATCTTACTAAAGAGAAAAGCAAAGAAGAACCGGGATCTTGTTGCTATTTGGTTATTCAAGACATGGGTCATATGGTCATTAAGTAACCGGGTCGTTTTCACTAGTGGTTCCATTAGTGTGTAACAAACTATGAAGAAGAAGAACAAGAAAAGCATAAAAGAAGAAATCGACATTGTGAATAAAGGAACAATAGTACAATGACTGAATTCAGTGAATGAAGAATTACATGGTTGCAATGGTGACCTATACACATATATATAGTACTAGGAAAAGAATAATCCACCTAGGAGTGAGGAGAATATAATCTAGAAAGATGCTAACTAACTATATTCTCTATAGTACAATAGGTGGCATTTTTAATCTTATCATTTGAAATGTTATAAAGACTATTTCCTCCTTGCATGATCAACCGATTCCTTGAGCTCCAATCCTTGCTGCATTGTTTTGTGCTTGCATGCATTGCACTCTTGTGCATTGCTTCTTCATACTCCCCCTCAAGATGTGAGTTGGTGTCCACAACTCCCATCTTGAACATGAGTTCTCTAAGCCTCTTGAATCCAAGTGCCTTTGTAAACACATCTGCCAGTTGTGTCTCAGTTGAGACATGAAACAACTTAAATAGACCTTGTTGCAACCTCTCTCTTATCACATGACAATCTATCTCTATATGCTTTGTCCTCTCATGGAAAACTGGATTTGTTGCAATGTGTATTGCTGCCTGATTGTCACAAAATAACTGCCCCGCTTGATCATGCTTACATCCAAGGTCCATGAGTAAGTTTTTCAACCAAACTACTTCACAGGTTGTGGAAGCCATTGACCTGTACTCTGCCTCAGCTGATGATCTTGAAATGGTTTTCTGCTTCTTAGATTTCCAGGACACCAAAGCTCCTCCAAGAAATATGCAATATCCAGTAATTGATTTCCTAGTATCCAAGCATGCTCCCCAATCTGCATCACAATATGCTTTAATGTGAATCACATTGTCTTTAGGAAAGAAAAGTCCTTGACTTGGAGAAGTTTTCAAGTATTGCACCACTCTATAAGTTGCCTTCATGTGTGTATGCTTTGGCTCACTCATAAACTGACTCAGAGTTTGAACAGCATATGAAATGTCAGGCCTAGTAACAGCAAGATACAATAGCCTCCCAATGATTCTTCTATACTCAGTAGGAGTCTCTACATTTATACCATAGGATTGAGAAAGTTTCAGATTCTGCTCCATTGGAAATCCTACTGATCTTTCTTGATTCAAACCACAATCTTTTATAATGTCCAGTGCATATTGCCTCTGATTCATGTATATCCCTTCCTTGTTTCTGGTTATCTCAATTCCCAGAAAGAACCTTAGAGGTCCAAGATCTTTGATCTGAAAATGATCTTTCAGAGTAGCTTCGAGAGATTCAATGGTTGCTTCATCATTTCCAGCAACTACTATGTCATCCACATATACTAGAAGGAGTGTTGTGATGCCATTGATGTGTCTAGTGAACAAGGAATGATCTCCACTGCATTGTTTGAAACCTTGTTGAAGAATCACAGCACTCAGCTTGTGATTCCACTGTCTTGAGGCTTGCTTAAGGCCATAGAGTGACTTGTGAAGCCTGCATACAGTGTTCTCCCCCTCAGTAGCAACTCCAGGAGGTGGTGACATATAAACCTCTTCCTCAAGATCACCATAGAGGAAGGCATTGTTGACATCAAGCTGAAACAAGCTCCAATTAGAAGCAGCTGCAATAGCAAGAAGACACCTGACAGTGGTGATCTTTGCTACTGGAGAGAAGGTTTCAAAATAGTCCAAGCCTTCTTTCTGAGTGTAGCCTTTGGCTACTAACCGAGCCTTATACCTCTCCACAGCACCTGTGGATGTGTGTTTAACCTTGGACACCCATTTACAACCAACTACTGTTTTGCCAGGAGGTAATGTTTGAAGAGTCCATGTATTGTTGTTCTGAAGAGCAAGTAATTCAGCTTCCATTGCAGCTTGCCACAGGGGGTTTTTAACAGCTTCCTCATAGGTGTATGGTTCATGATGAGATGTGAGAGATAAAGAATGATGCAAAGAGTTACAAACAGAAGAAACAACAGAAAAGTTACCTGAGTGAGAGGAATCAGCACTAGGAGGAACTACTGGTCCAGCTGCAGAAGTAGGAAGCTTGTATTGATAGTCTTTTAAATGTTGTGGAGTGTTTCTAGTCCTGGTGGAACGACGAAGAGGAATGTTTGGTTCATTTTGAACAACAGGAGAAGGAGATGGAGAAGGAAGCTGAGAAGGTGAAGCTGGAAGTGGAGATTGCTGTGAAGGTGAAAGCAAAGAAGAAGGAGAGCTTTGAGGAGGTGATTCTGGAGGAGTAAGGTCTTCAGTGAGCTGTATTTCTGGTGCAGAAGCATAGGAATCATCCAGGTTTGGTAAGTGTAGAGAAGGAAACAGTGGAGAAGCAGAAGTGGAATTTGGTGCAGAGAAAGGAAAGTGATCCTCATAGAAAATCACATCCCTTGAGATGAAAACACTCTTAGTTTTGAGATCAAAAAGCTTGTATCCTTTTATATGAGCTGGATAACCAATGAAAATGCACTTGGAAGCTCTTGGTGAAAATTTGTTATGAGGTTTAGGTAGAGTAGTTGCATAGCAGAGGCATCCATAGGTTCTGAGATAAGAGTATTAAGGGTGTTTCTTGTGCAAGTGATAGAAGGGTGTAAGATTATCAAGAAGAGGTGTTGGAGTTCTATTTATGAGATATGCTGCAGTGAGTATGCAATCTCCCCAGAAAACTAAAGGTAGACTAGCCTGAATTCTCAATGATCTAGCTACATTTGGGAGGTGCCTATGCTTCCTTTCAACAACAGAGTTTTGTTGAGGAGTGTAGATGCAACTCTGTTGGTGAATGATGCCATTTGTTGTCAAGAAATCAGTCATATTGAATTCTTTTCCTTGATCTGATCTTATGCATTTTATGGAAGTATTGAACTGAGATTTTATGTATTTGAAGAATGTGTTTACATGTTCTCTGGCTTCTCTTTTATGTTTCATTAGAAAAATCCAGGTGAATCTACTGTGATCATCAACTATGGTTAGAAAATATGAAGATCCATTTAGAGATTTGGTATTAAAAGGACCCCAGATATCAATGTGAATTAGATCAAAACAACTAGCTGACTTGTGAGGTTCACTTGGAAATGGCAATCTGTGTTGTTTAGCCATGTGACATGTATCACAAACAATGGAATCAAAACTAACTGGAAACTTTTCATTAGAATGATGCAAAAGAGACAAACGAGGTACAGAAGGATGGCCTAATCTGTTATGCCATAACTTGGAAGAACTGGAAATAGAAAGGACATGAGATAATTGAACAGAACTGAAAACACTCTCAACATTGTCTGGGACCATGTAATATAAGCCTCTCTCTTCTTTAGCCATCCTAATCATTCTCCATGTGCTTAGTTCCTGAATCACACACAAGTTGGACCAAATGAGAAGACAACAATTGAGATTGTGCACAAGTTTGCTAGCAGATAACAAGTTGAAAGCAAAACTTGGCACACAGAGTACATTTATAAGTGAAATATCTTTGTTGAAGGCTACTGTACCAGTGTGTGTAGCTACTACAAGTTTTCCATCAGGGAGTTTTACAAAGGTGTTGTGTAATTCAGTACAGTGACTAAAGAGGTTAGGATTGCAAATGACATGATCTGTGGCTCCTGAATCAAGGATCCAGGTGCCAGGTTTAACAGGACAATGTGGAAGATTGGCATGAAGGACATGAATTTTGCAGTTGAGAGTTATGTGAGTTATACCTGTGGCATCATTGCTTACTGTTTTGGAAGCTTGACTGACTTGATTTAGAGCACCCTGATTGCTCTGCAACAGGTGGTAAAGCTGTTGGAATTGCTCCTGAGATACAGGCAAAAAGGCTTCCCTTCTGTTGCATTTTGTGTGACTTGATTCACACGGTTTCCAGAGTTTCCTGGCCTGAACTTGGCAAATTTATGTCCAGGTGGATATCCATAGATCTCAAAGCAAGACTCCACAGTGTGGTTTGTTTTTCCACACTTACTACATGGTGCTCTTCCTCTGAAGCTGGCACCAGTGTTTCTGTTCCATGGCTTTGGTTGATTTCTCTGGTACCCTGATGTAGCTGCCACAAAAGATTGAGCAGGACTTTGTGATTTCAAAGCCATGGCTGCAGCATCCACCACCTGTGGAGTGTGTACAGAGAGTTCTTGGTTGGCTTCTTCTTGCAGAACCAAGTTGAAAACAGCATCAAGTTGTGGTAATGGATCTCTAAGTAAGATCTGATTTCTTACTTGAGCATAAGCATCATCTAATCCCATCAAGAACTGCATAACTCTTCTTATCTCATTTCTTTTGTTCAACAAAGATGTAGGACCACAATCAGCATTTGTACAAACAACAGTTTCCTCATACATTCCAATCTCATCCCATATGGTTTTCAACTTAGAGAAATATAGACTTAGAGGAGCACCACTTTGTTTTGTGCTTACTAGTTGCTGTTCTAACATGTATATCATATTGTTACTTGACTTAGAAAAACGCTGCTTCAGTTCCTTCCATACCTGAAATGCAGACTCTGAGTACAAGGTATATCCTGCAATTTCGGGAGACAAACTGTTGGAAATCCAGGCCAAAACCATGTGATTGCACCTGATCCACTTTCCATAGGATGCATCCATTGTGTCTGGCTGTGGTATAGATCCATCGATGAACCCGAGCTTGTTCTTTGCCAGGAGAGCTATGTACATGGCACGGCTCCATTGATGGTAATTCTGTGAAGTCAGTGGTTGATTCACAAGGATTTGTCCTGTATTCTCTCCATGGTGCAGGTACACAGGATTTGAAGGATCTTCATTTGTGTGTGGTGGTGTGCTTGCTCCTATTCCTTGAGCAGCTTGGCTATAAGATGGATTTGGTTGTCCACTCATAGCTTATGTAAGGTAAGTAAATAAATGCGGAAAGTTATGCTCTGATACCATAACAAACTATGAAGAAGAAGAACAAGAAAAGCATAAAAGAAGAAATCGACATTGTGAATAAAGGAACAACAGTACAATGACTGAATTCAGTGAATGAAGAATTACATGGTTGCAATGGTGACCTATACACATATATATAGTACTAGGAAAAGAATAATCCACCTCGGAGTGAGGAGAATATAATCTAGAAAGATGCTAACTAACTATATTCTCTATAGTACAATAGGTGGCATTTTTAATCTTATCATTTGAAATGTTATAAAGACTATTTCCTCCTTGCATGATCAACCGATTCCTTGAGCTCCAATCCTTGCTGCATTGTTTTGTGCTTGCATGCATTGCACTCTTGTGCATTGCTTCTTCATAGTGTGCAAGAAGTTGTGGATATGATAAAAGTCAAGACGTGATGTT
Organism: Misopates orontium; assembly: GCA_946800315.1. Classification (NCBI taxonomy): domain Eukaryota; kingdom Viridiplantae; phylum Streptophyta; class Magnoliopsida; order Lamiales; family Plantaginaceae; genus Misopates; species Misopates orontium. The sequence continues at coordinate 26,319,614 of OX326947.1, forward strand.
GGATAAAAGCAAAGTCTAGAGCTTTCACATATTCTTTTGTTGAATGGTCATCTTCCCCCGTCCATTAACTTGTTGAAATCTTTGTGGAGTATCTCTTACACTCCCCTTAGTAAAATTATCTTTTTCGCTGATCAAAAAATAAAACTTAAGGGGTGGACAGGGGCTGGGCGGCAGGACAAAGCAATACATATATACTTTTAACAATCTAAATAACAATTGAAAAATAAACGAAACAGATATCATCAATTCTAATCAATATTTTGCAATAATAAGCTATATATGATACTTGAGTCCAATTATCAATATTTTAAAATAGTTTTACCATATTTACTGCAGTAATTTTATTACAATAGGGCAATGTATTATGTATTATGTAATTCTTCAAACAGAAAAGTTGTTATAATTGTTATGATCAATATTCAGAAATAAAATAGCAAAATTGAGATTCACCCTTTATGTTCTTTCTTAAGAAATGGGTGGTTAAATTAACTCTAGAACAGATAAAAAAAGTAAAAACTCATTTCATATAATTGTCCTTTTCTCTCACAACCTCTCTCATCCTAACAAATAAAACTTAAAATTCACATCTGGCCTCCCCACACACCATTTCCACCCCCATCAACTTCCTCGATCATATCGCTCTCTGTTTCTTCTTTCTTGGTAAAGTAATGGTGGACAAGCACTATTCTCACGATGTACGAACTCTTATATATATGTCAATTGTCAAGCAACTCTTTCTGTTTATATATACATATAATTTAATGTCTTGCAAATAATATTAATTTACTGTTGTATCTAAATTTTACCTTTGCAACTCTTTACGCACCATTTCTTCTATGTGTTGCACCGGATGTGCCCCATCCATGGTCAAAGTCTCATCTGCCAGGACAAAATAAGGCATGCATCACTAAAATCCTTTTCTTTTTCTTTAGTTTTAGGACATGACATCTTATAATTGGATAATGAAAGGTTTTTTGAATGCGACTGCTTTTTTTCTAATTTTATTGTTTGACAAAATTTAAGACTTCTTTATTTCAGGTTTTTGATTCAAAAGACAAGAACTCCTAGTGTTGTTATCTTTAGAAAAATGGACTAGATCTAACAATTTGAAAATTTGCATAACCATGAGAATTCATCTAAATACTTCATAAAATTTGAGATTCTGGTAGTGAATTGCCAAATTAACACTCTTAACGCTCTTGAAAATAACATTTTCAGTAAGATATTCCCCATTTTAACCTTTGTCTTTTTCCAAAATAAATGCTCAAAATAACTCTAAGTTACATGTAATATATATAAACATACATACAGCTTATGTATTTTAAATAAGAAAAGATATGAAAATTTTAGGTTCTCTATTTAATTAAATATTAATTAAAAGGAAAAGAAAAAAAATACTCCCACTCCCCAACACGCAGTGACCAATCTATGTACAGCAACGCTAAGACCCCGTGACCAGATTATATTATCAAATGGATTATAATTCTATTTTGAATCACCACGCACGATTGAGGCCCACGATGAGGGGGAGATTCCCCCGTCGCGATTCAGGGTTGTCGACGACGCTGTTCGAAGGTGAAGTTGGAGATTGGTCTATCACCAGAACTACGGCACAAAACTTTCTACGGTTTAAAGAATGACAACTATGGGGATTTTTTTGTTTTAATTAATTCAAATAAAAAGAGAAAAGTGAATCTGTGTTGTTCGGGGAAACCAATTTGATTAAACGGAATTGTTTTGTGATTGAAGTCGGATTGAGGAATTTGAAGAATGATGATGAGCGGAGGTGAAAATTAGGGTTCACCGACTTTTATAGTTCTATATCCAGAGGCGGCAATTCGCTGGCTGAGTTTGTCAACTCTGACGAATGAGGGAGGTGTGGCGGCCGCCGGCGGAAGAGATTGGGCAGACGATTCTATTTCTTTTTATTTAGATTTTTAATTAATTTTTTACAGGATTTGTTATATATTTACAGAAAAATATTAACTAATATATGAAATTAATTTAGAAATATTTTGATATTTCATTCACAAAAGAGAAAGGTTAGAATGGGTAATATCTAGTTGAAAGTGTTATTATAAGAATTACTTTTATTTTAGTGTTACTTTGGAAATTATTTTTTATAAGAGTGTTAGTTTGCCAATTCACTTAAATTTGACAGCGGTTAAGGCTTTCTTAATGGAAAAGATTTGAAAAGTCATTGAGAGACGATCTTTTTGGTTTGACCACTAAGTCAATGGCGGGAAAAAAGAAGACATCGCATATCATATTTTTCAAATAACCGGAACTCACTTGACCGTTTAGTTGCTGAAGATAATAAAACTTCATTTAAGTTTAATTAGTAAGAGATATTAAGTGCTACTCACTTGAACATCGAGTCATGTGATAAGGAAATAAAAGAATAAATTTTATACGCTTTATTCATTGCAGTGAATGTCACGTGTCACTCACCAAACCCTTTAATGTGATAGTGGTTTTCTTTTAACGTCAAAAAGTTTTCAAAGTTGTCGGACACACGATCTTTCATGTGACTATCTATCAAGTTTTTTGGAAAATTTTGCAACTCTAGTCCTTTAATGTTTCTGCTTTCCAACTTTAGCTGTTTAATTAGCAATTTCTCTAATTTGGTTCTCTAATGTGCAACAATTTCTAAAATGATCATTCTTTGATTTAACTCTAAAACAATCAAGAGAAATTTCCACAAAGTACCCACGAACTATGGATAAATTACACTAACCCTTTCATATTTGAAAAATTGCATAAACTACCCCTATAATTAACTTTTGTTAAAAACCCTAACAAAATGGCTGAAATTGCATCTATACCTCTGCTTTAATTTTTTAAAAACAATTCAATTAAGAAAGAAAAAAAATAAGAAAAGGAATTTCTTTAACAAATTAGTGTTTTTAATTTAAGAAAAACAATCTGAAAAGCAGTCAACAAATGAGGTTGAAGAATGAATGCATTGAAAGATTAAAGAAAAAATGCAATTGTTTTTTTATATTTGGGCACTGGGATAATCAAATTTTGCAATTACATTGTTATGAATGTCGTTTGCTGATTCATTGTGTGTTAAGAACAAATTAATGAATTCTATAAACATTTCTTGCATTTAGATGCTAATTAATTGTGATGTCAATTTTCCTGCGAACTACTCTTTAATTATATTGCATAATGAAATATCATATTATCATCTTTCTAACTAGACGACCATCTATCATCTCTGTTTTACGAACTCAAGAAGATCAATAAAACGCTTCGGTCGCTTGACGAGGTTGCGACCTTTATAATGTATGGGGGGAATTTCGCAACTTTAGTCTTTTAATGTGTATGCTCTCCAACTTTAGTCCTTTAATATGCACTTTCTCTAATTTGGTCCTCTAATGTGCAATAATTCCTAAAATGGTCCTTTTTGGCTTAATCCTGAAATAATTAACAAACAATTACACAAAGTACCCCTGAACAATGAGTACATTTACAAACCATTCCTCATGTTTGAAAAATTATACAAACTACCCCTGTTATTTTTTTCGTCAGTTCTTACAAAATTTAAAAGGGAGAATTATATTTTCAAATGAGATATTTTTAACAATAAAACAAAAGAAATTCTTATAAAATTTGAACCATCTTTTTTGATTTATTACTTTTAATTGACCTTATTTAAATTTTTTTTTTTTAATATATCTATATCCTTGCCATCAAAACAGCTTTCTTATTTTTATTTTTAACAAGTAAAGTTAAAAATTGAAAAAAGAAATATAAGAAGCTCAAAACGACACAGTACAACAATCCACCTCCACCCACGCTCCTACCAACTGTTTCTCCGGTGACCTCCTTACCAGATGCCGCCAGCTCCAGCCGTTCGGAGATGAAGCTCCGGCGAAATCGAAATTGATGCGGGTTTTCAGTGAAGCTCCGGCAAAATCGGAATTGATGCGGGTTTTCGGTGAAGCTCTGGCAAAGTTCCAATCACCACGGTGCAAGGGAAATTAAAACTGGGGGTCGCTGGAAGCAACCCACCAGGTCTGGTCGCGGGACGCGAGACGAATTTGCTCCGGCGATGCTTGAATCGGGGAAGACGATTTCCCGATTCAGGGTTTTTTTTTCCTTCCTACTTTTGCTTTTAATATTGAAAATTCAAAAATAGAACCTCTTAAAAGTTATTTTAAAGTTTTTGATTAAGTTACATTAAACTAAACTAATGAATGCCAAAATAGCAAAAAGTAATCTTTTTCATATATAAAAAAAAAACTATTTTTTTGTTTTCTTTTCAATTTTTAAATAGAAATATAATTTCTAAAATTAAAGAATATTTTTTTGGAGGGTAACTTTGAAATTTCAAGTAAATTTTTTAGTGATTTCATTATTTCCTGTTAGATGCTGTAATTTTTCAATCAGGAGTGGTGATTTTTGTAATTTACTCATAGTTCAGGGGTCATTTATGTGATTTTTTTTAATTATTTCAGGATTAAGTCAAAAAAGGTCCATTTTAAGATTTGTTGCACATTAGAGGACCAAATTAAAGAAAATGCACATTAAAGGACTAAAGTTGGATCGCATACACAATAAAGGACTAAAGTTGCGAAATTCCCGATGTATGGGGTACCATACTGATTAATCTGACGGCGGTGAGTTATTTGTTATATAATTAAGATTTCTCTTGATTTTAAGGTGATTCTCTTCATTTCGCTTGCGAGTGCTATATAATTTATTGTTACCTCTTTGTTTACAGGAGGTGCACATAAAAAATCTGGTGAATTTCGTTCGACATCTTCAACATTTGTATTTTAGTCAATGTCAAGCTTATGAAAAGGTATAAAAAGGAAGTTGGCTAGTGGACTTTTGATATATGATCTTCGACATTTATGTTCAAACTATTTATTTGTATTTTCTGTTAGATCTTATAGTCGATTATTTTTACTTTAAAGCAATAAGTCGTGTTACCTAGCCTAGACAGGTAAAGAGACGGTAAAAATAAAGACAGCAGATTTTAATATGGTTCGGACTCACGTCCTAAATCCACGAGGCTTTCGTCCAAGGATTCAAACCTCTTTCACTGATCAAAAGTTGTTTACACCTACTGGCAAACTTTAATCTAACACTTAGACTCCCTCTAACTGTTGGACACCAATAGTAACACTTTTATCGCTACTCCGTTTGAACCCGTAAGATCAACTCCCGTAGATCTTCTTATGACCAAGCTTCCAAGTGGCAATGCACGTACGTATAGACTCCCTCTAACTGGTGCAATCATTTCCCGTTGAACTCCCTTCAACTCTTGTTGGCTTGTCACGTCCTTTGAAGTATCCCACTTCTTTCATCGGCACAAAGTAACAAAAACTAAGGAATATAAAAACACGAACACCTTATGATCTATATGTTTATACACTTGTGTTCTAAGTTCTAAAACCTAGTTCTTCTACTGTTTATAGGATAGCTCTCCTTAGAAGATAAGTCTTGCGCGTGAAGTCTCCCACTCCAGTCAGGACTCGTATCTTCCCAAATAATCCGGAATCTTTCCTTATGATAAGCTCTTCACGATCTTCATTATCTGAACACAAGGAAACAACAAATTCTTCCAATATGAAGCTTGTTAAACCGGATATAAACAAGTAAGGATAAATATTTAGTTACCATAAGATATACAAGATATTTCCCAAATCTAATCCTACTCTATCACAACTTACCAACAATCCCTATTCTAAAGAATTCTATTTCCATGCAAACACTAAGAATTATATGGTAACTAAAATACATGCAATTTTCCATAAAATAAATTTCCAAAACTTGTAAATCAAAACCTAAGGACTCACGGTCCTAACATTTTCTATATTTCCAGTGCTTTTGTTAATTCATGAGTTTCACCAACATCTCTTCGTTGTTTACCGGTGATCGTGAGGTGCTGATAGGGGCCAAAAAACATTGGTGAAGATGTTTTCGTTGAAGTGTATGTAAATGAGTAAGTGCGACGCGTAACCAGATAATATTAGTATGTCTATTGATTGATTAGATGTCAAAATATATATATTGTCTAATTAAGCCAATACTATTGTTTTAATCCTGTTTTCGTTTTGCCGGGACAAACTCATGTAACTTTCAAAAGACTAGGCAATATATGCCCCCCCCCCCCCCCGCCCGAATGGGCTTTTGTATTCAAAACGAGTGTCGAATCCTACGTGGCTGCTAGTTAGGATCGTGACATGTCAAAGTTATAGGACATAATTTGTAATTCAGCTATAAAAATTTAAATAAACTCACAATTGTTGTTGCAAAATAATTTTAATCACTTATAATATATAATTAACTAGCTTATTAATTTATTAATCAAAATATTAATAAACTTCATTTTAATATTTAAGAGTCTAGTCGTGGAATTAAATTTCTTATTTCTTTAAAAAAAATTACTATTAACTTTAAATTGCTCATCTTTAAATAATTTTTAGTTCTTATTTTTTTTCGATCTTCATTATCTGCACACAAGGAAACAACAAATTCTTCCACTATGAAGCTTGTTAAACCGGATATAAACATGTAAGGATAAATATTTAGTTTCCATAAGATATACAAGATATTTCCCAAATCTAATCCTACTCTATCAGAACTTACCAACAATCCCTATTCTAAAGAATTCTATTTATGCAAACACTAGGAATTATATGGTAACTAAAGTACATGCAATTTTCCATAAAATAAATTTCCAAAACTTGTAAATCAAAGCCTAAGGACTCACGGTCCTAACATTTTCTAAATTTCCAGTGCTTTTGTTAATTCATGAGTTTCACCAGCATCTCTTTGTTGTTTACCGGTGATCGTGAGGTGCTGATAGGGGCCAAAAAACATTGGCGAAGATGTTTTCGTTGAAGTGTATGTAAATGAGTAAATGCGACACGTAACCAGATAATATTAGTATTTCTATTGATTGATTAGATGTCAAAATATATATTTTCTAATTAAGCCAATACTATTGTTTTAATCCTGTTTTCGTTTTGCTGGGACAAACTCCTGTAACTTTCAAAAGACCAGGCAATATATGCCCCCCTGCCCGAATCGGCTTTTGTATTCAAAACGAGTGTCGATTCCTACGTGGCTGCTAGGTAGGATCGTGACATGTCAAAGTTATAGGACATAATTTGTAATTCAGCTATAAAAATTTAAATAAACTCACAATTGTTGTTGCAAAATAATTTTAATCAATTATAATATATAATTAACTAACTTATTAATTTATTATTCAAAATATTAATAAACTTTATTTTATATTTAAGAGTCTAGTCGTGGAATTAAATTTTTTATTTCTTAAAAAAAATTACTATTAACTTTAAATAGCTCATCTTTAAATAATTTTTAGTTCTTTTTTTTTTCTATTTTTATTACTCGGTAAGGAACTTGTGAGCTATATTTCTATTTTAATGTAGGTAATAAAAGAAAAAGTGTATTTTTTCTAACATTTTTATATATTATAAATTTTAAAGAAAAAATTGTCTTCCTTAATAGACCAACCAATGTTTAACAAGGCACGCCCAGGGCGCGCCTTGGGACTCGCCTTGGGACAAAATTGAGCTAAAACGCCATGAGGCTATTGCTGAGGCGTAACCTTTCTGAAGCGTACGCCCTGTAATTTACGTCCTATGCCCAGGGCGTAAAATGCGTAATCTTGGGTTACAACAAGTGTTGGAGGGTGGGTTATGGGAGGAGTGGGAATTTGGTTGGATTTATTAGGATTGGGAGACAACTTTATATTTATAAAATAATTAATAATATGTAAAAATGTAAAAGAAAATACATTTTTTCCTTTTTTTAACTAATATTTAATAGAAATATAACTCACAAGTTCCTTAACAAGTATTTAGTTTTTATAAAAAAAAACCTTAAATTATTTGAAGAGAAGAGATTTGAAGTTAATAGTTTTTTAATTATAATATGTTTCATTTAAATATACTGTATTTTTGGAATCACTTTTAATTTATCACCTTAACTTTCATTCCCTCTCAAGTAATATGTGAAATCAGTTCAACAAACTTCAAGATCATTACAATTCTTAAACTTTTCACTCTCCTTCTAACGAATAACGTGGAAGAAGTACCATCATTCTATTTTGTTTTTATTTATGCTTCAAAATATTCATATCCCTGCAGCTCAAAAACTATTAAAAAAATATATATATGTGATGTACTGCACCAGTATAGACATGCCACTCTTGTTCAGTTGGTTGTCAGTATGTACTGTCATTAACGGCTATTTTGGCTTGATGAATGTGCCGCAGTGGCAGATTTAAGAAGTTTGGGTCGAACATTTTGAAGCAACAAATAGTTGTACGTCCTAAGCTTGTCGTAGAATATAGAAGAGACATATAACCAAGATTATTAAGATATTGACCACGCCCTCCGCCTCAAGGTTGAAGTTGTTTTGACGATCTTGAAGCTAGAAAACACTGTTGTTTGGCTACTGATACCGAAAATTGGACAAGTGAGGAGGAAATACAAGAGAACACTTTAAAAGAATACTCTTCACTCTATGGAAATCCACCAAAGAGATTAGAGCCACTCGTCACCCAATTGGAATCCACCAAAAGGAATAAGAGCTAAGAAAGTCCTAGACTTTAAAACTCAATTTCAATATTATTTCAAACTTGGTTCAGCATTACAAGACCATAGACTATTTATAGGGAAAGATACATCATCTTCTAGGCAAAATAGTAAATGACTCCATTGACTTCTAGAACTTTCTAGACATAGGAAAACATGACACTAAGACTCAAACAACTTCCCAGGACATATGAATTCGAAATAACCTTGAAGACCAACAAAAATAAAAGTAAAAATTACTGAGAAATATGAAGAGACTCAAATTAGACAGATTCCTGAGACAGCTTGCCACACTCCCAAAAATCAACCATAACTCCATCTTGGAAACTTCAAATGACTCACTGTTTGTTGCATTGGAAAGAAGACTCGTAGAGATTTCCAACCATGTGCAGCACTCTTTCTGGAATCTTCCTAATCAAAGCAGTTTTGCGAATAAAGAGGACCTATCTGCTGAACTGTTATGCTGAAAATTCTTGTTTAGACCAAGAACATCTTTCTCTTGATTATTTTCCACATCAGCTACAACATTAGTAGTAGAATCGTGCATTAGGAGTGACTACTACTGTGTTGAGTTTCAGCTTCGCATGTGAGGAGCACGAAATAAACTTACTCTAGTCCAAAAGACTAATCCTTGTGATCATGGAAACAAGAGAATCATACTTTGGGCTTGAACCAACAAGCAATAATGTCGTCATTATTAATTGGTTTCATGTAACAACTAACTCATCAATGTGTTTCTTGATGAATAAGTTTATAGATGAGCATGAAATATTTAATGCCAGTTTGTCTGCAGATTTGTTTGCTTATGCAAATTGTATCAAGTTGGGAGAGCACTTGTACGATATTGCAAGGGACTAAGAGGCTAGAGTAGAATGGAGAGCCTTCTAGACTTCACGAGATGTGCTAAAGTTTGCTACTTGGGCAAGCACCTCATCATAAAAGGAGGAACTGAGACAACCGATAAGAATAAGATTATCTTTCCATATTTCAGTGTTGCATGCTAATTTCTTTGGTAGGTTGTCTTCTATATAATATTCAAACACTTTCTGTCTTTTGAGTAGGGTGTCATGGCTGCTTTCTCTGTTAAATGTTTAGACCATTAAGCATAGTGATTTTTAAAGGCATTATCGTGGTTGAAGGGAGAGAGGAAGACATAATTTATAGAAAGGAGTTGGCTAGGACGTGAGTCAATGTCATATTAGTTGTCATCATATCTAAAAGCTCAAATTTTAAAAAAAAAAAATGATTTGATATTTATTAACAATTATATATTCTCCAAACATTTATACATTTTTAGTTCTTGCCTACCCCGTGGGACATTACCCAGTGCCTACTTTTTCTTTTCTCTTTAGTATACCTTGCCCAGTTCTGCAATTAACTTATAGTATTCGAACAACGAACATGTAATTACCCCAGTGTTTTCTTTCATTTAAGAAAAAATTAAAAATAAATCGTGGTTAAGAAAAAAAGAGCAATAAAATATTTTATCATTTTACCTCAAATCTGAACAGCAGCCAGCAAACTTGGTAAAAGAACATTTAAAAAACAATTGCACACAATGTGAGAACAGATCTGTTCTTTGTCATCTTTTCAGGTCGAAATCGAGAGAACGAGGTTGAAGAATGAATGCATTGAAAGGTTAAAGAAATAATGCAATTGTTTTTTTATATATGGGCACTAGGTAGTGCCCCACAGGGTAAGGAAGAATTTCCTGATCACAAGCATCATGAATTGTTAACAAAAATACTATGTAGACTTGTTTATTTAAATATCATATAGACCGATACAATTTAATTTCAATGTTAAAATTTGAATAGATTCTCTTTATCATAATTTCCTCATAACAATTATTGCAACATTCTACAACAATCTACCCTTGTGTCTAACTAATAGATGTATGAATGGTATTAAATATACCGAGATTCCCAGATCTATTTAATTAAATTTTGTCGAATCAAACTTTTCACCAGATAATTATAACTAGAATCTGAAATATGTTTGCGAATGGTAAGTTCCATTCAAATCCCACATTAAAAAGACTTGGTGCTAGAAAGATTTCTTATTATTTGGTCAAACTACAGTAACAATTATATATCATGAACGGACTTGGGTAAAATTTGAGAAAATACATAAATACTTGGATTGACTCTTAATATTTTTAATTTTTTGAAACAAATAAATTAATATAAAGTAAAAGTATATAAAAGTATACACATAATAATTCTTATGTATAAATATCACAAAAACAACAATTATCAATAATTTTTTTATATTATTTCCTTTTCGCAGTAGTGATCTTATTTATACTAATGTGCAAAGTGTTCATAAGTATCTTCAAACATAAAACTTTTTACATTTACGAACAAATTTAAGAAATAAAAATAAAATACGACCTTTATGTTTTTTGTTCAAGAACGACAATGTTAAAATGAATGTGGAATTGATAAAAAAATTAGCCATGACGCATGTGAAAAAATTGTCCTTAGTTATTTTCACAATTTGTCTCATCCTAACAAAGAAAATTCCGAATTCATACCTAGCTGCATTCACTATATATTTTACCTCTCCTACCCCTAATACCAACTCAGCCTCATCAATTTCCTCGATCCTATTGCTTCCTTTCTTCTTCATTTTTCTTTCTTCTTCATAAACCATGGCGGCTGAAGGCTCTTCCTCTGATGTAAAAATCTCATCAAGCAACTCTTAGATATAATGATATGTATTGATATCTTAATTTTACTATTAATTGTTTCTAAATCTTGCATTTGCATATCCCTAGAGAAGTTCAATGGGAGCCAGAGTACAATTGCCACAGGATAAATGGGGCTCTTGACGCACCATACGCTCGAGGGGTTCGGCCTTCACCAGAAGATATTCAGGCATGCATGACTAAAATCCTTTACTTTTACTTTTGTTTCAGGAGACCGACTCATAACTCGATAATGAAAGGTTCTTTATATATGTAACTACATGTTTGAAATATTAAAAAGTTTTTATTTTATGTTTTGGATTCAAAAGGAAGAAGACCCTAGTGTTCTCTTCACATTCATAGATTAGATCTATCATTCTAAAAAAAATTGAAAAAAGATGAGAATTCATCTTTTATATATATATATATATATATATATATATATATATATATATATATATATATATATATATATCTGTGTGTGTGTGTGTGTGTGTGCGTGTGTGTGTGATAAAAGCGTCATACCCCCTATACTATAGGGGGTGTAGCGATTCGCCCACTGAACTTTTTTTTTTTTGGCAACAAACTCCCTGTACTATGGATAAACAAGACGCTTTGCCCCCTGATTGAATCTTCGGCCAATTTTTGCCGGATTTTAAACGTGAACATGATGGTTCATTACTATTTAACCTCAAATTCAATAAAAATGCTCTTTTTTCACTTCAATTTTTGTTATATTTTTTTAATTTTGAAACGCTAGTTTAAATTATCAAAATTTAGGGTTACATTTTTTTTATGAAATTATTTTTACTTAACTGTTATGTCGTTAGAGACAATAACAAAAATAAAACTTTAATTTTCACAAGAGTGCAACACACTAGAGCTTTGTCTTGTAACAGAAAAAGAAGGCAAACTAAATTGTACAGATTGTTCTTATGAAAAAATGTCTCCTCGTTTTAACTAAATCAAGAATACAGTGTCAAAATAGTAACACTATATAATGCCAAAAATATTGGGTTATTTCTATAGCTGAATGGAAAACTTATATCTTATTTTTCTCCAAAAATGATACCTTTTTACTATAACTATACATCATACTTTATTAGACCATATGTTGGACAAGCTAACTTGTATCTTTTTTTTTTTTTTTTTTAAATACAAGATATAGCAGTTTCTATATACAGGGGCGGAGCAAGGAATTCCATTTAGGGGGGGGGGGGGGGGGGGGCGAAATAACGTTAATTTTTTTTTATTAACATGAGAGTTTTTTTACAATTATTCATTTTTGCATATTGAAGAATTAGAATTCATCATGAAAACTTAACTACTTTAAAAGAGAAACACAAAACATCCACATTTATTCTTTTAAACAAAACACCCACAATCATTCTTTTAAAATTGGCCACCTCCTCATCCTCTTGTTTTTTTTTTTTTGCTAAAATAGAGGAGCTCTTTTTTTCCCTTACTCCTCTTTCATGGGTTGTTTGGGCTTAAAACATGTAACACAACAATGTTTTTGCGTAATTTTTCACATGTATCTTTTTCCCTATATATGACAAGTCCGATGATTTAATAAAATTGCATAAGGTTATAAAATTGAGAAAGTAGTATATATGACAAGTCCGATGAAATATAAACTGAAACACTAAAAGAAAAATATATCTAGAATATATATATATGTATATATATATATATATATATATATATATATATATATATATATAGTTTATATGTATATGTGACTATGTAATATAAATACTTATAAAAGTATTTTATTTATATAGTTATTATACGCAACTATATGTGTATATATATATAAAGGGGGAGGAGGTGAGGTTAGGGGGGGGGGTGGCCCCCAATGCCGCCCCCCCCCCCCCCCCCCCCTGCCTCCGGCCCTGACTATATATATATATATATATATATATATATATATGACACTCAAAAAGTATAGTATATATATAAAGGAAAACACGTTAGTAGCTAATTGCGATACTTACTGTTGGTGAATTTTTAACTTTTTTTCTAAAAAGTTAATGCATCAAAGATAACATGTACGGTTTCTTGTCATGTATGTTCTCATGTCTAATCTTGTAAAGAAATTATAATGTCTTACATCATAAATGAAGATGTCGGTTGAATGTTGCAGGATCAAGGCCCTAACTCAAGCGAGCCACCCGCTTCATATAAGAAAACAAAGGCCATCAAGTTAAGACCATAAAAGTATCATTCTTGCTTTTAAAAAGGCAACAAGGAGAAGTTATAAATTACATTTTAGACATGAGAGAGGTATGAATCTTTACTATAAGTTACTACAAGAAATGCATTAGGAATAGTAAAACCAAGAAGGGAAAACACTGGATGAAAGAAGGTACAAAAGTGTAGAATTTAAGCCATATTATCGTCAGTGCTTTTTACAAAGGCGTAGATATGTGAAAACCCCTTTTCAAAATGATTCATTAATGTGGATATAACGAATATATAACATTATATATTTTGCAATAACTTTCTAATCCAAAAACTGAAACACGACTTGTAATCATACGTGGAACCAGAATATTAATACATCACAATAAGTTGTAGTATGCATGATATATCCTTTATCATCTTATATTCAGCTTTGGCGACAAAATGAAGAAGATGTGTCCTCCAAGATCAACAAGGTATGTTAATGAACTAGAGTTTTGTAGATCACGTGTCGTTATAATAAATCAAGTCAGTTGCAATATGTCGTATGCTGATTCAATATGTGATAAAGAAAGAATATTGATGAACTCCATAAACATTTTTCCATTTAGATACTAACTAATTGTGATAACAATTTTCTTGCGAAGTACTCTTTATATTGTATAGTAAAATATCATATTATAATCTTTCTAGCTAACCAGAAATCCATCATCTCAGTTTTACTTTAGCGAGAAGATCAATAAAAAGCTGCGTTCGCTTGACGCGGTTGTGACCTTTATAACATACTGAATTGATCTACAAGATGAGTTATTTGTTGTAAATTTAATAATTCTCTTTTTTTAAAGGTTATTCCCTTACATGATTTTTAAAGGATATATAGAAATAGATACGAATTATGTGAACCGTGATTTTATTTAACTTTTCTCTACAACCAGGAATCCGACTTTGGGGGGCGAGATTATTGCACTAAAAGCTTAGTTACTTTTTCTAATAAAATGAACAATTTTTCTGGCAAATTATAGTACCCATTATAAATTTTGTAATCTTACATATGAAATGTACTCAACTTAAAATTTTTGATTATAATATCATCAGAAAACTTAAATAGCTCTATAAAACTACATAAGTGAATACAAACAATGTCACAATAAATAGAGATAATTAACAGATAGTAATTTTGTTTTCGCATTTTTCTTTAGTGAAACATGGATGTCGGCACGCCCCTAATGCGCGCAACAGCCACCGAAACTCATATATAAAATAAGGAAAAAGAAGTTACAAGAAATAGTCCATCTCCGAAGATCAACAATATCTAAAATTCTCTGTACCACAATAATCATCATTGACAAACTTGAAAACAAACGGACACGACGGCCACCAGTGAGATCCTGTATGACGGGCCGTGCACCAAAATTTGCTCAAGCGCCAAAGTAGTGCAAACTATCGGTCCAACGAGTTCTAAATCTCCATGGCACCCTCTCTGATTTGTGAAGCGACAAATTAACCACATAAGACGAGTCACTCTCTATCCACAAGTATCGCCAGTTAAGCTCTTTTGCCTTAAGAATTGCAAAGACAGTTGTCGAAAGGTCCTCCTCTAATGCATAGGCGAACTCAATATGTATCACGAACGAAATGTGCGGAAAACCTCTGGCATTCCAAAACACCCCATCCACGCCTCCAATACCAGGAGCTCCAAGAGCACACCCATCTGTATTGCATTTCATCCATTCTCCCACAGGTGGATGCCATACGACTGAAATGATTTTAGGCGCCTTACAGGGCAGTAAACTCATGTCAAAAAGCCTTAAAATCTTAACGTCCTCAATAGATCTTTCCGTACCAATTTTAAAAAAATCAACCTCCTTTATACTCCTTTAAAGTTACCACAGAAACAAATTAATATCAGGGATATCGTCCTCAAAACACAAAGATTTCTCCTGCGCCAAATAAGCCAAATGCAAGAGAGATTTTGTTTTCGCATTAAAATCTTTAAATGTATCAAGGTTTAAAAGACATAATTTTTACATCATTAGTGTCTTTTTAAATGTGATAAAAAAATGTCTTTTGCTTTAGCGTTTAATTTATTTTCAATCATTCTTGCTATTTAACACACTCAATAGATTAAAGATTTAAGATTAGTTAAATCATATATTAAAGAAAAACATATCCTCAAATGTTATTACAAAAGCTCTTTCCCGTACCAGTTCTGGATGAATATTCTTAGGTGGCTCGGTTATGAATCTGCCTTGAACGGGTACTTGTAATCCCACCTCCTACACTTTTCGGGTATCTTACCGAAGAGAAAATCAAAGAAGAACCCGAATCTTGCTGCTATTTGGTTATTCGTGGGTCATAGGGTCATTAAGAAACTGGGTCGTTTTCACTAGTGGTTCTATGAGTGTGCAAGAAGTTGTGGATATGATAAAAGTCAAGACGTGGTGTTGGATAAAAGCAAAGTCTAGAGCTTTCACATACTCTTTTGTTGAATGGTCATCTTCCCCTGTCCATTGTACTGGTTGAAATCTTTGTGGAGTATCTCTTACACTCCCCTTAATAAAATTCTCTTTTTCGTTGATGAAAAAATAAAAAAACTTAAGGGGTCGACAGTGGCTGGGCGGCAGGACAGAACAATACATATATACTTTTAACAATCTAAATAACAATTGAAAAATAAACGAAATAGATAGCACCAATTCTAATCAATATTTTGCAATAATAAGCTATATATGATATTTTAGTCCAATTATCAATATTTTAAATAGGTTTACCATATTTGCTGCACTAATTTTATAACAATGGGGCATGTATTGTGTATTATTTAATTCTTGAAACATAAAAGTTGTTATAATTGTTATGATCAAAATTCAGAAATAAAATAGCAAAATTGAGATTCACCCTTTATGTTCTTTCTTAAGAAATGGGTGGTTAAATTAACTCTAGAAAAGATTAAAAAAAAAAAAAGTGAAAAATCATTTCATATAATTGTATATGTATTTGCCCAATATAGTGTTCACAAATGAGTTGGACTTTTGGATAGGGCTTTGGGCCTTGGGCTTTGTATAAATTCCTTATTAAAAGTCAAAGATGGGCACTTGGGCACTTGGGGCATCTTGGGCTTGATTAATTCAGATTCTTATTAGTGTTTAATTAAAAATTCGAAATTTATTTTTTGAATTAATTAATGTTTATTTTTTTGAATCCGAATTAATTTAAATTTGAAATCAGCAGATGCAACTTTGATTTAAAACCCCCGCCTAAAATGTTGCACCCGCTGGAAAAGATGCACCCATTCAGAAAAATCTTTTCACCCTCTATAAATTAATATTGTGGGACGAATTATAATTCATCCAATTTTTCTGCATTTGTCTCAAAATATTTCTTAAGCCTTGTTGTATCATGTAGGCTAATTTCTTCTACACAATATAGTGGCGGAAATATTGCCTTTAGCAAAGTGCCCTTTCACGCCTCAAGGCAAATTTCGTTTTCTGTTTCTGTTGCAATATTATATTTCTAACACTTTCTTGGTAAAGTAATAGCGGACAAGCACTATTCTCATGACGTACGAACTCTTATATATATGTCAAGCAACTCTTTCTGTTTATATATACATATAATTTTATGTCTTGCAAATAATATTAAAATATTGTTGTATCTAAATTTTACCTTCGCATATGTCTGGAGAATTTGAATGTGATAAGGATATAGTAAGAGTACTGCAGATGTGTTGCACCAGATGTGCCGCATCCATCACCAAAATCCAAATAATTGGATAATGAAAGGTTTTTTGAATGTGACTGCTTTTTTTCTATTTTTCTTCAAATGTTTGACAAAATTTAGGACTTCTTTATTTCAGCTTTTTGATTCAAAAGACAGGAACTCCTAGTGTCGTTATCTTTAGAAAATGGACTAGATCTAACAATTTGAAAAATTGAATAACCATGAGAATTCATCTAAATACTTCATAAATTTGAGATTATGGTAAAATTTGACATTGACTGAATTGCCAAATTAACACTCTTATGAAAAATAATTCCCAAAGTAACACTCTTGAAAAATTAATTTCCAAAATACCACTTTCAACAAGATATTCCCCAATTTAACCTGTCTTTTCCAAAATAAATGCTCAAAATAACTCTAAATTACATGTAAGATATATAAACATACATACAGCTTATGTATTTTAAAAAAGAAAAGATATGAAATTTAAGGTTCTCTATTCCATTAAATATTAATTAAAAAGGAAAAGAAAAAAAATACTCATCTTTTTCAAGCAATCACCCCCACTCCCCAACACGTAGTGACCAAATCTATGTACAACAACGGTAAGACCCCATGACCAGATTATATTATCAAATGGATTATAATTCTATTTTGAATCACCACGCACGATTGAGGCCCACGGTGAGGGGAGATTCCCCCGCCGCAATTCAGGGTGTCGACCGTTGGAGGTGAAGTTGGAGATTGGTCTGTCACCATAACTAGGGCAGAAAACTTTCTACGGTTTGAAGAATGAAAACTATGGGGATTCTTTGTTTTAATTAATTCAAATAAAAAGAGAAAAGTGAATCTGTGTTGTTCGGGGGGAACCAATTTGATTAAACGAAATTGTTTTGTGATTGAAGTCGGATTAGGGACTTTGAAGAATGATGATGAGCGGAGGTGAAAATTAGGGTTCACCAACTGTTATAGTTCTATATCCAGAGGCGGCAATCCGCTCGCTGTTTGTCAACTCCGACGACTGAGGCAGGTGTGGCGGCAGTCGGCGGAAGACATTGGACAAGGAAGACGATTCTATTTCTTTTTATTTAGATTTTTAATTAATTGTTTATAGGATATGTTATGTATTTACAGAAAAATATTAACTAATATATGAAATGTAATTTAGAATTGTTTTGGTATTTAATTCACAAAAGACAAAGGTTAGAATGGGTAATATCTGGTTGAAAGTGTTATTATAGGAATTACTTTTTCATTAGTGTTACATTGAGAATTATTTTTCATACGAGTATTAGTTTGGCAATTAACTTAACAGCAGTTAAGGTTTTCTTAATGGAAAAGATTTGAAAAGTGGTTGAGAGACGATCTTCTTGGTTTGACCACTAAGTCAATGGCGGGAAGAAAGAAGAAATCGCATATCATCTTTTCCAATAACCGCAACTCACTTGACCGTTTAGTTGATGGAGATAATAAAACTTCATTTAAGTTTAGTAAGAGATTTTAAGTGCTACTCACTTGAACATCGAGTCATGTGATCAGGAAATAAAAGAATTAACTTTATACGGTTTATTCATTATTCATTGCAACGAATGTCACGTGTCACTCACCAAATCCTTTAATGTGATAGTGGTTTTCTTTTAACGTAAAAATGTTTTAAAAGTTGTCGGACACAGGATCTTTCATGTGACTATTTATCAAGTTTTTTGAAATTTTTTTTCAACTTTAGTCCTTTAATGTGTATGCTCTCCAACTTTAGCTCGTTACTGTGCACTTTCTCTAATTTGGTTCTCTAATGTGCAACAATTCCGAAAATGATCCTTTTTTGACTTAACTCTAAAATAATCAAGAGAAATTTCTAAAAAGTATCCCTGAACTATGGGTAAATTACACTAACCACCCTCTCATATTTGAAAAATTGCATAAACTACCCCTATAATTAACTTTTGTTAGGAACCCTAACAAAATGACTAAAATTGCATCTATACCTCTGCTTTAATCTTTTTTATACAATTTAATTAAGAAAGAAAAAAAATAAGAAAAAGAATTTATTTAACAAATTAATGTTTTTAATTTAAGAAAAACAATCTGAACAGCAGCCAGCAAACGAGGTTGAAGAATGAATACAATGAAAGGTTAAAGAAAAAATAAAATTGTTTTTTTTTATATATGGGCACTGGGTAGTGCCCCACGGGGTAAAGAAGAATTTCCTGATCACATGCATCATGAATTGTTAACAAAAATACTTATGTAGACTTGTTTATTTAAATATCATATATACCGATAAGATTTAATTTCAATGTCAAAATTTGAGTAGATTCTCTATATCATAATTTCCTCGTAACAGTTATTGCAACATTCTACTCATTTGTCTCTAATTAATAGATGTATGAATAGTATTAAATATACCAAGATTTGTAGATCTATTTAGTTAAATTTTATCGAATCAAACTTTTTACCTGATAATTATAACTAGAATCTGAAATATGTTTGCGAATGGTAAGTTCCACTTAATCCCACATTCAAAAGACTTGGTTCTGGAAAGATTTCTTATTATTTGGTCAACTACAGTAACAATTATATATCATATTGAAAGAAATAAAAAGTTACCTTTAATCATAAATACTTGGATTGACTCTTAATGTTTTGGTTGTTTAGAAAAAAAAAACAAATGAAAATAAAGTAAAGGTATATAAAAGTATACACATAAGAATTCTTATGTATAAGTATCACAAAAACAACATTATCAATAAGTTTTCTATATTTTTTCCTTTTTCAAGTAGTGATCTTATTTATACTAATGTACAAAGTGTTCAATAATTCTTTGAACATAAAAATTGTTTCATTTTACGAACAAATTAAGAAATAAAAATGAAATTAACCCTTTATGTTTTTTGTTCAAGAACGGGGTGGTTAAAATGAATGTGGAATTGGTTAAAAACCGAAGACACATTTGAATAACTTGTCTTTAATTATTTTCCAACCTCTCTCATCCTAACTAAGAAAATTCCAAATTCTTACCTGGCGGCATTTACTATATATTTCACCTCTCCCTACCCCTAATACCAACTCAGCCCCCATCAATTTTTCTCGATCCTATCACTTTTCTTCTTCTTCATTTTTCTTTCTTCTTCATAAACAATGGCGGCCGAAGACTCTTCCTCTAATGTACAAAATCTCATCAAGTAACTCTTATGTATAATGATGTGTATTGATACCTTAATTTTACTATTAATTATCTAAATCTTGCATTTGCAGATGCCTAGAGTAGTTGAATGGGAGCCAGAGTACAATTGCTACAGGATAAATGGGGCTCTTGACGCACCTTTTGTTCGATGGGTTCGGCCTCCACCGGAAGATATTCAGGCATGCATGACTAAAATCCTTTAATTTTTCTTTTGTTTCAGGAAACCGACTCATAACTGGATAATGAAAGGTTTTCGATATATGTGATTGCATGTTTTAAAAAATTAAGATTTATTTAACGTTTAGGATTCAAAAGGAAGAAGATCCTAGTGTTCTCTTCACATTCATAGGTTAGATCTATCATTCGAAAAACTGAATAAGGATGAGAATTCCTCTTTTCTTGTTAGTTATATATATATATATATGTATATACAGAAATAAATTTGCTTTTGTTAATTTTTTTTTGTCCATTTTATATCTAAATATGTTGTAAGACAAAATTCAGATTCTGGTTCAGTGTGATAGCTGTCAAGGCTTTTTAACACAAGAAATTTAAAAAGTAATCGGGTAAGCACTAAAATTAAACTTCATTAAAATTTATTAGTCCTTTCAAGTGTTAAGCTTCAAGTTGTACGAAGATAAAAAAGGAATTGATAAACATTATATGGTAGTGGTTAAGGAGTTTTTAACAAAAAGAATTTAAAAAATCGTTGGAAAAAATCTTCTCTTGATTATCGATCTATCAGTTTTTTGTATCACTGTTAAGTCATTGACGGGAAGAAGACTCGCATTACATTTCTTTTAATGAAACTATATTTAATCTTCACAAGAGCGCAACTCACTAGAGCTTTGTCTTGTAATAGAAAAGGAAGACAAATTAAATTGTATAGATTATTCATTATGAAAAATGCCCCCTCATTTCAACTAAATCAGGAAGATAGTATCAAAATATTTAGTAACTACAATAATGCCAAAAATATTGGGTTATTTCTATAATTGAATGGAAAACTTATATCTAATTATTTTCTCCAAAAATGATACTTTTTTACTATAACAATACAACATACCTCTTATTAACAAATGTTGGACAAGCTAACTTATATCTTTTTTTACACACACACACACACACACACACACACACACACACACACACATATATATATATATATATATATATATATATATATTTATATATATATTGCTACAAAATATATCAGTTTACTATATTTCAAGAAAATTATGAACGACATTTGAACTTATACATCATACTTCTGGGTGTGATCTAGCTTGTAGGTGTCGGTGTCTTCACACACACAGAGACACACATATACACACACACACATACATAAACATATATATATATATATATATATATATATATATATATACATTTCTACTGGAGTTTTGTTATAAAAAAAATAATATTCTTTTGAGTGTGTGTTTTTTGATGTTGGGTCGTGCATGAAGTTGTAAGGGTTGGAGCACCCCTTGTGCTACCGATTGATTTCGTCAATGTCTTTTGTCTCTTCAAAAAAAAAAAACATATATCTACATACATATTTACAAACACACACACACACACATATATATGTGTGTGTATATATATATATATATATATATATATATATATATATATATGTATATTTATATATCTGACACTCAAAAGTAGAGTATATATATATAAAGGAAAACAAGTTACTAATTGCAATACTCACTGTTGGTGAATTTTTAACTTTTTTTCTCAAAAATCGATGCATCAAAGATAACATGTACGTTGTGTTATCATGTATATTCTCATGTCTAATCTTGTAAAGAAATTATATAATTTTTTACATCATAACTGAAAATGTCGGTCGTGCAGGATCAACGCCCTAACTCAAGCGAGCCACCCGCTTCAGGTAGGAAAAGAAGGGACCTGAAAAAAGCCATCACGTTAAAGACCATAGACGTATCATTCTTGCTTCTAAAACGCCAAGAAGGAGAAGTTATGGATTATATTTTAGATATGAGAGAGGTATGAATCTATACTATAAGTTACTGCAAGAAATGCATTAGAAATAGTAAAACCAAGAAGGGAAAACAGTACGGGATGAAAGAAGGTACAAAAGTGTAGAAACTAAGCCATATTATCGTTCGTGCTTTTCACAAATTAAAGGCGTAGAAATTAAATGTGAAAAACCCTTTTCAAAATGATTCATTAATGTGGATATAACGAATATATAACATTATTTTGCAATAAGTTTCTAATCCAAAAAATGAAACAGGACTAGTAATCATACGTGGAACCAGAATCTTAGTACATCACAATAATTTGTAGTATGCATGATATATACCCATTTATCATCTTATATTCATATACTGTATATTATATCATTCTCATAACAATTTACTATTAAAGTTATTGAACTAAATTTGTGATATAATTCTAATATTAGAGAATCCAAAGCAACAAATATTAGTATTACCAACCAAGGAGCCCTGACTATTCTTTCGTTTTTTTTTTTAATTTTCTTATTGCAGGAACAAACAGGAACGACATATCACGCCCTATACCCATCCATTAATAATGGAAAACACAGGGTTAAGGCGAAGGAGTTTAAACTGAAGGGTGGGATGTTATTCCCGGTTGTGGAAGAGGATATTAATAGTCCAGTAAATAGTAAGTACAAGTTGTCACTCCAAGAGCGGATAGAGGGGCCTTGGAGTTTTGAGCTTAGGCGACGCAGTGGAGAAGATGAGTCTTCTAAGATCGACAAGGTATGTTAATGAACTAGAACATAACTATTTTAAAGATCACGTGTCTTTATAAATCAAGTCAGTTGCATTAAGGGTTCAAGATGACTATCTACATACCAATGTTGACATTCAACGTCCATTAATCCTAGAACGTAAAGTCACATATTTGGACCATGTACGTAAAATTAAAATGAGTTTTATCTTGGAAAGAAAAATATTTTCAAATTTTGCAATTACATTGTTATGATGTCGTATGCTGATTCATTGTGTGTTAAAAACAAATTAATAAATTCTATAAACATTTCTTGCATTTTGATGCTAATTAATTGTGATGTCAATTTTCCTGCGAAGTACTCTTTAATTATATTGCATAATGAAATATCATATTATCATCTTTCTAACAAGACGACCATCTATCCTCTCAGTTTTACAAACATAAGAAGATCAATAAAACGCTTCGGTCGCTTGACGAGGTTGCGACCTTTATAATGTATGGGATACCATACTGATTGATCTCCAAAATGACGGCGGTGAGTTATTTGTTATATATTCCCTTTTTCTAAAGGATATTCCCTTCATTTCGCATGTGAATGCTACACAACTTACATTTAATTACCCCTTCATTTCGTATGAGGATAGGTCCAACTTCAAGCTTAAGGAACAATAAAAGAAATTGTCAAAACTTGCAGTTGGTGATAAATTGCACTTGTTTTCGAACTAATTTTTTGGTATTTCTATTTTTCATGTGCTTTATTTAATTCATGTCTTTCACCCGCGTTTCTTTATTTATTTCGGTGATGATGTTCTTTCTTTCAGCGTATTTGGATGAGTAAGTGTGATTTGCGTACTCAAACAATAATTTATTCAAAAGTTTGTCTGTTGGATCAGATAGATATGAAATATACACATTTTCTCAGACATTATTATTATTATTTACGTTCATGAAACGGATAAACATAGAGTTGTTTACTTACTTTAATAAATCAAGTTGCATAGGTACTAATAAGATACTTGAGTCTGTACAATATGATTTTATGAGGAAATGTGTTGACTTATTTTTTGTTAAAGATTAGAGCGTTCTCACTTATACCCAGCTGAATTCGAAGTGGTTTGATTTGTTGAGATGTCTTGTGATATATGGTCTCAAAGTTTCAAATGAAATACTCCATCTTGGACTAGGTTTTCAATGTAGAGTAGGTTTTCAAAGTAGAAGTCTACTTAATTAGAATAGGTTTCTTCTTATAAATATTTGTCAAGATTATGTATATTTTGTGAGTTTTTGTGTATATCTCTATGGTTATAATCTCTTACCATAATCTATTATTTTAGCATGCATGTATATTACTTGAAAAGAAACTATATTTTTATCTTGGACATTTGACGTTGCAATAATCTTTGTTTCGGACATATTAGAAGACTTGCAATTGCGATTATAACTTGTAATATTTATGAATTATAACAGCAAACTGCATATTATTGTTTATATAGTACCATTTGAACCCGTGGTTGTCTGTCAAACCGATCAAACCAATGCGTCCACACGCACACACGGTTATCCCGCTTGTGTCTTTAGTTCTCTACAAAGAACAAAATATATCAAGAAAATTTATCGGCACCTCTACTGCTATTTCAAACAATCCAAAGGAAAACTTTATCCACGAATCTTTTTGCACATCTAAAGATCTCTTAACCATAGGAGTACTCAATGGATTTGCTTTATCCATATAAAATCGTTTAAACACTTTGATATATTAATATTTCTTCATTTAGGTGCTCAATTTGAAGACATAAACAAAACTTTGTTTTCTTGAGGACTTTCATTTCAAATTCTTTTTTCAAGGACTTTAGGATACTTGATAACTCTTCAAGAGCTCCTATGATGTTCAAATCGGTGTTCATAAAATCGGACCGGACCGGTCGGTCAAACCGGTTCGATCGGTGATCGGACCCGTCCCCGATTCGATTGGGCCTCCAAAACCTGTCAGGTAACAAACCGTTTTGGGCCGGTAAAAACCGGCCCAAAATCGAAAACCGGTTTCAGCGGTCAAACCGCTGCCTTATTTCTTTAAAAAAAAATTAAAAAGATGAATTAATTTATCCTTGAAATCACTTCAGCCGCTCTCCCCTCACCTTTGGACCTTGCTTTCGAACCCCTCCTCATCATCTCACGAAACTTGCTTCAAATTACAGTTTCACCCCAGAATTTTAATTGAATCTGCATATAAACCCATGAAGGGAAAGTGAACAATATATTTTTATGAGGACTAGTCGCGTAGTTAAATTGTATTAGTTCAATTGTGTTAATGTTAGTTGCATGAGAGTCCAAACTTCGAATACAAGAAGAATTATAGTTAAAGAAATAAGATTTTAAATAATTAACGTGGTGCACCAACTTTTATTTTTGAAACAATAGTGCCGACAAATTAGACCAAAGTTTGTAAAACGACTATTTATTTTTTTAAATATGTATATTATGGACATAATTTACATCGACATTTTTCTGATTACATAATTTCTTTTATTACAAGATGATTTATTATGACCACTTATCCAAAATTCACCTAGTCATCATTCAGATTATTATCTTATTCGTGAGAGTTATTCTCTAGATATATTTGAAGTTTTAGAATTAGTGAACTATTTTATTTTACGTGTTATTTTTACGGCGTAGTAATATTGGTTTCGATTTTTAAGTAACAGTAATACACTTAATTATTCTTGAAAAATAATTTACATCGACATTTTTCTGATTACATAATTTCTTTTGTTACAAGATGACTTATTATGACCACTTATCCAAAATTCACCTAGTCATCATTCGGATTATTTTATTATTCGTGAGAGCTATTCCCTATATATATTTGAAGTTTTAGAATTAGTGAACCACATTGTATTTTACGTGTTATTTTTACGGCGTAGCAATATTGATTTCTATTTTTAAGTCAAAGTAATACACTTAGTTATTCTTGTAGTTTCACTTTGGTTGTCTTCATGGAGTTTCTCATTAGAATTATTCATTTGTGATAATGTGTAGTAAAAGTCAAGAATAGTTCACGAATGAAATTAAGCTATTGAAAAATCACATAATGAATCCCTTATTGCAAATATATCATTCATGAACAATTAAAAAGTACTGTGTTAATGTAAATATATTCTAATTACAGATAAATGGTATGAAGTTGATAAATTAAATTAAACTAAATAAATCTATTTGTTATGAATGATGAAGAGTGCAACCTAGTCTACTACCTTTTGGTTTTGGAAAAGGCCCATTACGCAAGTAAAAGGCCCAACTTCATGTTAAATGAACAATTGAGAAGATGCAACTTAGTGAAAACAGCTGTCCTAATTATTATGACTTCTGCCGCAGCACATTAATTTTCTTTCTTTGTCCGGAGTTCTCTCGTGCTCCTTCCGAAACGTTCTGGTTTTTTCTTCGTCATCACCAATTTTTAACAAGCACGACAAATATCAGTTACAACTCGCTGTCGGAAGCTGGAATTTTCGCACAAAAAAATAATCTTCAAAAGATTTTAACGTCACCTCACCATCGCGCATCAAGTCGTCTTTTCGGGACTAAGCAATTACCCATTTTGTTCTTCTGCATAACATCGAGAAAGCAGGCCAGTGCAAGCAGAAAGTGGCCCCCACTAAGTTAAAGAAAAATAACACTAATGGACAAAATAAAATTGGAAAATATGAATTTAGAGGGGTAACATTGGGAGGATGAAAAATGAACGGAGTACAAACAATTTAGTGGACAAGGACAAAATTTAAGAAGGGCAATAATGCCTTTTCAAGAAGAAGTAGGTGGAGAAAAACTCCTCCTTTTAGTACAGTATAGATAAACTTGAGGGCTTGTGTGGCAAGGAACATGTATTAAATACTCCATTATCTTCAAGCTCCATTTAAAGAAAAACGACAAATTTAAAAAGAGAGAACAAACAAGAATGAATAGAGGAAGAAGGAATACAAAGGAGATGAAAACTTAATGAAAGAAACATTGTCCTACAGAACAGATCAGAAAAATAATAAGAAGGAATTGAAGGAAGATAAAATGTTAAAGAAGGATGATTTGGTGAGTGATTAGGCAGATGAGATTTGTGGAAAGTTACTAAAATAACTAAGACATAATACTAGGGAAACTATCAAGAGAGGAAGAAAAAGATATTAATCGACACAATTAATGGTAGACAGAACTTTTACCAAATTAATGAATTGAAACTTAAAAGGAATCCATATACAATGAAGTGATGCCATCTCTTCTATAATTAAATTATTATTTTTATTAATTGTTTTGAAAACAACATCTTTTTCTATACGTATATTTAAACTTTTTCCAGCATGATCCTTATAAATTAACTAATTAAAACCATGTTATATATTTTAAATAAAAGGTATTATCCAAAGTTGAAGAACTTATTTTTATTTTAGAAAGTAAAACTTTTCATTATTCTAAAATAACTATATATAGAATATAAGTATAAAAATCGAAATATATATACAATAAAATTGGTACAGTTATCCGTAGACTAATGATTAGATCAATTCAATAAATAAAATCACAAACTAAGAAGGCTAATTAATGTGATATAAATGGTGAGATTTCATGTTATTGATTATGTAGTTGGAATAAGCAATTTGAAAATGTCAAAAGTAGATTTATATATTTAGAAAAATTTCAGATAAGTATTATGTTGCACTAACGTCATTTACTGGTCGGACCAGTGGTTCAACCGGTTCAAGATTAAACTTGTAACTAGTAAAGCAATCGGTTCGATGTTCGGTCCGGTTCTGAGAACCCTGGTTCAAATCATCATCATTAACGACAATAATTACATAACTGGATCCAATTCGTTTTATAAAAACACATGGACATGTATACTCATTTTTCTAACCTTCTTTCAACAAAAAATATTGTAACACCCCTAAATTTTGGAAGAAAATAAAAGTATTTTTGAGTTTTTACTTTAGTCCTTAATTTTTTTGAAAATATGACTTTCATCCTAAAAGTTATGAAAAAATTCACAATTTAGTCCTTCAACTTTTGAAAATATTATAATTGACCCCAAATATTTTCTTTAAGACCAAATGAGTCCTCAAAACTTTCAAAATGGTTACCTTAAAATTTCAAACATCCAAACAATCCCTTATAATGGTAAATCTTCACATTTACCCCCAAATATTTACATTTACATTTTAAAAACAAATAAAAGTATACTTTATATTGTGTTTATTTAAATAATGGTATACATTTCTTATATTTATTATTATAAAAATAAACTCAAAGACAAGGCCTGGAAAATCCATCATAAATCGAGTGGTCAAGTTAAAATAAAATAATAGTAAGGTAGGGACTTGATTTAGTTCATCGTCTCTCATTTTCACCTATAAAGGCTTCATTGAACATTTTTCACACACCTCTCCTTTCTGAATCTCCCTACACGCTCTTCACGAAAAAAATTTCGCTCTAAGTCCTCTATTTAAGAAAAATATTTCTAGAGGTCGACCAACGTTAAAATTTTAAGAAAAAATCCAAAACCCGAAACTTTCATAAAATTGCAGTTTTAACCCTGAAACTTGCAAGCCTCGAAATCCATATCAAAACTTCATATTGAAATTTTAATCACATATTTTCTATTGTGTAAGCTAACTTTTGTTTTCAGAAATCTTCTTCAACAGAAGTGTTTTTAAGGGTCTAAAGTTGGATAATATAGATCACTGTCCAAAAAATCCGTATTAGGTAGTTAATTGTGTATTGATTGTATTTTATTTTTTTATCAGGAAAGTA
The DNA here is from genome assembly GCA_946800315.1 of Misopates orontium. NCBI lineage: Eukaryota > Viridiplantae > Streptophyta > Magnoliopsida > Lamiales > Plantaginaceae > Misopates > Misopates orontium. Next base: position 26,348,502 of record OX326947.1, read on the forward strand.
AATTTATCAAATGGGAGAATAAGAAATACCCCGAGATAGATGAAAGTTCAACACCTACAACTTAGAGGATGATCATACCATTCTATAAATGGATACAAAGATTCTCTATTTTTTGCCTTGATCCAGCTCCAAGAACGCACTTTAATGTTGTCGACAACTTCAACCATTTTGGGTGACTTTCCATTGAAGCAACAACCATTCCTTGTTGTCCACATCTCCCAAATTGCAAACAGCCAAACACAATAAGGAGGAGACATAGCCAACCATTTAATATATCGATAGTAATATAATAACAAGGAGGGAGAGCCTACCATATAAATAATTAATAATAATATATAACAGAGAGGAGGCAAAGCCTTCCATGTAATTTATCAATAATAATATAATAAGAAGGAGGCAAAGCCTCCCATAAAATTTCTTAATAATAATATAATAAGAAGGAGGCAAATACTTCCATTTAATTTCTTAATAATAACAATATAAGGAGAAGGCAGAGCTTTCCATATATTGAATCATTTATAATATAATAAGGATGGGGCAAAGCCTTCCATATAATTCATGAATTATAATATAATAAGGAGGAGGCATAGCCTTCCATATACTCTGTTAGTTATATTATAAATACTGCAATATTATAAATGGAGGCAAAGCCTTCCTTATTTGAAATAATGGTAAATAATCATAAAGTGATTAAACAAAACAAAGGTGAAGTATGTTGTTCTTCACAGGTACCTAAAGAGGGATTTGTTGTTGACAAGAGCTCTCATGCTAACGTATTGTAAAATCACAGAAACACTGAAACATTACAACAACAAAGAGATATGAGATATAATTATATAAAGAGAACCTTCCTAGTTCATATATATTCAAGTATATCTTACAATGACAGGTAAGCTAGCCCCCATTTATAGGAAGAAACTAAGGGATTTTCACAAATAACAGAGAGTTAGGGGGTGACATTCAATCAGTAAACCGACTTTGGTAAGTCGGTTCACAACCGGATTCGTATTAAAAATGTGTTCATTAATTATTTATCCAATGTTTCTATTGGAAAATTAAATGAAGTGATTTATTCGGAGTGACCAGAATATCGAACTACCCTTTCCTTCTCTTTGTTTTAGAAATAAAAAATAACTCCTCTACTTTAAATTACAATTATGTTTAGACAAATGATATAGATAGAGCGAATTTCCTAAATGCCGAGCACAAACTTATTGTTCTTAGTATACCTTTTTTTACATTAATTATCCAACTTTATTTTCCTTTTTTCATGCATGCCAATTATCATGAAATCTACGAGAACTTAACAAGTATCTCTTGTTTCCGATCTATAACATGAAAATACTATCTTTCCTAAACTGAGCATTTTGAGAAAATTTGATGATATAATCCTCTATCTTTTTTCTTTACAATTTCGTCCTATAGATGTTTTTTTTTTGGGCGACCTCCTCCTATAGATATTGGTTTCATGTTTTTACTCCAGTTTTATTAATTCTGCCATATTCATCATAAGGCCAAAACTGGTAATTTAACTAGCTTTTGCTTCAAGAGTTCAAAGCTTTCTTCTGCCTTGCTAGGCAATTTGAAACATTTTCTCTTTAATATTTCCACTATGGGAGCAACAATAGTACATAATGTTTGAAGCATCGATAGCAAGAAGCAAGTCCATTAAAGCTTCTTATGTTAGAAGTTCTGTGGAGTTGGCGAATCTGAAATTGCTTGAATTTTTTCTTCATCCATCTGTAAGCCATCTTCACTTAATATATAGCCTAGGAACACGACTTGAATTACAATTAAATTGAAGAGAACGTCTTGAGGTTGATGTACAAATGACTTGCATTCAAATCCTTGAAAACTTTGAATAAATGTTCAAGGTGTTATCTTTGTCATTTTTGTATATTAAGATGTCATCAAAATATATAATAACAATTTTCAAATGAAATCTTTGAACACCAACATCACAAATGAAAGTATCTGCAGCATTGCCAAGATCGAAGGACATTATCAACCACTCACTTGACCCATGTTTTTTTTACAAGGAATCTTTCACTCATCACCTACCCTTATCCAGATTTGATGATATCTTTTAAAAATATTGACTTTTGAATAAATGTGTACTTGATAGTGATTTTATTCATTACCCTACATTCTTCATGAGCTGTTCATTCGGGTGTTACAAGGTAGAAATGATACACGGACTTAAAGACTCTCGAATAAGCCCGTTAGTAAGAAATTTCTCTACTTTTGATTGTAACTCAACTTCCTGGGTGTCATTATATAATGAAACAAGTTAGGAAGAATAACCTATGGTATCAAGTTGATTTAATGTTGGATGTGATGAAGTGGAGGCAACCTCACCAAAAATTTATTGTTAGGGTTGTGGAGTCTGAATTGCCTAGGAATTGTAGGAGACCTAGTCAATCTAGAAAACAGGGATCTAGTTTGTCTAGAAAATGGATACCCAGTTGGTTTGGGAAGTAGAAACCTAAATTACCTAGGAGTTCCAGAGTTCATGTAAAATTATAATTAGGAGAGCGTTCCTATTATAAATACCCAGTAATATGTAATTGTATTCTTGCGTTTGTCATAACACTCACCAGAAAATCCTGGCTTGGCAGCGCCCCCAGACGTAGTCTTTTGACGAACTGGATGAACAAATATGTCGTCTCTTTTTATTGCTTTTCGTGTGCATGTTTCTTAATATCCTGATTGTTGCGCAACAAGTGGTATCAGAGCCAAGGTTGGTTGGGAGTAGTGATGGAGGTGCGGACTCCAGATAAAAGTGGAACACGTAGTGTAGCGTGTGGCTCTTGGAGTGCACTCCGAAAAATTCCGCTCTAGGGGAGAGCCGGTTAAATGTGGAGGGATTCACACTTGAGGGGGTGATTGTTAGAAATCAAGTGTGTATTTGTCTCACATTGAAAAATAATGAGCAAAGTGAGGGGTTTATTAGTGGGAAGGACCCATGGACCTAATACCTTAAGGTTTTGGGTCAAGATGTGGCGTCAAACCCACTAATGTGTGTTCTCACTTTGGCCCGTTGGATTAAATCTCGCTAATTGTTGGCTCTCCCGGTCCTAACATTTATCAAAAGCCAAATTGAATTTCTCCAATAGCTTCAAGGCATCATTTGCAGTATCATTGCTTTTTATTTGGTCGGCATTTGCAATATTATTGTGATCATCATGTTTTGCTCCAACAGTAACTAAAACGTACACCATGTCGTGATCTTTGACAGCTTTGATGGACATCAAACTAACTTGATTTTGATGGCAAATGCTACTTTGTGGATCTCATAATGGAAGCAGAATGTACTTGGTTCTATATGATAGAAAACGTACTCCTTTTTCGGTTCTATAAGATAGAAAATGTACTCCTTTTTCCATTGTGACATACATCCTTATCAAATTGTCGTGGCTTCTCTAAAGAAAGTGGAAAACATCCGTAGTTAAAAATAGATCTCATCTTCGTACTTGCCAATAAAAAACTTGATGCGGCTTCTTGGAGAAACTAGAACATCTCCTCCTATCTTGGACCACAATACTTTGCATATTTTGGATGTTTCTCACACTTAAGGTTCTACGTAACAATCATATTTTGAGAAATCATGGTCTCACGCATCCTAGGATCAATCGTGAATTCACTTTTTTTTTTTCCTAAAAAAAAAATAAGTCACATCAATTCTCATTAAGTGGTATCACATCTTGGTTCATATTTCATTTAATACATTGTTTATGAATGGGATGCCAGAATTATGAATTTTGAGTATGCAAAAGATGTATGATATATTTCTTGAATATTAAAAGTCTAAATTAGGTAGAATTCTTACTTTATTAAACTTAAGAATTATGTTTCTACAGAAGTATATATATGATAGGAATATAACCAGTATTTATGCTCTTCATTTTTTAAAGAAAATTCTTCTTAAATTCTTCATTAGTTGTTATTAGAGTGGATTTTTCTAGAAAATAGGTTTTTTTTTAAAGATTTCAAGAAAGCCACTGGAATTTTACAAATTCATGTGGGAGAAGCGGCATCAGCAGTAGGCAAATGATAGGGCAGCTCAGCAGCTGTGGCGCCATTGTGGCGGCAACACGACGACTAATAGAAGCTCTGGTCATTCGCTGTTTTTATGTGCAACAACAACATCTTCCATCGAGGAAGATCGTTCCATCAGTAATGGTCCGATGGGGCGCAACAACGGTACGTTATTGTTTCTAGCCTCATTTTTTTTAGAGATTTGTATACTTTATTTCAATATAGTTTTGGATCCAAATTTAAAAATAAAATAAAATAGTGAAGCTCAGAGTTTGTTTCTTTAGTTTGGGGCAAAATTAGATTGTGGATACTATAAGAAACAAAAGCCTATTTGTTACAATGTTTGGCGAATCATGTGGTGGACCTTTAGAAGGAAGATCTATTCTTAATTGAGTGTCAAATGGCATTTTCTTTTAAAATATCAAATACAGGACTTGATCAGTTATTTTTTTTAAATTTGTGCATTCTATGTGTTGGCATTTTTTTTATGTAAAATGTCATTGTAAGTCGACCATGTCAAACATTTCACATAGAGTTCGAAAATTCCACTCTAACATTATATACATGTATAGTGCTTTCTTAATTGCTTTAATAACTAATCTATTTCGTGCAGGAGTGTTGTCATTAATTTATTTTTCCATTTTAATACATAAATATCATTAGTTATTAATCCAGTCAACTTAAAAGTATGTGTTATTTGCTCATTGCTGGACTTCACGAGCAAATGGCAATTAAAAGTACACAAAAGATATAAACCAATTAGATATTAACATAGTGCGAGTAAGGCTCGTTCCTGTAATTTAGTCAATGGTAAGACCAAGGGCTTTCGCAATTAATCTAGGTCCTAGTTGGTGCTAAACATATGTTGTTAATTAACACACTCTACAACTGAAACACTTGCATCAAGCTATAAAATAAGGGGTACGTAGACATTGACTTTGGGTACGCATATAAGTAGGAGGTGCCAGTGTGTTCCCAAGTCACACACAGACATTATTTGGTGCAACAACTTACAACAACCGAACATATAATCTTAACTTTAAATTGTCAAATCGCAACTTTTTGTTATCTAACGTATAACTACCCAAAAAAGTGCCGTGTCATTTGTAATTTAAACACCACTCTTAACATGCTTGGTCATCAAAGACATGCCAGCTAATTATTATAAGTACTAATAATTGGTCTAATCTAACTTACTAATTGCATTGCAGTTAAATAGAAAGCACTCTAATACGGTCGATAATCCAATGAATAAATTTTTGTAAAGAATGAGTTCTGTAAGAGTTTACATTGTTATCTTATTCTTCTGGGCTGTCCTCACTATTGTCACTCCCATTCTCATTCGCTTGTCTGAAACTGCTAAACTTCAATCCAGATTTGATCATGGTATGAATTTTACTTTTTGCATGATGTCTTTTATATCTAGCCTTTGATTTCTTTAGCTACCTTTTCTTATGTACAAATATTACTCCGTGTGATCAAAGTTATTGGTCAAAAGGCCCCTCGGCGCAGTACAAGTTTTTATTTTACATAATACTTCGATTATATACATATAGCGAGTTTCTCTTTTTTGTTTTTTGTTTTTTTTTTTCTGAAATGGACAATAGTTTGATCGTTTCGTATTTATGTGTCTGCAAACATGTAAAAAGTGGCTGCTAATCCTATTATCATAGAAGAACTTAAATAGTTAGCATATATACGAAAATAATTTGTGATTGGTCCTCAGGAATAAATTCTTAAAAGACCAACTATACTTTTCTTCATCGATCTTTCTGTATGTATTTTGATGAAGTTGAGTTTAGCAGGTGAAAGAAGGGAAGAGGTGAAGTTAGTACTGCCCAGACGGGCACTTATCATGGCCGTAACGTCATCACCCGCACCAGCACCTGCTCGAATATTTTCAGCTGCAGAAGGTAGTGATATTCTCAAGTGGAGATCGATAAAAACACATTTTTTCAAATCAAGACTAGTTTTAGAATTTAGCGTTGACCCTTCTGTTTTCTTTCTGGGACGTACATTCAATAACATTGGAACAATACACAAAAGTTAAGAATACCGTAGTCGTGCAAGGTTGTAATATATGATTGTAAATAATATTCACTTGAGGTGTTATACAAGATTTTAGCAGGCTTTGTACTTGATATATATATGTATATATATGTGCGTGTGTGTGAGTGTTGAATGAGACTATCGGCGGGGATTAAGTTACAGGATTTATTCACTGTATTAATAATCAAATTGCATCTAGTGTATCACAAGATGCATCTTAATCCACAACTCTACAGCAGGGACTGCTGATATGTGCTCTTTGTAAGGCTCATTAGTGGAAGTTGTAAGCAACAAATATTTATGTGTACTAACTTATACTAAGCAATTGCAACTGAACCTATAATTAGAAATCAGATAAACTATATATACTAAGCAGTGATATAGAATATCAAGTTTCTTAAAAAAAAGAATAATTAACCCTATTACTCTGGTCAAGTAAAACTACAAGAATAGCCTTTCAAGAAAAGCTACGAACAACATGTCTATAAGAAAGTTCATCATGAAAACATTAATCCATGGTTCATGTAGATCAAAAGTTGTGTCAAACTGCTCTAATTTCACTTGTTAAATAAATAATGTCGAGATACGTTGCACAACTTGATCAAGCAGCTTTCCCCTAAGTACCCAACTACAGAATGATCTTATATAAGAAAGCAAGAGCAGAAACCATTGAAGGCAATAATTATAATTAGAGCATTATGCCCAGAAATTTATGCCTATGAACAGGTTTTCTCCTAGACGCTGCAATTTTGCAGCTCATTTTTTGGCATGTTGGGCGAGGGATGAATGTTTTTTCTGGATTTGTTCCCTTAAACTTGATATTCAAACGTAGTATTTTGTGATGGGCTTACCTGATTGTAGCCCCCTTATTTTGAAGTTGTTTAGTTCTTACCAAAAAGAAAAGGGGGGGGGGGGGGGGGGGGGGGGGGGGCTGCGCATGAAAAGTGTTGACAACTGGCCGGCATACATGTTTTGTCAATGATCAGGAGAGAGTCTTTAGAAATATCTTCGATAAATAAAATACAATCTCTAGAAAGACGATCCAAGTTCCATTGAGACTGTCCAAATCTCTCTTCCTTTGTGCTTCATCAACAAGCTTTTGGAATTGATGAAACGATCACGTGGGTTGTTTCTGCATTGTAGTGTACATTTGAACCATTCATAACAAGACATCCAGATCTATGTGTATATTAGCATTCAAAGAAGGGATGAGTAGAGTTTTCCGATCCTTTTCCACAAAAGCATAATGCCTCGATGGTGTACATTTACTTTAGTCGGAATTCTGCCGTGAATCAATTTCCAGGCAATACAGAGTATCTTATGTGGCACAATTGTTTTCCACAAGTGGATGAAAAAAATTCTGTCTTCATTTGACAGATTGTGAGGATGTGTTATATGACGAACATACAGAATTTGTTCCTTCTCCATCCAGCTTTCATCGCCTATTGTTTGTTACACAAGGCACCAAGTTAACAATAGATAAGACTTTCTCCATCTCATGATCAAGAAGTTGTTGTTCCCAAGCAAAAACATTTCGTCTCCACACCCGATTCCAAGTCCACATTCCGTCTTCCCACTCTCCAGGACCTGCAATATTCACATTCTTGTTAGCAAATGAAAATAATCTGTTAAAATCCGGAGGGAAATCCAAATTCATTATCATGCCAAAGTTTCTCCCATTTCAAAATCTTTTATAAAGCCAAGAGGTTTTTGGTTGCTGTAGTCAATATTTGGGATATCCAATCCAACATGTTGAGCATCTAATAAGCCTTGTTCACTGTCTTGACTCACTAAGTTGGTCTCCAGGTTATGCGTATTTGCAAATAAGAATCCTCTTCCAAAGTTTTTCACCCTCTTATAGTAGTCTGCATCTCCGTTTTTCAAGAAGAACAATGCCAGGCTTTTGATCTCAAGAGCTCTATTTGTTTTCTTCATACAAATGTCTTCCATTTAACCCATTGGATTTTTTTGTTGTTTTGTTGTATCGTTGCTGCCTCCCCATAAGGAATTCGTTGGACCTTGATCAGTTCTTTGATGACTCGCCCCAGGAACATTTTAAAACAAAGTGTGTAGACTGGTAGGCCTTTGACAATTGCCTTTTGAAGCGTCTACCACCAAAAGAAATCTGTTTATTTTTCTAAAGCGAGAGCTACGCCTTAACTGATCTTTCATCTTTTCCCAAACATCCAGTTTTCTCATATTGATTTCAATTGTAATGCCCAGATAGTCAAATGGAAGGACTCAAGATTTGCAGTTGAATATCTCCTCGTAAGTCGACATGTTTGCTGCTGTGTTTTGATCCCGACAAGGTTACTCATTCTCTCGTTCAGCTTCAGGCTTGATATCATCCTCAGAATACACTTTAACCCCACACATTTTGGTGGCTATCTTCGCAAAAGGTAAGACTGTCGTTGGTAAGCTGAGTATGCGAGATGCAAATTTTGTCCTGCCCGATCCACTCCTTTACATAGTCTTTTTGACCATGCCTTCTTATTCATGGTGTCTCAGGCCTTCGGCAGCGATGAAGAAGAGTAAGAGGGAAAGTGGAACTCCTTCTCTAAGTCCTCTTTGAGTTTTGAATTCATCTATGAGACTGCCGTTTGAGAAGATCAAAACAGAAGCCAAGCAATGGCATTCATGGACCTATTGTCTCCATTTGGAGCAAACGTTGAATCTTTCCATCTTCAGGTCAGTCGCAGGCCTTTGTGGAATCAACTTTAAAAATAAACTAGGCAGTCTACAACTTCTAATTTCTTCAATTGTTTTGTTTGCAATTAAGATGCAATCAACGATATTTCTGCCCTTACTAAACGTCATTTGCTCGTTTGAGTCTTTGAGATAATTCCATCCTTCACCTTACTCAGCCTATAAGCGAGATTGTTGCAGAGATTTTATAAACTCATCCAACAATTGATAGGGGCCATAACTAGTTTATGGATTGGGGACTTTCCTTTTTCTTTTTTTTTTTCTCCCTCTTTTCGGAATGAAGACTACAAATGAAGGTTTGCACCTCTCACACAGGTCAGCCATTTCTAGGGAAGCCATGCAAGATGTAACAAATGGCATCCTCAAATATAGACACATCAACTATTCGTTCCTCTCATATTCTTGTTTATCCAAGTGTACCTTTGGCATTTTAATTTTGATTTGGCTATGTCAAGATGTTCTTCTTTTCACTGGTTTAATCTGTTTTGATGTTATCTTCAAACCAAGAGAGTTTTCTGAAGGTATCATACTTCCATGCAAAGATTCGTATTCCCCTCGACATATGATCAACTTTATCCTTCCCCTGACTATTTCATTCATTGACCATGGCCTGATGTAGCCACTCCAAGTTTCCTTGTTCTAGGTCTCCTACTTATCTATTGACGAGAGAAGATAAAGGTGGCCTACAATTGGTGATGCTTTGATACTTCAAAATCTTCTTCCCTTATTTTATCTTGAATGAAGCTTCCCTCCACAGGTTTGAGGAGTTTGATATGTTCATTCAATCCAGTTCAAATCATTTTGTTGAACATGGAGTTCCATTCCATTCCATTTCCCCTCACAATCATCTTTTCCAAGAGTCACTTTCGCAGGTTCTTGTATCTCGTATGTATCCTCTCTAACTACTCCAACTTAACTGATTCATCCCCTTTGATTTGCAAAAATGGTCTTAAGCAGAGTTACATGGGGTTTAACTCTGTTTATCTTTCTAGTTTTAACAATTTTTCAGATTGACCCTCATCTTAAAACTCCTTGTGTATTTGACATCTGTAAATCTTACGAAGCCAAATCTATACAAACCTCACTTGTTCTTTCATATCTTGTGAACATTAGCCATAAATCTTCAACTTTCCAATCTGACGGAAAATTCGTGATGAAGAATGTTGATGGGGCTATAGTCCTGAAAGAAACTCACGCCATAGAGAGAATTGCTCATCATATAAGGTGTTTATAAAGGCGAAAGCTCGAAGGATGGAACATTAGTGCCATTGTGTTTAGTTTCTAAGTCATGGAGTAGGAGTTCGCGTCTTAGTGCTCAATTTCTGTGTAATTTTCCTATCAATCCTGACAATTTGCCAAAGTGATTGTCGTTGCATGATCTACGTACAGGCATCCCAAAGCAAAAAAGTGCATTTCCCTTGTGAGTCAAAACATATCATTTAGCCATTGAAACATTGCCAATGAAATTGGAGAGAAGTTTATAATAAAAATTGAAGACTTAAGAAGCCATAGATGTCAGATTATTGAAAGAGTGCCCAAGTCTTCCATAATATTGCCCAAATTTTATACTTTCTATGTGTAAATCAACTTCTAACATCCAGATATGTATGAAGCTAACAGATCTATCCGAGAAAGAGATAATGGAAATATCATGAACGACAAGTTACAGTTGTTTAGTTGGCTGCCACTTGATTTTAACATGAATCAGTTTTTCTCTGCTGCTCTAGATTACAACTGAGAACACTGTACTTTCAGAGGGTTTGACTTCATATAGATTCGAAGATCTGCAACTCATAAAGCTTTTGGGGCAGAAAAGATCGCTTTATATGTGCAAGGCGTACATGCATTATTCAATCTATCGCATGATGCAATTGAAATTGCCATGTAAAGTCAGCTTAGTCACTACATGTTTCCTGCTGTAAAATTTCTCACCTGGATATCTATCGGTTTCACGCCTCTCACATTAGGGAAATACATTAAAATTTCTCACCTGGATATCGATCGGTTTCACGCCTATCACATTAGGGAAATACATTCATTGATAGTTTAGTGCAAATTAAGAAACAAGAAAATTTAGATCAAGCACATACTGTTTAACGTGAATACTCGTTGGTTCATCATTGTTTATCGGATTTTTGCATCTTTACCTTTTTCTCTTTAACGTGAATACTCGTTGGTTCATCATTGTTTACTTAATTTGCCGAAATTATGAGCATACTAGGACGAGGTTGCAACTGTCAAAAGAATAAGCAAGTTCTTTTCACAATCTAGAAGTTTTCATTTATTATCTGATGATAATGTTTGATCAGCATATATTTGTCCATTGAAGTTATTTGAATTCTTTTACTTTTCTTCTTTTTGTTTGTTGAAGAGTCTCATGGCCAAGTCCGTGACATGTGTTCTTGATAACTGTTTATTGTGTTATTTCCCGTTGCATTCTTCAGTCCCCTGTTTCTTGTTCTCACTGGTGTGTAATTGTTTTAGTTCTATGTAACAACTTTTGGAACTGTGGGCATGGTGTGAAAAGATTCTACGCCGCCCTAGCTGATGCCATGCAGTTTGTTATCCATGTATCTAATCGTTTTTATGGACATTTTATGATGTTTTAAAATTCAAAGAGATTCAAATGATTTTTATTTATTATCAAAATTATGTGCATCTCTGGAGCAAACTAAAACGCCTGCAATAAAGAGAGCATGTTCATATAACTAAGTAAATGCAACATCTTCATATTGTTTATCAAATAGACAGTTGGTCACTTCCTCCCTATATTATGTAGCAAGGATAAAGTGACAAAGGAAAAATTTATCTTGCATCAACTAACTAAAATTTTGTCAACTTTAGGCACTTCAACTGGAAAATCATTGATCTCATCCATCCATGGATTCTTCTCGTTAGCCGGGTTAATCGGTCGTAATGCATGCCACACTGCACTGTTACACTTGAACCCTGATCCGAACCCTATCTGCCATATCCTGTCTCCCTTCTTAACCCGGCCTTTTGCTTCGCTATATGCCAATTCGTACCATAACGAACTGCTAGACGTGTTACCAAATCTATAAAGTGTCATTCGTGAAGGCTCCAAATGCCATTTGGCTAGTTCAAGATTTTTCTCCACTTCATCCAACACTGCCTTCCCACCTGCGTGAATGCAGAAATGCTCGAAGGCAAGCTTGAAATCCGGGACATATGGCTTAATTTTCATCGCAAACACTTTTCTTGCAACTAGTGTAGCTAAGAATAGTAACTGTTCTGAAACTGGAAGGACTGATGGACCTAATTTTGTGATGTTGGCCTTTAAGGCCTCCCCCGCCACGTTCATAATGTCTTTGGAAAGTGCAACACCGACTTTGTTGGTGTCGTCCTCTTCCTGAATTATACACCTATAGCTTTTGTCATCCGAACCCGCATGTGTGCGAACCGTGTGTATTAGTTGGTATTTTGAGCGTTTTCTGTCTGACGACTTGCTGGACAGGAGGACGGCAGCTCCTCCCATACGAAAAATGCAATTTGGAAGCATCATTGATTTTTTGTTGCCCAGGTACCAGTTAAGAGTTAAGCTCTCTGAGCTCACAACTAAGGCGTACGAGTTGGGGTGCACCTGTTACAGTATAAGAAACCAAAGAGTCAGAATTAGGTCGTAATATCATCATTGTTGATCTGAATGCTTCTATCTATGCTTCACAACAACCTTCATGTGTCATTCATTTTTAATATAACCAAGCATAGGAAAAATCACCAGACAAAAATAAAAGAAATGACTAAACAAACAAACCTGGAGAAGTTTCTTGGCAAGGTCTATCGAGGTTACGCCTGCACTGCACCCCATCCCACCAAGATTGTAGCTCAAAGTATTAACTCCAAGCTTGTAATGGTTCACAATCATAGCAGAAACTGATGGTGTCAGATTTAAAAGTCCACTATTAACCACAAGAATCCCGATGTCATTGGTAGACACCCCGGTTCTCGCCAACAAGTTGTCAATTACCCCAAATATAACCATCTCAGCCTCCTTCCTGGCCTCGGCGATGCACGGGTTCGTAGGCACGCTATGAAGGGCTGGCGGGAAATACGTCTTTTGTCCAAGTCCTGACCTTTCTAAGATTCTTCTAACAAAATCTAATTCCTCTTGACTATAAATTCCCATTTTTTTTTGTCTTTCCATGATCTGTTCTTTAGTTGCCATAAGCTCTGGCTTAGGCTTGTAACAAGCAAAATCAACTAAGTACACTTTTGCAGGCATAGTCATGAAGTAGACCGTGCACAGAGTAACAATAAACATAGAACATGTGATGACCAAAGCAAGATTGCATTTTAGAGTGTCCCATAAAAGGATTAAATCTTTATGAGTAAAGGTCGAAAGATAAATAGAAAAATATCCTAGTAGGGGAATAAGAATCAAATATATTGCATATGAAATAAAGTAATGGTAACAAAGTTTTACATGTTTCAGACTAGCGGGTTGAGAAATGTTTGGGAGGTTTTTTTGATTTTCGCTCATTGTCTGAAATATCTCCCGTTCTGTCGTGCAAGTTATGTTGGTATAGGAAGACTGCAAGAAAGAAACAAAAAAATATCTGAGTGCTATAGAAACTGGAAGGAACTAGTAGGAGTATTTAAAGGTAAAAGTGTTTGGTATGGTATGCAAACTAATTCGTAACTTTTAATTTGAAGGCACAAGAGTAGCTACGTATGCAAACTATTTTTTTATTTAAATACTTTTGGTTTATTTTTGCAACGGTGCTCCTGAGATAGACCAAGAAATGTAGTTAAGTTTTACTTTCTTTTATTGGTGATTAATACAAAATACGGATTTAAATCGGCCAATTTTCTTGCTCGAAAATGTGCCACTTAAGCGTCATATTGTACGTTAAACTTTTACTATTAATAACAAGAAAAATGTTCAATCTGGGTGGGCTAGCTACCCTGGGATCATAATTCAGCTGAAATCTAGTTTAGCCGCAATCTAGAAAATAGTAATTGTATGCCGAAAGGAAAGATGGCTAATAATGACACTGTTGTCGTACTTAATTAGGAAAACGTGTTTTCAAAAGAAATTAAACTTGTTGCTCACCGGGAGTCATTAATAATTATGTAAGAAATTCTGTTTTCGAAGTTTAATCCCAAAGTTTGTGCATTATATAACTGTACGTTAAGTGCGGGAACATGTGCGGAAGTATATAAAATTAAAAAAGGATAAAAGCATTTAACCCCCTAAATTATGCCTCGATTGCGTTTTGCTATCTTTTTTATTTGGCGACTTGCCTATGGATAAATAAACACTTTGCCCCCTGAGTCTAAATCCAACAGTAAAATTGGTGACATGTGTCCATATGCAACGGCGAAAAAATGACTTAAGGGGCAAATTGCTTATTTATCCATAGTATAGGGGGCAAGTTGCAAATATTAAAAAGATAGGGGACAAAGTGCAACATAGTGGGTTAAACGTTTTTATCCCAATTAAAAATCACAAAAACGATAAGTCTTAAAGCGTCGATTAAATAAGTTTAATTGTTAATGAAGTAAGTAATTTAAATATTTAATGATCGATAGCTTCCTGCCATTTATATTACAGGCCCAAAATACGTCAAATGGGAACCATTGGAGCAACCATGATTTTTTTTCACCGGCCTACTCTTTAATTGAAAAAATAAATATAATAATTATTAAAATAAAAATATCGAACGTATAAATTAAAATGAGTAATATTCATTGGGTACTACTTCAAAGCATCAACCAAGAACATATAGTAGTTTTTTTTTTACTTCTTTTACTTGAAATTTACTATACATCTAAACTATCAAACAAAATATTACCCATCTAACATCTTATGTACATAATAAAGATTATATTGGTCTCACTTTTTAACTCTCTCAATCAATTTTAACGAATAAATATATTGATAAAAGAAACTAAAACCTAATTTTGATGTATTTCCAAAAAAGTATCAAACGATAACTAAGATTTGTATGCACAATAAGCATCATATATCTATTTGATGGAAAATAAGAAAAATCGATAATGAAGCTTGATCAACTTATAATTAATGAGAATGTGAAATTAAATGTTGATCTATTATACATGGATATTTTGTTGAGTTGAGTTGCTTTTTATATTTGCTTAAGATGCAGGTTTATATGGGCCGAAGTGTAATTGTTTAGTTGAGTAGATGATTAGGCTTCCACATTACCTCTATATTATTTTTTAAAAAAGTTACACAATAATACATAGAAATACCTATTGAATTTGGGCCCAAAATTGACCCCGAGCTCCTAGTCCCTATGTGAGTTCGCCTCTGGGACCCATAAGGATATTCAAATAATGTCTTGTGGTTTTTGGACTTGTCTAATTGAACCTATCTAAAAAAAACACATTGAGAAGCTTCGAAATCTTAATAAGTTTTATCGATTAGTATATTTCTTTTTTTCATTTTTTCGACCGACAAGCTCTGTTGTCTTAGGCGGTATTTACGAATTCTTATTAAAATAGTTTCTTGGCTTTAGAATCCACATAAACATATTTTTAGTGTTTGCATTATTGACTTTGCTTCAACTTATCTTAAAAAGAAAGCCAAAAAAAGCACCAATCTTAAGACCTGGGTAATGGTGCTTTTCAAACTGCTTTTGAAAATGCGGCATTTTTGAAATAATTTAAACAAAAAATCATTTTATATTAATTATTACAAACACGTGATTCATACGTTAAGTAGTTTTTAAAAAGATTTGCAAATCCTTTCGAGTTTTAGTCAAAGTCACTTTAAATGACTTAAAGTAAAAATAGTGACAAACTCATTATAAAACTCTTGAGAACAACATTTTAATTTTCTATAGCCGTTTGAGTTTTTAAGGTTTGCTTATTTTCTTTTCTCGTTGGTTACCTAGCCACATCTCTCATTTTCCTCATCTTATCAAAACCGAACCCAACATCTTCCTCACTTAATTTCCTCTCTAATTTAATATTTCCTCATCCACGGTATTTTGAAACTAACAAACTCGCAATCACAAGATGATGATATCTTGTGTGTTGGAGCATAATCATAGGATGAATTATGTGACCTAGATCATTTTTGTTTTTGAAATAGGAAATATATATATATATATGGGAGATGATATATACAGAGCAAAATCCATAATCCATAATTACAGAGCAATTTTTCATTATTTACTATTTTATCCTTTTCAAATCATGGCTGTAATGCATTTTCTTTTTTAATACCCATCAAGACTTAGAGAATCTTTGAAACTTAACTAATATATTCTTCTTTCCTATTTATGATATTGGAAGGTTATATTTCTTTATGTAAAGTTAGTAATAAATATGTAAATATTTTACTTATGAAAATCCAAATAATAACTTCTATTCACGACATAACATTGATTTAAATAATAAAATAAGAGAAATAATAAGCAGAAATTTACGGTTTGTCTTTAATTCGTGGTCATCCATGCAAATCCTGTAAATTTTTCTTTTCTCCATTAATTTAAATAATAAAACAAGAAAAAAATTGAAGAAGAAATCTGCGGATTGTGTTTAATTTGTGGTCATCCATGTAAATCCTATAAATTCTGCTATTGATAAGCATATTATTAGAGCGCTTGCAAAGACTTTTTCTAGATAATTTTAGTGATAAGTAAGTAAAAAGAACAGGGAAATATATAAACATTTAGTTTTGAAACATAAACTAATAATTTGGATATTTTTGCATGTATTAAATGGGCAAGACATGGTGTATTAATTTTGTTCATGAAAAATAAATAAAAAATGAAGTTAAAAAAGAGAAAGAAAACGTATTAATTAGAGAGAGGAAAAGTATCATACCCAATAATAATTTAAAGGCAACGTTCACTTGGTAATTTGATTTTGGAAAATACCAATATTAATTTAGTTTATTGGGTTCATTTGATTTTAGAAATATCCGAATTAATTTTTGGTTCTTGGGGCTTAATGCGTGAAAGTGAATCTCAATCATGGGTACATGAGGATATTTCCATTTTTTGATGATTCCAAATAGCATAAATTAAGGAATTAAGAAAGGAAGATGGATAAGTTTAATATAGAAGGATAAAATTGTAAACAATAAAAAATTGCTCTGTAATTAGGGATTTTGCTCTGTATATATCATCTCCCTATATAGATTGGCGGGGTTGTGCCGGGCTAACACAGGCACAACCCACATGTGGATCGAACCTTATGTGGGCCTGAATAATGTGGGCCGGGCTGGGCTAAAATTGCAATAATTAGGCCCAGGCCCGGCCCAGCCCATGTGTGACCCGTTTTGGGCTCACTTAAAAAAAAAACTCATACTAAAAAGGGGTTCAACAATTTAAAGAGAAAACCGCTTGCAATTTTATTAAACGTGAGATATTTGTAATGATTACACAAAGTGATTCATGTAAACTTAAGAGGAATAGGAAATTCAATTACACTAACTACTTAATAACATAATGTGAAGTTCATGGAAGAACATAAACGATAAACTTTAAAAAAGAAGTGTTAAGAAAAAAAAAAACATAAAAGGTAAACTTCAAAAAAAAGATGATCCAAAAAGACATAAAAGGTTAACTTAAAGAAAAAAAATTGTTCAAAATACGATATAAAAGGAAAACGTAAAAAAAATAATATCACTCCGAATCTTGCATATCTTCAAAGTTATATATAATGGCCTCATCTATTTCTTCATAATCATAGGGAAGTATGTGTCTGACGGGCTTCAATGTCTTTTCACGATATTGTTGATCAAGTTGGTCCTTCAAAATCATGCAAGCCTTAATGGTCCTTAGATGTAATCGATTCGGAAATCACCCGTTTTCCTGCACCAAAAGAAGACTCCGATGCTACTGTAGACATTTGAGGAGCTAGTACATCACGAGCAATACGAGCAATTGTTGGGTATGCTTGCTCGTTTTGCTTCCACCACTGCAATATATCAAATTCTTTGCCAAAATCTTGGCGCTCTCTGTATAAAAAATATGTAACCTCTTCATGAGCTCCTTGTGAGCTCGTTCTAAATCTTTTATGTGTTAATACCTTTGCAAAAACATTTGAAGGGGACCTATTACTAGAAGCACGATGTGTCGGTTGATTTCGAGGTTCAGATGGATCATCATTATACATATTATACAATTCATTAAACATTGAAAAAATTCTAATTTTTTCCTCGTCTTCATTAAAAGGTTGTTCAAGATAAGTATGATATTTATTCAAAATTTCCAAACATCCTTCTAACATACATTGTGGATCTAGGCATGTTGCTAAAATACTAACATCAGGCAATGTTTCATAATATTTAATCCATTTTCTTTCATTTCTTCCACAGTCTTTCTAAGAATTGGGTGTTCCCTATGATTATAAAATAATGCACAACTTGCACACAATATGGCAACATGATGTTAGATGTAGGATAATAATATTTTGACATAACTTGAGTAATATCATCAAAGAGAATCAAATATGGCAACAAAATTACTATTAGTTCCCAATCGCTGGGCAGAATAAATGGTGATCCGTTTGTCGTTTTTATGTTTCTGTTACAATAAGCTGCAATAGGCACCTTATTCGGTTCAACTTCTATTAACATTCTATAAGTTGCATTCCATCTATGTGGTGCATCTAGATAAGGAATTCGATGTGTAAAATTCATACGCTCACAAAGTCTTTTATGTTGTTGGTTCCTCTTTGGAGTTCTTGTTATAAAAGTTAAACAATCTCTAATTTTATTAATCAGGGCTAATAGTGGTTTTAAACCATCTTTAACGCATAAATGTAAATTATGACAAATACATCTAACATGAAATAATTTCTCCCCTAAAATCGGATTCATCAAAGGATGTAGTGGTTCCATGGCCCTATTATTATTACTAGCATTATCAAGAGAAATACTTAATATTTTATCCTTAATAAATCAACCCTTTAATGTTATCATCGCATCAGCTATAAAATCGCCTGTGTGTGGACGATCTAAGTCTGCAAATTCTATTAAACGTTTATGGAGAAACCAATCTTTGTCAATCCAATGGGCGGTAATGCACATAAAGTGATTTGAACCTGTTCCTTGCCACAAATATGAACTTAAATTCTACCTCGATGAGCCATAAATATTTCAAGTAATTGTTTTATACTTGTTTTATATTGAAGAAGTGCATCCGCATGTGCAGTGTGATGACTAACGTTTTGAAATTTTGGTTGTAATGCAACTTTAACAAAATTTTCAAACAATAAATTTTTCGGAAAACTATAAGGAAGTTCATTTTGTACGATAAATGCAGATAAATACTTGCGCATAACTTGTTTGTCATACCTCCAATTTGACACACTCCCATCTGGTGCACGATACAAAGGTTGAGTTAGATCGATTCCATCGTCATTTCGGTCCGCATGCTTAGCTTCTAGATGCCGTGTCAACGTCCCTGTGCTGCTGTTTTTTTTGAAATTTATATATTCTTTTACAAATTTAACATGTTGCGGTACAAGCAGCTATATCACGCGTGAACCATTTCCAAGCCTCGGATGTTGTATTTTTTGAACGAGCACTGGAAGGCGTTGTTTCATGTGGTGGGCTTTCTGGCACAACATCTGGTAGTTCGCCTTCTTGTGGCTCGCTATCTAAATAGTCGGTTGTGTTCTGAAAACTCGAAAATCCCACACCTCTCCACAAATTCGCATGGTATCGCTTTGTAGTTGCTGGTTCAACATTTGTGTCCCAATCTGTGTTGGGTTGCGTTTCATCATCCTCTTGAACTTCATTTTGCACACAATTTTCAAAATACTCGGGATTTTGACGAGATCGTGATGTAGGTGTTGTTAATGGTTGATTAGGAGAGTGTGGAGATAATGAATTTCGGCGTGAAGTATGGGCTCGTGAAGTCGACATTGTAGATAAAACAAAATAATAGTAGAGACTTTTGATTAATAGACATGAGAAAGTACAAATTAGAGAGTAGAATAAGTGTGGTGAAAATAATAAAATAAGAGGGTATTTATATTGTCAAAAGTTACAAATTATATATAATTTAATAAAAAAAGGGGTAGCCGTTGAACGACGGCCACCAATTTGAATTGCAGTTGAAATTGTCAAATTGGTGGCCGCAAATGGCTACAAATTAGACAATTTTAAATGCAATTTGAATTGTCAAATTGGTAGCCGCAAACCAATTTGACAATTCAAATTGGTAGCCGTTGTTCAAAGCAACGACTACAATTAAATGGGGCAGCCAATGTCACTGCCCCACTAAATTTGGCCCAGCAACGTGCTGGGTTGTTGGGCCAAATAAAATTCCAAGAAAAAAAAAAGAATTTTAGGCCCAGGCTAACATGGGTTTTGGCCGGGCCTAGACTGGCCCAAAAAAACTGGACCGTTATGGCCCACATTTGAGAGTGGGCCAGGCTATATATATATATATATATATATATATATATATATATATATATATATATATATATAATTAACACAA
Organism: Misopates orontium; assembly: GCA_946800315.1. Lineage (NCBI taxonomy): Eukaryota > Viridiplantae > Streptophyta > Magnoliopsida > Lamiales > Plantaginaceae > Misopates > Misopates orontium. The sequence goes on from OX326947.1 coordinate 26,368,745, forward strand.
ACACAGTTTTTTTGTACAAGGGTACATGTCATAATGCAAAATGGGGATCAGCCAAACCGGGCACGTATCCCAAACAATGAAAGTAAGCGAGCTTTGACTCCCCACAAAAGTATGTTGTCCCTGCGATCGAGCTTGCTAACTAGCATTAAGCTTAGCCCAAAAGTTACCACTGCATTCAACTCCTTATAGCAAAATGTCATCGTCACTGTCGTAAACCTAGTCAGAAGTGTCCATATCTCCTGAATGAGGCCTTCGAAGTGGATGAAAGGTCATGGGTCTTGCTCAAACAATGAAGTAAGAGTAACAAATCAGATTTAATCAAGAGCTGCGTGATATGTAAGTGAATAGCAATGGGGAGCCCATCCTAAAGAGCCGTGAACTCCATGTGGTTATTAGTGGTGTGACCTAGCTAGCCCAAGTAGGCAGACACAAAAGTTCTGTCTTCAGTTCTAAAAATTTCTCCCAACTTTTTTGCGGTAAGACGTAGCAATAAAAAAGTGTTATTTCCGAGTGCATCTGGTATATTTGTTGGATTGCGTTTATCAGTTGATTTTGAAAAACCATTTTGTTTCTAATTTGCCAGATTGTGTACATGAAAGTGATGCAGGGTCTGACTGGTTGGTGTAAGTGACTTCACATATAGCAGCGGGTTAGTGTCAATTTGGGGAGCGTACGTAGCTGCCAGATAATTTTCCAGGGTAGATTTGGATCAGCATAGCTTCTGTGGTGCCCCATTAAATAGTCACAAGCACTTGACATGATGAACTTCCCCTTATAGCTCCACGTCCACGTGAGAACATCACTCTCATTTATTGTTTGTATATTTGTGCCATGAATTCTTGCAATGATCTCTTGCGGTATGTGTTTTTGTCTATCGTGGAGTTGCTAGGTATGTGTATTGTTGTCAATCAAGTCACTGACAGTTAATGCCTACAGAGCGGTTGAATATTAGGGACGTATTCAGCAATTGTGAAATTTTCTAGCCATTTGTGTGCCAGTCTGCCAGAAATTTAGAAGTTGTCCCGAACGGAGACTACATCAGATTGATCCGGGCACGTGTTGTAGAATTGGAGTATAAGATTTCCATGCCTAACTATTAATGGGCTTGCTCTGTGCCAAAGTAGTTGGTTATTTCGGTAGTCATCGCTCGACAGACTTTGGCCCATAGGGTCTCTGGTTTAGTAAGCATGCACCATCCAAGTTTCATCATGAAGGCCTCGTTAGGTTATGATAGCCGTCGTATTCCCAACCTCTTAAATGTTTGGGTTTTGTGACTGTCTATCAACTGACTTTACTTTTAGCGTGTTTGTTTGCCAAGGAGTTCTAGAAGAAGCACTTGGTAACTATTTCTAGTCGTTTCACGGTTGTTGTTAGAGTTTTAAAGACCAAAATATCATAAGAGGGAAGTGATGTTATTGTTGATTTAATGAGAAAGTTACGTCCTGCTTATGGGAGATATTGGATATACAACTGTGATATTCTTCCTGTAGCTCCCGTCAACATTCGCTAGAATTTTGCTATTTTATTTTTTCTCGGCCTAACTGGCATTTTTATATTCTGCTCGTTATCGTCCATTTTTCACAATTCAAATCGTGCCAGGATATCCATCTTCTATTGTGGGTGGATGTTTGGCGACAGTAATGCCTTAGATTGTCCCAATTAATGTAATGGCCTGCCATGTTGGAGTATAAGTCGAGATTGTGCTGAAAATTAGAGACAGTATTTACTTTGGTATTGTAGAAGATAAAGCAGTTATCAACAAAATCAAGTATCAGAATCTGAGATCCTTCTCCGTTGGCTCTTAGTCCGCCAAATTCCTTGTTTTGGGTGTCCAGTGCAATAAGACGAATAAACATATCTATATAGAGTATGAACATGTACGGTGATAGAGGATCGCCCTGGCCTTCCTTTGGATGAGTCCATGATTGTGAATTTGGCCTATTAGCCACCACCGTAAATTGTACCGTGACAAATTGCATTATTAGGCCTATTAGGGGATCACGGAAGCGCTAAGCGTTAAAGTAAACTTAAGAAAATCCTAGTTGATGTTGCCTTATGGTTTTTCAATTTCATGTGTGACAACCATTCCTCATGTTTGTCCTTTTATTCTAACCTTGATTACGAATAAATTCATTGACAATCAAGATGTTATCAGTAATTTGTCTTCCATGAACAAACACAATTTGAAAAGACGGGCTGAGAGTGTCCATGAATGGCCTTATGCGATTAACAAAGATTTTAGATTTGAACTTATAGCTAACATTGCACAGGTTTATGGGGCGCAAGTGTGTTTCTTTCGTGGCATTTGTTTTTTTGGGATAAGAATTATATTAGAATCATCGATGCGTGCCGAAAGTGTTCTTGATGTGAAACACTCGTTGATCATTGGTGTCACGGATCTTTTGAGGTATGGCCAATATCGCATATAGAAGTTACAGTTCAAACCGTCAGGGCCGGGGGATTTCACGGGCCTGATTTGTTTGATTGCTAGCCATATTTCTGCTTGTGAAGGCGCCTTGTTGAGTGTATTAGCTACCAAGGTTGTGACATCTGGTAGTTGTAGCCACGGAAAAGGGAAACTTGAAGCATCTGGCACTACGATGAGAGTTTGGGAATGTTCTTGGAACCAGTTAACAATATTTTGAGGGCTCGTGATCCATTGGTTGTTTGAAGGTTTATGACACATTTTTATCATGTAACTATATACTCTTTATATCAAACACAAGGGAATAATTTCTCTTTTGGTCCCATATGATTGGTCTCTTGTCATATTAAGTCCTAGCATGATTACTAAAATTAGAACTAGTCCCAAATTCTAACAACTCTTCTTCTTATTTGGTCCCATAGAAATACTAAAATCAAACGTAGTCTCACATTTTGTACTTGTCACCACATTTGGTCCCAAATTTAATATCAATAATTAATAATTGCTAATTTTCCCTAAAAGTTTTAACTTTGAAGACTTTACACCCTCAAGAGTATAATGTTGGCATTTTAAAAGTTATATCATTGTGTTTATTTTTCTGCTTAGTTGTTATTCTATTAGATAATAAGTTAATTATGAAAATATTGGGATGTATAAGAGATGTCAATCCCAATCAATACTACCTACTTAACTACCTTAATCATCAAAAAGTTCGGCATCTAACACTTACCACTACATGGTGTTAACCTCTCGTCTAAATTAGATTCACATTATTGCTTTCTTAATATTTTTTGTGTGGTGTAATCTCAGTAACTAACAAAATTCCATATCCGCACATGTGTATGTCTGACTTATTTATAGACTTGAAACAATAATTTCTTGAAACAAGGATAAATTTTTTTAACACAAATACCTATAGGCAGAAATGCAAATTTTGCCAACTTTGGCCATATGTCACTTTTGCCCTGTATCTTTTCGAACTATAATCTTTTCGTGTATATTTTTGCTACAAAATATGTCCAGTTGGGGTTCACAATGGGGTTTTTTCCTACATGAACACTACATGGTTAAACTGCTCGTACAGTTGTAAAAAACTTTACCACACATGTTTTTTCACACCAAAAAAGTTTTTACCAAAAGTTACATGGCATTTTCGCATTTTGCTTAAAAAGTTTAAATAAATTTAAAAAATCATTATTTTTATATTTGAATATAAAACCCAAAAGAATATAATTTGTGAATATATAAAGCCCATTTTTTTCCCAAGGAATTTGAGTTAATGTTAATTAGGTCTATTAAATTGTGTAAGAATGTTAATATATTTTTATATTTGAATGTGTTCTATATATAACCTAGTTTGCACCTCCAAGAGTTTTATCTTTGAACACTTTACACCTCCAAGAGTATAATGTTGGCATTTTAAAAGTTGTATCATTATGTTTATTTTTCTATTTAATTGTTATTCTATTAGATAATAAATTAATTATGGGAATTTTGGGATGCATAAGAGATGTCAACCACAATCAATACTACCTACTTAGCTATCTTAGTCATCAAAAAGTTCAGCATCTAACACTTACCACTACATGATGTTAACCTCTCGTCTAAATCAGATTCACATTATTGCTTTCTTTATATTTTTTGTGTGGTGTAATCTCAAAAACTTACAAAATGCGATATCCGCACATGTGTATGTTTACATATAGACTTGAAACAATAATTTCTTGAAACAAGGATAAATTGTTTTTAACACATATACCTATAGGTAGAAATGCGAATTTTTCCAACTTTGGCCATATGTTACTTTTGCCCTATATCTTTTCGAACTATAATCTTGTCGTGTATATATCAATTTTTTGCTACAAAATATGTCCAGTTGGGGTTCACTGTGGGGTATTTTCCTACATGAACACCACATGGTTAAACTGCTCGTACAATTGTAGAAAAACTTTGCCACACGTGTTTTTTCACACCAAAAAAGTTTTTACCAAAAGTTACATGGCATTTTTGCGATTTTGCTTAAAATTTTTAAATAAATTCAAAAAATCATAATTTTTTTATTTGAATATAAAATCCAAAAGAATATAATTTGTTAATATATAAAGCCCATTTTTTCCCAAGGAATTTGAGTTAATGTTAATTAGGTCTATTAAATTGTGTAAGAATGTTAATATATTTTTATATTTGAATGTGTTCTATATATAACTTATTTTTATATTCATATATATGTGCATATATATATATATATATATATATATATGAATGGCATCATCATCTTAATTTATCAACAAAAAGAAAAATAGAATCATAATCCTAAATTATTTGGTTTGAAAATTATTTTTATTGTTCCTCTCCTCGACTAAGATATCAATTCCCTCATCATTCCCACCTTACATGAAACCATTAGTCTTCGAAGACAGTTTCACACCCTCAACCTACTCCAAAACCCTAGCCTCAAACATAGAACCAAAACTCTTATCTCCCTCTAAGCTCTCAGTAGTCAAATTAAACTTAAAATCAACATCCCTCAACTGGGAACGATTGCTCTGTTCGGGTAGGGTTTGTTCTTGAACAAAGCTTTAAATTTTAAACCAAAGCCAGTATTGAGTTTCAAATTCAAACTCAAATTCTTCAAGTTGGGATCTCCGTACCTAATATTTTTATCGTAACTGTTGACGTTGAGATCAATCGGACGGTGGTGAGAAGATGACACCACGTTTGTTAGAGCTGCTATGACACGAGTCTCTCAATTTTCATCGTTATGAAAATATTTATACTATCTCTCTCCTCGACTATGATATCAACGTCATCATCGTCCTCATTATTAAGGGTTTTTGTTTCTCCATCGCTCCCTGATGTAGCATTTGGGACAATTTTGGGAGTTTTTAAGTGTTTAAAAGACGTGTTTTGATTTTGAAAAATACGCATGGCTTCGTGTTTTCCCACTTGGATTGGTGTATTCCTTGTTGGGCATCCACGTAGAAAAAAACCCATTTTAAGCCCGATTTGACGTATTTTGCAGCAAAATCAATACATACATGGGAAGATCGCGTCCGAAAAGATACAGGGCAAAAGCGCCAAACGACCAAAATTGTGTGCAAACATTCCATTTCTACTATATATATATACATATATATATATATATATATATATATATATACATATGTACATATGTATATATATATATATATATACATATATATATATATATATGTACATATATAATTAAGAAATTTTGAAAGAAACATAAAACTGTTGAATGATTGGTTCTGACTTGTTCTTCTATAATCAAGAAACATATCAAACTTCGGAACGAAAGATTAAAAACATGCTTTCATATAACTTGCGGAATACGAAAAAATAGTAGAAAGTTCCATAATTTGGTTTACCTTGATTATTGTTGAAGAGAGAGAGTTTTGGCTAGTTCTTCTCTGTATTTGTATCTTTGTGATTTGTTCTTATTTTGTATTTGTAGTTAGTTCCTAGATAGGTGTAGTTTCAAATTCTTCCTTTATCTTGTAAGCTCTATATATTTACCTACTACACATATCAATAAACAATTCATTATTCACGTACTATTATATATATATATATATTCATATGGTATCAGTGAATTGATATATATTATATATATGTGTATATATACTCTTTGTTTCTTCACCATGCCTGCTAATAATCCTATCATACCATCATCATCATCCCCACCATCTTCCAGTCCAACCAAACGGTGCAAACACGACCCATATGCCATTCATCATTCTGATTGTCCTTCAATTTTCCTTGTTACACCTCTATTAGCATGAGATGATTATGGATCAAGGACTCGTACAGTTAAAAAAGCAATTTGTGCTAGAAGCATGTTGAGCTTTGTTGATGGATCCCTGCCTATTCGAGAACAACGGAGCGATATCTCCAACTGGGAATGTTTGTAATGATCTGGTTAGCAGTTGGATTCTTAATTCACTCTCTCTTGAAATTCGTCCAAGTATCTTGTATGCTGACACTGCAGCACAAATTTGAACGTGAGCATCGCCATTTTCTTGATGTTGCTAGAGCTTTACGATTTCAAGCAAACTTGCAACTTTCTTTTTGGGATGAATGTATTCTCAAAGATTTTTTCTTATAAATAAATTACCTGCCCCCATTCTTCAATATAAATCACCTACTTCGGACTATTCTTTCATACTCAGCTCTTCGGGTTTTCGGATGTTTATGGTTTGCTAAAAATATTAATATTTAACAGAAATTCGATTAAAGAGCTAATCTTTGAATTTTTGTTGGCTATCTATATGGTCAAAAAGGATATCACATCTATGATATCAAATCTATGTTTCTCGTGATGTTGTATTTCATAATCTATTTTTCAATATCACGATCTCCAGTTTTCATCATTTAATAATTCAACAAGTATTACTCTCATTCATGGTGATGGAACTTTTGACTATAGTCCTTCACTAGTTATTCCTGCTGATATTTGTTCAACTGATTCTACTGGGATATATTCTCCACAATTAATCTCTCATCGTCACTAATGATTCTATTGATTCAGTAGAATCTATCTCACCTGTTTTTGAGGATACTCACACATTTCCTGCTTCTTTTACAGAACCTAGTTCTATGATAATAAGCCTCCTCCATGAGATCATCGACCACCATGTCATTTAGAGAATCATATATGCAATCAAATTTCTTTTTCTACAGAATTTTTGCTAACTAGTTATTTTTCTTTGTCATCTTTTAGCAACTCTCATCGTTCTTTTTTGACAAATATCATTGCACATTAAGAACCACAATCTTATTTTCAAACAATGAAATCTGTTGAAAGGCGTGATGCCATGGCAAAAGAAACTCAAACCCTTGAATAGTATAATATGTGGTCTTTAACTTCTCTTTTTATAGGAAAATGACTCATTGGTTGTAAATGGGTCTACAAAATTAAATACCGATCAGATGGTTCAATTGAGCGATATTAAACTCGCTTATTTGCAAAAATTTATACTCAAGTTGAAAGTATAGATTATCGTGATGCCTTTGCACCTGTTGCAAAATTATTTATTGTTCGTCTTCTTCTTTCTATTGTTGCCATTAAAAATTTGTCTCTCTATCAACTTGATGTCAGTGACTCATTTCTCCAAGGAGATCTCAGTGAAGAAGTTTATACGAAGCTTCCTCCAGGCTTCTCATGTAAAAAGGAGGCTCGTGTGCAAATTAAATAAATATGGTCTAAAGCAAGCTTCTCGATATTGGTTTTCTAAATTCTCAACCACACTTATATGTCGTGGCTTTCAGCAATCCATTTCTGACTATAGTCTTTTCACATATACTAAAGGTCCAACTTCAGTTTTGTTCTCGTCTACGTTAGTTTCCTATGGAACAAACTCTTCGCTTAAAACCAAGTGATGGTACTCCTATTCCTGATCCGACAATTTATCGTTGATTGGTGGGTCATCTTTTATATCTTAACATTACACGACCAGATATTCAATATGTCAATACACTTAGTCAATTATGCAATCTTCTCATCCTGCTAATCTTGATGCTGCCAATAGAGTTCTTCGATATCTTAAAGGTACCGTTGGTAAAGGATTATTCATTTCTGCATCAAGCTCTCCTAATCTTTTCGGATATGCTGACTCTGGTTGGTCTAGGTGTACTACAACATGTCACTCCACCACTGGTTATCTTACCATGTTAGGTTGTAGTCCTATATCTTGGAAAACCACTAAACACCCAATTGCTTCTCGTTCTTCTACAGAAGCAGAATACTGTTCACTCGTAGTACTTTGTACCAAGTTGCAATGGTTAAGACATCTACTTACTGATCTTCGTATCACCCATTCACAACCCATTATAACACATTGTTATAGCCAAGCTGCCATTCATATTGCTCAAAATCCTGTTTTTCATAACGCAAGAAACACATTGAGATTGATTGTCGTTTTGTTCGCGAAAAAATTCAACAAGGTCTCATCACTCCATCATTCTTGCATTCTCATGAGCAATTAGAGAAATTTTCACCAAGAAACAGAGACGACACCCATCTTCGACTACTTCGCAAGTTGGGCGTGCTTGACATCTTTCTCTTTTTAACTCATTTTCATCTTTTTCACCAAAAAAACTCCTAAATAACAAAATAAAGGAAAATAAGTAAAAATACTCAAAACAATCAAAGAGCATTCAGTAAAACGGTCTATTTGACATATGAATAATGAGTACAAAAGAGACTCATCATATATCTCACCACAAACTTTAAAGGGATAAAAGCGTCAAACCCCCTATACTATAGGGGGTGTAGCGATTTGCCCCCTGAACTTTTTTTTTTGGCAACAAGTCCCCTGTACTATGGATAAATAAGCACTTTGCCCCATGAGTCGCTTTTTCACCATTGGATTTGAATACGTGTCAACACTTTTTGCCGTTGGATTTGGACTCAGGGGCAAAGTGCTTATTTATCCATAGTACAGGGGGCTTGTCACCAAAAAAAAAAAGTTCAGGGGGCAAAGTGCAACAAGGGGTATAGTATGGGGGATTTGACGCTTTTATCCCAACTTTAAAATGACCAACAATCAATGCTACCTACTTACCTACCTTAACTATCAAAAAGGTTAACAACTCACACTTACCATTAATACACGAGAGTAATCTCTTGCCGAATCAGATTCACAAAATCGCTTCCTTTGTACATATTTTATGCGGGGTAGTAAGAAAAAGGCCAAATAGTATTTACCAAATCCTTATTGCATGTCTTCCATTTGACTTATATATATACTAAGCAATATTCCCTCCATAGAAATCACAAACACACAAGAACCGTAAACTAAATTCGAAAAGCAAAAAGAAAACCAATGTCTTCCTTCATCCTGCTAGCCCTTCTTTCTTTTACATTTTTCTACAACTCCCAAGCCGACTTAATAACCACCATCTGCTCCCAAGCAAACAATGCCTCTTCATGCGACAACGCTCTGAGATCCGACCCGCGTTCATCTGGGGCAGATCTTCGTGGTTTGGGTCAAATCATTATCGACAAATCACGAGTTGTCGTTCGTAACACCAACGAAATGGCTAATTCAGTCAGCAAAGGAAAAAGCAAAGGGGCAGCCCATACATGCGTCGAAACCACAAGGGACGCCATTGATGACTTGAACGAATGTGAGGGTTTGCTGAAATTGACGGACAGTTTCAGCATCAGCACTTTGCAAGTGATGGCATCTTCGGCTCTTGGTAATATTGAGACTTGTGATGATGAGTTTGAGGGAACAGGTGAACCGAGTAGTCTGAGGAAAGCTGCTCAAGCGGCTGAAGACATCGTCGACGTGCTATTAGTTATAGCGAATAGTTTGTAAGAGAACCCAATGTGGTGTGTGCTTGTTTTGTTCTTTCAAAGTTAAAAGGGTTCATTATCAAATAATTATATGAAGAAGTGTGTTTAGCTAAAATTTAATTTTGTTTACAGCTCACTAATACTTAATTTGGGCTATTGAGAAAAATAAGTAAATTACATAATAATTTGTAAAAACTTTAAGATAAACAACTAATTTATAAAATAATATTCATTTCAATTAGAAACACATAAAAAGAACCCTCAAAATTCTTCCCATAGAAGACAAGCATATTGACTACAAGGCGTAATAGATATGAACAACATCCACATTTAATAAAATGGAGTTTGTTTTCTCATATTTTACGATGATTAAATTATCGCTTCTGTACTATATATTAATAAAAGCAATTTCTTCTCCTTTTGGTTAACAATTTCATTAATCTCTTTTTCGTTTGATATCTATCTAAATGTCTGGGACATAGTATCACAGTTAACGACTATTCATTAATTCCTTTTTTTTATTCGCTGATATATCTAATAACAAATTATCTTAGCTACCACGAAAATAAAATGACATAAAAATAATTTGTAAAAACTTCAATACAAAGTTATTCAATTTTCAACTAGAAAGCATTTAAAAGCCCATCAAACTCTTTCAATAGAACATTTAAGGGTGTTTGCAAGAGTTTATAAAAAGTATGTTGACTATTTTTGCTAAAAGCCACTTTTAGTGACTTTTGACAAAAAGTCAGGGAGTGCTTGTAGATGTTTTTTAGAAAGCTACTTAAAGCATTAATTATGTATTTGCAAAAATTAATGTGAAGTGAAATTTCTTTTTAAAGACTATCTAAAAATAATATATTTTCAAAAGCAGTTGGTGAAGCACCCATTGACATACTTTTGCAACTTGTATTTTTTCTGACTTTTTTTTCAAACAAGTAGAAGAAAAATCAATGTTCCAAAACAAAAATATATTTTTGCACCCTTTTTCATAAGCATTTGCAAACATCACCGGTAGTACAAGGTGTAACAGACAAATCCAACGACAAAAAATACTGACACGTGTTCAAATCCAATTGTGTAATTCGACCTCAGAGGACAAAGTGTTTATTCATCTATAGTACAAGAGGCAAATTGTCAAAAACAAAAGGATAAGTGGCAAAGTACAACATAAAATAAAGTACCAAGTATTTAATGCTTTGATCCCAATAATATTTACCAAATTCTCCTTGCATGTCTTTCATTCGACTTGTATATAAATAAATCAATCCCTCAATAAAAACAAGCACACAGGAACCAAAAACTAAATCCGAAGAGCAAAAAGAAAACCAATGTCTTCCTTCTTTCTGCTCACTCTTCTTTATTTTACATTTTTCTACAACTCCCAAGCCGACTTAATAACCACCATCTGCTCCCAATCACACAATGCATCTTCATGCGACAACGCCCTGAGATCCGATCCGCGTTCGGCCGGGGCAGATCTTCGTGGTTTGGGTCAAATCACAATCGAAAAATCACGAGTCGCCGCTCGTAACACCATGGAAGTGGCTAAATCACTCAGCAAAGGCAAAAGCAAAGCGATAGCAGATACATGCGTCGAAACTGCGGGGGACGCCATTGATAACTTGAACGATTGTGAGGGTTTGCTGAAATTGAAGGACAAGTTTAGCATCAGCAGTTTGCAAACGAAGGCATCGGCGGCTCTCACTGATATTGGCACTTGTGATGATGAGTTTGAAGGAATGAGTGAACCGGATAGTCTGAAGAACGCTACTCAAGCGGCTAAAGACATCGTCGTCGTGCTATTAATTATAGTGAATAGTTTGTAAGAGACACCAATGTGGTGTGTGCGTGTAATAATGTTCTTTCAAAGTTAATTTAAAAGGTTCATTATCAAATCATATCATGAAGGAGAGTGTTTTAACTAAAATTTAATTTTATTTGCTGCTAACTGAGATTTAGTTTGTTAGGGGATGGAACCAGAAGTTCCATTATCTCGGGCTATATATTGAGAATAATAACTAAATTTGCATTATAATTTGTAAAAACTTTTAGATAAACAATTGAAGTTCGTAAAGAATATTCATTGTTCAACTAGAAAACACATAAAAGAACACCTTCAAATTCGTCGAATAGAAGGACAAGCTTATTAACTGCAAGCCGTAATAGATATTGAAGAAAACATCCACGTTTGATAAAATAGAACTTGTTTTCTTCTAATTTATATGACTATTAATATATCTCCTCTATACAACTAATAAAAGCAATTTCTTCTCCTTTTGGTTAACAATTTCATTAATCCCTTTGTCATTTGATATTTATCTAAATGTCTAGAACATAGTATCAAAGGCTATAGATGTAAACAAGTAAATTACATAATTAAGTAATAAATTAAGAACTTTAACACAAAATATTGAATTTTGAATGAAACTTTTTCAACCACAATACATTTATAAATTTGTCAAAATCTTCAAATAGAACATAAGCATATTCATACAAGGCATATATACCACATACTTAATTGAACATTTGCACACATATTTAATAAAATGATAGTAATATTGTTTTATCAATAGATGCTTAATCAAAGCTACAAGAGATTGGTTAAACAAGATATGAAGAAAACATTAAACTTTTATTTAGAAAGAAGAGGGAAATGCAGAACCGAACCACTAACTGAAAGGAAACAAATTGATAACACTATCTGCAGACGTAAGAATTATGTTAGTTGCAGCCCTCGGATAATGCATTATGTACTAATCGACATTATTGTCTCTTATAATTTATGATTATTAAATATCTCTTCTGTAATATTTTATACATGGGATTCTTCTCTGTTTGCCAACAATTATCATTAATTCATTTTTTATTTTTGTTAATACATCTAGAACAGATTAGCTTTTGCCTTCGTTGTTCTGTTTAAGAGGTGTTGAAGTCGACTTGGGTTTGCAGTGTGTATTGGATTGGAGCACCCCTAGTGCCCCTTTTATTCAATTTTTTTTGTGCTTGCTAAAAAAAAAAAAAAAAACAAATTAGCTTAAGCTACCAAGAAAAATAAATTACATAAAACTAATTTTTCAAAATCTTTATTCGAAAAATATTCATTATTCAACTAGAAAGCATTTAAAAGCCCATCGAATTCTTTCAACAAAACATTTAGTACAAGGTGTAATAATAATTCATAGAACATTCATCCACACATAATAAACAGATAGCAATATTGTCAAAGTATTAAATGTTTGGCTAAAGTATTTATCAGCAGAAGTCACCTAACTAGTCTCTTTTGGTCAAACATTGAAAAACGCGAGTAGTTATTACTTTTGTCCCTTTTTGTAAAACATTGAAAAATTGAAGTCTCTAGACCCTCCTCATTGCATATCTTTTTTAATGAATAAACTAGTATATCATAGAACCTCTGTCTTTCCTGTTATTTACACACAACTTTCTTCTTCTCCTCACTCTAATAGATACTTTTGAAGTCAATAAAAGTTGTAATATATAATGAAAACAAAATAGATTTTCACATATAAATAACTATTTTTTTGTGAATAAGTGAATAACATAGAAATTGTTTAAACGGATAGAGATGAAGACGTTAAAATAACACTTGAAACATAGAGGGAATTGCAGAACCTGATATAGGACAAGAATCTCGTTTATTGGATATTTTCGTATTGAAAAAATGGTCTCGCAATAAATCGTCATAACATTTGATCCAGTGCTCCATTTTGGGCTCAAAGGTTTTCCAATCGAACATTTATGGTTTCCTGCATCATCGGACGTCTAGGGCAACGACGCATAATGTTTAGGGCCAAAATTAGACGTTTACGGTAGCTGCGCAACATTACAGTTACATCGATGTAATTAGGAATGTTACTTTTACTAAAATTCTATTTCTTTTTTGTATTAGGTTTCCTTTCAATACTATAAATACTTTGTTTCTTATTATTATGTGCAGACTTTCATGTCTTTATTCAATAAATTCATATTTTATCCCAATTTTCTGGTGGATTTAAGTGTTCTTTTGTCGATTGCACGTTTTTGCTCTGTGTCACGTGGTATCAGAGCAAAGATTTTGCCTTGTTCGTGATGGTTGGGAGAGGCATAATAAGAGTTTTTCGATAACATTGGTCAAATGAGTTTGAGCTTCATGGAGGATTCGAGGCAGAGCTTGAGACGCGGTTTTGCAAGAGTGAATGCCCCTCTTCAACAACTTATAAATAACACGCCGGGTTTCCTAATTTCAGTAGCGATAATTTGGAAGGAATGTTGGCCAGAATTGGTAATCCCTTATTTTGTGGCAATATGAAGAATTATAACGTTTGAGGTGATCTCAATATTCAGGATGATATGACATTGTTCTGCATAAATTTACAAACTAAAAATTTCTGAAGTGGATTTCAGTGGTCGAACTGTATTTGAAACTGCTGAAGATTGAAAAATAAACCCGGCGGCTTACAAACTAAGGGGTTTTACACCTGATTGGTAGGAGAAATTGAAACTCGATTGGAGACATACAAGAAAAACACCAATAAAATCTTGGAGGTAGATGAAACGAGTTAGGATAAATAATTTTGTATCACTCTATGAACAATATACTTTTCAGCCCTACAAAAATTACTTCCAAAACAGCTAATTGAAATGTGATTTCAATATACAGGCTGGAATCCCAAGATAATCTGAGGAAAATTCCGATGATAGTATATGCTTACTTTGCATTCTAACCTTAATGCTAGGTTGAGAAGAGTCTAACCCTGCTTTTCCTTTCATATAACCGGCTCTTTCATTTATCTTTCTTTTCTTAGAACTACTATCTGTTTCTAAAGAATTTTGAGCTTCTTCACTTTCATTTTCTTCATATGAAGAAATAGATGGCCTTTTATCCTTTTTAGCTTTTTCTTGCTCATTCAGTGCTGAAAGAAATTCATGCCTAACTAGATCACTCTCACGTTTACAAATCTTCACATTGCCCGTTTTTCCTGCTAGGTGTTGCTTCATGTGGTTAATCCCACTACCACTGATTATTTGGTAACAATGAATACATTTGAGACTCCTTGACTTCCCTTGAGTTGCTGGCATCTCAACGCAATGATCCCATGCTGGATCAACTTTATGCCAAGGATATTGATTGCTAGCAGTAGTCTATACATTTGTTGGATTTTGTGCACTTGATGTATTTTCTTCTATTGCCTATTTGAATTATCAACAATAAATGTTAGGGTCAATTGCACCCCCCTATTGCTTGGAGTGTTTTGCAAAGTGCCCCCTAACGTTTCAAAAAGAACACTTTGCCCCCTAACGTTTGTAAAATTGCCCCCTGAGTCCTTGATCTACCGTTCATCTTTGCCACGTGGGTATCTTTTCATCCATTAGATTTGGCATCGGGGGCAAATCGCACATTTTTACAAACGTTAGGGGGCAAAGTGCTCTTTTTGAAACGTTAGGGGGTACTTCGCAAAACACCCATGACGTTAAGGGGTAAAACGCAATTGACCCTAAATGTTAATAAGACTATCTTAAGAATGAAATCATGACAAACACGAGGTTAACAATGACAAATTCCTTTAACAAAGTGCTATAATAACACAAGCAATACTTGAATATTCAGAATGCACTCAATGAACAAATTGGAGAGCTAATGAAGTTATAAATTTTACAGTGGAACCTAATAGTTACATTTAAATCAATTTTTTGGAACAAAAATGTAAGAATATAGCATCATATATTACTAATTCACTAATAGTAATTTCTCAATCTAAAATTCAAAAATTACAATCGGATACAAATTTCTCAATACATATTAAACAATCTAAGTTCTCGATCTATAATTTGATAATTTCTCAATTCTAAATTTTAAAGCAATACAAATTAAGCTTGAAGCTAAAAATCGGATACAAGTTAAGCTTGAAGGCCAAAAGATTATTTAAAGCTTTTACCTGGACGAAGCGCACGCTGCTGGAGGAGGACTGGGGGAGATGCGCCGCGACTGGAGGTGGAGGAGGCCGCCGCGGCTGGAGGAGGACTGGAGAGAGGCGATGGAATCAGATTACACATTACAGTAATTGGACTGGGGGGCGGGGTTGGGTTAGAATTGTAATTTCAATTTTTTTTAATGGGGCAGCAACGATTTGAACCGCCAAAATCGGCCACCAGTTCGACCGGCCGGTCCGGTCCGATTTTAAGAACCCTGTTCAGAACATATATATAAGTATCAAAAAACTGAAGAACATAGTATAGGGTACAAAGAAAAGAAAAATAAAGAGATATGCATGTTAATAACAATTAAACTTTATATGTCAAAAGATAAGATTTAAAATTCAAAACAAGTGTCAAACAATATAAATAAATTATCTACACCCCTTTATAAATCATTAACAAATAATAAATTACGAACATTAGTACAAAATACTAGCCTTTACACGCCAAAATTTCTTAAAAATATAAACATATGATTTTGTCTCTTGTCCCTGCTACGTATTATTTGAATTTTTTCTAAATAATTTTCCGACATCATAAGTAATTATTTTGTAATAAAACGAAAAAAGAACAAAAAACCATCATCATGAATCCCGCTTAACGGTAAAATCATTAATTGCAATAATTGTTACTAAATCCATAAGAGAAGAGAGACAAAAACATCATCATTCATTTCATTATTGTCCTAACCCAAAACTTCTTTTTCAAATTCCCATCCGTCTCATCACCCCCCAAATCAATTGCGAGCGTAGTCGTAGACACTAACTAACAATGTCTTGGCTAGCTCGTTCCATCGCCAACACTCACGACGCCGTTCCACAATCGGAACATCAGGACACACAATCCGAACAAGATCATTGTCGATTATCATTCAACAGTGATGGCGATGAAGATCTGGATCAAGGGCGTGGACTCAAAGAGGATTTATCGGAGTTTACAGACAGTCTCACGCGTCAATTGTGGGGTGTTGCCTCTTTTATCGCTCCTCCGCCTCCGCCGCCATTGGTGAGGAGACAGAGTTCGGGTACGGTATGCGCAAATGATCGGACCGTATCGGAGAATGAGGATGATAAGGAGGAGTTTGATGAGTTAGCCAATGAGGTTGAGGATTGTGAATATAATGCAGTTGAGGAGGAGGCGGTGGGAGTTACTGAGGAAGTTTTGGCCTTCGCCAGGAACATCGCGCACCATCCGGAGACGTGGTTGGATTTTCCGTTATCCGAGGAGGAGGACGTATATGATGGTAGACATTATGTCCTTTGTTTGTGAATGCTGTATACTTATTCAGTCTGCTTCTAGTTCTTGTAGAAAAGCTCAGTGTTTTGAATTACAGAACAGACTTATAATGTATGAATAAGTTTAATTAAATTGGTGTTATGTGAAAATGAGAAACTTTTTCCTTATCCTCCCGTTTAACGGAAACAATTTGATAGTATTTTGGTTCTCTTCGAGGAGGTCTGTTAAACTCCCTATAGTTTATCCTCTAAGTATTTGCTGTTTTTCCGCATCCTCGAGTATTTTAGTTTCAAAAGATATTGCCAGGGTTTTTAATATCGATTGTCCACCTATCTTATCCTCCTGATTTATGATCGAGATTGAATGAAAGAACAATGAAGGGATTATCTAATCAATTGAAGGCCTAAATAAGCTGAAGCAATTGTGCATGCTTGTGCATTGTGCATTGTGTGAATGCTTGTGGTGTCAACCATGGTTGGTGAGATAAAATTTTTGCCATGAAGTGATTTATTCTTGAATATAAATCTAAGAATGTGCTAATTCGGTTTGGTTAAACTGTTGTATAGTTAATTTTAGGTGTCTTTATGATCCTGAGTTCAAGTTGAAGAATCATTGTTACGATTGCTTTTTCATTCTAGTTATTGTGGCTTCTATCTTTTCTCCAGATTTTGCAGTATCTGATGCCCAGTACCAGCATGCACTGGCTGTTGAACATCTAGCACCAAGATTAGCTGCGCTTAGAATTGAACTTTGCCCGGCCCACATGACTGAGGGCTACTTTTGGATGGTCTATTTTGTTCTTCTGCATTCGAGGTTAAATAAGCAAGACGGCGACCTATTGTCTTCACCACAGGTCAGTTTGACATTGGATGTCAATAGCATTCTTCTGCTAATAATTCTTAGCATTTTGAGCTGTAACATGAATCATTTCAAATGATATATCTCAGCAGTTGGTTCTCCTGTTTTTTCTGCAAAATAATTGGCTTTTTCAGAACATTCACTGGGTTATTACGAAAAAGACAGTTGTTAAACATATGACTAGATTGTAATCGCTTTTTAAAGTATCTCACCTTCAATTATTTGGCTTTAGTTGTAAATGATTTCTGTGATTTATGGAAATTTGTTATGGTAACATAGTTTGGTTCTAAGTTATATTAGGCATATCATTTATTATTTATTTTTCTTATTACTATATTTTCCATCCTATAAAATTGCTTAGCAAGTTTATCTTAATGGTATTGCTAAAAAAGGTTTATCATGTTGGTCTGTCAAAACTATTTGAATTCTTGACCAAGAAAGTTATATTGAAATTAAATACCTTGCCTGCAGATTATGCAAGCGAGGTCTATATGGATGCAAGAGCTACATAAGCGATCTAAGGAAGACTCACATTGGTTAGGAACCAGTACTTTTCACTCGTTAAACAGAAATGCTTTGTCACCTCATAGGAATTTAGACTGGCACTTTTATGAAGATGGTCGTTTCGAGAATATGTCAAACAGGATTTCTCCTTTCGAATTTACAACATACGCTGAGACGGTGAAGCACCCATATGATGATGTTGAATTTATCGACAAATCTGTCTTCAAAGAAGATACATTACCTAAAATCCAGGAGGACATGGATTTTGGCTCATCCAATGACATACCAATGCAGGATGATGATGAAGATGATGATTATTGGCTTAAGGAAGACGCAGACTTAGTTCGGTTATCGGGCATCTCGATTATGGTAAATGAAGAAGATATTTCATTTAGTGATTTGGAGGATGATGCTGATTTCACTATGCCTGTTGAACCAAAACTAGGCTCAACCGAGTGGAATATAACGACTAAAACGTGATGAGTTAGTCGTAATCTGTAATGGCCTTTAAAGATTTCTGCCTGGAAAAGATCATCTGCCAGTTATTTTGTTTTTGGTAGGTCTGGGTGGGGGTCAAACTTTTTCAAGATTGCAAAGATTACATTATCACTTCCGCAAAATCGACACAGCATCAGGAGTTCCTACTAAATGTGCTCGGTTTTTCGGTAATGCTACTGGTATGGAACAACCTTAGTTCCACAGTGCTCAAGATGACTGTATTAGGGGTTGACAGAAGCTGAAGGAATGGCAAGTGATTTCTCCGACTTACTATTAAAGTTCATACAATCCATAGAGAAGGAATGCTTTGTTCCTTATCCAAATTTTGGAATAGCACCAGTTATAGCAAAAACCTGGCTTCAGGACAATTTTCTTATCCATTTGTCTTTTACGTTCTCCGTTTTCGGATAGATTAAGGTCACACATTGACAATAACCAGAAAAGAAAAATCTTATTCCGAGATAGCCAATCATGGTGTTTGAATTTACTATGATAACTTGATAAATGATGTGAAATTTGCTTCCTTGTGATTTTTGTCTTCGAAGAATGGGTATGATTTATATCCGGATATATGTAGAACCGCTATTCTTCATCATTGACTTGTAGAATTATTAACCCACTTTCCTCGTCAATTATTGCCTCATCAGTAGCTAGGAACTGTCTTCTTAAGATCAGTGGAAAATTGAGGCCATCCTTCATCACTGTAAAATCTATTGGGACTTTACACCCTCCCACCTTTACTATGACAACCTTCAATGGACCTTGTGGGTATTTAATAGAGTTATTTGCTAGTTGAAGAAGTATAGTGTGTAGGTTCGTCTATCTATCCCTAAAGAATGGTAGATAGAAAAGATTATTAAATTCACACTTTCATCAAGATCACACAAAGATTTATCGAATTTCGGGCCCTGCATACATAGTGTTGTCACTCTAGGGACCAGCATTGTCAGCGACTGACTAGCAACAACTTTGCACTGCTTCACCACTGTGGACATAACTTCTTCTCTAAATATCAGAACTGCGGTCCAGTTTTTCCGTTTGAAATTACCCTTTCATGTATTTGAATGACATAGAGCAAAGCATAATTCATCACACGACTCTGAATATCATGAAAGTTTGCAATTTGTTGCTTCTTTTTGCCAAACTATATCCTAAACCTACAAGATACAAAAATAAACATAAAGAGACTCAAAATTTACTAGAACAAGTTTAAAAGTAAGAATTTAGCATTGCTAAAAGAGCACAAATTATACCCAAGTCAATGGGCAAAATATCTAAAAATATTGCAATGGTACAACAAATTTTGCTCTACCAATATCGCAAGCTCATTCTCAACCTAACCTTTATTACAATGCGTTGAAGTGAGGGATCATAGTACATAATGGTTATATATGTAGACTATCTGTATTTCTTGTTGCACTGGCCTATAAGTAAATTGTCATGTATTTGACATGTTGTACTAATTATATTTCTATATGATAGTATTTTATTTGCTTGATAATGTGGCAAACTTTTATCTTATCACTTCTCTAACCAATAAATAGCATAAATTGAAACCTCTAGTTGTGACTTTTTGTATTTTAAAAGTTGTTGGGTGTAAGTCAAAACTTAGAGGTGAGGCATAAGTCCCAACGCATCACAAATTTTGATATTTTTATTCCATAAGAGTTTTAACATTTAACTTCGTATATCACGCCCGTGAAAGTTAAGGTCGAGCTACCTATAGCTTTTGGTGCTAGAAATTGGAGCGAGTTTTAAAAACCGCTAGTCATTTCCTGCGTTCCGCTGTATACTTCTCAATATATAGATTAACTAATTCATTATGACAAATATTAGCTGTTAATCCTATTCATGTAAATACAAAGTTTAATTTTTTTCCACAATACTATTTTTTTAACAAACCGTACAATTTAATTAACGTAAAAGAACATTTTTAGTACAAGGGATCGATGCCCCTGATAAATGAAACACAACAGAAGATAAATCAAATAAGAGAAGGGGCTCCATCCAAGGGGGACATGAATCCCACTGGGTGTAGCTGGTAGATGTGGCATCCTGATTAGCCGAGCAGTAGGTGGAACCAAGTTTGGCCAAATGGTCAGCAATCTGGTTGATCTCCGGGTAGTAGAATTGGCCTGTGACTGATGTGAAGCTAGTCAGTATCGTCTGAATATCCTGAAGAAGTCCCGCTAGGTGAGCCGGGTGGTCCTATGTCCTAGAGAGACAACCGAACATGAACAGTGAATCTGTGGCAACTATGAGGTGCGTGATCTCAAGAATGTGAGCAATGACTAGTCCATCACGTAAAGCCCAGAATTCCACTATGCTATTTGTTGAATGATCTATAGGGGCTGAAAGGCTGCTATAAAGTTTCTGGCATGGTCTCTTATAATTCCTCCTATGCCTGCCGGTCCCGGATTACCTAATGAGGAGCCATCAACATTGAGTTGCATGTAACCTATTGGTGGTGGAGTCCACTTGAGGGCCAGCTTATTGGGGGTTGAATGTGGGTCTGAATGGGTACTAGGCGACGGAAGAGGGTAGTTAAGGAGTTGGTAATGGTAGATTGCCTGAACAGTTGCCAGATTTAGGTGTCCATTATTGAATACGAAATCATTCCTAACCCGCCAGATGGTCCATGTCAAGATCAGCCATTGGTGCCTCACAGTAGATGGTAGTGCGGCAAGGTGTATGAGAGGATGTTTTTGATTCAGAGGCGGAATTGATGATAGAATTTGATGCACCATGGCGAGAATACGAGGACATGTGAAGAATAGGTGCTCAGCAGTTTCGGGGTGGGTATTGCAAATGGGACAAAGAGGATATGGCACCCGGTGCTGGATAAATAGGCATTGCTTTGTGGGTAATTTTCCATGACATAACAACCAAAAGAACGACTTGACCCTTGGGTCAACGTTGATGTTATCTATAGCTGCCCATGGTAATGGGGGGAGTTGATGTTATTATGTCTAGGGCTAGTGAGCATGTAATATGCACTTGCTATAGAGAATATTCCACTAGCCCAGGAAAAGTGGTCTTGTTGTTCGTGTATCGGAAGCGGGGTTCCAATGATGGCAAGGTTAATATGAGAAGGGAGAAGAGCAATTACAGGCGTAAGATCCCAACATCAAGAGTTTGGATTAATAAGATGTGCCACTGTAAAGTTGGCTAAGTGATGCGGGATATCAGTTACAAAGTCCGATATAGTAAAGTTTCCTAGCCACTTTGTGAACCAAAAGTTTAGGAATTGACCATGGGAAATGTGTCATCGTATGGCTTGAGGCAAATGGTGGAGGACTGATACAATCGATTTCCAACCCCAACTGTGATGCATTCTGGCTTTCCCTAAGTGAATGTGTGATTGTGGGTATATTTAGCTTTGACCACTTGAGCTCAGAGGGATTTTGGTTGGGTAAGAAGTCGCCAACACAATTTTAAGAGAAATGCATCATTCATTTCAGGGAGACCACGGATACCAAGCCTCCCCAGCTTGGGGGGCAGACAAATAGTGGGTCAGTTGAGTTTTGCAGGAGATCGACTGTCCGTTTTGGCATTCCAAATGAATCTTTGTGTCCTCAATTCAAATTTGGATAGGGTTGTGCGCGGGAGCTTGAAAACGGACATAACATGGGAGGAGATGGATGTGAGTGTAGATTTGACAAGCGTTTTTCTTCGTGGAAAAGACAATAGGTGGTTACACCAAATGTCTATCCGTGTGGAGGCTCGCGTGATAAGACGGTCAAGATTATGGATTTTAGAGTGACCTGCCCAGACCGGAATACCTAAGTACTTGTCATCTGGGGCCATGGGTGACAGACTTAGTTGGTTGGTCAGCTCATTTCGACGGCTGAGAGTGACATTGGGTGCAAATATGACTTTTTATTTTGCCCAGTTGATAGTTTGCCCGGTGGCATTAGCAAAGGTTTGCAGGTTCTGCGTAAGTGTTTGGACAGTTACGAGTGTAGTGTCACAAAAAAGGAAGCAATCATCGGCAAAGCTAAGGATGGGGATTTGCGGGCCGTTCTTACTCGCTCCTAAAGCAGCAAACTGTTTATTACGAGTGGACAAGGAAGTAAGGTGAATGAACATGTCCATGCACATAATAAAGAGTTGGGGGACAATAGATCTCCCTATCTTAAACCTCTTGTTGGCTTCTAGGGGTGTTCGCGGGCGGGTTTGGGCGGGTTGTCGTTAAAAATATGACCATACCTAAAACGGGTTACCAATTTATCAACCCGTGCTGGTTAAGTTAAAAAACTAAACCATGCGGGTTGCGGGTTGGGCGTGTTGAGCGGGTTGTGGGCCGGTGGCGGGCGGGTTTAAATTGTGAGAAAATATAGTAATATTTCATTATAAATACAAAAACTAATCTATATTGCATTCTAAAAACAACAAAAACTATACCATAACTTAATAAAAATATTTAAACCACAAATTAACTTAATTAAAATAACAATGTAAGATGTAAACGGACATTTTATCCACGTACATTATAAGAAAACAATTTAAATTGATTTACAACCCAAAATATAATTATCAAACAACATAAAGTAACAAAAAATATTATATTATAGCAATATATGAACACATAACTATATAACTTTCGAAAATTTTCCTTGCTCCCTTCATTCCTATACAAATATACAAACTAAAGGTGTATGGGGGCGGGTTTTGGCAGTTTGTCATTAAAAATGTGACCATACCCAAAATTAGCGGGTTACTAATTTATCAACCCGAGTGGGTTAAGTTAAAAACTAAACCATACGGGTTGCGGGTTCGGCAGGTCGGGCGGGTCATGAACACCCCTATTGGCTGCCATGAATCGAACTGATGACCGTTGGCTAACACTTTAAAGGAAATAGAGGTAACACAACTCATAAGTAATTTGACAAAATGCGGAGGGAATTGGAAGGCCTCCAGGGTTTTGTGGAGGATGTCCCAACTTAGATTGTCGTAGGCTTTCTCAATATCTAGCTTGATTGCCATATGCCCAGTTTGTGCTTTACGTTTGGACTGAAGTGTGTGCAAGAGTTCATGTGCCATAAGCATGTTATCCGTAATCTGGCGACCTGGAACGAACGCATTTTGGTAAGGAGAAATGAGGTCATTTAGGAAAGGTCCGATGCGATTGACCAAAATTTTGGCAATAATCTTGTAGCTAACATTACACACACTGATAGGGCGGTAATGGGTGACCTGGGTAGGGTTGGGGCACTTCGGAATAAGGATAATGTTGGTGTCATTGATTCGCGGCTGAATAGACTTGTGAGTAAAGAATTCAACGAGAAACTGTTGGACTGAGTTGGCGAGATGACTCCAATATTTTTGGTAAAAGTGAGCGTTGAGTCCATTAGGGCCGGGGGCTTTCATAGGGCCAATGCTTTTAACTTCTTGTTAGATCTCGTTGATAGACGGGATCTCACAAATAGTTGAGTGGGCATTGACCGGGATAGATGGGAGCGGGAAAGAGCTAAAGGGAAAGTCGGTAGCCGAGGTTGGAGGAAGGGTGGATTGGAAGTGTTGGGCAAAAGTTTGCAAGATTTGTGCTGGATCAGTGATCCAATCCATCGCCAAGTTTTGAATACCCTGGATTGAGTTGTTGGGTCGACGCTTGCTTGCATAGGGGTGATAGAATCTAGTATTATTGTCGCCATCTTTGATCCACGGGTTTTTTGCTCGTTGAGCCCAGTATGTTTGTTTTTGGTCTAGGAGACGATTGAGATAGATTTTTAGGGATCGCTTCCGATGAAATAGAGTTTGGGGTGCATTATGGTGGAGAGTGGTTTGTGCATCAGCTAGCAAGCGTTACACCTGTGAAATTTGATTATAGAGATTGCCGAAGCAATTCGATTTCCAGCGTCTAGCAACTACAGCAAAATGATCGCATTGGGTGGAGAAGAGTGTTGTGGAACTGGTGAAATGAAAAGGTTGCCACGTTTCAGCCACTAGTTGGGGCAAAAGATGGATGTAGGTCCCAGGCAATTTCATAACGAAAAGGCCTGTGGGGATGGCGGTAGTGGGGGTTAGTGGACAACAAGATAGGGGAGTGATGAGAGGAGTGTGCAACTAAATGTGAGACTTGGGCATGGGGGTCAGAACTCAGCCAATGTGTGTTCGCAAAGAAACGATCTAGACGTTCACTTATAAAATATTCTCCAAATCGTCTGTTATTCCAAGTGAAAGAATGGCCTATGTATCCTAGATCATGCGAACTACAGAAATACATACAGTCATTAAATCTAGTCATAATAGCTTGGGATTTAGGTTATCCACCTAATTTTTCATCTGAGACTAGAATATTATTAAAATCACCAAAGACAAGCCAGCCTGACGTGATGGATCTAGCCAAATGCGATAACTCAACCATACTTACATCTGCATCTGCTGTTGAGGTGGATTGAACACTGTGGATAAGGTGAAAGCTTCGGAAGGCAGGATCGTGACTGCTTCCATATGTAATGTCCTGTTAGTATCTGCATTTGGAGTAAGGGTAATTTGCTCTGCATGCCAAAGTAACCAAATGCCACCTGCAAAATCGATTGATGATACAATAGAATATCCGAAAAAGGGTAACTGTCGAACAATTGATATGGATCGTTCGTGGCTCAGTCGAGTTTCAAGAATCGCCAGAATCACTGGTTGATGGCGGTGAATGAGTTCCCTAATCTCAGACAGGAACTCTCTACGGGCTTCTCCCCTACTATTCCAAGCTAAAATGCGTATCATTGGAGACTGGAGTGTCGAGGTAGGGGACTGTACTCCAAAGGAGCGAATCAGAGCGCGTGTCATGCGGTCTCTTTGGTGCTGTGGTAATTGTTGGAGGTATTGTCTGTCGTTTACCGGAGGTACAAGTCTGATGCGGTATTGTCTGTCGTTTACCGGAGGTACAAGGAATCCCACAGGTTTGGAGGTAGGGTCAGTTGACGACGTTCGTTTGAGCGGCGGTTGTGTCGGGTCGGAGGTGGCGACTGGGTTGGAGAGGAGGGCGGCGACATGGGTTTGGTGGTTGGGGGCGGTGGTGGCGGAGGGTTTGGTAGTGGAGAAGAGGTGTGAAAGTTTGTAATTTTTGGGGGAAATGGGTTGGGCATCGTGAGGGAGGTCATAGGGAGAGGGGGGTGTCAGAATTTGGGCAGTGGTGGGCGGTGGTGGTGGCGGTATACGATGGGGTGGGGATGGGGGTGCAAGGGTGTTGTTAGCACCCGTGAGTTGAATAGGGGGCGAGGGATTGGGTGTGTTTTGGTGCATGGTGCACCGCGGCTGCCATTGGTTAGGATGGAGGGTTCAGTTCGGGTGTGAGGGGGGGGGGGGGGTGCACCGAATTATGGTGAGGTGCGGGGTTTGGGCTTTTTGGTTGGGCTTCTGATAGGGTGGCCAATGGGTATTTTGGATTGGGCTCAGGAAAATGGGCGCTGGGCTTGCTGCTAGAGGGAATATTTGTGGGTTTTATTATTTTGGGTGGTTGGGTTGTGGGCTTAAGGTGAGCAGATTTAGGGTTGCGGTTTTGGGCTTGGTTGGGGTTATTTTGAGAAGGGGCTGGGCTGTAGTTTTAGAGTGGTTTGGGCTTGGGTTAGGGTTAGGGTTGCTTTTGTTTATGTCATGCGCAGCCATGGTTTTTTCCGACGCCGGCGAGCGACGGTGAGGTCGCCGGGAAATTATTTTCTAGTCATCTTCATCGTTTTTAGGCAGCGGTTGTGGATTGTTGGGTGGTGTGGATGAAATTTCCTCCATCGGGGTGATTCCGGCCTTAGTTTTGCACTCGGTTTGGAAGTGACCAATACATCTATAAGAGAAACATAAAGCATTTTTAATTTCATACACCACATTTTGGGTGTAATTACCGATCTGTATGAACTTGGGGAGAGGTTGAGAAGTATCAAAATTAACGCATAATCTTGCGTACCGTGCACAAAGTTCCGGAAGTTGGACCCAAACATAAAGTTCCGGCGGCGCTGCCGTTGATGGACTGTAGTTTGGGTTCCAGTGTGTTTTTTGCAAGGTACGAGTTGAACAAAAACCAAGGCCCGCCTGCTAATGCGACGAAGTAGTCATCGGGTGATGGAAAGTGGACAATATAGTGGCCCGATCCGAGATCCGTAACTTGGAGATGACCCGTGACGCGCCACAATCTTTTTAAGTGGACTGAAATATCCTTGATAGGGTGATGGATGTCGGTTGTGTAGACAATAAGAGATTGGCGCCATGGTTGTCGAAGGGAGTCTATTTTGGTGGCAGTGAAAGGGTAATTGAGGTCAGTTTTAGGTGGAATTCCGTTGATGGTGGTATACGTGGGTGATGAGGGGTGGTTTGGCGATGTGTCTAAGCTATTCAGCCAAGTGCTAAAAAAAGTGTGAGAGGTGGACTGCACTAATTTTTGCTTGTATGTCAAGGTTGGTGGGTTGTTTTCGTTGGTCAGAATTGGTTGTGAGGGCAATTGGTGATCTTGTGTGGGTTTGTCTAGTAGTGGGGGTGGTGGTAGGGGCAGTGGATCTGGTAAATTGTCATTTTGTGGTGGTGGGTTCTCACGGGGGGTCATTTTCACTCTCGTTTTTAATTATTTTTTCCACAATACTATCAGAGATGAAGAAAATGCAAAGGTATTTAAAGTTGACCTTACAAGATGTTACTCACATTTCAAAAGCTTTTACTTCTTTAGATATAAGGAAATTTAATGCACCCTAGTTTCAATTTAGAGGTGGCAAACAAGCGGTTTGGATTGAGACTAGACATAATCATAGGTCATGGATAAATAGGCATGTTTCATAGATACTTTTATAAATTATATGGCATAGTATTTGATACTTATAGGATATGATACTCATTAGATAATCCCCGAATACGTGTTATATGTGCTACGACGTATCCTATAATAAAAAAAAATTAATAGATACCCATGTCGAATACGAGTAGAAGACATGTTCAACTGTTCTCGCCATTTACCATTATTATATTTTGAAATTTATTAGTAAAACTTGAAGTGACAAAAAATGTAAAAAGAGATATTACGATTTTTGTTCTTCATATTTGACGTAATTGTCTTAATTTAAGTTGAGATTTTCTCACCCTTTTGAATAAATTTATTACTATATTTTTGCTCTTGAATGATACATTATTTAGAAGCAGAACGTAATATTTACTTCATATTTAAGTCTTTAAATATAGTTAAATTTGTAACTTTCTTTATTCTAATTATATGATATAGTCATCTTATTACTTTAGTACCTTATAAATAATATAATTATATCAATTTTTATGGGTATTCATGTCATACCATATCATGATATTTTCAAAATTTTGTATCTCTATGTCCGCATGGTATCATATTTGGTTCACGTATTTGTTAGATATTATTTTGCCGAATACTTGAGGGTATATATAACAAAAGTAACTATGAATGGTTCAGTTGAAACATTAACTATGACAGGGGATAAATTAAAATTGAACAATGTTTTCCAATCAAAACTTATATTTTAATCTTTGAAACCAACTTGGAAACCAAAATGTTAATTATAAAAACTCTTTCTTCATGCGTATTGTAGTTGTTTATTGCATTAAATCAACAAAGCAGTAAGTAAACAAATACACCAAGTTATTTATGTGGTTCGGACAACTGTCCTACTCCACGAGGCTTCGTGCCTAATAGTTTCTTTCAAAATATCTAATGATTAATTTACACTTACATGACTCAACATTAACTCATCGAATCCCTTTTATAGTTAAAACCTATAAGATATGACTTTGCTACTTTTATTCCGTTTGATTGGAAGATATCCTTCCTCGTTCAAATGTCTTTGATCTTGCTGGACTCTTCTGGTTAAGTTCGATCTGAACTTTGGAACTAAGACTTACTCTAACCGACTATGACATTTAAACGAAAAAGGATTAACCATTTTCCTTAATGAAACTTTGAAATTAACAGTAAACCTTTCTTATGATTTTTATCACGGTTTGCTCAAAGGTTAAAAGATACAAATGAATCAACTCTTTAATTTATAGGTTCAGTAATTGGTCTGATTCGTTCCAGCTGTTGCAACAGCTTACTCGTTTTTACAGCTTTGAGAATTTCCGGATTGTATTCGGTCTATATCTCCTTGATGAATGATCTCTGAAATAAGACCATATCCACAAACCTGGTCTCCAAGTAAAAAGATCACTTGAATATATACGAGAAACAAAAGATAGGCTTTCCAAATAATAGATAAGTTAAGTAAATCTTTCCTTATCCTAAATAAGATAGAATTGCATCCTAAGATAAACTCTATCTCTGAAAGACGGAAGCATAGTAACTCAGCACTCTTTTTAATCCTATTTAACTATGTGAATTGAATCCTAGATATTACGGAATAATTAATTAAAAGACAAACATTTTTTTAGAAATTTAATAGATCTTGAGTAAAATTACATGAGCACTAGATACTTTCCTAACTTAATTAGTTAACTCTTGAGATAATCTCTTTATTAAATCACTCTTAATTAAATTAACTAAGAACTCATGAGTTATTTAATAAGCTACAAAATAAACAAGAGTTAACAATTTGAAAGTAACACAATGCGAACTAATGTTGGAATAGATAGTTGCGACACACAAAATAACACAATGAAAATAACTAGTTTGACAATATCAAAGGTAACAAACTAATAGGACATTTACACGGTGCTAATAATATTTGTATACATGCATAACTAATTTATATTAGGTTGTTATTTGGGTCATACTGAATTTAGTAAATCCCTATGTTCAATGTTAACACACTTAGTACCTTCCATCTGAAATCCACCCTCAGCATACCAAACTCCAATCCTAACCTACTCTATAACCTGCAAATAAGCTCAACCAATATACACTACACGTAAAAGAAAATCTTAAAAGGCAGAATACTTAATTACCTAAAAGATACACAACCAGTTAAAAATTGGACATACTATGCCTAAAGAATATAAGTGATAAACCTAAATCACCTAAAAACCACAACCTATAGCTAATTCACCTAAAACAATACACTAAAAACCTAAAAAACAAAATGACACCTAAATCACCTAAAAAGAATACATAGTACACTTAAGAAGACACAAATTACATCTAGATAACACATAATACACCTAAATAACATAACCAGATAAGCACTATATCTTTTCAATATTATTACAGTAACAACCCTTGAGGTTTGGTAAAATTATGAAAAAACACCCCTGTACTTTGAGAAATTACAGAAACCAATCTTGAGGTTCGAAAACTTGCAGAAACCCCCCCCCCCCCCCCCCCCCCCCGCTACAACTTAAGGATTGTTTTGACTTTTGATGTCATTTATGATGTTATTATGCTTATTATACTTACACCCCCAAAGTTTGATGTAATTATAAAAACAATATTTGAGTTTTGAAAAACAAAACTCTAAATAATTTTAGAAACTACTTCAGTATTAACTAAAATATTTAGATTCAATTTGAAAATTTGAAAAATAAGTTTTAGATTTAATGAAAAATATATTTTTGAATCAAAACATTTAACTTTTTTGTTTTAGTTTTTGTTTTTATTTTCAGTTAGATCCCCATCCAAACTCAATTAACTACTCATTTTTATGTCATTCTTATGTCATTTTTCTCGCATGTAATTCGTGACCTAACAATTATTTCAGCAACATAAGAAGATAACACACTAAAAATTGGTTTTGAAATTTGAAGAAGAAGAATACTCCGAAGAATTGTAAGTTGCAGTAAATGCAATGGACTTAGCTTACTAGCTTTGCAAAGAGTTCAACAAAAATTTCATTATAAAACTAGTGATCATGTCCAATCCAATACTGATATTTCTCCCGTCACATTCGCTGATAATTATGTCATCATTCTTCATTTCTTAAAATGTGTTGAGAATCTTGATTATTTCTGTGTTTTTCGTCAACTTTCACTGAGAAGGAGAGTTTTAGGATTTGTATTTTCTATTTCTTGTCTTATTATTTTCTTCTTTTGCAGTTTGCGTCGAGATGTTATTATTTTATCAAATGCTTCCTTTTCGTGGGGATGTGTTGAAAATCTCGTGGTACTGATAGTAATAGTATTTGATATGGACCTATGATGAAATTCATAAGACTATAAAAAGTAAAACAAAAATAAAAATAAAAAAGAGAAACAAATACAAGAAATTAAATATTTTCATATGAAACAAAAAATATTTGGATTAAAATTAAAATCAAAATTAAGTATTATTTATTTTTTTAAGTTAATAATATGATAGTTTCTAAAAATTTTTAGGATGGTTTTTAAAATTTTCAAGGATTAAATATATTTTTTAAATTTAAAGTTTAAACCAAACTTCAAGGGTGTAATTGTAGTAGGAACAAAAGTATCATTAATGACATCCAAATAGTCCTTAAGTTGTAAAGGGGGTTTCTGTAAGTTTTCAAACCTTATAGGTGATTTCTGTTAATTCCTCAAACCACATGAATGGTTTCTTTAATTACATCAAACCTCAAGGGTGTTACTGTAATTATTTCTATTTTTAGGTGACTTAATTGTAGTATATGTTTTTAAGTTTCGAAGTCATAGTATGTGTCGTTGTTTTCGGTGTTATATAATAATTTAATTTAATGATAATTGTTATATTCCAGTTGTATATTTTGTTAAATATATAGTACAATCAATAACCTGTTTTTTAGGAATCTACATAAAATCAGGGATCCGAACAAGAATAAATCAATGGGGCATTGAATTGGCGGGCAAAAAAGAAAGAATGGGAATTATTTCTCTGGAGTTAAGAAAATTGCTGTCAATATATCAACACCCAAATTTAAATTCATGGCGCCTTCTTTAAATTTCCTTGCTCCTTTTGAGCGTTGTAGTTAAGATAATTCAATGCAAAATATGCATGAGAAATAACGTCAATATCACAAAATATCTGTTTGGATATATTTTACCCGGGCCCATGTGAGAATTAAACCTTCGGTGTAATTTTTTT
Source organism: Misopates orontium (assembly GCA_946800315.1). Taxonomy (NCBI): domain Eukaryota; kingdom Viridiplantae; phylum Streptophyta; class Magnoliopsida; order Lamiales; family Plantaginaceae; genus Misopates; species Misopates orontium. The sequence goes on from OX326947.1 coordinate 26,400,512, forward strand.
CTCCAGAATTGATCCTATAAATTAATCCGTCTGCCTACATTCTTGAACATAAAATTTCGTTCACACTAGGCCAACAAGAATTTCTCTTTTATTTGTGTGTCAAAAATGTCCAAAACTTTCTACCTCGTTATGATTCTTGCACTGTTATTCTCTTCATCACAGGCTTCTCGCCCTGACCCTTCTGTGGCAAAAACCTCTTTGAAGGTATGTCTCGAGATATCACCTTTTTAAGAAATAAAATTCTTCACTTCTCTGGTTTTTGATATTTTGAATTTGTTCAAGTTTTTCTGCCATTAATTTCCATTTCCTAAAGTATTGCTATGAAAAGATTTACTTGTTACATAACTTTGTAACGTTTTTTTTTTTTGGTCTTAATTAATTGCACACTATGCATGTGTACATAGGATGGGGAGTTGGACGGCGCAGGGGTGATACTGGAAACAAGTTGTGAAGGAGCAGACAAAGAAGAGTGCTTAACTGCCCACCTTGATTATATCTACACACAGAATACTACTAAGCCCACTCCTTGAAGCCTTGAACAAATCTCGTTATTTTACATGTAGTAGCATGAAATAAGAACAGTACCAACAAGAGTATTTATTGGGCATGATTTTCTAGTTTTAATATAATTCGATCGGCATATCCCATGTTTTTACGTTCGTATAATATATTTAATTGTTTTTAGTATTATTCGGTCATATCTCATGTTCTTACTTTGGGTCAATTGCATTTTGCCCCTAAACGTTTGGGGTGTTTTGCGAAGTGTCCCCTAACGTTTCAAAAAGAGCACTATGCCCCCTAATGTTTGTAAAAATGTGCGATTTGCCCCCTAATGCGAATTGAATGGATGAGAAGATAGCCACGTGGATAAGGACTCAGGGGGCAAATTTACAAACGTTTGGGGGCAAAGTGCTCTTTTTGAAACGTTAGGGAGCACTTCGCAAAACACCCCAAAACGATAGGAGGGTGATCGCAATTGACCCTTTTAGTTTCGTATAATATATTGAATTGTTCACGGATTTAGTATAACGATCACATTTAAATGATTGCGTAGTAATATAATTTTTCTAATTTACATATAGTTAGGTAACCAACCCAAATTTAAAGGCTAGCGATATTGCCAGAGCAACAATTGTTGCTGCCAGAGCAAATTTTGTTTTATCTCTAATTTACCCTTTTTAATTAAACTATGTATCAATTAAATCTTTAGAATCTTTAAATGCATCATCTTTTAATTAATTAGTCCTTAACTGTAGTAAGTCAAAGACTCGTAAATAGTATAAATATGAGATCCCTTATTTATTGAAATTATATATTCTCTCTTATACTTTTCTTTTGTTGAATCTCTTATTTTAATAGATAGGCCACAAATTATATTAAGATTTACGATATTCTTTTTTTCCCTGGGTTGAGAAATCTTCGTCTCCAAATTTCTCAATAGTGAGAAATTCTCAAAACAAGAAATGTACTTGATTTTAGTTTAGCAAATCTCACCTCACTTCGAGCAACAAATAAAATTAAATCACACCTTATTCAATTTATTGTTATTATGTTTTTTCATAAATATTTTTTTAGTCTTTTTAACGATGTCCTCTAGTTATTTAAGTAAATTAGAATTTATGTAATGGAGTTTTACAATTAAAGAGATGTTAACTAAGGGAAAGAAGTATTGAGATAATTTAGGAGTTTACTTAGTATAGACTTTAATCAAGAAGGGTAAATGTGAGAAACATAATAACATCTCTGGCAATATCGCTAGCAAAATTTAAATTCATGGCGCCTTCTTTATTTTTCCTTTTCCCCGTTCAGCGTGGTAGTTAAGATACTTCAATACAAAACGAAAGGAAATATGTTTTAATGGATCAGACATTGTGCTATTGACATAAATATTGGGTGCAAATAAATCACAACTTGGAATTTTCAAAATAGATTGATAATTTGTTACGTATTACATTACAAAGTTTCCAAAATGTAACTAATTTGCTTGTTTAATTGAACAAATACTCTCTCATAAACATCTAAAATGATGGCTAGCGATATTTATATCAATGAAAAATTAAATCCAACAAATATTTAAATATCTCCAATTTCTTCTTTTAAATCAAGGAATATAGAAATCAAATATTAAATATATTTGTTTTTCTAATTAACACTCCTTAATCATCACAGTTAGCAGCCTTTTTCATTTAATACATTTTCACAAATTATTTGTACGAGGAATTGAAAAATCAATGCTTGAGATATTTACAACCTCTACTATAATTAGTTAATGCAGTTATTTTGCTTGAGATATTTTCAACCTCTAATATGATTAGTTAATGTAATTAGGTTTTTGTTTGTTACATGCTTTTTACTACAATATTAAAAATTGAATGTTAAGCCCAAATAAATATAGTGAATCAAAGAGTTAGAACAAAAAAAATTAAGTACTTATTTTCATTATCAAGTCTACTCTGTTGTGATGTTTAAGGTTATACTTCACTTAACTTAATGATATATATTGAATAATGATTATATATCAATATATTTTAGTATAAGCAGGAATGAAAATATGTAAAAAGAATCAAGCCAAGTTTCAGCAAATATATATAATGTGGTGTGTGGGTGTGTCATGTGTGCTTGAATTTAGTTTTATAAATAATCATGCTCAACTTAGTCTAATACTTGACTTGATTGTAGATATACTGGAAAATATAACAAATGAAGTATCACTGCAAGGATTAACGTTTTTACCCACGCATTTTTTTGACCTAAGCTAGCGTTAGCTGCTAGTAAAATCTCTACCAACATTTTGTCAAGTGCTGGGTTTGTCTGCGCCAGCAAAGCTAACCTAACAGTTTATGCATTGCATTGGTTTATATGAACCTGTTCCAACAATAAAAAATGCTAGGTTAAATCAAGAATAGTACTGGCAAAGAGGGGCAGTACTCCGCTTATCTGAAGCGTTGGCAGTACTATGCAGGTATCCCAACAGTTTTCTCAAAAGCGCTAAGATATGTCCCTTTAAAAAAAAAAAGAATTGCAAATCCTTACATTCATAAAAATGAAAAACCTACCATCAAATTTAACATAACATACTCTTATAGTAAGTAATCAATATAGTCAGTAATAAAAATCTCCATCCTCAAACATGCCAAAAGATTCAATCATGAACTTTCCTAATCATCTTTGTTTGCAACAAAAAGATACAATGACAATAATACTCACACATAGCACATAAATGTCTTCTGTTCATTTGAGAACTGAGAGCTACAACAAACAACAAAACTTCATCTTCACATATTACGAACACTCTTTCGTGGATGCAACTTTCGCCTCTTGCTTTTTTTCTTGACTAACTGGATAATTCTGTACAAGACTCACCATCATTCTTTTGTTCAGACTCAAATTCTTTCACCGCTACAATTGAAATGCCCAAATTTAATTTCTAAGTTTTGTCATTTTCATGGGCAAGAATGAAAAAGGTGAACTATGGGTCGACTTTCTTGTGCTTCAGAAATGTGAAAGACTTGAAAACTTAACTAGAAAAGAAACCGAGACGAATTGCTTAAAACTTTAGTGTATGGATAGAGATCAAGCTCCAGAAGCCACTCAGTTGACAATCAATAAAGACTCAATAAAACAACCAGCTGGTGCAAAACTTCAACCAGGACGTTCATCATATTAATTCTACTAAGATTGATATACAGTAATACACTGATCAAGGCATAATATTGGTGTTGCCTGGATAATTATAGCTCCACACTACTACTTCTCGCAACTTTTTCACATGTGCAGTTAAGAAAATATGCAGAATAAGTAAAGGATTCAACAACATACTGAATAAATTTAACAACAAACTTTTGCACCACCATGTCAACATGCTATTTTCAAAGTGAGATGGTTGGAGGTGATGCTCTCAGTTAATGGAGTATTTAGCTAATGTAGACAAAAATAATGTCATATATTATCTCATATATTCTGCCAACTAATTACGTTAATATATTTTACCCATACCTCTCTGACTGTTTTGGTCAGAGTTGGAAGAACCAGATGGGAGATTACCCTATATATCTCTATATACACAAAAGTTAAATCATAAGCCAACACATATTATATGACAAAATACTAAATTGAAATCAACTTACTGATTTGTGATGTTTATGAGGTGCTGATTGGAGCTCAATCAACCAACGCGTCTCCACCATATGCTCTTGTAAACTTTGGATTATGTCTCCTTGCGTGTTAATGATATCTTCTTGGAAAATCCTCATTTGCTTCTCTTCAGCCAGCTCTTTTATGACAATATTAAACTCTATGTTTGTACGATTGATGGCCACAATGGAGCTTGGTGTTGGCCCAATTCCTAAACCAAACACTCTCCCATGGTGGCGTGATCCAGCCACCTCAGCCAAATTATCCAATTCACCGGTAAATTGATACAGCTGAATTCTCTTATCGTTCCAATAGCTTAGCACTCGCATTCTCCTGCATTTAATCAAGAAAAATATGTTACAACTTATTGTCTATAAGCTAGTTAGTAAAAATACAACACAATCAAAAAACTACTCATAATTCATGACTTAAATCTAATGTTCTTTTACAGCACTCTGATATTTTCTAACCACTGTGTTGTTCTTATAAGAATTTAAGCATCACAATGCTAACTATAAGTCTTATTTGAGAAAGCTGCCACAAATTAATGCATCTGGCATTAGGAAGTGAGACAATATATAGCTCATTCATTAACCCCTGAAGTTAAAATCTAACTTTTCATATGGATATACCCTCATATTAATCACTGAAGTTGAAAAAATATATGTTATACCTTTAAGTTTACAAATACCTAATATTGAATTATAACAATCAATAATACAAACAGTATAGTTCCAAGTTATAATTTTAACCATGAAACTATGGAGAAAAACAGAGTAAGATGAATCACATTACTATATGCACCATATTTTGCAGATTAATCAACTAGGATGCAACTGCATTTGAAAGTAAAACTTACTATATTTTCAAGAACCTTTTGATTTATATAGGTCATGTTCTTACGCATGTGTGTAATTTTAAAAGCTTTCGTCCTTCCCACCTTCGTTTCATTTTCTTTATTCTGCATATAAGCAAATCAAGACTAATGTCAATTTTGAGAAAAATAAAACTTTCAGAAAATAGAATATGTATTACATATCTTGTATCTTTTGCTCACACCTCTTGCTTCCTATAGTATGTGTAATTTCTTGGCAAGAAAGACTTTTCTTGCTTGCTTCTTCTATTTTCTGCAAATATATATAATTTCAACAAACTCCAAAATACAATGTAATCTGATAACAAACCTTTTCATACGAGCCATCCACAAGCTAACTAAATACTCCCATTGGTCTTCTTGCACATCCATTGGACATCTTTCCAAATTATATTCCAAAGTCTCAAAGTGATCGAAGTATTTCTTTTTGAGCTCGCACTTGTAGTACCTCCATCGTAAAGACATTGTCTTCTTTAATCATTTATGCATTTGGGAAGGGTAATGAATTTTTTTCTGAAAATAAAACAAGTTATTTTTCAAAACAAGGTGCTAATTGCAGTAAACCCCCCAATCTATGGGGTTTGTAGCACTTCGCACCATAACCTGCGAAAATGTGTGAAATGCCCCCAACTTATTGGTTTTTGTGCAATTTGTCCCCTTGTGTCAAATCTGATGGACACAAACTTAGAAACGTGTCTAAAATGAACGGTTGATCAAGGACTCAGGGGGTAAATTGCACACAAATTAATAGGTTGGGGGGCATTTTGCACATTTTCATAGGTTAGGGGCAAAGTGCTACAGACCCTATAGATTGGGGGATTTGTTGCAATTAACCCTAAAATAAAAGATGAGATAAGAAGTACAAATACAAGACCAACATCACCTTAATCATGATAAAGAGATGAAACTTTTTCCGTGTCGTGACTTTCAAATGCCAACTGCATTTGTTCATACAATTAGAACTCTATCCTTCGAAATCCCAATACACAAAAATAGTTTATATCAGTGGATCAACAAAGCATATATTCTAAGAAGCCCAAGCCACGAGTAACCATGAAAATCTGTCCAAAAACTTCAATTTAATAACTACTGAATTTGATTAGCATGTGTAGATGTTCTCTTTGATCAACATGAGACCAAAACATCCATCATTTTACTAAGGCAACAAAATTCGATTATTCTCAATGATGTCTAAAAGTGTTATAACAAAGATAGTGAGAATAATAAAAGAATTAACACCTACATATCTGATAACTTTAACTCCTATCTCACTCCCACCAACCTCATCTTGTAGTACATTTAGACCCCTTCTCAAACCCTCCAATATATTTTACAATAAGAACTCGATGATAGATCTAACCATCTCAAATGTGACCCTTCCTGTCACACCAAACACAAACTTCCAATTGCTTGGCATGCCATTATTGATGCAATAGTATTAAGCCACCTATCATTCTGAAGATCAATTGTACTCTTGATCTCTTTTCTTATAGAGGCTTTTGGCACTAAATACTTCTCATTGTCCCAGTCTTGAAGCTCCATTCCAATCAAAAATTGAACAAAACTTACTAAATTATATTGCAGAATTTTGTTTTAAAGTTGTCATCACTTGGTGTGAGGTCTTAACAAGAGTTTCAACTGCCCCATCACAAAAAGAAACCAATGTCTTTCACATTGTTTTCATGCTTAGATTTAATCAATCTAGAGACCATGTCACCCTAAAAATTAACATCCGTGGTTTTATCTAAATAAACTGCAATGACTTTGATAACCAAAGTCTTAGTGCAGTCAGATAATACAACTCCATATTTATCATTTGACACCATTCATTTTGTAGTTTGAAAAAAATCGTAAATGAAGGACGATTGTGTTGAAATCGTTAGATGAAAATGACAATTAACTTCGGAGTCTTGCAATATATTTCTAATAGGTGACTCTTCAATATTTTTATTTTAATGAAAATAGTTTGTATAAATAATTGAGGCACGATGAATAAAGAAGTTATTTGTGAATGTCGTTAAAACATAAATTTCTTTCAAACCTTATCAATGGGTGATCATTAACATGTTGATTCCCATCCATCATCTTTAATTGATTCCTACTTGTCACGAATTCCCATTGGAGTTAAGCATCTTGATGCTATCAGATCCTACGACGTATAGCATCAAATACTCAAATGATTGAATTATGGATGTGTTTGGTTCTGTGGACTTAGTTATCACGAGATAGATAAATTATGTTTCCAAACGCTAATATTTATAACATGAGTTTAATTTTAAGTGTTTGGTCCATATGTTATACTTTTTGATTTAAGTTATCACAATAATAATTTCATTGTTTGGTTGATAAGATTTTAGTAAGCAAACATGGAAATTTACGACTTTACCACTGGCATATTTTCTATGCAGACACCTAATAATAGTTATTGAGTACGGTTCCTTTCATTTTCCCCCAAGTTATTTCACACCCATAGCCCCTTCACAGCTCAGTCGATACTGCTCCATTGTAGGTGAATTTTTTGTATTTTTCTTTTATACTTCCTGTATAAGATTACATTTTGTATTTTTTGAGATTTTCTAGTGAATATTGTTTTTTAAAACTTTTTATTCACGTTAACTCACTGCAGTCAAGCTCTCGCACAAAAAATTTGGGTTTCTCATCTCTCTAGAGTTCGTTTACATATAATATTGCAAATTTCTTAATAACGTCCGCTACATCTCTCTAAGGTTCGACTACACACATATTTAGATATGTGTTAGGGATTTGGATTTTTGTTGGAATTTAGTTTCATACTTGTAATTTACCTCGGAACAAGTCTTAATAGTGTTGTTGGTCAAATTATTCTGCATGTGTTAGTTAGTTTCACATGGTTTTTCCTGTTGACAATCTCATATGTGTGTGTATACAATTTTCCTATGAAGTATGGAGTGTGTGCTAATTCGTATGGTAATAATTGTGGTTTGAATTATTATTTGTGTGACATATAGTGATTATTGGACAACAAGATTTAGATTTGGGGTAAATATTATTCATTTTATGTTTGTTGGAATGAGAATTGTGTTATACGATTGGACTTTATATTTAACGTGTTCTTGTGTTTCGTACGCTGGCCATTTGGGTGGGCTTAACACTTGCATGGTTGTGAAATTCAGTAGCACATACCATGTTGTGTGGTTGTATGAGTATGGATTTGTGTGTTGTTTAAGCTTGATGTTTCATCAAGTAGTGGTGGCAGTTTGGTGTCGATACCTATGTTGGCATGTTTTTTGTTTGTGTTATGATTTTCTGTAAAGTAAAAGATCGGGAAGATGCGTGATACATTTGTATTAGATAATTGGATTGTTAGTGCATACAAAGTAATCATTAGGTAGTGGTTTAGGTTACGCAATTATACATGACATCTGATGAACCTGATCGATATATAGATTTGCTTTGTAGATGGCGGTCTCTTTTATGATTACATGTGCATGTGGCCAAGGATCTATAATTTACCTCAAAGCAGGTCCTAAAGCTCAATATTTAGGTTAATATTATTACCTTTTTTCACTTTACATGAAACATGACTATTGGTTTATTTGGGCTGACCAGATACACCAACACAAATATGACCACATTCAAAAGACCCTGTCCAATTCAAACACTGATATGTCTTCAGCACTGGGAGATGAAAGGTCAAACCCAAATTTGACAGAACCCAACAATCAACCATCGACAAGTCTCTCAACTCACTTATTTCTATCATTTAGTTCGACCATGCTTCCAAAAGTGTCCCACTCACACCACACTTCATTGCAGAGTTGAAGCACATCGCCCCCCTTCTTTAGTTGGATCAGTTGATGATAGAATGGTCACAAAATTATAATGTCGAAGTAAATTGCTATCTAATATGTAACCAATGTATGAAACTTGATCCAATTCTGGTGTGTAGTATGAGAAGTGCCATGTGTTCCTTGTGTAACAATCGTGTATTAAACTTAATTTATTGATACAATATGTGGATGTGTGACTTACTTGTTAATCAATACCTTTTTTTGTTCAACCTTTCGAAAGTGCAATATGCCTGTCGTAGTGTTTATGTTCGAGCTTCATAATTATGAAAATATTAATTGTTTGTATAATTGTGTGGTTGAAGATGCCTTTTACCTGCTACACAAGCACTTCAATGACCCAGATTTCCGAGAGAATGGTGTCTTATATTTGTTGCTTGTGATGAATAACCACGGTGTACGACATGGCCATTCTTATGTGCATGAGATGGAGAATGATATGGTGGAGCTCATTATGTAAACCGGTTCACTACTGCTCCCTCCAAATAACTAAGGAGAAAATTATTGCTCTTAGACGTCATTACTGGATGTTTAGGAGCTTGATCGTATTGCCTAGTGTGTATTTTCATGATGCCACCAATGGAATTGTAGGCTTTAGAGAGGAATACAATTAGCACATGCGTAGGGTTTGGATGTTGCTTCCTTTTTAGTAATAATTTCATTGCTATCTAATTTTCCTTTTATCTTGATAATCTGAAGGTTTTCATTCAAATATTTGTATGTAGGAGAATCTGCTTGAGAAATATTTTCGACTTTTTCGACTCCCTCACTATGAGTTGCACCTGATGTTATTTTTTATTCGTAACGCTGCAATGAAACTGAAGGAGTTGGTGGGAACGGTTGACAACCCCTTGTCGTTTCCGGAAAGTGATGATGAGGGCAATAATGGTGGTGAGGCATTAATTTGGTCGACCAACAGACGCGGATGGAACTAAGGATGATGGAGCGGTTATGCATGCTTATGTGTGGTGCTAACGTAAGTTGGTTTAGTAGTTTCAATATTAATGACTACTATCAAGAATTTATTTAGGCGTGTATCTAAACAATATTCAAGTGCTTCAGTCGCTTATGAGCCCACTAAGTTGGTCTCTTTTTTTTTTTTTTTTGGCGTGTAATTGCAAATATGGCTTACTATTTGTGATCGTGTATTATGAGCATGCTCCGTTGTAATTTATTTTGGAGTGCATGTAACAAGTTTGCCTTGTAGTTGCTTAAGTGGCTTCATGTTAATCCTACAATTTTGGATTCTATGATGAATTATTTGTACTGTCCACATGGGGTAAGTAGTTATACTGAGTAGTCTCTTCTTGGCATAAAGTGTTATTTTTTGTTTCGAACTATAATTCTTCACAAGGGAATATATTTCCTGAGTATGTGCAATGGGTACTTTGAAAGATGAAGGCATCTCTGAAAGACTAATATGCAATTGTGGGTTTGTTGTATTATAAATATGAGTCTCACGTCATAGAGCAAATAAAAACCCGAACTCAAGTTTCCTATAAATATACTTGTGCAAATTTCCTCTAGCAAATGAAATACAAAAGCTCAATTTCTATGGTTCAAACTGGAAGAATACGATGTTTCAATGCTTGACACTCTGAAGGAGCAATTCTTCAAACTATGGATGTGCACCCCTGAGCTATTCAAGATTCCTCTATATGATTGTCGATAATGCTACTGACTACGTTAACTAGGTGCATGATACCAAATTTTCAAGCAAAGTAATACTAAGGCTTTGAAAAAAATGGCGGCTCGACATCATTGGTTTAGGATGATTCTCAACCACCCTGACGTCATGTGGGACTATGAGAAGAACATTGTGATTTTACTAATGAAATTCGGGAGAATTTTATTATGGTACGTATTCCATGGAAATAAGTATAATTTCAGGTAATTATACATCAAATTGATTGCTAACCCATGGGATGATGTATCAAAAATAATGTAGCACAATCTCGAAGCAAATGGGTCATGAAATGGAGAGTTTGCATGAATTGATTTGCAGAAGCTGTTTGGGATGCGTGAGGTACATGTGAAGGTGTAAAATGCACGCCCACGAAGAACAAACAACAAAATAATCAAAGCATCATGTAAAAATAATCAGATGTTATTCATTTACATGTTCTTATATAAAATACTTTTCTATGTCATGTCAAATTGTTAAACTGTTTTTAGGTAGAAAGAAGGTTGGTTGTAACCCTCAGAATGGCGACACCATTGTTTGCGATTGATTGTCCAACATTAACAGGGTGAAACGTGTGATGGACGAAGATGAGGATTTCAAGACTACGCTATGTGCCTATAATGCAAATGCAGCTGCCGAGGGTTTCCTAGCCTCCAACTCTAAGTCATTCGAGTTTTGATATCCAGATGCAACACCAGTAGTTTGCTATGAATTATAATGTTATTTAACCAGTATTCATTCTTTTAATCTGTTTCCTTAAGTTCATCTCCCGTTGAATTAAATATGCATGTTTAATTGTGAATGTATCTTACATCCACAACTACAATATATCACGCTACTGCTTATTCCTTACCGTTTTGTCAAAGTAAAAAAAATAAAGACAACAATAGCAAACCACTATATTACACTCCAAAACACTAGCAAAATAATTGGTACGATCTATATTAGTTCCATTATCCACATGGGCAAAAAAATAAGGAGTTCAACTTCACCTTATATACCACCATTTGCACACCCAAATGATACCAAAATAAGTTTAGTATAATCCTAATAATTAACACCCGAGCAGTTTTGATATCAATAATAAGCAGCTTCAAAAGTGAATAACAATTGGTACTCCAAAACACCATTTTTTTATCTACCCAAACACTTTTACCACTTGTTAAATCCAACCAACATATTAAAAAAACCAGCCTCATTTTTGGTTTCTTGGGTTACAGCATCTCAAGTACTCTAGCCTTAGGTCCTCAGGCATCATGAAGAAGATGTCTGCATCCTTAGGTGAATGTACCAACTTGTGAGCCAACACCAATTTCTGCTCTTCATCAAACTCTAGTATAGGCTCGGAGAACTCAAAAATGGACATTCTTTGCATTGAAGTTGGATCCTCGCGGCTAAGTGGCTCGATTACGAGTTGAGCAGTGCAATCCATCGAGTCCTTATTTTTCTTCATGAATTCATCCATGCACGATGGAACCTCAGGCATAACATTATGCGAAGAACTAGAGTACTCTCTCTTCTTTAGTCCCTTCTCCGTATTGATCTTCTTGTAAATCAATTTCGCATCGGGCACCGATGGCTCCTGAACTGGCATGTCGTTGTCCCCCTTACCTTCATATGCATCAAAATTTGTTGGATGTTGTTTTGACTATGTGATGCAATTTAGCCTGAATTATGGATCTCTAGTATTGATTCCCATAGTATGATTGTTAAAAACTTTTGAACAACAACAAAAATGTCCTCGGTCCCAACCCTGTTACCCGATCTTTCCCAAACACGTCAACCCAATCTTCGAAGTATGGAACTTCTTCAGGAGATACTAATACCATATAGATGAACCTTCACACCAACCATTTAAAATGAATAATATATTAAAGATTGTAGCACGATGTGACCTAGCATTCCAAAACAAACTAAGTCAATACATGATTTCATCTACACTCGAGTGTTGAGTGCGGCGTTTGACACTTTTATTTCAATTAATTATAAGAGTTCACATTTTGTTTGTTTTTGTTGGGGCAAAGGGGCAGCGGGTGGAGGGGGGCGGGGCGTATGTGACTTGTGATCATTCAAATTACTTCCTTATTATTTTTCTGTATCTTTTTCATGTAAAACACAGAACTTAAGTAGAAGATGGTCACTAGATATAAACTTTTAAGTGTATATCTTTTTTAAAGTAGGCTGGCTGAACGTCTGTTAACTCTCGTATATATGTACATTTTAACATGAAAACTTTGGGGACACAAAGTCATGGATTCACTCATGAAAAAGACTTATTTTTTGTTATTGCATCGATAATACCGCAACGAAACAAATTGCACTATATTATATTCATTTATATATTCATCTAATATACGTAACTATATATATAATATAATATAGACACACACACAAACACACTAACACGTAGGTGAGTTGGTGAAAATGTCTAGGAACAATAAATTATAAATAATTTTGAAACTCTGCTTTTTGGCATACTATGTATAGTTTAATACAAGCATATTAGATATATATAATTATGTTAAGAAATAGTGGTATGACTTTAATTTTTGATACATGAAGTATCTACTTACGTTTTATGTGAACTTATGCTTTGTGAATTGTGATAGGCATAACTTGTTTATAATAAAATAAAAAAATTAACGATAAAATCAATCATGTTTTCAAGTGACAATAACAAGATTTTGAACGTGATTTCGCCCCCCAAATTACTCTAATCTCTTCGGCCCTGAACTCTGATTTCTCAAAGCTAAAACTAAGAAATGTATAAGATTTCCATTAAGTTTAAATATTGTTATATAATATTTTATTTATCATAATTAGCTTAATCAATTTGCTCTCTAGAAGCCAAAAGCTTCAAACTCGAACATTACAAGTTTGTGGTGTCAGAGCTCTGACGCGTCCCATTGTTTGAGAGTTTATGGTCTCATTGTATTCCACATGGCTCCTCTGACGAATCAGTTCGGTGAGATACACTGCCTTTGCAGAAATAATTTGTTGCGAATCATCTTTTTTTCTTTCCGTTTATCGATTGATTCTTCGTCATTAAGCTAATATTTTCTATACACGGAGCGCCTACCTGATTAAAGCTGACCGTGACACCCCAACAACTCTCCACTATATAGATATACATGGAATGGAACCATAAAAACGTTTGAATGGATTTATTAAAAACTTTAAAATAAAAACGTGGCACGGGATTGTAGCAACATGTATAATCATATTAAATTTTTGCGCTAATTAACTAGCTAGTGTTTTCTCATTTGGGCGCCTATGTTTTTGTTTTTAATCTATAAAGATGACGTCTCTCTATGTTGAGGGTTGAGTGCCTTTGTATTCCTATTAAAAACTGCCCGTCTTATACCTAAAAAAAAAAAAAAAAAAAACAACGTATTTACCTGATGTATACCCAAGGCTTTGGCATTAAAAAATAATCGGTGACACATGATAACATTTGTTTTGCAAGGTTAATTATAGAGCATGGTTTGTTGATAGTACCAATATTATACTTGTGGAAAAATGAAATAATAATTCATCGAAGATTATACACCTTTTGAAACTTCAAAAAAAGAAAACTGGAAATACCATACATTGTCGTCCGCTAGCCTCTATAAATACCCTTCTCCTACTCCTCATTTCTTCCCTTTCCCTTCCTTTGCACTCGAAAGTACTCTTAAAAATTTATTTATAAATCATGACATCCACTGAAAACCCGGTTCAACACCAACTCCCGGTCCAAGAAAATGATCCAACTCCTGTGCAAATTCACGGACTGATCTTTTCTCTTCTCCATTCAGAACCATTATCAGTCCATTCAACATCTAGTTCAGAAACAATCCTATCTATCCATTCTACCGACGAAAAGAAGCGCAAGCGGATGATATCAAACCGGGAGTCTGCCCGACGGTCCCGAATGCGAAAGAAGATACATATGAAGAACCTAGAGACTAGAATAAACCGGTTTCAACTCGAGAACAAAGAACTTAAGAACCGGCTGTGCACGCTCGTTAACAGTAGCCACCTTATTCAAAGAGAGTCGAATCGACTACTAGTGGAATCCGTTTACTTACGAGAGGAACTCAATATGTTACGTCAAGTCTTATCAACCATGCAGCTACATTATAATCAACATAATTTACCTTAAATGAAAATATATATGGCCCAAATCATCATCTAGCTCTAAAAGTCCTTTTGGTCTTTGTATGTTATTGTCGTGCATGCGCTACGAAGTACGATCGAATAGTTTGCGTATTAATTCTAAAGAACCACGATTTGCTTCATGATCATGTAAATAAAACATTGAGGATTTTCATTCGGATGCAGTTCGGACGTTTTTTTTACTTTTTTAATATATAGTTATAATTTGTTGTTTTTTTGGTTCTCTTGGGGATTCAAAGAGTATTATTCTAGTAGTTAGTAGTTACTGACTAATTTAAGACCAAAAACCGAGATTGTGGAGCACTAGACTACTTTTTGTTAAGGATCTTATCCTTTTACATTAGCATAATTAAGGGGATTCCGTGTATCATTATGTTCAGCGGACAATTAATGTTATATAATATATGTCGTGAATGTCCTCATTCGGTCAACCCAAATCTTCTGTCAACTATATCAAGTCCATGTTTGGAATCACTTTCGTAGACATACTTTTGAAATATTAACTACGTTAAAGTCCCCATTGTCATAATTTATATTGTATTGGAGTTCATTTCAAAAGAAGTTAAAACTAGGTTTCGAAAACATAATTGTATTTGAAATTATTTTTAAGGCAAAAATGCAAAATATACACACTAATTTTGGTGAAGTGGCATTTTTGACTTGTACCTTTTTTGGTCGGTATTATGTCATGTGTGTATCAATTTTACTATTTATGCCCAGTCGGGCTTCATTTTGTGTAAAGTAGGGGACCACTGTCGCATGGAGGACAAGTAGAGGACCATTTGAAAAATATTTGACCGTTTTGTTTGAATACGCACTAAAATTAGTTTACAAAAATGGTCCTCTAACTTTTCCTCCATGCTAAAATTGTCCTCTAACTTAAAGTTGTTGGATATTAGCAACTAAAATTATTCGCAATTTTCGTCCTCCATTAATGACCGGAGGGTTAAAATAGAATACTCCCTAAATAAACCGAATATTACATTAACGTGGACTAAATTTGCGAATAATTTTAGTTGCAGGACCAAAAGTCCACAAGTTTAATTTAGGGAATCATTGTTGCATGAAGGACAAGTTAGAGGAGGTTTGCAAATCACTTAGAATATGCCTAATAAGCACTTTATTTTTGCGTGCAAGTTGTCAAACACTCTCGAATAAGTTAATTTAAAATAATAATTTCTTGAATTTATTTTGATTTTCAAACAGAATTGCAATAGTACCTGAAACTTTTGATAAAAATATCATATATTTTGCACATCAAATTGGACATACATGTCGAACAAAACCTATTTGCAGTCCGATTGGGCATAAACTGCACAAACAATTGATACACACATGACATAATATCGACCAAAAAGGGTACAAATCAAAAATGCAACTTCACCAAAGGTAGCGGGTTTATTTTGCATTTCTGTCTTGAAAATAGTATCAAATACAATACATGTTTTTGAAGCATAGTTTAAATTTGTTGGATTTGGTGCGCTAATTAGAATTAGTCGCAATTTTAGTCGTCCGTCAAGGTAATATTAATTTTTTTTTAGAATATTCAGTTTCGGTTAACAGAGGACTATAATTGCGAGTAATCTGAGTTAAAATACCAAAATCCGACAAATTTAAATTAGGAGACCATACTACAACAATTAACTCTTATACGATGGTTAATAACCATCACATATAGCAAAACACCATCGACAATCACTACAAGAAATGTGGCCTATAGCAAGGTCCAAAAACCTTGCTATAGGTCCAAATTCCCTTGCTATTGATCTATTGCAAGGGATGTGGACGTTGGTAGCATCCCTTGCTATAGGTGGCGTGGGTGCAGGTATTTTGCATGCTGCAAGGGAAATGGACCTTGCTATTGCTGTTCTGACACACACCTGTAGCAAGGTCCATTTCCCTTGCTGTAGTGGGCTGACACACACAATTAACAGCAACGTCCATAGACGTTGCTATTTGTTCTGACACAAAAGTCAATTGCAACGTCTAAGGACGTTGCTATGCATTCTGACACAAGACTCAATTGCAACGTCTTTCGACGTTGCAATTGATTTACGCACGTTTTTTTTTTAAATTTCATTTTTGTTCATTTTTTCTTTTCGATGAAACACAGCAACGTCTACGGACGTTGCTATAGTGTCCGGACATTTTATTTTTCAAATTTGGCAGCAACGTCCACGGACGTTGTTATAGTGTCCGGAGAATTTTTTTTAAAATTTGGCAGCAACGTCCGGGGACGTTGCTATAGTATCATGATTTTTTTTTTTCAAATTTGGCAGCAACGTCCACGGACGTTGCTGTACATAAATATTTTTTTTTAAAAAAAAGTGGCGGTAAAAACCGCCCCTTTGTAATAAAATGTATTTTAATATATATATACATATATATATATATATATACACACACTCACATTATACATTAATTGAAACCTCAATATTATATATATGTATAGTATGTGTTAAAAAATATAATACTAATAACTAAATTATAAGATACACACACACACACACACAAACACACGCACATATATATATATATATATATATATAATATTAAGAAATGTTAGATAACATTTTAAAAATATAATGATATATATATACATACACACACTAAACTTTACAATGTATAATTATAAAATAATCTCACTAATTATAATTATACAATATATATGTATATATATATAGTATAAGATGCATGCATATATAATATATATATATAAGTTGATGATGATGCAAAATAAATTAAGGAAAAAATAAAGTGAAGGAGAGAAGGGGAGAGAAGAAGATGATAATAATATGAGAGGGAGAAGTGGGATGGATGAGTGATATAGTGGGGTATTTATAGTAGTATAGTGGGAGGGAGAGGGAGGGAATGAAATTTTTTGGGAAATTTGAAGTTTCCGCCAAAAATTTCTGAAATTTTGTAGCAAGGTCCAAATCCCTTGCAACAGGTTATAGTCAGAAAGCTGTTGCAAGGGAAGTTGGGATCCCTTGCTACTGTGTCAGAAAAGTAGCAATAGCAAGGGATTTGGACCTTGCAATAGCTTTATTAGAAAAATGTTTTAATTATATATATTCCCTCATTCACTCATTTAATTATATCCATATATAATTATGACTTGCAAATCATAATTACATGAGACTTGAACTAAATATATAGAACTAATCTTGATCTTGGTTAAATTAATTAATTAATAAAACTTATTTGGTTGAATAATTATTAATTACATAAGAAAATAGAACTAATCTTGATATTTATAGCTATATATATATGTGAACTTATTTGAATGAATAAGATCCTAATAACACATATGAGAACTAGACTAATTAGAATTAATCTTGTATTGTAAAATTAATTAAAGTTATTAGAATCAATAACTTCTCATTAAATAATAATAACCAAACTAAACATACGATTCTTGATTTTCATTAAATAAACTGAAATTATATGAATGAATAATATTTATACTACATAAGAATTGATCAACTACGTACAGGAAAACTTACTGTTTATTTTTGTTGAATTAATTAAGAATATGATTGATAACTCAACATTACATTAGAATTGAACTAATTAAACAAAACTAATCTTAATTAAATTTTAATAAATTCATTGAACTTGTTTGAATTGGACAACTCCTAATTAACTACAAATATATAAGCATCAACTAAATATAACTAACATTGACTTTTGTCAAATTAGTTTAATTACTCAATTGAACAAATATTAAATAAGAACTAAATTAATTAGATTTAATAGCATTGATTTTATTATGAATAGTGTTATTACATAAGAATTGAACTACGTAAAAGGAATACAACTCTTTTTGAAAATATGATTTTGACCCCAAAAGATTTGAAAAGTTACAATTTAGTCCTTTCCCTTTTGAAAAATTTATGATTGACCGCAAATACGATTCTTGATTTTCATTAAATAACCTGAAATTATATGAATGAATAATATTTATACTACATAAGAATTGATCAACTACGTACAGGAAAACTTACTGTTTATTTTTGTTGAATTAATTAAGAATATAATTGATAACTCAACATTACATTAGAATTGAACTAATATTACAAAACTAATCTTAATTAAATTTTAATAAATGAATTGAACTTGTTTGAATGGACAACTCCTAATTAACTACAAATATATATATAAGCATCAACTAAATATAACTAACATTGACTTTTGTCAAATTAGTTTAACTCAATTGAACAAATATTAAATAAGAACTAAATTACTTAGATTTAATAACATTGATTTTATTATGAATAGTGTTATTACATAAGAATTGAACTACGTACAAGGAATACAACTCTTTTTGAAAATATGATTTTGACCCCAAAAGATTTGAAAAGTTACAATTTAGTCCTTTCCCTTTTGAAAAATTTATGATTGACCGCAAATACGATTCTTGATTTTCATTATATAAACTGAAATTATATGAATGAATAATATTTATACTACATAAGAATTGATCAACTACGTACAGGAAAACTTACTGTTTATTTTTGTTGAATTAATTAAGAATATGATTGATAACTCAACATTACATTAGAATTGAACTAATTAAACAAAACTAATCTTAATTAAATTTTAATAAATTCATTGAACTTGTTTGAATGGACAACTCCTAATTAACTATAAATATATAAGCATCAACTAAATATGACTAACATTGACTTTTGTCAAATTAGTTTAATTACTCAATTGAACAAATATCAAATAAGAACTAAATTAATTAGATTTAATAGCATTGATTTTATTATGAATAGTGTTATTACATAAGAATTGAACTACGTACAAGGAATACAACTCTTTTTGAAAATATGATTTTGACCCCAAAAGATTTGAAAAGTTACAATTTAGTCCTTTCCCTTTTGAAAAATTTATGATTGACCGCAAATACGATTCTTGATTTTCATTAAATAAACTGAAATTATATGAATGAATAATATTTATACTACATAAGAATTGATCAACTACGTACAGGAAAACTTACTGTTTATTTTTGTTGAATTAATTAAGAATATAATTGATAACTCAACATTACATTAGAATTGAACTAATATTACAAAACTAATCTTAATTAAATTTTAATAAATGAATTGAACTTGTTTGAATGGACAACTCCTAATTAACTACAAATATATATATAAGCATCAACTAAATATAACTAACATTGACTTTTGTCAAATTAGTTTAATTACTCAATTGAACAAATATTAAATAAGAACTAAATTAATTAGATTTAATAGCATTGATTTTATTATGAATAGTGTTATTACATAAGAATTGAACTACGTACAAGGAATACAACTCTTTTTGAAAATATGATTTTGACCCCAAAAGATTTGAAAAGTTACAATTTAGTCCTTTCCCTTTTGAAAAATTTATGATTGACCGCAAATACGATTCTTGATTTTCATTAAATAAACTGAAATTATATGAATGAATAATATTTATACTACATAAGAATTGATCAACTACGTACAGGAAAACTTACTGTTTATTTTTGTTGAATTAATTAAGAATATAATTGATAACTCAACATTACATTAGAATTGAACTAATTAAACATAAGAACTAAATTACTTAGATTTAATCTTGATTTTTGTTATGAATAGATGTTATTTGAATGCACAACTCCTAATTACATACGAATTAAACTACGTACAAGGAAAACTACTCTTTATTTTTGTTAAATAAATAAATAAATATATATATATATATATATATATATATATATATATATATATATATATATATATATATATATATATATATATATATATATATATATATATATGCATAGATATGTAAAGAATGAAGAATGCAGCTTTATTATATTAAAAAATAAGTAAAACAAAACCTGCAAGGGAAGAGGAGGTTGCTGAAGCTGAAAGGCTACTGCAAGGGCCTTTTATCCCATGCAACTGTGTCAGAAAAGCTGTTTTTACAGCAGCAAGGGATTTGGACCTTGCAATAGATTTATCAGCTTCATATCCTCTCCTCCACACATTACATTATCCATAACCTGCGTTTCACAACCCCAAAATCTACAGCATAACCTGCATTTCATTATCCAAAATCTACTGCATTTCTTCCCCCTCTCTTCTCTATTTTTCAGCAAAATTTCATTTCTTGCCTGTGATTTTTTTGCGAAGCGTACGTAATTCTCAGCAAAGCTCACTCCACGAGAGGTATCAATTTCAGTATTATCGTAATTCGTTGATTAATTTTATATATATATTGTTGATGTTGTTGCTTAATTTAGTGATTTTTGTAATATTAATACCTGTTATTCATCATATTTAGAATAACTGAGATCTAACCGTGATTTGATTAGTAGTATGCTATATATATGCATGTGTGTAATTAGTTGCTTACACTGTTAGTATTTGATGATAAGTTTTAATTAGCCTTACTTTCGTGATTAAATAGTCAGTTCTCGTGCTGATGCATTGTTAATTTGATTTTAATTAGATAAAAAATGTATAACAACGAAGATCGGAGTTGGATGTACGATCGAGGCAACGTTGATGAGGGGTATATCAATCCATATTTCATAGATGGCGTCAACAGATTCCTAGAATTTGCATTTTCTCAAGGTCATCGAAGAGTTAAGTGTCCGTGCACTCGGTGTGGTTTTAGCAAAAGCAAAAAGAGGGATGTGATTCAGGGACACCTATTGACGTACGGTTTTGTTCCTCATTATTACGTATGGGAGGCGCACGGAGAAAGGAACAACTTTTCTGGCAATTACACATATGCAGGAGAGTCATCTACTCATAATGATAATGTCGAAAGTGGTTACGTAGATATGGTCAATGATGCATACGGAGGTCAGTATGAAGGCACGCACTATAATCAAAATACAGAAGAAGAGCCAAACCGTGAGGCACGAGACTTTTTTGAAATGCTACGGAAAGCCGAGGTGCCAATACGCGTAGATGTGGAAACAACACCATTGCAGTGGTTAACATCATTTATTGCCGACAAGGTTCGTCATGGCACAACAAACGCCTCTGCTGACAATCAATTACAAGCGGCCCGCAGATTAATGAGTCCTGCAGATCGTCATAGATTGCCTGAAAATTGGTACGGAGTCAAGAAATTCATCAAAGGTTTAGGACTTGGGTACAAAACATACGATGTGTGTGTTAATACTTGTATCCTTTATTACGGGGAGTATGAAAGTAAGAGTTGGACCGAGTGCCCCCATAGTGGCGAAGCTAGGTACGAGGAATGCACCAATAAGAAGAAGCTCGTTCCACGTAAGAAGCTGTGGTACTTGCCAGTGACGGATCGATTGCATAGGCTATACACATCACGCAAAATATCGGAGCACATGACATGGCACTTGAAGTGTCAGGCAGATACCGATCAAATGATTCACCCTGCTTCAAGTCTGGCCTGGAAATCTTTCGACAGGCTATTTCCCGATTTTGCTGCCGAACCAAGAAACGTTAGACTTGGACTTTGCACCGACGGTATCCTTTCGGGAGCTCCTCAGCTCCTTACTCGTGTTGGCCAGTATTTGTGACCCCTTATAACCTCCCTCCTGACCTATGCATGCGGCAAGAATATATTTTCCTAAGTTTAATGATATCTGGCCCGAAGAGTCCTGGCAAGAACATTGACGTATTACTCAGACCCCTAATTGATGAACTTAAGTCACTGTGGGATTCGGGTGTGCCAACATACGATAGTTTTCGGAAACAAAATTTCCAAATGCGAGCTTCATTGCTATGGACGATTAGTGACTATCCAGGGTATGGCATGCTATCACAGTGGAGCACACATGGTCGTTTTTCTTGCCCGTACTGTATGGAAGAAACCAAGAGTTTCCAACTTAAACACGGTCGAAAGACTTCTTTCTTTGACTGTCATCGTCGATTCTTGCCTCCGGACCATCCATGGAGACTAAACACAACTGACTTCACGAAAGGTAGAATAGAGACTGATCAACCTCTACCAAGAAGATTAGGGATGGACATGTGGAGACACGTTGAACGTCTTCCACCGGTCGGATTTGGTATATGCGGAGAATTTGTTCAGGGCTTTGGTTTGGATCACAATTGGTGTCGTAGAAGTATATTTTGGGAACTTCCGTATTGGAAGCATAATCTGATCCGCCACAACCTAGATGTCATGCATTGTGAAAAGAACTTCTTCGACAATATCAAGAACACTGTGATGGATGACCCTGAGAAAACCAAGGACAATATGAACTCTCGCAAAGATTTACAATTACTGACGGGCAGAAGATCTTTGTTTCTACAGACTGGACCGGGAGGGAGGTTATACAAACGTAGAGCATCGTACTGTCTCAGTAAGGAGGAAAAGGTTAAAGTGTGTGAGTGGTTGTGCAATCTCAAATTTCCAGATGGATACGCGTCAAACATTTCGCGTTGTGTTCAAATGCCACAGCTGCGTCTAGTGGGAATGAAAAGTCACGATTGTCACGTTTTTTTGCAAAGGTTGGTTCCGATTGCATTTCGTGACTTCTTGCCAGAGAATGTCTGGGGGCCGCTCGTGGAGATCAGTAATTTTTTCAGAGCTTTGACAGCTCCTGACATCCGATATAGTGACATGGATTTATTAGAACGTTCGATTGTGGTGACTATGTGCAAGCTGGAAAAATTCTTTCCTCCATCGTTCTTTGATTCCATGGAGCATTTAGCAATACACCTTCCCTGGGAGGCAAAGGTTGGTGGGCCCGTACAATACAGGTGGATGTACCCATTTGAGAGGTAAATACCAGTTACTGTTATATTGATAACTATACGATGTTCAAAATATGACTAGTTAATCTTTTTTTGTCTTTGTTAGACGGATGTTTGATTTTAAGAGACCAAGGGGTAACAAGGCACACATAGAAGGGTCGATTGTTGAGGCGTACATTTACGCGGAAATTGCAAATTTCTCCTCACTCTACTTTGACAGCAATATTGAAACTAGAGCAACCCGTTTGAACAGGAACGAAGTTCCAATATCTATTCACCCCAACGACCAATTATCAGTATTCCAGAGTAAAGGGAAAACAATGGGGCGTTGTGTCAATTACAGAAATTTGTCTCTCACAGAGTGCAAAGCGGCTCATCTATATGTCTTGTTGAATTGCCCAGAGGTCGAGTGTTGGTTAAGGTAAGATTACTAATTGCCATACAATGTATTCTTGCTAATATATCAATTGATGTTTTAAACGGCTTCTTTCTGTGACAGTATGTTTGATGAACAGATGTGCGCAGGATATCCGCAAGCTAATAAAGATCAGATACGTAAAACTTATTTTATCGACTGGTTCAAACAAGTTGTTGTGTCTGGTAGTTACAGTGTGGATCCTAGATTACGCGGTCTTGCTCGGGGCCCTGTTTTGAAAGCAAAAACTTATAATGGTTATACGGTTAACGGATTCAAGTTTCATACAGAAGCATATGGGGCTGGTGGACAAACAATGAACAGTGGCGTTTATGTGAAGGGCGACACTGGCGACCCAGACGCATGTAATTTCTATGGAATGCTTCAAGAGATTATACAGCTTGATTACTGGGGCAGTGGAAACTTGGAACAAATTGTTATGTTCAAATGTGATTGGTACGACGTGTATAATGGAATAACAACTCATCCGACTTATGGCCTTGTTGACATTAATCCAACAATGCGACTGGGGACAGGAGCGTCTGAACCGTTTATCTTAGCAAGTCAGGCGCAACAAGTCTATTACAGTCTGTATCCTTCACAAAAAAATACCAGTAGGAGAGGATGGTGGGCGGTTTGCACGACAAGAGCGAGGTACCTCGTTGACACAACTGCAGTAGCTAATCTCGACATTTACCAAGATAGCACCGCACCTCAGCTAAGATTGGATGACATCAACAATATCGACAATACACCTATCAGGCTTGCAGACGATGATATTGTGGAAGTCGATGATAACGACACGTTCGCCGACGATGACGTGGATGAAGATCATGATGATGGTGACGACGGCGACCCTGATTATGCGTAATGTATGTTCTAAGCAATATGTTTGCCTATGTAGTAAGAATTCGTGAACTTAAACAGTGGTTTATTTGCAATATGTAAGCTTGCGTTGTAATATTTGAGTTATTTGAATTGTAACGTTATATATATATATATATATATATATATATATATATATATATATATATATATATATATATATATATATATATATATATATATATATATATATATAAAACTAGTGTAAATTATAAATATAAATAAAAACATAAATATATATAAGGTGCAAACATAAATAAAAACAAACTAAAACAAACCACGTTTGTTCATAATTATACAAATACAAATAAAAGCTGCAAATAACAGTCTAAATTTCAGTATCCTATTCAAATTACATATCACCCAAGCCAGTAGTGTCGTCATCACCGCCACCCGAACTTCTTTCCTGGTCTCCTTCGTCCTCCTGACCGATAGAATGTGACCGTGGTCGATAGAGT
Source organism: Misopates orontium (assembly GCA_946800315.1). Lineage (NCBI taxonomy): Eukaryota > Viridiplantae > Streptophyta > Magnoliopsida > Lamiales > Plantaginaceae > Misopates > Misopates orontium. The sequence goes on from OX326947.1 coordinate 26,425,682, forward strand.
GAACCCCCTGATACCCGCCCGCTGCCGACACTCGTGTTCGTCGGTTGCAATGGTTGGTGGAAAACTGCCGGGAAGTTGTTAAACTGTTGTGGTTGCCCCTGTTGTTGTTGACCATGTTGTTGTTGTGCTGACCCCCACAACTCCTCGGGCACCGGCATATTAAACTGTGACATAAAGTATTTGAGCACATTCTTTAAACCGGCGATTTCCTCATGTTGAGTAGCTGTTACGGCCTCCAGTTCCTCACATTTCGAGCGAAGCGGCTCCAAGCTACTAGAGCCAGTCTCAACGAACCTAGAATGTCTTCGAGCCTTGAATCCTACGCGCTCAGGCTCACCGTAACTCGCCAGACCCACCACCCTATTCTTCTTTACCCGTCCGGCTGCGGCAATTTCCACCCACGGTCTCACGTCCCAGACAGGCCACTGGCTCATATCTGGCCCATGTTCTCGTAGACAGTGTTCCACATAGGCATCCTACATATGACATATTATGATTCAAAATATTTTTTGTAACAAACATAAGTATAATTACGACAACAACAATTATTGACGATTACACCACTTTAATGAAAGAAAATATTATACTTACGTAATTAGCCTTGTCCTCAGGGTTTGGCCACTCAACCGTTCCGTCGTCATGTTTCTTTGCACGAGTCTTTACAAAGACATCCTGAAACGGCACCTTGTCGGGCGTTGTATTCATTTCCTTTGCCTGTCATAACATGAAAATTCATTAAAGCAAATATAGATCACATTATTAAATCAATGATGATATTTGAAAAATAACCAATCATATTTTTCTACTTACTAGATCTATCCTATGCTTGTTCGTGCTGCGAGACCCACCCCTATAGTTTACCGTTTTCCCCTTATCTCAATTTTTGGCGTTCTGCTCCGAACGACCCTTCGTGGGCTCAAGCTCCCAGTAATCATAAAATGCCTGCCGAAAATCTTCGTGAATCCAACAGCTGTGATTCAAACTATAGGTGGGGTCAACTTTGCAGCGCAACCACCATTTCTTGGCGTGGTTTACCGAACCTACAAATCTCGCAGTAGCGACCCTATCGTACCATTCCCTGACTGCATTTTCAATGGCAGGATCCCACTGGTAAGTGTGCTGCATTTAATACAGACATAAAGAAAAGTTGGTCACATAAATGAATAAAAATGAACAAATATTTATAAATATTTAATAAATATAGAAGTCAAGCTATTTCCTTACCTTAAATCTGTTCCAACACATTTCCTTCTCCTCTTCTGGCCATATGCCGTACGTGAAGTATGGCCCTTGCATCATGTTCCTCAAATTTGTACCAATCGTGGTCACGGCGGAAGGGTTCTCTATTGAGCCATCAAAGAATAATTCCAGTACCTCCCTGTCATCCGGATTTGCCGGGGGCTCGCGAGGTTTAGATTGTCCTCGCACTGCAACCCTAGCAATACCACCATCGTCTCCTGAATCATTGTTACCCCCTCATCCTCGGCTAACTCCTCAGAAACGCCATGAGCACGTGAGCCTGAAGCTCGTGTGCCCGAAGCACGTGTGCCTGAACCACGTGAGCCTGAACCCCGTGAGCCCGATGATGATGGCCCAACAGTACTTCCCGTCCCCTGAACCTGTAGCTGTGGCCTCGTTAGCGGTGTTTGTGGCACACCAAATCCAGATCCACTCCCAAACCCAGGCCCACCAAATCCAGGTCCACCAAACCCAGGCCCACCAAATCCAGGCCCACCAAATCCAGGCCCACCCAATCCAGGCCCACCAAATCCAGGCCTACCATAACCAACCCCGCCGTAACCAGCCCCACCAAATCCACCACCCCCAACATATACACCCCCCATTGTCGATTCTACACCCATCAATTGATTGGTAAACGGCCCACTAGCGCGGGCTCCTGCCTCATTTATCCTCCGGGAAACATCGGCATCATCGCTGAAAGTGATCCCATCGAACCAAGATCAGGCTGCGAAGAGAATGATCCTCGAGGTATCCCTTCCGGGTATGGCACCTGGTTCTTCGACACCTTCTTTTTTCCTTTCCCCCTACCCTGATCTGACGAGCCGGCCATCTGATAAATAAATATTTAGAATGGTCAAATTAATAATTTCTCAATGCTACTAACCTTAATTTTTAGCATATCTAATTAACATAAATACGTTCTAACATAAACACAATTATATATGTTATATAATACAAAGTTAATCGATTAAATTCTACAAAAATCATAAGAAAATACGTAGCTATATTGTCATAATCACAAATCTAATATTAATTAATTAAGCATACATATATATATATATATATATATATATATATATATAATTAACAGTACTAATACACTCGAATCAACAAATACATCACTATTATGCGATAATATTACACAAATCTAACCGATTAATTAAATTAAACCTTAATATACATATATAGATCGTCACATAATTAATTACCTCTACTACCTTAATTAAGTATAAATAATTAACATATATAAATACACTATCTAATCAACAATTACATCACAAATACTAATTACACAAATCTAACCATTAATTTAAAAAAAAATTAATAATACACATAGATCGTTCAAAATTACTTCTAATATTTTAATTAATCATACATAATTACACAAATCTAACCATTAATTTTAAAAAAATTAATAATACACATAGATCGTTCAAAATTACTTCTAATATCTTAATTAATCATACATAATTACACAAATCTAACCATTAATTTAAAAAAAATTAATAATACACATAGATCGTTCAAAATTACTTCTAATATCTTAATTAATCATACATAATTACACAAATCTAACAATTACAACACTATGATGCTATAATATTACACAAATCTAACAAATTAATTAAAAATAAACATTAATATACGTAGATCGTCACATAATTACCTCTAATTAATACCTTAATTAAGCATAAATAATTAACACAAATATGCCTAAAATCAACAATTATATCACAAATAATCTAATTACACAAATATAGCCATTAATTTAAAAAAAAAAACATAATACACATAGATCGTCACATAATTACCTCTAATACCTTAATTAAGCATAAATAATTAACACTAATATGCCTAAAATCAACAATTACATCACAAATAATCTAATTACACAAATCTAACCATTAATTTAAAAAAAAAAACATAATACACATAGATCGTCAAAATTACTTCATCAAATCGACTAATATCTTAATTAATCATACATAATTAACACAAATACATCATCAAATCAACTAAAAAATCATATTTATGCAAAATAATAAAAATCTAACCGATTAAACTAAAGAAAAATATGTATAATCGTAATTTTGAAGACATTGAACACATACCTTAAAAAAAGAAGAGATTTGGAGCTGAAATTATGTGAATTGGAGTGAAAATGAGTGAATTTTTTTTTTTTTACGAGAGCAGCAATGGAAAATTTCGCAGCAGAAATCTGCTGCGAAAATGCCATATAAATATGGCACCAACGTCCTGGAGACGTTGGTGTCATCAATTAATGCTGCCGTGCAGCTTTGTGTCTGCAGCAGACACAAAGCTGCACGGCAGCAGCTGGCATGCATATGCCACCAACGTCTCCTGGACGTTGGTGCCTTTCTTTCAGCTGTCAGCAACGTCTACACAGACGTTGCTGCAGTCAAAAAAAAAATTTAAAAAAAAAACATCGAAAACAGTTACCAACGTCCTTTTCAGACGTTGGTAACATTTAAAACTTAAAAAAAAAAAAAAAAAAAAACAGCAGCAGCAACGTCCGTACGACGTTGCTGCTTGAAAAACGTTCTGACAGATACCTGCCAACGTCCAAAGATGTTGGCAGGTATTTATTTTTTTTACTTTAGCTGTACCAACGTCTAAGGACGTTGGTACAGCTAATTTCCTGCAACGGATTCAAAATCCGTTGCAGTGTGTACGTTACAATTGAGCAAAATTCTTGTAGTGAATATTTTTCTCGGCGGTTTTAAGACCGTCACACAACTGTCGGCTAAAAAGGCGTCATGTCATATACACTTTTATATGTAAATGAACCGTCGAGAAAAGTGCTTGTCGACGGTTTCAAACCATCGTATATAAGTTTATATCATTTTAAATTTTTATTCATATAATATGAATAATTTTCTAAAATCTGTCAAATTTCTCAAATTCATCGCAACTAGATAGTGTTTGGAGATCTTATGTCATAAATATGAATATCTGCATTTAGAACTCTGCACAAATTCTCACGAACTCATTGCAACTAGATAGAATGACAAATTAACCACACAAAAAGTGCCTATTTTCATTAACATTGATCAAAAGTACAAAGAGATGGAATCATGGAACCCATCTCCAATACGACAATATGCTTAAAAAGAAATAATCCTTCAAAAACAAATAACAAATGCAAGATGCTCTTGACCTGCAAAACAGAAATACCACGAGCATCAGAATCACATGATAGTTCAAGAGAAAGATGGCATGCACTATGATAGAGCATTAGACGAGTCATGTAACATGATAAAGATTCAACATACAGAAATATAAAAGGTACTCTACCAACAACCAACTTATTTAATGACAAGAGATAAATTCATGATGTGCAATAGAAAAATATAATTAGTTTTTCTATTCTATAATTTTTTCTGCTGCTCTAATTTATAACTTATAATATGAGTTATAGCTGAATGTACAAATTCAGAAGACCTGTTTCTTTTAATTCTTAGCAGCTGAATTCTGGAAACTGACAGTGGTGAGTAAGCCATTGCATTCATGGAAAGAACAAAACTTAAGCGATCGCTTACCAGGTTGATGAAGAAAGTGCAAAAGTTTCTGCCGGATTTTGGAAAGGACACTACAAGAAAATGTAGCAATAGGGTCAAAACAATTACTCACCATTGCTATATTTCAGTGAGCATTGATCAATGGCTACAAAAAATTTTGTAACCAACTTTTGTAACTATTGGTCTCGTAGGCATAAAGTTATGTCAGCAATGGCTACAAATTAATTAGTCACCAACAATACTGTCAAAAGAATCACTCACCACGTAGTGTCAAAATAATAAGTAGCCATGACGTGGTGTCAGATGAATTTGTAGCCATGCAACTAGATTAAAAGAAAAGCAAAAATAAAATAAAAGGGTGGCGTCCGATTATTTTGACGCCACCCAATTTTTTTTTTTTAAAAGGCGTGGCGTCTGATTCATTGGATGCCACGCCTTTTTTTTTTTTTTTTTAAAAAGCGTGGTGTCCAAAGAATCGGACACCACGCTATTTCGTATTTTTTTTTTAAATCGTATTATACCATGGTGAGTGAATAATCACTCACCACGGTTTTTTATTTTATTTTTTTTAAAAAAAACCATGGCGAGTGAATAATCACTCACCATGGTTTTTTGAATTTTTTTTTTTAAAAACCGTGGTGACTGATTATTCAGTTACCACAATCCGAAATTTTTAAAAAAAAAAATTGGTGGCGGATTAACCGCCACTTTTTTGCCAAATTTTCAAAATTTTCAATTTTGTTGGCTTTTTCCCTCCATTTTATTATATATACATATATAATTCATAATAAAAGAGAAAGTGATAAAAGAGAGGATTTTTCGGATTTTAGAGTGAGATTTTCATATTTTTTGAGGGAGAGGAGATAATTTTCGGATTTTTTGAGGGAGAGAGGAGGATTTTCGGATTTTTTGAGGGAGAGGGGAGGATTTTCGGATTATTAAGGGAGAGGAGATGAAGAGATGAAGTTTGTGAAAAATGGGGTATATTTATAGATATATAAAATTGTGGTGACAGATTTTTTTGACCCCATTGCTATCACAAGGATTGTGCCCTCAATGGGGTCAAAATAATCTGACACCATTAATATCACATGGATTGTGCTTTTGTGGGGTCAAAAAAATCACTCGCCATGTCTGAACATGGTGAGTGATTTTTTTGACCCCACAGACTTTCTTGACCCCACACCTAGCAAGAAATAAATCAGTCACCATTGCTTATCTATGGTGAGTGATGTTTTTGAAGCTATACAACTATCACAAAGTATCACATATTTTTTATCTTCTTCCCCTCATTTCCCCCATTTTCTTCCATTTTCACCCATTTTCATCCCCAAAAACCTCCATCTTCCAATTTTTTTTTTCAAATAAACTCTCCAAAAAACCTCCATCACTCCACGGCTCACAATTCTCGGCAATTAGAAGGTAATTTTAATACATTTACTGTGTTTCGTTGGCTTGATATGACTTGCTCAAATTTGGGTTATTTATTTACTTAAAATTATTATGTTTTAGCATGCAATTTAATTGTTCAAATACAATAGTTTAATTTTATGTGGTATACATATGATCATCATTGGTATATTCTTTGTATGTTTACAGATAGTTCGTTAGTGCATTTTAACTGTAATTAAGTGTTAAGTAGTGTTGCATATGTACATATATATATAAAGATAAATGTTGTAGTGATATATTTATTTTTTCATTTTAATAATAGAAAACCCCCACACCTAATTGTTTAATAATTAAGGGTAGTTTTTTGTGTTTGTAATAGGTTATAAAATGTATAACAACGAAGACCGAAGTTGGATGTATGACAGATGGTGATGGTGGGTATTTGAATCCTGTTTTTGAAGCCGGTGTGGGAAATTTTCTAGACAACGCATTTAGTGCAACACAATTATTACGGAATGACAAAGCTAGGTGCCCTTGTTAAGTGTTACAATAGGAAATTTGGTGGTAGAGATGATATTCGCTTTCATCTTTACAAGTATGGATTTTTGCCTCAATACTACGTATGGACTGGGCACGGTGAAATTCGAAGGCGCGAGGAGGGGTTTGATAAAAATATGGGGTTCGATACAAACATGGATGAGTCGTCGTCTGGGCATAACTTACGGGATCGACAAAGAGAGATGGTCGAAGATGCATTTGCTGGCTGATTCGATAATATCAATAAATTTGAGATTGGAAACAAACAACCGAATAGGGAGGCACAAGCATTCTTCCAGATGTTGCGTGAGGCCGAGGAGCCCATACGAGCGGGCGAGGGAAACACAGTATTGGGATGGGTCGCTGAATTTCTCAATAACAAGGTTCTCCACTCTATCCCTAATGTGGCGTGCGAAAAGAACATACAACTGTTTTGCTAATGGCAGAGTCCAGAAGATCGGCAGACGATGCCAGATAGTATGTATAGCATGCAGATATATGAACCGATTGGGGATGGACTACCAAACATTTGATGTTTGCGTTAACAATTACTTCTTATTTTATGGCGAGTACGTAGACAGTAAGTATACGGTGTGTCCTGGATGCAATGAAGGCAGGTTCGAAGAGAGGCTGAATTCAAATAACTGAGCAAAGTTGGTTGGTCGCAAGAAGCTGTGGTATCTGCCGTTGACGCCACGTCTGCAACGACTCTACATGTCTCGCGTGAATGCAGAACACATGACGTGGCATTTGAACTGTCGGAGAGACAGTGATCAAATGATCCATCCTGCACATGGAGAAGCTTGGAAATCCTTTGATGCAACGCACACAGATTTTGCCAATGAGCCTCGCAATGTTAGACTTGGCATTTGCACCGATGGATTCAACCCGTTTACGAATAATGCCGTTCCATACTCTTGTTAGCCTGTCTTTGTCACGCCATATAATCTTCCGCCCGATCTTTGCATGAGGCAAGAATACATCTTCTTAAGTTTCTTGATATCTGGACCCAGAAGCCCGGGGAAGAACATTGATGTTTTGCTTCGACCACTGATTGATGAGCTGAAATCACTGTGGGAGGTCGGGGTTGAGACATACCCTAGCTTTAGGATGCAGAATTTCATAATGCGTACAACTGTTATGTGGAACGTCACTAATTACCCAGGGTATGGCATGTTTTCACAGTGGAGTACCCAAGGCAGGTTGGCATGTCCATATTGCATGGAGGGGACCAAAGCATTTCAGCTGAAGCACGGAAGGAAGAACTGTTTTTGGGGCTGTCACCGGCGTTTCTTGCCAGATGACCATCCTTTCAGAGACAACACCACTGATTTCCTAAGGGGCAAGACAGAAGAGTCTTTGCCCTTGGTGAGAAGATCCGGGGAGAGATGCGGGAACTGGTAGAGTGCTTGCCGGATATTCTATTCGGCCGGAAAAATATCGTCATTCAAGGTTATGGAACTAAGCACAATTGAAACCGGAGAAGTATATTCTGGGAACTGCCTTATTGGTGCACTAACGTGATACGTCACAACTTAGACGTAATGCATTGCGAAAAGAACTTCTTCGATAGAACTGCCTTATTGGTGTACTAACATGATACGTCACAACTTAGACGTAATGCATTGCGAAAGAACTTCTTCGATAATATAAAAAACACGGTGATGGATGATCCAGAGAAGACTAAGGATAACTTGAATGCGAGGAAGGATTTGGAGTTGTTAACGAGCCGACGAGAGTTGTTCTTGGGGTTTAGCCAAAATGGTAGAGTTGTGAAGAAGAAAGCCAAGTACTGCTTCAGTAAAGAGCAAAAGAAGTTGGTGTGTGAATGGCTACGGGGTTTGAAGTTCCTTGATGGGTATGCTTCTAACATTTCACGATGTGTTCATATGGACCAACTTAAACTAGTTGGGATGAAAAGTCATGACTGTCACGTGTTCATGCAAAGATTGTTGCCTCTTGCATTTCGCGGCTTATTACCCGATAGTGTTTGGGGTCCATTAGTAGAGGTTAGCAACTTTTTCAGAGCTTTGAGCGCCCCTAAAATTCGAAAATCCGATATGGCCACGCTCGAGGTATCAATAGTGGAGACGATGTGCAAGTTGGAAAAAATATTTCCCCCAGCCTTCTTTGATTCGATAGAGCATTTGGCGATTCATCTACCAAGGGAAGCGAAGGTCGGCGGACCGGTTCAATATAGGTGGATGTACCCATTTGAGAGGTAACAATTTTTGGATTATTACTCATTTCTATAATTATAGTTAGTTAAGTATATATATTTAATAAATTGGATATGTTTCGTATCAGGTGCATGCTAGTTTTGAAGAGATCGACGGGTAATAAAGCGAGAATAGAAGGGTCGATTGTGAAGGCCAATATTACGAGGGAGATTACTAACTTTTGTGCAGTTTACTTTGGAGCCGGAGTTGAAACTCGTCACAGCCGCCTGAACAGGAATGAGGTTGAGAGGACTCTAAATTTGAGCGTTGACTTGTCCGTCTTTCAAAATAAAGGAAAACCCATGGGGAAGCGAGAAAGACCACGCAATTTGACCCTTGCCGAGCACAGAGCCGCTGAGTTATATGTCCTTCAAAACTGCACTGAGGTCGAACCGTGGATAAGGTATTTATTATATTATGATCGATCATGTTATTAGCTCATATACATATAATGCATATGTAAATATTCCGAAGTACATCCCCTGAAGTTGTTTATATGTGGCAGGTTGTTTGAACACGAGATGTGTTCAGGTGTCCCGGATCATTTGATTCAGGAAAGGCGCAACAATTATTTTGTGGATTGGTTCAAAGAGACTATCAGATCGGGCCGTTACCCGATTGACCAACGCCTGTTTGCTTTAGTACACAGCCCACTATTACGAGTAAAAGTATTCAAGGCGTATAAGATTAACGGTTTCCGTTTCCACACTGTGGAGCATGGAATGAACAAGAAGACTATGAACAGTGGTGTATATCTGAAGGAAAATGTAGGGGGACCTGATGATTTGATCTACTATGGCACGCTACAGGAAATTATTGAGTTGGAATACTGGGGTAGTGGTTTAATGAAGAGAGTTGTAATGTTCAAGTGTGACTGATACGATATCTACGGGGGCATGACGACACATCCCGATTACCGGTTGGTGGACATCAATCCGCAGAGGCGATTGGAAACTGGAGCGGCTGAACTGTTTATACTTGCAAGCCAGGCACATCAAGTGTATTACACAAAATGCCCTTCCCAACAGAACGCAAGCAGAAGAGGGTGGTGGGCAGTGTGTACTACAAGGGCAAGATACATCGTCGATGCCACTTCAGTGTTTCAGGATGAAAATGCAACTGTTGTCCTGTCCGTTCCTGATAACAGTTCAGTACCTCTCGTAGACGACGAAATTCAGCAAGTCAAAGATGTATATGAAGAAGATGAGGAGGACGAATATGGCGATATAAATGACGAGGTTGGCAATGATTCTGCCCCAGAGATGACAACACAGATGATGACCCTGATTATGTTAATTAGATTTATTATTTCGATTTCAATGTGTAATGCATGTATTTTTATTGAACTGAGGATGAGACGATTGTGTGAACTTTTGGAGTATTTTTAGTATTTACCAAAAATAACTATTTTAAAACTAATTAAGAGGAAAGAAATAACCATTCGACAACAACATAATTAATAATTTAATTTAAGACTACTGAAAATGATAATAACTAAAAAGTTACAAACTTAAACTTTACAAAAAAAAACAAAAAAATGAAAAGAACTAATTATATGAAGGGCCGAATGGGAATCCAGGGGGATCGTGGCCCTCTCTGCTACCGGGTGGAGAGTGAGGCACGAGCTGTTGATCCTGCGTAATCCCTGTCTCTGGCGGTAGGGGAGTGTAAGTCCCCTGTGTCTGCATCTGCGCGCGCTGATCGGAGAATTGATTCAACATTGCATGCTGATCGGGAAACGTTGGCTGCACAGTCTGACTCGTCCCACCTTGGAAGGATCCTGATTTTACTTGCTGCATGAACTGCCATAACTCATCCTGTCGCGCCCTCTGGGTCTGTAACTCAAATGTATTCAAATGTAACTCTTCCTCCAAACTGGCAAATCGTTCGTCTCTAGAATCGTAGCAGTTGCTCTTCGTTCGTCTCGAGAATTGATTCAACATTGCATGCTGATCGGGAAACGTAGGCTGCACAGTCTGACTCGTCCCACCTTGGAAGGATCCTGATTTTACTTGCTGCATGAACTGCCATAACTCATCCTGTCGCGCCCTCTGGGTCTGTAACTCAAATGTATTCAAATGTAACTCTTCCTCCAAACTGGCAAATCGTTCGTCTCTAGAATCGTAGCAGTTGCTCTTCGTTTGCGCCCATCCGTTATCCTTCCATTTCGGGTACATGCGTACATTGAACCCCGCGTACTCTGGTTCCCCATGCGTCGGAATACCTGAAAATCAAAACATGTATTTTTATCAAGTTTCAAACATTAAGAGTTGATGCAGATATATAATGCATCAAAACATTTAAACACACGAATATTTAATTACCAGGCATCCTGTTCCTGTTTGAGCCCCCTACCGCATTCGACCACAACTGTGGATCCAACGTAGGGTACTTATCTTCGTTCTGATATGTTTCTGCTAGTTCCGCGACATAATTATCCTTTTTATCAAATAAAATATACGAAAGTCAATATTTCATTTAGTAAAAGTGAATATTTTAAACTGTCACTTTAATTGATCAAGGTTGAAATTACTTACATGCGCCATCTGATCCTTCTGGCTCGTCCACTGCTCTCGTCCGTCCATAAACTTTTTGCACTTTCCCGCCTTCCAGGCGTCATGGATCTTCACATTATCTGGGTTCCCCCCACCTTCTTCCGCCTGATAAATCACACAGAAGTATCGGTTAGATGACTAAGTTAAAGATAAATAAACACTAATAGATATTTATACATATATCAAAGACATACCAGTTTCTCCTGCACTTCGTCTATGCTCCTCGACCCGCCAAACCACGTCGCTAACAGGTTCTTGAGCTTGTTCGCCCGTGCAATCGCACTCCGTTTCTTGGCCTCCTCAGACTCCCAGTGACTAATGTAAGCCGGGAAAAATTTGTCGTTCATCCAATAGTTCTGAATCCTCTTCGGCGGACGTGAAGTGCTCGTGTTTGCCATCCAATACGTCTTAGCATGATACACCTCAGAACTAAATCTCTTGGAACAAATGTTGTGGTACGTTCTGGTTATCCTTATTGCGTCCTGCTCACTCCATTGATACGTCGCCTGAAATTCAAGAATCGATAACAAGTGGTTAATATAGTTAATATAGTAATAATGCATATAACGTTAAATTATACTTCATAAAATTATGGCAAAGTGTACATACCACAAATCTATCCCAAGCCGCCTGACGATCGTTTTGCCGAAAAGCCCTTGTACGTAAAGTACGGTGCGCTACAATGCAACTTCAGATTCGCGTTGATCGTGCTAACCAACTTGTTACTACCCTTAATTGCCCCATTGCGAGGGTTGATATAAAGCCTCATCCTCAACGCAGGGTCTGTGTGGGGATGCTCAGGAAGAGTCCCCCCGTGATACACAACACCGTCAACCTCCATCCCACCCCCTCCTCGATATCATCACCAGCACCCGCCTCTTCGTTTCCCACCAAACCATCCGCTCCATCACCCCCTGCTCCACATCATCCCCCAAATGGACCCCCTCTGTGTCTCCACGTAAGGCACTCACGTCGCCTGTCGAAGCCACACCCGCTGATCCCCCACACCCGCTGATCCCGATAACTGACAATCGGCATCTGATGGTAGGCTATCTCTAGCAGCTCCTGATGCCGAACAGCGAGGTGAAACCAATCTATTCACCTGAGGTCGTCCGCCCGAACTGTGGAACGACGTAGATTGTCGTGGATCTAACTGGCCGCCTGAACGACCTAAGTTCCCCTGCACCCCGCCCGTGAGGCCTGCCATCCCCTGCATACCGCCTGCGGGACCTGTCGTCCCCTGCATCCTGCCTACGGGCCCTGACATCCCCTGCATCCCGCCTGCGTGGGCCGGCATCCACGGCATTGGGTTCGATGCCCACTGCAGCATTTTAGGAACCATATTTGGCGTCATCTGCAGCAAGCCAGTATATGCCCCTGTCCTCCCGTCCTGCGACGTACTATTGGGGTTCTGTCTCATCGCCTCAAACACCCTATGATTTGGCATGGTATACGGTGTAGTGACCAATGGTTGTCTAGATGTTGCGCCGCCAGATTTTGTCTTGCCTTTGCCCTTGCCCTTGCCCTTGCCCTTGCCTTGCCCCTGTTGCGAGGGATCGATCTGTCGTCTATCTCCCATCTATTATACATTAACACAAATAATTGTTAATAAACATCATATATTACATTTGACGCTCCAATAAAAATATACACATGATTATTAATTATGTAATAACAGTCATAAAAGTGTTATTTACTAATATGAACATTAAATTTAATTTAGTTACAAATTTAATTTTGCTATTTTATGCTAAATTTTAAGTTTTTCCTAAATTCCATCCTATTTCTTGAATTTTCCCAATTTTAATAACAAAATTCCAACACTTTTAATAAAACTATCTTAATTACAACTAATTATAGAATGAGTACACATATATAATCATGTTTCACCTTGCTAAACTTAATTACTAGTTAATTTTAACCAAATTAATATGAATTTAATAATTTTATTACTAATTATACAATAATTTCCATAAAAGTGTTAATTACTAATATAATCATGAGGCATTTTTTTAAACTACAAATATAATTTTCCTATGTTATCCTAAGTTTGAGTTTTATCCTAAATTCCATAATATTTCTTAACTTTTCCTATCTTTTAAAACAAAATTCCAAGACTTTTACTAAAACTATCCTAATTAAAATGAAATTCTCCTAATAACTACTAATTATATAATGAGTACACATGTAGAATCATGATCTACCTACCTAAACTTAATTACTAATCAATTGTACTCTAATTACTATAAAATTTATAGTTTAATTAATAATTATACAATAATAGTCATCAAAGTGTTAATTCCTAATGTAAGCATGTAATTTAATTTAACTACAAATTTTATTTTGCTATTTTATGCTATATTTTAATTTTTTCTAAATTCCATAATATTTCATAACTTTCCTAATTTTTATAATAAATTCCATCACTTTTACTAAAACTATCCTAATTAAAGTGAAAGTCTCCTAATTACTACTAATTAATTATGAAATGAGTACACATAATGTGGTCCTAATCACACTTTAATTTTCTAATAACAAATAATTAAGAGATGCATCCATGCTAGCTTAACATTCTAATTAACATTACTAATTGCATAAACAAATATAAAATGCTAAATATTAAATAAAAATTAAAAAACAAGCAAATATCCAACAATATTTTGCTAACAACATTCATAAACACAACAATATCAACATATAAAATGCATAAAAACTAATTATAAGAATAAATAGAAAAATTAAGAAATCTAAAACATACAATTTAACCATAAAAAATCGATTTTTTTTTGCATAATAGTGTTCTCCAAACATTATTTAATAATATACCTTAATTTATTGTTGAATTTGGAGAGGATTAGAGTGGAGTTTAGAAAAAAAATTAGGGTTTGGGAGTAGGGCCGAGTTTTGGAGATGGTGGGGAAGAAGAAAATGAGGGAAAAAGAAGAAACGGGGAAAAGAAAAAAAATAAAAAAAAATTAAAAATTTGCATGTGCCCATGTCATGGCGTCCGATTGCTCGGACGCCTGACATGCTGTCTTAAAAATCAGACAACATGTTAGGCGTCCGAGCAATCGGACGCCATGACATGCATTTACCTTTTTTTTAATATGTTTTTACCGTTTGATTCAAATTTGAATCAAACGGTAATTTTCTTTTTTTTTTTAAAACAAAATTGTTAATTGTTTAGTGCGATTTCTCTGTTTTTTTTTTTTAATCTTTTAATGAATTGTTACCCTTTCCTTTTTTAATTGGTAAGTTTCTTTTTTTTTTTTTTGTAATAAATTACCGTTTGATTCGAAATTTCAAACGGTAATATTCTTTTTTTTTTCTATTTGTAATTGTTACTGTTTTTATTTGTAATTGTTACCGTTTTTATTTTTTTTAACTGTTACTACGAAATTTATAGTTTAATTACTAACTATATAATAATTGTCATCAAAGTGTTAATTAGCAATGTAATCATGCTATTAATAAAACTACAAATTTAATTTTCTTATGTTATCCTAAATTTTAGTTTTATCCTAAATTCCATAATATTTCTTAACTTTTCCTAATTTTTAAAACAAAATACAACACTTTTACTAAAACTATCCTTATTAAAATGAAATTCTCCTAATTACTAGTAATTATAGAATGAGCTACACATATACTATCATGATTTATACCTTGCTAAAGTTAATTACAAAATAATTTTACTGAAATTACTCTGAAATTTATAGTTTAATTACTATTTATACAATAATTGTCATCAAAGTGTTAATTACTAATATAATCATGAGGCATTTTTTTAACCTACAAATCTAATTTTCCTATGTTATCCTAAATTTGAGTTTTATCCTAAATTCCATAATATTTCTTAACTTTTCCTATCTTTTAAAACAAAATTCCAACACTTTTACTAAAACTATCCTAATTAAAATGAAATTCTCCTAATAACTACTAATTATAGAATGACTACACATGTAGAATCATGATTTACCTACTTAAACTTAATTACTAATTAATTTTACTCTAATTACTATAAAATCTATAGTTTAATTACTAATTATACAATAATAGTCATCAAAGTGTTATTTCGAATGTAAGCATGTAATTTAATTTAACTAAAAATTTTATTTTGCCATTTTATTCTATATTTTAATCTTTTTCCTAAATTCCATAATATTTCATAACTTTTCCTAATTTTTATAACAAAATTCCATCACTTTTACTAAAACTATCCTAATTAAAGTGAAAGTCTCCTAATTACTACTAATTATGAAATGGGTACACATAATATGGTCCTAATTACACTTTAATTTTCTAATAGCAAATAATTTAGACATGTATGCATGCTTAACATTTTAATTAACACTACTAATTGCATAAACAAATATTAAATGCTAAATATTAAATAAAATTTAAAAACAAACAAATATCCAACAAATACTCTATTTTGTTAACACCATTCATAAACACAACAATATCAACATATAAAATGCATACAAATTAATTATAAGAATAAATAGAAAAAATTAAGAAATCTAAAACATACGATTTAAAAAAAAAAAAAACGAAAACCATGGTGTCCGAAAAAAAACTCCAAAATCGTGGTGTCCGAAAAATCGGACACCACGGTTTTAAAAAAAATAAATAAAAAAACTCCAAAAGTGTGGTGTCCAAAAAATCGGACACCACGCTTTTGTGGACTAGACCATTGCATATTTTTGTATTTTTTTTTTGTTTTTTTGTTTTATTTTACATGGCTACAAACTATTTTGCCACCATTGTTTTCAATGGTGACTAATTATTTTCGCCCCATGCTTGGTGAGTGATTATTATCTCACCATTGTTGGCTACAAATTTTTTGGACCCCATTGATTTAAATTCAGTAGCTACATGGCTACAGATTATAATCACTCACCATTTTTTTGTAGCCATTGCCTTGTATTCTTGTAGTGGGAGGAAAGCGGCAGAAAGCGATCGCATACATGTTTGATTTCCTGTTGAGGTTTGGAAAGGAGGAAATCGATAGCAAACGATCGCTTTGGATAAGAAAATAACTTTGTTTCAACTTTGTAAGGACCAAGCGATCGCCTACGCATCACAAGCCAACAAGAAAAATTCTCGGTCAGAAGTTAGAAAGGAAAAAGCGATTGCATACTGATCGCTTGTCATAGGGTCAAATTTACTGTCAATTGAGACCAGACAAGCGACCTTTTACCACCACTTTCTTTAAAAGAGATCACGTATCTCTGAATCGCACAGGCCCAGAACAAAGAATTCCAATCAGGTGAAAGCAAACACATTCCTAAGGAAGCAATCGCATTGTTTCACAGCAATGCGAACGCTTAGAAGGGAATGCAATCGGTTATGTCGTCAATTTTAAATATGAAATTCTCCTTCCTTCTTTAATTTTTTACAAAAACTCCTTCTCCGATTCTCTCTTTATCTTTCCTAAACTTTAATATTTGATATTTTACACCTTTGCAATTCTAATGGGAGTAGGTAAGTTACCTTTTCACAATCTCAAAATTCAAATACTACTCAAATTGTGGTTGCAAGAAGAAATTCTCTTTTGCTGAAATAAATTGAGACATTTGTTATGAGTTTGGTTAGAAGCATCTTATGATCAGTTATTGCGAGGGCTATGTAGTTGATGGTCCTTTTATTTTTTTAGATTATTGGAGGAAAATAATGAAAGATAGGAAAAACATAAAATAAAATTACTCATATCAAGTGCTCGACAAAAGTCATCAATGATAACAATGAGGAGCATAACAGGAGAACCTTTGTTAGCAAGTTCCGCAATCATACGAGCCTTGGCAAAGGAGTTATCAAGATTGACAGACAACGTTTCAAATATAAAAAGGCACTTGAGGCATACAATAAAACAATCAACCACCAACTGATACCGGAAAGAGGATTCACCATATTCCTGGAGGAGATAAAAACTTTGGGCTGGCCCAAATTTACTCAAACACCGGGAGAGTGTAATGAAGGTCTTGTGTGAGAATTCTTTGCACAGACTAATGCTGAAATAGAAAAAAATGGTGTTTTTGGGTGAGAGGAAAACTAGTGCGCATCGATGCCACCATGATTGATGAGTTCTATGAAATACGATTGGAAGATCTTGGTGAAGAGGCAGAATCAACCGTATCCCGCATAAGTGGCCAAGAAAAGAATTGGTAATGATGAAAAAAGCTTAACACGTATTCGTGAAGAATACAGTATTCATTATAGCACTTTGTTGCCACAATATCAAAGCATACATGCACTTTGTATGCTCAAGGATCTTGCCAACTACAAATGCATTTTAGATTCTGTGGTATAAATTATTCCTAGTGAGTTTCATGAGAGATGGTCAATCTTTTGAACTAGGGTATTTCATTCTCAAATCAATAAATATATGGGCCAAGAGAATTCCAAGAGGAAGAATACTCTTTGGAGCACTAATCACTGCATTTTGTAGAAAGTTTAAGGTTCCAAAATATTCCACCTATAGAATTTTTGAACCACCGAAACTAATTAGGGAACTCTCTCTAGTGAGATATACAACATATAAACTAATTGGTAAGCATGTGTGAGAAATAGAGGAGAGAGAAGGCATGAGCAGTGAAGATTATCTAAGAGATGAACGGGTAGAACTATTGCACCTAACAAATGCCAAAGAACCACAGAGTCTAATAGAACTTTCCTACAGAAGACCAAGGAGGAAATGCAAAAGATGGAAGCAATCCAGGGAGACCTAATTTGTATTCTTCAGCATACTAAGCAATGTTTTTAAAATCGGACCGGACATTGATCCGGTGACCTCCAGGTTCGACCGGTTGAACCACTGGTTCGAACCGGTAAATGACATTAGTAAATATAATATTTACATTAAAAATATGCACATATCATTTTCATATTACACCACTCTGCAAAATATAAACCATCACACCTTCACAAAATATAAACCATCACATATCATTTTGAAGATTGAACTATTCATGCCATAATAGGTTTATTGGTTAGTAATTTTGTTCATTCAGTCAATTAACTTGTTAGTCGAGATGATATTATGCCAATACGTATAATTGTTATATTAAAATTTCAATACTTAAATTCTATTTGTAATTATTTTAGAATAATGAAAACTATATTAAAAACAAAAAACAAACTTAGTTCTTGCTTTTATTAATGTCTAACTTCAAATCTATCCTACATTTTATTTGTTTAATTAGAAATCTTAAATTACTAAAAAATAAGAGTGATTGATTTTTTTCCAAAATACTATTTAAGCTAAAGATTAGCAAATAACTAGGAAAATAGAAAATAAGTTTTTATACATATTCTTCATTCGTGAGTGAGTGAGAGCTTTTATGGTTAACTCCATTAGACAAAATTCTTACTAACCATTGATTGAATTAATCTGATTCTTTCCTTTTCCTTCCAATATATTCCCTTACATATGTATTATTTATTTAAGTAACTTTTCAATTAGCTAATTTTTTGCGCTTAACTTGATACTTTTCTCGTCTTTTCTTTCTTTTATATTATCCACACTACACTATCAATTTTCCTCTGCCTTTACTCTTTTATTTCTTGTTTATTTTTCCTTTCTTTTATGAGTCCTTTTCTCTTCAAATAAAAATTGCAGACAATGGATTGTTTAATCAACAATCCATAAAAGGGGCTGGTCAACTTTGGATCAATTAGGGAGAGGTTTCTTTTCCTTTTCTTCTTTATTTTTTGGAATTTCCTCTAAAGTTTCCATCACCTATGATTAGGATTGCTTCAAAAAGTATGAGAATATTGGGGAGAAAGGTAATTCGGAAGGGGAAAAATAGGAAACAGAAAAGGGGGAAAAAAAGAAGAAAGGGAAAAACCGGTCCAAATGGCGGTCCGGTGACCGACTGGACCCGGTTCAACCGGTTCCGCCCGTTTTGGGGAAAAACGGTTTATAGGTTACTTCCGGACCAGACAGGCTCCGGTCAGCGGTTTAACAGGCTGGACCTTGGTCTGGTCCGCTTTTAAAAACATTGATACGAAGGGAGAAAGTTCAACATCAACTGTCAACTCACCATCGTCAAATCGAACTTCGGCTCGCAAGGGGAGTCCTCATGTTCTTATTTTATTTACGCATTGAGGACATTTCTTCCTTTATGTTTGGATGTGGGAGTACATTTCTGCATTGATTCTATCACTACATCACGTTCTACATTATGATTCTAGCTTTTTTGTGTGATTTTGATTATTTTTTATTTCTTTCTAATTTTTTTGTTTCCGTTGAGTCTTATTTTTACTTGCGTCTTTTATTGCTTTAAAATAGTGTCAAAAAAAAGAGAGAAATTTTAGGAAGTGGTTTGAACTTGATTAGTTTATCTGAATAAAAATACGTATATATGACAATGCAAAGTATGAAAAGTATGCCTATGAATTACATCTTAGTTGATGCATTGTAAACATGTTATATTCATACTATCTTTGTCTATGATTGCATTTAGAAGAAAGTACATTGTTGATGACTGATTTATAGAGATGACCTGATCTTTGTGAGATTACTAAATCTTTGAACCTAGCTAAACACCTATCGAGGCAAAATCCTAGATAGAGCACCACCACATAATTGATCTAGGCTATTTTTTAACTTGCGTTTGAGCCTTTCATGCCCTAAACCCTGTACAAATAAAATAATCCGCTTCACCCTGCTGAATCCTTTTCGATGAATAAGCCATTTTATG
The DNA here is from genome assembly GCA_946800315.1 of Misopates orontium. NCBI lineage: Eukaryota > Viridiplantae > Streptophyta > Magnoliopsida > Lamiales > Plantaginaceae > Misopates > Misopates orontium. The sequence continues at coordinate 26,445,871 of OX326947.1, forward strand.
AATTAGCCTATCTACCTACCGTGTTGAGTTGCATTATTAAAATTTTCCTTACCTTTTCTAGATGATTTTGTTTGTTCACAAATAAGAACTAAGAAGAAGAGAAATGATAAACAAGAGGGAGACAAGAGGGGTTGATGAGTTTAAAGGTCTGTGAACATTCTCAAAATATCAATGACAAGAGGCCAAGTCAGGAAGAGTCGAGAGTTTGCTAGTTGCATAGAGCCCATAAAAACATCTTTGTTTGGGGGTGTAACTTTGCAAGAAATAAAGGGTTAGAGCTTGTATAGAAAAAGAGGATGTGGCATTTAAAAAGAAAATTCCGCTCATTTAAAAAGAAATAATATATATTATTTTGCTTCAAGCACTTTAGAAGTTTACTGATCATCGTGTTAAATTTTGTATCTCATTGATCAAAAGTTGTTTTACCAGAGTTACATCATATATTTGCTTTTTTGAGGGATTCAATGTTCTTTTTTAAGTTTGAATCTTGAAAACTGGTGGCCAAATTGGCTAGAAAAAAAGAATGGGGATGAAATCTTATATTGATCAATCAAGGCAAGGTGTATGTATGAATGTGAAGGAAGAGTACAAAAGAGAGGTAAATGGTGAGAGCTTGTATAGAAAAAGAGGATATGAGCATTTAAGTGCTCATTAAAAAAATATATAGAAATATTATTAAGTGCTTCAAGCGCTTGAGAGGAGTTGACTTATCATCGTGTTACATTGTGTGTCCAATATGTCAAAAGTTGAGTTACATCATCAATTTACCTTTTTGAGGGATTCAATACTCTTTTACAAGTTTGAATCTTGAAAGTTGGTGGACAATTCGGTTGAAGGAAGCATGGGGATGAAATCCTTCATTGATCAATCAAGGCCAGATGAATGTATGAATGTGAGGGAATAGTACAAAAGAAAGGTAGTTTGAGTTTGTGCATGAACGAAAACTTTATATATTTTTGTATTTCTTATCCTATATCTTTTTGAGCCAACGCCCTAGCCTAACATTAAAAGCATAATAAAGTCCTATGTGATCTTGGGTGGAATTCTTCTACATTAGTGGAGAGAAATTATAAGGCTAGGTGATGAACTAAGGTGGTTGATCTCAGTGAAACATATATATATATATATATATATATATATATATATATATATATATATATATATATATATATATATATATATATATATATATATATATATATATATATATATATGTATATATATATAAGCTGAATCAAGAAGTCCTCTATAAGATGCATGTGAAAAACACTGTAACGCCCCTGAAATTTGGAAGAAAATAAAAGTAATTTTGAATATTCATTTTAGTCCTTGAACTTTTAAAAATATGATTTTTGACCCCTAAAGTTTTGAAAAAGTTACAATTTAGTCCTAGGTTATTTTGAATCAGCCATAAACTTTTTGTAGACACTATATTTGTTTCAAATTGATTATGATATGTTTTAATTTGTATAATTATTCTATGTTTGATTTTTAAATGAACTTATCGCTTTTATTTTACGATATAGTCATCCATTGGTTCTTGACCGGTTATAAATTAAATAAAGGTTAAAGATTTTAATCATGAGGTTTTCTTGGTCTTAGAACATTGATTTCAAATCTCTTTTGCATTGAAATTTTTTGAATTTATCGACCATGTGGTAAAAGTTTGATTTAAACCTAAATTACCTCAAGTTTTTACGTAAAGTGATATATGCATAAAGTAATATTAAATATTTATTTTTTATATTTCATTTACAGCTATATAACAGCCCATACAGCTGGAGAGAGCTAATACATCTGATTGGAGATAAAATAAAATATTCAAGTTAGACAAAAATGGGGTATACCTATTTACTCCATGTCTCCAATTCTTGTCCATATAATGTTCACCATCTTCAACAATTTTTCTACACTTATCCTTTCCGAATTTCTTCTCATTTCCTTCTGCACAATTTCTCTAATTGATGTCTAGTTTACCATAAAAATTGTTTCAGTCCTTTAAACCTTCTTTATAGTCCTTGAAAATCCTCAAAACCGAGTTTGGTCAAAACTGCCAGTTTTGGTAATAAAACCTTAGAAGTCCGAAAACCATATCAAAACTTCGAGTCTTTCTCAGAAATTTTACCACATACTGGTCATTGTGTAAGCTAACTTTTATGTGCAGAAACCTTCTTCAACCAAAGTCGTTTGAGGGGTCTAAAAATTAGAAATACGTACCACTGTCCAGAAAATCCGAAAACAGCTCTCATCTTTCATGATTTATTTAAAATACCAAGCCTTATCCTATTGATCTGATTTTGAATCTACATACTCTCCCTGATGTTGAAGATTGAACCCCTCAACCAATTTCAGATTACCATGTCGTTTGAAAGTCCGATTAAAGGTGAATCCGAGACTGCTACAGTTTTAACCTCAGATTTGCATTAACCTTTTGTTTAACTAAATTATGTTGCTAAAGCTATCTAAACCATGAAGTTGATCATTAATACGGACTCATTACACACTAATAATGATGTTGGATCAGTTGATCTTAATTTAGAATCGTGTTTAATATTTTTCATGGATCTTGCAACATTTAGAATGACATGTAGTTTGTTTTACGGTCGATCTTTCACTTTCTTTAACTTTAAGTAAAGTATTGTATTTATCTTATGATCTAACCATCTAATCTAGTTTATTAGAATAATAAGTATTCTGGAAATGTTAATTCTAATTAGATCTACATGTTTACAATTTATTTTAATTGTTAATATTGATATATGCAATATTATGTTATTTAATACTAATAATTATAAGAAAAATAGTTTTTACCAAAGTTATATATGGGATGTAATTTTATTCACGGGCTTATTGAGATATTTGTTCAATGTTAAGATCATGGTAAAACTTTTGATTTGAGATTATTATGTAATAAGTAACTTACAAGAATATTGTTAAGAAATATTGTTTTAAAAAGGGTTTAAATATGCATTGAAAATATATATGTTTGTTAATATGAAATATGTTATTAATAAATTAGAAATTGAGACTCTAATAATAATTTTGTAAATTGATTTAGTCTTCAACTTGTTACTTTGAAATGGTAAATCTCATTATTTATAATTTTATGTCATGGTTAAAGTTAAAATAGGTAAATGTTGGATTTATCCAAAATTAACAAGAATTAGATATTTAATTGAACTTCTTTAAATATGATAAATATTGAAAGTATATATTATTGTTGTAAATTTATGAGCAAACAATTGATTATATCTATTTGATTTATTTAAGGTTCTGCAATTATCGACGTTAATCAAGAATTTCCCGTACGGTAAAAGGCGAGGTTTGATTTCTGATTTGTTCAAAACCCCGTTTGGCATCCGGCCCTGAGAAACTTGGGCATAACAATTGTGATTCTTTGTTTTGAATCACGAGCAATATTCTATCACCCTTTTAATGCTTTTATTTAAAATTGTTAATTCTTTACATAATCAGTTTTCTTGCCTATTGTTAAATCAAATCTCATTTAAATCATAATCAGAAATTTTCTTCATAATCACAATTATCCTGGTATCATGATCACCCTATCAATTCCTGAATTGTGCAACGAGCAACGAACTATGTTCGGCCTATGTAGCTCAAAACGAGCAACGGATATTGTCCGGATTACTAGCTCTTCTGATAATTATGTTTCACCCATTGGGACGCCTTTGGGAAGTTGGGCCCAGGGATTGAAAGGATTTACTGCTGGGCAGCAAAGGGCTGTCGGTTTAAGTAATTCTGATTAATACCCATTCTGTCTAAGCGCCGCTTGCAGTCAGGAGTTGGCTGTGACCCGCGTGTTAGACTGACATGTACTCGAGCATGTCTTCTGTTCTGTTGCGAGGTAGCTCCTCGTAGGGAGGTATACGGTTGAATTTTGGAGATAAGGTTGGATCTGTTATATATAATTGCACAAGTTCATTTTCTCGTTCTTCTGAATACTCCAGTATTATCTTTAAAATCGATAATTTCAGTTCAATGATGCAGATGTAACTAAATAGGTCATTCTTGTTCGTTTTGTTCTGATTTACTGTTTGGTTATTGTCGTGATCTAAGAATTTCACTAAGTCATTAAAGACTTACTCCTCTTTTGTTCTATATGTCCCTTTCTCAGAGTAAGATTGGTATAGCAGCATGGATGGAACGAATGATCGACAAGTCCGCTTTTGGAAATTTTGCAAAAATTGTTAAGTGTTTGATTTTGTATTTACATCATTTTAAAATTGTAAAATGTATTTGTATTCCAAATACTTCCGCTGTATTTAAAGAAATTAATTTATAATGCAATGGTTTTGATCCTGGTCAGTGAGACCCTTCCTATGGGCTACAGTTCGGTCTAAGTTGAGTTTGTTAGGTGACCAACACCGGACCAACTCGGATCGGATTGTGACTCGTGGGGCGCGGTCCTCACAGTATGGTATCAGAGCTTTGGGCTTAAAATTAAAATAAATCTTTACAAAAGAAAAGATTTTACTAAACCACTTTATTGATAAACAAGCAATTTATTACATAAAAGGATTTGGATTGACGATTTATTACTAAAATTAAAAGACAACTTGAGTGTCGTATCAACTTCATCTTTTCCACTGCTGCTAGCACCGCCTTCTTGCTTTGATGATGTCAGATCTGAAAAAGGTACACATATTCCCATTCTGTTTATTAACTCTTTAGCACTTTTATCTGCAACTATAAGTGCATGAGCCATCGGCTTGATAAACCCCTGACTATAACAATCTTGTAAGAACATATGTAGCTTATCATAAAAATTGTTTACGTTTAACAATCCGACGAGTTTCTGATGTATGTTTAACTGAGCCCATGAACTTACGGAAAATATTCCTTCAAGTGTTTTTAAACCTCCAGGTAGTGCTATGAAAGCATCGGCATTGTAAACCATAGCAGCCATTTGCTCATGCATGCTAGGTACATTAAATACATCACCTAAAGTTGGACTCCTGGGATTCACGTCAACTAAATTCTTTGGTATGATCCCTAAGACCTTACCTTGAGCCATAAGTGCAGTCCTCACCACACACTCCATTAACCCTGAAGTCTCCCCATACACCAACTTGATTTTCTTGGTAGCTAGCAATCTTCCAAGACTGCACGCTTCCCTTACAAACTCTGGATCTTTTCCAAAACTTGAGCCCCCAAAGACACAAATGGTCTGAAATTCTCGGGTTGGTGATTTCTCCATCTCGATTTCTTTTCCTCCTCCTAAATTTGTATGTGTGTTTGTGTTTGTATTTTGTTGTGATATTGCTAGTATACAGATGCTATTTATAAGAAAACTTAAGTAAGCGTGTCGAGAAAGCTAGCGTACTGAGAAAGCTTTAGAAAGATGATTTTCTTTTAAATTAATAAACTATTAAATGACTTCTTCAACAATCTATCTTTCATTCTTGAAATTTTACCTATTGCAGATATTTCGTGTCTGAATCTTATTTTCTGAAGTAAGAGAAATGATTCACGTCATTTTTATTCGATCATGTAATAACCATCTTAAACTTTGATAAATAAAATTTAGGTCTGCATTCATAAATTCCTTTTGAAAATATTGTGCATAGTATTCCAAAATTATTGCATCAAGTTTAGAAATGAAAAAGTGGAAATCTTCGCTTGTATGATTATTCTTTATATTTTATTTTCAAAAGGATCTTCAAATGAAAAAATATATAATCTTAATCGCATATTTTCCATCTCGGTTTATATTTTGATTATTTATCTCATTGATTCAAATATTGAATTTAAAATCTTTGTAACCAATCAATGGTGCAAAGGCCTTAGTAGAAATTTTTTACCGTCTCTCGATTATTTCAAAGATTTGCATACAAATAGTTTTCTTTACCTAATTATGTCATATTATTATTTGAAACAAGAAATTGCATTTTTATAAGATAAATGCTCTCATACATGAATAAATAATTTTCTCATTAAAATTGCATTTTTTTCGGTTCACAATACCGTTCAAAAAAAAAAATTCAAAATTTTAATTTTTCCCCACTAGCAACGGTTATAAACGGCTATATTGGCCAAGCACTCTTCTATAAATTGAAAATTTTACCCCACAAAACTCACACTCATCTTTTCTTATCCCTCTCTACCGAAAATAATGAGTTCTTCTATTGTTTTCCTATTAATTGTGGTAATTTTAGTTATTTGTCATTTTATTTTTTTGGTAAATGATGAAGAAACACCAAACGAAGTTGCTTTTGTATTTACGGGATTAGTAACACCCATTCTAGTTTTTGCTCTCGTATTGAATTTGGCAATTCTTTAGATAAAGTTGTAATATTGCATTTTGAATAACAATGGTCTTATTTTAAATTACGTTTGTATTTTGTGTTATTTCCGTGTTCGAAAATTGAAATGTTTGACTCCAACAAGCTCAACATCTATTGAAATTTTATGTTTTGTACTCATGATGTTAATCACGTTTTGATTTGCATATATTTTCTTCAAACCGTTAAAAGAATTAATTTTCTTATTCCAACGAAAGGGCTTTACGATCTTACTTAAGTATTGATCTTGACGAATGAAATTTAATTTGAGGGAGTAGTTGGAAATATTTATTTTATGGGTACGTGAGTTTTGTTTGGGCTTAAAAGATCGATTTTAGGTGGATTACAAAGAGATAGTCATATTGGATCATTGATGGGCTACCCAATCTCATATAATGGTTATTCAGTTTAAGAAGTTGATTTTGAGCTTGAATTTGAGAAAAGGCATTTAAGATATATTTGGGTTTTAGAAACGAATATGAGGATTGGAATTTTGGGAAAAAAAAAATTTGATAAAAGACTTTGGGCTTCAGAATAATGCTTTGGTATTTGGGTTAACCGATTCCTTAGCATGTTGATATATTTGGGATTTAGTATTTAAGAAAATTATGGATATTTGTATTAGTGGAATGAAGGTTAAAAGAAAAAGGATGATAACAATGATTGAAGAATGTTTTACGAGTTTTGAGAAAAAATAGTTTTACGAAATCGCAGAAGAAATTGTGATTTACTTGGGGTTCTTAGATTTGAATCATTTGAAATGAAAACTGATTATTTTTGGATGAGATGAAAATTGATTATTTTGTGATCGAAATAGTAGTAAGTTTGAAAAGGTGAAGGTGATATTTTTGGGTTTCATTAGATACTAAGATGTTATTGACCAATGATTTGAGAGTTGAAAATCAAAAGGTTTCAATTACGAATATGCTTTAGGTGGATCACAAGTTTGAGGATATTACATTGGAGTCCGGATACGGAAGGTGGAAACATTTCTTATTTTCCTTCGAAATAATTCAGGTATGAATCTGGGGACCAGATTCTTTTAAGGAGGGAGGATTGTAACGCCCCTGAAATTTGGAAGAAAATAAAAGTAATTTTGAATATTCATTTTAGTCCTTGAACTTTTAAAAATATGATTTTTGACCCCTAAAGTTTTGAAAAAGTTACAATTTAGTCCTAGGTTATTTTGAATCAGCCATAAACGTTTTGTAGACACTATATTTGTTTCAAATTGATTATGATATGTTTTAATTTGTATAATTATTCTATGTTTGATTTTTAAATGAACTTATCGCTTTTATTTTACGATATAGTCATCCATTGGTTCTTGACCGGTTATAAATTAAATAAAGGTTAAAGATTTTAATCATAAGGTTTTCTTGGTCTTAGAACATTGATTTCAAATCTCTTTTGCATTGAAATTTTTTGAATTTATCGACCATGTGGTAAAAGTTTGATTTAAACCTAAATTACCTCAAGTTTTTACGTAAAGTGATATATGCATAAAGTAATATTAAATATTTATTTTTTATATTTCATTTACAGCTATATAACAGCCCATACAGCTGGAGAGAGCTAATACATCTGATTGGAGATAAAATAAAATATTCAAGTTAGACAAAAATGGGGTATACCTATTTACTCCATGTCTCCAATTCTTGTCCATATAATGTTCACCATCTTCAACAATTTTTCTACACTTATCCTTTCCGAATTTCTTCTCATTTCCTTCTGCACAATTTCTCTAATTGATGTCTAGTTTACCATAAAAATTGTTTCAGTCCTTTAAACCTTCTTTATAGTCCTTGAAAATCCTCAAAACCGAGTTTGGTCAAAACTGCCAGTTTTGGTAATAAAACCTTAGAAGTCCGAAAACCATATCAAAACTTCGAGTCTTTCTCAGAAATTTTTACCACATACTGGTCATTGTGTAAGCTAACTTTTATGTGCAGAAACCTTCTTCAACCAAAGTCGTTTGAGGGGTCTAAAAATTAGAAATACGTACCACTGTCCAGAAAATCCGAAAACAGCTCTCATCTTTCATGATTTATTTAAAATACCAAGCCTTATCCTATTGATCTGATTTTGAATCTACATACTCTCCCTGATGTTGAAGATTGAACCCCTCAACCAATTTCAGATTACCATGTCGTTTGAAAGTCCGATTAAAGGTGAATCCGAGACTGCTACAGTTTTAACCTCAGATTTGCATTAACCTTTTGTTTAACTAAATTATGTTGCTAAAGCTATCTAAACCATGAAGTTGATCATTAATACGGACTCATTACACACTAATAATGATGTTGGATCAGTTGATCTTAATTTAGAATCGTGTTTAATATTTTTCATGGATCTTGCAACATTTAGAATGACATGTAGTTTGTTTTACGGTCGATCTTTCACTTTCTTTAACTTTAAGTAAAGTATTGTATTTATCTTATGATCTAACCATCTAATCTAGTTTATTAGAATAATAAGTATTCTGGAAATGTTAATTCTAATTAGATCTACATGTTTACAATTTATTTTAATTGTTAATATTGATATATGCAATATTATGTTATTTAATACTAATAATTATAAGAAAAATAGTTTTTACCAAAGTTATATATGGGATGTAATTTTATTCACGGGCTTATTGAGATATTTGTTCAATGTTAAGATCATGGTAAAACTTTTGATTTGAGATTATTATGTAATAAGTAACTTACAAGAATATTGTTAAGAAATATTGTTTTAAAAAGGGTTTAAATATGCATTGAAAATATATATGTTTGTTAATATGAAATATGTTATTAATAAATTAGAAATTGAGACTCTAATAATAATTTTGTAAATTGATTTAGTCTTCAACTTGTTACTTTGAAATGGTAAATCTCATTATTTATAATTTTATGTCATGGTTAAAGTTAAAATAGGTAAATGTTGGATTTATCCAAAATTAACAAGAATTAGATATTTAATTGAACTTCTTTAAATATGATAAATATTGAAAGTATATATTATTGTTGTAAATTTATGAGCAAACAATTGATTATATCTATTTGATTTATTTAAGGTTCTGCAATTATCGACGTTAATCAAGAATTTCCCGTACGGTAAAAGGCGAGGTTTGATTTCTGATTTGTTCAAAACCCCGTTTGGCATCCGGCCCTGAGAAACTTGGGCATAACAATTGTGATTCTTTGTTTTGAATCACGAGCAATATTCTATCACCCTTTTAATGCTTTTATTTAAAATTGTTAATTCTTTACATAATCAGTTTTCTTGCCTATTGTTAAATCAAATCTCATTTAAATCATAATCAGAAATTTTCTTCATAATCACAATTATCCTGGTATCATGATCACCCTATCAATTCCTGAATTGTGCAACGAGCAACGAACTATGTTCGGCCTATGTAGCTCAAAACGAGCAACGGATATTGTCCGGATTACTAGCTCTTCTGATAATTATGTTTCACCCATTGGGACGCCTTTGGGAAGTTGGGCCCAGGGATTGAAAGGATTTACTGCTGGGCAGCAAAGGGCTGTCGGTTTAAGTAATTCTGATTAATACCCATTCTGTCTAAGCGCCGCTTGCAGTCAGGAGTTGGCTGTGACCCGCGTGTTAGACTGACATGTACTCGAGCATGTCTTCTGTTCTGTTGCGAGGTAGCTCCTCGTAGGGAGGTATACGGTTGAATTTTGGAGATAAGGTTGGATCTGTTATATATAATTGCACAAGTTCATTTTCTCGTTCTTCTGAATACTCCAGTATTATCTTTAAAATCGATAATTTCAGTTCAATGATGCAGATGTAACTAAATAGGTCATTCTTGTTCGTTTTGTTCTGATTTACTGTTTGGTTATTGTCGTGATCTAAGAATTTCACTAAGTCATTAAAGACTTACTCCTCTTTTGTTCTATATGTCCCTTTCTCAGAGTAAGATTGGTATAGCAGCATGGATGGAACGAATGATCGACAAGTCCGCTTTTGGAAATTTTGCAAAAATTGTTAAGTGTTTGATTTTGTATTTACATCATTTTAAAATTGTAAAATGTATTTGTATTCCAAATACTTCCGCTGTATTTAAAGAAATTAATTTATAATGCAATGGTTTTGATCCTGGTCAGTGAGACCCTTCCTATGGGCTACAGTTCGGTCTAAGTTGAGTTTGTTAGGTGACCAACACCGGACCAACTCGGATCGGATTGTGACTCGTGGGGCGCGGTCCTCACAGTATGGTATCAGAGCTTTGGGCTTAAAATTAAAATAAATCTTTACAAAAGAAAAGATTTTACTAAACCACTTTATTGATAAACAAGCAATTTATTACATAAAAGGATTTGGATTGACGATTTATTACTAAAATTAAAAGACAACTTGAGTGTCGTATCAACTTCATCTTTTCCACTGCTGCTAGCACCGCCTTCTTGCTTTGATGATGTCAGATCTGAAAAAGGTACACATATTCCCATTCTGTTTATTAACTCTTTAGCACTTTTATCTGCAACTATAAGTGCATGAGCCATCGGCTTGATAAACCCCTGACTATAACAATCTTGTAAGAACATATGTAGCTTATCATAAAAATTGTTTACGTTTAACAATCCGACGAGTTTCTGATGTATGTTTAACTGAGCCCATGAACTTACGGAAAATATTCCTTCAAGTGTTTTTAAACCTCCAGGTAGTGCTATGAAAGCATCGGCATTGTAAACCATAGCAGCCATTTGCTCATGCATGCTAGGTACATTAAATACATCACCTAAAGTTGGACTCCTGGGATTCACGTCAACTAAATTCTTTGGTATGATCCCTAAGACCTTACCTTGAGCCATAAGTGCAGTCCTCACCACACACTCCATTAACCCTGAAGTCTCCCCATACACCAACTTGATTTTCTTGGTAGCTAGCAATCTTCCAAGACTGCACGCTTCCCTTACAAACTCTGGATCTTTTCCAAAACTTGAGCCCCCAAAGACACAAATGGTCTGAAATTCTCGGGTTGGTGATTTCTCCATCTCGATTTCTTTTCCTCCTCCTAAATTTGTATGTGTGTTTGTGTTTGTATTTTGTTGTGATATTGCTAGTATACAGATGCTATTTATAAGAAAACTTAAGTAAGCGTGTCGAGAAAGCTAGCGTACTGAGAAAGCTTTAGAAAGATGATTTTCTTTTAAATTAATAAACTATTAAATGACTTCTTCAACAATCTATCTTTCATTCTTGAAATTTTACCTATTGCAGATATTTCGTGTCTGAATCTTATTTTCTGAAGTAAGAGAAATGATTCACGTCATTTTTATTCGATCATGTAATAACCATCTTAAACTTTGATAAATAAAATTTAGGTCTGCATTCATAAATTCCTTTTGAAAATATTGTGCATAGTATTCCAAAATTATTGCATCAAGTTTAGAAATGAAAAAGTGGAAATCTTCGCTTGTATGATTATTCTTTATATTTTATTTTCAAAAGGATCTTCAAATGAAAAAATATATAATCTTAATCGCATATTTTCCATCTCGGTTTATATTTTGATTATTTATCTCATTGATTCAAATATTGAATTTAAAATCTTTGTAACCAATCAATGGTGCAAAGGCCTTAGTAGAAATTTTTTACCGTCTCTCGATTATTTCAAAGATTTGCATACAAATAGTTTTCTTTACCTAATTATGTCATATTATTATTTGAAACAAGAAATTGCATTTTTATAAGATAAATGCTCTCATACATGAATAAATAATTTTCTCATTAAAATTGCATTTTTTTCGGTTCACAATACCGTTCAAAAAAAAAAATTCAAAATTTTAATCAACAATCCATAAAAGGGGCTGGTCAACTTTGGATCAATTAGGGAGAGGTTTCTTTTCCTTTTCTTCTTTATTTTTTGGAATTTCCTCTAAAGTTTCCATCACCTATGATTAGGATTGCTTCAAAAAGTATGAGAATATTGGGGAGAAAGGTAATTCGGAAGGGGAAAAATAGGAAACAGAAAAGGGGGAAAAAAAGAAGAAAGGGAAAAACCGGTCCAAATGGCGGTCCGGTGACCGACTGGACCCGGTTCAACCGGTTCCGCCCGTTTTGGGGAAAAACGGTTTATAGGTTACTTCCGGACCAGACAGGCTCCGGTCAGCGGTTTAACAGGCTGGACCTTGGTCTGGTCCGCTTTTAAAAACATTGATACGAAGGGAGAAAGTTCAACATCAACTGTCAACTCACCATCGTCAAATCGAACTTCGGCTCGCAAGGGGAGTCCTCATGTTCTTATTTTATTTACGCATTGAGGACATTTCTTCCTTTATGTTTGGATGTGGGAGTACATTTCTGCATTGATTCTATCACTACATCACGTTCTACATTATGATTCTAGCTTTTTTGTGTGATTTTGATTATTTTTTATTTCTTTCTAATTTTTTTGTTTCCGTTGAGTCTTATTTTTACTTGCGTCTTTTATTGCTTTAAAATAGTGTCAAAAAAAAGAGAGAAATTTTAGGAAGTGGTTTGAACTTGATTAGTTTATCTGAATAAAAATACGTATATATGACAATGCAAAGTATGAAAAGTATGCCTATGAATTACATCTTAGTTGATGCATTGTAAACATGTTATATTCATACTATCTTTGTCTATGATTGCATTTAGAAGAAAGTACATTGTTGATGACTGATTTATAGAGATGACCTGATCTTTGTGAGATTACTAAATCTTTGAACCTAGCTAAACACCTATCGAGGCAAAATCCTAGATAGAGCACCACCACATAATTGATCTAGGCTATTTTTTAACTTGCGTTTGAGCCTTTCATGCCCTAAACCCTGTACAAATAAAATAATCCGCTTCACCCTGCTGAATCCTTTTCGATGAATAAGCCATTTTATGAATTAGCCTATCTACCTACCGTGTTGAGTTGCATTATTAAAATTTTCCTTACCTTTTCTAGATGATTTTGTTTGTTCACAAATAAGAACTAAGAAGAAGAGAAATGATAAACAAGAGGGAGACAAGAGGGGTTGATGAGTTTAAAGGTCTGTGAACATTCTCAAAATATCAATGACAAGAGGCCAAGTCAGGAAGAGTCGAGAGTTTGCTAGTTGCATAGAGCCCATAAAAACATCTTTGTTTGGGGGTGTAACTTTGCAAGAAATAAAGGGTTAGAGCTTGTATAGAAAAAGAGGATGTGGCATTTAAAAAGAAAATTCCGCTCATTTAAAAAGAAATAATATATATTATTTTGCTTCAAGCACTTTAGAAGTTTACTGATCATCGTGTTAAATTTTGTATCTCATTGATCAAAAGTTGTTTTACCAGAGTTACATCATATATTTGCTTTTTTGAGGGATTCAATGTTCTTTTTTAAGTTTGAATCTTGAAAACTGGTGGCCAAATTGGCTAGAAAAAAAGAATGGGGATGAAATCTTATATTGATCAATCAAGGCAAGGTGTATGTATGAATGTGAAGGAAGAGTACAAAAGAGAGGTAAATGGTGAGAGCTTGTATAGAAAAAGAGGATATGAGCATTTAAGTGCTCATTAAAAAAATATATAGAAATATTATTAAGTGCTTCAAGCGCTTGAGAGGAGTTGACTTATCATCGTGTTACATTGTGTGTCCAATATGTCAAAAGTTGAGTTACATCATCAATTTACCTTTTTGAGGGATTCAATACTCTTTTACAAGTTTGAATCTTGAAAGTTGGTGGACAATTCGGTTGAAGGAAGCATGGGGATGAAATCCTTCATTGATCAATCAAGGCCAGATGAATGTATGAATGTGAGGGAATAGTACAAAAGAAAGGTAGTTTGAGTTTGTGCATGAACGAAAACTTTATATATTTTTGTATTTCTTATCCTATATCTTTTTGAGCCAACGCCCTAGCCTAACATTAAAAGCATAATAAAGTCCTATGTGATCTTGGGTGGAATTCTTCTACATTAGTGGAGAGAAATTATAAGGCTAGGTGATGAACTAAGGTGGTTGATCTCAGTGAAACATATATATATATATATATATATATATATATATATATATATATATATATATATATATATATATATATATATATATGTATATATATATAAGCTGAATCAAGAAGTCCTCTATAAGATGCATGTGAAAAACACTGTAACGCCCCTGAAATTTGGAAGAAAATAAAAGTAATTTTGAATATTCATTTTAGTCCTTGAACTTTTAAAAATATGATTTTTGACCCCTAAAGTTTTGAAAAAGTTACAATTTAGTCCTAGGTTATTTTGAATCAGCCATAAACTTTTTGTAGACACTATATTTGTTTCAAATTGATTATGATATGTTTTAATTTGTATAATTATTCTATGTTTGATTTTTAAATGAACTTATCGCTTTTATTTTACGATATAGTCATCCATTGGTTCTTGACCGGTTATAAATTAAATAAAGGTTAAAGATTTTAATCATGAGGTTTTCTTGGTCTTAGAACATTGATTTCAAATCTCTTTTGCATTGAAATTTTTTGAATTTATCGACCATGTGGTAAAAGTTTGATTTAAACCTAAATTACCTCAAGTTTTTACGTAAAGTGATATATGCATAAAGTAATATTAAATATTTATTTTTTATATTTCATTTACAGCTATATAACAGCCCATACAGCTGGAGAGAGCTAATACATCTGATTGGAGATAAAATAAAATATTCAAGTTAGACAAAAATGGGGTATACCTATTTACTCCATGTCTCCAATTCTTGTCCATATAATGTTCACCATCTTCAACAATTTTTCTACACTTATCCTTTCCGAATTTCTTCTCATTTCCTTCTGCACAATTTCTCTAATTGATGTCTAGTTTACCATAAAAATTGTTTCAGTCCTTTAAACCTTCTTTATAGTCCTTGAAAATCCTCAAAACCGAGTTTGGTCAAAACTGCCAGTTTTGGTAATAAAACCTTAGAAGTCCGAAAACCATATCAAAACTTCGAGTCTTTCTCAGAAATTTTACCACATACTGGTCATTGTGTAAGCTAACTTTTATGTGCAGAAACCTTCTTCAACCAAAGTCGTTTGAGGGGTCTAAAAATTAGAAATACGTACCACTGTCCAGAAAATCCGAAAACAGCTCTCATCTTTCATGATTTATTTAAAATACCAAGCCTTATCCTATTGATCTGATTTTGAATCTACATACTCTCCCTGATGTTGAAGATTGAACCCCTCAACCAATTTCAGATTACCATGTCGTTTGAAAGTCCGATTAAAGGTGAATCCGAGACTGCTACAGTTTTAACCTCAGATTTGCATTAACCTTTTGTTTAACTAAATTATGTTGCTAAAGCTATCTAAACCATGAAGTTGATCATTAATACGGACTCATTACACACTAATAATGATGTTGGATCAGTTGATCTTAATTTAGAATCGTGTTTAATATTTTTCATGGATCTTGCAACATTTAGAATGACATGTAGTTTGTTTTACGGTCGATCTTTCACTTTCTTTAACTTTAAGTAAAGTATTGTATTTATCTTATGATCTAACCATCTAATCTAGTTTATTAGAATAATAAGTATTCTGGAAATGTTAATTCTAATTAGATCTACATGTTTACAATTTATTTTAATTGTTAATATTGATATATGCAATATTATGTTATTTAATACTAATAATTATAAGAAAAATAGTTTTTACCAAAGTTATATATGTGATGTGATTTTATTCAAGGGCATACTGAGATATTTGTTCAATGTTAATATCATGGTAAAACTTTTGATTTAATATTATTATGTAATAAGTAATTTACATGAATTTTGTTAAGAATAATTGTTTAAAAAAGGGTTAAATATGCATTGAAAATATATATGTTTGTTAATATGAAATATGTTATTAATAAATTAGAAATTGAGACTCTAATAATAATTTTGTAAATTGATTTAGTCTTCAACTTGTTACTTTGAAATGGTAAATCTCATTATTTATAATTTTACGTCATGGTTAAAGTTAAAATAGGTAAATGTTGGATTTATCCAAAATTAACAAGAATTAGATATTTAATTGAACTTCTTTAAATATGATAAATATTGAAAGTATATATTATTGTTGTAAATTTATGAGCAAACAATTGATTATATCTATTTGATTTATTTAAGGTTCTGCAATTATCGACGTTAATCAAGAATTTCCCGTACGGTAAAAGGTGAGGTTTGATTTCTGATTTGTTCAAAACCCCGTTTGGCATCCGGCCCTGAGAAACTTGGGCATAACAATTGTGATTCTTTGTTTTGAATCACGAGCAATATTCTATCACCCTTTTAATGCTTTTATTTAAAATTGTTAATTCTTTACATAATCAGTTTTCTTGCCTATTGTTAAATCAAATCTCATTTAAATCATAATCAGAAATTTTCTTCATAATCACAATTATCCTGGTATCATGATCACCCTATCAATTCTTGAATTGTGCAACGAGCAACGAACTATGTTCGGCCTATGTAGCTCAAAACGAGCAACGGATATTGTCCGGATTACTAGCTCTTCTGATAATTATGTTTCACCCATTGGGACGCCTTTGGGAAGTTGGGCCCAGGGATTGAAAGGATTTACTGCTGGGCAGCAAAGGGCTGTCGGTTTAAGTAATTCTGATTAATACCCATTCTGTCTAAGCGCCGCTTGCAGTCAGGAGTTGGCTGTGACCCGCGTGTTAGACTGACATGTACTCGAGCATGTCTTCTGTTCTGTTGCGAGGTAGCTCCTCGTAGGGAGGTATACGGTTGAATTTTGGAGATAAGGTTGGATCTGTTATATGTAATTGCACAAGTTCATTTTCTCGTTCTTCTGAATACTCCAGTATTATCTTTAAAATCGATAATTTCAGTTCAATGATGCAGATGTAACTAAATAGGTCATTCTTGTTCGTTTTGTTCTGATTTACTGTTTGGTTATTGTCGTGATCTAAGAATTTCACTAAGTCATTAAAGACTTACTCCTCTTTTGTTCTATATGTCCCTTTCTCAGAGTAAGATTGGTATAGCAGCATGGATGGAACGAATGATCGACAAGTCCACTTTTGGAAACTTTGCAAAAATTGTTAAGTGTTTGATTTTGTATTTACATCATTTTAAAATTGTAAAATGTATTTGTATTCCAAATACTTCCGCTGTATTTAAAGAAATTAATTTATAATGCTATGGTTTTGATCCTGGTCAGTGAGACCCTTCCTATGGGCTACAGTTCGGTCTAAGTTGAGTTTGTTAGGTGACCAACACCGGACCAACTCGGATTGGATTGTGACTCGTGGGGCGCGGTCCTCACAAACACTCTTTTAACTATGGTTGTGCATGTGGATTGTGTCTCAAAGATCGATGTTTTGAATACACTTAGATTGCTTTTCCTAGAAATGGTTATTGAATTGTTTGATATTCTAAAGATATTCTAAAGAGGGATTCCGCCACAACCATCCGAAAAATGTTACTGCTATATAACTATTGAGTCTGCACAGTTTGAGTCTTCTTATTTATGTTGTCATTTTTAGTATTGTTGCTACTCGGTAAGAGCAAAAGGGTAAGCTTGGGGGTATTAATGAGTCCTTTTTATAATCATAATTAATCTATTGAATAGAGCAATTTTATGCTCGTGTTTTGATTGTTTTGAGTCATTTTACTTGTTTTCATTTATTTTGTTGTTCAGGAGTTTTGGTGAAAAACAAAAAACAAAAAGAGGTCAAAAAGGGAAATTCTGGGCTAAACGTGCGAGCAGGGAACATATGGGAAGCAATGGGGAGAAATCGCTTGGTGCAAGCGATCACTTAGAAGTGAAGAAGGTGTAAGAAACCGCTTACGTCTAAAGATTACACAACCCTAAAATCAGCAGTCGTCGCATGCAATCGAAAAATGATAGCTTATGTTTGCTTAGACTCAAAAAATTAGGTTTTTGATGGAGAATTAATGTATGAGACTTTTCGAAGCCCAAGGGAATATAAATAGAAGACCTAAAACTCGTAAAAGAAGAGAAGTGGTGGGGGGGCTGAATACTTTTGGAGCTTTAAGACTTATTGGATACTCTTGGAAGAAATTGGAGCCATTGAAGAACGAGATCTACGATTGAGTTGATTTTGATTAATATTTCTCCTTTTCAGATATTTGTTCATGTTTTGGATTTGGTTTCTGAATTTCGTATCTTTGTTTCGGACAAGATATTTATTTTAGTTATTTTATTGAAGACCACGTTTAGTTTTATATGTGTTTATGTTTTTTTTATATTATGAGTGGCTAAATCCATCGCGTATCGTGAGGCGATGTGAGTAATTGGACAGAGATTATATCGTGATGATTACATTGAGATGATTGTGTGAAGAATAATTAACATGTATTGATAACTTGATTTTCATGCTTTGTGTGCCTTATCAACACATAATTTTTTAGATTCTTATGATAGATGTGACAACATTACTCATATGATAGATCTCATAAGTTATACAATTTCACACGTCATGTGATGGTTGACGTCTAGAAATTAAGATGTAGGTAATTCACTAAGATGAATGCGTTTGGAGAAAAAGTGTACATAGAGTAACATTCTGAATTGCTGAGTGAGACATCCACAATTATAGGAATACTTCATAGTTTAGTATATCACACATATGAATCGATTATAATTTATCATAACAATGGTTTGTCTGTGAGCCTTTGATCATACCTATCCAAAGAAACCTAGTTCCTTACGATACCCACCAGTTTATTAGTGATTTCAATCTTGATTTCATTCATTACTCTTAGTTATTAGTAATTCAACTTGAAATCCCCTTTTTGTTATTTATTATTGAGTCGTGAGGTTGAAGGTGACAGCTACACATTCATTGGTTCTGGCTTTAAGCAAATAAATACTTTAGCAGTTAAATTCAAGCGCAATCCTCCCTAGGGTTCGATATTTGAGGGTCGTAACTTACTTCCCCTGCCTTACTTGCACCCGTAAACTGGCGGTAATAAATTGCCATAGAGTTTGGGCTGATCAACATGACCCCCTAATTCTGGATATTTTCACAATAGAAATAGCCCTCCATAATAACCAACATAACTTTTGATCCAGTGCTCCGTTTTGGGCTCATAAGAGATAAAATGGAACACCTTTGAGAGAGTATTGATAATTTAATTCAATAAAATCAGAATTTGATTCCAATTTCTTGTGGATTCTAGTGTTCTTTTATTGATTACACATTTGTGTGTCGATTGCACGTTTTGTTCTGCGTCAAGTGGTATTAGAGCAAGGATTTAGCCTTATTCAAATGGCTAGAATCGATTAGATTTTCCCATGGTGTTGGTCAAAGGAGTTTGGGCGTCGTGGAGGATATGAGACAGGTTTGAGATAAGATTTGGGACAGGGTTGTACAAGAGGGGAGACCACTCTTCAACAACGTCTCAACAAGTTAACCAAAAAAGTTGCCAAGCAAAGTAGGGCAGGAAAGATATCGTGGTTTCAAAAGTTTAGTAGCGATACTTCAGAAGGAAAGCCGGCTGGAATTGGTAATCCCTTATTTCATTGGGATATGGAGAATAAAAGTATTAGAGATAATTTTAATATTTAAGCTGATATCCCGTCTGTCTAAGAAAAGTTGCAACCAAAGATTTTCTAGATGGGATTTTTTAGGTTGAATTTTTTGAATTCACGGAATATCCTGAAGATCGTAAACTGAAATTGGTAGCTTATAACAAACTAAGGGGCTCTGCTGCTGCTGTTGTGGAAAAATTGAAACTCAATAGGAGGCATAGAGGCAAAGCACCAATACAATCATGGAGGAGAATGTAAAGGATGATGATGAATAAATTTCTACCACCAAATTATGAGCGATATACTTTTAAGAGCTACCAATATTGTTTCTAATACAACGTTTGAGACAATTTTTGGCCCATAAGATATCAAATCGAACGTCTTTGAATTTTCTACTATTGATTGCGTGCTTCACACAAAAAATTGGACGTTTAAGGCAGTTGTTGCAGCCTAACAATTTTCTGTCGCTTTAGTTTAAAAAATTATTTTTATTAGAACTCGATGTCTTGGTTATATTAGAAATCCTTTCAGTACTATAAATACTTTATTTCTTATTATATTCTGGAGACTTTTGATAATTTTATTCAATAAAATCGGAATTTTATTTCAATTTTTGGTAGATTCTAATTCTTTCGTCGATTATACGTTTGTGTGCCGATTGCACGTTTTCATTATGCGTCCATAATATTGTCAGCTTAGTTCTAGAAGTTGAGGGCCAATCTAAATTTATACAAATTGAATATCAGCTTGTAAAAGTATTGGTCTTACGAATAAACTTTTCTTTTTCTATCGATCTTAATTTTTACCAAAGAATATCTCTCTCAGTAGCTTAGAGTCACTACCCATAGCCTGGAGATGGTCTTACTACAACAAGGTGCACCACACCATGCTCTCACATACACGTGGGACCCACACAGGTGGGGCCCATGTGGGTCCTACGCATTATGTGAGAGTAGGGTGTACCCCATCCTGCTGTAGCTAAGACAAAAACCATGGCCTTTTTGTTTAGACTGTTATAGATTGACGTAGGTGTCCTATGGTAAAAGTCCTTGGAACAAGTTTTGTGCTGACAGTTCTATAATAAAAAAACGTTTGTATTGACAGATCTTTAAGACTTTTACCTTCCTAAAGGTCTTATCGACAAAGTTGTCAACTTATTTTTGTCTTTTGATGCATCATATCTTCCATTAAAACGCAAAAGAGTTACATGCGTGTATATTTTTGGGCTTTCACAACTTTGGTTTGTATATTTATAATGATACCATGAGCGCGTTTTGCACATTGTGTAATGGCTTCGGGGGCAATGGCAAGCACCAGTTTAACTTGGGGGTGGTGATTTAGTAGTAGTGGGCGACAAAGTGGCTTTGTTACCTATTCCATGAGTTCACAATAGCGAACCTGTCATCACTGCAACACCCTGCTGGGATGTCGGGAGAGTCAACATAAGCAAAGCACTTGTTTGCGTCTGCCCATTTAGCTACAGAATTGTGAAATTTACGAACGAATTTGCCTTTTATTAATGAGTGGATTTTTTGTAGCGACTGTTGTTGAACTGGCGCAGTATTATACGATATAGATATATTATCTCATCTCAAATTTTAAGTTTACAGAGACATCACATATATTTATACTTATTTAATATATATTCAACCATCCATTATTTCAATAATATTAACTGAGAATTTGGGTCAAATGACATGGCCCTCTTAATACCGGTGTTTTTCGATGAATAATATGTTTGAAAGTTCAAAAGTATCTATCCTCACTTATAATTATAGTAAACTATCCCAGAATCAAATCAAGACGGTGACAATGGTTCAAAAAGAAAAGACGCGCGGTGACAAATATAATATTATAATATATTCAGTCGTATAGTCAACAAATCAAGTTAAGACTTAAGACACAATATGAGCTGGCCAAAATAATTTATAAGGCACGTGTATTTTTTAATTAAGTGGTGAATTAGAAAATACATCAAGAAACACATTCACGTTAATCAAGATATTAAAAACCATACCGTCGTCTCTACTCTACAGCTAGTTTTCTTTTCACAATGCACAATAACAAAATTATGTACCAGAAGCAAATAAGCTTGTTCCTTCTTGTACTAGCATTTCAACCTCTCCAATATCTACCGTTCGTTGTCTCTAAAATTAGTAGAAACCCACTGGTTTTCAACTTTGGGGACTCAAATTCCGATACCGGTGGTTATACTGCCGCATATGGATTGGACGTAAAATATCCCTACGGTCGCACTTTCTTCCGTCGTACAACAGGTCGAAGCTCAGATGGACGACTGATCATCGATTTCCTCTGTAAGCGCTACCTCCAACACATTTCTATCATATATATTCATTAAGTTTGAAATGCTATTGTGATGAAATACTTGTTTGTCTGCTTTTATTCAATGTGTAAGGTCAATAGGTATGTGCAGGTATATTTTAATCTTTAGGATGCAGAAAACTCAATCCGGCCAATCGTCACTCAGTACAATTATTTTGTATTAGATTTAATGTATTTCACTAGGTGATTTAGTTTGACTACATCCTGCTACTAATTTTCAAAGTTATCAATGCATGAGCTATATTTAAGTGGGGTTTCAATATCCTTAGTGAATTCCTGATATTTTGAAATTGAACTAATATAAATAGGTTGAGTGTTAAGAGTAACAGTAGGTGAAAATGTTCTTTTTGGAAGAAGAACTAAACTCCAGAAATTTTAAGATGAGAATGAGAATTTTTAACTAAATAATACTGCATAATATTTTCTACCCTCTGCTAATGCAGAGTTACATATTAATACTTCATTACATAAACTGCTCACACGCCTAAAACTTCTAAGGAAACTGACACCTACCACTAAGTGCAGTTGGAACTAATATAAAATTACATAAGAAACCTTAATAACAACAAATATTTACATAAACACCAATACAAATCTGAAACTTAAAATTCATAGTCAGCAGCCCTATATGGGTTCTTGGAAACTCGTCTGGGCCTAGCGACTTGGGCCTGATCCACAACATCGCATATCGTATCATTGAGTGTTGATATGATGTACTTTGAATCATTAAGAGTTAGGATAACAGAAATGATTCGACAATTACTTCTTTATAAGTTCCTCGTAATTCTCTTGTTCTTGTTCAAATTATGGTTTGTAATATTTTTACCTCTCTAGCATTATATTTGGATTGATTGGCTCTGGGAAAGAGAGAAGATTGGAGCAATGCGAACCTAGGTTTACTCTTATTATGTCAAATGTTGTGCTAAAAATTGTGTACTCACAACTAGGTTTATGTATACATCGTAAGCTTATAATAAATCGTACAAGCTAAACTCGTAATACAACCTACTCACAATGAGTAGGGAAATACATCTATGTAAAGCATGGATGGTTAGAAAAGCTAATAAAACGTGAAATACTACACATTAAGCATAAATTTAACTGTGACACATAGATTGAAAAATCATTTGGCACACAAGTTTTGATATGAAGTTTGTCACATATAGGTGGCTAACAATTTGATCAACTTTGTTTCTTCTTATTTCTAGGTGAAAATCTGAATGTCAGTTATTTGACTCCTTACTTGGATTCATTAGACCCAAAGTTTACTAATGGAGTTAATTTCGCGATAATTGGGGCAGCAACTCTTCCTAGAAACGTTCCCTTCAATTTGAATATTCAAGTTCAACAGTTTCAACGCTTCAAAAGACGATACTTGGATCTCCGGCCCATGGCGATTGGTAAACTATTAGATTTTCATTTCATATTTTTCAAAAGATTTACAATTTTGACTACCTGTTTCACAATCTTTTGGCATTATTAGCACAAATTCACCGAGTCTTGCATATTTTGTTGCAGAAAACATAGGAAATGCACTGTTCACATTCGATATCGGACACAATGATCTGACACATGCACTTGGCTTGTTTTCACTTCCTGAAGTCATTGACACGATCCCTTCTTACATATCCGAACTCAGGGATGCTATGTGGGTGAGTTGTTTCTTTACGCTTATTTTGTGGTTCTTATTAGTCTCATTATGTAATTTGTTTTTTTAGGGTAACATATAATTATGTTATTATTTAGGGCATATATCTACTTGGTGGAAAGAATTTCTGGGTACACAATGCAGGGCCATTGGGTTGTTTACCACGGGAAATTGCGATAAGAAATCAAAATATCAATGACACTAATAGGGATCAGTATGGATGCATCAAGCCTATGAATGATGGCGTAAAAGCATTTAACAACAAACTAAATGCTCTTTGTCAAGAACTACGATCTCAAATGAAGAGTTCTACGATTGTCTACGTGGATGTGTATTCCATCAAGTACGACCTTGTTGCTAAATCGGAGTTGTATGGTGAGTTCTCAAAAAAAATTATGGTTCTTATATTTACGTTGTTTAAACTTCCGAGAAGTAGAGGTATGTTGCATCATTTTAGGTTGGAATAATATCACTATCGCGATGTTAGGATATATAATCCTGATTGTGTTCTAATTTGAGTTTAGGACGAACTCCTGAGAATTGGAGATGAGAAAGAAAAGACTTTAGTCAAAAGAAATCCCTTTTCGTATTATCACTTATATTAGATATTAATTGTAGATTATCCAAGTAAACTGCTATAACTTTTGATGCTTAAATAGTCAATGTTGTAGTTGCGACAATATAAAGAAATTAAGTAAACAACGCCAGGTGTTTTACGTGGTTCGGACAACTGTCCTAATCCACGAGGCTTTCGCCTTTTTAAAATAAACCTCGTTCAAAGTATCAAAGGATTTATACTTACATATATTGACTTTAAATCTTTGAATCCCTTCTAGTTAAAACCTATAAGATATGGCTTTGCTACTTCTACTCCATCTGAGTGAAGATGTTCTGCCTAGTTCGAACTCCCCTTCGATCTTGCTGGAATATTCTCACAAACTTCAACTTAACTCTAAACATAAATACTTTTATCAAATAAAACATAGGAGAACTTAAACAATATTAAATTAATATACAATAATCTCGACAGACTGAATCCTAAACTATGACTCCTATTTATACTAGTTTCCATATCTTTGGATGTGAACGTTCTTCAATTAATAATCACAATTTTTCTCTGCAAAATCGATATATTCTAAAAGAAATGATACGATTAAATAAGTCAGAATATATTCAATATAATTTCAACTAGGTTAATTTAGAGAATGTAATTTCCATAAATATTTTACATAATAAAAATGCGTACACCTTATCCTGATTAAGCAAAAGACCTACTCAAAGAGATTCCAAATATAAACAAACTCTTACCAAAGAATAATGATATACATAATCACTCAGGATTGAGGATATGGACATAGTTCTAACCATGTTCAATTAAGGTAAGGATAATATTTATCCAATCTTTATCACAATCCCAATCAATTAGCAACCATAAATAAAACCTAAGAAAATATTTTCTTTCCCAAAGAAACTTTATCATACGAGATAATAAAATGGTTAACTAATTAAGGTACACGGCTTATCATAAAACTCTAATAAAAGACGTGCCTGAGTGTTTTAAAAAAACCTGAATCACATAAATGGTTATTTGAACAATATAAGACAACTTGATAGTTCAAACGCTAATGAACCGATTCTTGGTCCTAACAATCTCCCCATTGGCTTATATTGGCAAAACACCATTAGTTTTTTAAACCAACCTTGAAGCTACATAGAAAGTTAGAACAAACCATACCACATTTGCAACATAATTAAACACATACATAAGATAAACAGAAAGATAAGAAAATGAGTTGCAATATCCGCAACACTAAAACATTTCAACACAGAAAATAAAAAGATTGTTCAAACAAAACCAAAGTAATAAAAAAACTTCAATTCTTCTCAGCTTCATTGCTCCCCCGTATGATGTTCTCTTCCCCATTTTGCCAATATCAGTCGATGATTATCCATAGTAGGAGAAACAAATATCTCCATGGGTTTGGCCAGCCTTTCCAGGAACTTATTCATCTTGACCAGTTGTTCCTTTAACACCAATATGACAGAGCTACCAGGTGCGCCAATTGTTCCTACAGAGGAAGGGACAGGTTGATCAGCTTGAGGTGTGTGAGCAGCTGGATTGATCTCTGCATCATCTAGATTGATCACTTTAGTAGATTCTTTGATGGTTGGTTGAATAGGGGCGAGTGACTCTCTCTTCCTTTTGATGTTCTTTTGGGATTTCAAAATACAGTAGATTGCCAAGCGTCATCTTGACAGACATATCAAAGGCCTCTATATATGTCCACTCAAAAATCAACTTTTCAAAGGTTGATTAGAGCACCGGTACCAATTCAGTACAAAATTGAACTCATGGTTTTGGATACAGTTGAAGTATGGAAAGAGGGAAACCAATGCAAACAAATAATACTGTGAAGGAGTTTGTACCTCACAGTAAGTTCTCCTCCCATAATGGAATTTTCAGGCCAAAGATTACGTCTGCCACCAGTGAGTTCTATTGCAACACTATGCATATGGGGTTCGAACTGTAATTCAGATCTTCTATTGGTGGCCGGTGGTGTTCCTATTGCAACATTGATGATGTCTGGATTGAACTCAAAGATGTGGTTCCGGATGAACACCTAGAATTTTCGAGCAGATGAGGGATGGCCAAGTTGAGTGGAGAGATTAGAGTAAAGCTCATGTACCACGGCCAGGACATACGATTTAACCATGTGCAAGGATTTTAAAAACTGTAGTTTCTCAAGAAAACTAAGAAGACTAGTGGAGTTATGCGATTCTTCGTGAATCAGAAGTTCAAACATTCAAGTTCAGCCGACCAAAATGTTTAGCTTTGTCTCAAACTCCTCACTTGTAGAACTTGAGGAGTAAGCACCGGCAATATTCAAAGGTTCCATTATGGGAACAACAATAGGAAAGTCGACTAGCATTGGGGCATCAGAGAGCATTCTGACATCATTCTCACTAGATGATTCACTTGCAGAGAAGGACTCAGTTTCAGACTCCTCTTCTTTAGATTCCTCAGCAGCAGGTTCACGGGATGGTTTTGGCGGAGGAGGAGTTGGTGACATCATCATTTAGACGAACGAGTTCCAACTAGTCGAGAGGAAGTAGCAGGTGTTGGAACAGGGGGTTCCGACAGTGACTTAGCAGCAGAGATTGGAACAAGGGTTTCAACGACCTCCTTGGTTTTTTAGGTTTCTTCAGACACAGTTGGGATATCACATAGTTTCATTTCCTTTCCCTTTTTGGAAACAAGGGATTTTTCCATAGATTTTGATGTCACTTAAGGAGTCACACCGCATTTCTTCTTTTTCGAGGTGGTGGGACTGGTAACAGGAACCTTCAATTCGATCTGCATCTCAAAGTATCTCCAGAAACTTCCATCTTGTCGTCGGACAATAATGTTATGTCGTTAATTGTAACTGGACTAGATGGTTGTCGCACAAATTTGTGAGCAATTTTCTTCTGACCCATGAGTAGATAGGTAGAGTGGAAGAGTTAGAGATGGTGAAAGTGCGACAAGGTAAAATTCTACAGTGAAAACTTTTCAAAGATCAAGTGAATAGAATAAAGAAGTAACACGAAGTATAAGTAAGAGAATTCTGATGGTAATAAAAATCAACGAGAAGAAGATAGAGAAGTAAAACACACAACTACCTATTTAAAATTCGGAAAGAAGGAATTTACCAAACTTGGAATACTAGGTAAGGAGTGAAATAGGGAAATAAAATATAGGTCGCAAAGAATATCTTCCATAAATTTAGAAAACCGTCTCTCATGATTTCAGATTTTGAAAAGATATTGTGATAGAAGGATTGGATGATGATCTTAACATGATGTGTATGATACGCAAAAAGAGTTTCAAAAAAATTCAAATCATGCAAAATGTTATTTACGAAATAGAGAGGTCCTGGAAGGAAAGATTTTAAAGCAAATTCAAATTCACATAAAATTAATGAAAGAAAAAAACTTGTTGTACAACCAAGTAAATGAAGAGTATTTTATGCAAATCAACACGAGTAATTGGTAGCTTTCACTCATCATTTTATTTCAAGAATGGTAGCTCTTTTCAATCGAGTAGGCGCGTAAGATATGAAACTGATAGCTTTTTCCAATAGTCGAATCTTTTTCAATGGCAAAGTTCAAGCTTCTGTTTTTGGTGGCAGTTTTTGGTGAGAACATGCTTTTGTTTTTGCATGATCAGTTAACTCATTGCTGAAGAGTTAGGTCATTTTTACCACCCTAAAAATTTGAACACGGGTGTGTTATGAATCCTTTGCCCTGTTTGAACATGAGACAAAACTAAAAAAATTATAGTCAGCGGAAGAAAAACAAGATTGGGAGCAAACAAGTTTTTTTTTTATTTTCTGGCGGGACGGTAGGGCTGTTTGTTCTGTCCCGAGAGTATCCCTTGTACTCTGGGTATTTGTTTGCCTTCATTTATCTCAATAAATCTCTATTGCTGATCAAAAAAAAAAAAAAAGTTTTTTTCTAGCATTAAAATTTTTAATGAAGAAGAACAATCATCGAAAAATTTCAAACCATGAAATATTCATACGTAATACAGATAACAAAGTTAATGAATCAAGACATTCTCAAATGCGGTCAACAAACCAAATCCAGATCATCAAAAAATGAACTCACTTTTAGTGAAAAAAGTTGAGAGATATTTTTGGATGATATCAAACCTCAAGGCTTTTAACCCTGAAAAATCACAGCCAAGTATTCCATTGGCATTATCCCACAACTTATAAGTGCTTTTCTTGGGGGCTATCTGGGTACATAATTAATCTGATTTAGGGGTGACTCGTAACTGAGTATCATCCTGTTGCAACTTACATACCTTGAAACAATTATCAGTACATCTTTTCCCTTGCATTACACATATTCCCTTTTCATTCTTAACTAAGCAACCACTCTAGTTAAAGCAAACTGTCCAATTCATATCACATAACTGAGTAACACTAACCAGGTTTCTTTGCATAGTAGACATCATTAAGAGTAGGGTTGCCTTTGATTTTAAGACTTTCTTTTCCGGAGATTACACAAAAGTGTCCATCTCCACAGATAACAGATTTGGGATCGGTTTTAGTGAACTTGGTTAGTATACTTTTGTTACCGATAACATGCTTTGAACAACCACTATGAATGTACCAAGCATCAGAGATTTTTTCTTGCACTTTTGAGACTACAGAAAAAGCATTGAAATTGGAATTTCTTACCTAATTGTCCTTTCCTCATTCATATGAAGATTCCAACTACCCTCTTGCATGCACATCTATAAGCGCTCGTCCTATTGCAAAGAATGGTTGATTGAGAATTAATGATAGATAGTGAGAGCTAGAAACCTTCCTCGATATCAAGTACAATGAAGTTTGATGGATGAACGACTTGCCTACTGTTACACGAGATCTTTGACGATTCCTTGGAGATGTTTGATCAAAATGTAAGTTAGTTGCTGCGGTATTTTTATGGGATTTGCTTCACCTAATCAAAGTCACCTAAAACCATAATAAAGCATTTAATAAGTACTTGCACACACATTATACAAAACTTTGATCAAATTGATAATTCTCAATGCTGTAAGGAATAGTGATATTAACTAGGTCACATAACTTAGGTTGTTCTGCATAATTTCACTACACTACATACGGAGCTTGAAAGTCTCGCTCCCCTCTATTCTATGCTCTCCAAGATGATATCTTTCATGAACTTAGAATAGTTAAGAGTTTTCTCTAGAGTGTCTGCAGGAGTAATGTTAATACGTTGTTTTCTAAAATATCTAGAAATCTAGAAAAGATTGATTTCACAAAGCTTTGCTTCTTCAAACTTTGTGGGAATTGTATCGAAAATATGTACTCCCACACAGGGACATTGACTTTTCTCATCTCAAATTGTACGTATTGTAGTAGCGTTGCTTTGGTGTTATAATTTGTTCACATAATTAACCGGCTCCTGCATAAACGAACATCCCCTCCATAGAATCAAATGGCAGATAGTTTCACCGATAATTTTTGCAAAGCATTGGTAGTTTGCCACCAGCTCTGACCTTTTCAATTGTGCTATCAAGCTCGCTACATGAGTATTCAAGGAGAAGATAGCTCTAACAAGTCAGTCGTTCATTATGGATTTCTCTTTTCTCCATTGACATAATTTCTTGCCATTGCATCCAAAATTTTAGAAGCTTCATGCTCTTCTTTCCTCTTGAGACTTCCTCAGTCTTCTGCATTTATTTCCTTTTGTTTGGAGGGGTTTAGACCCTATTAGAAGGTTTTCAATTGAATACATAAGGATAATCCGTGTTAAGGACAACATCTCAATAATTCTTTGAATCTCTCCCAAGACTCATACACTAACCCCCATTTAGAACTTGGGAAGATGTTATTGAAAAATCTCTTACCAAACATTGTCCTTCAGTAAAGATGGCTAAACTGAGAAGAAAGCTACTAACTTCCACAAATTGTTATTCTTTGGCAAAGAGTCCAGCCATGCCTTTACCCTATATCGTAGAAGAAAGTGAAATGGTCAATTGCGATCACCCCCTTAATATTTGACCCGTTTTGCAATGTCCCTCCTAACCTATCAAAATGTGTGCTTTGCCCCCTAACGTATGCTAAATGTACGATTGTCCCTCCCTCTCCCCCCCCCCCCCCCCCGCCCCCCCGATGAAAAATCAAATTGATGAAAAGATAGACATGTGTCAAAAGTGAACGGTTAATCAAGGTCTCAGGGGGGCAAATTGCACATTTTTACAATTTTTTGGGGACAAAACCCTCTTTTTTAGATTTTAAGGCGACATTGTAAAACGGGTCAAATGTTAAGGGGGGTACCGCAATCGATCCAAAGTGAAATAACTCTGATTTTAAGCAAAAATAAAGAAAAAGTATAGATTATTGAGAAGATAGAGTTTCAGGATTACATGAATCTTTTATGTGGTTCTTTATCATTTTTTCAGTCGATTTCTGGAGTTATACTATTAAAAGTAAAATCTCCTGATTTATCTTATGTTGTGTATCGTTGGCCTTAAGACTTATCCTCATACAATATGTCACATGTTTGTGTCGAAGTTAAAAGAATCGGCTCATTAAGTTCTACGAATATCATGAGCATGCAATATTTACCATGCCAATATATTTTCTTACATGTAGGATACGATTTTATTTCATCCCAAAGATACAATTTAATGCGATTGGTCAATCGACTCCTCTCAAAGATATCAATCCTTCAATATATTGGCTAGATATCAATCCTTACATGCTATAGTTTATAGTTAAATTTTTTAACCACAAAGAGTTCAAACAAGGCTAACATGGTGATAGAGTTGACGGAGTAAGATGTTTTAATCACGTTGGTCATATCATTTAGTCATTATTTTAGCTTTGATGTACTTGTTGTACTTGTTATGTGTTATGTTGCAACAATGAGATAACTTTGCGAGAGATAACAACGACGCTCATGATTTTAGCAATGCTTAGTCAACCAACATACAAGAGGGTTTTGCCCAAAATCAAATGATCTTTTTACAAATTAAAGATTTACTTACATATGCCTTAATACAAGAACAAGACTCTGTCTTTGAGTTTTGACCCTTATCAAAATACTTTATCAACTACTCCTTCTTTGGATCTAACTGGTGTTCACTTTAATTGAACTCTCCTTCAAACACAAACAACCTCTATCGAGACTTTAACTTCTTTTCTCGAGGACTAGAAGTTCTTAGTGTAATCAAAATGTTTGGATATCTCAATAAAATATAAGCTCCAATAATTTATCAGTGCTTCTGGAATGTTGCTCCTCATAGGTTACTATGGCTAACTCAAAAATCTGGCTATTTATAAAAATAGCAAACTTAAGCTCCATATGCCTTCTCCGAGTTTTGTTGCAACAAATTTAGGTGCAACAATCACGGAGGCAACAATCAATGAACTTTGAAATGGTCCATCAAGAGCTTGATATTTAGCTGAGCAATATGTGTCTTCCTAAATAAACGATTGACATTTTTCAAGAACAAAAAATATAATACAATCTTTACAAACATATATTACAAGTTAGTTACTTAAATATTGTTATTATAATTTCCAAATCATGATTACATTGCGAAAGTCAACTATTTACACGGAATACATAACTCATGCTAATAACATATATATTCCCAGAAATACACACTCCATAAATTTATCTTCCATAAAAGTTATTGACAAATGCGCTGGTTGAAAATGACCAGTAAAATAAAAGTTAATTTTCATTAAATGTAAATAAAGTTAGTTAAAATGATTGTCAAGCATTAGATCTCCAACTATCTAAGGTAAGAAACAATGTTGTTGCTGCAAAGCAACATGAACATCATCCCATCTATCATTGCAACAAATATGGCAAGGACCAAATGATGATCAGCCAACCCCCAAAATCATACATGTCTCGTTTAAGCATGATTTGCCTATCCAATGTGTGTACTTGGGGCGAGATTTTACTTTCCCGAATGAGATGATCTTCCGCTAACGTAGGCTTTGTAAAAAACATGAAATGTTAGTTACATAATATCACTTAAACAAAAATATAGGAGGATAAGAAAACAAAGGTCAATAGAATCTACTTGTACGACTTATCCTTGAGTTCAGTAAAAAAGAAGTGTCATCCGTTAAATGAAATTCATGATTCGATTTTCACAATATGAATTCCAAAATGTTGAAACAATAAACCAATCTATATATCTCTAAAATAAATTGATCTTAATTAAATTTATGCAGTTCGAATGTTAGTTTCCGTGTTTTAGTTATTGAGGTTTGTGGCGTGAATGAGCAGGTTTCATCAATCCCTTAATGGCATGTTGTGGGTACGGTGGAGGGCCATACAATTACAATCCCAACATTACATGTCTAGATGGCGGAAGCACCGCCTGCGGAGAAGGTACACCTTACATAAGTTGGGATGGAGTTCATTACACGGAGGCGGCCAATGCTATTGTTACCTCCAAAATACTCTCCACCCAATATTCAACACCTCCGCTTGATTTCAACTTCTTCAATAGGGACACAAACCCTGCAAATTAGTTAACTTCTAGATAGTATTCAACAAATATTCTTGTTTTCTTTCCCATCCTTCATTTTTTATTTTTAGTGGTAGTTGAATTTATGGTCTGATACAACTTATTTGATTTTTGAATTAATCAATTTAACTTTATATGTTATGTACTATTCGTTTCATCCTTAAAAAAATTAAAAAATATTTCATTGACATAATTATTGATCCACAAAACTGTGTTCTACCAATAGAGTAAGGGTATATAGGTGTTTTCTATATCTGGAATATTGTATTTTCTTGTATTTAAAATTGTATTTAGCGAATCATATAATAGCTTTTTGGCAATTCCCCTTAAATTTCTCAATGAACTTTAACTTTGAGGAAGGTCTGGCAGTGTTTGATTAATGTGAGATACTATGGTAATAAAATCAAGATTATATCCCTAAAGAAATGTTTCAACAAAAGGGTGGAATTTAAATAACCACTTATTGCATACCTATTTTGTTATCCTATTCTATAGCAGGTATTTCTAACAAATTATATGAACTATGCCACCCTCCACGCACTACAGGTACTCTGACCAAAATTAATCATCCTCTGGGCTAAAACAAAATGACAATGTAATGTATTTATTAGACTATTAAATTATAAAATGGAAAATTTAATTTATAGTTAAATGCACTTAAAATTCATGCATAATTAGATAATTTGAGTTTTCAATATTAAATTATGTCTCTCTAAATATTGAGATGAGTTGTAAATCTTAATAAAATGGTTGGATAGCACGTACATATTGATTGTAAATCTTAACTAACCATGAGTTGAAAAAACTGGCGATTGCTTTACGAAAGGTGCTCGCTAGTATATTGCTTATCGAATTTCATAACACATCATCAAATCCATGATTCGAGATTATGGTTATTTTCTACTAAGGATTGTAAACTAAACGGATCACTTGATCCATACTTAGCATTGAATTCGACTCTTCGTCAAAACCACTTGTGACGTTGTCATGGTTGGAAAATATTGACTGCTTATCTATCACAAGTCGTGGATCTACTTGTCCATTGTACCAGGGACGATAGAATCAAACACAGGTCAAATCATGTATGACGATCGTAATACCTACATGCAATAAACAATTATCAAAACTACAACTATGTATCCAACTACAATGACTTCTAAGTTTTTGTTGAGCAACAAACCATTATGTCGCTTTAGATATTATTGCAAGCATCACATTTGTTTCTTCATGTTGGTTTTCACCGCATTCAAGCCTTTTGCTCATTTTTTATGTTGGTTTTTCAACACATTTGTTTCATTTTTTTCAATATTTGTCCTCTAATATATTCAGACATTTGTCTGTTTTTTTGTTGATTTTCAAGCGCATTAAGAAGTCCACTTTTTCATTAGAAAAAGTTGGTTTTCCTACATGCTTGGACATCTCACTCGCCACAAAGAATCAAGAACAGGCTTGACATAGGTGTTATATCATGGAACAAAAAATCTAGGATCTAACCTTGGTAATACTTTTTTTTGTAGGACTTCAAGAAAAGTAACCTTGTGGAAAGAATTGAAGTTGTCTTAGCTTAGTGGTTAAACAAGATCCGAGCACTCTAACCATATCAAAATTGAACCCTGCTATTGTATTTCTTGTGCTTTACGTTCTCAATGTGCAATGAAGAAAGAATCGTTCTTGTAATTCTTCATAGTGGTTTGAATACTGGAAAATAACTAGGCAATGGAGAATATTGGACCAGCACAGATTGACCTCCTCGACAATGCAAACTGGAACAGAAGCATCTTTTATGATAGATGTTAAGTTCCACAACACCTCAATTTTCTTCACACTATAGTCATATATGAAAAGTATCCTATAAAACAGATTATAGACTACATATTAGAGATAATGTTAGTATAGTCTATGCTGCATTACATAGGATATACTTGCACTCAATAGACATAATTCTCAAAAACTCAATACGTACTCCAACAGAGCAAATCTTAGTTTCACAGAGACAGAAATTAAGATGATTAAGGAAATCATGCATTCATTTAAATCTTATCAAGAAATTTATTAGAAAGTGGTTGAGGTCATCTTATACAACTATGGGAGTTACCAAGTTGTTTACATAAATTATGTTTTCTTAATTAGTAGATTTTGCTACATTCCGTTATATTAAGTTCTATCTTTTCAATGGAAAGATATGTTAAGATATTGGTATGAGTCTTGTGGACTGATTGAAGATTGGATTGTTTGGAAGTTGGTTTATCAAGACAAAAATATCAAGTAAAGATAAGGGATGAAGATCACATCTGAAGTTTGAAGGCCAATTATGCAAAGGAAGATTTCCTAATTTGTTGGAGATTCAGCTACACATCCAAAAGTTGTTCTATGGTAGGAAAGTATTATTGTGCAATTGGGATGTTTTGATTAGAAGATGGCATTTAAGTCAATAAGAGGTTCATGTTAATCAAGTCAAGCAGAAGCTTGCACCATATACACGAGTCGGAGGTTTGTATCAAGCAATCAAAAGATATTGGATAATGTCGATCACTTGCTGCTAAAAGTTATCGCTTAAATCCATTGGTTGTAAAGTCGGCGTTATTTTGTAGTGAGATTGTTTGATCTAGGCATGGCCCTGTGGCTTAAGTCACAAGACCGAACCACTATAAAATCATTATGTTGTATGACTGTTTAGGTTTCACATTCTCTGGATGAATTAATCATTCATAATTCAGGATGATAGGGTTTTATAACTTTGAACATTGGTTAAAACTCGGAAAATTTAACAGACAGAATTATTTTAATTGGTATGAGGGCAACCCCCTACACCCTCAGTCTCACCCTCACTCAAAACTGCATCTGCAACTCCATCACCATCTGTCTCCTCTACACCTAAGTTTGTTGCACTTGAACCTCAATCTTAACCCGACTCTAAATTGGATGAAGATTCATCTTATTGCCAGTACAAGCCCTGCTAATAACTCTTTCTCTGGAATTCAGTCTCCTCCCTAGAGTCTTAAGGTATATCCCATTTTTTCGTTTTCTCTTTGCATATAGTGAACTACTCTTTTCCTCTGTTTGTACTTGTTCATTTTGTATGAAAGCCAGATAATGAGGGTTCCTTCGTTTGTTATGGAATTGTTGAGTTTCTTAGGATAGGCGATGGATTAAAGTGTTTTGATTCCTTAACCCATACTATATTTTTTATTCTTTTCAAATGGTAAAGTGGATAAATTTCATCTCCTCTTCACATTTGGTGGACGGACTATTTTGTATAGAAATTGCTTCATTTTTTACCGTAGAATTATTAATGAAGCCATAGGTACCACCCCTAACACTGGATATAGAGATCTCCAATTCTCTGACGAAAAAAGATATGCACCAAGTGTTTCAGGAACAGACTGGTATTGCTGGGTTGGCTACTTTGAGGGTAGTTTAATGCTAGTACGCATACCTTTGAGTACTTGTTCTTGTTAAGAATATCTTGTAACAACTTGTTAGGACCAGGATTCTGTGATTCTGGTATCTGGTGTTTGAACTGTTAGGTTGTCTCATATTGTTTAAATAGTCATTCGTGGTTAAGTTGCTTATCTATGCATCATCTAACTACGGCTTAATTCATTACTTCTCTTAGAGTTCTCATTTGATATGGCATAATTTACTGATAAGCCTTGATTAATTTTGTCCTTTAATATAAACATGTGCTAATCCTATATGATTAAAAGGTTTACTTATTGAACGATTTAAGGTAGAAAATAAATTATTATTTGTGCTTGCCTTTATTTTTTAGGATTCTGTGAAGATTGCATTAAGAAAACCCTTGCCTTATTTGAGTAGGATTAGGTTGATTCTTATTCGAAATATCCTATGATATTGTGTATATTGTTTATAAATATCGTGTGCTTGATTCTTAAATTACTTTACGATCTTTTTCCAAAGCATGTTGATTGAATGTTTTTAAATATGTGCGAGAAAGTCATGCTATGGCAATATTCTTATTTTCTGCAATTCTGTGAGTTATGAAAATTATTTCATGCTGATGCAACTACAATATTTGTGACAACAACAATACGGTTTCATACTTTTATATTACGCAGCTTGTGTTTTGCTCCTCTACTTTTTACTCAGTTTATTAGTTAACCCATTGATGAATGGAAGATTTATTCAAGAGTTAATTTATTAAGTTGTTCACGCTTTTAGGAAGTTTAGTTATTCAGGAGTCTTTGTGCTATTTAATTAATTCCTAAAAAGTGTTTGTCTTTGATTTAATTATACGTATTCATATAGGATTCAAAAATGTGCTGAGTTATTATGATTCCATCTCTAAGAGATAGAGTTTATCTTAGGATGCAATTCAATCTTATTTAGGATAAGGAATGATTACTTAACTTATCTATTCTTTGGAAAACCTATCTTTTTATTCATGGATATATTTAGCTGATCTTTTCACTTGGGGAATAGGTTTGCATATGTGGTCTTATTTCAGGGATCGTTCACCAAGAAGATAAAGATCGGATACAATCAGGAAGATTCTAAAAGCTGTAAAACGGGAAAGTTGTTGCAACATCTGGAACGATTCAGACCAATGGCTGAACCTATAAATAGAAGAGCTGATTCATTTGTTTTTTCCAACCTTTGAGCAAATTGTAATACAATTCATAAGAAAGGTTCATAGTTAGTTTCATAGTTTAGTTTCATTAAGGAAAAGGTTTAATTCTTATTCTGTTTAAAGTTTCATAGTTGATCAAAGGAAACCTGTGTTCCAAAGTACAAATTAAACTAAACCAAAAGAGTCCACCATGACTGAAGGTGTTCGAACGAGGCAAGATATCTTCTAATTTGACGGTGTAGAATTAGCAAAGGCGTATCTTAAGGTCTTAACTATAGAAGGGATTCGATGAGTTAAAGTCACGTCATGTAAGTGTAAATCCTTTACTACATTCAAAGAGTCAGAAGTACTAGGAGGGAAGCCTCGTGAAGTAGGACAGTTGTACGAACCACGTAAAAATCTGGTGTGTTTGTTGATATACTCTTTTGCTTATCTTGCACAACAAACATCTATTAATCATATTCAGACGATGCTTTCAATGTAAATAAACAAATAATTATTTTACGAAGTTAATCAGTTAAAGGATTTGAACTCAGAAAGTTTTAATTGATCTTATTCTGTTCATATTTTTGGTTGTTGTTTCAACCGAACCAGTTGAAGTTATAACTCCATAATTAAGATTAAATAACTCCAAGGTTTTTGTGAAATAAAATCTAATACAACTGTTTTTCCTACACTCACACCACCACCTTCCCTAAATTTCTGTTCTTTATATTTTTCACTAGAGATCCTATGAACCTCAAAATTTTATTGTTCGAGAAACTTCTATAGAAAATTATCCAAGGTCGTTATATTTTACGTTGTCTTTCCCATGTCTTATTAGCAAGCACTTTCTGAACAAACAAGCTTCTCTTCTTCTGAATGACTTGGATGTAAGTGCCAGGGATGGAATGAAATTGGATTACTTTGAGAGAATGGGCGGACTGACATGAAAATGTCCCTCGAGTCCAACACTTAGTTGTCATCGTTGTTCATTGTGGCATTGAGATCCTGTAAGCCTCGGTTGATCAGAACACAACTATGGGTAAGTTAGCATCTTCATGTGCTATGGCGGTCAATCTCGTTAATGTTTTTCTGGAGTTTATTACTCTATCTAGGTATGTTTTGAAACATTCTTCTAAAAAGTAGGAGAAATATTAGGGTTGCATCCCACGAATCACACTTCTATCCCAGTTGGTTAGGTGTTGGTCACCTAACAAATCAAACTCACATTGAAATGACACTTATAGGAAGTGACTTCACTGACTAGGATCAAAATCATAAAGCATTATAACAAGACATTTTTATTTTATTTTAAATACAGTAGAAGTCTTGAGAATACAAAAAAAAATTAATACTTCAATATAACGTGTATATAATCTAACATTTTTCACGAAATTGCAAAGTATGCAAAAGGCAGACTTGACAATCTTTCGTTCCATCCATGCTCGTTTACATTCTTATTCAAAGGGACAAATAGGACAAAAGAAGAGTAAGTTTTTAATAACTTAGTGAGGTCTTTTGAACACGACAATATAAATCAAAAAATAAATGAGAAGAACGATTAAGAAATACTAGAATGTTGAGAATTTCAATTTTTTTTCTTTTTTTGATAAGAAAAAGAATTCATAAATCATTGTTCAATTACTTATAACAGATCAAACCATAGATCTCCCAAATATCAACCTTATACCCCCACCCCAAACGAGCGACATTTCAAACTGAATAGAAGACATGTCCGAGTACATTCCAATCCAACACCCAGGTTACGCCTAACTTCTGACTGGTAGTGACATCTAGACAAATTGGGCATTAAATGGATTAGTCAAACATACAGTCTTTTGTTGTCCAGCTGGTAAAGCGTCTCAATCCCTTGGCACAACATCCCAGAGGTACCCCAATAAGTAAAAACCACTATATCAGGTGAGCTCGTAAACCGAATAATATTTGTTGCTATTTGAGCTACATATGTTGAACGTAGTCCGTTGCTCGTTGCTCAATTCAAGAATCGATAGTATGACTATGAAGAAAATATGATTATGAATTGAATGATTCATTTAATTTAACAATAATTAAGAAAGCTGACTATGTAACGAGTAACAAATATGAACGTAAAAGTAATAAAAAGGTGATGGAACACTGCTCGTGATTTGAAACAAAACGAGAACCATGATAACTTTGTCCAAGTTTCTTGGAGCAGGGTGGGTAACGGAGTTTTGACCAAATCAGAAATCGAAGTTCACCTTTTATGGTACGGGGATTGTCGAACTTTCAATAAATCAAAACATTGTAAATTAATTGATTGCTCTTAATTTTAAAGAAAGTAACATTATTTTCTTAACTTCAATATTATCAAATTTAAAGGAGTTTGTTTAAACATCTAACTATTGCTAATTTGTGTAAGTATCACATTTACCTATTTTAACTTTGCATATTACATAAAAGTCTAAATAATATGATTTAGCATGACAAAGAGAGAAGTTGAAGACTAAATTAGTTACTTAATTATTATTAAAGTCTCTATTTCTACCTCGGTTAGAACATATTTGATATTTTATAAACATTTATCTTTTTGATCCATACTTGCCTTTTAAATTTATATTTCTTAACAAAATTCATGTAAATCACTTATTAAATAATGATCTCAATCCAAAATTTCACCAATGTTGTACAACAAAACAAATTATTTACCAAGTCCTTTTACAAAATCATATCAAACAAATAGCTTTTGTAGAAAATCATTTTGTTTCTAGTTATAAATATAAAATTACATAATATTGCATATATTACGTATAATAATTCACAAAAATGATAAATATGTGGATCCAGTCGAAATAACATTTCTAGAATATTTATGTTATGCTAATTAACTAGAGTGGATGGTTAGATCATACGATAAATACAATAACCTACCTAAATTTAAAGTAACTGAAAGATTAATCATAAAAACACACTACATATGTCATCTAAATGTTCCAGGATCCATATATAATGTGGCACATGATTCCAATTATGACCAACTATTCAAACACCATTATAATCATGTAATGAGTCCTGACAAATGATTCAATTTTGAATTTTTATAGCTTTTGCAATTCAAAGTAGTTAAACAAAAAACTATAAGCAAATTTAAAATTGTAGTAGCCTCAGTTTTACCATCAAATGCACTTCTGAATAGTTTGGTTTTCTACATGTTATTGATATTATTGACTCTTAACATCATGTAGAGTATGTATATGAAAATCAGGCTGAAAGGATTAAATTTGGTATTTTAAATCATGAGAGTTAGAAACTGCTCTCGGATCTTCTGGACTGTGTTAGATATTTACCTACTTTAGGCCCCTACAAACATTTTGGTTGAAGAAGATGGCCGAAGAAAAGAGTTATCTTACATAGTGGAAAGTATGTGATTGAAATGTTGGAGACAAATATGAAGTTTTGATGTGGATTTCGTACTTCCAAAGTTTCTGCACCAAAACTGACAGCTTTGATAGAATTCATTTTCTAAGACTTTTAATGAAGAACAAGAAGGTGTTGAGGTCTAAAACAATTTCTATAATAATCCAAACACGAAGGGGGGAACATTTGCAGAAGAAAAT
This sequence comes from Misopates orontium, assembly GCA_946800315.1. Lineage (NCBI taxonomy): Eukaryota > Viridiplantae > Streptophyta > Magnoliopsida > Lamiales > Plantaginaceae > Misopates > Misopates orontium. The sequence goes on from OX326947.1 coordinate 26,486,887, forward strand.
TGAAGCAAATTCAAAGAGAAAAGTTTGAAGATGAAGATTCTTTATATAGGCGATAATGGGAGACATAATGTAGTTATTAGTCTCATCCTAGTTTTCTTTTTTTTAATAAACAATGAGAAATATCTACTATTATCCTTTAAATATGTAATATACAAAACTACCTTGTATTTGAAAATACTCAAAATAGAACTAAAATCATGTTTATTCATCTATAGTTTAACAAGAACCAATAAACAGTTATTATCTTTAAAATAGTATATTAAATTCATTTAAAAGCTAAAGTTATGATATTTATACTAATTTGAACAAAATATAGTTGCTTTAGGATAAATATGGCACTGATAAAATATTTAGGGCTGTTTTGAAAATTATTTTGGAGTAAATTATAACTTTTTCAAAACTTTTGGGGTTAAAATATTATTCTTAAAAAGTTCAGGACTAAATTAGAAATTAAAAAATACTTTTATTGTTATTCAATTTTAGGGGCTTGACTAGAAAAGTGCAGGTCTACAATGGCCAAAGGAAAAGGAAAGGAGGAATACATAGTGACGAGGAGTGATGAGATGAGAAGATGATTTAATGGATATTATATTTTGTTACTTTTTAGGCTTGTAACTAATTAATATATTTGCACGATATAATTTCATAGTATACTGTTGTGTTGCAAGTTATGTTATAACATGATTTGTCTCGTACAACTTGTTGAAGTGATTTATACTTATGTTTCATATCGGAAAAAAAATTGAGCTAATGGTAAAATCATACCGCGAATCGTAAGGGTTTTGCGGATTACACCACAAATTGTAATTCTAAACAAAATACACTATGAATTGCAAATTTTTTGCAAATTGCACCAGTTTTTTTGAGGTTATTCTTGATATTTCAGAATTTTTTTAAATAAAATTTGCAATTTACACCACAAAACAAAAAACAAAACAAAGTTTTCATTTTGTAAAAGGTTCAGATTATCCAAAAAACAAAACAACAAAATCATTCCCTTAACAAACAAAAAAAAACATTCCAACTATTCTGCTCCAAAAAGGACGGGTAATCTGCTCCTTCATCTCGGTGACTCTTCCTTCAACTCCGGCATCATTCAGGCGATATTTCAGGCGTACTGCTTAGCTCCGGCGGCGGTGACCGCTGCGTCTTCCTTAACCGTTGGTTTTCCATTTCTTATATGTGTTGCGATAAAATAAACCAAGAATCCCAAAGATTACTCAATCTTAATTAGAAAACAAGAAATAAATCCAAACCACATAATTATCATTAAATTCGATTAATCAAATACCAAAAGAATTAATTTCAAATTCTGAATCCAGTTACCCGCATCCTTTCACCAAGAAACTCTCTCAGTTCTTTAGTACAAAAAAAAATTAATTAATGGCTTCAAATTGCAGTAATTGAAAGGAAAGAAAGAAAAATTCCACATGAATTATTATTAAAATATAAAAATGGCTGAAGAAAAATACTCAGACGATCTCAGCTTTTTTGTGAGCAATCATCCAATTTCAGGGAAGATGATGATCATTTCCTTCCATCACAAAACTAATAACTCGGGGAGGATTGTTATGGTACCAACAAGTATTTCCAGTTTTTCAGACAAGTTTGCTTGGAGAGGAAGCAGAAAGTTAGAGAGAGAGAGAAGAGAGATCAGATTTTCATAATTTTCTTGCATAAAGTGTAATGATCATGCGATCAGGACTAATAACAACCTGTGCAGAGAGAATATTCCTCCTGCGTCAGGGTGACATCATAATTCGAATAATAAAAATAAAACTGAAACAATTACTAACTAAAACGTAAATTAATAAAAACGCGACTGCAAATAAAATAAGCGACTCTCAAAACGCCGTCGTTCGCTCCGCTCCCAGCTGGCTCCAAAAACGCACTAACGCGTCTTCGATATTAAAATTGCGTTTTAACTGTCTTCAAACAAAATCCCCAAAAGTCCAAAATCGATCCAAAATTCCAAAATCCCCAATTCGAAACCCTAGCTTCTTCCTCCTCTAAAGATCCCACCTTTACAGTAACAGAGGAGTTGCTTGGAGGGTGCGGCGGGACCTTAGTTGATTTTTCTTTCTTTTTTTCATTTGAAGCAAGGGTTTTGCTGTTTTTTTTTTGTTTGGAAAAATCTGAACATTTTTCGGTTTTCCCATAACAAAATGAAGACGTTTTTTTTTTTTTTTTTTTTTTTTTTGTGGTGTAAATTGCAATTTAATTTTTAAAAAAATCTGAAATGTCAAGAATACCCTCAAAAAAACTCACAATATGTGTTTATGGTGCAACTTACAATATGTGTTTATGGTGTAACAATTCATGATGTATTTTGCTTGTAATTACAATTTGTGGTGTAATCCGCAAAATCCTTACAAATTCGCGGTATGATTTTGCCATTAGTTCAAAAAAAAATTGTTGACCATTTTTTTGTTGGCATGTCTCTCGGGGAGTGTGGACATGAGGCATCTGTTTGTTTCACTGGTTGAGAATGAACTTACCACTCATGTTTTTTATTTGTAGATTTGTAGATTTAACATGTGGTTATAATGTTCATTTACTTCTATTGCATTCTACATAAAAAAATTCATTTATTTCATTGCCTCCCACTACATTTAAATATTGTGAAAGCCATATTTGTGCAATGGCTTATTCCATTTCGGTGACATAAAAAATCAGCACCATTTGATTTTTGTCAAAACTTGACAAATGGAGAGATTCTTAGGTTCATATTTTCAAAGAGCCGTATGGATTTGAAAAAAAAACTTATTTTTGCATCGGTATACTGTTACATTTTATTTTGTAGAAACCTTGAAGTTATATAAGCATAAATGTGGATTTGTAACTTCAATTGGTTCGGCTGAAACAACAACCCGAATATTGAACAAAGTAAGATCAATTAAAACTTTTTGAGTTCAAATCTCTTAATTAACTTTGTAAAAATAGATTTTTTTATTTACTTTGAAAGCATCCTCTAAACGTGATTAATTGATGTTTGTTGTGCAAGATAAGCAAAGCATTAAATATATAAACACACCAGGTTTTTACGTGGTTCGGACAACTTTTCTAGTCCACGAGGCTTCCCCCATAATACTCCAGACTTCTTTCAAAGTATCAAAGGATTTACATTTACAAGAATTGACTTTAACTAACCCATAAGCTACGACTTTGCTACTTCTACTCCGTCTGACTGGAAGATATCCGGCATCGTTGGAACATATTCGTTCTTGTTGGACTCTTCTATTTAGTTCGATCTGGACTTTGGAAAAATAACTTATTCTACTCAATTCCTAAACTTAAACGGAATAAGGGTTAAACTTTTTCCTCAATGAAACTCAACTATGAAACTAACAGTGAACCTTTCTTATAATTTATATTACAGTACGGTCAAATGTTAGATGATACAAATGAAACCACTCTTCTATTTTTAGATTCATCAATTGGTCTGATCCGTTCTAGCTGTTGCAACAGCTTGTGCGTTTTACAGCTTTCAGAATCTTCTTGACTGAAGTCGATATTTATCTTCTTGATGAATGATTCCTGAAATAAGACCACATACGCAGACATATTCCCCAAGTAAAAAGGTCAACTGAATTTATCTAGGAATAAAAAGATAGGCTTTCCAAAGAGTAGGTAAGTTAATTAAATCTTTCCTTATCCAAAATAAGATAGAATTGCATCCCAAGATAAACTTTATCTCTTAAATATGGAAACTCAATAACTCAGCCACCTTTTAATTCTAATTAAACACCTAAACTCAGTCCTAAATAAATATGGATTAATTAAATCAAAGGCATACTTTGGGAGTTTAATAAATCGAAGATAAATAGCACAAACAGTAAATACTTTTCTAAACTTGTAAAATACTTAATAAAAAAAAGTCTTTGAATAAACCTTTCGTTGATGACATCAGTTAATTAACAAATTGAATAATATGCCGAGAAGCAAAACACTAGTTGCGTAATAAAAGTATGAAATCGTACTGTTGTTGTAACAGCAGATATTGCAGTTACAGCAGCATGAAATAATCTCCATAATTCATAGACTATCTTAACTACGGAAAATAAAAATATTTCCTTAGCATGAGTTTCTATGCATATAACTACGAATATTCAATCAGCATGCATTGGGAAAGATCATAAAGAACTTTAGGACGTCAACTATAGTTAAGCACATATTTCCTTAATCTTATGTTATGATTTCATAAGAAGGAAATTCTGACCTTAACATAAAAAGATATACACAATCTTCTAGGATATTTGGATAAGGAAACATCCTAATCCTACTCAAATAAGGCAAAGATATTATTCATAAAATCTTCAAAGATCTTACTCAATTTAACTCACCAAAAATGATAATCCTATTTTATCTTTTCTTCCCAAGAAATTATTCAAAACATAAACTCTTTAATCATAGACAATCAGCACATGTTTATCTAATTAAGAACAAAATCAATACATCTAATTAAATAATCTCTTAAGTAATTTGTACTATATCAAATCAGGCTCTAAGAGATATTATTAAGTAAGCCGTACACACATAAACCACTGATAAATATCTTAACCATGAATGATTGTTTAAACCTCTGTTCTTAAAAGCGGACCGTACCGGCCGGTCCGCCCGGTTCAGCCGCGACTCGGTGGTAACACCGGCCGACGCCGCCCGTTTGGGCCGGAGAGTGAGAGAAGCGTAGGGAAGCGCTGAGAACCGGTCGAAAATCGGGTGGTTGGTGACCCGGTTGGCCGATCGAAAGCGGCGGCTCAAAAACCTGTGTAGATCTGGAACAGAGACCGCGTCTTCAACTTCGTTTTTTTTCCTATTTTTTTTTCTTTTTCTGTTTTGAGTTTACTAAAAGAAAAAACTTCAAATAAATTGCCTCCAAAATCTGTCCATACCTCTTCATCTGCCTGATCAGGGATGGATTTTGGTTGAGAATTGAGATGGAGTGAATTTGTCGATTGAAATTGAACCCAATTCCCATTTTCAAACCCTCAAATTTGGACTGAATTGAACAGGGATCCAATTGCAATTTTGAATAATTGCAAACTAGTACTACAAAGAATAATAATTAGAAATTGTACAATTATTGTGTAGTATATTAAGAGATTTAATTATTCAATATATTCGAACTCTAATTATATTCTAAATCTAATTATCCTTAATTATAGTGATTAGATGCTAAGCTAAAACTTAAAACATAAAGGACACGTTTTGCTCTTTTAAATTTGCAATTTTTGAGATTTATTTGATATTCTTCGAAAATCTTATTAATTTTTCAGTTGTTCCTTTATTATGGTGTATAGCTTAAAAATATGGTTCACATTTTTTTTAATTGTGATCATTTATTTTTAAGGACTTATTATTTTATTAATTTTCAGTTGTCTCTTTAGTATGATGTATAACTTGAAAATATGATTAACAATTGTTTTAACTGTTGTAGCTAAGTATTCTATGAATATATTTTGTCAAATGTATTTAGACCGGTTCGACCAACGATTCAACCGATTGAACCAATAGAACCAGTAACCAGTTAGATTGCCGCTTGAACGTTCGGGCCGCTTTTAAGAACATAGGTTTAAACAATATAAGACAACCTAACAATTCAAACACTAAAGGATAGAATCTTGGTCTTAACATATATATTTAAAAGGTGTTTTAATTTGGTGAATTGTTTTGTGTTAAATAAGTCATGTTGTTCTAAATTAAAAAGTTGTTTACCTAGTCACTTCTGCAAGATTATATTAAATTTTGTATTATCTTAAAGATGAAAAGATAGGTTGAGATATTGGTGATGAATCTTACAGATTATTTGAAGATAGTGATGAGTCCATTTTGTATTCATATTTAATGCGCCAAATAGAGTAATTCTAAGCTTGATTCTTGATTGCTTGGAGTCTTTTACCTTTTTTTTGGTTTTCTTATTTTCTTGTTTAGATGTCAAAAGGGATGCAAACAGGTCAAAAAATGGATATCTGGGCAAAACATGCGAGTTGGGAAGCAAAGGGAATGATAAGAGAAGAATTGCCTAGAACATGCGATAGCTTAGATGAGATCAAGAAGGCATATGCGGTAGCTTATGTAAGGATGATTTGAAGATGACGTAACCCTAAGAAAACTTAGTCGTCGAATGCGAATGCAATCACATACGATCGCATTGACTCAAAAATTAGGTTTTTGAAGCTAAATTAAAGTTCGATGCCTTCAAAGCCAGAATAACGTAAATAGAATACCACAACCTCGTGAATAAATGGGTCAACATAGATTTTTAGTGCTTCTTCGTGATTCTTTGATTTTTACTGTGGCATCATATATGTTGGAATTTTGGAGCCACTTGAAGAACAAGTACAAGAGCTACAATGGAGTTGATGTTAATTTGACCTTTTACTTTTAAATTTAGTTTATGTTTCTTATATTCTTAGTTATTTTTTTGTACTTTTTTTTACGAGATTATCGTTTATTTGTTATTTTATTGAAGAAAATGTTAATTTTTACATGTTCTTGTGTTTTTACTTTAATTATGAGTAGCTAAACCCGTCGTGAAGTATCTGGATAAAGATTACGTTGTGATGGTTATGTGTTGATGATTGTGTGTGGAATAATTAAATCTGATTTGATAACTTGCTTTTAATGCTTTTGTGTGCCTGATCAACATATCGATATTTAGATTCTTATAACATACTCCTCTTAAGAAATCATAGGATTAGATCTCATTAGTTATACAAATCCACATATTTTATGATGTTTGTAGTCTAGAAATTAAGACGTAGGTGATTCACTAAGGTAAATGTGTTTGGAGGAACATAGTACACAGAGTATCATTCTGAATTATTGAGTGGAGATCCCACAATTATAGGAACACCTCATAGATTAATATCCCACACATAAATCAATCATAATCCATAGCAAAAATGGTTTGTCTATGAGCCTTTGATCAGATCTAACTAGAGAAACCTAGTTCCTTACTATACCGATAGTTTTTTATTGAATTTAATCCGTAATTTTGAGTATTTTTTGTTACTAAACATTCTAATCGAAATCCTCTTTTGTTCGTTTCATTTATTGAGTCGTGAGTGTGAAAGGTGATATCTTTGCATTCATTAGTCACTATTAGAACACCAATAGATAGAAATAGTTAAAATCAAGCGCAAAACTCTCGTGGGATTGACATTTGAAGGTCATAATCCTACTTACCTTTGTTACTAGCTATCTGTACACTAGCTGTGAAATGTCACTTTCTAGTTTTTGACAACCAGATAGGATTGAATTTGGAAGCTGCGTCATTAACACAAGATGATTGAGTGAACATAAAGGATGGAGATCACTTTAGAAATCTGAAGGTCAATCAGTTGAGGAAGATTTTCTTATTTGTCAGAGATTCGACTGAGACATAGAGATAAAGTCCAACCAAAGTTGAATTCTATTGTCACCATACTTATTGTTCATCCTGAAAAGATACATCAATGGCAACTCCAAAGTCCTTTAATATGTGTAGTGAGTAGGTAGGAAGGATGTAGGTGTTCCAACCAACACATCTAAAAGTTGTTCTTTAGTCAGGGCGTATTATGCCAGTTAAAGTGTTTCGGTCACACTAAGACATTTACTTTCAAGTAGTCAAGAAGGAGGCTTGCACCACGCACACGAACACGAGGTTCATGTCAAGAATCAGAAGAGAACGGAATAGGCGTGATGTGTGTCAAAAATACACTCTTTTAGCATGCGTATATACTTGCCTTTGTGCTTGTACTTGTGCATTTCTGTGCCTTTTTATTTTGATTTTATTTTTTTTTAGATTGCAAACGAGAAAAGTAAATAAAGCACAAACACCGAGGCAAAAAAAGATTTTAAGAGCGATAAGAAGTCACAAGAACTAAAGACAAAGGAGAAAAAGTTTTGAAAAGACAGTTAGTGCAATAGCATACAATCAGAAAGGCGCGACTAACCTCCACGACACCGCTAGTGCCACCACTCCAGAAGGGCAGGCATGTACAATGCCAGCTCAGCATCGAACAAAGCCGACACGAACATCGTGACTAAAACAACTCAGGCGTGATACACACCGATCTTGCCAAATTCTGAACTGACCTTGAAAGTCACGCTTTGAGAACACCAGAGTTAGTGTTCACAGTGCCAATCTCAAAAAATATGCAGATTAGAGAAAATCTTCTAGTGCTTGTCTGTTAAGCAAACAATCTTTCCAAACTTATCATGTGGACGAGTTCAGCTCCCCAAGCATCTATAACCTGGTTATCATGTGGACGAGTTCAGCTCCCCAAGCATCTATAACCTGGCAAGTCTCACAATTTAAGAGACAGACTTAGAACAAAAAGAGATAGGCTTAGAGTTGAATAAAGAGTTAAGATTCATTAATAACATATGTTTTTAGTTTATGTTCCGATTCTTGCTTTTTTTTATTATTTTTCTAGTTTAGTTTTATTTATTGGTCTGGACAAAAGTGAATTGCCTATCCAAAAGGTAATTTCATGAGAAGAACACTCAATTCACAACATAGTCAAATTGAGAGGACTCTACCTCTTTAAGTTTGGTTTATTACGATGTACTGTGTTTCTTTTATCTCACTATGCATAATATGTCCCGCTAACTTCTCCATTTTTCTGAGGCGTAAATGGAGCAATTTGGTTATGTTGATCTTTTTTGCTTTGATTTGAATGATTTAGATTTATTTTTATGTTTGAGAACATGAAATTAATGCTTCTTGTCTATCTCACCAGTGCATGAATTGAATATAGTCATTTTTTGAATAACTCACTAATCTCGGGAATTATAAGGCTAAGCAAGGGATCGAACCATACTCTACATGTACTTTTCGACAAATTGTTGCATCGCTTATATTGCATAGAAGTGGTAGGTTGATAATGATGAAATGCTTATTGCTTGGTTTCAATTCACTCCTAGATAAAAGGTCTAATCCGTATCACGGGTTGCCAGATTCATTACTATATAAAGAGTTATGGGAATGTGACCATCTGAACCACAACTGAATCTAAAATCACATGCATTAAATAATAATCTAGTGAATCAAAACATAAATAGAAAAGTGGCGAGAAACGCTTGTCTATAAGTAATAACACAGTATCCAATGAAATTGATTCTCTAAACAACTCTTTGATTATCTACTTATGTTCAATTAGTTAATTTATATATTTTAGTTAAGTAATTAAAACCTCAAAAATCCCTCTTTTTTATTTGATAGAATTTAGAATAAGAACAATTAAGTAAAAATAATTCTTGTGACATGCACTCTATCTCTGTGGGTTCAATATTTAGGATCGTAATTTTTTATTTCTCTATATTATTTGTGACTCGTACACTTGCGACTTTAAGTTGCACTTTTGCAGCAGCCAACAAGTTTTTGGCGTTGTTGTTGGGGAGTCTGCAATAGGCTTTGGTTTTTGTTTATTTGTTTTATTTTAAATTCTTTTTTCTATTTTATAGGTTGCATTTGTTTTTCTTTTCTTCTTCAGGGTAAAGTTTGGTGCATGACGTATAATAAGAAGCATGCTCCTATCCAGTTAGACCCCGGAATATAAGGGTTGTAAAGAAGGAATCTTAAAGCTCATCGAATTCCAATTGTTACTGCAAAGAAATAATCCACCTTTGATGGCTTGTAAGTGAGGGCCAATAAGGTCTCATTACATGAGAAGAGAGGAAGACTTGCCCATAATGAGACAGTATGTTATATCAAACTATCCAACGTCGATCAAGAGATCAAATAGGCTGTTATTCACATGGTCAATAGCAATCCAATTGGAGGAAGAGACATTAAAGATCCCAAAAGCGTTTCTTAATCATCTAAAATACTTTTAGATATAACGATGAGTATCAGAGATTAAAGATCTTTACCGTTTCACTAAGAGATGGAGTTAGTGAAGGCTAGATACCTTACTTAGAGAGAACATCAATTCTGGGAGAAAATGGCGACAAAATATGGGAAAAATACTTCCCGCCTACAAAGACGGTTAGGTTGAGAGGTGCAACTACAAATTTTCTCAAATAGACATTGAAACTAGCCACGAGGTCTGAGAGCGATTCAAAGAATTGCTTAGGGAGTGTTCACAACATAACATCAAGCCTTGTATTCAATTACAAAGAGCAACGAACTGTGTTCACATCTAGCTCAAAGAACAACGGATTATACCCAGTTTACTTGCTCCTTTGGTAAAAACAAAATTACCCGTTGAGACACCTTTGGGATGTTAGGTCAAGGGATCATGTTGATTGACTATCGGGAAACAACGGATTTCGATTTAAGCATTTTCAATCAAACTCATCGATATAGGCACCTCTTATAGGATGGGCTGGTTGTAATTCGTGTGCTAAATAGGCATGTACCCGTGCATGTCGTAAAATTTTGTTCCCGATGTCGCTACTCGTAGGGAAGTATGACGTTCAATCCTGAGAGCCACACACTCTATACATTTTTCATCTAATGCACAAATCCATAGAACTCCTTGTTTTGATTATTTTATAGTTAGTTCATCTTATTTCATTGTTCTGCAAATGAGATCAGGGAAAATTTTAACTTTCATCCCCTAACTTGGCTTCAATTAGCAAATGGTCCTCTTAATAGGTTCCACATCAAATTAGTCTCCTAACTTGACACAAAATTCAATTTCAAACCTCCGACGCCGGGAGTTACTTAATTTGATCGGATTTTGAGCACGGACCGCCGAGGGACCCAACTCAGAGATTTAGGGTTCTCAATTCATTGCATGTGTGACTCCACATGGCAAAATCATACTTTTACGATTTTGCCCCAAATCTTGCCAGGTGGCGTAACACATGCGTGTTAGCATTTGTGAATCAATTGCAATTAAAAATTCACAAATTAAATTAAGAATTACTATTAAGTTATAACAAACTTTGATGTGGGGTATTTTTCGTCTGGATACGTGTGCACTCTCCAACACTCCACGTCAGACTGCTTCAGTTCCTGCTGGATGCTCAAGCAGCTTTTGAGTTCGGAACCTGCACTCAACACCAAACGTGAACTAAGCCGGTGCCTTCTCCGGCGAAGGCACTCCGACGCTCAAGTCAGACGGGTCGGAATATGAGATCTTGTTGAACAAGGCAACAAGTCGAATAAACTGGCTAAAATAGGTCGAATATGCAGTAAGAAATAACTCGAATGAGCAGAGAGCAATAAGTCGAATGAGAAGGCCAAACAAATCGAATGAACTGAATCAAACAAGTCGAATGAAACAGAACAAAACAACTCGAATGAGAGCCAAAATAGGTCGAACTCGAGCTATTGTCGAACAACTCGAATGAGCTTGAGGAATAGGTCGAGGTCGACTTATATAACTCGAACTTAGAGCTTGGAATAATGTAAAACGTACCTTAGTATGAGGAATGGGATCCCTTTAAATAGGCATTAGAGTCCTTATTCAACTAGAAGTGCACTCCAAGTAGGATTATGAGTTGAATAAGTCATACTAGGACTCTTATAGAATAGCTCGAATGACCTTTGCTAAATAACTCGAATGACCTGCAAGAAAATAGATCGAATGGCCTTGAAACAGCTCGAATTGGGTCCAATAGCTCGAATGACTTTGAAATAGCTCGAACTGGGCCAAATAGCTCGAATGAGGGCCAAATAGGTCGAATTGGACCAAATAGGTCGAATTCCGACCTATTCTTCAGCTTTGCGCAGTCTCACGGTTTTTGTTATATCTCCTTGTGTAGACATCGGAATGTAGATCCGCCTTTTGATTTGGAAACTAGACTTCAGAGGCTTTCCATGCATATATGACTCGTTGAATTCGGAGTAGAATTCATAGGTCGAAACCACTTGTCGAAATACAGCTCCAGGCTCTTGACTTTCGACTTATTCTCCAGCTTTGCGCAGCCTCACTGTTTTTGCTATATCTCCTTCTCTGGACCTCGGAATCTCGATCCGCTTGTTGATCTAGAAACTAGACTTGAGAGGCTTTCCAGGAATATAAGATTCATCGAATTCGGACTTGAATTGATAGCTCGAATTCACTAGTCGAAATCCAGCTCGGGATTGACTCTCCAAAACCTCCTTTAGAATAATGAATGTGACTCCTTTATATACTACTTAGAGTCATTCCTTAGATAGAACTCCACTCCAAGTAGGATTATAAGTTCTCTTGCCCTTTTATATACTACTTAGAGTCCTTCCTTAGCTTAAATTGTAATTTTGCATTAAAACATAATGGTGTTGTCATGGCATAATATTCCGAAATACGCTCGTGATATGATATCGAATATTATGACGTGGCGATACTGAAATATGGTACATCAAACTTAATTCATCACACCGACTCACCAGAATCAACCACCACCTTATTGAATTGAGAATCGAATAGCTTAATTTGTAGATCAACCCACAAGTTTAAATGTCGTGTTTTAATGTAAGTATTTCGAATCAAACTAGTAGTTCTTTATTTGCGACGACCCTGATGGATTGTTCTCGATCTCGCAAACAAAGTCAATACTTCTTTGTTTGCGAGCCAAATAAATTGTTCTCAGTCTGGCTCGAAGTATGGGTGCAGCTGCAGCATAAGATGATTCCTAGCGTCCAGAAATATAGACTATAAAATCATCGAATATAGTCTGTACTCTGTAGACACTCATAAAATTATAATATAATATAGCTAATCCGATTCACGACGAGACTGACCAAATGATCAGCAATCTATAATATTTTACGTGCGCACTATCATTTTTTTATAAGTGGTAAATGGCAGGTTACAAAGTATAACTTGAATCTATAATATATTAAGCACACGTCCTCCTCTCTTTTTGTGAATCATCAAAGTATGAAGTGGAATCAAAAAAGGTCATTGACTCCTCCTTTAGTTGCCTTACATGTAGTCCTCATCATATATCTCCCGTTGGTCATCTCTGATCAGTGTAGTAAAGGTCCATTGATTTTCAACTTTGGTGACTCAAACTCCGACACCGGTGGTTATGCCGCCGTGTATGGATTGGAGATAGTATACCCGTATGGTCGCACCTTCTTCAATCGTTCAACTGGTCGAATTGCCGATGGACGGCTAATCATTGACTTCCTATGTAAGCGCTACCTACCAGACATTATAATATTATGTTTCTAATGTTAATGATGTTCTAGCAATAATATATTATAGAAATTATGGTATCTATTATGCCTGAACAAGTTACAAGAGATTCCTCTGGATGTTGATGTCTACTTTGGTTTAAATTTCGGGCTTAGGATGCAGAAAGTGTAAGAAAAAGTGATGTTTAATTAGTCCAATTATAGAGTTAATTGACTGTGAGTGAGTACTCTTGTTGGTCGAAACTGAAATTTCGTTTACCTGTTTATCTACGTTTTGTTTAGATTAGGCTGGTTTACTTTATAGTACAAAACCATTTTTTGGTGAATAAGTTAATGAAGGTTGTGGGTTCGGAAGGTGAAGACTCGCTTATTCTACATTACATAAAACTCTAAAGTTCTGGTACACCTAATTGAACTCAGATTTATGCTTTAGACTTGTGCCTTGTGGGTTTGGGAAGATGGAAAATCTCTTGATGTCATATTACCTAAAACTCTAATGTTAGTACTTGATAGGTATATATAATTAGGACTAAGTTAGGCTCGGTGCTTACGTCATATGTAACAAGTTGCGGATTTCAGTCATCGCTCATGATCACATAAGCACTCTCGCGCAGAGTAACCATTTTCATATGGATCCAAAGCTTAAAGCTCTGGTTTTGTACAAAAATGTAGTTTTTCTCCTTTTAACTCTCTATAAGAAAGTATATACTTTGTTGATTGTAACCAACGTTGAAATACGTATCTTTTTAACTGTAACCTAAGTTGAAAAACATACCTTTTTTTAACTGTAATCTAAATTTTCATTAAGAATTTACAATAACATCATGAGATTCAGTTCATCTTTTGAGTTATTGCATTTGTTTGTTATATTTGTGTAACATAGTTAAATGTCTCTTTATTTATCATGAAAAGTTAAAAAAATTGGTAATGGTTTTAAAAGAAAAGTTCCTACAAGACCAAAAGCTTAACTTGTTCTATCATGCGAGGCTAAAGGTAAAAATTTGCAGGAACGTCAAACTATTGATTTGTTAGAGAAAGAAAGCTGTAGAGTTTGTTGGTCTAAATCCATTTTGTAACAAATACAGTTGACTGAAAATTTTGATTTTGCTTCCCTCTTATTACCAGGTGAATATGTGAAAACTACTTATTTGAATCCTTATTTGGATTCATTAGACCCGAATTTCACCAATGGAGTTAATTTTGCAATAAATGGTGCACCCATTCTCCCTAAATATATTCCCTTCAGTTTGGGCCTTCAACTTCAGCAATTTAAGCGCTTCAAAAAGCGATATCTGGAGCTACGGTCTATCGGTAAATTTTAGATTTTCACTTCACAATTGTCAAAGTTCATTTTCTGGTACTTCATTTTTGAACATTCTGTTGGCACTATTAACACAATCCACTGGGACATATTTGGTTGAAGAAGACTTGGATAACGCACTTTTCACATTCGACATTGGACAGAATGACCTGTCGCATGCATTTAGCTTGTTTTCACTTCCTGAAGTCATCGACCAGATCCCTTCTTTCATATCGGAACTCAGGGATGCTATGTCGGTTAGTTAAATCTTCTGTTCATCTGAAATTCTCAATCTTTATAATGTCTAGCCTTCAATAATTTGGTAATTTCTATTTGATTATCTCATAGTAACGTATCATTATATAATTTAGGACATATATCTACTTGGTGGGAGGAACTTCTGGGTGCACAATACAGGGCCATTGGGTTGTTTACCTATGGAAAATGCCTTAAGAAACAATGTCAAAGCTGCTGATAGAGATCAATATGGATGCATCAAGTCTCTGAATGAAGGTGCAAAAGCATTTAACGACAAACTAAATGCTCTTATTGAAGAACTACGATCACAAATGAAGAATTCTACTATTGTCTATGTGGATGTGTACTCCATCAAGTATGATCTCATTGCTGAATCGAAAAAATATGGTGAGTTCTGAAAAGTTTGTTGGTTTCTTATAAGTGCTTGAACTTCAAAAAAGTTGACATTTTGCTTCCCTTTATATCGTATTTTTATAATAATGACTTATACGTACGTAGGATATGACTCTCTTATGATTAACCATACCACATCATTCCTAGACTGCATAGGTTATTAGTAAGGTAAGGAGTAAGATCCTCTAGGATACGATCTCATACCAGTTGAGCAAAATGATGCACAAAAAGTTGATATGAAAAATCATTGGAAATGGATCACTAATTTAGATACAAGAAGTTGCTTCAAGATAATCTCCCCCCTCCACAAAACAGGGCATGTTTGATAGCACTTATTAGCCTATATTAGGGGTGTTTGCATAATATTAATCCCGCAAAATAGATTTTTGGAATCCTAGTTTTAATTCAGGGTCGAGCCTATTGAAACCGTCCAACCTCGTCTTATAGGCCACTTATAATCATCCATATATGGGCATCTTACTAATCAACTCTAGCAATTGTCAAACTTATAATATGGGTAGAAATGTGATTTTACTTATAATAAGACTTAACCCTTGAGTTGCAATCTAGCAAATCAAACAAATTAAACTAAAATAGAAGGATTAGATCATCCAATTAACATGACCAACCAAACAATATAATGTAGATTGACTCTAGAATATCCAACATGTCATATTCTAATCTATCATAGTTCGAATCAGGATTTCAAACGTGCCCAAGGTGTTTTGCTATACTTTCATGAGTGATTTTTTTCTACAACCAGGACTGGAGGTAGAGTTGAGGGAGTATGAGAGTTCCATAACTTTTGTGAACTTCATTTTTATTTTTATTTTGTCTATTTCAACTGAAAATTTTGTAATGTGGATGAAAAGGTTAATTTTTCAATTTTGTATTGTGATGAAAAGGTTTTGAGAGTCCTTTAATGGCATGTTGTGGAAATGGTGGAGGACCGTACAACTTCGATCCCAGCAAGGTATGCCTGGATGGTGGATGCACAGCCTGTAAAGAAGATACACCTTACATAAGTTGGGATGGAGTTCATTACACGGAGGTTGCCAATGTTATTGTTGCCTCCAAAATACTCTCTACCCAATATTCAACGCCTCCCCTTGATTTCAACTTCTTCTGTAACAATGATAGGACTCTAGCTGCAATTTGATAACCAATCCTGAAATTTCACCAAACAACCTTTTTTCTGTTTGCCCATTGTTTTTTGTTTAAATCCTTTGTGTTTGTATTTTTTGTTAGTCAGTTGTGGCTCAACTTATGGCCGTGATTGCTGGCACTGTGTTCTATTTTGAATTGATTTTCATTTTTTTCACAATCTGTTTCTTCCTATATTTATTTCTTGCCTAACTATATTGTTCCTCTACTCGAAATGTTACAAAATTATATACAGAAACACGTGAAAGAATATTACCTCAATTATGAAATGGATGAAAGTTACCTCGATTAGATATAATTTGATAAATACCAAAAATTATAAAGTACACGAGAGGGATGAAGTCGGGACTAAGTCAGAACTCTGTTTAAGACAAGTCCTGCTCCTAGTTCATGTTGTGAAATATGTAGTAGGAATTGTTGGAGAATTTTGTTGAAAATGTCAGAATCTGGAACTTTAAAGGCACGAATGTTTTTTCCTTAAAGCGTAATTCGTCCCACCTATATGAATCTGGTGTGCAAAATGGGTACAAGAATCGCTTCCCAGGATACAATTTAAGCCCATAAACATAAAACAATTGACTGTGTTTTTGCACTTACGAAATCAATTCAGAAAATGAAAAACAAGAATGCAGAAAAACACAGAAATAAATTTTGCAGCAAATATATTTGTGTAATTGAGAGATAAAACGAATTGATGTTATGTTTTGCTTCAGACTAATCATGCAGATTTATAGAGACTGAAGAGATCTCTTGAACATACACAACTTTTCCCGGGAAGACTTTAAAAAAGGTGACAACCTTTCACAGAAAGATGCAACTCTCCAGTTTAAATCTTGTCCGTTAAATCATCTGATCAGATGATCTGACAATTTAATTAATTAAACTATTTACTATTTAAAATTTGAAATTTCAAATATTCTTATCAAGATTTTCAAAATCGTGCGAAGAACGACCGAATCAAATTTGATCGGAGCGAAACCGAATTGATGATTGTCGAATCAAACGATTCGCATTGTTTTTACAGAGTGTTTTGTGTTGTGATCTGAAGAAAATGAAGTAGCAAAGTAAGTTGAACAAGCCTCAACCTATTTATAAGAAACGCAGCACAACAGAAACAGCTAACGGCTTTCCACAAACGGAAACAGTTGAGAACCGTTAGTTAACAGAATTATAAAAACCTACCAAAAATAGAAATAAAATGAAATTAAGTATAATTTAGGATCCCCCTCAAGATGGGCGTGAAGACTGATGATCCCCATCTTGGAAATGTTGTGAGAGAACGGCTTGAGCGACAAAGGTTTGGTGAAAACATCAGCAAGCTAACGTTCATTCGAAATATGAATGATCTTGAGTTGTTTTTCATGGACCTTTTCTCTAACAAAAAAACCTTTGATTTGAATGTGTTTTGTGCGTTCATGATGCACTAGATTGTTGGCTATATAGTATGCACTTTTGTTACCTATAAAGAGGAGAGGAGTCATTGGTTAAGTGATGTGAAGATCCTTTAATAGTTGAGATAACCAAAAAACTTCATAGATTGTGGTTGCCAAAGCTCTATACTCAGCTTATGTGGATGACCTGACAGTGGGCTACTTCTTTGCCCTCTAGGAGACTAATGAGTCACCTAAAAATATTGCAAAACCAGTGACACTTCTTCTTGTATCACTGCAAGTGGCCCAATCACTATCTGAAAACGCTTTAAGATAAAGCTCTATCTGTGATGGATAGAATAAACCTGTTGTTGGAGTAGCTTTGAGATATCGAAGTACTCGATGAGCAGCAACAAGGTGTGTTATTGTAGGCCTTGACATGAACTTTGTAAGGCAATGAATGTTGTAACTCGGATCAGGGCGTGTAATGGTAAGTTACAACAACCTTCCAATCAATCTTCTATAAACAGAAGGATCATCAAGTGGAGGAGAGTCTGCATCTTTAATTTTTGTAGTAGAGTCCATTGGAGTAGATGTTGGCTTACAACCAAGATACCCTGACTCAGACAATATGTCAAGGGTATATATCCTCTGGCAAATGTTGATTCCTGATTTGCTGCGAGCCACTCCAATACCTAGGATGTATTTCAAGACTCTTAAGTCTTTAATAGTAAACTTTTGATCCAGGTGTTTCTTGAGCTTGGTGATCTCTGTCATGTCACTTTCTGTGACTATAACATCATCAACATAGACACAAAGTGCAGTAAAAGAGTTAGGCGTAGCTTTAGTGAACAAGGAACAATCTGAGATAGATTGAGAGTAGCCAAAATCAAGCAAGCAATCAGTCAACTTAGTGTACCACTGCCTTGATGCTTGTTTTAAACCATATAAGCTCTTCTTTAATAAACAAACCCTTTTGTCATGAGGCTTGCAATAGCCTGGAGGTGGTTTCATGTAAATAGTTTCATCAAGGTCACCATGTATAAATGCATTATTCACATCCAACTGATGTAAGTACCAACCCTTAGAGGCAGCAACAGATAATAAAACTTTGACAGTGGTTAGCTTAGCAACAGGTGAAAAAGTGTCAAAGTAATCTAAACCTTCCTCTTGGGTATAACCCTTAGCTACTAGCCTAGCTTTATACCTCTCTATGCTACCATCAGCCTTATGTTGAACTTTGTAAATCCATTTACAACCAACACAATTATGACCTGCAGGCAAATCAGTTAACTCTCATGTGTGAGTCTTTTCTAAAACTTCTATCTCTACTACAAGAAAATGTCCAAATAGAAAGTGAATATAGAAAGGGAATTGGAGTCACTTTCTGAATAAGTGTAAAATTTAATCAAAATTAAAAAATAATATAACAGAAAGGGAATAATTCGTTTCCTGGCTAAAAAACGGACGAATCCCTTTCTATGTTTTTTGAAATTATTAAAAAGAAAAGAAAAGAAAAGCCTGAGAAAGGGAATAATTCGTTTCCTGGCTAAAAAACGGCCGAATCCCTTTCTATGTTTTTCAAAATTATTAAAAAAAAGAAAAGAAAATTTTGAGAAACGGATCTAGGCCTGTCTTCACGAAGAAAGGCCTAGATCCATTTCTCTCTGCCATATTACTTTTGAGAAACGGATCTCTCCGTTTCTCTCTCCCACCTTCTTCCTTCACCCGCGAAATCACTTTCCCTCTTCACTCCCGCAGAATTTCTCCCCAATCTCACATTTCTCCCCCAAATTTCAGGTTTTTCAGGTTCGAGTACAATGAAGCTGTAAATCGTGACCTAATTTCTCCTAGAACCAGGTAAATCGACCTAATTTCTCCTATTCTTCTACTTTCTCTCACTAAAAATCTCTTCGAAAAATTAGGGTTTGTACTCGAACTCGTTCCAGCTTTTGATACTCCGCTACTGTGTTCTGTTTACTGATTTATTCAATATTTGCGGTTTAATATACGTGCTTGTTTGTTTAATTTTGGAGTTGATTTGAGTTTTTGTTTGTTTTAGTACCTATCAAAACACGAGGCAGTACTCTTGGAGTGTTTTCTTGTTTTCGTCTGTCTTGTTTTTATCTCTTCGCGTCAGTTTGTTTTGCTCTGTTTTACAAATGTGTTTTGGTGGCAAAGCTGTTCCTTTTGGTGGGGATTAGGGAGTAGACATTATTGGGGAAAATTAAATAATAAAAATGAAATCGAAGGGATTGTTGTTGTGTTCGCGTGGATGTCGAGTGATGAGAAGCACGTGAAGAATTATGTTGATTTGTACTCTTCACTCGGATGGACTTCTCTCGTTTGTCACTCTCAATTCCTCAATCTGTAAGCGCTTCTTCAATTTTCAGTTGTTTTTGTGAAATTTCAGCTGATTTGGAGTTTGTTTGATTAGAGTTTGTGAAGGATTATTAGAGATTTTGTGGATTTTTAGTGATTTTTGAGGAGTTTTTAGTCTTAGTTTTTTGTTGTGATTTGAGTTTTCAGTTTGTGCAATTGCTTTAGGATATATATGTATTTTTGTACTGTACATGTGTGTGTGTGTGCAGGGGAGTTTTACTATTATTTTGTTTAGTCCATTTCAAAGGCTATGTTCGGATGATGTAATTGTAGTTGATAACGATTCATGTACGTCTTATTTTGGGTGTGAGTTGTTGGATTGCTGTGTGAATTTCTTGCCTGCCCATTCTTGATGGTTTTCAGGAGATGGTCGAGTTATAGTATTGATGTGCCGCAAGATTGTGTTTTCTTTGAGTAAGATGTCCACTATGAATCAGTAGTCGAAGCTTTAAACTAGTAGCGTTTGAAAGCATTCCGGTTGTATTGTCTTTGGGAAACATCTCTTCGAAATTAAGCTTTTGTCTGGAAATATTGAGCTCGTAATTAAATTGTTAATTCATGAAGACTGTGAGGCTTACTGTATATGGTTGTATCTGAAGTGGTGAAATTTGATTCTTTAAATGGAATATCTTACTGCCTTTTGTGGTTTTTCTATGAAGGTTTACTTCTTTTGATTTAGAAATAAAATGAAGGATTTAGGATGAATAGTTAATTGACTAGACCAACAACAGCAAGTATCAATTGTGGTTGAATATTTTGTTGATATTAGTTAGTAGTTTAGTATGTGAATTGTATCTCTTGACAAAAGACTCTTTGGTATATTTGAGAAAGTAGGTCATTAATTTGGGTGCTGATATATACCGAGCTAATTTTCTAACCACAAAGTAAATTCTTATAAGATCTCTCTTTTTACCCTTCTCATGATACTCTTCATTCCTAAACCAGAATCCCTAATCAAAGGATTATTGCATGGTAATTGCCATAAACAGATTATATTATTAGCATTGCATCATATGTCATAAAAGCTCATTTAATAAAGTTGAAAGAGAAATGTTACCACATTACAGTTTATATTATTATAGTCCGCGTAGTTGCAATGTTATATAGTCTTTAAGCTCATCGACATGTAAACAATACAAGAAACAACATGCAATTCTATGTCAATATGCAATTCTATGTCAATACATGCATTTATCTCTTGGTTTTTACTTGATTTGAGAATTTTGATTTAATTAATACTATTTAATTTTATTTTAGATGGATAACAGGAATCCTATGACCGACAGAGGTGGACGTTCAACGAACATTACATATTGCAGAGGCAGAGGTAGAGGGAGGAATCAGGCGATGTCTCGGGCACTCACGAGACCAGATACCTTGACAGTGGCTGGAGTTCAGGGTACTTTTGGAGGGGTGATGCAGCCAGGGCCGTCTGCTGAATCAGGATATCCCGGTGGTTTCTCGATGTATGGAGCGGGCACATCTACTCATTTTATGCAGCCTACTCCTTCACCATTCCCTCGTTTTTCAGGAACCCCGGTCTGAGTGCATCATTCATTTGGCGTGGGGCACATCTCGAGGTCTTCATCACAGGGATCACATTCAGCCTCAATGCCAGCAAATGCCTTGCATCAACAAGCAGAGAACAAGGGGAGAGAAGGTGATCTGGAGGTTGATGGGATCCTTGAGTGCGAAGATGGATCACGAGGTCGTACCAAAGGCCTTTAGCCCCCCGCCAATCCAACAGAGAGGCCTTGGATTTCATTCCATCGGAGTGGGGGGTTTAGAGATTCGGGGACAGAGAATGAGGGGAGAGAAGGTGATCTGGAGGTTGATGGGATCCTTGAGTGCGAAGATGGATCACGAGGCCGTACCAAAGGCCTTTAGCCCCCCGCCAATCCAACAGAGAGGCCTTGGATTTCATTCCATCGGAGTGGGGGGTTTAGAGATTCGGGGACGATTAATGGCACAATTGGCGCAAACCTGAGGAACATGTGCAAAAATGTGTACTTGACATACGGCCAGTGGTTGGATCGGGACACAGAAGCGTGCCGGCAAAGATTTAAGGTAGCTAACAATTTGTTATTTTTATTAGTTTTAAGATAGGTTACTTATCTTTAGCACGTATGGATGTTAATTAAGCTTGTATATGGTTGATATTGCAGAATACTTTTCAATGGGATCCAGCTTTGGAGATGCGTGTACGTGAGCAATACAATAAGGTGGCTCAGGAGCGATTCAGTGGGTCGGTGAATTATGCCAAGAGGTGGTGGCAGAAATGTCAAAAGAACCCCGATCATGCTAGGAAACACAAATGCTGGATACCCGAAGAATTACTGAGGGGCTATATCAATTATTGGAAGTCCCCTCAAGCTGAACAGAAGTCAATTCAAGCTTCAGAGAACCGCGAGAAAGGAGAGAAGGTTCACTACTTAGGAGGCTCGATTAGTATTGATGGCCATAGCGAGAAACTGGTATGTTTCTCATGATTACCATGTCGACTTTGTAGTTTAATATTATAAATGCTTTCCTTTTAAGTGAAATTGTGAAATAATTGCACTTTAATCCTTGTTTTGTGAAATGAATGTGGTTTAACACTTGATTTGTGCAAGTAATTGTATTTTAGTTAATGGATTGTGTTGATTTGATGGACATAGATTTCAATTAAGTGTTGATTTTGTGAATGGGTTTTGATAGTTTTGATTAGATGGATTTCATTGATTGTTGACGGTACATTGATTTTGTGAATGCATTGGATTTTGTTGATTTTGTGAATGCATTGGATTATAGTTTCTAATGCATTAAATTGCAGGCCGTAAAACTAAATGTTGATCCGGATGATGTTCCATTTCATTTGGTCTGGAGAGAAACCCATGTCAAGGTAATGGACGATGGAACTGAGGTGTGGGCAAACCCGAGAGTGAAGCAGGAATACGTGAGTATAATATTAACAGATTGTTCTGTATATTTTTTAATGTATTGTATAAGTATGTTTACGTGACAAATATTCTATTAACAGGATGCTTACATTGCTTATTGCCAAAATAAGTGGACATCTGAAGCCGATTGGCCCATTTGGGATTTGGACAAGTGGTTGGAGATTACTGCCTGGCTTCCCTACAAGTGGTGATCCTGAACTATTAGGGATCCAGGTCGCAAACACCTAAAGTACATTCATGTCGAATCGAGCAGTGCAAGACGCGAATACGAGAGCCAAATTAAACATCTACAGTCGTCGAACGAGGAGTTGAAGAAGGATAATGAAGACTTGAAGTCTTGGTTGGCAGCGATTTCTGAGAAGGTAGGCATGCCTATCCCTGCACGGTTTCAGACGTCGAGTGCGGAGACCTGTTATGTGTCGACGGAGCCTCATGTTGACTCCACCCACCAGACGGCACATCAGGGTCCCTGGCAGGAGAATGACGACGTGTACAGGCCAGGACCACCTTATAAAGACTCTTGACAACCGCAAGATCCACATGGTTCCCAGCTTCATCGTAATAGCCGACCAGGAGGTATTGACGAGCATGTAAATTTTGGAGATTATGCTTTTTAGATCTAGTGATATATATACATTTTCGGTAGCCGCATGTATTTAGTACTACTCTAACCGACATTGGTTGATTTCGTTATTATTACTAATCTAGTCGTGGATGTCAATTCATTTTGATCTCTTAATTGTGAGTTGGTTCATTTTGTGAATGTGGGACCGGAGTTGATTTTGTGAAATGGGAACCGGTGTTTATTTTGTGAATATGGGAACCGGTGTTGATTTTGCGAATAGATTGTGTTGAACAGTGATTTCATGTATTGTACTGTTGCTTTTGTGGACATTTGTGAATGAATAGTACTATTGATTTTGTGAATAGATTGTGTTGAATTTGATAGAATGGATTGTGTTGAATTTGATAGAATGGATTGTGTTGATTTGATGGACAGTTGTGAATGCATTGAAAGTGTTTATTGTGTGAATGTGCAGGTCATGGATAGAGTTTGAGGGAAACTCTATGTTTTCAAATTGAAAACATAAGAAATTGAGGCAGTGAATTCACTGCCTCAAAATGCATGTTTTCAATTTGAAAACATTGAGTTCGGAGCAGTGATTTCGCATAGAGTTCTGTTTCAAATTGAAAACATAAGAAAGTGGGGCAGTGAATCCACTGCTTCACATTCTCTGTTTTCAATTTGAAAACATAGAGCTTGAGGAAGTTAAAATTCACTGTTTCAAATCATATATACTAAAACCAATTAAGATATCATCAAATATAAATAACTTGGTTTTCACAAATGTAAATTTCAATTTTGAAACACGTTTTCACTAATATAGTAAATAAACTAACAAGAAAATTACATATAATCGGGGTCATCTTCATCGTCACATTCTAAAACATCGTCTGCCTCTTCATATACTTCACGGACGTATTCTTCTTCAACTTGAGCATTGTCATTATCTTCGACACACACAAATTCATCATCGGCCAATAATATGTTGTTATCGTTCACATTGAATTCATCAACTGTTGTGTTCAACAAAGTGCCTATGTCTTAGTAGACATTTGTTGTTGGCGAAACAAAAACAGAGGTTGTGTCAACTACATATCTAGCTCTCGTTGTACAAACTCCCCACCATCCTCTTCTTCTTGCACCTTGTTGAGATGGATAAGTCATATAATACACCTGTTTTGCCTGACTTGCAAGAACAAACGGTTCAGATGTACCTGTCGAAAGGCGCTTTCCAGGATTTATGTCCACCAAACCTTAAGTTGGATGCGTTCTCATTCCATGATAAATGTCGAACCAATCACATTTGAAAAGAGTGACATTTGTAAAAGTCCGCTTCCCCAATAATCCAGTTCTACCACCTCCTGAAGCATTCCAAAAAAAACTATTTCTGATGGATCACCAGTACTCGCCTTAACATAAACTCCATTGTTCATTGTTTTTCTGCCTGTGCCATATGCCAGTGTATGAAATCTGAATCCATTCACGGTATACCCTTTATAACTTCGAGCTTTGTAATTGGGACCGTATGCTAATCCACGAATTTGAGGATCCACATCATATCGCCCGGAGTACACAGCCTCTTTGAACCACTCAACAAAATGATTCTTGCGCATTGAGTCAATCTCGCTCTCCCGAACCCCCCTGCACACCTCTTCGTCAAACAACCTGTCAAAGTAATAAATCCACATTTCAAGTTAATATATGCGTATGTCGTTTGAATGATTACTACAAGTCAACTTTATACGTACAAAATGGTACATTAGCCAGCATTCCACTTCCGGACAGTTCAGAAGAATATAAAGCTCAGCCGCTTGATACTCTGCATGTGTCAAATTCTTGTTACTACCACGTCCCAAGGCCTTCCCTCTTTTTTGAAAGACAGATATCGTAGATTCATTATGATCCATCTCAACCTCGTTTATGTTCAAACGTTCGCCCTAGTTTCAACACCATATTCAAAATAATGTGATGAAAAGTTAGCAATTTCACCCATGACATACGCCTCGCAAATTGACCCTTCTACACGAGCCTTGTTTCCCGCATCCCTCTTCAATTCAAACATGCGCCTAACATTAAAAGAAGATAAAAATTAGTGCTATAAACAAAAAATGTATTTGTGAAATAAATTTAAAAAATTACTAGTTACCTTTCAAATGGGTACATCCACCTATATTGAACAGGACCGCCAACTTTTGCTTCCCAAGGAAGGTGTATTGCCAAATGCTCCATCGAATCGAAAAATGATGGAGGAAATATCTTTTCTAGTTTGCACATTGTCACCACAATTGAACTCTCAAGCACCTCCATGTCCGATTTCCGTAGTTCAGTAGCACACAAAGCTCTGAAAAAATTACTAACCTCGACTAGTAGACCCCAAACACTATCTGGCAACAAGTCGCGAAATGCAATTGGCATCAATCTTTCCATAAAAACGTGGCAGTCATGACTTTTCATCCCAGCCAGCCGAAGATGTTGCATTTGAACACACCTTGAGATGTTAGATGCATATCCATCTGGAAATCGAAGACCACGTAACCATTCCAATACTTTGATCTTTTGATCTCTACTAAGACAATACACTTCTTTACGCTTGTACAGTTTGCCATCTCTCCCTGTTTGCAAAAACAAACTTCTTCGATTTGTTAACAACTGTAAATCTCGTCTGGCATTCATGTTGTCTTTCGTTTTATCCGGATCGTCCATCACTGTATTCTTGATATTGTCAAAAAAGTTCTTCTCACAATGCATCACGTCCAAGTTATGACGGATTAAGTTCTTTTCCTAATAAGTAAGTTCCCAAAAGATACATTTGTGACACCAATTGTGTTCTTTACCAAATCCAGCAATATGATCTCGACCGGTACCAAAATCAACATCTTGAAAAAGCTCTATTTGTCTCTTTATTTGACAACCTGATCTTCTCAAGATAGGTGCATCTGTCTCTATTCGACCTTCCAAAAAATTATTAGCATTCATTCTCCATGGATGGTCAATAGGCAGAAACCGACGATGACAATCGAAGAAGGAGGTTTTCCAACCGTGCTTCAACCGAAATGCTTTAGTGTCCTCCATACAATAGGGACAAGATAGTCGACCACATGTACTCCACTGGGAAAACATGCCATAGCCTGGATAATCACTGATCGTCCACACTACTACAACTCGCATTTGAAAATTCTCTTTTTGATGACTGTCGTATGTCTGGACACCTGACTCCCATAACATTTTTAGTTCATCAATTAACGGTCAGAGTAGCACGTCAATCTTTTTGCCCGGGCTCTTTGGCCCAGAAATCAGTAGAGTAAGAAAGATATACTCTTGTTGCATGCACAAATCAGGAGGAAGGTTATACGGCGTCACGAAGACCGGCCAACACGAGTAAGGAATTGAAGAGTTTCTAAAAGGATTAAAACCATCCGTGCAAATTCCCACTCTAATATTACGCGATTCAGCAGCAAAATCAGGATATGTAGCATCGAACAATTTCCAAGCTTCACCACATGCAGGGTGAATCATTACATCACTATCTCCTCGACACTTTGTATGCCACGTCATGTGTTCTGCAGTGTTACGTGACATATACAATCTCTGTAGACGAGATGTCAATGGTAAGTACCACAATTTCTTTCGTGCAATGAACTTCTTTTTAATCTCGCATGGCTCATACCTCGATTCTCCGCATTCTGGACATGTTGTCCAACTATCACTCTCAAATTCTCCGTAGAACAGAAAACAATTGTTAACACAAACATCATAGGTTTTGTAACCGAGACCTAACCTCCTCATAAACGTCTTCACACTGTACATAGAATCAGGCAGTTTGTGACGATCAGCAGGACTCAACAGTGTGTGTGCATGCTGTATAATCTTTTCGCAACCAAAATTTGTAATCTTACAAAGTATCTTGTTCGAGAGTAGTTGCGATACCCACTGCAGTACTGTTGTGGTTACCCCTATGTGTATAGGCACCTCTGCTTCCTGTAACATTTCAAAAAAATCTTTTGCCTCACGGTTGGGTTCTTCTTCGTGTTCATCCTGATTGTAATTCGTGTGTTGGAACTGGCCACCGAATACATCTTCAACCATCTCTCTATACCGACCTCCTGCGTTGTCATGATGAGAAGATGACTCCCCAAAGTAAGTCGTAGGTGGTTCATAACTCATATCATCCTCGCCAAGTGCAGGCCACACGTAGTACTGAGGAACAAAAACCCACTTATAAAGATGTTTTTGGATCTGTTCCCATCTCCCATTTTTACTATTACAACACCTTATGCACGGGCATTTAGCTTGTCCACGTGTTAACAACTGAGTTTGTGAAAATGCAAATTCTAAAAATCTGTAGACACCTTCTTGGAAATGACTAGTCAAATTTCGGTTGTGATCCATTCTATCATACATCCAACTCCGATCTTGGTTGTTATGCATTGTGAGAATAATCTGGATTAACAAATTAACTTAAATCAAATTAACAAATAATAATTTGATTCAAATGGAATATATCTATATTAAAGCTCGTAAAAATCTCAAAGCTTAACTAATTTAAATGAACAATAAATTCCACATTTATGTCACATATCAATCAATAAATATACTTCAAATTACATGATATATAGTACTAATTCTAGTTATTAATCAATTGTACTCATTTAAACAAATATCAAAATAAACATCAAAGAAATGAAATATATATGAAGGAAAAATACCTCTAGATGTCGGAGTTGTTGAAGGTCAACGTGAATATGTAAATTGAGAGCTTTTCTTAAAAATAAAAATTTGAAGAGAACTTTTAAGGGGAAAAACGTAGTATATTTTGTGAATGAAGAGGAATAGAAGAAGTGTTGGGGAGGTTTTTTCGCAAAAATAGTCCCTTAATATTTCCCTTTTACAAAATTCGTCCTTTAATAATTTTAATCACAAAATTAGTCCTCTAACTCTACACTCTCTACAAAATTAGTCCCCTAACTATACACCCTTCGCAAAATTAGTCTCCTAACTATACGCCCTTTCAAAATTAGTCCCCTAACTATACACCTTTTGCAATTTATGCCCTCGGAAAATTTTATTGTTCACCGGAAAATGTTATATGACCAACACATAAGGTATAATAAAGGGCAGTTCAGACAATTAACAATTCTTCTCACGTGAGAGAAGAAATGTGAGTTGTGAAACACATTTTTTTTAAATCCTGACACCACAAAACACATGATACACTCCAAATTTGTGAATGTAGGTGTTGGTTAATAGGTTTTAATACGTTAGAAGTGAGAAAAATTTTGGGGGAAAAAATGGTTCTGCCACCTGGCGCTTCTCGCGTCTACGGTCACAAGAGGGCATAAATTGTGAAGGGTGTATAGTTAGGGGACTAATTTTGCAATTAAAATCATTAAAGGACGAGTTTTGCAAAAGAGAAAAGTTAGGGGACTATTTTTGCGAAAAACCCGTGTTGGGGAAGATAGGGAACGTGTGATGCAGAGAGGGGATAAGGGAAAATAGTTGTAAAGTGGAAGAAAGGCAATATTTCCTTTCTATTCCCTTTCTACGGAAGAAAGGGATTTAATCCCTTTCTCCCGCCTTAACATAACCTTTTGGGCATGATCCGCGTGCCCCCACCTCCTATTCACAATTTACTCTTCCTCACCCTCAACATTTCTCCATCTTTTTTTTTTTTAATTCAAGGTTCTCCATCTTATTTCATTAAACCATATGAGAAATTGTCTTTACATTTCATGAGAACAAAAAAGAGAGTCAGTTCAGAATTCAAGGATCTCCATCTTCTTCATTTTTTTTTGATCCTTAGTTGTTTAATAGTTTCTGATAGTTTTATGTAATTAATAATATTGTATTGTAGTTTCATTCATATATATATATATAATATATAACATTGTTTCATTCATGAGAGTTTTAGGTTTCATCCATGAATTTTTTATGTTTCATAATGTATATTAATAGTATTTTGCTATTTCTTGTAGAATATTAAAACTATATTGTAGTTTTAACTTTTAATTAATTACCCTAGTAGTTATACCATCAATATAAGTTGTGTAGATATATAATTTAAATGTGTTATATATAAATACATATATACTACATACTTAGTTACAAATTTAAAAACTTAAATTTATATTTTTAAAATCTAATTACAATACAAAAGTGGCAATAAAATCTATTTTTTTTTATTCTCGGAAATGACAGAAACGGATTTTTCCGTTTCTGTCCTGATTTTTATTTTTTCCATAAAAAATAAATGGTATTATTTGTATCTATAATATTCATTCACTAATTTTTTTTATGGTAGAAACGGATTAATTTCTTTCCCAGATTTTCGAAATGAGAGAAAGGGAATGCTCCCTTTCTCAAATTTTCAGATCCCGCTGATTTTTTTGCCAAATTTTTAAATTTTTTCAAAAAATGTGATAGAAAGGGATTTGTCTCTTTCCCAAGTTTTCACAATTCACATTCCCGCCACTCTCGCCAATTTGTTTAGCCTAAAAATAGTAATAGCATAGAAAGGGATGATTCTCTTTCTGTGTCAGAGAAAGTACATTTTTCCTTTCTATGGAAGAAAGGGATTATTCTCTTTCTGTGTCAGAGAAAGAACCTTTTCCCTTTCTATGGGAGAAAGGGATTATTCTCTTTCTAGGCTAGAAAGCGAATATTTTCCCCTTTCTGATTTTTCTTAGCAACCATGCCTACTGAAAGGGATTATGAAAACATCATAATCCCTTTCTGTAGCTCTTCAGAAAGGGATTTCTACCCTATGGAAAGGGATTTGAGTTTTTCTATTTGGGCATTTTCTTGTAGTGCTCTTTTTGCATAGCAAGTTGCCATTCAGGAAATTTTTTAGCTTGAGTAAAAGATTTGGGTTCAGATATAGCAGATATAGATGCATTAAAAGCCTTATGGTGAGAGTTAAGCTTAGATGTAGAAAGATGACTTTCAATTGCATATTTGCAATCTAGTAAATAAGTAGGTAATTTAAAGTCATAAGATTGCAAATATGCAGGAGGATTTATAACTTTACTAGATTTCCTAACAACAGATACTTCAGCAGGTATAATATCAATAGATAAAGGAATTTCAGTTGAAATAACAGAAGGAATAGGAGGTGAAGTGTCAGGAATACACTGTAAATGTTCTGTGGGTAGAACATTTTCAAGACTATTCTGAGTTGTAGTACTAGAGTTGGTGATATCAGCAAAGTCCATATGATGATGATCTAAGTCTGGAGTATGCACAAATGAAGCATCATCAGCTGGAACAAGTGGTTGAGCAATTGGTTCAGGTTGAGGAACAGGCTCTGGAGGAGGAGCTATTACTGAATCTTGTACTTCAATGAAAGAGTCAGTGCAAATATGAGGTTTAGTAACATGAGAATCAGGAAGAGCAGGTTTTAAACCCTTAAAGGAAAGTTATTTTCATAGAAAACAACATCTCTTGAGATAAAAATCTTAGAAGAATTCAAATTCAGCAAAAAATATCCTTTTGTTCCTCTAGGATAGCCAAGAAAGATACATCTTTGAGCTCTAGGTTCAAATTTGGTCATGTGAGCAGCTAAAGTAGAGGCAAAACATAAGCAACCAAAAGACTTGAGAATATTATAATCAGGAGGCCTGTTAAACAATCTTTCAGAAGGAGTTTTATTGTTTATAACAGGAGATGGTAATCGATTGATTATGAATGCTGCAGTTGCAATACAGTGAGGCCAATACTTAAGAGGCAAGTTTGACGGAAATTTTAAAGATCGTGCAACTTGTAATAGATGTTGGTGCTTGCGTTCAACCAATCCATTTTGCTGAGGAACTTCTACACAACTAGTTTGATGTTCAATACCATTAACAGCATAAAATTTAGGGGTGTTCGCGGGCGGGTTTGGGCGGGTTGTCGTTAAAAATGTGACCATACCCAAAATTTTCGGGTTACCATTTTTCAACCCGTGCAGGTTAAGTTAAAAAATAAACCATGCAGGTTGCGGGTTGAGCGGGTTACGGGCGGGTGGCGGGTTAAATTGTGAGAAAAAAAATAGTAATATTTCGTTATAGAAACAAAAAAAAAAAACTAATCTATTTTGCATTCAAAAAAACAACAAAAACAATAACATAACTTAATAAAAATATTTAAACCACAAATTAACTTAATTAAAATAACAATATAAGGATGTAATCGAATATTTTATCCACGTACATTCTAAAAAAAACAATTTAATTTGATTTACAACCCGAAATACAACTATCAAACAACATAAACTAACAAAAAAAAATTATATTATAGCAATATTATGAACATACAACTATATGAGTTTCGAAAATTTTTCTTGCTCCCTTAATACCTATACAAATATACAAATTAAGGATGTATGCGGGCGGGTTTTGGCGGGTTGTCCTTAAAAATGTGACAATACCCAAAACTTGCGGGTTATCAATTAATCAACCCGAGCGGGTTAAATTAAAAATTAAACCATACGGGTTGCGGGTTCGGCAGGTCGAGTTTTGGCAGGTCGGGCGGATCGGGCGGGTCATGAGCACCCCTAATAAATTTTTTTAAGAAGGAACTCAGTTCCATTGTCTGTTCTTATAATCTTTATATTAACAGAGAATTGATTCTTTATTAAAGCATAGAATTCAATCATATGTTGTTGAACCTCAGACTTGTGTTTCAAAAAATAATCCCACGTACAACGAGTAAAGTTATCAACTATAGTCAGAAAGAATTCACAACCATAATATGCAGTAACAGAATAAGGCCCCCATACATCACAATGTATCAACTCAAAAGGAACCACAGTATCAGTTTTACTAACAGAAAAAGCCAACTTTCTCTGTTTGGCTAAATGACAGATATCACATGGATTATTGTGAGCAGTAGAAGAAATAGAAAGCTAAGGAATGCTACAAAGCTTATTATGTGAAGCATGACCTAGTCTACTGTGCCATAAATCTTTGGAAACTGAACTATTATGACAAGCATGAGAGTTACAATCAGAATAACTAGTGTTTTTGAACAAATCTAGAATATAAAGTCCATTGTGCTCTCTAGCAAAACCAATCATCTTCTTGGTGATTGATTCCTGCAAAAGACATTTATCAGAGAAGAAATGTAAGGACACATTAGAACATTTGGTTAGTTTAGAAACAGAAATGAGGTTAAAACTAAAAGCAGACACTAAGAATGCAGATTGAAGAATTAAGCCATTAGATAATGTAACATTGCATGTAAAGTTGCATTGATAGTGTTAGAATTTGGTAAAGCAATAGGAATGTTAACATTGCTAACACTAGAAGTAAAAAGAGCAGAATCACATAACATATGATCTGTGGCACCACTATCTAAAATCCAAGGTGCAGAAGAATTAGAAGTTAGAACCCTGTTTTAAAGTGGAATTTAGAGCAAAGATTAGAAAATAAACCAGTTGTAGTAGTGGCAACAAAAGGTGGTGTAGCAGCACTAAGAGCAGCTCCAGGGGTTTGTGACTTGTTTAATGCCAGAAAATTTTCAATCAAGGCCTTTTCTGCATCATCTTGAAACTGTCGTACAGAAACTGTGGCATCATTATTAGTTGAAGGTGTAGCCCTTTTTCTAGTAGGTCCATCCCACCCTGGAGGATAACCTATGAGCTGAAAACACCTATCCACAGTGTGACCATTGAAGCCACAATAAGTGCACTTCAACTTCTTCTTGTCTTTGTTTCCAGCACCCTTCTGAAACTTATTCAGATAAGGGGGATTATCAGCAGGTTTGTTGACAAAATCTTGAGGATTTTTGGACCTTGTGAACATGGCTAAAGGATCAACAGTTTCAGTAGAAGAGTGTACAGATCTTTGACTCTCTTCTTGAAGGAGAAGAGAATACACTTTGGATAAAGAAGGCACATGAGAGGTTAACAAAATTTGACTTCTCAAGTTAGTGTAAGAATCATTCAGACCAACGAAAAAGAACATGACACAATTAGATAGTTGCAATTTCAACATGTCTTTGTTGACACTACATGTACAAACCCCACAAGAACAACCAATAACATGTCTATGATTGACAAATTCATCCCAAAGGCCTCTAAAAACATTGTAGTAAGCAGTGACAGATTGAGCACCCTGAGAAATGGTGGACAGAGATTTCTGTAGATGAAAGACTCCAGATCCATCGGCTGCATCATAACGAGTCTTGAGTTCCCACCAAATGTCAAGAACAAAGGTGAAGTATAACAAACTATGACGAATCTCTTTGGATACTTAGTTAAGCAACCAGGATTAAACTAAACCATTAGCCCTTATCCAACAAGTTTTAGTGAGTTGATCAGTAAACCATTAGCCCTTATCATCAGGCATAGGCAAAGTTCCATCTAGGAAATTATTTTGTTCTTAATAGTCAAAGAAACCTTCATACCTTTGGTCCAATAGATATAGTTATCACCATTCAAAATGTCACCAACAAACACAGAACCAGAGAAGTCATTATTTCCCAAAAAATACACAGAACTCGAATCTTCTGAAGGATTTTTACGAGGAGTAGACATGATCAATATCGCAAATCAACACAAGCAACAGAGATTATACAACGAGTATGATCAATAGTAGGCAACAAGCACAATCAAATTCAATCAACAGATTACAATTTGCAAAAGAGTAATCAATTTCGATCAATCGGATCAAAAATTGCAGAAAATATAACAGACGATCTCAAAATCAAAAATAAAAAATTAGAACATCAAACCCTAGAATTTCGTAGATGAGATAATCACAGCGGAAGACGGATCGATCATTTGGTGAATGATACCATATCAAGATTTGCAAAATTGTGCGAAGAACGACCGAATCAAATTTGATCGGAGCGAAAATTGAATTGATGATTGTCGAATCAAACGATTCACATTGTTTTTACAGAGTGTTTTGTGATGTGATCTAAAGAAAATGAAGTAGCGAAGTGAGTTGAACAAGCCTTAACCTCACTATTTATAAGAAACGCAGCACAACAGAAACAGCTAACGACTTTCCACAAACGGAAACGGTTGAGAGCCGTTAGTTAACAAAGTTATAAAAACTTACTAAAAACAGAAATAAAATGAAATTAAGTATAATTTAAGATTCTCGATAGCTAATTCTGGATTAATTAGAGCCATCAGATTTTTTAATCTTAAGTAAGATCAAATCTATACCATCCAATTTAATCTTAATTATTTAATAACCAGATTAAATCACAACCGTTCACTTTATTAATTAAATAATAAAATCTACGGTCAAAATCGACAATCGATGCAAGCGTGCAAAGTGATAAGTGCTTCTTAAGTGCGCCACTTAAGCACCACAAGCACAAGCCCTCGTCGCTCGGGCTTGGGCTCGGCACACGTGTGTGCTCGGGCTATGCCTCTTGCACTTTCCATCTTTACAAGTAGCTAAAGTGCAAATATAGATATACCCACAAAATCTAATATTATTTTTCAATGTGGGATACTTAGTTACTTATAATAAAAGCCTTAGCCCAAAAGAGCTAGAAGCTCTTTAGCCCATAAAAGCCTTTATCCTTTTCCAATGATTAAATCCAACATTCTTTAACCAATGTGGGATAAAACTTAAAAAGACTTTTATATTCCCTTGCATCTACATCCCATCAATAATAAGACAACGTGGGATACTTCTTTATTTATCTCTCACAAAATTATTTAAGAAATAATCTAACAGTAGGATTCAAGACCAATGCGTTTTACTTCAATATACAACACTCGAACCAAATGTTCCGTTTAACTACATCTTGAAAAGAAACAAAGCTAAGTCGCTTAGCTTTGTTTCTTTTCAAGATGCTGCAGTTATATATATATATATATATAACTTTGACTGTTAGTGTAGAAACCTGTTCACTGTCTTTATTCTATCTTATCATATCACATTATGTTATGCAAGATTTCAAAATGACCGACAATAGGCTATATACAATAGCATGTTTGCATATACTTTTCTTTTCCATTTTCATGTCTGGTCAGGCACCAATATGGCTGTTTATATATGAAGCCATGTGCTAAAACTCAAGATTAAGTAACGAAATGAAGAGTTTTACTGACTGTCGTTGTTGGCGATGGAATCATTTGAACGAGTGAGGCATTTATGCACGAGAGGTTAGCAATCAGGATGAAGGAAACTGCTGGTCCAACATTTGTTCAGCACTCCACTAACGTTTGGAAATATTAATGTCAATAATGTGCAGTAATAACTTCAAAACTTGCTGCTTTTCGGAAGACATTGTTCCTTTTTTCTTTTATTGAAAGCCATTGTTCACCTTTTAGAAAATAAAATCAAGACTCCCATTATTTTTATTCAAATACTGCAACAAACTACACTGATGATGTAGAGGTAAGACTATATTTTATTTTATTTTATTTTTATTTTTGTTTTTTCAGATCAAAAAATGCAAGTTTAGAGCCATATCAAGACATCATTAAGTTGATCAACTAACTCAATAGATACGCATGAGATCGAATTAAAAAAGAAAGATACGCATGAGAACTTATAGAAGACTTATTCATATCACTCACATCCAAATTGAGTAAGGCACTTGTGGCACACTTGAAAACGCTTAATAGCTCATATGCATAATATTAATCGAGCTTAATAAGTTGTTTGAAATCCTAATTGTAACCCCGGATTGTGCCCCTTAGTGGACCAAACTGGAAAAAAAAAAGTTTAAAGTGTGGGTAAATTATCCACTAACATGACGGACCAAACAATATAATTGAAACTAGCGTTGTCATAGTATCATATTCTAATCCACCCTAGTCTAACTTAGAATTTCAAATATTTCCTTGACGACGGGGTGGCACAGAGAAAGAGTTATGAGTAGAAAATTTGAAACCCTCACAGAATTTCTAAACCACTAGCGACTAGGGACTAACATTTACTCAACAGCCATCTAATAAAAATACGGTTTTTGGCAAAATCATCCATAAGTTATATGAAATATGCGCATCACCCCCTAATAAATAGGTACATTATCTCTTGTGTTATGTTAAAATAGACAAATTACCCTCGTGTGTTATGATAAATAGGCAAATTGCATCCCTATGTATTTTTAAAAGTTACAAACCCTCTCCTATAAGCAAGTGATGAGAAAATCACATTTTTGGTGCCTTAACTTGGCACAAGTTCGTTTTTGGTGCCTTAACTTGGCACACCATGTTTTTGGTCCCCCAATTTGGCTTTTTTTTCGATTTTGGTCCTCCGGCGGCGGCAATTTGAAAATGTCGCCGGATTTTGCCACGATGGACGGCATTTTGGGATTTTGACCCAGTCAAAAATCCACGTCACCCAGATGCTTAGTTGGCACGCCATGTGGACTTTTAAAAAAAAATGTTAAATTACAAAAACAATTACAAAATTAACAAAAAAAAATATTATAATTTCAAATTGATGTAAACTAAAAAAAAATATTAAATTACAAAAAAAATTACAAAATTAACAAAAAAAAATATTATAATTTCAAATTGATGTAAACTAAAAAAAATGTTAAATTACAAAAAAAAAAATTACAAAATTAACAAAAAAAGTATTATAATTTCAAATTGATGTAAAACTAAAAAAAAATGTTAAATTACAAAAACAATTACAAAATTAATAAAAAAAATATTAATTTCAAATTGATGTAAACTAAATAAAAATTAAAATGTAATTATAAAAGGTTTTTCTAATTTCATAAATTTAATATTAATTAAAAAAAAAGTCGGGGAAGATCGTCTTCCCCGATTCACCGGCGAGCGGCGCCACAGAAGCTCCGCATACTTCCTTGAGATCGTTCTCGCGAATGAGCTTGAGGATTTTGTTGTGTAAATTCAGTCGATTGCCTGCAGAGACCGGTTCGGGGAGTTTGGGGGCGTTAGGGTTAGTTGAATTTTGGGGATTTTGAGGACGAGGTTGTTGAGGTTGAAGCGGAGATTGGTGGCGTAGGGCGGAGAGCGGCGGCTCAATACGGAGACGGCGTTTGCGGCGTGGTGGCGCCGGTCGCCGGTGAATTGGGGAAGACGATCTTCCCCAACTTTTTTTAAAAAAAAAAACCTTTTTTGTTTTTTAATTAATATTAAATTTATGAAATTAGAAAAACTTTTTTTAATTACATTTTAATTTTTATTTAGTTTACATCAATTTGAAATTATAATATTTTTTTTGTTAATTTTGTATTTTTTTTTTTGTAATTTAACATTTTTTTTAAATGTCCACATGGCGTGCCAACTAAGCATCTGGGTGACGTGGATTTTTGACTGGGTCAAAATCTCCAAATGTCGTCCACCTTGGCAAAATCCGGCGACATTTTCAAATTGCCGCCTTCGAAGGACCAAAATCGAAAAAAAAGCCAAATTGGAGGACCAAAAACGTGGTGTGCCAAGTTAAGGCACCAAAAACGAACTTGCGCCAAGTTAAGGCACCGAAAACGAACTTGCGCCAAGTTCAGGCACCAAAAATGTGATTTTCTCAGCAAGTGATAGGAGATAGTGTACAAGAGAAAATCACATTTTTGGTGCCTTAACTTGGCACAATTTCGTTTTTGGTGCCTTAACTTGGCACATCACGTTTTTGGTCCCCTATATTGGCTATTTTTTCGATTTTGGTCCTCTGGTGGCGGCAATTTGAATATGTCGCCGAAAATTGCCACGGTGGCGGCAATTTGGGGATTTTGACCCAGTCAAAAATCCACCTCAACCCATATGCCTATGTGGCACGCCATCTGGATAAGTTATAAAAAAAATCCCCAAATTTATATATATTGAGATATCCATATTTATTTATATAAATTTAGTTTTTATAATACATTTAAAAAGAATCACAGTTTAAAAAAAAATTGTATTTATAAATTTAAGTTATAAATAAATATTTGAAACCAAGATTTTGTATTTAAAATTTAATTAAATGATAAATCAAAAATAAAAAAAATACCAGGAAAAAAAAACGTACGCCTTCTTCCCCTTCCCCACCCCCACGGCCCACCTCAACTTAAGGTCCAGCTTCAACACACCACCACCGCCACCACCCCTGGATCGTTGTATCGGAGAGAGTTGGAAGGAGATAAGAATCGATTGAAGGGGAAATAGGATTGGCCTAGGTTTTTGTCGACGTTGGAGATCTCCTCAACAACGAGATTGAAATCGAAGGTAGTGAGATGAATAAGGTCGACGAAACCCTTCGGAGGTGGTGATGAGATGAATAAGGTCTTCGGAGGTTGCGATTTCAAACCTTGGAATTGATCCTCAACAATGGCGAAGAAGAGCTGAAGAAGATGACCTGTTTGTTTTTTTTTTTTAATATTATCTAAAATAATTAAAAATATTAATAATTTTAGTAATATAATAAATTATTAATAAGAGAGTCTTTAAAAAAATTGTTTGTTTTTTTTATTTTTTTACCAAAAACAAATATATAATTAAAAACTAGATACTAATTTTATAAACTTTTAAGCAAAACTTTAAAATAATTAAATACATAAGGGCAAAAATGGCATTTGATATTTTACATGGCGTGCCACACAGGCATATGGGTTGAGGTGGATTTTTGACTGGGTCAAAATCCCCAAATTGCCGCCACCGTGGCAATTTCCGGCGACATATTCAAATTGCCGCCACCGGAGGACCAAAATCGAAAAAATAGCTAAAATAGGGGACCAAAAACGTGATGTGCCAAGTTAAGGCACTAAAAACGAAATTGTGTCAAGTTAAGGCACCAAAAATGTGATTTTCCCTAGTGTACAACTTCTTAAATCTCAGTGGGTAATTTGCTTATTTTTTATCACAATTAGGTAATATGTCATATTTAACATAACATAGTGAGGTAATTAGTCAGCTTTTTTTAAGAGGGTTATATTTTTATTTCGCGTCACTGTAAATTACCACCAACTCATTAGAATATCTTGATGTTTTTTACTTTCTCGTCCTGTTTGTTTCGATGTGAATAGATAGATTGGAGAAGTTTGATGTTTCAAAACTTTTCATGGAACTATTGGCCAAAAGTAATGCATTCGATGCGTTATTCTTATAGTTATTTTCCCAATTGAATTTATGATGTGATCGAAAGTCTACCAAAAGAAAATTAACAGGGAGAATTACACAAATTATCCAAGAACAATGAGTAAATTACACAAATTGTCCCTCATATATGAGAAATTACACAAACTACCCCTATTTTAAGTTTAGCATTATTGTTGCCCCCTTACAGTGTTAAAACTAAATGCAAAAGTTCAAGTCATCAAAAATTTTACTTGAAATTCCAAAACTACCCATATATAGCTTGTGCTATGATCTTAGAAATTATGTATATCCATTTAAAAATTTTGAAAAAGAAAACAAAAGGAATTATTTTTAAAACTTTTACATTTTATTATTTTGTTATTTATTACTTCTTAGTTCTTACCTTATTTATAATTTTGAAAATTACTTCAAAATGTTTTTAGTTTCTAATATGTAAAATTAATAGAAAAAAGTAAAAAGTTGAAATCGGGGAAGAGTCGTCTTCCCTGATCCGCCTCGCCGGACACGGAAGTCCCGACGTTGCGCGATCAGAGATCCATCATTTCAATTTTCCTTGCACCACGACGAAAATCCAAGGCGTGGTGCAGATATTCCAGTCGCGCGCGACCTTAACTAGTGGAGCCGCGGCGGGAGCTTCTTAACGAGTCTGACCTGTCATGATGGCATCTTTGCGAGCGGGGGGTGGGCGGTGGTAGTGGAGCTGCATTGGGGCTTGATTTTTTTTTTTTCTCTTTAATATATACGATTTTCTATGGCAAGGGTATGGATGGCATTTCACAAGTTCTTTAGGGTTTTTTAACAGAAGTTAACTACAAGGGTAGTTTGTGTAATTTGGGTAGTTCGTGGCTTTTTGTAAACACTGGCAAAGAAACCTCATACAATTTATCAAATAATTTTGAGATACTTCTCAGGATATAAGTTACTTTCGTACTTTAATGTGTTTTCACAATATTTCATTTGCATCTTCTCAATTTAGTAGACTTTTAAGATATTTTGCAGACAAAATGACAACTTAAATTACCTCACTCAAACTTGAGATTCAGTTACTGTTTTAAACATTTTCAGGACAAAGATAATAAGATCCACGGAAATAGAAAACCGAAGATAAGTCTATAATTATTGCCCACCAACACACCGTACCTTATCAATGCAACCTCTCACCCACCAGCATGTTGCCTCACCAACCTAAACCAATTCGTGATACACACAAAACTACACAATCAACCAAACAAAACACGTCATAAAAAGGCAGACAAAACTTTAAGACACACCTACTAAACTAAATTGAGCAGAGTACAATGAGCCAGTCATCTGTCCCATGCTATGATTCGAGCCACACGCAAGTAGCACCAAAAAAATAAGAAAAAAATTACATAATGGTACACAAGTTAAAACAATTTTCAAGCAAACCGGTTAAACATATTTGACTGTGGCATCACAGTGCAGGCAAGGATGGATGCATTACACCTGAACCGTTGATCCCATTGTAGAAGCTACCCCCATCAAGGGTCTTACTGCTTTCGGCTCTCGGGCTACTCCCAGCGCTGCTATTAGAAAGTGATCCAAACGCACACCTCTGCAAGACCCCCGTTGGCGATGAAGCCAAACGGGGACTGTTATCCCATCTATCTATAAGGTTGAGCGCCCTTGCGGTGTTGCATTCTCCAGTACCGTTACTCGTGGTATGTAGAACCTCCCCAAGTGGTCCTCCCATTGAAGGTTCCCAAGAAATGGGAATCCAACTAGTTTGTCGTTGGCCTTGATTATTTGTATTGGTACTCGTCATTCCTAGTGGAGAGATTGTTAGTTGTTCGCCTGTTGGAGATGTGGTAGAGGACATGAAGTCTGATGTTTCAATGGGGATAGATATGGAAAGATGAGTCCTCTCTGGCTGCAGATCAACGTCAGGCCAAGAAATGGTGGAACGTTCTTGGTTCTTTGGCCAGTCGTCCATGAACTGCCTGAGAGGCTGATGTGATTTGTTCCCGTTATCACTGGGATTGTCCGATGTAGTGTAATTTCTGCAGTTGACAAGGGACGAGCTCCTATCTAGAGGGTTGAGTAAAGAATCAGAGCAGACTAATCCGAACTCTTGGCTTACTTTTGGAGATGTCCCGTGGAGAAATGTGGTATGCTGATATTCCTGGTCCGAATTGGGCTTCTCGGAAAGACTTCTGCACCAGAAAAGTGTTAATAATCAGAGTTTTGTAATGACAAGGAATAGGCAGAGGATTTGAAGTACTTGCATAACCCTTATATAGGTGATATGCTGCATATTCATTTTTACATTGTGTTTTACAGTTGTTTAAAATTTATATTTTTTAAGGAATGTAGGTCCATTGAACACCTGCTATACGTGTTTCATATCAGGCAGTCCTGCTTCATAGTTCACCAAGTACAAGGAGGAGGTTTTAAACATATATGACTTGTACAGAAAAAAGGTATTAGTTCCACTTTAGACTTCAACATCCTGCTGGTCAATTTACCTGTTAGTATTGGGTAAACCAAACAAAGTATCGCTTGGGCCGCGCTGCAAGTTATTGAGTTGCTGACGAGAGAAACCTATATTTTTGGAATCACTGCCAGCAGATGGTAACTTGGACGATGCCACTGGCGGAAGTTTGGCAGTACTGGTGGTGATTCCTGAGGCGGAATGGCCTTCCACAGGCTTTCTTGAACGATGGCGGCCTCTGTTCAAATGCCGCTCACAATATTTCTGATCAGGAACTGCATCTCTCGAGCACCGCCATTTCTTCCCATCTGTCCTCCTGCACCGTCCCGGCTCAGGATCGGTATTGGAGAATCCCAGATGGAAGCCACTCCATCCCACTGTCCATTAATCCACACAAGAAAGCATGTAAATCTTAAAGTTTGTGCATAACGAATGTGTGAAGCATAGACTTCACAAAGAACAATAAGGTTTCCAATGAACGTAGCTAGGTAAAAGAACAGGACTACAGTTTTAGAAGACTTGATAGACGTTCTCCAGACTCAAAATGCTTAGGTTCCTTTAAGCAAACATAACATACTCCACTAAATGAACTTCTGAACAAGCAAAAGTTCACACAAATGCAACCCACTGGAGTTTAAATCTCACTTATTCATGTTTAAATCTAACATTCTCCATACAAAACAAGATCAATTTTGTTAATAAAATACACTTAAGAATCACAAATACAGCTACATGTCAAAACCAGAATAGAAAAGGAACTCACAAGCATTGTGTCTAAGGCCAGAGAAACCAGCAGACTCCAAAGCTTTTCTGATGGGATTGAGAAGATAAGAAGGTATAGGCACACTTGCTATAATGTATTTATAGATCAAAGCTTGGTGTTCCAACTCCATCCATTGTGATGGTGTAAAAGGCCCCCTCACCCCATGCATCCCTGCAGCAGAATCATAGTTTGTAAAGATACATTATTCAAATAGGAAACAAAGATTAAAACATACCATTTCACCTTTATTAAAAAATTATGACGTCATTGTTCAAAAAGGGTGCAAACAAGGTCTAAGATTTTCAAATCCATTGTTTCTCACTTCAGTTTTTCTTGTTTTATCTTCCTTATTTTCCCCAACTAGATTTGTATTTTCTCTTCTTCAACAGTCACTCATTAAGACTTTAAGTTAGCAAGAGACTTTTGAGTATAAATAAAACAGTAAATCACCGCAAAAAAAAAAAGAAAATGTGGGCCAAAAAATCTGAAAAATAAAAAGTAAAAGAGCAAGATAAAAAACCATTTACTATTTTCTCCAACCCCACAAACAAAAACCCAGAATACGAACATAATAAGTTTATTACAACAATGTATGCAGTGTAACACTCACCTGTATTTCTACCAAAACCACTTGATGTAGAGTGAAAATAAGGCAATGCCACAGTCTGTGAACTGGGATTGGAGA
The DNA here is from genome assembly GCA_946800315.1 of Misopates orontium. Classification (NCBI taxonomy): domain Eukaryota; kingdom Viridiplantae; phylum Streptophyta; class Magnoliopsida; order Lamiales; family Plantaginaceae; genus Misopates; species Misopates orontium. The sequence continues at coordinate 26,530,212 of OX326947.1, forward strand.
AACTAAGCATTTGCTGATGAGCTTCACTATTAGATCTGTGTTTCAGCATTGTGTCACCAAAAGATGAAATCTTTGCAACTTTTTTCAACTCCCTAAAATCATCCTCCTCTTCATTAGCTCTTTGCTTCAGAAACTCAGATCCACGCCATTTGTGCTTGTTACACTCAGCACCATTTTCTGAAGCAAAGACATTGTTGGAATTGGAAACAGAGTTTGAACATGCCAAACTATTTAAGCCCACAACGCCAAAATCCATGAAGAAACAGAGAAGGAACAAAAGTGACACTTTATATAAAGGGTCGTTACATAATGAGACAGAAGCTTGGTGTGCTGAAAAAAGGAAGCATATTTTTAAACTGTGTGTGTGTTTGTTTGTTGGTGCTATGTTTGGTTAAGCAGAGTGCAAAGGTGAAATTTAAGTGGTTTTTATTTAGTGAGTTTGATGTTTGTCAAAAGGAAAAATTATTGGAGAGAGAGAGAGAGATACTGTCACGAAGTTTTGTGACAAATACCAGTACCAGTACTAGTACCAGTTTGTAGTTGTAATAGTAGCGTACATATACTTGTTATTCCTCGTTTATCCAACTCAAAATAAGAACCTGTATTTTACGAATACGTTATAAATAAAGTAAAATAATATCTCTAACTTGTATTGTGCGACGTGCGGCAAGAAACTTGGACTATGAACATTATACATATTAATAAGATTATGAACACTACGAAGACAAAAAGAAAGGTTAGAGTCTCATAATCAGTTTTGTTTTTCACACGGTCAGACAATAATGTCCATTGTGAAACGACCTTCGATGCAGACATCTCATAACTAAGTCATTGTTATCTTTGACGCTCATATCATTAACAGAGCCCTTAAATACCATTCAATCAATGAGTGTCGAGCAGGACATGGCATCGAGAGTTTGACATGTGCACTAACTCAATAACTTATATGTACGACGGTCATCGACACAGGATCACCAGAAAACATTTATCACACAAACATCTAGAGAAGGTATTATCCCACGCTCACTTAGCCCCATTCGAGGTACGTTTCGTTCCACACCATCGTTTTGTACTTGAGCTGTTTTATAACATTCTTACGATTATCATTATTATTTGGTTGTGATTCAATGTCCACTCTCATAACTCGTATAAAGTACAATTAGAGTAAATAGTAAGATGGAATAGTTACATTCTTTAATCATGTGCCGAAATGGATAAATATGGTTGAAACCATGAAAGTACCAGTTTTCGACCAAACAGTTAAATTCTAGGGGTGGAAAAAGTTAAAGAGTTTCTAGGAATAACATAAAGAAGGGCGTTTGTGCCTTTTGGGCAAATATGGCTTTATGATAATAATGCAGTGTGCATATCCAGCTACCAGCTGTGCTGAGTTTGACCTCCTTCTAATCTAACCCACGAGGCATACTATTACTAGTGTCCTATGGCTATTTTTAAAAGTGACACACATGTGGGATAATAAACTTTCGTACATTTGTGATTTTGACACGCGTGAGATACGTAAAAAATTGTAAGATTCGACTATTGCCAATTTACCTTATTTTATGTATTCTCAATATCGTCTAGATTCTTATTGACTTTTCTCATCTACCTCCGGAATAGTTTAAAAGTTCGGCTTCCACCTCCCTTTTGTTTAATTATCATTTAATAGGTAAGTAAGATGGTATTTAAGTTTGTCATTCTATAAGAAAAGAACTAGATCCGAAAAACTAATACGTTTAACACAAACAATAGTTTGATTTAAATACAAGTTAAAATTATTATCGTTTCTTAAGAATTTGAAAATAAACTTGCTTTGTCAATTGTCATTCATTTCTCTTATGACAGAAATTCTCGATCGTTTCCATTCATTAGCAGTACAAATAAGTACACTTGATGTTTCTATATAGTTCAATAAAACATTACACTTAATAATTCTTAGTATGATCATACTTTAAATTGAATTATCGCCCATTTACGTATATCCTACTAAAGAGTTTTTCAGATTACCAATATCACAATCTTATAATTACCTAACCTGTCCTTATTTGTAGCTGCAGTAAGTATAGATTTCGCTCAAATGGTCCATTTATGCATTGACCTTAAATATTTGGAACGCTAAACGATTCGGACCTTAATTTAAAAAAAAAAAAAAAAAAAAGGATTCGGAACTTTAGTTAGATGTAATTTTCGTCTTTTGATTCTCTTTGCTATATATTGGTCAAACAATGAAGTTGTGACGAAATGATTTCCCAATCTAGAGAAATTTTGATAATATAATTAAATAAGTCTACGATTACTTTAGTGCAGAGGATCTCTTTGCCCTCTCCTAAAAAATGCCTTGAATCATGATTATAAAATTATATGGATTGCAGGACGATCTATGCTGAAATGATTAATTTAAAGCTCCCAAGCACGTGACTTTCATACATTTACACCAAAAATATTCTCAATCATGTTGGTGGACCTAAATCAAGTTTGAATGTTTGATGAAGATGGCAAAAGAATATGCGAGTTAATAACTCATGACATGGTTCCTCTTAACCAAAAAATAACCGGATTCTTTTTTTTTTCTTCCTTTGACATAATTAACTGGATTTCTCATGGAAAAAGAAAAAGGAGCAAAAGAGGCGTAGAGTAATTGCAGCATATATGTTTTCAAGCACATATAAAATGAAGTTCAGTTACCTTCTTATTTTTGTAAAGTCAAATTAAGAAAACAGATTATCAATATTATACATTCTTATTAACTGCATGCAACCCAAAATATGTCCTGTAACTAAGCTATAGTAAATTTTAGCATTGCTCTGCAGCACTCGAAGGGTATGAATCGGAGCATCTGAAAATATGCAGATTTAATCAGCAAGATTTTGCATGTAGGCGTCCGTCTATACTTGTAACCTTTACCTGCTTATTTTCTGTATGATATACGATTAGTCACAACTGTAAAATGAATAAAATCAACCTTCGTATTGACGATTAGAGAGAAGAAATATCTCTCTGAATGTGTTTACAAAAGAATGAAATGAACAAGTGAACCAAAAATACAAAGATCGAACTATTTATACTAAGAACTAAAACAGAACGGAACTTACTAATTTGGGAAGTTAGTTATTAACCGATTTTCAAAAAATTTCTATTAAAGGAAAATATGTATATAAACTGTATATTTTAACACCCCCCCTCAAGAGGGGCATGTATATCGACGATGCCCATCTTGGAAGACATCTTTGTAAACGGCAGAAGTGACAATGGCTCTGTGAGGATGTCAGCTATTTGATGTTCATTAGAGATATGAACAACTTTGATCAGCTTTTGATGCACCTTTTCTCTTACAAAATGACAATCGATTTGTATATGTTTAGTTTTCTCGTGATGGACTGGATTGTTTGCTATACAAAAAGCACTTTTGTTATCTGTGAATATCAATGGAGTCTTTGTTTGTTGCACATGAAGATCTTGCAGAAGCTGTCTCAACCAAACTAGTTCACAAGTTGTTGAAGCTACAACTCTATACTCTGCTTCTGTGGAGGATCTGCTCGTTGTTGGCTGTTTCTTGGCCTTCCATGAAATGAGAGAATCACCAAGGTACACAACAAATCCAGTGACACTCCTTCTTGTTTCAGGGCAAGTTGCCCAATCACTGTCACAAAAAGCTTTCAGGTTAAGTTCTGCTTTGCTTGAGTAAAAAAGGCCTTTACCTGGATTGGTTTTAAGGAATCTCAGAACTTTCTGAGCTGCTGCAAGGTGTGAAGCTGTAGGTTTGGACATAAACTGAGTTAAGCATTGAATGCTATAACTCATATCAGGTCTGGTTATTGTCAAGTATAGCATTTTTCCTACTAATCTTCTATAGACAGTAGGATCCTCAAGGAATGGTGAATCATTGCTCTGTAGTTTGGTTGAGATGTCCATTGGAGTGTTAGAAGGTTTACAACCAAGATAACCTGCATCATGTAACAGATCAAGCGCATATTTTCTTTGACACAATGTTATTCCTTTTGAACTCCTTGCAACTTCAATACCAAGAATATATCTTAAGTTACCCAAGTCTTTGATAGTGAATTTTCTGTCAAGTTGATGTTTGATGTGATTTATTTCATCTAAATCATTTCCAGTAAGTATAATATCATCAACATAAACACACAAAGCTGTGAATGAAGACTCATTCTGCTTGATAAACAAAGAACAATCACTAATTGTTTGTCGATAACCAAAAGAAATAAGACAAGTAGTAAGCTTATTATACCATTGCCTTGATGCCTGTTTCAGACCATAAAGGCTCTTCTTGAGAAGACAAACTTTTGTCTCATTTGGTGCACAATATCCTGGAGGTAATGACATATATATTTCTTCATCTAAATCACCATGAAGGAATGCATTGTTAACATCTAACTGCTGCAAATGCCAATTATTAGAAGCTGCAAGAGCAAGAAGGACTCTAACTGTTGTAATTTTAGCTACAGGGGAGAAGGTATCAAAATAATCTAATCCCTCTTCTTGAGTGTATCCTTTTGCAACTAATCTAGATTTGTAACGTTCTATAGAACCATCAGCCTTATGCTTCACTTTAAAAACCCATTTACAACCAATGCAATGATGATTAGGTGGCAATTCAGTAAGGGTCCAAGTGTTAGTCTTTTCAAGAGCATCAAGCTCCTTTTTCATAGCTTCTTGCCAATCTTTAGATTTCTTAGCTTGATTATAAGTTTTAGGCTCAATAGCTTGAGTTACAGCAACAGTGAACGCTCTATGTTTGGAACCAAGCTTATCTAAACTTAAGTACCTCTGAATAGGATAGTTAGTAGTGTAAGTCACAGCAAAATTGGATTTATGAATAGATGGCAACTTATAGTCATAAGCCTGAAGATAAGCAGGTGGATTAGAGTGTCTACTGGACTTTCTAATGGGAGCCTCAGGTATAGAATTAGGAACCTCAGAAGCATGAATATCATCTATGACATTATCAGGAGTTACATTATCAGAAGATGTAATATGCAAAGGAACAGAATGCTGTTGAGAAGTAATTTCAACAGAAACATCATTCTGATTTTCATGAGATGAAATATTATCATGTATAGACATGTCAGTAAAGTAATTAACATCATTATGAAATGATTCATCATGATCAGAAGAAGCAGGAATAATATGAGATTGACTTTGAGATATAGTATCAGGAGGAAAAATATTGTCAATTTGAATATCAGGTGCAGTAACAGGTCTTTGAGAAACCTGTTGTCCATGAAGTATAACAAAAGGTGCTGAAGAACTAGAAGCATTTCCATCAGCTTGAGGTTTAGCTCCCTGTATCTGATTACTAGAAAGCATAAAAGGAAAATTATTTTCATAAAAAACCACATCCCTTGACACAAATACCTTTCCAATAGCCAGATTAAGTAATTGATATCCTTTGGTTCCTTTTGGATATCCAATGAAAGCACACTTGTTAGCTCTAGCCTCAAACTTGTTTCTGTGTGCAGCTAAAGTAGAGGCAAAACATAAGCAACCAAAGGCTTTTAAAATAGTATAGTTTGGAGGTCTTTGAAATAGCATTTCAAAAGGAGTCTTATTCTGTAAAACCACATATGGTAATCTGTTTATCAAGAATGCTGCAGTAGCTATACAATTATTCCAATACTTGAGAGGTATATTGGACTGAAATTTTAGAGCTCGAGCAACCTGTAACAAATGTTGGTGCTTTCTCTCCACCAAACCATTCTGTTGTGGAGTCTCCACACAACTGGTTTGGTGTATAATGCCTAGTGTTTCATAGAATCCTTTCATGATAAACTCAGTGCCATTATCTGTTCTAATGGTTTTGATCCTAACATCAAACTGATTAGTAATCAAAGTATGAAACTGCTGTAATAAAGCATGAACTTCAGATTTTTGTTTCATAAAATATATCCAAGTAAACCTTGAATAATCATCAACTATAGTTAAAAAATACCTGAAACCTGCATAAGAAATAGTAGAAAAAGGACCCCATAAAACTGTAGATGTATTAGGCAAATGATCACTAAAAGAAATTCTCTTCTGTTTAGCAGCATGACATATATCACAAGGTAATATGTTCTTATTACATTTAGAATGAGAAATCTCAGAGATACAAGACATCTTCTGATGAGAAGGATGCCCAAGTCTAAAATGCCAGACATTATTCAGAGTAATATCAGTTTGAGCAGAGTTACAAAGAGATGTATCAATTTTATTACAAGGAATTTCATTATGTAAAGCATTGAAATCAAGAACATATAATCCTCTATAGGCTTTAGCTAAACCAATCATCCTCTTCATGGATGTGTCCTGCATCACACAATCAGATGAGGAGAAAATTAAGTGAAGATTATTAGCTTTAGTAAGTTTACTTACAGAGATCAAATTGAAGCTAAAATCAGGAACATAAAGAGCATCAGTAAGAACCAAATGTTCAGATAATCTAACTGTTCCAATAGAAGTAGCTGCAGAGTGTTTTTCACTAGGCAAAGAAATAGAAACATTAACACTTCTGAAACTAGAATCAAAATTAGCATGATCACATATCATATGATCAGTAGCACCACTATCAAGAATCCAAAGTCTCTTGTGATTTTGAAATTGTAAAGCAGATAAACATATAGGTAAAGAACACAAAATTTTACCACTTGTTGCAGTTGCAACAAATGATTTTCCAGCACCAGTGTCAGCATGGGAAGAAGTAGTATTTTGTGCCTTTGCAAAAGCCAAAAACTTTTCAATGAGTGCTTGATCAGGATCAGCTGACACCTGTGGTTCATTAGGAGCAGAAACCATGTTAGCAGAAGGATTATTAGATGGTGGATTTCTTTTACCAGTAGCACCTTCCCACCATGGTGGATAACCAATCAATTGAAAACATCTATCAATGGTATGCCCATTGAAACCACAGTGAGTGCATTTGAATTTCTTCTTGTCCTTGTTCTTGGAGAATTTGTTGTTATTCTGATTGTAACCATCAGACTTAGATTGACCAGTAGTACCCTGTGAATTATTTGTTCTTGTAAACATTGCTAGTGGATCAGAAGCACCCTGTGAATTATTATGTAAACTACTCTGATTCTCCTCTTGCAACAACATGGAGTACACCTTAGACAAAGATGGAATAGGGGACTGAAGAAGAATCTGACTTCTTATGGCAGAATAGGATTCATTCAATCCAACTAAAAAAGTCAAGACACAGTCAGATTGTTTCAGCTCAACCATATTCTTGTTAACATCACACTCACATTTGCCACAAACACAGGCTATAATGGGACGCTGGCTAACATATTCATCCCAAAGTTTTCTGAAAGTGTGATAAAATGCAGTGATGTTCAGTGAGCCTTGTGAAATAGTAGCTAAAGATTTCTGAAGATGAAACACCCTGGATCCATCAGATCTATCATATCTAGTCTTTAATTCAACCCAAACTTCTTTAGCAGTCTTAAGATACAATAAACCATAACGGATATCCTTAGCAATAGAGTTAACAAGCCAAGATAACACAAGACTATCAGCTCTCACCCAACAAGTCCTCATAATAACATCATCTGCAGGAGGAATGGGTAAAGAACCATCTATGAAACAGAGTTTATTCTGCACTTTCAAAGCCATCTCAATGCCTTGAGTCCAAGAAATGTAATTATCCCCATTGAACATGTCACCTACTATAGATGAACCAGCAGTGTTCAAATTACCAAGAAAGTATACCGAAGTAGAATCATCACTAGGATTCTTCAATGATCCAGTGGAAGTAGAATTGGAACTCGGAGTTGAACTCATTTTGATGAAGAATTATCAAAAAACTCAATTTCAACCGATCAATTTCAAAATTAACACCGTACAGATGTTACAATCACAAGATCAAAGTGATTAAACCGATTGAATTCGATAGAATCAAATTCGCACAAAATTTGAAACCCTAACAAACAGAATTTCAACAGAAAAACTCAAAATCAATCGCAAATCGAATTCAAAACAAATGAATTCGCAGAAACAATAGTAAATCAGAGTTTAAACGGCGGAAAACGGATCGAAAATGGTGAATGATACCATGTAAAATGAATAAAATCAACCTTCGTATTGACGATTAGAGAGAAGAAATATCTCTCTGAATGTGTTTACAAAAGAATGAAATGAACAAGTGAACCAAAAATACAAAGATCGAGCTATTTATACTAAGAACTAAAACAGAACGGAACTTACTAATTTGGGAAGTTAGTTATTAACCGATTTTCAAAAACTTTCTATTTAAGGAAAATATGTATATAAACTGTATATTTTAACAACAACACAATTTATGATGGAGCTAATGGCAAATCCATACCGCGAATTGTACACTTTTTGCGGATTACACCGTCAATTGTAATTACAAGCGAAATACACCACGAATTGTAATACTTTTTGCAAGTTGCACCGCAATGTGTGTTTGTAGGTTTTTTAGAGGGTATTTTCGGTATTTCAAGTTTTAATTGACCAAATTTTGCAATTTGGTCCCCATTTAAAATCGTTTATTGTCTTTCCATTTCTTTTATTTATTTATTATTTTTTTTAATGAAAACGATGAACGTCTTAAAAAAACAAAAAAAAAGGTCAGAAAAGGGAAAAGTCGCTGCTCCACTTCCACCCGTCTCCACCCCACCGCCGCGCCGCGCCACCCCACCACCGCTGCTCCCCCGTCTCAGATGCGTCGTAGTGTTTAGGGTTTAGAGTTTCGATTTTTTCGCAACATCGAATAAAAACCCTGAAATCGCAAAGAATCGCGTCCTAAACACTATGACGCACCTGAGACGGGGGAGCAGCGGTGGTGGAGTGGCGCGGCGCGGCGCGGCGCGGCGGTGGAGCAGCGGGGGTGGCGACGGGTGGAAGTGGAGCAACGACTTTTCCCTTTTCTGACCTTTTTTTTTTGTTTTTTTAAGACGTTCAGCGTTTTCATTAGAAAAAAAATTAATAAATAAATAAAATAAATGGAAAGACAATAAACGATTTTAAATGGGGACCAAATTGCAAAATTTGGTCAATTAAAACTTGAAATACCGAAAATATCCTCTAAAAAACCTACAAACACACATTGCGGTGCAACTTGCAAAAAGTATTACAATTCGTGGTGTATTTCGCTTGTAATTACAATTTGCGGTGTAATCCGCAAAAAGCGTACAATTCGCGGTGTGAATTTGCCATTAGCTCATTTATGATGTATTGTATAGTTATAAATATGACTAAACACTAAATGTCCGGTTGATCCAAGCTTTAAATGATCATGGATCAACTTCTGAATGTGAGAATCATGCATTGAGTTATAAAACATAAATTCGATGGTGAGAACTGTCAAGCCACTCCCATATTTAAGTCAGTAAATATCCTTCAAGTAAATGTATTAGGTCGAATTTAGTATCCTTAGATCAAAGTTTGATCTAAGATAACCTTACTCAGCTTAGGTCGAACTTAGGATTAAGATCGATATGCAACACTTAGATCGCGAGTGCATTGGTTGAAACTCCACACTTAGATCGAAGGTGCTATAAGTCAAACTTGGGCCCACTAAGTCTTTGAGGTCGAACTTAGTTATGTTGAATATTAGGAGCTTTAAATCGAACAAATAGTAAATAATGTACCTTATAATGATGAAGTGGTGGCGTATTTATAAATAAGTTGGGATAAATGGGCCTCAATTTTATGGGTTGGACTTTTAGGTAAATAGGTTGAACATTCGGCCAACTAAGATTGAATTTTACATCATAGGTCAAATTTCTCCCTCCATAGGTCGAATTCGACATATAGTTCAGCTTTGTGCGGCTTTGCTTTTTTTGGCTATAACTATCTTTGTAGAAGTTGGAATTGTCATCTGCTTTTTTATTTGGAAACTAAACTTCAATGTCTTGCTATCAGTGTAAGACTCATAGGATTTAGATCTGAGAAAGTATGTCCAACCTTCTGAATTACATCGAAGATTCAAGATGTTCAATCTATGTTTCACCTTTTCTCGATTTTCCATATCTTCTCACTAGATGTCAGAATCGCAATTCTCTTTTGGATTTAAAAACGATATTCATAGGTATAAGGATTATAGAATTCGAAGTTGTAACCATAGGTCTAACTTATATATAGATTGGGGTGTAAGTCAAAATCTGGTCGCGATTGCCTCTCTCTCCCCATTTTGTATTGTGTCTTGAAGTATATATAGATATTCTGTAATCCCCAGTCTCTAGGTCAGGATGTAGGCTGAATATAGTCCAAATAAGTAGTCGTCCAAGTCTATGATTTTGCCTTCTATGTTTTATAAAAAACTTAATAATTAAGTTGAATTCTTCATTCCTGGTTAATAAATAAATTATTGTGTTTTAGAATATATAACTTTGTTCGAGTTATCCAAATTCATAAACAATCATCAGAATCAAAATTCTGAACTCTAGTACCATACTAATTTGACACTCAGCTAGCAACCACTTAGAAGGCAATGCCTATAAGGTACAATTGAAGAAATATTTTCAAAACCATCATCACCCATCTGTCATTTTATGATCTGTAAGGTGAATTTGAAAAAATAAATAATTCCACATTTATTTTTAGCTTCACAACAAATACGAAAAACTCCAAAATAACTATATTAAATATGATCCTCCGTAGAACAATTAAAATTAACTAAATATCAGATATTTAGACCTTGTATGCATAACCCTGACACATCATTGAATATCAAAATAAGTTCTAATACATGAAAAATAATATGACCACAATTCACAAAATATATTTAACCTTAATTAACTTAAGTAAGAATCTGTACATTTTAAATGGCATCTTTTAGTGAAATGTCTCAAAAAAAAAGTTTATTACGTAAAGAAAGAGAAGTACGGACGGCACGCGTACTTTAGAGTGCTGACTTTTTGAGAGCCACATTAGGGCAACCTCCGAAGAAAAGACAACGGAAAAGTGTCTCTTTGAAGATGCAATTAGAACTAGTCTACTCACGCACACCACAATTCACTTGCACTGAAAAATATCTTCAATTTTCAAAAAGAATAGTAAAATAGGAATTTCAAGAAAACCTGACATGAAATTTTTCTCTCTTTTTTATGATTTTGGCGTCACTTAGTTTTATTTAATTATCATCATTGTAACATTATAATTTTATGCGTTTGGCATCACTTAGTTTTATTTAATTATCATCTGTTATCGTATGCTTAAACTTATAGTAAGTGGTAAAACTGAATTACTATTTTTTTTTAAGAAATTAGTTTTTATTTTTATTTCGATGTTTTTCTTTTATAGAGTTCAATTAAGATGTAATGCTAACTTGAGTTAATAATAGTGATCGCCAAAACACACAAGTACATAGTGGCAGGAAGTTTAAAGTATGATAAGTTTAATAATATCACTAAACACTACACAAGCAAAAGAAGTAGGTTTATATAATAGCACTTTTCATGCTTACACTATTTAATGAGTACCTTTTTTTCCTGAGAAAATGAAATATTCGCTTAAGATGAATCTAAGAGAATGTGTTTTGGTGTTCAACTTTGAAAATTGATAGATATTAATAGGGGTTTTCTTTCCCATCTTTTATTTAAATATGAGTAATTTGTAATTTTCAATAATTTTATTAGGCTTTTTGTATAGTTCTTTCTATGCGTAAATAATAAAAAGTAATTGACTTGTTGTAAAGTAGTGGTGGTTCCCTCATCCCCAGCCCTTACATCAATAATTTTAAAGTAGTAGCGGTTGCAATGCTTTAACACTCATGCGCAATGTGCGAAACAGTATATAGGTCATCACTTCTTTTCGAATCGATCTCGTCTAACTCTCTGCAAGGGACAACAACAACAAGGTGGTGTATTTATTTTCAATTTCTTTTTAAAATAATAAAATAAGTTGTTGGTTTTATTCTTAATTGATCCGATACCACTTTTATTTGCCCATCAACTTTTGAGTTCTTAAGGTCATTTTAATTTGTTTAATTTCCAATAATCCTGTAATTAAACTATCTAAATCAATGGTTCAACATCCGTGTATGAAATTAATGTTTTTCCAAATAGTATTTGATGGAGAACATTAATCGAGTTAAAAGTTCAAGAGTATTATTGATCTTCGTCAAAGCTCGAGTGAAATTAAGTATTTAACTGATATTATCCCCAACTTCTTTCCTATATGGTATGTTGTTTAAAACCCCATACGTTATACAAAAAATGAAGAGATTTTTTTTTTCTAAAAACAGATATAAAAGAGAATCATATGTTTTTTAGTGTAGGTGGCAAATATAATTAGCTTTTAAAAAAATAAAAATAAATCATAGTATTCTTTTGTCTATTTATTTCCTGCAAGATACACGAACCACATTTTTGACTATATTTGAATTCCATTGAAATATTTCGTCTCTCACACAACCAACAAGAATTATCACTAGTAGCTCGTTAATATCTGAATATTTTAGTGCATGTTCCTCCAGCCTCGACCTCTATCACATCACCTTGGAATCCCAACAGCCCAACACTGTGTGCTAAGCATAAAATGGAACAAGACAAAAGGATAAGAATGGTATGGTGAAAGAGAAAAGGGCTGTACCTGTACGTTGGGTGTTGATAGAGACGTGTCAACGGTGGGTGGTGTGGTAGGGTGGGGTGCCCCATTCACCACAATTACTTGTGGTCCCCCAAACAAAAAAGAAAAAGAAAGAAAAAAAAACACCACCACATTTATGAATGATTTATTCGCACACCCCAAAAAAATACATCTGTACATACATTTAACCTTCGTACTTATGCATGTTGTATTTTGGATTTATTATATATGTATTTGTACAAGGTAGCATCTTCTTTTTGATTAAGTCTCTTTTATTCTCGAAAAGAAGATCATCTGAATTTAGGAACTTGCTAGAATTTTTCCTTTATGTCAGAATTGATGTACACATTTTTGTGCGTGTATGTAGTAAGCACACACATTGAGTGTGTTTGTGTGTGTATTTTGTCGGATGGGAGAGAGCGAGATATGGATGGAAGGTGCTCGCTTCCTCTTCGCCGACAGGGATGGGTAGGGACCCAATCCATCTTTACCTTCAATTTCTTGTCCCATGCTATTACCCTGATGATATTTCTTGCATTATTTATCTTTCGGGTCTTTTAAAGTAGTACTATTCCGGTTTGTTTTTTCACATAATAGTTTGAACTTCTTGTTTTGCATTAATAAGGCCCTCAAAGTATAAGGAAAAAAAATGCCAAAAAGTGAAAAATAAAATTAGTAAAATAAATTGCATTCAGTAATTTGAGGAATTATGTCGTGCAAGGATCTATTATCATATTAGGAGCCGTTTGATAGCTTGTAATAACTTTATACTAAGGATTTTATCTTGACACTGAAGCACTATTATGACATTTGGTAGGACTATATACAAATTAGGGCTTAGTGGATACTAGATATAATCTGCACAGTTCGTGTTTTTTGGCATATTATAATCCACCCATCTTTGGTGAATTACATAATCTATCAAGATCATATTATAATAGAGTTTACCAAATGTTCTTCTTATCAAGTAAATGACATATTGTAGTCTCCGCCAATTATAACTTGGATGTAATCATTATCTGTTTACCAAACGGCTAGATTGGAAACTAATAATAAGTTGTCATAGTGGAACATAATTTATAAAATTAAATTTGGAAATCAAAAGTTTAGTGTCACAAAGTGTACAATACCGCTTCTTTTATATACTAATATAGATAAATGGGGTTTTGTGCAGTGTTTATGTAATCACAAGAGAGGTATAAACAATTAACAAATCACAAAGGATTTTTTATAAACTTTCGAAACCACATGGGATTTTATGCATCTTTCCCATAATTTCCATCTGATTCGGTTAATATTTATGTGTTAATACGCGAGAAACATAAGAAGGTTTGGAGGGAGGGGTGAATAATTTCATTAGAATCATATAAAAATTCGTCTTTCTTATAAAAAAAATGAATAAATAAATGTGCCTAATAAACATGGGCATATTGATTTGCTATTATCTCTTAATAATTCATAGGATCCCTAAAACTTTGAAGCCAACTTGTTTAGAGGGACAATGTGATGTCTTATATATACGTGCTTCACATTCCAACTTCTTATATGTAATTCTTTTCCTGGGGAAGGTCAATTATTGGTCGAGTATTATGAAGAAACTTTCTTGTTGTGGTTCTAGGGTTGTTGGCAAATTGTACGCCTATTGTCAACTACATCTATACATATAAAAGATATTACTTTTTATTGCCATTAGATGTACCTTTGTCCCGACACTTAATTACCTATATATCCATATATGAAAGAATTAAAATTCTACCGGTGAATAAAAATTCATGTTCTTTACCATTCATAATCTCGGCCAAATGTTGCTTTCTTTGAGAAAGTACTTCCTTTTGCAGACACGTCAAATTTCTTTTAGAATTTTGCGTGGTATCATTTGTTATCAAGTAAAATAGTGGTAATTGAGCATTCAAAGCTAAACAAAGGTAAATATTTTAGTGGCTCATGAACAAAACAAAATAAACACGATCTGTCCTAATTAATATGATTGACGCTGACACGCGGGTGAAATCGACACACAAGTTTTAATAAAATTCCAATTTTATTCATAAAAAAATCAAAAGATAACAAACATAATTCAGAAGATAAAATACATAATTCAATAACTTTATATATATAACCCCATAAAAACCTAATTAAACAAGCCAGAATCAAACTTAGAAACAAAATTCAGAAAATAAAGGCTTAATCAAAAATAACTTCTAACAATACCAATATCCTGATACTATCAAAGTTCTTGTTAAACTAAAAAACTAAAAACTCTAATAAAAGTAGAACCACGCCATAAAATTGGGTGTGCTCTGAGTTGCCTAGATTATGTTTTCTAGACTTTAAGTTTTATCATATGATAGTACTGTTGGGTTCTAAATAAATCCCAAGAGCTTTCATGTCAAATCAGCAAGACTAAATATTAAAGGCATGAACCGAAAGGCGTAACTTAATCCACATGATTAATTGTTTGACAAATCGACATGGTTGGTGTTACGAACTCGATCCATGATTACTGCATCTGCAAGAAGATCGTGGGAACTTTGGTCTTCCACAGACTAATCAACATCTCTTAATGGTTCTCACTTTACTGATGGGAATTGAGGAGAAGAGAATATTATGATTAGTCTTGGGGACCAAGACCCTATAACCTTATATAGTAACCTAGTTAGGATCCTATTAAACCCTAACTAGATCACTCTGGGAATTACACATTACAAAGTCCATACCGAATAAGATGCTTATTGGGCTCATGAGTCTGATTACTTAATTAGCCCAATATAAACAATTAACATAAATTAAATATAATTATCTTAATTTGTTTGCCCACATATTGGGTTATTGAAATAAACCGAACAATCTCCCACTTGGGCTACAAATTAAATCCTAATGGCAATTACATTTAATAACCTTAGGTGCACGCAAAAGTTGCTAATTTATACCGAAACATCTTCTGTAGTCAATCTCGTCCATCTCCTATACCAACATGGAACCAAAGCGGCATTTGTTACATTTACCGTAACTCGACCCTCAATTATCACACATGCCGAATATATTCAATGACATAGATCAAGTCTGGATGTGTAACATGGGAATTACATGCAATGTGATCTTAATCATGCCTATTTCCAATTGGTCCAATTCCTTAGTGAGATCAATCCTGTCTTTCAAACTTTATGTAAAACCACAACTGAAAGATAAATATTATTCAGAGCTGTAATGATAACCATCAACTTTTTCTGCAGAAAACTGAGCATGCATAAAGCAAGGCAATTGTGTCAATGAAAGAGCCAAACACATGAAACAAACTCCCACTAAAACTGGATACCATAAAATAAACAACACCCATATGAACAGTAAGCTCATGAAAGACCTTGGGTGTCAAATCTTATTCGTGGATTTGCTAGCATCAAGTTTATTTCGATATGCTCAATCGACACTATCTTACTATGAATTCTTCATTTAACAATCGAAAACTTCAATGCCTATGTGGTTAGACTTTGATGAATATCCATTGTTATTCAAACATATAACTACTGAACAATTGTCATCATGAATCTTGACTGGCCTTTCAATACTTATCCACATCTCGCAGCCCAGTGACAATTTAGTAGTCATATAAGATTGGTTGCCTCATAACAAGCTAAGAACAATGTCGTCACTGTCAAAGAAGTTATAAGTGTCTGCCAAACACTTTTCCAGAATATAGCTCCTTCACACAACATGTGAACATAGCTAGAAGTGGATCCCTTTGCAACCCGCCAGATCAAAGTCAAAATACCCAATAATCTCCCAATTTTTGACTTTCGATCAGTGAGTATATAATCTTTTGTTCTCGTAAATACCTTATAACCCATTTGGCTGCTTCCAAAGATCCATGCCAGGGTAACTTAAGTATCTGCCCAACATATCATAATGTACGCAAAATCCACCTGCGTACACACTTGAGCATACATAAGACTCTTAACAACGTAAGCATAATGAATCTTTTATAGCTCTTTCTTTAAATAGTATGTCGTTAACACATAGCATTGGGAATAACAATTTACTCCCACGGATCTAGTGATATACAAAGTCATCAAATACATTACCTCAAAACTGCATAAGATAATGACTTGATTAAATTTGTGATACCATTAATGAGAAGTTTGCTTGAGTGACCCTTTCTCTTGAGGTTGTTGCGTTTGCTCTTCTAGAGCATTCTCTTTATTTTATTTTTTTTAGTGAAGGAGTTTCATAAGTGAGTCCTCATTCCTGTCTTGAAAAGACAAAACCTTATCTCCCCCACAAACACAACATCCTCAAGAAATCTTATATTTCTCATTTAAGTAATGACTTAGTTTAGGGGTCATAAAAGTATGCATACTGTAGTCTTGAGTGTCTCGATCTTATTAGTTGAAGAGATAGTTTTCACATATAGTTTATCAATCAGTGTACCAGCCGCAACCAGAGTAGAAGTAAAAGAGCTGACTTTACTATTTCCATATGGACAAAAATACCCATAGTTGTCCAAAGTAGAAATAGAAACCGAATTCCATCTAAATGACAGAGCTTTCTAAGTCTCTTAATTCAACAAAATGACCAGTCTCGAAAGATAATTTAAAGTGACAGTTACTTCAACTGAGTTGCATTGTCATCGCCCTTATAGATGTTTCTTTCAACATCACTCGGCAGTCGGCTAAAAATACAACCGTTTCCTTGTACGTCAAACAACGTATTTGGCATATTTGGAACATTCCTTATTCACACCCTGATTTCTGGCAAGAAACAGGTAAGTTCCTTATTCTAAGTCTTTTGATTCTTGGGCTGCGAAGTCCCTACTACAGTACCCTTATTCTCAATCATCTTTAACTTTATGGTCTTAGAGGTAGTTGCAAACTGAGCACATTTAACCCTTTCACGCTTTAATCAATCCTCTTCTTGCACATGGTGTGAAATGAAGATTAATGATTTTCCAAATGCACAAGCAAGTCATCAAAAGATCAAGCTTTGCCTTAAGTTTAAAGCTATGTTAGACATCACCATGATGCACTCCTTAATGTTTCCTTTAACTTTATACCTTATTGGACACGGTCAGCTAAAATCTTTCCTATAACAATAATTTCGTTCTTTACAGAACATTTTTCAATTTATAAAAGGAAACCTTAACATGTACCTCATTGGACATATTGTCACTGAATACTTCTAGAAGATTGCACCTTAATAACTTTAGACGTAAACAACCAGAACATTATCGCTTCTCAAAGTTCGCTTGTGACTCAGTGGAACTTTTCTCCGTACGAGAAAACGAGCGTTCTTTCTTCACGCATAGTCTAAGTTCATGCAACTGATAACTAATTGAATGTTCTCTTTCCAGCTCTTAAATTTTGTGCAGTTAAGCAAAATTGGGTTACTGTTGGCAGCAATATTAACAGCAGAATTATTAACTAACATATTTAGAACAAACAGATTATACAAACTCGCATAATAGAAATTCATGTTAAGACATAAATCTCAATCAAGTGAAGTGTGGTGGGCCCATTTGAACAAGATACCTAGCACAACATTGAGGTTTAGTCTTTGGACATAAACGTCAATTTGTAAGTGGTATTCTCCGTGCAGAAATCAAACACTGATAACAAATCCGGTCAAACAACAACCTTCCTTTGGGCCGGTATATTGTTCACATGGAAACTTTATAATTATCACGTATCATTCCCGCATGTACATCCCTTATTTGGCCAATCAAAGACCTTCCTTTGGGCAGATCATTAATCGCATAAATAAGAAACACACACATTCTACTATTCTAAAATAAATAAATCTACACAAAAGAGGTTGCTTTGGCAACATTTTGCTTCAACTAATTTACTTCAAAATAGAGGACACAAGGCTTCAAAAACAAATGCCCAATCCAACACATTTTACTATATTATGACCATATGTAAATATAGTCATGCACTGAATTATACACCTCAATACATAAAAATAACAGGGATTAGATAAAATAACATAATCGTACACCAATAGATTACGCATAGATGAACAGGATCATGCTTTACACAAAATTCTGAATGTGCACTATATATGCATAAGCAACATTAATTAAATAGCTAGATACAGAACATGCATTGGCTGGAAAACAAACAAGTCAATTCGCATGCTTATACACATAGAAGAGCATTTCATATAAAATGCAACAAAATATAAATTACTTGAATAATTTTCATGCAACCTGATATTAGCATCTCAAGGATTAAAAATTATGTGAAACTTAAGGTGAGGTGAATCCTTATGAGATACCAAATGGTACTCTCAAACTAAAGTATAAATATAGATAACATTGTTCAGCCAACAATACACATTACAAAGCCCATACCGAATAAGATGCTTATTGGGCTCCTGAGTCTGATTACTTAATTAGCCCAAAATAAACAATTAGCATAAATTAAATATAATTATCTTAATTTATTTGCCCACATATTGGGTTATTGAAATAAACCCACAAGTACATGGGCAATCCAACTATGAAGCACATAAAGACCATGAATATGACATATTATTGGGCTCTAGTGGAGCACGTGATCAAAATTTACGAGAGTTTGTTGCATTTTTTCTGTGGCAAAAAATTTAAATTTGCGGGGTTCTTGTCGTGCACCAATCCCTTCCACTTTTGCAAAACGCAACTTGAGTTATTATTGAAACTATTACAATATTTTGGTCACCTCATGATTCCTCCGAACTTTCATCTTCATTACCTTGTCCAAAGTTATCTCCTTTCTCCACCTCAACCAAGTTAGTAGGGATTTTTCAGGATGTCAAGCCAAATTTTAAATCTCATTGGGATTATTCGTTGTCCATAGCACCAAAAAATAGATGATTACAATTATCAACTGACTCCCATTCGAATCATCGCTACTGAAATTACGAAATTTAGGTATCCTTCCTACCGTACATTGGTTAGTGTTTTGGTTGGTATAGTTGTTGAGAAGTTACTGAAGAACGGTCTCTAGCCTTCCTACAAACTGCCTCAGCTTTACATCAAAAAGTTATACGAATTGTATCCAACACTTATCGGATACCAACACTCCTTAAATATTCCTCGATACGTATCGGACACGCCATATGGCGTATCCTACAATGAAAATAAAAAAAAATATGGATACTCGTGTCGGAGACCTATCGACAACGTATCCAACCATTTTCGACACAATATTATTATATTTAAAAGTTTATTAACATAAAATAAGAATAACAAAGAAAGTAGAAAAGATGGGACTTGCAATCCTTCTATATTCTTAATTTAGGTCGAGAGAACATGTTTCACCTTTAAATAAATTTATTTTAGCATTATTATTCTATAATGTTCGCTTATATTAATTAGAAGTCATATTTAAGATTTATTTTCATTTACATTTTAATATATAATGCAAAAATTATAATTTAATGTATTATAATTATATGGTGCACATAAATTTATTATATTTGTACCTTATAACTATCATAATTATACAAATAAATAGATGTATCCATGCCATATCGTATCTCTATAATTGAAAAAAATCTGTGTCCCCGTATCCTTATCGTATCGTATTTGTTTCCGGTATTCGTATCTGTACAACATAGCTCAGCTTTAATTTGGGCTCCTCGATCGTTGCTGGTAGCCTCAATCTTTCAATTGTGATCCTGTGACCAACATCATCAGGGAAAACTCCAGTTGTGCACTTCACAACTATTGAACAATGCAAAATCCGTGCTCTAAATAACATATGATGTGGAACAAAAATATGAAGTTGACACTCAAACATGTAACCGATGAAATAAAATTGGGATCCACCCGTGTTTAGAATAAAATCCAACTTTATTAATAAATGATCAATAGATAACTAAAACATAATGAAAAAGAATTATATATATAGCCCCATAAATAACCTAAAGTAGGAAATAGAATCATAGTTACATACAAAATTTAGAAAATAAAGTCTTAATTAAAAACAACTTCTAATCGTAATAAAATTGTATAAGTACAATAATTATAATCAAAATAAATACCACAAAAAATATCTAATATGAACTAGAACTACAACCTAAACTATCTTGCTTTGAACTGCCTTAGATGACATCTTCTAGACTCAAAGTTGTACCATATACTAGTATGCGTATAATCCAATTGTTGAGCACAAAAATATATTAAATTTGACATATTAAATATGTGTCTCAATCGAAGTACCTCATCAAAAGTAATAGCTAATTGTTGTATAGGCCTTTTTCTATATCAGTGAGGCTACCTATAGTCACTGTGCATGGAGTTAAGACATGGCAAATGCAAAGTAGTACTTTTTGTTTAGTTTTTATCATTGCATACATTATTACTAATACGTCATGTATTTATAAAATCAACATGTATTTTCTTGAAAAGTAAAATAAGAGTACACATGTATAGTTCATAATTTGGCTTAATTGTGATCACCCCCTTAACGTGTGATCCATTTTGCAATGCCCCTCCCCCCCCCCCCCCCCCCCAACTTTTCAAAAAGAGTGATTTTCCCCTTAACATTTGTAAAAATATGCAATTGTTTCCCTCACTCGTTGATCGGCGAAGTGTGATTCACGTTTCTGACAGAAGGGCATATACATCCGACCCATTTTGGGAGTTACCCCTAACCTTTTTTTAGCAATGTTACCCCCTTAACCTATTGCTTGCCCCCCCCCCCCCCCCCCAATCTTTTATATTTTAGGTTTTGTCCCCTAACGTATTTGAAGATATGTACAATACCCCAAAACCTATTGGTGTCGTCATCGAGTTTCCCCATAATGTTTATGTAGGATGAGAATGTTGCCCCTAACGTTTGAAAAATTTGAGCATTTTCCCTCTCGACGTTTCTTTAATTTGAGCAAGTTGGCCCTAATGTTTGCACACTTTGAGCATAGTGCCCCTTAACGTGGTACAACTTGAGCACGTTGCCCCTTAACGTTTATACAATATGACCAACTTGCCTCCCTAATGTTTGTACAACTTGAGTAGGTTGTTCCTTAACGTTTGTATAAATTGAGCAATGTGCCCCCAAACATTTATACAATATCAGCAAGTGTCTCCTAGAGTTTATGAAAATTCTAGCAGGTTCTCCCTTCACGTGTTTGCTCTTGTTTATTGTGAATATTTATTTGCAAGAACTGTATTTAAAAACCTCAACTCAGTTCAACACATTAATAATGAGAAATGAGCCATAAAAACTTATATTTCACTTCTCAAAAGTTAAAATGTGCAGACATTCACAAAACATCCTTATGTGCGTACACTTAACAACAAAATACTAACAACTAAGTTTGATGATGCATAATTCAAAGTATCCCAATTACAACCAGTCTCATTCCTTTCTCCTTTGGAAATTACTATAGATACTCTTAGGTAGTGTTTGGTTTCATACATGAAATAATCAAAAGGATAGCCCGATTGTGACTAAAAGTTGGACAATCGTAATCTTGGTCAATAATACTTTGTTTCTTCCAATGCTAAAATATAAGATAAATACTTATATAAACTAGTCATGTTGTTCGGTTCGTACAACAAAATATGATTTTACCAAATTTACTACTATGTCCTTGTTGATGTTTACTATGTCCGTTTTTTAGAAAAATCCCTTGCTCGTATCTCCTCCTTGATTTGTATCCCAGGGAAAGAAAAATATAACTGGGCATTATTTAAAAACAATATACATATAAAAACTATATAAACAATTGTGTGTAAAAATTTAAATTATAAAAAACTTTATTAACGATGTTCATATAAGTATTGTATAGTCACATTAAGATGATATCATACAATATTATTTTAGATTACATGCATGTATATATATAAATATTATGTAGTATAAGATATGTTATATAACATATATGATGTTGTATTGCATAAATATATATGTACGTATATATATATAATATATATATATATATATATATATATATATATATATATATATAAAATATAATATAATATAAATATTATATTATATTATATAAGATGTATAATAAAATCCAAAAATTAGATAATACAACATATATATATAGTATATATAATAAATATTACATAATACAAGATATATTGTATAATATACATATTATGTTATATTACGTATTTATGGTATAATAATATTATTATAACATATATTATGTAACATAAAGTATATTATATTACACATATATGTGGTAAATGTATAAGAAATTATATAGTATAATAATATGATGTAGTATAAAATTTATCATGTTATATTATTTATGCATATATATCATAAATATTATATTATATAAGATTTATAATAAAATTCAAGAGTTTCATTATATAATATATATATATATATATATATATATATATATATATATATATATATATATATATATATATATATATATATATATATATATATATATTATTTCTGTATAGTAAAATATATAATGTAATTTTACTCCATATATATGGTATATTAAGATTACACATTATAAAATATATTATATAGTAAAAATAATATATTATATTACACTTATATGTGGTAAATATATAACAAATTGTATAGTATAATAAATATGATATAGTATAACATAATTACATATTATTTATAAATATGTTTTGCTACTTATATATATATATATCTATATATATATATATATATATATATATATATATATATATATAATATTTAGTTACGCACATATATATATGGTTTATACATATAATAAAATAAATATTATATAGTGTAAAATATATTATATGATATATATCATATGTTTTCTTAAAGCATGTACATATATATTTATACACATAATTAAAATATATAGTAAAGTAAATATTATATGGTGTAAATATATTATAGATATATATTTTCTTAAAGCATGTACATATATACGGTAATGTAATAAATATTGCATATATATTATATATATATACATATATATATATATATGCATATACATTTTATACTATAAAGATAATTATTTATTTAATTTGTTTTATATATAACACTTTAAAATTAGGGTTCAAAAGTGCAACCATCTTGTTTAGAAATAAGGGGCAAATCTGGAATCTCAACTGTTAAGCTAATCTCACCAAATTGAGACAACTTAATCTTAGGGGGGGAGGGCGGCTGAGATTATCATCCGAGAAATAATCTGCTACAGTAGCATGTTACAACATGTTTGGCAAAAGCTCGAAAAAGTGAATCATTAGAACCAGACATTATATAAGTAGAGGTAACCAGTTTAATCTTATCTTGGAACCAAACACTATCTTAATGGTTTCTTCTCTCAAGGCCTCAATGTTTCTTGACCTAAGCCTCATGTAATCATCCACTTCATACTGCTCGGACAATGTTGGACGTTGCACAACAGGGTCATCAGTAGGTAAAGACTCGTTCACAATGTCAAGCCCTATTCCCACCCTCATCCACCTTTCTCGCCATCTTCCGCAAACCTAAGCACCATATTCCTTGTCCTAACTCCTCATATCAGCCTTCTTTTCAACCTCATTTTCAGTCCTCTCACTCTTGTTCTATTTTTCAGCAACTCCGATCTTTCCCTTTTCAGGTGCCTTATTCCCACCTTCATCGACCTTTATCACCAACATATTTTTTGTCCCTGCGGTTGGCACATCAGCCTCAATCTCCACCCCGGACTTCTTCTCTTATGCAAAAACCTTACTGCCACTCTCATATACCAGCCTTAGAACCCCCTTCCTAGTCCTCACTCCTGGTGCATCACCCTTCTTTTCAACTACACGTTTATTCGTATTTGCCTTACCAGCCTTTGGAGATGGTTGAACAGGAATAGGTGATGACACTTGACTATAGCCACCCACAAATTCACTGCTCCTACCGACTTTCACTCCAACACTACATTTTCCTCTTTTAGCTTGATACTATATCCAAAACAAAAGATAATTTCAACTTTAGATGCGACACATACCTATTGCTAAACACACAACACTATAGTCAATTACAACATAATGTACCTTTGTTGAACTCTTAACCTTTCTTTTCTTCAACTGAGAAAGAGGTACATCATGTGGCGCAGATTTATGAGTTGGGTTAGGCAACTCTGTAGAGCAACCTTCTCCATTCGCATTAACATTATTTTTTTTTCATCTTTTTTGATGTCCTCCGTTTGAAAATGGAGCATGGTTAGAACATATTAAATGATGAATCAACAACAAAAATACAAAGCAAAAGAAAAAAAATGTAACCTGTGTTGCATCTAGATCAACAACATGTGGTGGAACTTCCATCGTTTTTTCAACTTTAGCTTCTTGCAAGGCTTTTTTCTTGGGACATGACCTCTTGTCAACTTAGTTCATCACAGAAGCTGCACCGCATCACCATGCTCTTTCTACCCAATTTTTGAGTTTCACCAGATGCACAATTTCTCATCAACTGTTCAAACTCCTCAGATGTATTCTTTCTATCATTTTTCTTAGGCCTAACATGCATTCTCTTAGGAACAGAAGGTGCAGGTGGTTGCATGTTGAAGTGGGCCACTGTGATGTCAATGAAATATATGCATGCTGATCACCCAAACTCAGATCGCGATATTTCGCCGCAAGTATACGGGTAGCAAGTAATAAAGGAAAGTAGGATTACGACCTTCAAATATCGATCCCTAGGGAGGATTGCACTTGATTTTAACTTTTATTTTATCTATTTGCGTGTAAACAACTAATGAATGTGAAGTTGTTACCTTTCTCACTCACGACTCAACAAAGGGAGATTTTGGATTAGATGATTAATAACTAAAACACTTAATTAAAATAGACTAAATTCAATAATAAACTAGTTGTATTATTACTTCTAAGTAACTAGATTTCTATGTGGATAGATCTGATAACAGGTTTATCGACAAACCATTGTTGTGATAGATTATGACTGATTCTTGTGTGGGATATATTAAACTATGATGTATTCTGATAATTGTGGGTGTTCCACTCTGTAATTTGAAATGATACTCCTTCATCTGAAGGAGGGAGCTGATGTAACGCTTCAGGTAGTAGATCTTTCTACATAATTTGACTTAAGATAACAGAATCGAGTGCCAAAAAACCCCGCTTTCTTAAAGCTTCAAACTACTAGTTACTAAGAAAAGTAAGGAAGTCTCTTTCTTGACTATGCTCGGACTGCTGGAGCCAAAATTGACTTGTGCTTTGCTTGGTCCAAGAAAAGAAGATTCACAATTAGCTTTTTTAGCACAAAAGGGTGGTCGACCAATCTTAAGCAAAAAAGAATAAATGTAAATGATGAGATTAAGTGCTTTTCTCTTTCTCTAGAAAGATCATAAAAAAGCAAGTTAGGATCGAGTTGGGTAATCTTATGGTCAGCGCGAGTCTCCTATGATACTGAAAAGTCAGTCTCGTCTCAGACTAGGCCATGTACTCTGTTAGTCTGAACACATTACAAACAAAGTGAATTACATACCTCTTAATTTTTAGACGCTAACCATCACAAGACATGTGGCATTGTATAACTTATGAAATCTATCATATGAGTAATATTGTCACGTCTGTCATAAAAATCTAAACATCTATGTGATGATCAAGCACACAAAAGCATTAAGAGCAAGTTATCAATTCACAACATGATCTCTATCCAGATACTTCCAGCGCTTCACAACACACGATGGATTTAACTACTCATAATTAAAGTAAAACCATAAACACATGTAAAACTAAATATCGTCTTTAATAAAATAACTAAGAAACAAATATCTTGTCCAAAACAAAAATACAAAAACAAAGCAACTAATAATATCCAAAGCATAAACTATAATTTGAAAGTAAAAAAACTAATCGATATCAACTAAGTCGCAACTCTTGTTCTCGTTCATCTCGTAGCTCCATAAATCTCCAAAGTATATGATAATCACTAATGTAGCACCTAAATCTATGTTGGCCCCCTTTTCACGAGTTTATGGCTTTCTATTCATATTCCCTAGAACTTGGAAGACATTAGACATTAATTCTGCATCAACAACCTAATTTTTTATTCTAAGCAATTGTAAGCAATCACTTTCAGTATCGCATGTGGCGGCTGCTGATTTTAGAGTTGCATCATCTTCAAAATGTCTAGACATAAGTGATCGCATATGTTGTCCTTCTTCTTTGCTAAGCAATCGCATGTGCCATGCGATTTCAACCTCTTCGCTTTTCAGCTTGCATGTTTAGCCCATAATTCCATTTTTGACTTCTTTTTATCTCTTTTCAAACAACAAAATAAAGGAAAACAAGTAAAAAGACTCAAAACAATCAAGAATCAAGCTCATAATTAGTCTATTTGGCACATGAAACATGTGTAAAATGGACTCATCACTTGCAATGCTTGTAGATCTTCAAGTTAGTTGATGTCGTGTAGCAGTCATGAACATAATCCTCCGGTTTGTACCCTATAAAAAACATGGCTGCAAATGCATGTTCATAGTGTACCATTAAGCTGCCACTTTCTTCATGTACAAGTCTTCTACTTGAAGTTAACAGCTCTACTTCCAACATGAATACGGATCTCAAACTCATGCAGTCTACTCCACATTGGATCATGCCTCAAACCTCTCTTTCTAACTTCCTCCACTATCTTCTCAATGTTGTGACATTCTCTCGATATCTTTGTCTCGTCTCTCTTCTCATTGACTCTTTTAATCAGAGTCAATCTGATGTGCTCCAACATGTTAATTATTGGCTTCGTCCTAGCCTCCACAATTAGTGCATTGGAGCTCTCATTCAGGCCGTTATGTAAAGTTCACACTTTGGTCTCTGATTGAAATATGTTCTAGACCAAGGAGTAGCAGGCCTCTTAGCTAACAACTTGAAAGCTTCTATATCCTTCTTCTTAATCCCATTCAATGTCTTCTGAAACTCAATTATGGTTGTGGATTTGCAGCCTTCCATAACAGACACTTCAAAGCCAACCCCGTGAGTACTTGTTTGAAATTACTATATAAGTGCATCACGCCGAATCTGTAATCACAATAGGGCAGCAACTCATAGGTTACATGAATAAATCCCTTTTGTTTGTTAGACATGATTGTCCAAGCACCACTACCATCTTCTATTATGCCCAAATAAACAATTAGAATGTTAGAAAACCAACTCAATGTTCCTTCTTCACCACAACATAAGCAAATGGGCACATACTGTTATTAGCATCTATCACCACATCAGTTAGGAGAATGTCACCATTGTAAGTCTTCAAGTGACAACCATCAAGGTATATCACTAGCCTACAACCCTCAAGAAAGCCTTTTATTCAAACTTCCACAGCAAATATAGAATCTTTTGAACATAACACCTTTTTTTGATCTCCTAGTTTTGATTCAAACTATATTCTCCCTATCACTCCTCACAATTTGTGCAATATATCTCCACAAAATGTTGTATTGTTTATGTTCATTCTCCACAGTCATTGCTTTTACTTTATCTTTTACTCTATACATCTAAAACCTTGAAAATAATAGGTTATGTATGTGCCTTCTAAGTTGTTTCTTGAAAAGAGTTCACCTTCCAATCTGGATTAGCCTTGATATTAGTTTCATACTTGTCTGCTAACCAAGTTGAATCAAAGAGTTTTCAGACCTACAACATTCATGCTTCTATTGTAGGACTTCACTTGGAATATCCTCTCCATTCCACTCTCAGATGCAAAGAGTTTCCATGAGCAACTAGGTTGTTTGAACTTCACCAACACTCTATCCTTATCATTTTTCACGATTTACAAGTCCCTCTCACTCTTAATAGAATGCTCTCTATCTGCTTTTCTAAAAGTCTTCACATCATCAAAATAGAGGCCTACAAAGAACTCAAGTTTATCCATGTCAACTTCTGGGTTAAACACATTGTAACCATCATACAGATAAGGATTCCTCCTTGAACTGCTAATGCTAAATTGTGTTGCACTAGCATTCCAAAATTGTTCCATGTTTTGATCTCTCACCGCATACTCTTGTTCATCATCTGTCTTGTCACATTCACTATCATCTAACCAATCAGAGTGTTGTGAATCACTCCTCACAGAATTTTTATCATCTAAGTCATCATCTCCCCCATCTACTATCAACTCGTCATGTATTTCCTTTCATCTTTCCTGACACCAACACTTTCTGCATCATCTTATTCACAACTATCTACATCTTTCGGTCTTCATGTTGACTTATAAAGCCAAGACCATCCGCAACTTGAGGAAAATCATGCTCACCATCACTATCACCGTCACCATCACTATTATCCCCATCATGTACTGCCTATAATCTTCTATTTTATTTTTTTTGATTGGCAAAGCAAAGATTTAAAAAGAAAAAAAAAAAAAAAGATCAGAGTACAAGCAATACTCTTAAAAACCAAAAATCAAAAGAGAAGGAGCTGATTAGAGTCTTCAGTCATAGAATACAACCTCAACCAACTAGGAAATACAAGGCTTAGGAAAAGAAAACCAATCAGTAAAGGAGGAGGAACCATGCCCTTTAGCGTTAATCCAGGTCCAAGAGACAACCTTCACATGATCAAAAAACAAACACAATAACGAACTTATTTTCATTCATTTAAGTCCATATTTTCATGGCATCCTTATCAATTTGTAATAATTCTAACACAATGTAATTCATCTTCCCAGTAGTATTTGCATACAACTCATAGCTATTCTCAACCAACTCTACTTCTTTACCCAATCTCTATTAACTCTAACCTAGACATCTTATCCACACAAAAATAATCAAAATATGCAAACTTACCCCCTATGTAAGTGCACTTTTCTAAAATTTTAGAAGTTACCATCTATGGTGAAGTTCTCACTGTTAGGCCCTGCATTCAGAGAAGTTGCAGGTTAGTGTGATTACTTGGCACACTAATCTAAACTGTAACACACTATGCATCAATTATAACATATGTTATATATAATCTTTAATTTGTAACACTAAATTTAAGACCAACTTTAACACAAACTTTAACAAATAAGTGGTGCTAGTAAAATAGTAACACATAAAGAATCCTAACACATGGAGTGTTTTGACACGAAATGGGCATTTGTTCAAGCAACATACCAAAAACTCCGCCAAAAACTAACCAGCAAATGAATAAATTATGATAAAGTAGTGTTTTTTTTTTCACAAAAAATGAAACACTCTGTGGTGGTCCAAACCCTTAAAATCAATAAACTATTTAAAAAACAAAACTTTAAATACGCACCATGGTCGATAAAGGCGTAGAATAAAGCATTTTCCAGATAATCCAACATGCAAAATATAACATTTTGTAACACACAAAGGGAACAAAAATCGAACCATAGTTGGGCGCATTCCTCCTAGGTCGTACGTCGCTCGCGTCGCATCTTTTTTTCAAAATCATCTTTGTGTTTAAACTTAAAATTTTAAATATATCCCTAAAAAATTGAATGAATTTAAGAACGCTAAATCATTTCCCGATTTTGAAGAGGTTAAAAGGTTTGTGCGAAATTCCTCTCCACTTTTTAGATTTGCCCCAAGAGTTGTGCAAATAGTGAGAGATGCAAAATGATGCCCATACCCTTTGAGCTTTACACGTCTGAATCACGTGACCGAATCTCAGGCGAGATACTCATTTATAAGTTGTCGGTCAAGGGTAGGAGTAAAATGCACATTTTTACAACATTAGGGGTGACATTGTAAAACGGGTCAAACGTTAAGGAGTGATCGCAATTGACCCATTATTTAATAACAAAAAATGTATATGAAGCATTTTATAAAAAGTCGACTGAAATTTTGATATTGGTTCTGCCACTTCGTTTGACTCACTTGTCATGGAACGACCAACAGTTTAATTAGTCAACCTGTAATAGAAGAACAAATTTTTACGTTTGCCTCATCACCATCTTATATATCACCTAAAACCTTATTCCAAATCTACTTAGAATTGAGAATTCCTAATACCTACCCAATAGTTTTCATCCATTCTCTCCTTCGATTGATACATAATTAGTAGCGCATTTCTATCATAGACCATCTAGAATGCATGCAACCGTTTTCTATTTGACACTAAACCCATAACCTACCCTCTTATCGAAACGTGTACCTCCATCACTTTAACCCCTAGCCTACTATACTTGGAACACCTTTAACCCCTGACCTACTACACTTGGAACACACGCTCTGGTCCTTGGTACTAATGTTATTTCCGTTGTCTCCCGTACTTCCCATTTTAACTTTTTGGTATCATATCTGATGTTTTATGTTAGATAAAAAGTTCGGTATTGTTTTCTTTTTTAGAGACATTAACGTAATATAGCTTCACTGTGATTGAGGAGAGCCTTTCCAAATCACTGGACTTGCCTGAAAATCTCTAAAGTGGAGTAAATGATTATATTAATTAACACATGTTGTAAAAAAATTAAACAATAGAGAAAGATGGTCAAAAGAAAAGAAATTTCTAATTGGCAGAAAGCCTCCTGTGTAATATAAAACTAGCAAAAATCTTCATGTGTTACTTAGTCATGGCTAAAGTGGAGTAAATGATTATATTAATTAACAAATGTTGTAAAAAAATTAAACAATAGAGAAAGAAAGTTAAAAAACAACATTTTTTCATAGGAAATTTTCAGCGGTAAATGCAAAAATTATCCATGTGTAATTTCTAATTGGCAGAAAACCTCTTGTGTAATTTTAACTAGCAAAAACCTTCCTATGTTATTTAGTTAATGGCAAAAAAACTCCCTCCAGGCCTAAATCGGCCTTCACGCGCTGTATATGCAACTGGTACAAAATTTTTGTAGGTCACATGACCATTTTACCCTCAAATTACAAAAAAGAAAAACAAAAAATATCAAACAGGTTATTGAAAGGGATAAAAGCATCAAGCCTCCCTACACTGTACCCCATGTTGCACTTGTGCCCCTATCCTTTTTTTCCTTTTGCAACTTGCTCCATGTACTATGGATAAATAAGCCCATTGTCCCCTCAACTATTGACCGGAAACACTAATTTGCCTCCTCTTTGAATTTTCAACCAATTTTCGCTGGAATTTGAAACGTGAACATGAGGGTTCATCACTATTTAACCCCAAATTCAATAGAAAGCCATTTTTTCACTTCGATTTTCGTTATATTTTCTTAATTTCCGAACCCTAAATTTTGATAATTTAAATTACAATTTGAAAATTAAGAAAATGTACAAAAAGTTGAAGGTAAAAGAGGGCATTCTATTAAACTTGAGGTAAAATCGTGATGAACCCCCATATTCATGTTTGAAATTCCAGCAAAAAATTCACCCAAAATTCGATCAGGGTCAAAAAGTCTTGTTTATCCATAGTACAGGCGAAAAGTTGCAAAAAAAAAAAAAAAAATAGGAAGCAAAGTGCTCCAGGGGGTACGGGTTTGACGCTTTTATCCCTTATTGAAAACGCTACCGGCGACCCACCCTCAACTGGAATTTTGATGAATTTGGCTTTTCTGAGTGAGGTGGAGATGACGGCGTCCGTGCAAGATCGAAGCTTTGTTTGTAGGAATGAGGAATTAATTGATAGGCAATTAAAATAATACAGGAGATTACAGAGAGGTTGTTTTTGCTATTAGCTCGAACTTTTCATGTAGAATATTTTGAGGGAAATCTTCTCTTATTCCTCCTGTTAATTTAACAATAAAAGTCAAGGTATACACTAATGAATGAACTGAAAGAAAATTAAGCTCCAAAAATTTAAGAAATAATGTATAATATATTATAGTTACTATATTAAAGAACTTAAGAATTAGTATATTAGGATGTGGGCATCATCTAGGTGGTGGGAGTCGGGACAAAAAACATTACCGGTACAACTGGAGTTCCCAAGGCGTGAATATGAGATGTGCCTTGGAAATACACTACACGTCGAAAGTCATTAAATTTAGAATATAGGGAGAATTACACAAACCACCCCTGAACTATGGGCAAATTACACAAACCACCCCTAATCTTTGAGAAATTACACAAACCACCCCTATTTTATGTTTGGGCTTACAAATACCCCCTTGTGGCGTTAAAGTTAACAGAAAAAGATGACATCACCAAACAATTTACAAAATCTTCCAAAATTACCCTTGAATAGTACATTCTTTTAATTTCAAAAATTATATATATCCAATTCTAATTTTAAAAAGAAAAAAAACATTTTGATTATAAAATTTTACATAATAATATTTTTTATTTATTACTCTAGAGTATTTAACCTTATTTAATTTTTTAAAAATATTTTTAATTCATTTATTTCATATTTAAAATTAGCAGAAAAAAAAACCTAAATCGGGGAAGATGAAGTCGTCTTCCCCGATTCACGCCGCCTCGCCGGAATTGGTGCGCAACGGACCCGTCCTGAAGGCCTCGTGCGACCATAGATGGTGGTTCGCTGTTAGTGACCCACCAATTTTAAGTTGGTGTTGCACCAAGCGATTTTCGCCTCAAGAATTCGGCCGCGCGATTTGAAGAGGTCGGGCAGCGACCGGAGCTTGTCGTGACTAGGTCGTGTCTGATCTGGTCTCGACGACATCGAAGATGAGCTGCTGGAGCATGGGTGGTAGCAGCGGTGGCAATGGGGATGGTGGTGTGTCGTCGGGTTTCAATTTTCTTATTTTCTTTTTATTTTTTTAATTTGCTTTCTTTTTTAATTTAATTTTATTATTTTTACATTTTGTAGTAAGGGTAGTGCTGGAATTTCATAAATTCTGTTAGGGTTTTTTAACAGAAGTTAACTCTAGGGGTGGTTTGTGTAATTTGCTCATAGTTCAGGGGTGGTTTGTGTAATTCTCCCTAGAATATAAGCCAGATTGAGTGATTTGTTATTAAGTGGAAAAACATGGGTATTCTCTAGGAGAATTGAAGGGGGAGAAAGAGAATGCACCATATGAGTCGGATATGACACGCTTTGCATAGGAAATAGTGAAACTTTAATATGTTCAAAGAAAAACATCCTCTTTTTCCTTGTTTTATAGTCATAGTCTCAAACTACATTAAACCTACAGGCTTTGATGCTCGGCATACTAAAGACAGGAAAAGGTTAATTTATTTTACGCACACCTTCACTTGGGTTTGGAAAAACTGGGCAATACCAGAGGTAGGTCTTATCCGATTTATTTGTCAATTCTTGGTCAAAACAGTTAGGAAGAATAGAAATAGTTAGCAAGTGAACATGCCTATTCCTAGCATTCTCCTAGTGATCTTGGCAAAGGCATGCAAGATCAGTCATATGTTAATAGTAAAGAACCCTAAATAATAAATGAAACGAAACAGAGATGAATGATTTGTTGACAATATAAATTAATCAGATCATAGTAATTAAATTGTAGAAATATAAATAAACTTTAATTTAAAAATTCGTAAGGAAATTGGGAAGTCAAGGATGGCGATTCACAGTTTCTTAGACAAAGTAGTCCTTTCTGCGATTCTTGAGAAATCATGAGCGGCTTTCTCCCAAGATACAACGGCTGCGAATAATTCTTCTAGCTAGCATGAGCAAGAACTATTTTGGCGTACTTAATCTATGTTCCCCTCTCACCCAAAATAAATACTACGACTTTCTGTAGAGAAATGAAATTTATGATTTTTCTGAATTTCCTATGAATAAGGAATTATGAACTTGTTGCATGAAACCCTTAGAAAATTGAATGAAACCTCGAGAGTATGAAATTAATTTTTCAAAAATATATAAAGCTCTGAGGAGAGCGACTCGCTATATAGACTAATGCAAGAGAGTTTAAGGAGAAAAAATATGTTATAATGGAATCAACTACTTCAAATTATGTGTCCCGCGCAATTACAGTAGATCCTACGGGAAATAGAGTCATATTAAATTATTTATCATTCTACTTTACACATTTGATACTTTCGTTCTTAATATTTATTTTTATTTAATTTAATTAAATTATTAGAAGCCCGATAAAAGAGTAATAATAATCAGGTTCCACTCCTAACTCAAGGCCTGATGGTTGGTTGGTACTAGACCGTCTAAATTTAAAACCTTCGAAGAGAAGATTAAAGTCTAAAAGTTATTAGAAAATTCCAAAATTTTGTACAATTTTGAGATTACCTTGTAAATATTTGTAATAATAAAAAGCTCTAAACTGTACACAACCTTCTAGAGCTCTGCTTTGTAAGAAATGAATAAATATTCATTTACACATGTCAGATTTTAATTATTTATATCGTACATTAGAGAATTTAAGTAATATACGTAAGCGAATAGTTTCGTTGTACAAAGTATCAATTAAATAGGAACTGCCTCATTAAGTATATATAACAATATGTTACAAATTACATGTAAAATTTTAAAATAAATTAAGAAGATAAAATGTTAATTGGACACACTCTCACTCCATTCATTTTATCTCCTCAAACTTTGCCATGGGTAAAATAATTTTCTAGTTCCGCATTTACTCTGAGAGAGTATTTTGAGAGATAAGGTGTTGTTGTGAGTCGAGGTTCCAGGAAATAAAACTTCCCTTTTGTAAAGTTTATCGATTCTAATGCATCTTCCCGTGCTCGTGGAGACTCTCACCGTCAATTTCTTAGTCAGACACTCTGTTTTTTTTGCCTTCGGATAACACTTTATTACTTTAGCTTGTTGTACTGGGTGTTTTAGTGCTTTCGTGGCTTGGAAAATTCGCTTTCTGCGTATATTTTTATATTTCTGTGCAGTATTCCTTTATTTGCCTTAATTTGTGGACTTATGTCAATATAGGCATAAAGTGTCCAATACTACTGCTTTCATATATTAGTATAGATGCTAAAAGGGAAAATCTTTGTGGAGTTGATTCACAATTGAACGAGCTCAACAACAGTTGAAGATAGCTTCGAAGACAGCAGGAAGAAAACGGTTGAAAACCGTTTGTTAGTTAAGCTGTTTAAAAGTTAGTTAAAAAAACCGTTAGAGTTTGTTAGAGTGAAAAGCTGGTTTTTGCAGCTGATTTGAGCGCGACTTTCTCTTTATATATAGGTCCGTTTCACTTCGGGTTTTTTGCATTGTAACACTTGTAACTTTAGCTTGAAACACTCTGTAAACACTTCCTGATATTGTTGAATAAAATCGACAGAAAACTCCCTTGGATGTAGGCTGTGATTCGGTTGATCACACTTGAACCAAGTAAAAATCTTTGTGTGTTCTTGTGTGCGATTCTTTGTTCTGGTTCTTGGATCTATTATATTCATCTTGTGTGTGAAGTTTACATCATATATTAGTAGAATTTGATCGAAATTCTTTACAAATTGGTGGGGTGAGTGTGGATCGAGCGATCATGGCATCTGCTAAGTTTGATGTTGAGAAATTCACAGGACAGAATGATTTCGGCTTGTGGAGATTGAAGATGAGGGCTCTGCTGGTACAACAAGGATTGTTAGATGCACTTGATGAAGGATCCATTGATAAAGATATGGATGAAAAAACCAAGAAGATGATGCTGAAAAAGCACACAGTGCTATTATCTTGAGTTTGGGTGGTAAAGTACTTCGACAAGTGTCTAAAGAACGATCTGCAGCAGGGGTTTGGCTCAAACTTGAAAGTCTATACATGACTAAGTCTCTGGTAAATCGACTTTACTTAAAACAAGCACTATATTCATTCAAAATGCATGAAGATAGATCCATAGAAGAACAGATGGATGAATTCAATAAGTTGATCTTAGATTTAGAGAATATTGAAGTTTCTTTAGATGAAGAAGATCAAGCTTTGTTATTATTGAGTTCTTTACCTAAATCACATAGTCATTTTAAAGAAACACTTCTCTATGGAAGAGAATCTCTGAGCCTTGATGAGGTGCAATCTGCTTTGAACTCTAGAGAGTTAAATAAAAGAAAGGAGAAGAAAGTATCTGTAAATGGCGAGGGTTTGATTGTTAAGGGTAAAAACAACAAGAAAGGAGGCAAAGGTGATAAAAAGAAGGACAAGAATCCTCAGAATGATGGCAGTAAAGATAAGAAATGTTATCACTGTCATAAGGAGGGCCATATTAGGAGGTTTTGTCCTGAGAGGATGAATAAGAAGGGCTCTGAAAAGCAAAAACCTTCTGGTGATGCAGCTTTAGCACAGGACAACTATGAGTCAGCTGATGTGCTTATGGTTTCACAAAAGGATCCTGAAACAGAGTGGGTAATGGACTCAGGATGTTCATACCATATGACTCCCAAGAAACACTGGTTTGAACATTTTGAACAGATTGATGGAGGTATTGTGTTACTAGGAAATAACAAACCATGCAAAGTAACTGGTATTGGATCCATAAGGTTCAAGTTACATGATGGTTGTGAAAGGATTCTGAAGGAAGTCAGATTTGTACCTGATCTTAAGAGGAACTTGATCTCACTTGGTGAGTTGGATAAAAAGGGCCTCAAGTTTGATTGCAAAAATGGTATTCTGAGGGTCTTCAGTGCTCAGAAAGAAGTCATGAAGGGTTTGAGAGGAAATGGCTTGTATACACTAGTTGGAAGCATGGTGAAAGGAGCAGCATCTCCTGCAGTAGCATCAAGGCTCACAAGTACAGAGCTGTGGCATAAAAGATTGGCTCATGTGAGTGAGAAGGGGCTACTGGAACTGAGTAAACAAGGCTTGCTTGGCAAAGAGAAACTTGAGAAGTTGATGTTCTGTGAGAATTGTGTCTTTGGTAAAGCACACAAATCAGGTTTCTCTGCAGCACAACACAGAACAAAAGGGAGTCTTGATTACATTCATGCTGATTTGTGGGGTCCTTCAAGGACTCCTTCACATTCTGGAGCAAGATATTTTATGTGTATAGTTGATGATTACAGTAGACAGATATGGGTTTATACCTTGAGATCCAAAGATGAGGTGTTTAAAACTTTTAAAACTTGGTTAACTTTGGTTGAAAACCAAACAGAAAGGAAAGTAAAAAGGTTAAGAACAGACAATGGCTTGGAGTTTTGCTCTGAAGAATTCAATGAATTCTGTAAAGATCATGTCATTGCAAGACACAGAACAGTGGCAGGTACACCACAGCAAAATGGTCTTGCTGAGAGATTCAACAGAACCATTTTGGAAAGGGTCAGATGTTTGCTGCTAAGTGCAGCATTGCCTAAGGTGTTTTGGGCAGAAGCAGTGGTGACTGCTGCTTATTTGATCAACAGGTGTCCCTCATCAGCTATAGGAATGAAAACTCCAGAGGAAATGTGGTCAGGTCATGCACCAGACCTGAGTACTCTCAAAGTATTTGGGTGTGTGGCTTATGCACACATCAGACAAGATAAGCTGGAACCAAGAGCTATAAAGTGCATGTTTATAGGTTATCCTGAAAGAGTGAAGAGCTATAAACTATGGTGTTTAGAAGCTGGTCACAGGAAGTGTATTGTGAGCCGAGATGTTGTGTTTAAAGAAGATGAGATGGCTCACAAAGCCAGAAACTCAGGTGGAGCAGAGGTCAAGCTATCTACAGAATCAGAGAAAACAGGAGGAAATCAGATTGAGGTGGAGTTGCCAACAAATGAAGCCCAAACTGATGAATGGTTATCTGAAGAAGGTGATGTAAATGAGCAACCTGATACTCCAACACAACAACCAGAGAATGATCAGGATGATCCTGATCAGTACAGGCTCAGAAGGGACATAACAAGGAGACAAACTAAAGCTCCAGTCAGGTATGGCTATGCTGACTTACCTGCTTACTCTTTAGTTGCTGCAAGTGAGGTCCTTGATGAAGAACCACAGCATTATAAGGATGCCATAGCTAGAAAGGATAAACATAAATGGTTGGAGGCTATGAAGGATGAAATGAAATCCTTGAAAGTCAATAATACCTGGACACTTACTCAGAAACCTCATGGTGCAAAAGTAGTAAGTAGTAGGTGGATTTTCAAAAGAAAACCAGGTATACCAGGTGTAGAGGAGGGGAGATATAAAGCTAGATTGGTGGCAAGAGGGTTCACTCAAAGAGAAGGTATAGATTACAATAATGTATTCTCACCTGTTGTGAAACATAGATCAATCAGGCTTCTACTCTCATTAGTTGCTAAGTATGACTTAGAACTAGAACAACTTGATGTCAAAACTGCTTTTCTATATGGAGAGCTTGAAGAAACTATCTTGATGAAACAACCTGAGGGGTTTGAGGTGAAAGGAAAGGAAGATATGGTTTGCAAGCTGAAGAAATCTCTATATGGTTTGAAACAGTCTCCAAGGCAATGGAACAAGAGGTTTGATGAGTTTACGAATCGAGTTGGTTACTCAAGGAGTAAATATGATAACTGTGTTTACTATAAATTCACAGCTACAGAAGATTTTCTTATTTTACTACTGTATGTGGATGACATACTTATTGCAAGCCATAGTACAGAGGAGGTAAATGGAATGAAGAGAAACTTGAGCAGTGAATTTGAGATGAAAGATCTTGGTCAAGCTACCAAGATACTTGGCATGGAAATCAAGAGGAACAGGTCAAAAGGAGTGTTGTACTTGTCACATAAGACTTACCTACAGAAAGTTCTTGAGAAGTTTGGCATGACAGATGCAAAATCTGTAAACACACATTTGTCTCAGCAGCTGAAATTGAGCAGTGAGCAAGCACCTGTAACTGAGGAGGAAAAGGAGTTCATGAAACAAATTCCTTATGCAAATGCAGTAGGTTCACTGATGTATGCCATGGTTTGTACCAGGCCTGACTTGGCATATTCAGTGAGCATTGTGAGCAGGTTTATGTCTAATCCAGGAAATCAACATTGGAAGGCTTTAAAGTGGATTCTGAGGTACATAAAGGGAAGCATAAACAAGGTTTTGGTTTATGGTGGAGCTGAAAATCAGAGTTCAAAAGTTGAAGGCTTTGTTGACTCTGATTATACAGGGTGTTTGGATACAAGGAAGTCCTTAACAGGTTATGTATTCACATCATTTGGTACTGCAGTCAGTTGGAAGGCAAGTTTGCAGAAGGTGGTGGCTTTATCAACTACTGAAGCAGAGTATATTGCCTTAACAGAAGCAGTGAAAGAAGCTTTATGGCTTGAAGGGATTGGCAGGGAACTGAGGTTCCAAGATGATGCAATCACAGTGTTCTGTGATAATCAAAGTGCCATTCACTTAACTAAAAACCAGATGTATCATGAGAGAACCAAACATGTAGACATAAAACTACATTTTGTGATGGAGATCTTGGCTAAAGAAGCTATCAAGGTGAAGAAGATTCACACAGATCATAATCCCTCAGATATGATCACAAAGGTTTTGCCAAATAGAAAATTTTGCTACTGTTTGGAGCTGATTCATTTGATGAATGTTTGAGCCTGGAGCAGGCTGCTGGAGTTGTGTCGGTTTGATTGTTCAACTGGTGTATCAAGGTGGAGAATTATGGAGTTGATTCACAATTGAACGAGCTCAACAACAGTTGAAGATAGCTTCGAAGACAGCAGGAAGAAAACGGTTGAAAACCGTTTGTTAGTTAAGCTGTTTACAAGTTAGTTAAAAAACTGTTAGAGTTTGTTAGAGTGAAAAGCTGGTTTTTGCAGCTGATTTGAGCGCGACTTTCTCTTTATATATAGGTCCGTTTCACTTCGGGTTTTTTGCATTGTAACACTTGTAACTTTAGCTTGAAACACTCTACAAACACTTCCTGATATTGTTGAATAAAATCGACAGAAAACTCCCTTGGATGTAGGCTGTGATTCGGTTGATCACAGTTGAACCAAGTAAAAATCTTTGTGTGTTCTTGTGTGCGATTCTTTGTTCTGGTTCTTGGATCTATTATATTCATCTTGTGTGTGAAGTTTACATCATATATTAGTAGAATTTGATCGAAATTCTTTACAATCTTTAGTTTAGGAACGCCGTATACTCATAAAGTTCAGGGGTATCTCACACATATGATAAGAATAAGGTGGAGATAATAGGTTTGGGGTTGTTAGTTTTTTTTTTTAAGATACTTGTTAAATATGGACGGATAAAAATGCCCTCACAACGATCACGTGCAAGGCATGCTTCTGATAATGTTGGTCGAAAAGTTGATTAGGAGGCACTTCACACAAGTTCTAAAAGTTGGGGGTTAGATTGCTCTGTTTTGTAGTTCAGAAGAATGTTATAAGGCAGCCCATGGATTAGAGGATTTTAAGAGTTATACCCCCGCAAGGAATAGTCTTACCCCCGCAAGGAATAGTCTCATAGTCAAGATGAATGTCATCATCTCCTTACAACGGGCATTCTACATTATTTCGAATGCATTAGATGATTACTTTCTTTTATATTCCTTTATACTTATTAGAAAGTGAATGACTTGTGTTCGGAATTGCCCCTATCAATTTTCATTTTCTGTATTAGGTTAACATGTCCTCCTTTTTACACCGTAATTATTAAAATTGCATAAAGGGTTTTGAAGTTCAGAAATATTTCAAATCAATGTATCGCATTATATTTGCAAAAAACATATTTATTTTTTGGCCATATTTGATTAAGCATTCAGAACCACTTTTGACTCGCCATTTTGTTGCATCCACGAACTTACCATTGGTTTTGTGTTTCGATAAGGATCCTTATTTTTGTTTTGACGAGGAAAACTATGCCGATAAAAAGGAAAACATATATACACCTGGATTAAAAAATTAATCTGCATCCTATATGGTTGAGATTATTCTTTATGTAGAGAATATTTTTTGGGAGTCTCATAAAACCTTCTGCAATGTAGTGTTTCTAAAAAAAAAACAATTGAGGTACGACCTCATACTTCAAACCCTTTATATTTGGATCTACTTGTAATTTGTGAATAAATCATGCTTTAATACAATTTATTTGTTCATATGCACATAAAGCACATTCATGTTGTATTTGCATAATTATTAAGTTCAATATTACAAATTTATTAAGTAGTTGCATTTGCAGAAATTTAGTATTAGATGCAAATTCAATTTTTAGCTTTTCGATACACCTGAAATTTGGAAGAAAACAAAAATATGTTCAAAATTTACACTTTAGACCTTGAACTTTTGAAAAAAACATTTTGACTCAAAACATTTTAGAAAATTTCCAACTTAGTCCAAAAGTTTTAAATCAGCCCAAATATTTTAGAAACACTTCATTTTTTTGAAAACATCTTTACAAAGCTCAAGTAGTTATAATTATATTAATTTTTAAGTAATATGAAATTTACGTGTTGTTGAAAGCTATATATAATTTCTTTTAGTTCAATGTTTGAATAGATCAATACTAAATGTCATAGTTATGAAGTTTCTTTGAACTATATAACATTTATTTCATGGTTTCATGGTGATTTAATTTTTTTTGGAGGAGTTAATTAGAAGTTAAAACTTAAATTAAGTCTGGTTTTTATTTAACTCTAGAAATTAATCAATTAAAATATTTTAGAAACAAATTAAAAATTAGAGAACATATCTTAGAATGTTTAGAATATAACTTATTCGAAACTAAAACAAATCAAAATTAAAATGTGAGTAGTGTTTTTACTAATTATTACAATGCAAAATAGTAGTGAGACTTGTCTTTATAACAAAGTCTTCTTCCTCTCTTTTTTTTTTTCTTTTTTTTTTTTTTTATAACTCCATTTGTAGTCTCATTCTCTCACACTTCCTGATGCAAAATTTCTCTACGTTAATTCTACATTATGTCCAAAATTATGTCATGCCTTAAAACCTCCTTCTTCGTCCTTCAAAATCACTAAAACCGGGTTCTACATATTTTGTAAGCTTTGGTGCAGCCACTTTGAAGAATCAAAAGAAATATCAAACCTTCATATTTGGTTTTGAAGTTTTAACCACATACCCTCCAAAGAGTGTTGAAACAAGGCCACAAAACTAATCGTCCATCTAAATAATATAAAAAGTCTATTTGAGCTTTGTTCCTTCGGATTGCCAAAAAAATAAAAAATAAATAGAAACCTAGGATTGCCTTTCGACAATTCCTAAAAATAGGAAACGTCTTAGTTTGATCTGGGGTTGATTTCAAATCATATCAATGTGTGTTAAGAAAATTTTCATGAACAAACCTTGTCCATTTGTTGATCAAAGGTGAAAACCTCAATCTGTAGCTAGTTCGGCTTCCTGAATAACACCTTGTGGCATTTGTTTAATTTCTATTAGTTGGATGGTTAGAATTGCAATTGTATTGAATATTAGAGACTAGACACATATAGATTTCAAACTCGGTGGGTGGTGTTGAAAACTCTCCTCATCTCATA
This sequence comes from Misopates orontium, assembly GCA_946800315.1. Taxonomy (NCBI): domain Eukaryota; kingdom Viridiplantae; phylum Streptophyta; class Magnoliopsida; order Lamiales; family Plantaginaceae; genus Misopates; species Misopates orontium. The sequence continues at coordinate 26,572,859 of OX326947.1, forward strand.
GTGCTTTTAGGCTAATTAGGAAGATCATTAGATGATGTAGTTGTAGATATTAATTTTCTGCTTAGTAGTTTTAGGTATTTTAGGAAGTTTGATTGCTAGTTTAATTAGAATGTACTAATAAGGATACCTTATAATTCTTTGGTTTATGTTTTTCCAAATTTTTAGATTTTTATTTTTGATCATTAGCTTGGCCATCATAAGTACTAAGATAACTTAATCGCCTCATTCAGCAAGTTAATCTTAAAAGTTGTGCTTATTTAATAGCTATATGATTATTTATATTTTTTATTATTATACTTGGTGTTAGGATAGATATTAAGATATGAGGTGTTTAGAGTAGGTATATTTAAGTTATATTATAAGTTTGAGTAAGTTAGTATTGATAATAATAATAGTTAGCAAAATTTAGAATAGCTCTAGAAGAATAGGTTTACCAAATACTATGTAGTTTTAGATTCTATATTTTTGTTATATTCTTTGATAAATTGATGAGAAAAATTAGTTATAATTTTTATTTTATAAATCTCTTTATATATTTAAAGGGTTGTTATTTTAATAATATGTATTACTATTAAAAAATATAACTAGTTTTATAACCTCATTGTTTTACATTTCTAATTACTATGATTTTTCCAAAAAAAAAAAAAAATTTATGACTACTTTAACTAAAACAAAGATTTTGTAATGTTTATCAAACTCAAAATAGTTAGCTCATTATTATAGCTTGTCTGAACTTAAAGTAGTTCAATTAAAGAAAATAGTAGTTTTATTATTATTTAGTTAACATATCTTCTACATTAGGATACGTCGAAATCATCACAAACAGTCGAGATTCTACGGACAGCAAAATGTGAAGCTCAATTCTTGATTCGTTCAAGCCCCATTTGGCACCCAACTCCCAGGAACTTGGATAGACTATTCATTGTTATTTGCATTCATCACGAACAACTTTCTATTGATCATCTTCTCATGTTTATATTTCTTATATATTATCTTGTTACATGTTCTAACTCGTGTTCTTATTTTTCCTTTTTCCGATAAACTATTCTCTTGTTGAACTAAACTTGTTTGATATATCTTATTGATTAAATCATATCAATTATGTTTTAATATTTAGCATTACAACCACTTACTAGCAAAAATCGAGTTTGGGGGTGGTTACCCATGTTCTTTTTTCTAGTTTTTGGTTTTGGTGGAAACACTTGGCACTTACACTCGCGTTTTGCAGGTACTATTGTCGAACAAAAGCCGACGCCTACTGTCCTCATGACAGACGCACCTACCTCATCACACTCGGCTGAAACCGAGGCTACTGAGCGGGATATCCCATTGTTGCCTGAACATGAGCCCGCTTTTGATGTGACTCGCTTTAGAGACATGGAAACCGCTCAAGTTTTTAAACATTACAAAAAGAAGAAGAGCATCATCGAGCACGGATGGCAATTAGCGCGCTCCAGGACCTGATTGATAGGAAGGCCGTTTTTGCGAGCACACCGTCGACAACGGCGAATCATACGTTGATAGGAGAGTTCTATGTCAACACGGTGACAGATGTCACTCTTGTCTAGGTCTGGGGGTAGACGGTGGTCATTACTAAGGTAACTATTAACAAACTATTTGGATTTGAGTTCGTTGTCGATTCTTGCACTTTCGGATCCACAGATAATGAAGATATGAGCGATGACATGGTGATTACTCTGGTGACTGTAGAGGGATATGTTCGCCCTCCTGGTCCACGATCGAAGATTCTCTAAAGCCAGTTGAACGCCATGTCAAAGGCGGGGTATAATTTTGTGAGTTGTCGTCTCTATTCGACCACCCACTGCACAGAAACAAAATAGGACAGAGTACTCGTGGTGGCCCATATTATGGGAGATTTACCGTTAGCATCATTTATATTATGCTAAAGACCATCCACGAGACATCCTCGGGATTGGGTTATCGTCTAAATCCTAACAACGATATTTCACCGCAAGTATTTGGGTCACAAGTAATCAAGGGTTGCAAATTACGACTCCAAAAATCGATCTTTAAGGGAGATTTGCATTTTAACTCTATTAAATTTCTCTACTTGTATTTTAAACCAAACAAATGAATGTAAAGTTGTCACCTTTTACAATCACGACTCTCGAACTATGAAATAAACTAGGGGAATTTTGGATTCTATAATAATTAACTAAAAAATGGCTAAAACTCTAAACTTAACTCAATAAATGAATAGGATATCGTAAAGAACTAGGTTTCACTTGATATTACAGATTTAAAGTTTATAGACAAACCATTGTTGTGATTAATTATGCTCAATTAATGTGTTGGACATATTGATCTATAAGGTGCTCCTATGTTTGCGGGATTTTCACTCTATCTCTCAAATGGTACTTTGCTTACTCTGTTCTTCCAAATGCATTTATCTCTTAAAGCACATATGCCTTAATTTCTAGAGCCTAAACATCAAAGACCATGGATTTAATTAACTTATGTGATGTGGGGTATTTTCGTCTGGACACGTGTCCTCTCTCCAACACTCCGCGTCAGACTGCTTCAGTTCCTACTGGATGCTCAAGCAGCTTTTGAGTTCGGAACCAGCACTCAACACCAAACGTGAACTAAGCCGGTGCCTTCTCCGGCGAAGGCACTCCGACGCTCAAGTCAGACGGATCGGAATATGAGATCTTGTTGAGCAAGGCAACAAGTCGAATGAACTGAGTAAAATAGGTCGAATGAACTGAGGGCTATAAGTCGAATAAGCAGAAAGCAATAAGTCGAATGTGAATGGCCAACAAGTCGAATGAACTGTGTTAATCAAGTCGAATAACACAGAACTAAACAACTCGAATATAAGCCGAAATAGGTCGAACTCGAGCTATTGACAAACAACTCGAATGAGCTTGAGGAATAGGTCGAGGTCGACTTATATAACTCAAACTTAGAGCTTGGAATAATGTAAACGTACCTTAGAATGAGGAATAGGATCCCTTTATATAGGCATAAGAGTCCTTATTCAGCTGGAAGTGCACTCCAAGTAGGACTATGAGTTGAATAAGTCAAACTAGGACTCTTATAGAATAGCTCGAATGACCTTTGCTAAATAACTCGAATAGCCTCCATTAAATAACTCGAAAGACCTGCAAAGAAATAACTCGAATGACCTGTAAAGAAATAACTCGAATTACCTGCAAAGAAATAACTCGAATGAACTAGAAACAGCTCGAGTTGGGCCTGGAACAACTCGAATTGGGCTTGTGAAATTCGAATTGGGCCCCAAATAACTCGAAATTGGGCCTAAATGGCCTAATTCTGAGTTTTGCCTTAAATTGCAATCTTGCATTAAAAATTAATGGTGTTGTCGTGGCGTAATATTCCGAAATAATGCCGTACATATGATACCGAATTTTAAGATATGACGACACCGAGATTTGACACATCATCGAGTCCCCCAGTTTGGAAGAGTAATGTGTGAAAACATTGGTCATTCAAACTAAAACAGTGGAAGAATCCCGGTAATCGTGCAACGAGTCGGGCTTGTGACCCCGTAAAACCCCAATCTTGATGAAAAACTTCGGAATATTTGTCGTCGAAAAAATAAGGCAAATAAACTATAGCTCGCCAAATTTGTCCTCTGAAAAATAAGTCGAGTGAGCTTATAGCGCGAAAAATTTGTCCTCTGAAAAAATAGGTCGAATGAACTATAGCTCGAATGAGCTATAGCTCGAGGTGAGGGTATACTGGTAATTTTACCACCGATCGCTTCTATAAATACCCACCGCACCGAGTCATCGCATCATCAGATTTCGCGGAAATAACTCGAGCTCTTGAAATAACTCGAACAGCAATAGCTCGAATATACTGAGAAGTTCAAAAATAACTCGAAAATACCACCATAACTCGATTCCACAAAGGTATAGTTCGAATTAGGCCGATAACTCGATTTCTGAGAATGATAACTCGATAAGTCATAAATAACTTGTAAAAGATATATTAAATAACTCGATAAATCTACGATAAGTCGAACAACGCTCGTCAAGATTTACTTTCGACTTATTTTCTATATGTCGAAAGTGTTTGTAATCGAGCTATAATAGATAACTCGATAAGTCGAAGCACCGTCTAAAAATTTTGACAAGTGAAATAACTCGATAATTCCACGATAAGTCGAACAACGGTCGTCAAGATTTACTTTCGACTTATCTGATATATGCCGAAAGTGTTTGTAATCGAGCTATAAATAGATAACTCGATAAGTCGAAACACCCTCTATTTTGTGTATTTTCGACTTATTGCCGTAGGCGCATTTTCGACTTATTACCATAAGTCGATTACCTTGTATTCGAGCTGTTTAAACTTGAGAAATTTTTCTGAAAATTTTCAAACTTTTACAAACTAATTCATTCAACGAACTTTCATGCAGATTTTTTACGACGGCTCGTTCAAACCAACATCGCTCTCGCCGCGAACCACCTTCATCCTTCGAACGCCATTCACAATCCACACGTGCCACTGCCGATCGTGAGCGTTTCCCAACTCACAGGACCAGCCCATCACGTTCATCCCGACCTTCGCGTCCTGCTAGAATTCCCGTTCCGGGTGCCCCCAGAATATTTGTTCCAGCAGAAAGGTCCTACGAGAGGCGTGATCCTGAATTTGAAAGAGTCATTGACTTAAACCCTAGAATCGGTAATCACTAACTTATTCCTACTTAGTATTATAATGACTTCTGAGTCAGATATGGAAACCAATAGCTCTTTAGCTGTCCCTGATGTTGTCGAGACATCAGGCTCTGGGTCTGAGTCGTCCTCGGGTAGTGGGGAGTCTGATAGTGATGCTTCCTCTTCCAATGCCCAAGGTTCTGATAAAGAAGTAAATATTGTAGATAATTCTGACGATGAGTTTCTGACTAACATTTCTGAACCGACCACCGTAGACGTTGTACCAAACGTTCCTGTTCCCTTAGAGGTGAATAGTAGTATCGTAGATGAAACTATGCAGGAATTAGCTGAAGAGGGTATAAACCTTGATGCTCCCTCTCCTATGTATAACCTTTTAAACTTTGCGGGTATTCGTCCCATGAACACCCATGGAGCCTCATACTATAGATCTATGTTTGATGTACCTGATACGTATGATATTATCTTTCCTGGCCCTGAAGATCGATTAGATGCTCCGCCTCCTGGTTGTTTGACCATTTTTCACAATTTCCTGTCTTGTGGGCTTAGATTTCCGCTCCATGACGTAGTTCGACAAATTCTGCTTCGTTTGCCTTCTTGTCCATCCCATTTCACTCCCAATACCTACTGTATTATCCATGCATTTATCATTTTGATGAGGGTATACAAGTTGCCTTGTACTGCTGATTCTTTCTTCCAAATGTTCCTTAGCAAAATTTCGAACGACTGGTGAGGATGCGGGTTTTTATTTCCTGACTGCTAGGAAAAACAATAGTTTCCTAACTGGTCTTCAGTCTAGTTTCGGAAAAGAATGGAAGAATCAGTGGTTTTATATTAAGGAATCCACGCCTGGAGAGTTCAACTTTAGGCGAGACTGGACGGACGGAGCTCGAGCTCCCCGGTGTCCTCCTGCCTCTTTATCTTCTGATGACATACTCATGTTGAGGAGTCATAAGTTTGATGCATCGTCCCTGACAAAGAACTCCATTCTTCGTGCTGGGGGGTACTCCGTCGTTCCGTATAATGGAACAGTTGATTTTGGTATATTTGTTTTTATTCCTGCTTGTCTTTTTACCAAACTACTCTCATTCTTCGTAATATTATACTTATCTTTGTTATTTGCTTCTTGCAGAAAAGATGGTTATCAGCAAATCCAAGCGTAAGCTTGCTGCTATGCGGGAGGTTTTTGAGGATCTAGCATCCGGTAGTGGTCCTGCCGATACTGGAGTTCCAGAGCCTGCTCCTGCTGTTGCCCCGACTGGCCCTGATACTACTACTGCTCCTGCGGGTACCTCGTTACCTAGTGCTCCTGCATCCATGGTTCCTCCTCGGAGTTCTAGAAGTAATACCACTGGTGGCTCCTCACAGCAGGCTTCTACACCTTTGACTACTGCTAGCGGTCGGGAACGCAATCCTGCAGTTATTGGGCAATCTTGCTGGTCCTGATCCAAACGCACGCAAACGCCCTGCTCCTTCGGATGATCGTCGCCGTGAAAAGCGCCCTGCTCACGATGATTCTAACCGATATACTGCTGATGATCTGGACATCAATGTCGAAGAGATACCTCACGCTACTATGAATGTTGGCTCCTATACGCTGACTGATACTGCCGCCATGCGTGCTTGCCAGGGCTTCCTTTCTTCTTTTGATAGGAAAAGGTATTTTGAAGAGGTTGGTCCAGAAGGCTTGTGTAGCCGCACTGCTCTTGCTTTCTCCACAGTAAGTGATTTTGGTATTTTTCCTTTACTAACTTCCTGTATTCTTTTGAAATACGTGTTTTGACTTTTTCCCCCTTTTGATTTTTCAGGCGATGATAAATATGCAGACCATGCGGGAGAATTTTGACATCTTTAACGATGCTCGAGCTGAGTACAACTCCCGTCTGGAACATTACAAGTATACCGCAGCTCAGGCTCAGATTTTGGAAGAGCAGGCCAAAAAGAAGATTCGTGAGGTAGAGACTACTATGAAGTGTGTCGTAGAGGAGCTTCGATTGGCACAGGCAGAATTGAAGAAATCCAAGGAGGCTCATGCTGCGAGTGAGGCCAAGCTGAAGGCGTTGTCCAAGGATTTCGACAAGCTTCAGCGTGCCAAGGATGACTTAGGGATGAAAGAAATCCGCACCAAGGGAGAGCTCACTGCTGTTACCGCTCGTTTGAAGGCTGTGGAAAAGGAGCGTGATGCGGCACTGACGCGAGCATCTACCTTGGAGCAGATTGGTTATGATCGGGCTAAGTCTGAGGTTCTCTTTCGCTTATGTCCCTTTAATCATGAATTTAGTGCGTATTTGTCTTATTCAGGTTTTCTTGCTCTTTGTCGTGTCGCAGGGTTTATCAGCAGATGATAAAGTTGCCGCGGTTGCTGAATTCTTCCGCTCTGCTGCCTGGGGAACCATTTGTACTGTACGAGGTGGGTTCGATCTTTCAAAGGGATACGACTATGCCTTGGATGATGTGGAGCGCAAAGGTGGCTTCGCTCCTGATCGCAAGAAGGAAGACTTTGATATCCTTGATCGACTGGCCGAGGGAGTGCAAGACTCAGACGACGAGGATGGTTCAGAGACTGAGAGTGTTGATGCCTCAGAGACATTCCAGCGCGTCTTGCGAATGAGATCTGTTTGGCTCCGCGATCACCTACGAGCGCAGGCGAGAGCTAGAGCTAAGAAGGATGCTGCTTCCCGTGGTGCTACTGTTGCCTCTACTTCTGAAGTTCCTCGTGTGCAGGTTTCTTCGAGTGAGGTTCCCGAGGAGGGAGAGCTTCTAGTTCCCGCAGGTCCTGTTGACGTTCCCTTGGGGGTTCCTCTTGCTTCAGCTGGCCTTGTGACGGTCTCTGTGCCATCTCCTGATCCTGGAGCCGATCCTAGTGCCGCTGCTGTCTCCGAGCCTGCTCATGCTCCGGTCCGGGTACGTCCTGAAGATGATACATCCCCACTGAATGAGTCGTTGGAGGATATTGCCCGGCAGAGTCGAGACGCATTGAAGTCGGTTGGCCTCCGTCTGAAGAAGTAGTTTAGTAGTTGTTAAGCTAGTGCTTTGACCCCTTTTTGGCCTGCGTGCCACTATCTTTTTCCTGTTGATTCTAACATTTTATGCTTGTGAATTTGATATTCGTTTAGTAAATTCCTGTTGATATTGCGCCATTGCTTTTGCTTACTCTTTGCTTAAATAGATGTTTAACTTTTTGGTAATGTCTTTGTGTTTCTTCGTTTCTTATGCCAAGTTTGGTCGCATTTTTTGTAGTCAACCTTTGGTTTTAACATTGTGTTTTTGTGATGATTTTGTTCATACAATCTTCTCAAGTGATCCTCTTTTGAGGAGACTGTGAGACACAATGCTCGTCTTACTTTTGATTCCGCGGGACACACTGCTCGACTCATGAATAGTCTGCGAGACACAGTGCTCGACTTACGGACTGTCTGCGAGGCATAACGCTCAGCTTACGGACAAATTGCGAGGCGTAACGCTCGTCTTATGAAATATGTTGCAAGGCACAATGCTCGTCTTACGGATAGGCAGTGAGGCACCATGCTCAACCTACTGAACGTCTGCGAGGCACAATGCTCGTCTTATGAATTGTCTGCGAGGCACAGTGCTCGACTTACGGACTGTCTGCGAGGCATAATGTTCGGCTTACGGACTGTTTGCGAGGCGTAACGCTCGTCTTATGAAATATGTTGCGAGGCACAATGCTCGTCTTACGGATAGGCCGTGAGGCACCATGCTCAACCTACTGAACGTCTGCGAGGCACAATGCTCGTCTTATGAATTGTCTGCGAGGCACAATGCTCGTCTTACGGATTGTGTGTTACCACTTGTGTTGATAAGAATTTTAATATAGCGTAGACAAACAACCAATACTTAAATAAAATATGAAATTTTATAAGTTTTGGGACTGAGCTCGACGAACTTCCGAGTTGCCTACGTATCCCGCCATGTATAGGTGGCTAGGAATCAAGTCCCCGTAGTTCAGTGCTAAGTATTACAATTGGAGTTCTTGCGTTGAGACTCGTAATTTGTAGAAGAATAAGTAAATAAAGCATTGAAACTACGGTCCTATTTTGCCATTCAGCCTGTTGATCTACTAACTCTTCTAACTGTAAAACCTTCTCAAATTCTTGACGTTCCAAGGGCGTGACAATGTCCTTCCTCCCAATTCTTGTAAATAATAGTATCCTTTTGCGCTTGCTTTTTCCACCCTGTATGGTCCTTCCCAATTTGGCTTTAATTTCCCCACATGCTTGGTGGCTTCTACTTTCCTTAAGACCAAGTCCCCCACTTGAAAGTTTCTGAAACGAACTTTGTTGTCGTATGCTTTTGCCATCATGGACTTGTAAGCTTGAGTGCGTTGGTAGGCTTCCTCTCTTGTTGCTCCTATTAGCTCGAGGTCCATTTGTCTAGCTCTTAATGCTTGTTCCTCATTATATGTGACGATTCGATAAGTTGGCATTCCGATTTCCGCAGGTATCACTGCTTCTGAACCATATGTTAACAAATACGGAGTTTCGCCCGTAGAAGTTCGTGGTGTTGTGCGATATGCCCATAATATTCCTAGCAACTCGTCTGCCCAATTTCCTCCTACACCTTGCAATCTTTTCTCCAAACTTTTTACGAGTGTGTTGTTTGTAGCCTCAACTTGTCCATTAGCTTCTGGGTGCGTGACAGATGTGAATCTCTGCTCAATCTTCATATCCTTGCACCAATCTTGAATCTTGAATCCCTGGAATTGTCTTCCATTGTCAGATATTAGTACCCTAGGGATTCCGAACCTGCACACAATGTTCTTCCAGATGAACTTCTTCACATTGGTTTCTGTTATTGTCACAAGTGCTTCAGCCTCAACCCATTTGGTGTAGTATTCAACCGCTACCAACAGCCATTTTCTTCCACCGGACGCCACTGGCATTGGTCCTACAATATCTATTCCCCATTGATCAAAGGGACATCCATAGCTTACGACTGTCATTGGTTGTGCAGGTGTATGAATGATTTTTGCGTGTAGTTGACAACTTCTACACCTCCTAGTATAATCCATCGAATCTCTCATAATTGTTGGCCAAAAGTATCCTTGTCGGAGTATCTTCTGTGCCAAGGACCGCCCTCCAGAATGATTTCCACAACTTCCTTCGTGAATTTCCCTCAAGACTTGCTTCGCCTGGGTGGGTGACAAACATCTCAAGAGTGGTCCCTCAAAAGATCTTTTGTAAAGTTCTCCATTAAACATGGCGAATCTTGCTGATTTATATTTGAGTCTTCTCACAGCTTGTGAATCAGTTGGTAATTTCCCGTTTTGCAAATAGTCTATTATTTCATCCTTCCAACACGCCTCTACTTCTACTGGCAAAACGTAATCTAAGGCTTGTGTTGGTGTTGACTCCAGGCCTTTGCTGATTGAGGGTTGGTCTGCAGCTAACAATGTCACTCGTCTCTCCACAAAGACTTCTGCAGTGCTTGCAAATCTTGATAGTGAGTCGGCTCGTTCATTCTCCAATCGCGGAATCTGTGATATAGTGAACATCTCAAAGCTAGATGTTACCTCCTTCAGTTTTTCGAGGTACTTTACTATTGCCGCCTCCTTAGCTTCGTATCTTCCCTCAAATTGATTTGCAATTAATTGTGAGTCTGTGAATGCCATAAGTTTAGTTATCCCAAGCGATTTTGCCATTTGTATACCAGCTAGCATGGCTTCATACTCTGCTTGATTATTTGTGACTTGAAAATTCAATCTAATGGCATAATCGAATTCTCTTCCATCTGCCGACCTTATGTAAATTCCTGCACCTCCTGCATCAACTGTGGAGGATCCGTCCACGTGTAGAGTCCATATTTCTTTTGTTGCCCCAATTTCATCCTTTTGACTGCCTTCCGTCACTGTAGCCACATTAATTGATGGATCTGCTTCGGAGATAGTTTATGCGACAAAATCCGCCAGTCTTTGTGCTTTGATTGCAGTTTTTGGTAAGTACTCCAAACCATATTCTCCTAGCTCAATTGCCCACTTGACCAATCTGCCTGACGTTTCTGGCTTTGCCATCACCTGCTTCAATGGTTGATTTGTAAGTACTATGACTGGGTGTGACTGAAAATATGGTCTTAGTTTCCTTGCAGTTATCACCAATGCGTATGCCAACTTCTCAATCTCCAAATAATTGAGTTCTGCTCCATTCAAAACTTTGCTCACATAATAAATTGGTAGATGTTTCCTATCCTCTTCTCGGACCAAGACCGTGCTGAGTGAATTTTTTGTTACAGCTAAATAGAGATATAATATTTCGTTATTCTTGAGTTTTGACAATAGTGGTGGCGTTGTCAGATAAATCTTCAGTTGACGAAATGCCTCCTCACAATCTTCCGTCCAAGTAAACTTTGGCGTTTTTCTTAACTTTTTGAAGAAAGGCAAACTTTTCTCCGCGGAATGTGATATAAAACGACTGAGTGCCGTTATTCTTCCCACCAACCGTTGGACTTCGCGAACCGACTTGGGAGATGGCAGATCCATTATAGCTTTGATCTTATCCGGGTTTGCTTCTATGCCCCTTTCATTTACCATGAAGCCTAGAAATTTTCCCGCTTTGACTCCGGATGTACACTTTTTTGGATTTAACTTCATCCCGTACTGCCTCATGATCCCAAAGGCTTCTTCAAGATGCTTAACATGGTCTTCCGCCCTTAAACTTTTAATAAGCATGTCATCTATGTAGACCTCCATTGTCTTACCTATCTGATGGTAAAACATCTTCGCAACCAGCCTCTGAAATGTTGCTCCTGCGTTCTTTAACCCAAATGGCATTACTCTATAACAGAATATCCCCCTGTCTGTTATGAATGCGGTTTTGTGTTGATCTTTGACTGCCATCAAGATTTGATGAAATCCACTCTGTGCATCACAAAGACTAAGTAGTGCACATCCTGCTGTTGAATCGACCACAAGATCAATTCTAGGCAATGGGAAAGGATCTCGTGGACAATGTTTGTTTAAATCCGTGTAGTCCACGCACATACGCCATATAGTTGGTTTCTTTGGTACCAGCACGACATTGCTCAACCATTCTGAATATTGGACTTCAAATATGTGTCCTGCTGCTAACTTTGTTTGTACTTCCAATTCTGCCGCTTTATTCTTCTCATCACTGAAGTGTCTCTTCTTCTGCCGAACTGGTCTTGCATTTGGATTGACATTCAAATGGTGTACTGCAACCCGTGGATCTATGCCTTTTAAATCCGAATCAGTCCATGCAAATACATCAAAATTTCTCTGCAAACATGCAATCAATGCTTTCTCCGTCTCCATTGGCAGTTCACTTCCGATTTTGATGATTTTCTCCGGCTCATTCTCCATCAAAGTAACTTCCTTGAATTCTCCAGAAGGCTTCATGCGTTCGATCTCCAATTGTTTCATGTAACGCAAAGTGGTTTTGTCCTCTCTTTCTTCTTTTGCTAGTTTCAGTTTATCTTCCTGCATGGGAACATCAAAATCCTCCGGGATTTCTTGCTGATCTTCTTGTGTTGTTAGCACCATCTCAATGTCTATACTCCTTGTTGCTTGTGGAGTCTCCGCTTCCCGAGCTTCAATCAGAGCTATATCGGGTGCATTCTTTGCCTTGACAGGTTTTGTTGATGTAACATAACAGCTCCACGAATCACGATAGTTTGTTGTCAGTTCTGTTACTCCCCCAGGAGTTGTAAATTTTATCTTCTGATGAACTGTTGAAATAATCATAGCAAATGCAGTTATTCCTGGCCTTCCTATTAATACATTGTATGCGAATGGCATGTCTACAATGAGATATTCCACATTCAACGTTCTCCTCTTTGGATTGACACCAAAGGATGTCGGTAGCATTATTCTTCCAATAGGCTTGACTTCACTTCTGCCAAATCCTAATAGAGGTGAATTCACCTCGGAGATCTCGTATTGTCCGAGCTTCATTTGTTGTAAGGCATCCATGCAAATGATGTTAGATGAACATCCATTATCTATCATTATTCTTTTTACCGCATGATTCGCAATTACTGCAGTAACCACCATTGGGCAATTTAAGTATGGAGCCTCCTTAGCTTGTGCCGACAAGCTATCGAAGTCGCTATCATCGAATGTAATCTTTGTATCCATCTTGTCTACCGCAAAAACTAAGTCTATCTCTGGACGTTTCAAACGCTCATATTGTATATCACGTGAAATCCGTTTCCTACTTTTGGTCGAATCCGCACCTGTAGGTCCTCCGGCAATCACATTTACTCCGTTTTCGATATCATCGTTCCCGTTACCCCTCCTTCTTCTTGGTTCGTCCTTCTTCTCTTTAGGGGAACGACTTCGCTTTCGTCCAACCGCTAATTTCTCATCCCTCGGTTGTCTATTCTCCAATATATATTCAATAAGTTTGCCCTCGAGAATGAGCCGTTCGATCTCCATTCTCAAAGCCCTGCAATCGTTAGTGGTATGCCCATTTTGTCGATGAAACTTACAATATTTTTTGGATTGCTTCATCTCTTCAGTTAGAGTCATGGGTCTTGGAGATCTGAACCTTTCCTTATCTCCAACTATCGCATAAATTTCACCAATTGGTTTCTTCAAAGGAGTCCAATTATCAAACCTCTTGAAAGGTTGTCGGTTGTGCTCCCGATCTTTCCCCCTAGGATCTCTCCTCCAGTCTTTATTCTCCTTTCCTCTAGGATTTTCTGACAGGTCGGTTAATCCTTGATTTATGGTGATCTCCTCCACCTCAACCACTTTATTGGCGAGATCCATTACTTGCTCTATTGAATCAGGAGCGTCCCAAGTTAGTACTTCAATCAGTTTGGCGCTCTGGCAACGGTTTTGCAACACCGAGATTACCAAGTCCACGGTGGGAGCATTCACTTTTCCAATTTCCAAATTTAGACGCTTTATATACTTTCCCAACGTTTCTCCTGGCTTCCTGTAGATATTGAACAAAGTACTTGGAGACTTCTTCTTTAAGCGATAAATGGCGAACTTTTTAACGAACATGCTTCTAAATTGTTCAGCTGATTCAATCGAATAAGACTTCAAGTTCTTGAACCATTCTTTAGCAGTTCCCCTTAAGCTTAATGAAATTAGCTTCGCCCTTAAATTCTCATGGTACCCCAAAATCTGCAGCTCGAGATCCAAGTCATCATAATGTGTAGCAGGGTCAGTCGTTCCATCATATTTCTTCATATCAGGAAGTCTGACTCCCTCCTTGAGTGTTAACTTGCCAATTGCTTCAGAGAAGGGAGTCGGTGGCTCAGTTGATGGAATATTTTCAGCGACTTCTGGTTCTGGCCTTGGTTTCATTTTTTCATGATGGTTCCTGGATGTCGTTTGACTAGCTGCAGGTTGATCTTCAGAATCTTTCCGCTTAGAATTGACTTCTCCTTTGTCATTCGCCCGGCTGGGAGCCTTGTTCCCTGCAGCTTTTACTGAATGCGGTTTTCGGCGTTCTTGGGAAGCTGATTGATCCTTCCGAGTTGGTCTCGTCATCCTTGATTGTTGTTGCCCTGAATCAGCTTGACGCTGTGTGCAATGAGACCTTTCTTGCTGTGTTGGTGTCCGTCGTGCTTCTTGTGCTGGAACGTTTTGCTGCAATCCAGAATGAGCCACTTGTTGCATAATTATTGGTACCACAGTCTGTTGCAATGCTGTTATAATCTGCGCTAGTTGTGCGGGATTCAACAATGGTTGTTCAACAGGAGGTACTACTGGTTGATCTGTCATAACGCGAGTTTGATCCAGAGGGGCATTGGAAGCAGCTACTGAGGTGTGTTCTGATGCGTCAGCGACTCGATTCTCATCCTCCCTCTGTGATCTTGTTCTTCCAGCCATTCCGTTCTTCTCAGTGGCTTTGCGGTGAGCCATTGAATTAATAATGGTGTTTGCTCCTAAGTGCGTTTGATGGTTCCCACAGACGGCACCACTGATGTGGGGTATTTTCGTCTGGACACGTGTCCTCTCTCCAACACTCCACGTCAGACTGCTTCAGTTCCTACTGGATGCTCAAGCAGCTTTTGAGTTCGGAACCTGCACTCAACACCAAACGTGAACTAAGCCGGTGCCTTCTCCGGCGAAGGCACTCCGACGCTCAAGTCAGACGGATCGGAATATGAGATCTTGTTGAGCAAGGCAACAAGTCGAATGAACTGAGTAAAATAGGTCGAATGAACTGAGGGCTATAAGTCGAATAAGCAGAAAGCAATAAGTCGAATGTGAATGGCCAACAAGTCGAATGAACTGTGTTAATCAAGTCGAATAACACAGAACTAAACAACTCGAATATAAGCCGAAATAGGTCGAACTCGAGCTATTGACAAACAACTCGAATGAGCTTGAGGAATAGGTCGAGGTCGACTTATATAACTCAAACTTAGAGCTTGGAATAATGTAAACGTACCTTAGAATGAGGAATAGGATCCCTTTATATAGGCATAAGAGTCCTTATTCAGCTAGAAGTGCACTCCAAGTAGGACTATGAGTTGAATAAGTCAAACTAGGACTCTTATAGAATAGCTCGAATGACCTTTGCTAAATAACTCGAATAGCCTCCATCAAATAACTCGAAAGACCTGCAAAGAAATAACTCGAATGACCTGTAAAGAAATAACTCGAATTACCTGCAAAGAAATAACTCGAATGAACTAGAAACAGCTCGAGTTGGGCCTGGAACAACTCGAATTGGGCTTGTGAAATTCGAATTGGGCCCCAAATAACTCGAAATTGGGCCTAAATGGCCTAATTCTGAGTTTTGCCTTAAATTGCAATCTTGCATTAAAAATTAATGGTGTTGTCGTGGCGTAATATTCCGAAATAATGCCGTACATATGATACCGAATTTTAAGATATGACGACACCGAGATTTGACACATCATTATGAGATCTATACTTATGATTTCTTCGGCCGAGTCTGTCATAAACAATCTAATTATCTATGCGGTGATCAGGCACATAAAGTATTAAACTCAAGTTTACTAAATTAGGTCAATTGTTCCACACCCAACTACTTCCATCGCCTCACGGTACACAAATAATTTAGCTAGTCATAAGTAAATTAGAAACATAAGAACAATATAAAATAAACATGGTCTTCAATAAATTAACTAAAAATGAAATCCGTATTCCAAAACAAACTAAATAAGTAAGAACTAAATGTCCTAAAAACACGAACTAAAACCCAAATAAAGTAAAAATTACACAAACACATCAATTCGATCTTCAGATCTTGATCTTGGCTCTCTCATGCTTCTAAAACCCTACAAGATGTCTTTTCCCCCTTAAAACGGCTCTTTCACGTGTTTCTGGTGGTCTTCTATATATATTCCCATGGGTTTGGAAGGTTTTAGACTTTGATTCAGCTTCAAAAACCTAATTTGAAGTCTATGTGATCGCATACTTCCTTCGCATGAGACAGGCAAGTTATTAGGGCTATTTCATCTTCAATTTATGCGATCCTATGCGGTCACATTGCCTCTCCCTATACGATCCTATGCAATCACATATGTCTACATACGTTTACGAGATCTGCCCCTGCGCATCCTTTCGTACGGTTGCTCGCATATTTCACCCAGAACTATATTTTTCAACCTCTTTTTATTCAGTTTCACCGAGTTGACTCTCAAACAAGAAAACCAAGTAAAACAAGTTAATAGACTCAAAATACTCAAGAACTAGCTCAGAATTAGTCTTATTCGCACAGAAAAGATGAGATATTAGAGACTCATCATAGGGGCAAGGCGAACATACCTTGTGGGAGTGTCGTCACTGCTCTCTGCACTCAAGCAGGGTCTATCGAGTTACCTGAAGATGTAGTTTTGGATACCCTAGTCTAGGAGAGAAGCTGGAAGAAATGAATCACTAAGGAGGAGGTAGCCGAGAGGGCACAACAGCAACCACAAGCACAGTAGCAACAGGAGCTGGTAGCCTACATGACCGAGATTTTGGACCAGAGATTGATAATCTCTGATAGGAGACGGTCGAGATGTGGGCTGATATCGCACATCTTTGTACATCCTTGAAGACCCAAAGTGACAAGATCCTAACTGATATCGCACATCTTTGTACATCCTTGAAGATCCAAAGTGACAAGATCCTACTGGGAAAGGAGGAAATCGAAATGGGCATCGAGCACCTCGTAGAAGCCCGAGCTCGAGCACCTTATCCCAACAACGACGACATTTGACTCACCAAGAGAAGTTTAAATTCTTTCTATCAATCTTGCCAATGAAGGCATTGGTTGTTTTGAAAGTTCGGGGGTGGATCGACAGAAATTGCCATTTATTTTTGCAATTTTATGTACTTTTCGTTTAAGTTTGAACAATTTTAGTTCTTTTTGTCGTTTATTTGAGTCTTTTACCTTTGACTTTTATGTCTTCCTTTTAGTCATTTTAGGATTTGATAGTTCATGTACTTAGTTGTTAGTTTGATTTCAATTATACTTATGATCATATTTTTGTTCATCTTTTTTGTTTAATTGGTGTGTTTGAGCATGATGTTATAATAGCTTGATACTAGCTGGAATTCGAGACTATTGACCAAGGTAATAATAGAATATGACTGATTCGAGTATTGTACCACCTTGAATTTCTATGTGTAGTTATCTAGTTATTGAGCATGTTGGTTCTGAATACACTACAATTTCAGTTGTTGTGTTGTTGAATAATATTGATAAACGGTTATAGAGAAGACCAAATACCTAACCTTTGAACCCAGTTTATCATGTATTGGGGCAAAATCCTAGATAGAGAATCATTAAGGAAGTGATCATGACAATCTCTTCATTAAGGTTGAGCCTTTCAAGCCCAAAATCCTTCAGAAATAAAATTATCTGTTGCGCCCCACTAAACACATTTTTTTATGAAAGCCTCCTAACCCTTTATAGAGAATTCATTTGTTCACAAATGGAATTCAGGGAATAATGAGGAAACAATGAAAGTAATCGAAACAGCTGATAAGTAGAGATGGTTGAAGATCTATTATTAAGACATGCAATATGGAGCAAAGGAGATATGAGTACATCAAATCCATAAAATGTCTTAGTCTAGGGATGCTACCATCAGTGACTGAATTATTTGTCTATGTATAATTAAAAAAAAATAACTAAAAAAAAAGGTTATTGTGTGAAGGGAGGTTTGAAAGAAGCACAACAAAAGAGATGTTGAAGACATGGTATTATTATTGAGCAATGAGAAGAGATGCAGAAGATAGATTTGTGAATCATAGAGAGTAAGGGCATTGGTTGAAGTGCATACGAATAAGAGAAGGAAAAGAACCCTACAAAAGAAGAATAAAGTTTGTGAATGGGCGAACATCTCTAATTCTGAATTTTTCTTATCATTTATCTTTTCTATTAGTATCCAAGTCTAGCATTACAAGATTATAAAGGCATAGGTGATCTTTGATTTATTCACTCTCATCTACATTAGTGGAATAAAAATGTGAAGCTAGAGGATTAGAGGAGGTGGTTAAGCATTTTGAAACTAGTAACTTTAAACTTGGCCAAGAAAATTTTCCTCAACATACATGAGAAAACTGTTCACATTGGACACTCCACTGAACCCACAAAATCAGCATGTAAGCAGCTAGTCATGACACATTGGAAATTATGCAGTGGTGCCTGTAAGAATCAGTGAAATTTCTCAAACTAGAGGAATGAAGCAGCGAAAACCCAATTGGTGGATAGATGATCTCATGGATTATGAAAATTCGTGTTAGTTGTCCGAAATTATTTAATTACTTTTGTTTTAATTACTCGGGTGCTAGAAATATTTTAGTATGGGGGCGTTTGATGAGTATATTTTCGGACACTTCTAGATTGATACTGAATTCTTGAGTATCTTGATTCTTTAACTGTCATTTTTGTTATTTTTCAATCTTTTAAAAGCTTTTTTGGCAAATATGAATGATTTTAAGGCTAAAAGCAGACGATAAAGTGAAGGATCTCAAGGAAAAACCCATACCATGAGAAGGAGGACTGGAAAGGAGCTCAAAGAAAGAATGGAAGTGAAAACCGGTTTTTTTTAGCAAAAGATATGAAGAAAACACAAAACAAGTATAGCTATGCGAGAAAGCATGTAACAGGATACCTTTGCATATCATCTGATGGGAACAAAGAAGGAGGAATGTGATCGCATATCTGGTCAGAAAACATCTACAATTAATCAAGCTGGAGAGCATGCGAGATGACTGCGAAGGGACGCGACCGTATACTTCTATTGTTGGAAGTGGGATCCATTCCATGTGTGTATTTGAGAGTGCTGGTCGGAGTTAATCCTAGGAGAGAGCAATCATGGCAGCCCAAAGATGAGTACATTGAATAGCAGTACTCTTTCCCGGGGGGTTAAATCGGTGTTGACAGAAATTCCAACCTACTTTTTTGCTTTTTTATAAAACTATGATAAAGGTGATCAATCTTATGGTCAAACTCCAGAGAAATTTCTTTTTGGGGTGAATTAGGATACGGTCAAGGAAGATGGAGGTATTGGAATTAAGAATCTAAAATGGTTTAACCATGCTCTCTTAGGCAAGTGGCGGTGGAGGCTGATTGGTGAAGATAATTCATTTGTGCTAAATATGCGATGATTGCACAAGAGCAAACTCATTTCTGAATAGGCGCATGAAAAACAAAACTTCGATTTGGAGGAGGGATATTGGTTCGATTTTCTCTAACAATGGTGTTGTGGACTTGTTTTCGCAAGGAATTTCAAACAATCTAGGCAACGGCAGCAACACTTTATTTGTAATACCTTTTTTATAACAATCTTAATTTAATTGTAGTTTTATTAGTCACCAATAATATATTTTTTTATTGTTTTATTTTGGGTCACTAAAAATTTCCTTTTCACAAAACTTGTTTTAGGTCCAGAAATTGATAGAAGCGCTTTTCATTTTTCCTTAAGAAAGCTCGGCCTACAATCTAAGTCACATAAGTCGCCTAAGTGGGTCACCGCACCGGCGTCCTGGTCGCGATCCAGTGCCGGAGCGCCGCTCTATGACGATTTAAGTTTTCTTAATTCGCGCACTAAGGATCTTATGGTAGTTCGTGTGATTTTTTTGACCCACTGATTCCATAAAAGGCTCAATTTTACCTCAGTTCCGGCGACCGCCATGAAGATAGATATATAGAAATAAGGAAAAGCCAAAAAAGAAAAATACAGAAGCTACGAACAAATTACCAAGGAAAATATGGAGAGATGATCATGAATTAAGACATAGTTGGTGCCTTAATTCTAGAAACAAGAGGAGAAAAAATAAAAGGGAATTGGGGGAGAAGAAGAGTCGGGTGTAATTGACAAAATATTGAAGAAGAGGGAGAAAGTGATTATTGTTGGCAACAGAAGAAGTAACATAAACTTGTGGCTGAGAAAATTACTTACCAAAAGTAAAATAAAATAAAAAATGAAGGTAAAATTGGAATTGATCAGTAACTCCACTGTCAGGCATGAGTTTTTTTATTAGGTTGTACATCTTTCACCGATATTATTTGCATATACACATCTATACTATAGTTTTATTTATATTTTCTATTTTTTATTAATAATCGCTTTAAGACGCATTAGTGTCGTGAAATTTCAAAATTGCCGTTCTGGCGCACACGCATTCGCACCCGCACTCGCTCACACTCCCGACTTATGTGACGTAGCCTACAATGATTCTAAACTAGTACAGTAGTACTTAATTAGTTAACTGTAAACCATATTATATTAGTTAAGGATTAGGAATTATTTTTCACTACGCTGAACCTCGTTTTCTTACTATCGGCGCAGCCGCTTTGTTCTTCTTCCTCAGGTAAAAAGATTCACGTCCTTTTTGTTGTTCAATTACTTTTGGTTTAGGCTATAATCCAATAAACATATGTCTTATTATATATACTTATTTGTTATTTGATTGGGGGACTTCTCACGGCTCACTGTTGAAGAAAGGATTGGGACTTTCACTTTTATATGGGAATTATATTAGAAGAGTAGTGACACATGTATGTGTAACAATTATATTCCATGTTGAATTAAACAATTAATAATGTTAGATGGGGAAGGACCGAAGGAGCTCACGTAAGCAAAGAAAAGAGAAAATTATTTTTATTGCTACAATCAGTGTTCTTCAAATCGGACCGGACCGGTCGGTCGAACCGGTTCGACCGGTGACCGGCCGCTGTCCCGGTCTAGTTTGTCATTTTGGGCCGGTTATAAACCGGCCGGAAAAAACCACCCAGAACCGGACCAAAATCGGAAACCGGTGGCCGATTTTGGCGGTCCAACCGTTGGCTCACTTTAAAAAAAGAAAAAAAAAAAAAAGAGGTGAAATTACAAAACCACCCCCAAATAATTAGCAGCTAATTCACGTAATCTTATTCTCTAATCTTCTCCGTTAAAAAAATTAACCCAAATTCACAAATCCATCACGCCAAAATTCACCTAGGTTTTCGTCGCCTCCACCCAGAGGCGGGGCCGGGAGGGCGTATGGGGCGGCCTCCCCCCAGCCCCAGCCCCACCCCTGTATATACCTCTGTAGATGTACTCCATAGCCACCGGACTGTGCAATCTTTATTCTTTTCCTGATAATTAAATTCTGGCGGTGCAGTGCCAATTTTGATTTTGAGTTCTAGTTTTTGTTTGGAATGGGTTTTTTTGCTGAGTGAGGCTTTCGAGAGAGCAGAAGGTGAGGAGCAATTAGGTTTTGAATATTTTATTTGCAGGTTTTTAGAAGGAAACTGAAGGGCCTGCGCTTTTGACATTTGTAGTTAAAGCAAAAATCTTTTTAATATTTCCATATATACTTTATAAATATAGGTATTATATATATATACACATACGAATAAATATTGCTGATGTGGGGTATTTTCTTCTGGATACATGTCCGCTCTCCAACACTCCACGTCAGACTGCTTTAGTCCCTGCTGGATGCTTAAGCAGCTTTTGAGTTTGGAACCTGCACTCAACACCACACGTAAACTAAGCCGGTGCCTCCTCCGGCGAAGGCACTCCGACGCTCAAGTCAGATAGGTCGGAATTTGAGGTATTGTCGTCAGAGACAATAGCTCGAATTTATAGCTCGAAATAGGTCGAATATATAGGTCGAAATAAGCCCAAATAGGTCGAATTTAGGCCCTAAAGGTCGAATTAGCACACCTCGAAATGGTATTGAGAACCGTGATGAGAAAACCCGAATAGATCGAATTACTCTCAAATAGCTCGAAATACACTCTATATAGATCGAACAAGAGCTATTGCAATATAGCTCGAATTATTGCTCTATAGCTCGAATTCGATGTATATAGCTCGAAATTAAATACTAGAAAATAAAAACATACCTTAGAATGAGGCATGGGACCCCCTTATATAGTAATAAGAGTCCTTATTCGTCTAAAAGTGCAATCCAAGTAGAACTATGACTCAAAATAGGTCGAATTAGAGCTATTTTGAAATAGCTCGAATTGGGCCTTCAAATAGGTCGAATTGGGCCTCAAATAGGTCGAATTTGGGCCCATATAGCTCTTACTTGACTCCTGGCCTCAAATAGATCGAATTTGGGCCCATATAGCTCGAATTTGGCTTCTGGGCCTCAAATAGATCGAATTTGAGCCCATATAGCTCGGATTGGGCTTGATATAGCTCGAATCGGGCCTTTTCGGGCCCAAATAGGTCTCGCTTGGGCTCTATTTGGGCCTACTTGGGCCGATTTCCGTGTTTTGCCTTGAATTGTAATTTTGCATTAAAAAATAATGGTGCTGACGTGGCATAATATGTCCCGAAATACGTTCGTGTACTGTATCGGATATTATGACGTGGCGGTACCGAAATATGGTACATCATGGAGTCCCCCAGTTCGTAAGAGTAATGTGTACTAACATTGGTCATACGAACTATAAAGAAGTCACATAACCGAGAATCGTGCAACGAGATCGGCGTCGTAATAAAAAACCAAAAATGTGACCAAAAATATAAAAATTCGAAAATAGGTCGAATTTTCTATTTTTGGTAACTCGAATTGGTATAGGTCGAATTTATCTTGGTAAAAGATAACTCGAAGTCCATAAAAAATTTTTCCGTAAAATAGCTCGAATTTGTCAGAAAATAGCTCGAATTTGCTTATTGGTCGAAATTACCCTCCTCAAAGATACATCGAATTTGCCGGAAAAATTTCCTGAAAATAGGTCGAAATTAGAAATAGGTCGAATTTAGGGGCATTTTGGTAATTCCCGTATCATTTCTCCTATAAATACCCCACTCCCAGCTTCATTTCCTCATTTCGCACCTAAGAATCACTCCAGAGCTCTCGAGAAATAGCTCGAAATAATAGCTCGAAATTACTATTTTTAGTAATTTCACGTGAATAGCTCGAAAATTGTCCAAATTTGGCAAGTGTAGCAAAATAGCTCGAAAATACTCCTTATAGCTCGAAATTGACCGCAAATAGATCGAAATTTGACTGGAATAGCTCGAAAAACTATCCTGCTACTTATATCCTTGGGTAATTTTCATATAGCTCGAAAAATATAGCTCGAATTTGATGGGGAAACTCGAGCTATAGCACTTAGAAAAATTCTGAATTTTTTGAAAAATTCTGAAAAATTTTGAAAAAGTGCTAATACTCAAATCTTTTTCGCAGATTCTTTCACAACGGCGCGACTCCGACGTAACCGTTCTCCACGTCGTCCATCACCACCACGATCACACCAACGAGCCTATTATAACGCTCGCAATCCGTCACGAGATTCATCATATCGGCCTCCTCGTGAATCAAACACACGACGTCCATCATCCCCAAATCGTCCTCGTCAGCCAGAACCTGCACGAATCCGATTGCCAGGCGCTCCAAAACTCTTTGCACCTGCACAGAGGTCCTACGAGCAAATTCACCCAAACGAGGAAGTTTCAGTAGATCTAGATCCTCGTGCCGGTAAACTCTCCACCTAACCCTCTTTATGACGCGAGTTATTGACCTTGAATCTTCCAGTAGTAGTAGTAGAGAAAATAGTAGTGAGTCATCTATGGCATCTGAGGCTAGGAAGAATGCGTCAACTAGTGATAGTAGTAATGCCTCAAGCGACGAGAGCTCATCTAGTGATGAGAGAAATAACAACGATAGGGTGTCTGATATGGAGGTAGACGTAGACATCCTAGGAGATGACGAGGCTGAATCGAACCCTCTCCCCATCGTGCCTTTTGTACCTCCTTCTGAAAATGTTCCCATACCTGCCTCTAACTCTCCCGAACAACTTGCTCCACCTAATTTGATCAATTTTGATCAGTTCCTTTCTTCTTTGCCTCATGACATAGCTTATTACCGTGATACGTATGATATTCCCGACACTTATGAAATTATCGTGCCTGGGCCAGATGATAGGATAAACAACCCACCAGAGGGGTGTCTTACTATCTTTAGTGGTTATCTGCATTGTGGTTTACGTTTTCCTATATTCCCAATTGTCTCAGAGATCATGTCCTCTCTCAATTCTTCTCCTTCACATTTTACCCCTAATGCATACACTCAGATGTATGCTTATGCGATGCTAACCCGCATCTTTGATCTGCCTTGCTCTGTGGCCGGTTTCTGGCAACTGTTCATAGTGAAGTTCCGTAACAGAGGTGTAGACGCCGGGTTCTATTATTTGAGCTCGCGAAAGAAGCAATGCTTCTTATCTGATTTGCAGACGAGTTTCGGGGCTCACTGGAAGAAACAGTGGTTTTATATCAGAGAATCCAGGCCGCAAGAATTTCGATTCAAGCGGCTTTGGACAGATGCCCGTCCATCCCCGAGACGTCCCGATCCTCCTGTCTACACCTTGGCGGTTGTAAAAAACTTGAAAGAGCATGAATTTGATGCCTTTGAGTTGACCACCACCCCTGTGTTGCGGGCCGGCGGTTATACTTATCATGCAGGCGTTGAGCCTTCTGTCTTTGGTATAATATTATGCATGTTTTCATTCTTTTTACTCATTGATTTTATCGTCCTTTGTTGTCTTCTAACCTCTGCATTGTTTATGATTTTCAGAACGAATTGTGATGGACAAGACAAAGAAGAGGCTGGCCGCGATGAAGCGTGGCGCCAACGCTCCTCAATCCTCAGTGCCCATTCCTGAGAAGACCAGTCGTCGTGGTGCTAAGACGGCTGGTACTAGTTCAAGAAGCGGCACTACTCCTGCTACCGTCTCGACACGAGGATCGGGGCGCGGTAGAGGTGCAGTTCCTGCCCCTGTTCCTGCTCCAGCTCCAGTGCCTGAGACTGTTCCTTCTCAGTCGGCTGCTGATACTGCTCCCGCTTCACCCCCTGGCGGTTCTGAGCCGATCCTTCCGGATCTTTCTCCTTCATCTGCACCTTCATCTGGAAGAGTGCATCTTCCCTCAGTTGCTGAAGCGGCTCGTCGCTTCAATGAGGCCAACCCTGAAGCAGCAACGAGGAAGAGGTCTGCTGCTACTGCTGAGGAGATCCGACGGGGTAAACGCGTCGCACAGGACCGAGCATATGATGCTGATGACGTCGATATTGACGTGGAGGAGATCGTCAGAGCTTCAGTCGAGTCGGGGCAGTTCACTCTGAAGGACACTACCGCCCTTCGACTTGTCAAGGGATTCATGCCTGACTTCGATCGTCAGGCATATTACCAGGCGATGGGCCACGAGAAGCTGGTCAGTCGCACGGCCTTGTCTCTGTGTGAGGTATGTGGGTTTAGAGCTTTCCCTTATCTTTGTACATACTTGACTATCACTAACGTTTTTTCTTTCTTGTAGTTCTTCGTCAATGTCCAGACCATGGCTGAGAACTTCAACATGGTCATGACTACTCAGGATCAGCAGAGGGCCTTGATGGATAGGCACCACTCTTCGGCCTTGCAAGCCCAACGGCTGGAGAAACAGGCCAAGGAGGCGAAGGCTGAAGTGGAGAAGCATCTGGTCACTGCTGTTGATGAGCTGAAGGCAGTACAGGCGGAGCTTGAAGCCTTGAAGGCAGCGAAAGCCACCGTTGACCGGGAGCTTGCCGAGGAAAGGCGCCTATCCAGCCAGCTCACCACCGACTGCCAGCATGCCACTGCCCTTGTCGACACAATCCGGACGATGAAGGATGCTGCTGCTGCTGCTGAGGCCGAACGTCTGAGACTTGAGGCTGAGCTGGCTGATGCACAAGCTCGCATAGCGACTGCTGAGGAGGATGGCTACAACAGGGCCATGACTGAGGTATTCATTTGAAACTTGATTTTATTTCTTTTTCCTTGAAATTTGCATGTTACACACTTACATTTCCTCTACTTGTTTCGTAGGAGCTCCCCGATGAAGACAAGGTGATGGTGGCCATCGAATTCTTCCGCTCTGCCACCTGGGAGCAAAATGCCATGGAGCGGGGCGGTTTTGATACGACCAAAGGCTACAACATGGCCCTTGATGACATCATTGCCCGCGGTGCTCTTGCTCCTGGGTTCAAGAGGGAGGACTTCAATGTCCTCAATTGCCTGAATGAGGATGACACGGAAGTCGGCGAGTCCTCTAGTGCTGCTGCTGCGGATCCTACTCTGGCCGATCCTCCTTCTGGCGAACCTGCAGCGACTGTGGTCGACGAAGAGCCGAAGCATGACCCCTTCACCTCCTTTTATCCTCTGCGGCAGGTATGGCTTTCCGACTTTGCCGACGAGCTTCCCTCTACGTCCACTGCCGCTGCTGCTTCTGGTGCTGCTCTAGACGATCCTCCGGAGGAGGGTGAGATGGGGTTCGATCCACAGATCTTGGATCAGCCTGCTGATGGCGATCAGCCTATGCCTGATGCCCCTGTTGCCGCTGCTGCTCCTCGTCAGATCTCCCCTCTCGATGACACTGGGCCCTTGAACGAGTCTTTCGCCGATATCCAGGAGCAGAGTGAGGGTGCGGTGAAGGCTCTTGGGTTGAATTTGCTGCCTTGATCTTATGGAGTGGCCTGCGTGCCCTTATCTTTGGCATATGTGCCTTGTTTTCAATATATTTTTTGAACATCTTTACTTTCCGTATATACATTTAGTCCTAGTACATTCTTTCCGTACAGTATTTGTTGCTAACGTTCGCACGATTTTAGCGCTTTAACAATTGCTTAGTACAGTTTTGACTTGCAAAATCTTTTGAATGTCTTTGTTTTGTCTTGTTACATCTTCACTCATATGTGTCTACTTTTTAAGTTTAAATTTGGTACTTGTTAAAACACTTAAGTTTTATAAACAAGTGTCTATGAGAGTACGAGAACTTGTGCTCGACTCCACGAGGCTTGTGCTCGTTATGCGAAGCTAATGTCCGCGCTAGCGAAGCTATGTTCGCGGGAATACGAGAACTTGTGCTCGATTCCACGAGGCTTGTGCTCGTTGTGCAAAGCTATGTTTGCGTTTGCGAAGCTATGTTCGCGGGAGTACGAGGACTTGTGCTCGACTCCACGAGGCTTGTGCTCGTTGTGCAAAGCTGTGTTTGCGCTTGCGAAGCTATGTTCGCGGGAGTGCAAGGACTTGTGCTTGACTCCACGAGGCTAGTGCTCGTTATACGAAGCTAATGTTCGTTTTGATTAAGTTTTTAAACTTGAAGTTAGTAGACAGTTTGAGTTCATCTTCATGTTTCTTGATAGATTGTAATCATGCGGATAAATAGTAGGCAACAGCTGAACTAGAATAAAATAAGAGATTTTATTAGTTTTGGGACTGAGCTCGAGTAACTTCCGAGTTGCCTACGTATCCCGCCGTATATAGGTTGGCTAGGAATCAAGTCCTCGTAGTTCACTGCTAACTATTACAATGAGAATCCACGTAGAGGGACTCATAATTCGTAAAAGAATAAGCGAATGAAGTACTGAAACTACGATCCTATTGTGCCACAAGGCCATTAGAAAACTAGTGTTCTAACTATAAAACCTTCGTAAGTTCTTGACGTTCCAGGGGCGTGACAAAGTCCTTCCACCCAATTCTTGTAAGTAATAATATCCTTTTGAGCTTGCTTTCTCCACTCTGTAAGGTCCTTCCCAGTTCGGCTTCAATTTTCCAACATGCTTAGTAGCTTCAACTTTCCTGAGTACCAAGTCCCCCACTTGAAAGTTCCTGAAACGGACTTTGTTATCATATGCTTTCGCCATCATAGATTTGTACGCTTGAGTACGTTGGTATGTTGCTTCCCTAGTTGCTCCGATCAATTCCAAATCCATTTGTCTTGCCCTTAATGCTTGCTCCTCATCATAAGTAACAATTCGATAAGTTGGCATTCCAATCTCAGCGGGTATCACTGCTTCAGATCCGTATGTCAATAAGTATGGAGTTTCTCCTGTAGAGGTACGAGGAGTTGTGCGATATGCCCATAATATCCCTGGTAACTCATCCGCCCAATTTCCTCCTTCTCCCTCCAGCCTTTTCTCCAAACTCTTCACTAATGTATTGTTAGTGGCCTCCACTTGTCCATTTGCTTCGGGATGCGTCACAGATGTAAAACGTTGCTCAATTTTCATGTCTCTACACCAGTCTTGAATCTTAAAACCTTGAAATTGCCTTCCATTGTCGGAAATTAAGACTCTTGGTATTCCAAATCGACAAACAATGTTCTTCCAAATGAATTGTTTCACATTAGCCTCTGTAATGTTTACAAGTGCTTCAGCTTCAACCCACTTCGTATAGTACTCGACAGCCACCAATAACCATTTTCTACCTCCCGTAGCCTTAGGCATTGGTCCAACTATATCTATTCCCCATTGATCAAATGGACATCCATAACTCACTGTTGTCATAGGTTGTGCAGGTGTATGAATGACCTTCGCATGCAGTTGACAACTTCTACACTTCCTTGAGTAATCCATCGCATCTCTCATAACAGTTGGCCAGAAATATCCTTGTCGGAGTATTTTCTGGGCCAAAGACCGTCCTCCTGAATGATTTCCGCAACTCCCTTCATGAATTTCGCGTAAGACTTGTTTTGCCTGTGTGGGAGATAGGCATCTCAGGAGTGGTCCCTCGAATGACCGTTTGTACAGTTCGCCATTGAACATAGTAAATCTTGCAGATTTATACTTGAGCCTTCTGATCGCTTGAGGATCATTAGGTAAGTTCCCGTTCTGAAGATAATCAATAATCTCATCCTTCCAACATGCCTCTATGTCTACTGGCAGAACGTAATCCAATGCTTGCGTTGGTACTGTCTCAACTACCTTGCCGATAGAGGGCTGTTCTGAAGCCAAAAGAGTTACCCGCCTTTCCACAAACACTTCGGCGGTACTAGCAAATCGTGACAAGGAGTCAGCGCGTTCATTCTCTGATCGAGGGATCTGCGAGATAGAGAAAGTATCGAAATTTGATGTCACCTCCTTCAGTTTTTCGAGATACTTTACTATTGCAGCCTCTTTCGCCTCGTATCTTCCTTCAAATTGATTAGCGATCAACTGTGAATCCGTGAATGCTACAAGGTTCGTTATGCCCAACGATCTCGCCATTTGTATGCCAGCAAGCATAGCCTCATACTCCGCTTGATTGTTGGTCACTTGAAAATTTAGCCTTATTGCATAGTCAAATTCTCTACCATCCGCCGATCTTAGGTATATTCCTGCACCTCCAGCGTCATTCGTGGACGATCCATCCACATGCAGAGTCCAAGTTCCCCTTGCAACTATAGGTTTGTCTCTTTTGTCCTCTTCCGTCACCATTGCTACATCAAGTGCTTGCTCTGCCTCTGAGATAGTTTCAGCCACGAAGTCCGCTAATCTTTGTGCTTTGATCGCTGTTTTTGGCATATACTCCAAGCCATATTCTCCTAACTCTATTGCCCACTTTACTAATCTCCCAGACGTCTCCGGTTTTGCCATGACTTGTTTCAGTGGTTGGCTAGTTAAGACAGTAACCGGATGTGATTGAAAGTATGGTCTTAGCTTTCGTGCAGTTATTACAAGTGCGTATGCTAACTTCTCGATCTCCAGGTAATTCATCTCTGCCCCATTCAGTACTTTGCTAACATAGTAGATAGGCAAATGTTTCTTGTCTTCCTCGCGCACCAATACTGTGCTTAATGAATTCTTCGTTATGGCCAAGTAAAGATATAGCATCTCATTGTCCTTGGGCTTAGATAGTAATGGCGGTGTCGTAAGGTACACCTTTAATTGGCGAAAAGCCTCTTCACAATCATCAGTCCAGACGAACTTAGGTGTCTTGCGTAACTTCTTGAAAAAAGGTAAACTCTTTTCAGCAGAATGTGATATGAATCGACTAAGTGCCGTAATCCTCCCCACCAATCGTTGCACCTCTCGAACGGATTTGGGGGATGGTAAATCCATTATAGCTTTAATTTTGTCAGGGTTAGCTTCGATTCCTCTCTCATTGACCATGAACCCCAGAAATTTTTCGGCCTTAACACCAAATGTGCACTTCTTAGGATTTAGCTTCATCCCATATTGTTTCATGATACCAAAAGCCTCTTCCAAATGTTTCACGTGATCTTCCGCCTTCAGGCTCTTGATGAGCATGTCGTCAATATAAACTTCCATTGTTTTGCCGATTTGATGATAAAACATCTTGGCAACTAACCTTTGAAAGGTTGCTCCTGCATTCTTTAGACCAAACGGCATCACTTTATAATAGTATATCCCCCTGTCAGTGATGAAGGCCGTTTTATGTTGATCCTTTACTGCCATTAGTATTTGGTGGAAACCGCTCTGTGCATCACAAAGACTTAGCAACGCACAGCCTGCTGTAGAGTCAACTACGAGATCGATCCTGGGCAACGGGAAAGGATCTCGCGGGCAGTGTTTGTTCAGATCGGTGTAGTCCACGCACATCCTCCATACGGTTGGCTTCTTTGGGACAAGCACAACGTTGCTTAGCCATTCAGAGTATCAAACTTCAAATATATGGCCTGCAGCAAGTTTTGTTTGTACTTCCAACTCCGCAGCCTTGTTCTTTTCATCGCTAAAGTGTCTCTTCTTTTGTCGGATGGGTTTAGCATTTGGATTAACATTCAGGTGATGTACCGCGACCCGAGGATCTATTCCCTTCAAGTCCGAGTCCGTCCATGCGAATACATCAAAGTTTCTTCGCAATCATTCCAGTAATGCCTTCTCAACCTCCAAAGTCAACTCGCTACCAATTTTAATTATCTTGTCAGGCTCATCTTTTGACAAAATCACCTCCTTAAACTCTCCCGAAGGTTTCAGACGCTCCATTTCCATCTTCTTTTTATAGCGCAATGTCGTCTTGTCTTCTTTTTCTTCATCCTGTTTCTTCAAGGAGTCCTCAATACTGGA
The DNA here is from genome assembly GCA_946800315.1 of Misopates orontium. Classification (NCBI taxonomy): domain Eukaryota; kingdom Viridiplantae; phylum Streptophyta; class Magnoliopsida; order Lamiales; family Plantaginaceae; genus Misopates; species Misopates orontium. The sequence continues at coordinate 26,603,723 of OX326947.1, forward strand.
AGGGGTATGATCCTCCTGCATCATCTCTTGGTCTACTTGCGCAACAAGCACCATCTCTGTATCAACTTGTTCCCCTATTTCAAGCGTCTCCTTTGGATGTATGTTAACTATCGCGACATTTGGATCCGTTTTTGCCTTGATAGGTTTAGTTGATGTAACATAACAACTCCACGAATCACGATAGTTTGTAGTGAGTTCAGCAATTCCACCAGGCGTTGGAAATTTGACCTTCTGATGAACCGTAGAGATGATCATAGCAAATGCCGTTATTCCTGGCCTTCCAATCAGTACGTTGTATGCAAATGGTATGTCAACGATAAGATATTCCACGTTCAGTGTTCTCCTCTTCGGATTCACGCCAAAGGAAGTTGGCAACAAGATCCTTCCAATGGGTTTTACTTCACTTCCACCAAATCCCACTAGTGGTGAGTTAACATCCGTGATCTCGTATTGTCCAAGTTTCATTTGTTGTAAAGCATCCATGAAGATTATGTTGGACGAACATCCATTATCAATCATTATCCTCTTTACCCCGTGATTTGCAATCACCGCGGAAACCACCATAGGGCAATTCAAGTATTGCGCTTCCTTAGCTTGTGGAGACAAGCTGTCGAAATCGCTATCATCGAATGTGATTCTTGTATCCAATTTGTCCACCGCAAAGACAAGATCTATTTCAGGACGCTTCAGTCGTTCATTGTATATGTCTCGTGAGATGCGTTTTCTACTTTTGGCCGAGTCTGCGCCAGTAGGTCCGCCAGCTATCACATTGATTCCATTCTCGATTTCATCATTCCCATTTCCCCGTTTACGCTTTGGTTCATCCTTCTTCTCATGTGGGGATCTATCTCGCTTGCGTCCAACTGACGCCTTTTCTTCACGTGACTCTCTATTCTCAAGGATGTACTCGATGAGTTTCCCCCCTTGAATGAGTCGTTCGATCTCGTTCTTTAGAGCCTTGCATTCGTTGGTAAAATGCCCATTTTGCCTGTGGAACTTACAATATTTCTTCGATCCTTTAGTCTCCTCAGTCTCTCGGAACGGTTTTGGAGTTCTCAGCAACCCGCTATCTTTCTCTATGGCGTAGATTTCACCAATTTGCTTCCTCAGCGGAGTATAGTTCTCAAACTTCTTAAAGGGTTGTCGATTGCGATCTCGATCTTTTCCCCTTTGCTCCTTCCTCCAATCTCTATCTTTATTCTCTTTGCCCCCATGAATTCTTGGCGAGTCCATTAACCCTTGATTCATGGTTGCCTCCTCTACTTCAATGACCTTACTAGCTAGGTCCATTACTTGCTCAATGGAATCAGGCGTGTTCCATGTTATCACTTCTATAAGCTTTTTACTCCGGCAACGATGCTCCAATACAGATATGACCAGGTCGACATTGGGAGCATTCACTCTACCAATCTCCAGATTCAAACGCTCGATATACCTCCCCAAAGGTTCATCAGGTCCTCTATAGATATTAAACAGCGTGCTTGGAGATTTCTTCTTTACGCGATAAGTAGCAAACTTCTTTACGAACATGGTCCTAAACTGTTCAGATGATTCGATTGATCCCGAACGCAAGTTTTTGAACCATTCCTTTGCTGGACCTCTCAGACTGAGCGAAATAAGTTTCTCCCTCATATTCTCTCCATACCCCAAAACCTACAAATCTCCATCTAATTCATCATAATGTGCAACTGGATCAGTATTTCCATCATACTTCTTCAGAACAGGAAGATTAGTTCCTTCCTTCAACGTCAAGTTACTGATCGCCTCACAAAAGGGGTTTGACCTCTCCCTTAGTGGAATATGTTCCGCTACAACAGGTTCCAATCTTGGTGCGACTCTCTCAGGCAAGTCCCTATCTCTTCCGGCAGTTCGACTTGCTGCAGGTCGATGATCAGGAACTCTCTGCCTAGAATTCACCTCTCCATCCCTTCCTTCTCTATCTCGACCAGTTGCCCGACTGGGAGCTCGGTTAGCATTGGTCCTCACTGAACGAGTATTCCTCCTTTCAGGCGAGGGAGATGGATCCCTTGGCCTTGTCATCCTAGTTTGCGTATACTACCTCGAATCACGACGCTGGGTCGGATGAGTCCTTCCTTGCTGCGGTGCCGCAGGCTGTGTTGCAGGTTGTTGTGCTATTGGAGCTTGAACATTCTGTAAAACAGAGGTGTTAGCCAATTGCTGCACAATCATTGGGACCATAGTCCTTTGGAATGCCGCCATGATTTGATCCAACTGAGCGGAATTCAATAGCTGTTGTTCCGTGGGAGGAACTTCAGGTTGATTCGCTGTGTGAGTTGGAGGATCAAGGGGAGTGCTAGGCGCTGCCACTGATGTTCGCTCAGAAGCATCATGTGCCCGATTATCATCCTCCCTCTGTGATCTAGTCCTTCCTGCCATTCCATTCTTCTCCGTTGCTCTCCGTTGAGCCATTGAGTGTCAGTGTTTGTTATTAAGTGCGTGTAGAAGGTTCCCACAGACGGCGCCACTGATGTGGGGTATTTTCGTCTGGATACGTGTCCGCTCTCCAACACTCCACGTCAGACTGCTTTAGTCCCTGCTGGATGCTTAAGTAGCTTTTGAGTTCGGAACCTGCACTCAACACCACACGTAAACTAAGCCGGTGCCTCCTCCGGCGAAGGCACTCCGACGCTCAAGTCAGATAGGTCGGAATTTGAGGTATTGTCGTCAGAGACAATAGCTCGAATTTATAGCTCGAAATAGGTCGAATATATAGGTCGAAATAAGCCCAAATAGGTCGAATTTAGGCCCTAAAGGTCGAATTAGCACACCTCGAAATGGTATTGAGAACCGTGATGAGAAAACCCGAATAGATCGAATTACTCTCAAATAGCTCGAAATACACACTATATAGATCGAACAAGAGCTATTGCAATATAGCTCGAATTATTGCTCTATAGCTCGAATTCGATGTATATAGCTCGAAATTAAATGCTAGAAAATAAAAACATACCTTAGAATGAGGCATGGGACCCCCTTATATAGTAATAAGAGTCCTTATTCGTCTAAAAGTACAATCCAAGTAGAACTATGACTCAAAATAGGTCGAATTAGAGCTATTTTGAAATAGCTCGAATTGGGCCTTCAAATAGGTCGAATTGGGCCTCAAATAGGTCGAATTTGGGCCCATATAGCTCTTACTTGACTCCTGGGCCTCAAATAGATCGAATTTGGGCCCATATAGCTCGAATTTGGCTTCTGGGCCTCAAATAGATCGAATTTGAGCCCATATAGCTCGGATTGGGCTTGATATAGCTCGAATCGGGCCTTTTCGGGCCCAAATAGGTCTCGCTTGGGCTCTATTTGGGCCTACTTGGGCCGATTTCCGTGTTTTGCCTTGAATTGTAATTTTGCATTAAAAAATAATGGTGCTGACGTGGCATAATATGTCCCGAAATACGTTCGTGTACTGTATCGGATATTATGACGTGGCGGTACCGAAATATGGTACATCAATTGCTATATTGCTTTTATATAATTTAAAGTTTCAATTGAATTTAGTATTCACAAGTTTTCTTTCTTTTCTTATTCAATTACTTGATTTTGTGTAAAAGAAAATCTTAACTTGTACTTAACTTGTAGGATGATTTAAGAAATATAGTATAAGATATATTTGTTGACTATATTTTAGATTTTTAGGTTGTTGACTTTGTATACCGGTTCGACCAGTGATCGAACCGGTTCGACCTGTAAAACCTATAACCAGTAAGGTCACCGGTTCGGTGACCGGTCCGGTTTTGAGAACACTGGCTATAATAGACTTATAGTATTCATTGTTATTATTACATACATAACCAGTGTTTTCAGAACCGGACTGGTCATCGAACCGGTGACGTTACCGGTTCAAGGTTCAATTTGTTCAACCGATGGTTCAAACCGGTGAAGGTATATTTCAAATATTTTTTTTTATTATATTAGTAATTAAACAAAATATCTTACCAAAAGTAAATTACAATTCTCCACAGAATATAATTACGTCGAGTCATTTGTCGAATTATTATGAACTCCAATCACCATATTATATTAGATTATTTAAGATATGTGTCCCACAAATTTCTATTTTTTCTAAATTGTTCCCCCCTAAAAATTAAAGATCATCAGTGTATCTAATTTCAAACAACTACATTATAATATATATATATATATATTGATAAAGCTTTAGTTAGATTCGAATAAACTCAAATAAATTACAGATGAAAGCCCGGAACACTCGTTCCTCGAGCTCGAAGGCTGTATACGAAGATACCCTCGTAGGCAGCTTAGGCAGATATTCTGGTCCTGAGTGGTGTTAAGTTATCAGATATTATACTGTTTGGGGTCGTACTCGAATTAAGCATAAGTTGTGGGGGTCTTCTCTTATTTTCACTTATTTCTCACCTGCTTCGAATGAGGAAGGAGGGCCTATTTATAATGTTCGGGATTAAGCCTAGCTAGCAGGTGGAAGGTGGACGAAGATGGTGATGCAGAGAGGTGATGTAGGTAGCTTACTAACCCTTCCCACTGCTTAGGTGTCACTTGCTGAAGATATGAGATATATGCGGGAGGTGATAGAGGGTGGTGAAACAGGCGCCTTATTCACAAGTAGTCGTCCCACGAACTGATTGGTGGCATGGTGCTTGGTGACTAACGATTAACACTGAGGTGAATGAGCACCTATCCATAAAGTTTCACTACGACCTATCTTAACTCCATGCTCGTACTTCGTAGGAGCAAGGGTCGTATACAGGCTCGTAGGGCTTCTCTTCTGTTTTAGCCTGCGTAGCTCCGAGGGTTCGTACCTCTTTTCCCCTCGTACCTCGTACCTCATACGAGCTTCGGCCAATGTATGTATCTTCTTTGAGTTTCCTCTTCGTAATCTCCTCCTGGTATTACTTAACGGTTTAACGTTAATAAGCGCTTAGAGAAATATTTACCTTATCATAAGTCCCCCAGTTTCAAGTGTAGTTATGTAACTACACTGGAAACTTTAGAGTAGCCGTATGCTCGGGCTTGACCTAGTTCTGTTCGATATGCCTTTGATTCCCCTCTCTTTCCTTCTTTTTTTTTTTTTTTTTTGATGACGCTTCGAATACCTGATACAAAAGGCTGGGATCCGAAGTTAACATTTACCTTGATACACGATGTATTCCTCGACAGCACGATTTAAGCGTTTATCGTAACCGATAATCAGTAGTAGTGGGGAATGTGGAGAGTCTGTAAGAGGTGGGAGTAATCGTTGGAAGTTAGTGGGACACGTGGGCACGCGTAACTGAAGCATCGTGGGGCGTTAGTGCATCGTGGGTGACGTCATCGCCACGTTCTGATTGGTTATTAATGCCGGTTCGCGTATAAATACCATTTCCTCCTTCTTCCCCCTTACGCTTTCACCTTTCTCCCGCTTCTTTTATTTCAATTCTCTTCTCTCGGTGAACTTCTTCCGCCGCTTCTCGTCTCCTTTCTTTCCCGTGAGCCGCAAACCCAGTCGTTTCTACTTCTTCTTATCTCTCGATTACCTTCCGCCGGTGATATGGCTTCCAGTAGCGACGACAGTCAAAATATCAGCCGTAGCTCCGCCAGTTCTCCAGCTCCAGAATCGCCCGTTTCGACTCCTACTTCACCCAAATCACGCGTTTACCACAGACGCGCCACCGCGAAGCCGCGCGGCGGTGGTAAGACAACCGCCACCACTTTGACCTCTAATCCTGCAGCAGGGAAGAACCCTACGAAGCGAAAAGCAGAGCCTGTGAAGGGCAATGAGAAGAAAAAACCGAAATCGTCTGTCCCTGCTGCTAAGGAGAAGAAGGCCAAGAAGGGATCGAAAGCTGTTGAGCCAAACGTTCCTGGCTCTTTGGCTAAGGGGTCAGAGAAACTTGGGGTCGACGTTATTCAGGGGTCGGCTACGTTGGAGCATGTAACGTCGACCCTCGAAGAGTACAACTTTGACGTGTCTACGTTGAAAATCAAGATTCCAGCCTCGGATCAACGAGCTACGACCCCGCCCCCAGGGTACGTCACGATCTACCTAGCTCAGCTGAAGGCGGGTTTGAGGTCGTTTTTCCCTCCCTTCTTTGCAGAGGTACTTACGCACTGTAATATGTGTCCGAGCCAGCTGTTGCCTAACTCGTATCAGTTACTAACTGGCTTCTATCTCTGTTCCCGCCTTCGAGGGCTGCCTTGTACTGCCAGACGCTTCCTCGGGGCTTTTAAACTTTCCTTCAACCGCCAACATTTGCCCTTGCACTATTTCACCCCTCGTGGTACGAAGTTTATAGTGGATCAGCCTAGCTCGTGGGGATCGTGGAGGGAGAAGTACTTCTACGTTCGTCCGAAGGGCGGAAGCGCAAGGTCTTGGGGGATCATTCCTGAATGGAAGAGGGGTTCGGACAGTCCCTTCGACCCTAATGAGTCCGACTCTAAGATTTTGCTGGAAAAACTCACTGAGGAGGGTCTGTTCGAGGGCTCATACAGCGCATTGGGCTTTACAAAGCCTACGGCCCCTGTTTTGGTAATGGCTCATCTTCAGCGAGGACCGATCGGCAAGATCTACCCTCAAGATAAGCTGCATTTGTGCGCGGAGTTCCGTAAGTTGCTTTTAACGCCATTTTTCCTTAAAAGTTTTTTTTTGCCTCGTTCTAACGGATGTGCGTTTCCTAGGTACTTCGATGGCAGCTGTAGCTGACGAGCCTTATGTTCTTCCGGACATCCCTTCCGGTGAGGAAGTTTACGGCGAAGCGGCTACTGCTTTGCCAGAAACTCCTGACAAGTCCCCCCCAGTTTCCGACTCCGACGTCGCCGAAGGGTCCCTCGCCATCGTCCCTGTCGAGCCTGTAGCACTTCAGCTGCCTGGCGCCGATATTCCTTCTACCATCACCGTTAGTGATGACGATGCCGACAAAGGTGACGACGAGGAGGTGGATGAAAGTGAGGAGAGAACAGGTGACAAGGAAGGAGGGGTCGAGGGTGAAGAAGAAGAAGAAGGGGGGCGGGGGTTCGAAGGAGAAGAGGAACGAATCGAGGAAGAAGAAGAGGCTCCGCTCCCGTCTTCTAAGAATAAGGGAAAGGAAAAGGTAATCGAAGTCGAGGAAGAAGAGGAAAAAGAAGAAGAAGAAGAAGAAGAAGAAGAAGAAGAAGAAGCAGATGAAGCAGAAGCGGAGGGGCCCGAGGGCGGTGGCATTTTGGGTCTGAAGCCATACGGCCTTGGATCGGCTTTCTCACGAGAGAGCACTCGTAAGGGTCACTGCGAGGCGATCCTTCGTGGGTTAGTACACAAGGAGGATGCGTCGTTTCTGGAGCAGCTGCCTTACGACGAGCTAGATAACTTGGCTTTCTTGAACTTGACCCGGGTATTCTTCGTTACTCTCGTACTATTCTAAGCACGTATATTCCTTTTTCTAACTAAACACCTTGTTATTTTTCAGCATATCCGCGTGTTCTTGGACACTGTCGACTCCAGGCGAGACTTAGTGAAAACTTGCAGAGATCTACGGGCCAGTCGAGGTCCCCTTCGTAGGGAGCTACGATCCGCAGAAGAGAAAATTACAGAGCTTACTGCTCGTATTATCGAGCTTGAGCAGAGTAGTACGCTACCCCGGGAGCTACAAGCTGCGGAAGAGAAGATTAACGAGCTCTCTGCTCGTATCGTCGAATTGGAACAGGGAAGTCCTGAACTGCAAAAGTTGAAGGATGCGGTTCGTCAGCTCACCCTCGACCGCAACGACGCATACGATACCTTGGCTAGCACTACAGTTAATCTGGACGATGCTAAGGCCTCGATATCAAAGTTAACACAAGACTTAGCTGCCGAGGCGGCGCGGCGCACAGATTATGAGACGCGAGCGTCGAAGCACGAGGAAGAGCTCCAGACAATGCGCCGTCAGTACGAGAGGGAACTCTTCGAAGCTCGAAGCGCTTCCTTATCCGAGACCAGTGCTCGAGTGGCTGCTACGCGTCGCGAATCGGTCGAGGAGTACAAGCGTTCAGCTGAGTACAGAGAGGCTCTGGCTGATCAATTCCAGCTTGGATACGACACCGGCATCAAGCGTCTTATGGATTTAAATGCTCTCTCTTCGGACTTCCGCGTTGCTTCCTTGGGTCCGATTCGATCTCCCCCCCCGACTCCATCTGGATCGGGAGCTGCCGGGTCCCAAGCTCCCCCGCACCCGTAGCTTAAGTTAGCGACTTGCTTGTATTAGTTTTTCATGTTTTGTTACTTTGTAATGATCATTTGTATATTCTTGATTTTAATGAAATCTTATTCTGTTTCGTTACTTCGTCCTTTCGCACAATTTTTTAAATATTTCTCGTACTGCACTTGTTTTTCTCACAGAATCTCGACTTGCACCGTTTCGACCCTTAAACTTACCAAGTTCAACACCGTCGTGTATGTTACTCGTATCGTGTGGCTGCTTCCCACGAAGGTCATAATTTTAACTCAATCCGTACCACTACGAACCCTATGCCCATATCATAAGTGTACCTCACCATGGCCAGCAAGTATTTGCGTCAATAAAGACGGTATACCTTACACTTGGGCTAGGGCCAAGATTTAGCAAGGATTTGCGCCAATAACGGCGGTGTACCTCGTGCTCGACCCTGCAGGGCCGAGACTTACTGAGGATTTGCGCCAACGAAGGCGGTGTACCTTACACTTGGGCTAGGGCCAAGATTTAGCAAGGATTTGCGCCAATAACGGCGGTGTGCCTCGTGCTCGACCCTGCAGGGCCCAGGCTTAGTGAGGACTTGCGCCACCGAAGGCGGAGGCCCCTTGTAAGAGGGCCTAAAACGATAAGTAAAACAAATCGTGGACTTTATTAATCATTACATGTGTCCCGCTTATAGTTTTGTTACACGACTACTACTAAAAAAGAAATTAACACTAACAAACATCCACTCTATTTACGAACTTATCTACATAGATGCATTTTTCGACGATTGTGTACTGGACCCCTCTTGATTAAGGGTAGAATTTCCGAAGGTTGTACGCGTTCCAGGCTCGAGGATAGTCACGTCCTTCCGTATCTTGCAGCTGGTAGGTGGCAGGGCCAATGATGCTTCGTACCTTGAACGGCCCTTCCCATTTGGCATCTAACTTGCCTAGAACCTTTGATGCTTCGATTCTTCGCAAGACTAAATCCCCGACTTGATACCTGCGCACCCGAACCTTTTTATTGTAATATCCCGCCATCTGTGCCTTATATTTTTCCGAGTGTATGGTCGCTCTGTCTCTTTTCTCCTGCAATAAGTCCAGTTCTATCGCCATATTCTTCCCGTTATCCTCTTCCTCATACTTCTTCGTCCTCCAGCTAGGTTGTACGATCTCTGCCGGGACAACCGCCTCGTGTCCGTACGCCAGGCTAAATGGCGTTTCCCTCGTGGCACTCCTCACCGTCGTCCTGTACGCCCATAATACCCCTGGTATCTCCTCGACCCACTTGCTTTTATGCTGACCTAACCGAGACTCGAGCATTTTTAACAGCGTTCTGTTCGTAACTTCCGCCTGTCCGTTTGCCTGTGGATGCCCCACTGCCGTGAAGCGTTGTTGAATTCCCCACCGATCACACCATTCCCCCAACTGTTCACTTCTAAATTGCAATCCGTTGTCACTTATCAGCACCCTTGGCACCCCGAATCTGCATAATATATTTCTCCACAAAAAGTTGATGACTGCCGCACTCGTTATTTTACCCAGCGGCTCTGCTTCTACCCATTTCGTGAAATGATCTACTGCCACTATCAAGAATTGTTTTCGATGCTTATCTTTCACCAACGGACCTACGATATCAATGCCCCATTTATCAAATGGTAGAGGTATTTGATTCGGTTCCCATGCTGCTGCTGGGACATGAATAGTTCTCGCATGGCTCTGGCACTGAAAACAGCTCCTCGAATACCCCTCCGAATCTTTGACCATCGTTGGCCAGAAGTATCCCTGCCTTACCACCTTCTGCGCTAGGCTTCGACCCCCCGAGTGATTCCCACAACTGCCTTCATGCACCTCCTTAAGTACCTGCGCCGCTTCTTTTTTAGTTAAGCAACGTAGGAAAGGTTGTGAAAAGGCTCTTTTGTACAGCTCTCCACCCTGTAAGAAGTATTTAGCCGCTCTACGCGCCAGGCGGGTCGTGGCGCAGCCAGGTTCGAATTGCTCTGGTTCCCTAAGGTAGTGTTTTATCTCCGTCATCCAATCTTGCCCTTCTTCTTCTACCGCCGCTACCAACTTCGTTGCTCCCACCTCCTTTTCCGATTGATCAGCTACCAAGAACGTCACCTTGCGAGTACAGATCGGCACCATCATCCCCGCCATTTTGGCTAACATGTCAGCCTCCGCATTTTCTTCCCTGGGAATTTGTACGAGCTCGAACACCTGAAAAGCCTCCCTAACCGTCTCCACCATTTTCAGATATTCTTGCATCCTCACTTCCCGAGCCTCGTATGCACCCAATACTTGCTGTACCACGAGTTGTGAATCACTGTGTACTCGTAGCCGCAAGATTTGGCCCTCCTTTGCAAGTTTCATGCCCACGAGAAGGGCTTCATACTCGGCTTCGTTATTCGAAACTTTAAACTGTAGCCTCACTGCAAAGTGTAGGTTCTCGCCTTCGTCATTCTTCATAACAACACCAACTCCTCCTCCTTCCAGACTCACCGACCCATCAACAAACATTTTTCATACCGCTTCTTCTTTTCGGGATTCTCCTGCTCCATCATTCATTTCAGTAATGAAGTCAGCCAATACCTGTGCTTTTATCGCGGGTCGTGGCATATAGGTCAGATCGTACTCGCCTAGCTCCACTGCCCACTTTACCAAGCGCCCCGAAACCTCCGGTTGATTTAGAATGGATCGTAAAGGGTGTTTGGTAAGCACCGTGACGGGGTGTGCTAAAAAATACGGTCGTAATTTCCGCACGGCGATGATCAAGGCATAGGCCAACTTCTCGATCTGCGGGTACCGCACTTCCGCCCCTCTTAATGTCTTCGCCACATAGTAAATAGGTTGATGCTCACGTTGTTCTGCACGTACGAGGACAGCACTCACGGACTCATATCCTGTTGATAAGTACAAGAATAACCGCTCCTTAGGGATAGGCTTCACCAACAACGGTGGATTTGCCAAGTAAGCTTTGAGCTGGTCGAACGCCTTCTGGCAAGTCTCATCCCACACAAACCCCTGGATGGTACGCAAGGTTTTAAAGAATGGCAATCCTCGTTCAGCTGATCTTGAAATGAATCTATTCAACGCAGCCATTCTCCCACATAACTTCTGTACGTCCCCAGGACCCTTCGGCGCGGGCATGTCCACGACCGCCTTTATCTTTTCGGGGTTGGCCTCGATCCCCCTTTGCGTCACCATGTACCCCAAGAACTTTCCGCCAGTTATACCAAATGAACACTTCCGCGGGTTAACCTTCATGCCAAAGCGTTCCATTATTTCCATTGCTCTACGAAGGTCACGAGGGTGATCCTCCGCTCTCTTGCTCTTTACGATCATATCATCGACATATACCTCCATCGTATCACCGATCAAATCAGCGAACATTGAATTCACTAACCTTTGGTACGTGGCTCCGGCATTTTTCAACCCGAACGGCATAACCTTGAAGCAAAAGACTCCGCCCTCGGTTATGAAGCTCGTTTTCTCCATGTCTTCCTCAGCCATGCATATTTGGTTGTACCCTTGATCCCCATCCATCGTAGACATCAACTCACACCCCGCCGTTGAGTCCACCAATTGATCAATTTTCGGCAGTGGGTAACAATCTTTTGGACACGCCTCGTTAAGGTCTGTGAAGTCCGTACACATACGCCATCTACCTTCGGATTTTGGCACCAACACAATGTTAGACAACCAGGTCGTATATTGAACCTCTTTGATTTGATCAAGGCTCAACAGCCGACGCACTTCGTCTCGCACAATCACTCTCCGTTCTTCTCCCATACCCCTCCTTCTCTGCTTAACCGGTTTCATCTCAGGTCACACATTGAGTTTGTTACAGCATACCGATGGATCAATTCTGCCCGGACTTTGGCCTGGCCAAGCAAAACGATCCTTGTGATCCTTCAATACCAGCAGTACCCCTTGTTCTACCTCAGGGTCCATTTCGACCCCCATACGAACCTGCCTGGATGACTCTTCACCATCCACTTCCATCATTTTTGTTTGCCCCGCCGCCTGAATTTTGGCCTCGTCATGCTTCGACTTTCTAGCTGTCCCTGCAGCACCCAAAGGCAACTCGGGCCCATCTTCAACAGGTAAAGTCATCACCCGACACTCACGAGCCTGTACCTGGCTTCCACAAACCTCCCCAATACCGAGGAAGGTTGGGAACTTTACTTTCAAGTGGATAGTGGACGGAACCGCCTCAAATACCCGTAACGCCGGACGGCCACATATCACATTATAAGTTCGGAACGGAGAATCCAGAATGTGAAACTTCGTCCACTCTGTTCGACGTCTCTCTGCCTGCCCCCAAGTCATAGGCAATGTGATCGATCTCTTCGCGTTACGACGCTCCCCTGAAAAGCCCACAAGCGGTACCTGCGACGGCTCTGCCTGTGTAATATCCAGCCCCAACTCTGTATAGGTTGAATAAAACATCACATTCACAGCACTTCCTGTGTCGATTAATACTCGATGAACCTCAACCCCTAATATGATTGCTTCGATCACGATAGGATCTTCGTGTGGGTGAACTATCCCCTCCAAATCCTCGTCTCCGAAACTGATGCCTGGTGTAGATAACGCCGTACTTTCTCCGAATAAAACCTCCTCTCTGTTCTCCACCCTGTTCTCCCTAGTTCGTGCCTCCCTAACAAACCGCTTGCGTGTGTGATAAGAAGAACTGGCTACTGCTCCCCCTTCAATAACGTTGATCCTCTGACCCGTGGGGCGATTCTCGAGATATGCCCTTGGGTGTATAGGTGGCGGGGGTAATGCTGTCTCCGGTTCGATCCTAGGGGCCGTCGAAACGGCGACAGGTTGCGGCCTCGGGGCCTCCTTATGGGCCGGCTCCGCAGGCCTCGTCACGAACTCCTGCAAATATCCCAACGAAAGCAAACGCTCAATCTCGTCCCGCAACCTAGTACACGCCACCGTCAGATGCCCCCACGCTCTATGAAACTGGCAATATTTGTTCGTGTTTCTGAGTTTTTCCGGTTCTGCTGTTTGTCTCGGCCATCGTAACATCATGTCTTCCTTCGTAATGGCCATCACCCTTAGTATCTCCGCCGGGTTTGCCGACAATGGAGTCACATTCAAATTCCTCCTAACTGGAAATCTCGATGCATTCGTAGGGGGGCGTGGGTCGCTCGACGGCCCCACCGGCCCTCGTTTTCCTCCACTCCGCTCACCCGTCTGAACCGCTCTCTTAGCCTTCTTGGCTTCTTCCCGTATAATATACCTTTCAGCCTGGTGCATCAGGTGATTAAGATTCTTGGCAGGATTCCCATATAGAGAATCCGCGAAAGCCCCATCTCGTAACCCGTGAGTCAGGATGTCAGACAACAATTCAGGATACACCGTCGGCGCCTCGCCCACTGCTTCGGCGAACCTCTGCATATATTCTCTCAATCCCTCGTTTTCCCCTTGGACGATGGAGAAAAGGTACGAGGTGGACTTCGGATATCTTCTGTTGCAGGCAAATTGATACACAAAAGCCTGACTAAGCTGGGCAAAATTGGCCACCGAGCCCGCCGGTAATTGGGTGAACCACGATTGAGCCCGACCCGTAAGCGTCGTGCGAAACAACTTGCACATCGCCGGATCCGCCGCCGAGATAAGATCCATATCACCGATAAACTGGCGCACATGGTCCAGAGGGTCTTTCCCATTTTTCTCACCGGAGTACATCGGTAACGACGCTGGCCTCATGCCCGGGGCCACCTGATACGATGCTATCTCCCCCGTGAACGGACTGCCCGACAACGTTAATTCGCTTTGTGGGTGAATTTCATCCCTGATCTCCTGTAACTGCCGGCGTAAGTCCGCCACAACCCCTTCTAACGGCGGTTCCCCCTGCTGTGGCAGCTGATGCAAGCTTCGGCTACTACGAAAACTGGCCCTCGCACGAGTATGCCTCCGGTGCCCTCGTGAGCTAGATGGTTCATTGGTACTCCCCGACTCTGAATTGGTATCCTCTCCCGAAGTATGACCGATCGACGTCATGCCTCGACGCCTACTCTCCCTGGAGGAAGATCTTCCCGTATCCTCTGTCGAGTATGACATTGAGCTCATACGTCTTCGCCCACCTAACTCACTTTCCCACGCTTTTCTAGCTCCCTGCTCCGCGGCGTTCCCAATCATCCTCTCCAATGCCGCTTGAGTAATATTTATAACCGTGTTTGAATTATGTTCTCCAGATCCTTCCGCATTTCCCAGGTCCTCAAGATCTAAATCGTGCAGTCTCTCTTCCGAACACTGATTTCGGCCACTTGACGCCATAACTCCGCTACCCAAATATCACTTAATGGTTTTTAACACGCCCTGTTTCGAATTGAACCAAATATCTCCACTTACACTTCGGCCACCTCAAAGGAACGTGAGTGTTCCCACAGACGGCGCCAATTTGATAAAGCTTTAGTTAGATTCCAATAAACTCAAATAAATTACAGATGAAAGCCCGGAACACTCGTTCCTCGAGCTCGAAGGCTGTATACGAAGATACCCTCGTAGGCAGCTTAGGCAGATATTCTGGTCCTGAGTGGTGTTAAGTTATCAGATATTATACTGTTTGGGGTCGTACTCGAATTAAGCATAAGTTGTGGGGGTCTTCTCTTATTTTCACTTATTTCTCACCTGCTTCGAATGAGGAAGGAGGGCCTATTTATAATGTTCGGGATTAAGCCTAGCTAGCAGGTGGAAGGTGGACGAAGATGGTGATGCAGAGAGGTGATGTAGGTAGCTTACTAACCCTTCCCACTGCTTAGGTGTCACTTGCTGAAGATATGAGATATATGCGGGAGGTGATAGAGGGTGGTGAAACAGGCGCCTTATTCACAAGTAGTCGTCCCACGAACTGATTGGTGGCATGGTGCTTGGTGACTAACGATTAACACTGAGGTGAATGAGCACCTATCCATAAAGTTTCACTACGACCTATCTTAACTCCATGCTCGTACTTCGTAGGAGCAAGGGTCGTATACAGGCTCGTAGGGCTTCTCTTCTGTTTTAGCCTGCGTAGCTCCGAGGGTTCCTACCTCTTTTCCCCTCGTACCTCGTACCTCATACGAGCTTCGGCCAATGTATGTATCTTCTTTGAGTTTCCTCTTCGTAATCTCCTCCTGGTATTACTTAACGGTTTAACGTTAATAAGCGCTTAGAGAAATATTTACCTTATCATATATATATATATATATATATATATATATATATATATATATATATATATATATATATATATATATATATATATATATATATATATATATATATATATATTGTTTAATTTAGGGTTAGTTAAATCTAATTAGTATACATCATAATTTTAAAAAAAAAACTGAGGCATAATTATATATCTAACGCAAATTATGTCAAATGTATTCAATAACACGATTCATATAATCTTACTTATTTCCTTCCATAAAGTCATGATTAGTTGACAAATAGTTAATTGATTTAATATATAAAAAATTAGGCATGTATTGACAAAAGAGAGTTATTTTTTTTTATGGAAAGACCATAACTTCATCTTTCATATCTATCAAAAATAAAAGCAATCTCCAATGCCATATCTTATCCCAAGATTATGTTTCCTTCTTTTTAGGTAACAAGAATATATATCTATTAATAAATTAACACTCAATTAACGTTTAAACTACAAATTGAGAAAACAAACACTTTTGAAAGAGAAAGAGAAATTGATTTTTTAAAAGCAAACCACAGATCGGCTGGAGGAGCGGCGGTGGCATGGATCGGCTGGCGGAGCGGCGGCGGCGGCGATAGGGGGCGGCCAGCGGGGGGCGCCTCTCCTCTCCTCTCCTCTTTTTCTTCTTCTTTTTCCTTTTTATTTTTCCCCTGCCGGTGCCGCTGTGTATTGATTTTTGATTTTTTTTTTTAAGTTTTTGCCGTGGCCGGTTCAACAACCGGCCCGATTGACCGGTTCAACCCGGTTCAACCGGAAAACTCGCCGGTTTGGCTCGTCTGAAGGAAAAACGGTTTATGAGGTGTATCCGGACCGGCTTGACCACCGGTCAGCGGTTAACCCGGCCGGACCGGCCAGTCCGGTCCGGGTTTAATAACACTGTACATAACCATTCACTCATGCATCTGCATATTTATTAGGGGTGCATTTGTGAGTTGTGGTGAATCAAAAGAATAAAAAATGAATTTTTTATTATCATATCTGAAAGTGTTTTCTTCATGTATGCATTTACACAGAGTTATGTTTTCAGCATAATGATTTATGGTTTATGAGGTATTTTGAGTGCCTTAAACTATTTATTTTCAAACAAAATTTTTACTGTAGATAATTCAAGGTGTCCTAGATACATCAGTAAAATTTCAGTACATTTCAATAAGTATTTATTTTTATAAAAAAATTCTAACTATGTCGCCAGCAGAATTTCGATTTCAAAACAAGGCTAGATTGCAAAATTTATTTAACCATGTATTGATCATCTTCCCAGCCCCTAACTTTTACTATATTTTTACTGGCACGTCATTTATATTTCAAAAAAATATCAACCTTTTCGACGTCATGTGAAACTATAAAATGTATTAGAACGAGTATGTTTAGTTAAGAATTCATGTATAAATATCACGAATTAAAATAACACTTTAGTTAGACTATGTCACGTTAAATTTGATATTTGAATTGTTGAGTAGTAATTATAATTGGATATTTCTTTTGGCCTAATAGGTTGTTTGGACTAGTTGCTTGGCCTAACTTCTGGTATATTCGTAATTTCCTTGTAGTTGTGCAGTCAGGTGAGTGCTCCAACTAAAGCTATATTATTTTTAGGGATAATTACAGCTACACCCCCTGAGGTTTGGTGTAATTACACATACCTCCCCTGTGGTTTGAGAAATTACACATACCTCCCCTCTACAACTTAAGGGTTGTTTGGGTGTAAGTTATGATAAAATTATGCTTATTATGCTTACACCCCTAAAGTTTGGTATATTTGTAAAGTAATCCTTGATGTTAGAAAAATTAAAATTAAATACTCCAAATAATTTTAGAAACTACTATATGACTAACCAAAAATATAAAAAGTATTTAAATCATTTTTAAAATTTAATCTAATCTTAATATTTTTATTATTTTGTAAAAATATTTAATTTCCTATTTTTGTTTGTTTTTTATTTCTTCATTTTTGTTTTACTTTTAATAATCTCATAAATTTCATTATAGTTCCATATTAAATACTATTACGCGTGCCCACGGAAATTTCAGTTTATCACAACAAAAAAAAGCATTTGGTAAAATAATAAATATCTATGCAATCTCCGAAAAAAAAGACAAGAAATAGAAAATTCAATTGTAAAAACTCTCATTTTCAATGAAAATTAACAAATATAATAGAAATAATCAAGATTTTTATAACCCATTTTAAAAAATGAAGAATGATGACGAAATTACCAGCAACTGCGACAATAGAATTATCATCCTTGGATCAGACATGGTGACTAGTTTTAGGTAGCAAGTTTTGTTGATCTTTTTGTCAAAATAAACAACCTAAATGCACTATATTTTGTGAAACCAATTTTCGGTGTTTTATCTTCTTCTATTACTAAAATAATTGTTAGTTTAAAATTGTAACGAGAACAAAGGCACAAAGATGAGTAGTTAGTTAAGTTTTGACTGAGATTTAAGGGAATGCTTGTAAAGAAAAAAACTAAAAGTTACGTGTTTTGATTCAAATATATTTTGGATTAGATTAACTTATTTTTAAATTTAAATTTAAATACTTTTTATATTTGTAGGTAATAATATAATAGTTTATAAAACCTTTTGGAGTATTTAATTTTAATTTTTCTAACATCAAGGATTACTTTTATAAATATACCAAACTTTAGGGGTGTAAGTATAATAGACATAATTTTATCATAACTTACACCCAAACAACCCTTAAATTGAAGAGGGGAAGTATGTGTAAGGTTTCAAACCTCGGGGGAGGTATGTGTAATTTCTCAAACCACAGGGGAGGTATGTGTAATTACACCAAACCTCAGGGGGTGTAGCTGTAATTATCCCTTATTTTTAAACAGGAAGGAATGTGTGTAAAGTATGTACTCAATATTAGCTACGATATTATATGTGTGAGAAACGTTAAAGAATCATGCATGGTTGTTAATGAAATATTTTTAAAGCAAAGATTTTATTCGCCTAAACTGTCATTCATGTCTTTAGTAAAAGTTCTGCTTATTGAATGAAATGTTTCATTTTATGAGTTTTGTACTTTAAAGAAATGCAAACATTGAGGTCTATGAACACAAATGGTTGTATATGATGAATCCAATTGGCTTGGGTATGCACGGAGTGCCACCGGGCAGCAGAGGGCTCGCCAGTTGGGCTTCGTGTCCACCTTGCCCTTTCTCTCTAGACACTGCGGGAGGTTCGTTAGTGTCTTTTGGGATCAATTGATATTCATGTACTATGGCATGCTGATTTGTTTCCAATGTAGCTCCTTGGACGGGGCGATAGGGAAAATTTATATGTGGCAATAAGGAGGGACGATATTGAAATTGAAATTAAACAGATATTGATATCTGTAAATGGCATTTTGTCTACTGCATATTGTGAACCATTGTGTGTGAACTAGTACTGTGATGTTCATTCGCATTTAAAAATGTTTTATTTTTAAAGAAATTACTACACCTCACACACCTCGAGCATTCACTGAGATTTTTATCTCATAAAATGTTTTCTTTTTCCTTCCTTTAAGACCTAGGTGTTAACCCGGACGAGACTTTGGGGGCGTTCTGGTGAGAGAGTCGAGATGAGCTTTATAGTTTGTAATTTGATTGTTGTAGTTTAAGCTAGATTTACTTTGACTAGACCTTTTTACTGGTAGATCCACTTGTAGCGATTGTTGTTTTGAATTGATTTGGGTACTTATGTTTTCTGTCACACTTTGAGGTTGGCTAATATTAGGCTTCAAAATTTAGGGTTGTTACATTCTTCTGCAAGGATGTTTGGCTCGGACAAACGTCAGGTTTTAAAGACTTTTTTTTGTTTCTTGTGATAAAGGAAAGTTAATTGAATCTTTAGGAAGGTGGAATAATGGAGAGCGAGTTGGAGCTTTACATAGAGAAGAAACTTTTTCAGATGGGAACTTCGAGATTTTAATGAATTGTCAACATCGCTCCAGCAAATGAGGATTCGTGAAAATTATAGAGATTTATGGAACTGGAAGTTCGATCCGTCCGAAAAGTATACGGTGAAGTCGGCTTATTACAAGCTTAATCAGAGCAAAAGATTTCAAGATTCAGAATTTTTCAAAGAGTTCTGGATCAGTCAGCACCCTCGAAGACTTTGTTATTTGTATAGAAAAAAAATCTGGATCGCATTCCGACTAAGAATAATCTGACAATTAGAGGCATGGCTCTCTCAAATGATGAAATGTTGTGTGGTCTGTGCGGGACAATGGTGGAAACAATTGGTACATCTTTACTTTGAATGCTATTTCTCATTTCGCATTTGGATGCTCTTTTATGATTGGTTTGGAATTAAAACAACGATGACTAATAACTCGGGCTGTTCATTTTGGGCAAAATTCGGGGTTGGTCTCGCATTTCTCCAATAAAGCTATGTGGAAAGGCATGTGGTGCATTGTTATCTGGACTATTTGCAGTGTCGGAGCTAAGGGGTGCATGTGGGGGCCACTGCACCCCCCAACTTTTTAAAAAGTCTTAAAATAGTAGTATGAATATGTAAAAATTTAAATGAATTCTTACTTGGCATTAAAAATTTTGCCCCCCCCCCCCCCCCCCCGGCACCTTCTAACTCCTGCCTCTATCCTGACTATTTGGGACATGAGAAATAGAACTCAATTTAAAGAAGAAGAACCAGATGCCTACCGACCACTATAGTTAATTAAGGCCAAATCATGGTGTTGGATTAAGGCAAAGGAGAACAAAATTTTCTACTCATTTGTTGGCTAGTGCACTAGTCCTAGACTCTGTTATTTTGGTTGAAATTTGTTACTGGCATTGACGGTTGTGGTTTGGTGTTGTTTTTTCTTTAGCTCTGTGTTTGTTCTTTGTCATGTAAGGGGTTGAAGCACCCCTTGTGCTTTCTTTTATTCAATTGTTTTTTCTCTGATAAAAAAAAAAAAATCAACTTATTCCGAATAGTAAGAGAAAATTTAATTAGGATAGCGTGTGGGGTAAATCGTTTAAAACAATAAAATTGTGAGTTGGATGAATCGTTACGAAGCCAAAAAAATCCATTGGGTCGGAAATAAAATGGGATAAAATGAAACCATAACACATATTTATTGAAAAAGTACATTTATGTTCAAGCCTTCACGCCCCCAAAAAAATAGGAGAGGCTTTCAAATAGGAATGGAAACTTCAAGAGAGCCAACATAAAAAAATGTAAACTCAAAAGGAAAAAAAGTGTCTTCACGAGTTCACGTGGAAGCAAACTACAAAAATATTTCTCAAACTACAGGGTCGAAGACGAAAAATCTGACCTCGGCTTCGACGATAAGAAACATGAGGTGGATTTTGGGTGGGGTTGTTAGGAAAAAATATTAGGTATAATCATTGTAGGGTAAATTTCGTCGACCTCCCTAAGGTTTCTTCTCTCTCAACCCACCTCCCCTCTAGTTTGAATTTTTTTCATCCACCTCCCCTCTCGTTTGGAATTGTTTCTATCCACCTCCTCTAGGTTGGTTGACTATTTGTCAACAATTATTTTTGAGGGGTAAAAGTGTCACTAGATAAGAAATAAAAACAAACTATTGAATTGTTATTCACAACAGAGCTAATCATTATACTGATTTTTGTGAGACTTTTTGAAGAGATCTTCATTCCGAGGCACACAACCTAATTACTTAATAAATTAAGAATTATCAATATACAATATTGAATGACAAATATTATATGAAAAACTTATATTTTGATATTATAATTTAGTACTAACATACAATTTTCTTGCAAACAAAATGTAAACATAATTAATTTGGAAAATACATGTATTCGGGGTTTACCTCAACATGAGAAATAAGAAGAAAATAATTCGGTTCATTTAATATCTTGTATTTTTATGAGCTAGATAAAGGTCATTGAATCGTACACCTATATTAATTTTGTTATATTCTTCACAAGATATATGACTATTAAACTATTAGTTATATGATTCTATTTATAATACATCTAAGAAACTAAATAATTATATAATTACTAATATATAGTATCCAATTAAAAATACTAAAAGAAAAAATGTTATGCTTAAATAATTAAATTGTGAAAACGATATGCATGAGATTTAGTCATGATTATCCCTAATATGGGTACAACCCTATTTGATACTTACGCGAACAGGTGCTCATGCATTTCTAATTTTTTTTCTCCAAAATTAAACATTGTTTGAAATCTATTCATGGTTATCGTCTGTAGAACCATGAATCTATTCATTTTCTTC
This sequence comes from Misopates orontium, assembly GCA_946800315.1. Taxonomy (NCBI): domain Eukaryota; kingdom Viridiplantae; phylum Streptophyta; class Magnoliopsida; order Lamiales; family Plantaginaceae; genus Misopates; species Misopates orontium. The sequence continues at coordinate 26,625,304 of OX326947.1, forward strand.
TTACTTTTATATTGAGGTAAGCCAAATACATTTGTACATTTACTATATTTATGTTTTGGCTACAATTAACATTTATATTATTACTAAAATTTAATAATATAAATATAAGACTTACGTCTAATATTGCATATCAATAATCGTTAATTTATTAAATTACTCGGTTGTGTGCTGAATAGATATTATTTTATATCAATTGACACTGTCACCTTCCAATTTAAACTATTGACTAGCAATCAATTAAAAGACTCATTTGGATCATCCCACAAGCCCTGATAGACAAATTAATGGGGCTCAAAAGTGGGTTTGGATGCTCCCACATTAAGTTGCAAGAGCCCGCAGATTGTGGGCCATCATCCCCATAAGTCCTCGTTCCGGGTTACGGCTTCCACACCCCCTCTGCGACACCGAATGGTGACCTCCATAAGAAACATAGTTTACATTTATACCCTCCCTGACCATTTCCAGAGGTATAAATACATACACATTATTTTCTTCATATTGAGGATAGAGAAACACACCTATCGGCCCTACTCCATTGCCCACCTTTGAGTTTTCTTCTCTGACTTATATATACATAGAATATTCTTAAAAATTCAAAAATTCTTTGAAGCACGTCACAAGAAATTAACCCCAGTTACTATGGATTCTTTAAATGCACAAGACAATTATCATGTGGGGTTACAAAGTCATTTTGGGGTTTCTTTTCTCCTCACTGAAAGATGTCTTTTTTTTTTTTTTCTGTTCGTCTTTCCCTTTCCAAATGTTATTAAAGTATGAAAAACTGTTAAAATATAGGCCTTTTGTAGGGGGCCTATTCAAAGTTGAAGATAATGCATGTGAATGCATTATGATGCATTTATTTGCATGTTCCCTAATCTTGACCAAGATTAGCATGCCATAGTTGAATTGATCTTTAAAGATATTAAAGAAGACATGGTTGATGTCTTGGAAATGAGCCTGTAAATAGGCAACTAATTTGAAGGTTCAAAACACACCAAGTGTGATTAGCAATATTATTGTTTCCTTTGTAGTATGTTTATACTTGTGTAAGGTGTAGATTAAGGAGTGTTGCTAATGTAAATGCTCGGTGGGAGTCGTTAGGGATGAGGGTGAGGGAAAACCATGTAGTTATAACAATTTTCTATATAGTGTGATTTCGCTCGTTTCCTGTGGTTTTTTCTCCGGTTTAGGAGTTTCCACGTTAAATCCCAATGTTGTTACTTTTATCGTTCTTATTTTTTTGTTTTCCAATTTTCCACAAAGGGAAAATCCTGGGGACGGGTATTTGTCGGGTTCAAATACCTAACAGTGGTATCAGAGCTCACGATCCTGCTAAGGTGGAGCTAGTTAGATCAAAGGATAGTGGTCAGTATGTGGAGATACGGGCGATGACAGTGACATTGTTTGAAATGTTGTTTTACGAAACGACGTGCAAATCCTGATGGCATGAGAAAGTTTCCATGACACATCATGCTAATGTTTGTGGGTTGATTTGCACACGAGCATTGTTTTGGCATTGATACAGGGTATGTGGTAAATATTCATGTCAATGGTTGATGACTCCTTGTAGTGCCAAAAGTGGGAGTTACACCATAATTATCAGTAGGGTTGTTTTCGACATGGTACGAAATGCTCATAATGATCTTATTCTGAGTTGTTGTGCTTTTTATGGTGGTGCATGATAATTTTAAAGAAGTATGACTGCATTGCAGTGATACCGAAAGCTATGACAATCATCATCGAGGTGTAGTCGTTGTGGAATAGCGAAAGGCCGAGATGAAGATGGTGTGAAGATGTGATTAATTATTAATTAAATCTTCAAGGCGGAGATTGTTAAAATATAGGCATTTTGTAGGGGGGGGGGGGCTATTCAAAGTTGAAGATAATGCATGTGAATGCATTATGATGCATTTATTTGCATGTTCCCTAACCTTGACCAAGATTAGCATGCCATTGTTGAATTGATCTTTAAGGATATTAAAGAAGACATGATTGATGTCTTGGAAATGAGCCTATAAATAGGCAACTCATTTGACGGTTCAAAACACAACAAGAGTGATTAGCAATAGTATTGTTTCTTTTGTAGTATGTTTATACTTGTGTAAGGTGTAGATTAAGGAGTGTTGCTAATGTAAATGCTCAGTGGGTGTCGTTAGGGACTCAGGTAAGGGAAAACCATGTAGTTATAACAATTTTCTATATAGTGTTATTTCGCTCAATTCCCGTGGTTTTTTCTCCGGTTTAGGAGTTTCCACATTAAATCCCTATGTTGTTACTTTTATCATTTTTATCTTTTTGTTTTCCATTTTTTCACAAAGGACAAATTCTGGGAGGCGGGTATTTGTCGGGTTCAAATAAAGAACATGCAAAACTTTCTATATAAAAAAAACATGCAATACTTGATTTTTTTTTTTTTTTTAAGGTTATAAACTAATTCAAATTTTAGGAGAAGTAAAACTAGAGAAAATCTGCTTCTGTTTGAAAAACCGGATGAAGTATGTATGTTCGAATGGGAATTTGCTATGAAGCTCGAATGGGAATTTCCTATTTAAAAGCCAGGTCAGTAGAGAAGTAAAGGGGATTTATTTGGTTAGTACTAATGATGAAGATGATGGGTATAGTCTTCACCCTCCAAAGATTTTCTAAGCGGTAAAATCGACAATTGGACCAAATCTTTCGCTCTCTTGACAAATCAAACAAAAAAGACACGATTCAGTATTCTCCCATTACAAAAAGAATGGTCACATCCAAACCTGCAATAAATAATCATTCTTATATGTAATACACCTCCATTTCAAATTGAGTTATAACGACTGACGAGAACCAAACGCGTCCTAAGGGAAGGGAGGTAAATGGAAAATTTGAAACTAAAGGATAAGTGAATGGAGAGAGAAGAAATGTTAGGGGAGGTGAATGGAATATGTCCAATCGTTGTTTGATAACGTAAGTACACGATTAAACATAAATTCTAAATTGTAGAACAATAATTTCTCTATACCTCATACCAACGATGCATTTACTATAATAATCGAACTCTTATACCACCTAAGAATCTCTTGAGTGTTCCAGTGCGATACTTTATTTTTTAAATTCTTTTTTCAGTTCAAGAAATGATTATCATAAACCAAGGGCATAAAAGGAATTTTTACTAACAAAATTTATCTTTAGGAGTATTTTGTTTTTGTAATATATTCCCTTTTAACATAATGTCTTTGTGGTACCAAAACAAAATCGGAGAAGACAAAGGCAACCAACCAACCAGTGAAACAATCGAGATAGATATCCGATGGTGGTGCCTCTGTTAAGCCAAGTTGCTGGTGGCGGAGGAGCTGCAATCCTCTCCTCCACACACCGATGCTCCCTCAAATTCGCATACCCAAATCCACCTCTCTTCTCTAAACGACGCCGTAACAATGGCAATTTCTCCACCCTCTCACGCCGACCCCTCAAACCCCTCACCCTCCCAAATGCAACAGAACCTTCTACATCTTCTTCCTCAAAAGAAAACTCTATCTCCTTTGTGGGCCAAGAACAAGTACCACTTGAAGGGGTTATTCAGTTCGAAAAACCCACCTCGAAGAATTCTTCACTAATTGCTAAATGGAGGTGCAAAATAAACATATATATGTTCTTACTGTTATGTGTTTGCTTGTTTGTTTGTTTTTTTTTTTTTTTTTTTTTAATTCTGTTAATAGTGTGTTATTTGAAATTTGCAGCCGTGTGGCTTTGTTATCTGGCGGAGATGTGGTGGCGTTGCTTTTGTTCTCGGCAATCGGAAGGTTTAGTCACGGGTTCTCCGTTTTTGACGTCGAGACGTTCAAAACTGCTGACCCTTTTATTGCTGGTTAGTTACTTTCCGATTATACTGTGTTCAGATAAATGTTTGTGGAGTTGAGAAATATTTGAGTTATCATTTGTTTTTTGTTTTTGTTGAAATGTATGTAAGGTTGGTTCTTGAGTGCATATTTTCTCGGTGGATATGGAGAGGAGGGTCGAGGATTGAAAGGTCGGTGGAAGGCTGTTATTGCGGCTGCCAAGTCTTGGTCTGTTGGTATACCGGTAACCACACTTTCACTCTATTCTTGCGCGTCCTTTTTAATGCTCTCTGCGTCTCTTTCATTTCATTCGCGGTTTACAGAAGAAGAAAACAATCCAAGAGTAAAAGGTTTCTGAAAGGCATTTGAATCTTACATCAATTGACTTTTATGGGTTTCTGGTGATTGTAAGTGAAGGATGAGAAGTATTTGGATTCTGTTGTGATGAATTATGATAACTCAAGTTTCATATCATGCTAGTAGTGTGTTACGATGCTGAAACCCCTTACTCTAGTCTCTAGCCCTCCATCTGCTTCATTACCTTTCATAACCACTGCTGCCCTTGCCATTCATTTCTAGCTTTGCTACAGCTAAGCATCATACGAGCATAGCTCTCACGACTCTGCTCTCTTCTCTCTGTGACTCGGGTATATATTACATTTTATACACACAAATCTATAGACATGTATGTGTATATACGCTTTGGTTGACGAAGGTGATGAAGATAGCGGCAATGGTGTTGAGGCAAGTGGTGTGGGAAGGGAGGGGGGCATAGATTGGGATTCAGCTGGGTAGAAGTACTCTTCTCTGTTTCTTTTTAACACTTCATTTTTGTTTGGTGTATGTAACTGAAAAGTTACATTTTGTTATACGGTTGATCTATTGATACTCGTTAAATTGCTGAGTTGGATCCAGTTTATCAAGGGTATCCTATATCCAACTTTATATTATCTTGGTTTTTCTAATTTTCAACTTTTACAAAAGTAAAAACAACATTATGCAAATATTTGTTTCTTTTTCGTTGGTAAAAGCTAATAAGGGTTGTTATTGTTATTCTGGAAGCCTTAGAGCTCTACCTGTCGCCGTCAAAATTTAGAAGATGTCATGACATTCATCCCATTATTTTTTGGCGTCTGAAATGATGAACTCTTGTTTAAGTTATCTTCCCCAAACCGCTATGTTCAAACTAAAGCTCATGTATCACCTTTTACCTATTTACAGTTAGAGAGATGTTCCCAGTTAGATTTGAGTGTTGATATCTGACTTAGTATGACTATGTCCTTTTGTTTTATATGTAAACAAAATGCATGGGAATTTCTCCCTTGATGTTTCTTTACCCTTTTTTAATATTTAAATATTACTGTTCATCTATCTATTATAAAGAAGTACTCGCATATGGTTATCCTAACATTGTCGAATGAAGTACATGCAGTATTAAGATACATCTAAGAAATGAAATTGCCCTACGTTCTGTCATTATGACTAATGATAAAAGCTCGCATTGTAGCACTGCATTATAAACTAAAGAACCAAATAGTTTTGCTCACCCTATGATTTGCTAATGTACCAGCTATCTTTATTTGTTTCACACCTTACTGAGTCTAGATAAAAAGATAGTTAATGTACCAGCTAACTTTATTTGTTTCACACCTTACTGAGTCTAGATAAAAAGATAGTTGGACTACTGGAATGGTAGCTATAATGCTCGCTGCCGACCTTAATCAAATCTATTGAAAAATTAAATTACTGAAATTCTATTTCATTACATGTCAAAGTTATGTATTACTTCAATCATACTGATTAGAAGTCCATTTAGTTTTGATTTTAGATTTACACATTAAACAAAACTAGAAATATTAGCAAGTGAAATTACTGACAGTTGACCATTCTTTTCCCACAACGGACTAAGCCTGCTGGTTCGGCTGCTTAAGCTTTTTCAGACGCCAACAACTGTCATTTTAGTTCTATGAGTGGGTTTTGGTGAGATACATGAACGTCCGTTAATGAATTGAATGTCAATGTTATTGGAAAACCAAACTGCTATATCTTAATTAGGGCAACAGCAGTTGGCATTTTTTTTTGTTTTTTCGAGATCTTCTCATGTGTATGTGAATATAAGTCTTTTTCCTAAGAAATGTACTGCTTCAACAAGTTTTCCTTGTTACCTGCAGTTGGGATTAATCATAAGGACGGCAACGATTGGCCATACCCCACCAACCAATTTTATATTAGTTACGATGGGAAGCACTGCTATATTACTTATTGGATGGAGAGCACTTCTGTTCACCCTGTTCCCTGCTAGTAATGACAAGAAGAGCGATGTATACAAGCGCGGCAGCCCTTTTGAACTATTTGAGGCATGTTATTTCCATTTCTTGCAATACACCGATTGTAAAACTTTTCTTTAGGTGTTATGTTAAAAATGTCGCATATTATCAGATGAACATACCAGTGAAATAAGAGTAGCAGCATTTTGAAGTGTTTTAATTGAAAATCGGTGGATTTGTTTCACCTAATAGTTCACAAGTTTGAAATAATATTAGTTTTTCACAACATAGAGCTTTCAGTGTTTGGATGCAACTATTAAATTGTTCTCGTAGAGTAAAAAAAATTAGAATCTTAACGTCCTCTGAGGTCACCTTGTCCTTCTGGAGATATTCACATTGAAGATTTAGTTACATACTTTATTTCAGCTATTAATTTCTAACAGAGACCATGATTCCTTGTTGCAGCTGCTTACATCATTGGTGAGAAGATGGTGATACAGAAGCTGTTAGTTGAGCCTTACTATGACATAGTCCTTTACGAAGGTACTTTATACATTTAATTCCTTAGTTTTTTAGGTGGAGAGAAGTTCGAGAGTTACGCAACTCTAGAGATGTTGTATTGTGATATGATATGATATGATATGTTCACCATTTGATGTTGTGCCGATCAGAATCAATGAAATTGTAAAGTCACCTTTATAAACTCTGATACACACAGGCTATGATTGCTGTTATTCAAAAATTGATTAAATCACTTGATCGTTGTAATTCTTTTGCCAGTAACTAAGAAATGCATTTTCTTTCACTTAACTTGTTTTAAGACTCACAAGATGAACTCTTTTATGTTTGAAGTACCGAAAGTATGTGAAAAAGCTCAATGTCGTTGATATACATGCTTTGTTATTCAATGATATGTCGAAATGGCTTTCAAGGTTTCTGCACTTGGCTCTAGTTCCCAACATTCTAGTGCTGAAAATTAGAAGAACAAGAAGATTCAAGCATAATTGAATGTCCCAAGTTATTTGAACTCTTGATTTGAGGTCTATCATGGTTGAGGCCGAAACTTACATAGGCGTTTTCACAAATCCAAACTTACATAGCCCCAAGTTCTTATTTCATGTAGTGAAAACCCCTGCATGGTATTTTTTTGTTAGCAGGTATAACATTATAAATATTATTTACATTTAGTTTGAAAAGTTGTCGAAATTGGTAAGTAATATTCTTCTTTTTTTGTAATGTATCCATATTTTCATGCTACTTGTGAAATAGGTTTTGATTATTTATTCTTATTGTAAGGATAGCGTCTGAGATGATGCACTTAAGTAAATTAATTGATATTGTATGTAAGCACATACTCTATTCCAAAAGGAATAGAGTGACCTCACAAAATGTCTAAAGAAACTCAGAGGTGCTTCTGAACGTGACTAATACGATTTCCATAGTCAGTTATTTTCGAGATATCAATGTGTCCATTCAATAAAAATAACTTGATTTTGTATTTAGCAACTTAGCATCCATAATAATTCACAATAAGGTGCAAAATCAAAAAAGTCACAAAGTGGCCATCATCATCCATATTTTCACATTCATTATAACGAACTTAATTTTCAAATAACAAAATCCACTAAGTTTTAGGTGAGAAATTTCTGAAATCTACCAACTTCAGATATCCCATAAATTGGATATGCTGTGTGCATTTATCGTGTAAAAAATAAAAGTTCATGTTAAATAAAATCTACATAAGAAGATTAGCACGTATTCTTAAAAAAAATAAAACCATAGTCATGAATCTGCTAAATGCATGCTTTTATATCGCAGTATGATATGGTCCAGCATGAAGCAACTAGACCATCAGCATCAGTGAGGCCTAAGAGAATGAAAGGAAGTCCGAAATGGGCCAAGGATTATGTGATGTAGTGGTTTAACCCATCAGCTATTTAAGTATTATGTTTATATTATTGTAATTGTTATTTTAAGTGTGATTATGTAATTACTTTATGTACGTAGTGGGGGTGCAGTTTAGTATTAGTGGGAGTAGGAAGTTATATTCTGTAAAAGCTCCTATATGTGTGTAAGAACTCTATTGATGCCTATTATGAAAAATATGAAGTATTTTAGTTAATCTCTCTTCTCTTCTTAATTTCTAGGAGTTTGTTCTTACTCGAAATAGAACATAGTCTTATCATTGGTGCTTTCAGCATGTCTAAACGTAAGGATACACAGGTGGCTGCAACGTCCGAGGATGATGCTACGGCTGCGACCGTACGACAATTTCAATCGGAGTTAGGAGATTTGAGGGCCTGTAATTCTACGTTAGAGCGCAAGTATGATAACTTGGCAGCCATGGTGGCGGAATTGGGTAAAACGTGTGCACGTACGGCTGACATTGTTTCAAATTTATCAAAACCTCCATCGGATCCACCGCCTGATCCTATACCCCCATTTCCTCCTTACCATGTTCATAGTCCTTCTCATTCTCAGACACATAACCCACTATATTCACAGCCTTCATCTTCTACAATTAAACCACCTAAAATACAGTTACTTCCTTTTGATGGCAGTAATCCCCTTGACTGGATTTCGCAGGCAGATAATTTCTTCAACTTGTATGAAATTCCTCCGGAGCAGCGTCTTACGATGGTCTCTTTTTATATGCAAGGTCCGGCTCTTGGTTGGTATACTTGGATGAAAAATAATGTGCAATTTCATACATGGGACTCATTTGTACATGATTTATTATTGAGGTTTGGTCCCTCTTCTTTTGAAAATCATCAAGCCAGTTTATTTAAATTACGTCAAACGGGTTCGGTCATGGATTATCGTTACCGTTTTGAGCAGCTTGGAAATTTAGTGACTGGTTTGTCTCCGGATGCAGTAATGAATTGCTTTATTTCTGGTTTAAAACCAGAAATTCAGGCAGAAATGGCACTTTTCAAACCTGTTAATACAGCCCAGGCCATTGACATAGCCAAAACAGTGGAAACAAAGTTGGCTGAATCGCGTAGATATACTCGCTTTGGAGGAGTTGCTCAGTCCGCCATTTTGCCCACTCCAACTTTGTCCTTACCAGCCCCAAAGTCTTCGCCGAGTTTGCCCATTCGACGCCTAACCCAGACGGAAATGCAGGCGAGGAGGGCTAAAGGCCTCTGTTTTAATTGTGATGAGAAGTTCTCACTTGGGCATAAGTGTAAGACTCCGCAATTTTTATCTTTAATTGTGAATGAATCAGTGGATGATAGTGCAGTTCAGGAGGAATTCGAAGCGCTGGATTTGGATGAGGTGGCACCAATTGAGCCCATATTGCCATTACCGACTGCCAGGTTGTTGAATAAAGATACACATAGCACGGGGGTGCATTTTCAACTTTCGTTGGCAGCCTATATGGGGATTTCGTCCAAACAGACGTTACGCGTGATGGGTCAAGTTAAGGGGCATAATGTTACAGTTTTAATTGACTCAGGTAGCACACATAATATCATGCAACCTAGAATGGCTCAACAATTGAAATTACATGTTCTAGCTGCACGTGATATTAATGTCATGGTGGGTAATGGAGATCTGCTTCAGTGTGAAGGGTATATTACAACACAGGTTTGTTTGCAAGGTGCGATTTTCACTGTTTCATTTTTGGTATTGCCAATAAAAGGGGCAGATGTAGTATTGGGTGTGGATTGGCTAAGCCAACTTGGGGAGGTAAATGCTAATTTTTCTGTTCCGCGGTTGTCATTTGAGTTTGAAGGACGATGTATTACGCTGGTGGGACAGTCAAATTTAATTGAGGCTTCTCATGGTCAGATTAAGAGGTATGTGCAAACAGATTCGATACATTCATTGCACATGCTTTCTTTTTATGCGGTTTCAGCTGATATTTCTGTTGCACAAAATTCAGATTGTTATGATACTCCTACAATTCGCTCTCTTTTGACAGAATATCAGAAAATTTTTGACACACCCACTTCATTACCACCGCATAGAGTTCATGACCACCATATTCATTTGGATCCTAATTCTAAACCCGTAAACATTAAACCTTATAGATATCCTCACTACCAAAAGTCCATTATGACAGATATCATTAAGGAATTATTGTCTACCGGTTTAATTAGGCCTAGTACCAGTCCTTTTTCTTCCCCGGTGTTGTTGGTGGGAAAGAAGGATGGCACTTGGAGATTTTGTGCTGATTATCGGGGGTTAAATGCAATTACAATTAAAGATAAATTTCCCATTCCTACTGTGGATGAACTACTTGATGAGTTACGGGGGGCTACTGTTTTTACTAAATTGGATCTTCGTTCGGGGTATCATCAAATTCGAGTGGCTGCGAAAGATATACATAAAACTGCTTTTCGCACTTGTGACGGCCATTACGAGTTTGTAGTTATGCCATTTGGTTTAACTAATGCTCCCTCAACGTTTCAGGCAGCAATGAACGATTTGTTTAGAGATCATTTACGACAGTTTGTGTTGGTATTTTTTGATGATATCCTTGTTTACAGTGCTTGTTTGGAGGATCATTACCGTCATTTAAAATTGGTTTTTGAATTGTTGTTATCTAACCAGTTTTATGCCAAGCTGTCGAAATGTGTTGTAGCAGCTAGGACGGTGCATTATTTGGGCCATGTCATTTGTAAGGATGGGATTTCTGTGGATCCAGATAAAGTCATAGCCATTACTAAATGGCCAGTGCCTACGTCACTCACCGCGCTTAGGGGATTTTTGGGGCTTACGGGATACTACAGGCGCTTTGTGCACCACTACGCTACCGTCGCCGCTCCGCTCACTCAATTATTAAAACAACAGAGTTTTACATGGAGTACAGGCACCAATCAGGCTTTTGAACAGTTAAAAGAAATCATGACTAAATTGCCTATGTTAACCCTTCCGGATTTTGACAGGGCTTTTGAGGTTACGACTGATGCTTTGTCCGTGGCCATAGGTGCTGTCCTGTCCCAGAATCATCATCCTTTGGCCTTTTTCAGCAAGAAAATGTCCCCAAGAATGCAACTGGAGTCTGCATATAACAAAGAGCTTTATGCATTAGCTGAAACGGTACAGAAATGGCGTCACTATTTGTTGGGTCGAAAGTTTGTAGTGTATACTGATCATCAAAGTCTACGCTATATACTCACGAATACCATTCATACACCGACTCAACAAAGATGGATTTTGAAACTGATGGGATTTGACTATGAAGTGAGGTACACACCTGGGCGTGAAAACGTTGTGGCGGATGCACTTTCACGAGTTGATCCACCCCAGTTTGGAGTTATGATGGCGCAGCAAAGTCCCATACTTGATCATCTTCGGCGGTTTTGGGGTACCTCGCAACAGGGCAAAGAATTAGTATCCAAAATCACAAGTATGCAAGCAAACAATGGACAACAGATTTTCAGAGATGGGTTGGTGTTTCATAATAATCGACTCTTGGTGCCTGAAGAAAGTGAATTACAACAGTTTATTATCAAAGAGTGTCATTCTTCTCCCATTGGTGGACATTCAGGTATCAAAAGCACGTTGGCACGCATTCAAGCTGATTTTGTTTGGCCACATATGAAACAACATATCACAGATTTCATTAAGCAATGCCAAGTTTGTCAACAGCAGAAGTATCTTACGACTAAACCCTATGGGCTTCTAAATCCATTACCAGTTCCGGATGATGTGTGGACGGACATTTCAATGGATTTTATAACTCATTTACCAAGTTCCAACGGTAAAACTGCCATATGGGTAATTATTGACAGATTGACAAAATTTGGCCACTTCATTGCTTTACCAACCAAATTCACAGCTGCATATTTAGCTTCTATATTCTTAAATGACATTTATCGTGTGCATGGTTTGCCTAGATCTATTGTATCCGACAGGGATCCGCTATTTGTGAGCAGTTTTTGGAGGGAATTGTTCAAGTTACTGGGGACTAAATTACACTTCAGCTCGGCCTATCATCCTGAATCCGATGGCCAAACTGAAGTGGTGAACAGATCTTTGGAATGCTATCTGAGGTGCTTTACTATGGGTGAGCAAAAGCACTGGACCAGATATCTTTCCTTGGCACAATTATGGTACAACACATGCAAACATTCGGCAATTGGAATTTCACCATATGAAGCCATTTTCGGCCGAAAACCGACACTCACACATGCATACAAAACAGGAGATTCAACAAACGCAGCTATTGATTCGACTTTGTCACGCCATCAGGATATTTTACAGAAAATCAAGCACAGTATGCATCGTTCACAACAACGAATGAAAGTTCAAGCTGACCGTAAGCGCATGGATCTAACTTTTCAGACAGGGGATTGGGTTTACCTTAAACTCCGAAGTCACAGACAACTCTCGGTGCGCGGTCGTGGCTCCACCAAGTTGTCCCAACGTTTCTACGGTCCGTTCCAGGTTCTTCGCCCGATTGGATTGGTCGCCTATGAGTTAGATCTGCCCAAAAACTCACGGATCCACAACGTCTTTCACATCTCGTTGTTGCGCCCGTGTGTTGGTACGCCACCATCACCATCTTCGTCTCATTTGCCACGTTTGAATGACGAAGGCGAACTCACTTTGGGGCCTGAAGCTATTCTTGATCGGCGGATTTGTGTTCAGAATGGGAAAGAAGTCAGACAAGTGTTGGTTTCATGGGAAGGTTGTGGGGCGGAGGATGTTTCATGGATGAATGCAGAGGAATTGCAGCTGCGTTACCCTAATTGTTGGGAAGAAGCTGCGCAGCTTCCTTATATGTTTAGGGCAAACACTGAAGGGGGAGATCAGGTTGACGTTTCTGGGCTTGTGGACAAGCCCACTTTCGATGGGGCGGGAATTGATATGGTCCAGCATGAAGCAACTGGACCATCAGCATCAGTGAGGCCTAAGAGAATGAAAGGAAGTCCGAAATGGGCCAAGGATTATGTGATGTAGTGGTTTAACCCATCAGCTATTTAAGTATTATGTTTATATTATTGTAATTGTTATTTTAAGTGTGATTATGTAATTACTTTATGCACGTAGTGGGGGTGCAGTTTAGTATTAGTGGGAGTAGGAAGTTATATTCTGTAAAAGCTCCTATATGTGTGTAAGAACTCTATTGATGCCTATTATGAAAAATATGAAGTATTTTAGTTAATCTCTCTTCTCTTCTTAATTTCTAGGAGTTTGTTCTTACTCGAAATAGAACATAGTCTTATCACAGTACAACTGTCTTAATTGCATCAGATGTGGCTTTCAGAACACCCCCGAACTTTTATTTGTCTAATTATGTGAATTTATTTGTTTCTTGCCGCTGTTTATTTTTTCTGTGCATGTCATTGTGAAATGGGACGCATTACTTCGCAAGGCTTCTTCAATATTGAGGAATTGATGCCTGTTGTCAGTTGTCAGTTGTCACTAAGTGGAAGAATTAAGATTTGGGCTAGACAATTCTCTTTAGTTGGGCCAGATTCCAAAATACTCAGTTCAAATTTCAGAGGCTCTCAAACATTGGCCCTTGAGGACTAGGCCTTTTTTGACGAGGGCGGTATTGTTATGCCATAGGCCAATAACTTCAGTCCAGCAGTCGGCCCAATTAATTTAAATGTTACGTTAACTGATTTCAAATTGTAATAACCTTAATTTTTAATGGATACATATAGCAGTTTGTGTAATGAATAAGATATAGTAGTTTGTGTTAGCGGATCAAATTTAGAAATTGGTGTGATTTGTATCTCTGTTTGACAAAACTTGCTCGGGGCTCGCCCAGGGCTAGTCCGGGACTTTTTTGACCGCAAAACGCCTTGAGGCGGTCCTTTGGGGCTTAACCTTTACGGGACTTACGCCCCATGATTTAGGGCTTACGCCCGGGGTTAGAAATTACGCTTTTTGCGCCCCAAGCTGCTGGGCTTACGCCCGAGAAAGGTAACAAATAAGGTTGATTTTGTTCACTTATTTATAAGGTTTCTTCTCTACTTTGCTTTCAAAATATATTTTTGACAAAGTCTAACAAGTCTATTAGAACATAATTGATATTCTTGCTAAATTATTCTCTAAATCTGAAAGTCGTCTTCCTTTTCAAATTAGTTTTATGATCATATTTTGTTTGTTTCTTTTTCATTATTTATGTAATGTTTTTTAGGGATGGGTTGATATGAAATTTATACAATATGTAAAGTATGATAACATTTTTTCATATTTTTTTTTACTTTATATAGGCACAAATATTTCTTTTTACTTATTTCATGTATATCTTAACTTATTCTTTATATTTCTAATTCTAGTCTCTACTTTTTATCATAAAAATATAATTTTAATAAGTTAAATATCAAAATATGTGAGGCTTACGCGCAACGCCTCGGAACTTACGCCCGCCTCTAGATCTACGAAACGCCCCATCTTACGCCCAACGCCTTTTAAAACACTGATTTGTATATGTACGGGAGAAGTCTATTGTAAAAAGTAGAAGAAGAATATTATAGGAAGTATTTGTTAATTGGGTGTTTAATTATTCTAGACCAGAAAGAAGAATATTCTAACAGCATATGAGTAGTCTCTTCTGTTCAAAAGCCTATGCTCGGGGTTACAGCTAAGGTGCGATTTTGCTTGCTTTTCCCTCCATTTGATGATGGTAGGGTTGGCAATTAAAATTTTCTCCAATTCGATTTCTAAAATTATCGTTAGCTAATTTTGAATTTGGTATTTTCGTTGACATTGAGTTATCTATCTAATATGCCTTTTCCAACTAATAATTTGACAATTTGACTACATAATCGCAACTCACATATTTGTGCCCAATTTATCTCTTGTGTCCTTTTATGTAGAATGATTTTTTCTCCTTTTATTTACAAATTTTTGTAGCATAGCTAGTCAAGTTTGAAACTATTATTTTATGAGTAGAAAGATGATTTGACGCCATATTGTTAAAAAGGGTTAATAGCAAATTATTCTCATATGCTATTACATCTATTAGAGATTTTACTCCATGAAGTAAAGAAAAGTAAATAGTATAAGCCGTGGTTTAATGCCTATTTCCTTCTTAATTAACAAAGTTACATTTATTATTTATATGAGGGTGTTCTCTTTAAAACCCCTTTTGAAGAAAAAACAAGAGTAGATTTTGAACTACTTTTTTGCCACGGAAGAGTAATATTTCAAATAACGGTAATATGAATTATGAAAAGTAGTAGTTTTCCGTCGGTCCATATTCTCATGGTGGTAGCAACATGAAATTATTTGTGGTCGTAGTGGGTTATACTTATGCCACCTACCTTATTTATTCCATATCACCTCCTCGTGCTGTCCGTTATTGGAGCACATTTAAAACTTGGTTTTAAAGCATGTCCACAATATTAGCTGTTATTTGAGCAAGTGGAACTGAATACTGATACGCATTATCCACTATTGTTGATGGATAATGACTAAAAGAGAAAAACGAACTCGAGAATTTATCTAGCCAGAAAAAAAGAAAAAAAGGAATCACCAAATCTTAAGAACATGTGAAAAGTGTTTACGTAAGCCACCTGTATATTTTATTTTGTGAAACTTAGCCACCTGTATATAGGTCACGGAATTAATGCCTGAAAATTCAATAATAATATGTAAACAAATAATATACATCAATATTTTCTTAATCGCTAGTAAACTACGTACAATCTTACTTAGGAAGTTAGGATCGGTTTATTTCTTAATTCGTGAAAAGAATACATATTTCATTTTATTTCTTAATTCAAAAATTAGATCCGGTTGTCTTTGAGTTTTGAAATTAGTTAATGTTTTCTTTTTTCTTAAAAAACTAAAGGAATAAGGGGAAACAAAACATCTTTAGGTAATAATTCTAAGTTTAGTAATAAATAAAGTACCATCTTAAAAACCACGGGCTTCTGGCAGTTATCAATAATTTACTTTCACATAGTCATCATAAACTATGTTATATATATATATATATGCTAGTCCAATGCATTTAGTTAATATTTTGATTAATATCAAATTCTTTTACTTAACGTGTATGACTCATGTGATACTCAACAATTATTCACGTTGATGTGGGGTATTTTCGTCTGGATATGTGTCAAACCTCCAACACTCCACGTAAGACTGCTTTAGTTTTTCCTGGATGCTTAAGCAGCTTTTGAGTTCAGAACCTGCACTCAATACCACACGTAAACTAAGCCGATGCGTTCTCCGGCGAAGGCACTCCGACGCTCAAGTCAGATAGGTCGGAATGCGAGATATTGTCGTGAGAGACAATAGCTCGAATTTATAGGTCGAATTTAGCTCAAATAGGTCGAATTTAAGCTGTATAGATCGAATAAGCACACCTCGAAATTGTATTGAGAACCGAGATGAAGGCACCCGAATAGGTCGAAATACCCTCAAATAGCTCGAAATACACTCTATATAGATCGAACAAGAGCTATTGCAAACAGCTCGAATTACTGCTCTATAGCTCGAATTCGATGTATATAGCTCGAAATTAAATGCTTGGAAAATTAAAACGTACCTTAGAATGAGGCATGTGACCCCCTTATATAGTAATAAGAGTCCTTATTCAGCTAGAAGTGCAATCCAAGTCGAACTATAAGTCTAAATAGGTCGAATTAGACATATTTTGAAATAGCTCGAATTGGACTTTCAAATAGGTCGAACTGGGCATCAAATAGATCGAATTTGGCCCCAGATAGCTCGAAATGGGCCTCTGGACCTCAAATAGATCGAATTTGGCCCCAGATAGCTCGAGCTGGGCTTGATATAGCTCGAATTAGGCCTTTTCGGGCCCAAATAGATCTCGCTTAGGTTCAATTTGAGCCTACTTGGGCCGATTTCCGAGTTTTGCCTTGAATTGTAATTTTGCATTAAAAAATAATGGTGCTGACGTGGCATAATATGTCCCGAAATACGTTCGTGGTATTATATCGGATATTATGACGTGGCGGTACAGAAATATGGTACATCACACGTAAAAATTTGTTTGTTTTCGTGTGAAAGTGTAGAAAAAAGAAATACAATTATGTTAATATCCAAAGATGTACGTACATTCAAATGTTCAAAGTGTAGAAAAGCTGTATTTTATTCAACAATTATGCATATAAATTGTTTTGTTTGCTTTTTTATATGAAGTGTAAGGGAAAAGAAATATATGTAGAAGTAGTACGATAAGTTAGGGATATTTGTTCTAAAAGTAGAAACAAACATACGATACAAAGTACAAAACTAAATTAAGACCTTAAAAATACATAAATCTATAAATCTATATCACGAGGTGGGTGGGTGGGTGTGGGGGGGGCGCTTAGCTCGCCTCTTACCGTAATGAGAGAATATTACGAGAAAGATGATTTTTTTTGCCTTAATTGTAGCATTTGTCCATTAAAAGTGTGGACACGCATAATTTGGTCAAATTGTCCAATTTTGATCATTTTCTTCAATTTGAATTTTGAACAGGTTGTCAATGGTGCAATAACGCATAGCACCCTAGAAATTATATTCTTTATCATATTGCAACCTTAGGGTTTTTCTGTTTTAGCAAATGTGTTGCTTAATTAATATAGTTTTTAGAAGGGAAAAAAATAAAATGTAAATATTATAGATAAATTGTAGTCAATTCGAAAAACTAAAACACGAGAATTTTTTTTCTGTAAATTGTAATTGCAAATAGTTATTTCAGAAAATACAAAAATATGAAAAATAGTTGAAACATAAAAATTACATGTTAAAAAAGTTAAATTCGGTTAAATATGTTTTTAAAAATTAAAAAGGTAAAAATAATAATAAAATTCAATTCTTTTAGTTAATAAACAAGAATAAGCACCTTTTATCTGTTCTATTATGATAATTTACACCAAGTGCCCGTATTTGCGTAAAGTTATATGCACTTATGAGTGTTTGTATTTGATTCAGATTAGTTCGAATATAGAAGTAAACTTCTTAAGTTAGCTCCTTTTTAACCAAAAATTAATAATAATATTTGATTCATGCATGCATGTATGTTAACGTGACTGTAGGTGGCTAACAGGCCTGATTGGATCGGATATCCATCAAATACTTGTATTAAATTTAAAACAAATATTTAATTTTGTCTCAAAAAGGATCAGAATGTTTCCACCTAATTCATTTTCACATTTAATTTCACCTTTATCATAAATTTGTGTTTACAAGTTAATTAATACAAAATATTTTATTTTTCAACAATGAATTCTAATATTATAACAAATCATACCAGCCTAAAACCTGTGAGGAATTTGAATGAAGACATAAAGAATATACGAGTGAAAGAAAGATATCAACATAAAATCTGTGAGAGTTCGATTGAAAAAGATACCAACAATTTTAAAAGTATAATAAATGATACTAACTTAAACTCACGTGAGGAATTTGATTGAAAACGATACCAACCTTTCTCTTGTTCTGTTATGATAAATTGCACGAACTGCTCATCCATACTTGTCAATTAGAAAAATTGGGATTCTTATTTTTTTTTTCCTTTTAAATGTATAGTAATATATTTAATTTAACTTCAATTGCATACTTTTTCAAAGAAAAATAGAATTCAATGTGGTAAAAGGATAGTTTCAGGGAGCAACGTGCTATGGCACCACTTGACAATCTGTTTAAACTTCAAACTGAAGAAAAATGACCAAAATTAGACAATTTGAAGCATTAGAGGATTAAATTGGTGTGGAGTCACATTAAATGACTAAAACTTGACAAAACCTCAATGAAGTACAAAAAAAGATATAATTCTTCCCGATAGTACCATGTTACTTATTGAAGAACTTTGTAATAGTAGAGTGATTAGAGGAGCTAAAGTTTCTAAAAGAATGCTCAAAGGAGGCAAAATCTTGCAAGTTGGCCTATGTATTATATGTGGTACTCTATTCTTATACTTTTTCAGAATTTTATAAATTTTTATGTTTCCAGTTTAGTGCAGGATGAAAGATCCCGTTATAATTTTTAGTAGCTTTTGCTTGTATATACGAGTAATAATATATGTTATTTTTACATGCATATATCTATTTAATTATTCAAACTAAGAAATAGTTATGCTGGCTAATCAAACTTCAAGAAATACAATAAAAACAAGAGTTCATATTTTGGTTCTTGTGCTAACTTTTTGCAATAAACAACCTTTATACCAGGGCCCATTTTGTTAGGTTGTCAATTATGGGTGACATGTATGGGCACGTTATTTTTTCACCGGCCGCTCCTAATTAAAGAACTCTTTTTTCCGGACAAACGTCCTATTCCATTCAATTTATGGACACCAGATCCTTATACAAAAAACATTAGAAATTTATCAATACAACTTCCTCGGTAAATGTTAATTCAAGTTCTTAGCCGCCTTATAATAAAGAAACTTTAATAATGGCAACTCTTCATAATTTTAGATCTTAAATGATTTCGTTATTTCCATTTAGTCCAATTTAACATTTTGTTCACCAGTATAGGACTTGATTATGACTATTTATTCGTTTTTCAATTATCTTCACTCTCTCACTACTTGATTATGACTATTTATTCGTTTTTCAATTATCTTCACTCTCTCACTACTTTTACAACTTTTTGTATATATGACGATATTTATAAATATCAAGCAGGTAAATGATACATGTTCCCCAACCACTCATAAATAAATACAGGAAAGGCTAAAAGTGATTTAGTTGTAGGGGTAAACTTCAACCAAAATGGACTATCTTTTCAATTATTAGCTAAAACGAAAGGATGACAACGAAGTTTCCGCTTTCACTTACAAGTGTAAACACACATTAGCCTCACACAATTCAAAATTTTCGTACGCTCTATAAAGTGCAAGAGGACATTAGCTAACACTAACGATAGTAATAAGACTTTAACTTTCTTCCTGATAATCCTTGTTTTCAAAAATAGTTGATAATTATATCATGATACGATACATAATAGTTCCATAACAATAGTTTTAAGTAGAAGGGGTAATTTATTTACTGGGTCCTCGAACTTCTTTCTTGTTAGTTTTATCTATGTTACTCTCTTCCATTAGTTAACCAAAATGGCATAAAATTATAAAAAACACGAAAAAAGTAAATCTAATTTTTCCAATATCTTTAGATAACTATATTACTATAAAATTCAAAGAGCTACACGGCCTTGAATTTGAGTTCTAGATTCTTGAAAGAAAAAAAAAATATAGCCGTCTGCAAAGATGTAACTTGTGAACGTAGCTCTTGAAAATCTAAAAGCCCTTTCTGAGAGCAAGGTTTTCTTTCAAACATCTCAATTTAAGTGATGAAAATTATTAACTTCAGTAAATGTACTCCTACCACTACTACAACTACCACTTTCGTGCTGTGCATAAATCTTGTGTTTGGTTATTGAACAACCAATTCATCTTACAAAAGAATATACCAAAAAAAAAAAAAAAAACAAAGAACAAAGAATTCAAAAGAACAAATAATAAAGAAGACAGAAAAAAAAGAGACTACAAACCAAGAAAAGAGAATTTTATGCAACGGTCATCACCATCCTATACTGGTCCCCTCTTGATTCCATTTTTCATGCTGTCATGCACTGGCTCCTATTCGAAACCGCCGGAGGGGAACAGAGGCGCTTTCACCCCCACAGCCTTAACATTATTATCCACAGATGTTTTTCTTGTCCAGCTTTTGCCATTCCCATGTTATACTTTAACCTCGGAATCACCTCGTTTAGTAATAAACATTCAGCTCGTTGTGACGATTAATAAATACTAACGGTTACTCCACCTGCTCCCCGATTAAGTCCAGCCCCACGAGCAAAAACGAGATACCCTGAAACAGCAAGAAGTAAAAGTGGATCCCTTGAGCCGACAACAAACTTCTTGCAGAAGCCGTTAACAGTAAAAACGCCAACATCAACTCCTTCGTGTATATCCGATTGTGCTTCTTTTTCCGAGAAGCCACATGTACTTGTTGTTTGATTTCCTCGTGCATTTCCTCTAAATTTGGCTCGGAGCTTCCTCTTTGGTGCTTAGTCGTCGGTTTCTCGACCAATGAAATGAGGTCACCCTCGGAGGAGCGGCCGGATTTCTTGGTCACAACCCATTCATATGCACTTCCAAGTTGGAAAAGGCCAGAGATCATGGCGTTGAATTTGGTCACAGACATGGTGTTTTCAAACAGGAGGTAGGGCATTATGAAGGGGAATGACTTTGGCGCCGGCAGTATGTTCAAGAAAGTTATGGTGGCAGGGACGTAACACACGACCCATGACGGAAGTGTGGCTTCCGGGATGAACATGGTCATTGGTAGAATGATACAGAAAAGAGTGAAGGAGTAAAATGGGAGTATAAGTTTCCTTAGCAGAAAGAATAGAAATATCAAGTTGGCTTTCTTCCATATACTGATCTGCATGTACCAAATTTAGCAAATAATTATCAGAATAGTCCAAATATATAACTATGAAACTACTTTAAATGAAAGGGCGTATTTCGTAATGTATCAGATTGACACAAGATACATAATTTTATCTGTAAGCATTCTCACAAGTTTTGTACCAATTGAGTAAGCCCTAAATAACTACAAAACCTGCTATAAAACACGACAAAGCAAGCCTTTTTGTATCTAATTTTTAACCTAATTTATCAAAAGTAATACACCTCCCAAACAGCTGGAAAAGCAGCCAAAGAGGTATACCTTAGATCGAATTATGGCTGGCAAACAAAGCCTGAACAGCTGCATTGGTCCAGAATGCCATCTATGTTGTTGCTTTCTGTAAGCTTCATAAGACTCCGGCAATTCACATTGACACTACACCAACAACAAACCACTCAATCTCAAATATTGCAGAAAGATATTTGACTAATGCCCACACCAGTAATTACAACTAATTACATTCCAGAAACCAAATCAAATAGAAAGCTGCTTGAGGATATTGGAGCACAACATACCTCAACATCATTGAGGAAAATGAATTTCCATCCATGAAGATGAGCACGGACAGCAATATCCATGTCCTCAACAGTAGTTCTTTCTAACCATCCGCCTGATTCTTCCAACGCCCTGATTCTCCAAACACCAGCCGTCCCATTAAACCCAAAGAAGTTGAGGAAAATCCCATTAACTTGCTGTTCTACTTCAAAATGGAATGCTAAGTTAATTAGCTGCAACCTCGTTAGTAAATTTTCATCCGTGTTCACGAATGACCACCGTGCCTGAACTAACCCGATTTCATCGTTATCCTATAATTTAAAATAGGAACGCATTCGTTAGATTACGTTAGTAAAGTCGGATACTTAAATTGACAAACCGACAAGTGGGATTTCATAAAAATGGCCAATCAATGCATGGAACGTTAATCCAAACAAATTACCTTACCAAATTATTTCCATAAGAAAACTCAAAATAATTACATAATGGATGAATAAACAAACATCCAATCAATACTACTTAAAACATCATATCGAATACATGGATTGGAGCCAAGGGAGAGTAAATCATACCTTGAAGTGGGGAACAGTTCTCATAAGAAAATCCGGATTAGGCTGGAAATCAGCATCAAAGATGGCGACAAATTCGTAATCTTTAACGTAGCTACAATTCATGGCGGATTTAAGATTGCCAGCTTTATAACCCTCTCTAAGCACTCTATGTCTGTATATAATGCTGGCACCATTCTCCTGCCACTTATGCACCTCCTCTTTAATCAAATACTGAGTTGTTGGGTCACTCGAATCATCCAAAACCTGAATCAGCATTCTCCCTTTAGGCCACTCCAAGTTACACACAGCCGCAATAGATTGTTGATACACCTACCACAATCCAAAACCAACAACATCATCATCAACCACTCAATTCACAGCACTAGTATGCAAACAAATCAACCAAGAAACACAAAAACAGACAAAAAGCTATTTCTAAAAACACACACTTCAAATTTAAGAAAAATAAGTCGGTGGGTGTTGTTGTTAGTTGTTACCTCTTTTTCATTGCACATGGGGATCTGAACCAACACCATAGGGAAATAACCATCTCCATCACCAGACTCTAGATCCACAAGGTCCTGTTTAGCAATTGGCTTGATCTTCATAACCTTGATCCACATACAACCCAAACACAGAACCAACCTATCCAAGCTCTGCACAAGGAACAACAAGATACACACATTGGCCAAGAACTGTAGCGGCGGAGCAAGATACTCAACCCTGATCAAAACCCACCTCGAATAAAACGAATCGAACACATCCCTCACTCCGAAACCACTCGTTAGACCGTAAAGATACTTCAACTGAAGGTCCTTAGTCCCAAAATGCCACCCTTTGAAATAAGCAGCCATCTCAAAACCAAGAAGTATCAGAGACAACCACAAAAACACCTTAATGCAGGTATAG
Organism: Misopates orontium; assembly: GCA_946800315.1. Classification (NCBI taxonomy): domain Eukaryota; kingdom Viridiplantae; phylum Streptophyta; class Magnoliopsida; order Lamiales; family Plantaginaceae; genus Misopates; species Misopates orontium. The sequence goes on from OX326947.1 coordinate 26,648,685, forward strand.
ATTCTGGACTTGATAGCGGTGTTCTCGGCGGCGGAGGTGTCCGAGGAGTCGGTTCGACCCGCGGCGACACGACGTCGAACAATCGAGGCGAGGGAGACGAATGCGGCCCCGATTGAGGCGAGACAACCGGCTGCTCTGTGGGCTTTTAACAAGAGGACCCAAGTGAGTTGCTTGGCGTTCTTGTTGCGCCCGCCTTTTGGAACAGCGCCATTGTTTGGGTACATGAAATCCTCTTCGGACGGAGATTCGAGCTCCACCATGGACCAGTTGTTTGGGTTCTCCATCTTGACGACCACAGGGGTACCCCTGTGAGATTCTTTAGCCCACCAGTACAAAGATGGAGCCATTGTGGAAAAACCCAAGTGAGATAAAGTGTCAAAAGGGCTAAAGATTGGGTTTTTATGAGAAATGGTGAAATACCCAGATGGGTTTTTGAGTGGGAGATGAAAGATTGAGGCTTTTTGAGGGGCAAAAGAAGATGAAGAGATGCTGAGGTTAAAGCATCAGAAACCCTTATTTTTTTAGTGTGTGATTTTTCTTCTTACAATTGGATTTTGTAAGAGAGGGGTTTTGATGAGTGAAAAATGCTCTAACAAATCTTCATTTTAGAATGAGAATGTGAGTGAGTTGAGTGAGTGGGAGAAGGTGAAGAGAGGAGAGGACGCGTGTTTTTGGAGATGAAGAAGGTGTGTTGTGTTATTATTATGCATCTCTATGCCATGAGATATTAAAATGGAGTTTATAGCATTAAGTAGTACTAGTAGTATGTATGTGTATATAATTGTTTTTCTGATTTTTGAGAAGAGGAAAAAAACAGAAAAAGAAGAATGGGGAGAAGGCTCTTATTGTTATTATTATTACTGTGAAGAATAGTACAAAAGGGTCCTTCTATACATTCAAACATTACATTCATTTACAGCTTGCAACAAGTGTGAAACAGAGGACAGGATTAAAGAATTGAAAAAGATAGGGAAGAGAGAGAGAGAGAGTAAAAGGGTAACAGCTCAACACGTCTTTGAATTTTTTGAATTGCAGTCTAAAAGATAATTGTAAAATCAATCAAGAAAAAGGAAATTGTTAAAACTTAAAAACAGAAAAGCACGTTATGTGTCATCAAAGATCATTGCCACCTCCACCACACCAAACCCTGGCTTTCATTTTCCACATTATTATACATGAATGAATATTGTTGCCCAGGCTCACCCTAAATTTGAAATAAATTTAGTGAAAAAAAGAGTAAAAAGGGAAGAAAAAAAACCAATCTAATGGGATTTTCTTGTTGGAAAAAACCAACAAAAAAAAATATGACGTAACGAGAGACCAATCAATCAATGAGGTACGGAATACAAAAAGGTTGGAAACGAAAGAAATTTTCAAAAAAACATGAGATCGTATAAAAGGATAAAATCGAATGTACCGACAATAAGTTGTGGGCAAAATCAAATGGGTTTTTTTCTTTTTCTTTTTTTTCTCCACCTACTGCTTCTTTTTGTAATGAATACAGATAAAACCAAAAAACCTGCAGGTAAATGTTTGTATATGCCCTGTGCCACTGCCTCCCATCAAGAATTGTTCAACGGAATGCTTGCAAATTTGAAAAAACGGAAAAGAATTTCAAGAACGGCGTATGATACAAAGAAACAAACAAGGCAGGCTTGACTGGATTTTTTAAGAAATGGTAAAATATAATTAATATTACGAGATTGAATCTTCGATTCTTTTCCATGTAGAGTTTTTATATTTTTTTTTGTTTTGTGGGATTCGATTAACGCGTGTTTTAAATTTTGGATTTAGTGAAATTAATTCAATGACCATAAAATGTACCAAATAAATAGGGATATACATGCATATATATTTATATCTACATCTACATATACATAGTTACATACACGCACCTTATGTAAATATAGAAAATCTTTTTTGCCGGTTTTTCAGGCAGGAAATTTTTTGTTTTGTTCCTTTTGTTTTGTGAGGAGAAAAATTGTGAAGAATCTCATGCAATTTGGTAGCTTAGTTGTGCATGAAGAATGTTAAAATTGCTTTAGATCCTTTGTGATGACGGTATATTACATGTGAATGAGTTTTATTTGCGCCAAGTGGCACATGTAATAAAAAAATTCCTACTAAAAAACGATAATTTGTCGCAAATAAGTACATACTACGTCATAGGAGAAATAACGTTATTTTATTACAAGAGATTTTATACGGAAGAAAGAGAAAAAAATAAGAAAGGACTTTATTATGATCTAGTTATGGAATATGGTTGTTTTCTTAATTTCAATTTGGATTTTTAGAGAAATCAAAAGGAAAATAAAATTCGGCTATTCTTTAAGGACCAATTCTCATAACGTGGATATTGAATAGGCTTAAGTCTTTGCGTGCCTACCGCCCCCCTGGTTTGGCAACCCAGTCAATAAACTGTTACTTCAAAACCATATTATCCTTTTATTGTACCCTTTTTAACTTCCATTAATGAAGACCCTTTGGCTATTTTCAGTTTGAGACAAATGTGAATCCAAATAGACACTCTGGATTAGAGTAAAGAATCAATAAACAAATAAAGCAAAGGTACTCTAATTTCACTTTTGTTTAGATGGTTTATTGTTTCGGGTGATCACTGATCAAGAAAGATTATGCACCATTCTGTATATTAATAACTCGAAAGAATAAGCGAATTTATTCATTAACTTAAAAGTTGTATTCTCAAGTTACTTACGGGTGGTAATATTGAATCAAAATTATAACCATTTTGAATCAATCCAGAATGCAAATCAAGTTGGACTCCGATCTTATTGGTCAAACCACAGTAAGTCTCAAAAGGATCAAGATTAATTTACTTTAATTTTTAATAAGTCCATTCAATCAAAATTAAATTTGTTTGGATTTTAAGCAAATCAGCCTCAAAATTTAAAAGAATATTTTGTCATAAAACAAAGAACATTTATACTTAATCTACTCCTTGGATCGCGCATAATGAATCCAACTAATTCTAACTTAGTGGTACGTTTCCTAATTTAATTATAGACCTTTAAAGAATTGTCTTTTGCTAAGAAAACAAATGACTTATCTGAGAAAATAAAAAAAAAAGTTTAAATAAAAAATCTAACTCATAATTTATGTCATGTATAGTAAATGTGAGATAAAAACATAATGTGTGCTTCTTTAATTATTTATTAGAGTGAGTATTTGTTAGGTATTTGATCCCATAAATACGCGTCCTCAGGATTTGCCCATTATGGAATATGAAGCAATACGAATAAATATTGACAATAGTAACAACACAAGGATTTACGTGGAAACTCCAAAATCGGAGAAAAAACCACGGGACAAAAGCGGAAATTCACTATATAGAAAATTATTACAACTATATAATTTTCCCTCACTCTTAACGACATCCTCAAAGCCTATTCACTAGCACCACTCCCTAATTACACCTCACCCACAATATGAAATATTACAAAAAGGAATAGGAAGACAACTAAAAGCTTATTTTGGTGTGATGAAATGATTCACATTTCATCTCTATTTATAGGAGAAACTTGGGGAGGAAAACTCTATTCAGCATAACTAGAAGGACCTAGTTGTAATTTCCATCTAGGCCCCTAAAATGCAATAACACACCTAAAACCTTGACCGGTTTCTTGGCCCCTACAAATCCTCAACCAATTGGCACATGCCATGTTAATGGCATCTTAGACTGCCAACCAACAATCTCCACCTTGAAGATTTGATTAACGACTAATCACATCTTCACACAGTCTTCGTCTTGGCCTTTCGTTACCCCACAATGAATCCACATCGACGACAATCGTCATAGCTTCTGCTATCACTGCAACGCAGCCATAATTCTTCAGGATTACCATGCTCCACCATAAAAGCACAATCACTTAGAATAAGACCATTCCAAGCATTTCGGACCATGTCGAAAAAATACCCCTGCTGATAATTATGGTGCAACTTCCAGTTCTGGACCTCGTGGAAGTCAGCAGCCATCGACATGAATTTTTACCACACACCTTGCATCAATTCCAGAACAATGCCCGTGTGCAAATCAAGACCCACCAACATTAACATCCTGTATCATGGCAACTTTAGGGTCTCATGCCATCAGGATGTGCATGCCGCTTACAAGACGACATCTTCACAGTAAGCAATGTTAGTGCCACCGTCAGTATCTCCTTGTACTGACCCAGAGCCTCTTACTGAACCAGCTCCTCTATTTGGACAATTTCGTTTTCGGTGACCAGGTTGTCCGCACCCCCAACAGACTTTCTTCCCTGAGTTCCTCTTCCCATCGCCAGAAGCCACCATCGCATTATTTACATGTGAAAAGTCACTGCCACTGAGCCTCCTCTCTTCAAAAAGAAGCTTGCTAGTGACATCAGAAAAATTGATTTTCTCTTTCCCATGAATCAAGATCGGTTTCATGTGCTCGTACGAACGTGGAAGAGACCAGATGAGTCTCAAGGCTTGATCCTCCTCATCAGTCTGAACTCCGATGGATTCAAGCTCAGCAACAATTCCGTTAAGAACACTCAGATGATCTGAGATACTCGAACCCTCGTCCATTCGCAATGTGTAAAACTGCTCCTTCAGGTACACACGATTTGAGACACCCTTTGTCTGATATAACTCCTCTAACTTTTTTCAGAGTTTCTTCGCCGAAGACATTCCATGCACGTTTGCCAGAACATTTTTGACTAGGCACAAACGAATTGCACTTGCAGCTCTCAAATCGAGATCCTCCCAATCATCATCACTCATTGCAGCTTTGCCTGATGCACTGACAAGGGTATCTCTACCCTTCAAAGCCTTGTGTAAGCCTGACTGAATCAACACATCCTTGACTTGCACTTGCCACAAGCCAAAGTTGATTTTCCCGTCAAACAACTCTACGTCAAATTTAACCATATCCGTTCCCTTACTCCCTGACATTGCACTTGTGAGTTTTGGCGAATTTTCAGTAGACCAGAATAGTACTCACTAAGTAAGCCCCCGGGAAGAGAGATGCTCAATCTTTCCCACACAGACTTCAAGGTTCCCAGATCAGTGGCGGGGTCACAACGGTCCCACTTATAACCAGTTTTCTTTGCACAGAACCGCCTTAGACAGTACGTATTCACAACTACTACCACACCAGAGCTCCACCTCAACAGAATCCGGGCTCTGATACCACTGTTAGGTATTTGATCCCACAAATACGCGTCCCCAGGATTTGCCCATTATGGAATATGAAGCAACACGAATAAATATTGACAATAGTAACAACACAAGGATTTACGTGGAAACTCCAAAATCGGAGAAAAAACCACGAGACAAGAGCGGAAAATCACTATATAGAAAATTATTACAACTATATAATTTTCCCTTACTCTCAACGACACCCTCAAAGCCTATTCACTAGCACCACTCCCTAATTACACCTCACCCACAATATGAAATATTACAAAAAGGAATAGGAAGACAACTAGAAGCTTATTTTGGTGTGATGAAATGATTCACATTTCATCTCTATTTATAGGAGAAACTTGGGGAGGAAAACTCTATTCAGCATAACTAGAGGGACCTAGTTGCAATTTCCATCTAGGCCCCTAAAATGCAATAACACACCTAAAACCTTGACCGGTTTCTTGGCCCCTATAAATCCTCAACCAATTGGCACATGCCATGTTAATGGCATCTTTGACTGCCAACCAACAGTATTAAGATATCATCACGCGTTACACGTACGAGTGGTATAAGAATCGATACGACATTTGGCATGCCAAATTTGAATATGTTTTGGATAGGTTAGAACTTGTAAGTTGTGAATGAAGGGAATGGTTGCCAATGTTTATAAATATATGAGTATCATGTTTATTTTGGTGATTGTTTGATTTATTCAATATGTGTGATTCTTATAATTTTTGTTTGTCTTTGGCCTAGACCTTCTAGTTAGTTTTGAATAAGAAACAAAAACACGAATAGGTGAAGACAGGGGCAATAAAGAAGCTCAAATAAGTGGAGCTAATATGTGAAGATCCAAGGAAAGCAGTTTGCTTATGAACAACAAATGGAAGAACAAATTGAGGATACGGTAGTAGCAACGTTCATAAATTTTTCTCACGTATTTGTATGAGAATGAGGCCCCTTGGAAAGGACTGGTTCGTCATTATGCTAGAAGCACTTGCAAAAATTAGTCCAAATGTCACGCCAGTCAAATAGAAGAAGTGGAGGATGAGACCTAATTGGGGAAAATCGTATAAGCGTATAATTGAAGTTTCTTGAGCTTAGCGCAGAGGGTGCCATCTAATGTGATGCTAGTGCCAAGGTCTGATTTGAGTTGGGAAAAGTGGATCGACTTCACAAAGGGGGGTGTTTTACAAAATTGAAGTGGCTAGGTGCAGCAACCAAAAATCGCTCAAGATTTTAACAAATAAAGTTAAGATAAACTAAATATGTCGGCCTAAAAGTGGCTTACAATTCTATGTAATCTATGCTCTTTCTCAAACTTCATGTGCTTATAAGGTTTTTGCAAGCACCTAATGAGTGTTGGACTACGTTTGTTTTCGGGCATAAGACTCACTTGCTTGTGGTCTTCAATCCAAAAATTAACAAAAGCATATAGGATATTGGGTAATAATACACATAAACTATTTAAATGCAGATCCTCATAAAAAGTGAGTGCCTTAAAATATAAAGTTTATATGAGTACAATTTTAGAGTTTAATTATAAATCACATACAAAAATTACGATGTAGCAAAGGCCACACAAAAGACGATGTGTACACAAGGTCCACATGGTACTTTATAAATGCTCGCATGCGGTTTCCAAAGTGCATCATGATTTGGCGCAAGGTGTTTCCTTGTGGGCATAAGTTATCCAGGTAAGCAGTGCGTTGTCACTGGATGCGGCGGAGCTGGCTTTATGGGCGTTATGATCACAATAACTCACGGGATGTAGCATATTGGGAGCCACTGTGAGCAGCAGCTCAGTGTTGTGTGTGACAGATGAGCGTAGGGTGTGCCAGGATCTTGTAGCCCCATAATTACCTTAATATTTTATGTGTGCAACTTTGCTCTTTAAAATCTCAATTAATACAATTGCCTCCACCCCCAACTCCAAAAGAGGCTGCACTTGTCAATATAGTATTCCTCTGCAAATTGTTATAATGACCTACGATCAATCACAATGTGCAAAAAATTATATTACGAGTATATAAGCCACAAGTAATAAAGGGAGCATTTGATCCTAGAGTGTGGATCACATAAAGAAGTTAGCAATTGAATGGAATCAACTTTACTGTTTTTTATATTATTGTTATTACTATTATAGTTGTTGTTGTTGTTGTGAATTCTAGATAAAAGTAGGGTTTTGATTAGATTGATTAAACTATATTAGAATAAATAAAAAGAAATCAATTAATGTGAGAATCATATAAAGCATCAATTTCATTGATGATATGAATTATTGACTCATTGACAATCCTTTCACCTTGCTCTTCAAATTATCATTGAATTTACCAATTTAGGTCATTCCTAATTTAGTTCTAGTTCAGATGGTCTCTTTCCTAGAACCATTTCTCAACTAAGTGACATAGTCGATTTCAATGCGGACTTAACAGTCTAACCTTTTGTTGATTTTAACTAAGAGAAAAACATTCAATGTTGTGAATCTACCTCTGTTACGCAACATAGGCCATGCGACAGGTTGTCATGCTGCTCATGTATTGTATGGTTCTCATATCTTATCAGATATATTATATAGAATCCAATAGCTGTTGATGCATATAAATTATATTATTCATGTATTAGCTACAGATTAAGTCATTTTTCATACCATAACTTGGCACGAGTTTCATTTTCATACCTTAATCAGGCACTCATCAATTTGTATCCTATAAGTTGAAAACTTTCTTTGCATTGGTACTCTCATGCCAGAAAAATACATACTGGCATCCATTGATTCCAAATTTTGACCCACGTCAACACTCCACCTCAATAATTTTCCATGTTATTGCGAGCATTTCTAATTGCCAAAATGTTCCATATCCACCACAAAATGGGGTGTTGACATGGAAAATTGTTAAGTTGGAGTGTAGACTTGGGTCATAACTGGTCAAAATCCTCAAATTTGGGGTCAATGGATGTCAGTGTGTTTTTTTTCCAACACCGGAGTACCCAATGCAAAGAAAGTGTCCAACTTATTATATGCAAATTGATGAGTGCAAATTAAAGTATAAAAATAAAAATTGTGCCAAGTTATGGTATGAGAAAAGATTTTATCTCGTATTAGGTATGAATACAAAATCATTAAAAATTTCTTACCAAAAAGAATCATTAAACTTCAGTTATAAAAACATAAATAAATTCATCTGAATCATCCAGCTCAAATAAAAAAGCTTAGTTGAACGAATTCATCAATGAATACTTCGTAGACACTAAATAACCATCGAATTAAGTCATGTAATAAATAAAACAATCACAAGGTTTAAAAATCAAATACATCATCACAACGTAATTAAAAGAGATAGATTTCCCATGATTTAACGTTATTTTGGTGATTAAATGCACATCCTTCTAGATATGTTTTAAAAGAACTATTAAATGCTCTCTAGGCCTAATATATGTAAGTGGATAATTTGATATAGTAAAGCAGTAAAACTAATCTAAAAAACCAAAACTAATTAACTAACAATTCTATAAGTAATTTTTGTATTCTAATTTTAGTTGTGTGAAAATGATACTTTAGGGGCTCTTTATAGAGATCTTAGAAGTTGAGTTTGTCCATAAGAGAAGCTCGAAATAGTTGGTTGTTGTTAGACTCCTTTTTGCAACAAAACCTGGATTCTATGCATTTTTGTAGGCGAGTGTCAGTGCTCATCGAAGCGCTACTACCAGCTGCTCAACTTATTTTGAACTTAAGATGTGCTTTGTCAATGCTGACCCTGGAGTCGGTGAAGCTGACCTTGCATTACTAGCGCTAACATCGGCATTAGTGGCACAGAGCTTCGCGTTGGTAACATCTTCATAGGCGTCCGTAATGCCTCTTCTCTGGAAAATGGCGCTAGTAGCATCTTGGTCAACACTAGTAGCTCCAAACTATTTCAACCAGTGATTATAAAAAACTCAATCGACAGGTTTGACCAGTGACCGGCCCTTCATCTAGTTCGGAGAGGCCCCCACAGCTAGATCGCCTAACATTCAAGCAGAATCGTTGCAGATCAGCTGGTTTTTAAAATTTTTTTGGCTCAAAATTACCAGTCACCCCCAAAAATTATGATCTTGGAAGCATAGAACTAAAACACACATACACTACCATGTTTGAATAGGAAATAGACAAATTGGGATTAATCTTAGCATATTTACAAGGAAAATATCAATGAATGACATAGGAAAATAAATATAGAGAAAGAGAATGCTTTAAGTATAGAAAACCAGAAAATGATAAATAAAGAAAGAAAGAAAATGGGTAACCTAACTAATGAGAAAGTAATAAATACATAAAGAAAATAGGTGGCCGAACTAATCGCACAAAGAGGGAAAACGATTCCTTCATTTTAGATTTTATTAATTAGTGAACAATTGATATACTTAAACATTACTAATCGCACAAAGAGAGGAAACAATTTTCTCATTTTAGAACTCATTAATTAGTTATTATATGGTATACTTAGAAATTGGGCATTATAATGTTAATACAAAATTTATATTTTTGTGAGAATTTAGTTATTTATAATTTAACCTCACAAAAAGACCTACCTTATTGGTGATGCTGGATATTTTTGCATGGGTCAATACACGTCACTACTGTCTGTTCAGATGTAATCTCGGCCTGGAAGGGTTGGGTTAGGGCGGAAGTTTTTTGTGCACGACGAACCGTAGTGACCATGTTTATGTGATTCATGCAGTAGGTCCTAAATCGAGGCCCAGTTCCTTCAAGAATGTGTTTCTTGAGTGGAGTGCTTATGCTAGTTTATATCGTGGCATGTCGCTTGTCTTGTTCATTCTCCTTCTCTCTTTTTTTATAGGGATCTTCGAGGGTGAAAGTGTCTTTACCTGCGAGTCATGTGGTGGCTACATGTAAGAATGAGTTTTTCTTAGTATACTTGAGTGTTTCTAGAGTAGGCTACGTGGTTTCTGCATGCAGGATCGAGTTCACATAGTATGCTGATTGCATTTGAGTACCGTTCACTCTTATGTGTGGTATTGGACGAGAGGGGTGATGAAAAGACTACTCGAGTGACAGATCACTTGTTTAGTGGGGACGTAAGGGACCTGCACATACCTGAGAACGGATTGGCCAATGGTGCGGTGGCGATTCCTTCATGAGTAAGATTACTTGCAAATGTGGTTTATGCACGTCTTTAAATAAGCTACTTCGTTAGCGGGGCGAAGGTGCAGTATTAGCATCTGGTTGAACAATTCGTAACGAGTTCGGGGGATTATTTTGGAGTTAGGACTCGTGTTTCTCTCGTTAGTGAACTCGTTAGAGATAGTAGATGTTCGTACAGAAAAATTCGAGATCAGATGGTCAGGCTGCGTGGACGTGTACGACACTTGGACAAGTATACGTCATCACTAATCTTATAATTATATAGTATACTCATTCTTGTTATGACTATTTAATATACTCCCGTGCACATTAATTTTTTTTTATTATAAAGTACTATGCGTTTATATTCAAATGTGAACAAAAAAATAAAATCCGGAAAAACGGAAGAAAAAGATTTGCCTAGATGGAATTAATGAGAGAGTGGATCAACATAATTGGAGTAGAATGGAGAAAAAGTAATTTCCATTGAAAGAATATGAATTATAGAGAAACTAAATAATCCTTGTTAGTAAATGGTAAAATTAATTTCATCTAACTTAAATTGTAGGGTTAAATCGAGAAATTAATAATAAGATGTTAAAGTAGAACGTAAATTGTAAGGTTAAACTTGGAAATCAAAAGTTTGGTGTCACAAATACCGCTTTATTTATATATTAGTGTAGATATTTGTTTAAATTTATTTAGATATAAGTATAATCAATTTGTGGCTTATTGTTATGTTCATATAAAAACAATGGTTTTAGATTTTATTTTGCAACAAGCTTGAAAATATAGAACTTTTAATTCTTTTAATCGATTGACATTATAAAAATAGTTTTGTTTAGTTACTTTGAGCATGTATTTGTGAAATAAAGTACAAAGAAGTAAATAAACAAAGACACCAGAATTTTACGTGGTTCGGACAACTATCCTACTCTACGAGGCTTCCCGTCTAATACTACAGACCTCTTTTAAAGTATCAAAGGATTTACACTTACATGGCTTGACATTAACTCACCGAGTCCTTTCTATAGTTAACATCTATAAGCTACGACTTTGCTACTTCTACTCCATCCAGAAGATATCATGCCTCGTTGAAATCCCTTCGAGCTTGCTGGATTCTAATTGTGTTTGAACTGCCCTTTGAGACAGTGACCAATTCTATCGAAGAGTGAAACATATACGTAATAAGGATTAAGTCTTTTAGCAATGAAACTATAAAACAATGAAACAGTGAACCTTCCTTATGCTTTGTATTACAATATACTCAAAAAAGGTTAATTGATACAAAAGAAACGACTCTTTTATTTATAGGTTCATCAAATGACTGATTCATCTTAACTGTTGCAACTGCTGCCATGTTTTACAGCTTTCGAATCTTCTTGATTGAAATCAATCTTTATCTTCTTGATAAATGAAACTTGAAATAAGACCACATACGAAAACCTGTTCACCAAGTAAAAAGATCAGCTGTATATATCCAAAAAATAAAACGATAGGTTTTCCAGATAAGTTCAGAAAGATCTTTCCTTATCCTAATCGATATAGAATACTTAATTATAAATAAACTCCATCTCTTAAATATGGAAAGTAAATAACAGATCAACCTTTTTATTCTAATTAAACGCGTAAACAGAATCATATATAAGACGGAAATTAAATCAAAGACAAACTCTTTAGAAATTTAATAAAACGTGAGTAGAATAAATACTTTCCGAAAAAGTGAAACACCTAATTAATTAACTCTTTAGATGATATCTTTATTAAATCAACTTAATTAAGAGCACTTGAGATAATTAATAAAGTACGAAATAAAACCGAGCTAAAAAAAATATGAAAGTAACACAATGTGAACATAAGTTGGAACAAATAGTTGCGGCAAAATAAAACAATTGCTATTTTGACAATATTAACGTAACAAACCAACATGACATTTATAAGGTCCTAACAAATGGTATAATAATAATAATAATAATAATAATAATAATAATAATAATAATAATAATAATAAGGGTTAATTATAGTAACACCCCTAAGGTTGGGTGTAATTAGGGCTGTTCATGGTCCGGTCCGAAACGGGTAACCGGACCGGACCGTGCTTAACTGTTTACCCAAACCTGTTAACGGTTCGCAAAAAAGGGCCTAACGGGTTTACTGGATTTAGGAAAACCCAAACCGTTAACCGTTATAATTTTTTTTTTTTTTTTTTTTTTAACTTGTAATTGTAAAAAACGTGGATGCTTCAAGGTGATTTGGAGATGTAATGAAACTATTCTTTTTGTTGTTGATGATTATCCTTTTAGTTGTGTATGAATATTATGGAATTATGGAACTATGCATTTATATTGCTTTGAATTTTTTGAATTGGAGATGTAATGAAACTATTTCTTTTATTTTTGATGATTATGCTTTGAGTTGTGTATGAATATTATGGATTTATGCATTTATATTGCTTTAAATATTGTGATTTGGAGATGTAATGAAACTATATTCTTTGTTTGTTGATGAATATACTTTAAGTTGTGTATGAATGTTATGGAATTATGTATTTATATTGCTTTGAATATTGTGATTTGGAAAAGTAATGAAAACTATTCCTCATCTTTGTTGATAATTATGCTTTGAGTTGTGCATGAATATTATCTGATTGTGTATAAATTTTTTTTTGAGATTTTATTCGATAATTTGATTTTATTTTTTAAAATAGGAAAAATTGTTAACGGGTTTGGCCGAAACCCGTTGACCGGACCGTTAACTAACGGTTAAACCGTTAACCGGACCGTTTCAAACGATCCGGTTAACGGTTTGGGTTTTTAGGCTTAACGGGTTTACTGGTTTTTAAAAAACCGGCCCGTTGGTCCAAAAACCGGACCGGACCGGACCGTGCTTAACGGTTTACCCAAACCGGACCGTTTCCAAACGGTCCGGTTAACGGTTCGCAAAAAAGGGCCTAACGGGTTTACTGGGTTTAGGAAAACCCAAACCGTTAACCATTATAATTTTATTTATTTATTTTTTTTAACTTGTAATTGTAAAAAACGTGGATGCTTTAAGGTGATTTGGAGATGTAATGAAACTATTCTTTTTGTTGTTGATGATTATCCTTTTAGTTGTGTATGAATATTATGGAATTATGGAACTACGCATTTATATTGCTTTGAATTTTTTGAATTGGAGATGTAATGAAACTATTCCTTTTATTGTTGATGATTATGCTTTGAGTTGTGTATGAATATTATGGATTTATGCATTTATATTGCTTTAAATATTGTGATTTGGAGATGTAATGAAACTATATTCTTTGTTTGTTGATGAATATACTTTAAGTTGTGTATGAATGTTATGGAATTATGTATTTATATTGCTTTGAATATTGTGATTTGGAAAAGTAATGAAAATTATTCCTCATCTTTGTTGATAATTATGCTTTGAGTTGTGCATGAATATTATCTGATTGTGTATAATTTTTTTTTTGAGATTTTATTCGATAATTTTATTTTATTTTTTAAAATAGGAAAAATTGTTAATGGGTTTGGCCGAAACCCGTTGACCGGACCGTTAACTAACGGTTAAACTGTTAACCGGACCGTTTCAAACGATCCGGTTAACGGTTTGGGTTTTTAGGCTTAACGGGTTTACTGGTTTTTAAAAAATCGGCCCGTTGGTCCAAAAACCGGACCGTGAACAGCCCTAGGTGTAATTACAGAAACCACTCCCGTAGTTTGAAAAATATAGAGACCACCCTTGAGGTTTGAAAGCTTACCCCTCTACAACTAAAGACTGTTTGAGTGTCATTTATGACCATATTATGCTTACACTCAAGAAATTTAATTTAATTATATAAAAAACTATTTTGATTTTTGAAAAACAAATCTCCAAATAATTTTAAAAAGCTACTATATTATTAATTGTAAATATAGAAATATTTAAATTAAATTTGAAACTATGTTTTAAAATTTAATCCAAAATATATTTTTGAATCAAAATATTTAACCTTGATTTTTTTTTTTTTCACTCAAATGTCTATTCAAAGTCAACTAACTACTAATCTTTATGCTCTTGTTGCAACTGTAACCTAACAATTATTTCAACAACACAAGAACACAACACATTGAAAGTTGGTTCCATAAGATTGAAAGAACAAGAATATACTACAAAGAATAATAAACTGCAGTAAAGGTAGTGCATTTTGCTCACTTGCTTTGTCAAAAAGTTCATGTCACTGTTGCTGACAATTTTGTCATCATTCTTCATTTCCGTAAATGGATTGTAAAATTTTGATTTTCTATCCTTTTTGTTAATTTCAATGAGACTGAGAGTTTCACAATTTTGTTTTCAATTTCTAGTCTTATTTTTTCTGGAGATTACGTCGAGATGTTATTCTTTTATCAAATACATCTTCTTTTGTTGCAATGAGCTGAAAATATTGTGAGAATGATAGTAAGAGTATTTAATATGGAACTCTGGTGAAATTTCTGAACGACTATTAGGGCTCAGTTTGGTTCCCTTAAAAAATTGGTGAAAGAAAAAAATAAGGGAAAATTTTATTTTCTTGCTGTTTGGGAACTTAAGTGATGGAAATCAGGAGTTCAAGTTAGATTAGGAGTTTAATTATTGTTTTCTAGTTTGGTTAGAAGTCTTATTTATTTCTTATTATTTATGTCATAGTTATTTTGTTTAAGAGTTTTAGTTTTGTTAGGTTTTTACTTGCTTAGCCTATATATAATGGCTACGTCTTATTGTTGAAGCCACGTTTTGATGATTATATTATTTTGCTGATTGCAAGGTTTTCTCTCTAAAATTCTGTCTTTCTCTTCTCTAATTCTTGTTCTTATTCTGTCTCTAATCCTCTGAAATCTATTTCTTCTCTCTATTTCTCTAATCCCTCTTCTCTCAAGTACCCGATCTCTATCAATTTGGCACCAGAGCCATACGTATCCCTTTAATTTTCCGCTGCATTTATTCTGTCTTGTTTTTTTTGTTTTTTTTCTTAAAGAACAAAAGAAAAAAAAAACTATTCAATTCGTTTTTTTTTTTTGAAAAAAACCAGAGAAAAAAAAATCCAAAAAAATTCCTAAGAAAAAAGAAAAACAAAATTGAAAATCACCGCGTGAGACCACGCGCCCGCCCACAAACTGCCAACAGCCGATCCCACCTGCATCTTCTTGACCGTTCCACCGCCGGCCGCCGCAATCCAAACCACCGCATTCGTCACCACCAAGCGCACACCCGGCGCCACCACCAGCACCGATTACGGCCGATTTCGCCGTTGATTTCACCACCGTTCGCAAAAAACTCCCAAAATAGCGAAACCCAAACCGCTCCGCCGCTCCTTCGCCATCCAGTCGCTGTTTTGGTCAAGTCCCACCGCTATATCCACCGCAGCGCGCAACCCAGCGCCGTCGCTGACAGGAAATTCCGATCGAATTTGGGAGAAATCGGCAGCCGTTCGCTGCCAGCACAAATCCTAGTTCTTCTTCGCCGATCTCGTTGCCCAGCACCGCCACCAGCCTTCCACCGCCGTCTAGCATCGGCAGTACCTCTGCCGCACGCGTCGATTTCATCAGCCGCCGCCGTCGTCCACCAATTCACCACCGGTTTCCACGCCATCGGGATTTGCAAAACCCTATTTGCTTTCCTAATTTTATTTAAGCTTAATTTCGATTAATTATTGAGCTTAATTTGAAATTAATTGTTGAATACAGGTGTTGTTGGAGCAGTCAAAGCCTAATCTGTCGAGGAAGTGGATTGCCTGAAACTTGGTTGACTCGAAATTATCAGTAAAGTTAATTCTGTTATTGAATTTTAGACTTTACATTATTGTTGGCTAGTTTCGCATGCCCATCACTAGATCAATGTCAAGTGATCAGAAATTCAAGGAATTCTACAGTAAGATACAATTGAATTTCCAAAAAATAACTGAGGATTTTCAGGAAAAGCTAACATCATTAGAAGGTAGATTACAAAGTAAATTAGATGATCATATGTCTCAGTGTCAATCTAATAATGGAAGAGGAATTCTACCAATACCGAGTATGCCTCAAGCACATAATTCTACGGGAAGTTCTAGTCATGTGCATAGTAGGAATGTAAATCTTGGACATCATCTGCCTAGACATAATAATGACTATGTTATGCACCCTCCCCGAGATGATGACATTACTAGGAAAGTGAATGTTGATGTTCCTGAGTTTGATGGACATAATTCTACCGTGTTTGTTGATTGGTTGGATTGTTTAGCGAATTATTTTGAATTTTACGGCATGACCGACATTCATAAAGTTTGATTTGCAAAAATGAAATTAATTGGGTCTGCTAAAAAATACTGGCAAAATATCACAAGAGACGTTGAACTAGCTCGAGAACCAACTATAACTTTATGAGAAGAGATGAAACATAAATTAAAAGAAAAATATTTACCTCCTTTTCATAGAAGACAAATGATGGGTGATTTATTGAATTTGGAACAATTGTCTTTAAGTATGGCCGAATATTTTGATTGATTTGAAGACTTGAGACTTAGGTGCAATGTTAGAGAAGAACATTGGATTACTGTTACCAGATTCATCAATGGTTTAAGAGATGACTTCAAACGGGATGTGAATTTACATGCACCGGAAACTTTGCTTGATGCCTATCAAAAGGAAATTGAGAAGTACCAAAAGTTTTCCTCTACACAAAGGGTAGCTTCTCAAGCCGGGGAGTCTAAGTTCAACAAGTCTGTCACTTTTCAACCGTCTAACAGGGAAAGGTCTTTTACAGCACCAGTTGTCAATCAAGATTCATCACCTTATTCCTCTACAGTGTGCCATAAATGTCACGAAAGAGGTCATATAGCCTCTCGTTGTCCACGCCGTGCTCTATTTGTAGGACCTGAGACCAACGAAGATAATGAAGAGGTAATTGTCGATCCAGTAGACGAGGAACCCACTTCTGAGGGTGATGAAGATGAAGGGCGAGCACATAAACTTAATACTTGTTTGTTACTGAAGGCGCAAGAGTTTGACTCTAGTGATCATTTGTTAGACTTGCCTTCAAATTTGTCTAAGAGTCCTATTTTCAATAATAAGAATTTAACTTTTTATCGTGATATTTTGGGACCTACTCATGTTTCTGCTAGTGTTTCAGGGGGTTCCACAACTTCTTCAAGCTTAGTGTCCAAGCTGCTTCCTGCATCACCTACATTCTTGGAGGAAAGTGATGTCATTCGTGCTGACCCATATCAAGACTATCTTGTTTGTTGGAAAGACCGTCCTAAGTCTACCGCTTCTGAATTCAAGAATCTAGATTTGGAATTTCACAAACTCTCCGGGGAAGAGTTTTATCAAACCGGGGAGAATGATGGAAATCAGGAGTTCAAGTTAGATTAGGAGTTTAGTTATTGTTTTCTAGTTTGGTTAGGAGTCTTATTTATTTCTTATTATTTATGTCATAGTTATTTTGTTTAAGAGTTTAAGTTTTGTTAGGTTTTTATTTGCTTAGCCTATATATAATGGCTACGTCTTATTGTTGAAGACACGTTTTGATGATTATATTATTTTGCTGATTGCAAGGTTTTCTCTCTAAAATTATGTCTTTCTCTTCTCTAATTCTTGTTCTTATTCTGTCTCTAATCCTCTGAAATCTATTTCTTCTCTCTATTTCTCTAATCCCTCTTCTCTCGAGTACCCGATCTCTATCATTAAGATTTTTCTGAAAAATAGAGGAAATCTACTTATACTTGAGAAATATTAATCAAATCTAGATATATTTAAACTTTTCAATTTCTACCTACAAAATAGGTGGAAATATTCATCAAGTTTCAAATCTTTTTGTGAAATTTTAAAAGATTTATCTTCCCACTAACGGAAAATCATAATTACCGACTTAAGTCCAAACGACCATGTAATTACGATGTTGCAAGGGCTCGATCTGACAAAGATCGAAGGAACCTCAAATATTATAAGGAATGGGTTGTAGATTCGGCATTCTTGGGTCATACCGTGAACGAGACTTACGATGCTAATTATCTTGATATTAAGACACGATCTTTCCATCTAGTATACGGACATGATGACTCAATACACGCCCCCTATTTACACTAAACAATACCCTACACTATACCACACTTGTCACCACCTACACTAACACTTGACATCTACCTTTATTACACATGGTACTACCCCCTCGCCACTTGTCTTCACTGCTCCAACACATGGCATTCACTCGTCAACACTTGTGATCCATGCCCACATGAAGATTGCCTATAAAATGAAGGTCTTCTCCCTTCATCTCCATCTTAAGAAGTCTACCATCTTCACTAACATATATATACTACACCTAAACACTAGCCAAACACATTCTTCTGTATTTGCTCAATACAACATAAATTAGGAATTGCGATAGTTTGATTCTCCGCTTGGGATAATGCAGACAACTTGGTTCATTTCTAAGCCCAGTCGTAAATCATGTAAATCTCTTCATCGAGTCGGGATTGGCATTCCGCACCTTATAAATTTATTGGTAACATTTTTATTCTCGTTTTTCTTGCATTCTTTTACCCTTCGTAAATACTAATTATCTTTATCTCATATATATAAGTGTGTGTGTGTGTGTCTAAGAATAAAACTTTTATATTATCAATCAATCTTCTTCATCTACTCAATATGAAATTATTAAACTAATTTTAGTTTTATTTTTCTATGAGAATCGTTTACTACTACATTATTAGCAATTATTTAAATTATTTGTGTTGGAGATGCAAGAAAAATACTTTCATTCAACACAATAATTTACATAGCAATCAATTGATTTTTAAAATAATATTTTACAACATATTACAAGGTTTAAAGTATAATAATTATTTTAAATAGTTAATTAAACACTACGTATACAAAACTTTAACTGTAATAACTTTCCTGAAAAATTAGTGTGCTGCCAAACCCATGGAAAATAAAGGTAAACTTTTTTGAGAAATCTCATTTTCCCCCATTTTCCTCCATTGATTACCCCCCCCCCCCCCCACCCCCCATCTTTCAGGGAACCAAACTGAGCCTAAAAATAAAAGAAAAACAAAAATTAAAATAAGAAGCAAAAAAAAAAAAAAATGTTTTGATATGAAATAAAAATATTTGGATTAAATTTTAGTTAGTAATATGTACAGTGTTCTAAAATTATTTAGAGTGTTCTTTAATTCTTCAAATATTAATTCCTTTTTTTATAATTCACCACTTTGGGAGGAGGGAAGGGAGGTGGTAAGTGTAATAAGAACTAAAGTACCCTAAATGCCATCCAAACAATCCTTAAGTTGTACAGAGGCCGCAGCGGGGAGGGGGTTGTCTGTAAGTTTTCAAACCTCAGGAATGATTTCTATAATTACAACAAATCGAAGGGGATGTTAATGTAAGTACTCATAAGAATAACAACTATATTATGTGTTTAGCACATACAATAATTTATAGTTACCATGCAACCAATTTGAATTTTTTTCAAATATTTCGTTTACCGGTTCAACAATTGGTAACCCATTCACCTGACCAAACATGTAATTAGCAAGATCACCTATTTCATGCTCGGTCCAATTCTAAAAACACTGGTTTCAGCTATGCGCAACTTCACCATTTTGGCCACAACTCATTCTTTAATGTCGGGATTACAATCCTCTTTTTTACATTTAAAACTAGACATCCGTGGATTTCCAATGGTGTATGGAACATGTCCTAACTCTTTTTGTAGACGTTCCAGTAACTAAGACAAATTTGCTCATTTGTAGCTAGTGTTTGCTAAACTCTATCCGAATTCTAGAAAATATGGAAAAAAACACATAAAAACACTCAAAATGAACGAGAACCAACAATAAAATAACTATATTAGCATACTAGAGTATATTTCTTACGGTCACAGGATATGAGCTCTTCACATAAGAAAACTAGAGTAAATATCGTGTGAGAAGATTCGCATCAAATAAACATGCAAAGAAGAATAATTGTGTGCCATTGTGTGATAATATGAATAACCATTTGTTTCCAATAAAACCAAAAACCATAAGAAGATTGTTCAATTCAAACAACAGTTAAACGATGTGTGAAGAGCCAAACAAAACATAAACACAAACGTAAGTATTCATGGCTAAGTGATACTTCAAATGCCGCCATCTAAAATACCAACTAACAAGGATGGGATGACGAAGACAAGAGTCTCTATTTCGGGCAAAGTAATTGTAGTACCTTGACTTTTTAAGCAATTACTAATTAAATTTGAATTCCATTAATCACTAGTTGTGTAAATTTATGGACTTAGTTCATTAAAATCTTATTTTATTTTATTTGAAGAATTAGATTAATTTAAGTATAGTTCGTTTAGGTTCAGTAAAGCGGAACAAGGACATTAATTTTAGAAGGCCGCATTAGCCTACAAACATATTGCTTATCACTAATACATATAGATAAAGTAAAGATTATGGTTTATTCCTATTATTCAAATCAGTCTCAGACTTCCTTATTCTATCTGCGACTGTCTTTCAAACTTCACATGTAAATCAGACTTTCTTTCTTCCTTTAGTTATTTTAGCTCCTTCCCTAGAATGGTGTCGAGTAACACTTTACACTTGCATGATTAGATATAAGCGATTCATATAGTTCAATGTTAAATGGTTGATCACGTTATGAATATAGAAAATTAATTGAAGTTCATTTATATTGGATAGTGGTGATTCTTGCATTCATGTAGGGCCAAGTAAGAAGTCGCATATCAAATTAATTCCTTCTTTGATTTGCTGTAATTTATTGTGAAAATTTCATGTGAATACTAATTAAAGAATTTGTTTCTTAAAGTTTGAGCCACAGGTTTTACAATATACTATCTGAGATTTAATACAATTGTTGTATGCAGTTTTCAGAAATACGATATAGGGTTTGTAAAATACTTTGGATGACTTAAACCCTTCAGATCCTTATGAAAATTTTATTCTATCTAATTTACTCTGTTTTAAAGGTAATACTCGAATTTCACAATGTTGGTTCAAGTACTTATTTTCTTATAATTATTCTAATTCTATGTCGCTAGTAGTATTTGATTTCAAAAAATATGTCCAGATTGAGAGAACGGTTTTACTATGTCTATGTCAGTTGATTTCCTCCAAAGTTGATTATAGGTTTACGAATGTATCTAGTATGTAGCATAATCTTTTAGCATTTTTGTTTGACATGTATATGTGTTTCCAAAGAAACTTAAAAATACGTATTGTTGAATAAGGAAAGTAATAGGTAAATGATAAATTTGAGTTGCATGATTAATATGAAATTTAGCATAGTATGATACATTAGCTAGGTTAAGTCACGATAAATTACATTTAAAATTAGTATTTAGTTAGATTAAATTAGGATAGATTTGATTATATGAATTGTTGAGTAGTAATTATAGTTGGATATTTCTGTGCTTCATAGGCTATATGGACTAGTGGCTTGGATTAACTTCTCATACATTCATAATTTCCTTGTAGTTGTGGAATCAGGTGAGTTCTTCAAACTAGTATAAATATTTCCAAAAACTGGAAGGAATATGTGTATAAATATATAACTAATATTAACTATGTACTATTGCATGAGAAATTGTATTGCTTCATACTCTGTTGTGGAAAACATGTTTTAAAACGAATAGTTGTATTGTTTAAATTTCATTTGTGTATTTTAAAGATTCGTTGCTTATTTAAATTACACCATGATATCTTATGAAGTATGCAATGGAAAAGTAAACACTAAGGTTGGTTGAACTTATTGGTTATGATTACTCAGTTTGATATTATTAGTGGATCCAATTGGCTTAGACAGGCACGGGGTCTCACCGGGCAGCAGAGGGCTCGTCGGTTGGGCTTCGTGGCTCCTTTTCCCTTTCCCTTAGACGCGGCGGGAGGTCCGTTGGGTCTCTGTGGAATCACTTGTCGCATGTACCATTGTATGCAGTCTATTGTTTCCAAGGTAGCTCCTGGACGGGGAGACAAAGAAATCTGTTCGAGTGATAAGGGTTGGTCCGGTTGGATGATATTGGAACTGGAATTAGTCTTGGCATTGGTATCTATGTGCATTTTGTGAGTGAAATAATACTGTGTTGTGCCTCTGAATATTGAAATCTATAAATGAACAGAAATTATGTCTGCTGCACATTGTATGCCTTTTGTGTGAATTGGTATGTTGATGTGGCTTACATTTCAAAAGGTTTTCTTTTAAAGAAAATATTGCACTTCACACACCTCTTGAGAACTCACTGAGATTTTATCTCACACAAAAAATGTTTTCTTTTCCTTCATTCCTTTCAGACCTATGTACTATTGCGGCGAGACTTTGAGGGCTTTCTTAGTGAGAGTGAGCTGGTCCGATAGAGTTAATTTTATTAGTTTTTAGTTAGATTCTTCGTACACGCTTTTAGATGGCAGATTGTTTTGTAGAGAATGTTGATTTGTGTAAGAATCTTATCAAGGTGGATCTCGTTTTGGCGTTTTAAAGAAGTTTCGATACTGAATTCGATGTTTTTTTTTTTTTTACCTTGAAGAGTTGTTTCTATTTAGACTTGAAAAGTTTGGGCCGTTACAATAATTCAATAACAACTTAATCAAAACATGATGCATCATATGAGACCAAGCTCTTGTAACAATATTCAAAACATAGTATAAAATCCTCAAGTCGTGTGTGAGAATATGCATCAAAACGCCACATAAAGGGTAGGGATAACGTGCAGCAGCGTGCTAAGTGCAATCAAAGTAATTGTATTAAGTAGAACAATAGACATATAGAAGGGGTATTCTAAGACAAATAAGGGTTTTTCGATGTGTATAGACCCGAACATAATACAAGCACAAATATAAAGTACTAAAGGCGGTCCTTCTTCCTGTCAAAGTGGAGGCAGTCGAACAAGAATGCGTTAACCAAAAGAAGGCCTAGGGTGAAGCAGTTTCTAAGACGAAAATAAATAGTTTACTTAGTACTTTGTGTGTGATGTGAGAAAGCTGTCATGTACTCGAACTTTGTCAAGCAACACTTCTTGGTTATTTTTCTTGACAAAGATGCCATGTGAGTTACCCTCTAGGTCATCGCCGTTATAGGAGTGGATGTTCTTGGTTTTGGCTATCACAAGTCATTTTAATAGGTTTAGAGAAGAGAATGAAAGAAAAAATGTTACATATAATAGCTCTTTTGCTAATGACTTCAGGGAGAAAAAGATGCAATAGGGAGGATAATGTTGGATGCTTCTTTAAATAGAAGCAATACAACAGTTGAGAAACTACGCGACCCTAGGTTGGAATTCAACAAGAATCGATATAATAATTTCCACCCGTGAACTCAAATTAGAAATCTTCACATGTCTTGAGTGAACAACTAGCACATGCATCCCGCAGATATGCGCCCACGATATACGACCACTCACCATCTAACTCGCCCCATAGGCTAGCACAAAAATGGTGCATGTTATACAAGTCAAAAAACTAGCACATCAAACAACATATGTGATATTCTACTTAGTTGTCATTTTTTAGATCCTTATTCCTTCGAATCAACTCTAAAGTTCCTATTGCAGTCTAAGACTGCACTAGGAACTCTCCGGCATATAACAACATATACTATACAATTTCTTGAGTTCATACAAATAGCACAACATTATTTTTGTAGCCACCACCAATGTCATAAGAGGTTATGATTTGTAATATACGATCTTCTATTGTCATTGATCGTATTAAAAAGGATTTATGACACAACAGATCAATGTTGTTCATCGTTAAAATACGAGCAATACAGGTGTTCCCCACGATGGGTCTATGAGTTATGAAGACCTATATGCGACACAACTAAGTCAGATCTTATGAAGTGTTAGGTTAATCCATTAATCAACACCGGCTCGTCGGATTTCTTGGAAATTTAGGTGTTTCATCATTATAACCTCTTGCACAAGTGCTATGACCTATTCGCAAATACACTTGGCTCATAATGTTGGACACATATACGAGGCTGGTTTATATAAGCACACTTCACTTCAATGAAGGAGGTATGACCACTTATACACTATCAACACTTCAAAATTTGAGAGAGTTACGCTCGAGTTTGTTCATAACACATGCTTCATAGAACAAAGCTGAAAATCGAGTAGAAGTTGTTCGAGCATACGTATTAGTGGTATTCAACGGTTCTCCCATCATAGTTCGTAATTGCATTATCAATTTATTTCTAGAACTGTAACAACTCAATTATTTTAAAATAAATAAGCTTATTAAAAGACCATTGTTAAAAATATTTATTCAAAATAGTAAAAGTGTAAATACAAGTGATTTTAAACCAATATGCTATCTAATATCAAGAAATAGTTTTTAACTCAAAGTAAATATAATGTTTCATATAACATTTGTGAATATACGTTTATCCACTGATTATGTAATGATTTAATGCAACGTTTTAGCGTAATTACTTGAAATGTTTATAGGCGAAATCAGAAAATTCTCAATTTGATCGGAACCAGTGAAATTTTTGGTAGAGAACTAAATTTAACAACAGTTACGCAATATAAGACAAAAGCAACCCCAAACCTCAATTGGTTATAATTATCCCTATAACCAAGATAACGTTAAAAGTATAATAACCATGCATTCGAATTAATTAATAGTTGCCTGATCGAGATTTTGCACTCTATAATTAAGGTCTTGTGGTACTTTGCACCCCAAAATTAAAATTTTGGCAAGTTCTACTTAAAAGTACTTGACACTTTCAATTTGCACCCTTACACTATAGTTTTTTGCCATTGGACAAGCTAATCACTGGTAATGAATATATTTTAATACTTTTTACGGTTTTCGTGCTTCCTCACATATTTCTTAAAATAAGAAATTCATGATTTATTATAATTTTCCAAAAATTATAATCAAACATATTACTTGAAAATCAGCCAAGACATAAAACATTGAAGTTGGATAAATTATATCGAAAATTAAAGAAATTTATTTTAACAAATTCAAAGAATAATATGCAACAAAACCTAAGAGAAGGTTCCAAGGTCGTGGCCTTGGTGGTAATCTGCAACCATGGATGGCGAGTTCGCGGTACGAAGTAGACCTGTCAAAGTCCGGGTAAGACCCGGACCTGGACCCGTTCTTTATCAACGGGTCCGAGTCCGAGTCTGCGTTAACGGGTCCGGGTCCGGGTCTTACCCGGACTTTGACAGGCCTAGTACGAAGGTCGCGACCCCAAATGTTCTTGGGCGGCACCGTAGAGTGCAACCTCTACTTTTACAAAATACCAATAATTTTAATTTCTTTTTATTCATTTTATCCTTTAGTTTATAGGGTATCAAGATATTTTTAAGTGCAATATGTGTACCGCCCTTTTTATAGTTATACATTACACAATTTCTGAAATTGCAATTCACTAAAAACCAGCATTAGGTAAAATTTTAATTTGCGAAAAAGCCAATTTTGTTATGCATGTTCAATGATATTTGTCAATACTTTTGATATCAATCTAAAATCTCCTTATGATTTTAAAGATATATACAAAACCCTCATATGTTTGTTAATTGTCTAATACTCTCTTCTATTTTTATATACTTTGCACGTAATTTTATTTTTGTGAAACCATAAGGAGATTTTTATGCATAGTCTTATGAAACCACGAAAGGAATTTATTCAAGTTAAGAAATTTTCTGCACAATTTATAAAACCACAAAGTCGTTCCAAATAATTGACAAACCACACGAGATTTTTGCGTAGGTCTTTAAAATCACAAGAGATTTTATGCATTTTTATCAGATATTTTTACAGAAATTATTATCAACTTGGTTACAAATAAAAAGAAGGTGATTAACGTTCAAAAGGTTACAGACGTAGATGGCCGCCAGACAAGCACAATGTGATGTCGCGTATTAATGAATAGATAAATAACCTTTCATGGTCGAAAACAACACTACCACCGACAGTTTTAGGTCTTGGTTTGGCTGCACAACATGTCTAGTTTGGTAAATTCAGACTTTTAAGTTCTATGAGAGTAGGCAGTCGAAAGAAACAGCACACCCAACATCATAAACAAACACCACTAAGTGTAAATTTCAGTATCAATGTTTCTATAAATAAGGACATATTTTTGGAACTTTCCACGTGGGATGTGTGGTCTTTTGGTAGTTTGGGAAGTTAATCTTTAGATTTTATTAAATAGAGTTGTTCCTTCTTTTGTGAAAAGGGACCTCTTTATAGTCAACCAGCCACAAATTCTGTGATACGTTTATGTCGTCAAGTGATTCAGGCCATGTTTCAATAAAGTTAGATTATGATTTATTTGTTCTATTTTAACTCTTACGATAGTATTTTGAGATATATCGAGCAAGTGAGATATGTAAGTACATTGATGGCATAGCTGGAGCCATTATAGATTCGTCACCGAACAATAAAATATATGTTTTATGTTTGGTAAAAGGAAATTTTACTTGAGCAAAAATTGAATGAAGAAATAAAACATATAGATATACAAGTATTTCATCGCAAAAGAGATTAAAATCATGAGTCAACACAAATAGTACTTCCTCTTTTGCTTCTAAAAGTCGTTTGAATTGTGAATAGAATTTTATTTATATATATATATATATATATATATATATATATATATATATATATATATATATATATATTACTCTATTAAAAGCAAACCCCCGTCCTCACATATTTTGGTATTTGTTGTACTAAATTATTAGTTTTTCTAAAATAACTCTAACTCCATTAATTTATAACAATTCAAAAAGGATAAAAAAAAGTAATTGCTTTTTTTCAGCACAAACTCACTAACCCACTTTCTCACTAGTATTGCAACTGCATAAGACGTGTATTTGGTGGCTGGTATGTATTATGTATGTGTAAGGATCTGAAGTGCGCAACTAAATTTTGGATAATAATAGTACTTATGATATAAATATAAGGGATAATTACAGCTACACCCCCGAGGTTTGGTGTAATTACAGATACCTCCCTTGTAGTTTGAGAAATTACAATGACCTCCTCTGAGGTTTGAAACCTTACACATACCTCCCCTCTATAAGTTAAGGGTTGTTTGGGTGTAAGTCATGATAAAACTATGCTTATTATACTTACACCCCTAAAGTTTGGTATATTTATAAAAGTAAAACCTCAGGGATGTAGCTGTAATTATCCCTAAATATAATTAGAATTCTTGAGGGCTTTTTAAAATACGAAACGCTGTATCTTATAATTCCACTTCCCTAAAACCTGGGAGGGCTTGTCCTTTCTAGCAATATCTTATAGAGCACAAAAACTCCACTAGCTTTAAGAGACAAAACTGGTTTAACTAATTTGAAAGAATTAAATCTGCCCAGGAACTAGTCCGACTTAATTTAACTGTTTTTCTATTACACGAAGTATATTACACTATTACTCTATCATCTTCTTACTAATAAAATGGTCAATTATCAAACTAAAAAAAATGGTGAATCATCAATTATAGAAAAATGTGAAAATTCATATTTTATTATTAGAGATAATTACATTACACGAAACACTCCTATAAACTTGAAAAAGCTTTGCAAAATAATCATTTAATTTTTGAATACTTATATGGACGCCCATTAAGATTTAAAAACATCAATTATAGATCGATAGATTCTTAATTTTTACATGTCTTTTGAGCTCCACAATATCTCTGAAGGCTCACTTGGCTTTCACCCGGGCTGAATTTTTCTGAAGTAATCATGCTATATCTTAATAATAGTCTAAAAATATACTTGCTCTAATAAAATCCGCATCAAACTTAATATATTTATTATAGGCTAAAATTAAACAAATTCAAAACCCAAAGTAGATAGTGAACTCCCACGATTCTTATTGGATCACCACTCGTCGGCATTTAACAACTTAGATTCATTTTTTAGCTATTTTTGTTAATATTTCATATGATTTTTGGCACGATAGTTGACATGCCATGTGTAATATGCAATAGGCACATTAGCCTCTTGTAAAATATAAATGGACAAATTACCCTTATAATATGTTAAAATGGACAAATTGCTTTGTGTGAATATTAAATGGACAAATAACTTTCGTTTATACTAGGTTAAATATGTGAACCACTTTGCATATTACGTGGTTATGTGCAACTTTATTCAATTACATGGAGATAATTTGTATATTTTATGACAATTACATAACATAGGGAGATAATGTACATATTTAACATAACAAATAGGCTAAAATTCAAAAACTCCTTTATATAATATATCCATCTAGAAAAGTTATGTATATAATAAGAAGGTTAGATACAATAGATATTTCTCTTGAACTATATTATAAGAAATTTAAAAACTTATTTATATTGATCAAACTAATATTCTTTGTATTCGTAAATAATTTTTGATATATGTTTAATATATATCTTCTTTTAGTAATTAAAAGAGAATAAACTACGAGAAATTTTGTTGAGTGATTGCTACTCCACTTCCAGGGAAAATCTGCCCTACCCTGTGGGTAATACCCTGTGCTGACATGTACTGCTAGGTGGACATTCTGGTCCACCATTCTCCATCATCTCTCCTCTAAAATAACTTCCAATCACAACGAGCCACCTGTCCATCCAATCTTGATTTCTTTCTATACCACGATTTCCTTCTAGTTATACATACAGTCAACCAAGGTTAAGTAATAATTTATTTTAACAGAAGGTTAAATACTAATTATAATTTAATTAGGGCTTTCTAGTGAGAGTAATAAAATAAAAGATGCTGTAATTTTTCATGGTTGACGCCTTTTACCACTCAACGCCATTGTTGTCAGCCCACCGTGGAGGCTGCAAGATCAACGAACTGACGAAGTCATAGCAGAGTAAGCAAGATAAACTTTCTATTGTTTATTTCCGATTCATCTCTACAACTTCGGTTTGACTGAAAATGTAAAAATGAAATATTATGGTGGCATGGTTGTTCCAAATCAATGCCCGACTGGTGGGTTAGAGATAGATAAACGAGTATGAGAAATACTAAATTTTCAGCTTTTAATCTTAAAAAAAACACATACATGTTCAAGTATGGGTATCAAATTTGGTTATTATTCTATAGAGTTCAAAACTTTGATAGTTTAATTTGATCAAGCTTTTGAAATAAGCTTAAAATATATGATGTCAGCTTTTTATGAATTTGTAATCTAGTTCAAGTAATGTTATTACAGCTAGACTATTACTACTAATTACGACGGTAATATTGTTATTATCTTTAATCTTCTTGTTGTTATAGTGATCATTATATATTTAACTTGAAGAATTATAGAGTCCTGCAATGTAGGTAATGTTGGTGGACGTGAGAACTAATTAGCAACTAATGATTACATTGATTTAAAAAGGTAAATCAGGAATTGATAGAGGCATTGTATGCTTCATATTCTAGTGATCTCCATGATTAATTTATTATAATTTCAGTAAATTCTAAAATATCTCAATAGATTGTTCTTAAATATCTTAATGTGGGGTTACGTTCTGAAATATAATTACATGCTTAGAGATTGATAGACAATAATGATATTGTTGAATGCTTACTTAGTATTCATATGCTACATGCACTTTATTGTTTGGATTAAGTGGTTTTATTTTTCTTCCAGTTAGTTGCATAATGGAAAAAGCTTCTCACGTATCACATGAAGGCAGTAATTTGCAGTCTGGTCAAGGTATGTGATTGCTATAATTTTGTACTGTTTTGGATTCTTTTATGAAAATTAATTATTGACATAAATACTTTTGACAGATTTGAACTTTGATGAGGGAACTGAAGCAACGAACCAATCTTTGCTTATGGATGCTGAGACAGAATTTCTAAGCTTAACCATTGAAGAAATGGAGAACAGATTAGATATCAGTCAATTCATGCAAAACGAGCTTGTTGCGTATGGTTTATATTCTATCTATGCACACGCAAAAGGTTTTAGTGTTAGAAAAGATAACATCGAAAGGTTTGTTGATGGTTCAATAAGAGCAAGAGATTTTGTGTGTTCTTATGAAGGAAATAAAGATGAGAAGAGTTCGAAACTCAATAGACCAGCTTCGGTGAAGCCGACATATAGGTGCAATTGTAAAGCAAAACTCAGAGTTGCGCGGATAAAAGGGCAAAATTGGAGGATTACTGGCTTCAATAAGGAACATACTCATGATTTGTTTCCGCCAGATCAAACTTATCTGTTGAGATCAGCCCGACATTTGAGTTCTCAAATGGAGAAATGCATTGAAACAATGGTTAAATGTGGAATTCCTGTCGCGAAGGCTTATGATTTTCTGCAATCTTCATCACAAGGGAGAGAAAATGTTGGATGTACTAAGAAAGATATATATAATTCTCTTTCACGTAAAACGAATCAAATTAGGATTGAGAATGGAGATGCAACTCACTTGGTTCAACACCTTATACAGAAGTCCAACAAAGAACCTTTCTTTTATTGGAATGTAGAGGTCGATGAAAATAATAGGCTCACCAATTTTTTCTTCAGGGATTACCGGTGCAGCATCGACTATGAATACTTCGGTGATGTGATCTCTTTTGACACTACTTACCGCACAAATAAGTATAATTTGATTTGTTGTCCTTTTGTTGGAATTAATCATCATTTGCAAAACATTATGTTTGGATTTGCATTCATGTCAGATGAAACTGTGAGTTCTTTTGAATGGTTGTTTCGAACATTTTTAGAGTCTATGGGAGGTAAACAACCTGAGACAATATTCACTGATCAATGCCCAGCCATGATGAATGCGATTGAAACAGTTTTCCCGCTCTCACATCATCGATTGTGTCAGTGGCACATTAGCCAGAATGCTCCGTCACACTTTGGCAACTTGAAAGGTGATCCAAAATTTACGAGTTTATGGAATAAGTGCATGACTGGCTGTTACGAAGAATCAGAATTTGAGGAAACGTGGAAAAAAATGGTGGATGAGTACAATATTAGGGATAACAACTGGTTCAACCAAATGTACAACTTACGCCATAAATGGGCTACAATTTTTAGTTGTCATAGGTTTAGTGCTGGACTAAAAGCCACGTCAAGAAGTGAGGGCACAAATGCAGCATTAAAAAGTAAATTTTGTGGCAAAACTTCATCTTTGTATGATTGTGTTCTTGCTTTTGAAAAAGTTCAAGATACTTGGCGTATGGATGAAAAAGAGAAGGATACTCGCAGCCATCATGCTAAGCTTCCATGCGGAGATAATACATGGCTAATAAAGGCAGCTGAACTATACACAATGGAAATATTCACTTTGTTTCAAATTGAGGTATCTGAATCAATGACCTTTGTAGTCACAGAAGAAAAAGAAGTTACTGGAACTTCTTTGATTTGCTTTAAAATGAAATCTCGTGGAGGAAAGTCAAGGATTATATCTGTTTATTTTGATAGCGAGACATCTTCTGTGAATTGTAATTGCTACAAGTTTGAAACATTCGGCATATTGTGCAGACATGCATTAAAAGTTCTTGATAGGGTCAATATGGATCACATTCCGGAGAAGTACATTAAAAGGAGATGGACCAAAAGTGTAACAAGTAGAATATGTGATCCAGGACGCGTCAACGGAAATGCTAGTAGTGCCACACCTTCTGTTGCATTTGTTCATGAAATAATTAAAAGAACTTATGATATTGCCATGAGAGCTCAATTCTTCAAGGAGACAAAGTGCATCTTGACAAAATCCCTTGAAAGTGTCGATTCCAAATTAAATGATTGGTTTCAAAAATTCAATTTGTTTGATTTGGATGGTGTGGGTGACTTGAATGCACATGGAGATACTTTAGTGCCAAATGAAATGCTTGTACGTGACCCTCAATGGGTTAGATCAAGAGGGATTACAGATGTTCATACACGTCACTGGGATGTCAAGAGTAAAAGAGCAAAAGGAAAGGGTGGAAGCTCAAGTAAGTAAATCTACGTCATAATCTAAAAAGTTACGTACGTAATTTTATTCTGTGATAAATATTTTTTCTTAAGAAAATACTTAACTTGCAGAGAGGACCACAAAAGTCACAAGGTGTAAAGGGCAAAGTTCACAGACAATCAAAGGTGATGAACAAGCCACTCAAAATTTTCATGTTCAAACTTCACAAAGAGCGCAACCTTTTTATCACCCGCTCGTGGCCTCTCAGCATATTGCTAGTCTACCTTCATATCCAGACTCTTTTCCACAACAGGCCATGAAACTCCCATCAGCACAATTTGCATCTGGCTATCCAACTGAAATGATATTTTTAGGATCTCACTAGAAAGCCCTAATTAAATTATAATTAGTATTTAACCTTCTGTTAAAATAAATTATTACTTAACCTTGGTTGACTGTATGTATAACTAGAAGGAAATCGTGGTATAGAAAGAAATCAAGATTGGATGGACAGGTGGCTCGTTGTGATTGGAAGTTATTTTAGAGGAGAGATGATGGAGAATGGTGGGCCAGAATGTCCACCTAGCAGTACATGTCAGCACAGGGTATTGCCCACAGGGTAGGGCAGATTTCCCCACTTCCACTACTTCAGCTCATAGTGTAATAAATTTCTGACTCAGCTCGTGTATAGCCAGACCTCAATAGGTATAGAAGTAGTTGTCCTCATTTTTTATTTATTATGTACTCCATGTTAAAGTGATGTAGATATACTTGATACGGGATACATAACTTGATAATACAAATATGAACACCAGTTTTTGAAAATTTTAAAGTGGAACATGAAAAGGAAATTAATACAATTTTGAAAAGCGTAAATTGTAAAAGTAAGTTTAAGTAAATTAAATAATTGAGAGAGACGTAATTAACCCATTTTTACAATGTATTTAGATTCTTGATTGACAAAAAAGCCCCTTCCACATATACTTACTCCACTTAATATAACTAAACATTCAACATGTAATCGATAAGAAAAGTATAATTAAATATTTACTAAAAAGGAAAAAAATTGAATTACAGAATAATATTGAATACATCGATTTAAGTCTTAAAAGTTAAAACTAACCACTGGAAAGAGTTATAAGACAAGAAACAATAATCACTATAGTTTCTAGTCTCTCTCTCTCTTTATATAATATTTATTATCCTGGGTATTATTATGAGATTTAATAATTTATAATAGTTAAAGAAATAGAGCGGTTGCATGTTATCTTTTCTAAAAGACTGAAAATTGGCAGTAATAAAATTATAATATTTACCATTTGCTACATTTTAAACTTTTATGGTAGTACTTTGGAATTGTCAACCCTTGCGTGTAGGAACAAATTTTAGTTTTTATCTTAATTTATAAATAATAACAGGTAACTGATATGGCTCTTTAGTATTAAATACCTAGCATAGTTGAATAAATACATAAGGTACAAAGTCCAAATTATTATTACGTTCGACGAATGACCAAGACGAAACTTGAAGGGAGATTTTCTCAGATTCAAAATAATTAAAAAGAAGCCGATTTGCCGCTTTGTTACCGATAAATCTGCATGTATTGCCAAGTGCTGTCTTCCCATAAAATTTGACGTCTTTCACTGCGGCAAACTACTCCAATATTAAATTTAATATCTGCTCTGAACAATGGCTCAGAGGATAATGCCTAACTTTATCTATGCGGTGCATTTTTAAATGTTTTCAAGCCCTCTTTTTGTTGGGACGCCAACATAGTAGGATGATTTGATCTTGTTTGAGTTGTTAAGTTTAATTTAAAGTTTTTATATATAAATACTAGCAACCCTACACACGCAGGGACCGCGTGTAACTTTTAGCCATGATATTCATTTTTTCTATTTAGAACAAATCAAAAATCGTACTTACAGTTTTGACGTCAACTTTTCTTGATTATTGCATCTGAACTCATTTTCCTCTAAAATGTTGATGCATATCAAAGAATCCCCTGCAAATAGAATTAGAAATAAGTTAAGAAAAATAAGATGATAAAGAGTAGAGGAAGAAGGCATCAATCATAAAATAGATTAGCATAAAGACGATCCAAGACAGAAAAGAATAAATGAACAGGAAGTGAGAGATTCTAGGAAGTGAAATATCCATATCTTAAATGCTAGTAAAATAAAACCGTTTATTTTTCAAAATATTCATTGTTTTTTGAATTTGCTCTAGCCTTAAGATTAGAAAGTTGGAGTGTGGGGGAGTGGGAAGTTAAGAAAATTAAAAGGAAACATATTCTTGATTAAATTAAAAACTAAAAAAAATAAAATTGAAAAGATAAATAAGAATCTACAAAAACCGTTCCCCTAAAAGTTGGGGATGTGGCTAATCATCAATTCGAGGAAATTGAATAGTTGGATAGGGGAAGAACAAAATTCCCTTCATATCCCCACTTTTTTAATTTTTGTGAGTAATTTAAATAGGAATATTTTGGGCATACTATTAATTTGGTATAACACCTACGTAACTCCCCATTTGTGAGTAAAAACAGGGTTCTCTTATATAATAGTATAGAAGTATAGATAAACAACACAGCTTAATTTGGTATCCGAATAGAAATCATTTTCAATCGAAATATCGCTAGTCCAATGTGTTTGTTCTTAAAAATCATTGCTTGCTCTTCATATATTATATCCATAAGTGTCATTCTTCATTTGGAAGAGTGACTATATTACAAATATGCTGAGGACGATTTAGAATCTAAAGAGTTTGATGAGTACTTAAACAAATATACTTTAAAAGATAAAATATGGTAATCGGGTCATTTGAAAAATCTAGATGAGGATTTTTCCGCACTTATATAATAAAATCTATCCCACTAACACTTATGTATGAAAATTCATACCTAAAATTTGTTAGCGTTGCACAAATATCTAAACTTTTTTAGATATGAATTTTCTGTACCTAAATTTTAGATATAACAAATTTATATGAACTTTTAGGTATGAAGAATCATTAAGCTAAATTTAAGGACATATTTTTTATACCTAAAGACTATTTTAGAGAAATCGAACCGAAATAAAAATATAAGAAAAAACTTTAGGGATGGAATGAATCAGTACTCAAAGCCTGAAGAAATAAAAAAAAAAATTAAGCTCTAGGTATCGAATAAATCAGTAACTAAAGAGGACTAGGGGAAAAATGAAAAATAAAAAAATGACTGTAATACGGATTGAAAACAAATTTAAGAAACTATTAAGCTTCAGGTACGAAATAAATCGTACCTAGAGGGCCAAAAATAAAACTAAACCCTTACATACGTCATTTCGGTACCCATAGATCTCGGATCCTTTTTAAATAAATAATTATATGTACAAATATTTTTAAGTTTTCCAAAATTTATAATAATTGGAAAATATTAAAAGACAATTAATCTGTAAACACTAACAGATGAGAAAATATCGAAAATCATCTCATAATACAACATTCAGAAATAAATTAATAGTTTTTGGTGCAATTGACATAAATAATTAGTAGTGTTTTTTGCAACTTACCTCCATATGTTATGTCAAATTGGCAAATTACCCCATGTGAAAAGTGAATAGGCAACTTACCCCCTGAGATTTTAAAAATTGCACACCACCTCCCTGTAATTTTTTAAGTGTATGTTTAATATTTAATGACCATAATAACCTTGTTATTTTTAATACTTTATTATTAGTAATTTCAAATTTTATTATAACCTTTCTTTACAAAATTATAAGTAAAAGTATAAAATATTATAAAACATACATATTATAAAATCATGACCTATTTTTAAATATTAGTTTTAGTTTTTGGGAATTTTCAACAAGTTAAAGTATTAAGTTAAGGATTAACATTTTTTTAGAAACAAAGGGTATAGTTGTCTTTGTTCGCCTAAAAAACTATCTTCACTCTCAAATTTGAGCAAGTGAACTACACCTCCCTATATAAGAAGGTAATTTGTCAATTTTTGAAATCACAGGGGAGTAATTTGACTATTTATTTTTCGTAGAGAGTAATTTGCCAATTTAGCATAATAAGGGGGGTAAATTGTCAAATATTCTAATGAGTAAAATGAGAATAAAAATTAACATAGAAATAAAATAATATTAAATTTTGAAAATAAAAAATTATGTTAAAATAAAAAGAAGGAGATGGAAGAGAATGGAGAAGACGAATGAGTTGTGAAAAAAGGTTGAAAGATGAGGTATTCATAGAAAAATCGCTACGAAATTTTTTGTACCAACTGGTTTTGGTAGCACTACAAGAATTAGTTCATATAGAAAGCCTCAAATCCCTTTTCATAGGGTAGAAATCGCTTTCTGAAGAGCAATAGAAAGAAATTATTATGTTTCCATAAACCCTTTCTGTATGTATGGTTACTGAGAAAAATCAGAAAGGGGAAAATATTCGTTTTCTAGCCTAGAAAGAGAATAATCGCTTTCTGCTATAGAAAGGGAACTGGTACTTTCTCTGACACAGAAACAACATTGTCCCTTTCTATGCTATTACTATTTTTGAAAAGTTGGGAAAGAGACAAATCCGTTTCTATCACATTTTTCTGAAAAAATTTAAAAATTTGGCGAAAAAACGGCGGGATCTGAAAATTTGGGAAAAGGAACAGTCCCTTTCTTCCATTTCGAGAATCTGGGAAAGAAAGAAATCCGTTTCTACCATATTATTCAAAAATAAAAAATAAAAAATTGAATGA
Source organism: Misopates orontium (assembly GCA_946800315.1). NCBI lineage: Eukaryota > Viridiplantae > Streptophyta > Magnoliopsida > Lamiales > Plantaginaceae > Misopates > Misopates orontium. The sequence goes on from OX326947.1 coordinate 26,685,571, forward strand.
ATAGTATAGAAACAAATAATACCATTTATTTATTACAGAAAAAAATAAAAATCAAAGCAGAAATAAAAACATCCGTTTCTCTCATTTCTGTGAATTAAAAAAAAATGACATTTTACTGCCACTTTTCTATTATAATTAGATTTTGAAAAATATAAATTTAAATTTTTTACCTTGTAACTAAGTGTTGTATTTTACATATATATATATATGTATATATATACATATATATGTATATATATATATATATATATATGTGTGTGTATATATACATAGATATGTATGTATATATATATGTGTATATATACATAGATATGTATGTATATATATATGTGTGTGTGTATATATACATACATATATATGTATATATATATGTGTGTATATATATATATATATATATATATATATATATATATATATATATATATATATATATATATATATTGTAACACATCAAATTATGTATCTACACTACTTACATAATAATGTTATAACTAGTAGGGTAATTAATTAAAAGTTAAAACTACAATATAGTTTTACTATTCTACAAGAAATAGCAAAAAAAGAAAAGGAAACACTGTTTGGTCGTCTTCTTTATCTCTCCTCACCACCCCCCCCCCCCCCCCCACCAAACAAACTCCATCCGCGGCCGCCGATTTTAGAAGACGATGGCCGTCATAGAATTCACCGCTGCCGCGCCGCCCCAATTTCACCTAGCACAACCCCAAATCATATGGAGAAATCTCAAACCCCAATTCAATTAACCCCAAATATATACATATATATAAATCCATTGCAAACTAAATAAAAGTCATGGAGGGTTTTCCTAAATCAGACCGAGCCTAAAGTAATATCCTGCTTGCTACAAAGGAGCAATTAAAATTACACAGGGGGATTTTTGCCAATTAAAATTACACAGGGAGATTTTTGCCAATTAGAGATTACACAGGGGTAGTTTTTGCATTTAACTCATAATACAAATATATATTATTAACCATGGATGAAACATTAAAATTTCATGGATGAAACCTAAAAATCTCATGAATGAAACAATATTATATATTATGAATGAAACTACAATACAATATTATTAGTTACATAAAAATATCGAAAACTATTAAATAATTAAGGATAAAAAAAAAATATGAAGAAGATGGAGATCGTATTGGTGCACAAGGAGATGGAGAAATGTTGAGGGTTTGAGGAAGAGTAAATTGTGGAGTTATAGAATCCTAATTAAATGTGTAGAAAGAGACAATTCCCTTTCTGCACTCACGCGGATCATGCCCAAGCCATGATCCGCGTGACCTTGGAAACGGAGATTTCCGTTTCTATGGAAGAAAGGGACGTCTCCTTTTTGTCATAGAAAGGGATTAAATCTCTAGAAAGGAAATGTTGCCTTTCTTCCACTTTACAGCTATTTTTCCCTATCTTCTATGCATCACACATTCCCTAACTTCTCCAACATTTTTTCTATTCCTCTTCATTCACAAAATACTACGTTTTTTCACTTAAAAATTCTCTTCAAATTTTTATTTTTTAAGAAAAGCTCTCAATTTACATATTCACGTTGACCTTCAACAACTCCGACATCGAGAGGTATTTTTCCTTCATATATATTTCATTTCTTTGTTGTTTATTTTGATGTTTGTTTAAATAAGTACTATTAATTAATAGCTAGAATTAGTACTATATATCTTGTAATTTGAAGTATATTTTATTGATTGATATGTGACATAAATGTTGAAATTATTGTTCATTTAAATTAGTTAAGCTTTGAGATTTTTACGAGTTTTAATATAGATATATTCCAGTTTAATCAAATTATTATTTGTTAATTTGATTTAAGTTAATTTGTTAAACCAGATTATTCTTACAATGTATAACAACCAAGATCGGAGTTGGATGTATGATAGAATGGATCACAACCGAAATTTGATTAGTTATTTCGAAGAAGGTGTGTACAGATTTTTAGAATTTGCATTTTCACAAACTCAGTTGTTAACCCGTGGACAAGCTAAATGCTTGTGCATATGGTGTTGTAATAGTAAAAATGGGAGATGGGACGAGATTCAGAAACATCTTTATAAGTGGGGTTTTGTTCCTCAGTACTACATGTGGTCTGCACATGGCGAGGATGATATGAGTTATGAACCACCTACGACTTACTTTGGGGAGTCATCTTCTCATCATGATAACGTAGGAGGTCGGTATAGAGAGATGGTTGAAGATGTATTCAGTGGCCAGTTCCAACACATGAATTACAATCAGGATGAACATGAAGAAGAACCCAACCGCGAGGCAATTTTTTTTTTTTTTTTTTGAAATGTTACAGGAAGCAGAGGTGCCTATACACATAGGGGTAACCACAACAGTACTGCAGTGGGTATCTCAACTACTCTCAAACAAGATACTTTGCAAGATCACAAATTTTGGTTGCGAAAAGATTATACAGCACGCACATACACTGTTGAGTCCTGTTGATCGTCACAAACTACCTGATTCAATGTACAGTGTGAAGAGATTTATGAAGAAGTTAGGTCTCGATTACAAAACCTTTGATGTTTGTGTTAACAATTGTTTTCTGTTCTACGGTGAATTTGAGAGTGATAGTTGGACAATATGTCCAGAATACGGAGAATCGAGGTATGAGTCACGCGAGATTAAAAAGAAGTTCATTGCATGAAAGAAGTTGTGGTACTTACCATTGACACCTCGTCTACAGAGATTGTACATGTCACGTAACACTGCTGAACACATGACGTGGCATACAAAGTGTCGAAGAGATAATGATGTAATGATTCACCCTGCATCTGGTGAAGCTTGGAAATCGTTCGATGCCACATATCCCGATTTTGCTACTGAATCACGTAATGTTAGAGTGGGAATTCGCACGGATGGTTTTAATCCTTTTAGAAACTCTTCAACTCCTTACTCATGTTGGCCGGTCTTCGTGATACCGTATAACCTTCTACCTGATTTGTGCATGCGACAAGAGTACATCTTTCTTACTCTACTGATTTCTGGGCCAAAGAGCCCGGGCAAAAATATTGACGTGTTACTGCGACCGTTAATTGATGAACTAAAAATGTTATGGGAGTCAGGTGTCCAGACATACGACAGTCGTCAAAAAGAGAATTTTCAAATGTGAGTTGCAGTAATATGGATGATCAGTGATTATCCAGGCTATGTCATGTTTTCCCAGTGAAGTACACATGGTCGACTATTTTGCCCCTATTGTATAGAGGACACTAAATCATTTCCACTGAAGCACGGTCAAAAAACCTCCTTCTTCGATTGTCATCATCGGTTTCTGCCTATTGACCATCCATGGAGAATGAATGCTAATGATTTTTTGGAAGGTAGAATAGGGATAGATGCACCTCTCTCGAGAAGATTAGGTTGTGAAATAAAAAGACAATTAGAACTGCTTGAAGATGTTGATTTCGGTACCGCTAGAGATCATATTGATGGATTTGGTAAAGAACACAATTGGTGTCACAAAAGTATCTTTTGGAAACTTCCTTATTGGGAAAAGAACTTAATCTGTCATAACTTGGACGTGATGCATTGTGAAAATAACTTTTTTGACAATGTCAAGAATACAGTGATGGACGATCCGGATAAAACGAAAGACAACATGAATGCTAGACGAGATTTACAGTTGTTAACAAATCGAAGACGTTTGTTTTTGCAAACAGGGAGAGATGGTAAATTGTACAAGCGTAAAACAGTGTATTGTCTGAGTAAAGATCAAAAGATCAAAGTATTGGAATGGTTACGTGGTCTTCGATTTCCAGATGGATATGCAACTAACATCTCAATGTGTGTTCAAAAGCAACATCTTCGTTTGACTCGGATGAAAAGTAACGACTTCCAAGGTTTTATGCAAATATTGATGCCAATTGCATTTCACGACTTCTTGCCAGATAGTGTTTGAGGTCCACTAGTCGAGATTAGTATTTTTTAGAGCTTTGTGTGCTACTGAACTACGGAAATCGGACATGGATGTGCTTGAGAGTTCAATTGTGGTGACCATGTGCAAACTAGAAAAGATATTTCTCTATCATTTCTCGATTCGATGGAGCATTTGGCAATACACCTTCCTTGGAAAGCAAAAGTTGGTGGTCCTGTTCAATATAGGTGGTTGTACCCATTTGAGAGGTAACTAGTAATTTTCTATATTTATTTCACAAATACATTTTTTGTTTATAGATCTAATTTTTATTTTATTCTTATGTTAGGCACATGTTTGAATTGAAGAGGGATGCGGGAAACAAGGCTCGTGTAGAAGGGTCAATTTGCGAGGCGTACGTCATGGGTGAAATTGCTAACTTTTCATCACATTATTTTGAATATGGCGTTGAAACTAGGGTAAATCGTTTGAACAGAAACGAGGTTGAGATGGATCAAAATAATAATGAATCTACAATATCTATCTTTCAAAAAAGAGGGAAGGCCTTGGGACGTGGTAGTAACAAGCATTTGACACTGGCGGAGCATCAAGCGGCTGAGCTTTATATTCTTCTGAACTACCCGTAAGTGGAATGTTGGCTAAGGTACCATTTTTTACGTATAAAGGTGACTTGTAGTAATCATTTATACGACATACGCATAGATTGACTCGAAACGTGTAATTCTTACTTTAATATGTTGTTTGACGAAGAGGTGTGCATGGGGGTTCCTGAGAGCGAGATTGAATCAAGGCGCAACAGTTATTTTGTTGAGTGGCTCAAAGAGGCTATGTACTCCGGGCGATATGATGTGGATCCTCAAATTCGTGGTTTAGCATACGGTCACCTTTCAAAGCTCGAAGTTACAAAGGGTATACCGTTAATGGATTCAGATTTCATACATTGTCATATGGCACAGGCAGAAAAACAATGAACAATGGAGTTTATGTAAAGGCGAGTACTTGTGATCCATCAGAAAAAACAAGGATTAAAGTAGTTAAACTACAATTACTTGCACAAATCAAGTATTAAACTACAATCGTTTCACAAAACAAGGATTAAAGTGCAATTATTTCACAATTTCACTTAGAAGGAAAGGATTTATAATATTAAACTAAACCTTAAAGCGGTAAACTCCTAAATCGACATGCTAATCATGAGAAACATACCAGTTTTTTCCTATGGTCATCAATACCAATTGAGCCGCCTAAGTAGTTAACCTTCTCTCCTTTGTCGCGGTTCTGTGAAGCTTGAATTGACTTCTCTTCTGCTTCAGTGGACTTCCAATAATTGATATAGCCGATAAGTAAATCTTCGAGTATCCAAATTTTGTGTTTCCTAGCATGCTCGGGGTCCTTACAACATTTCTGCCACCACCTCTTGGCATAATTCACCGAACCACTAAATCGTTAGCGAGCAACCTTATTGCATTGCGCACGTACACGCATCTCCAGCTCTGGTTCCAATTGAAAAGTATTCTGCAATATCAACCATAGAAGCTTAATTAATATCCATACATGCTTAAAATAAGTAACCAATCTTAAAACTAATAAAAATAACAAATTTTTAACTACCTTCAATCTTTCCCAACACGCTCTTTTGTCCCGACCCAACCACTTGTCGTATATCAAGTAAACTTTTTTGCACATGTTCCTCAGGTTTGCGCCAATAGTGCCATTAACCATCCCCGAATTTCTAAACCCCCCGCTCTGATGGAAAGAAATCCAAGGCCTCTCTGTTGGATTGGCGACGGGCTGAAGGCCTTTGGAACGGCCTCGTGATCCATCTTCGTACTTATGCACCCCCTGAACCTCCAGATCATCTTCTCTCCCCTCGTTTTCTTCTTGTTGATGCAAGGCATTCGCTGGCATTGAACACGGAAACCTGTGTTGCTGAATAACGAGGGGATGGTGATGCAACAGGCTGCGTAAAATGTCTAGATGTGCCACCTCCATACATTGGGATACCACCGGGATATGATACTGACGGCCCTGGCTGCATCACCCATCCAAAAGTACGCTGAACTTCAACCACTGTCAGGGAATCTGGTCTCGTGGGTGCCCGAGACATCGCCTGATTCCTACCTCTACCTCTACGTCTGCTTTCAACAATGTTCGTTGCACGTCCACCTCTGTCGGTCATAGGATTTCTGTCATCCATCTAAAATAAAATTACACTAGTATTAGTTAAATCAATATTTTCAAATCAAATAAAAACAATTAATTCTCTAAACAGGAGTTTTGTATAATCAATATATACAAATAAGAAATGCATGTATTGACAAAAAATTTCTTTAGATATAACTTATGACACTAAACTACAAGCTACTTTCATTCTAATTTGGTTCTCATGCCAAAAACTTATTAAATTTAACATAGCATTCTTATATATACAACAACACATCAAGAGGTCACTTTAAAGCAAGCAAAATACATCAAGATCACACACTTTTGAGCAAACGTGGAAAACAATATCAACATGCAAACTTTATTTATTCTTTTAGCCTATCCTATAGAGGAAGAAGACACTACCAATTACTCTTTTTTTATAGATAATCCTCACTTGGAATAGTCAACAAGGCACCCTCATTTACCTTTCTAATTGAAACGGCATTTTCATCCACATAAGTTCAATATAAACTAACAAGTAACACAATCCAATATTAGCACAATCAATTGCATCTTCCTCCACAACACACAAGTAACAAATACAACAAATTTCACCATTTAACAAACATAAGCATAGATGGACATAGATGAACTTAAACAAATTTCACCATTTAACAAACATAATCAGGAAAACATTCACCGAGTAACTCATCACTGTCACACCATTTTTCTAAGGGATAAAATGGCAAATTCATGAATAAATTGCATAAATGCGCAACTAATAAAAAACTGCAGTGCTTTAGAGAGCTAACAATTAAAGTACCTTAGAATCAGGCTATACAAGTGAATGTTGATTCTTGACAGCATGGCGAGTAAGTTGCCCTATAATAAATCTTTTTACTTTATCAATTCCTAATTTTTAAACATATAAGACAAAAACTAAAGTCAAACAACATTTCAACAACAAAATTAAAGAGTAAGTGAACCACATAATAGCACGTACATTCAATAAGAAGTAGTACATGCTTTATAACCGTACAACCAACTATACATTTTAAGAACCACATACATCATCCATGCAGTGTTGTTAGAACTTAGAAGTAAATACATATGTTCAATTTTTTTCGCAATCTTTACTTCATTAGTCTAAATGCACTGATTTTGCAATATATATGCCAAGTATCACATGTGACAAGCACATAATCAAAAAGTGTTCATCAATAACATGAGAAGAACAAAACGAACTGGTGAGAAAATACTCCTATGAAAAATCTTTAGTACTTAGTATATATATTTCAGCAACACTTCATTATAAGATCAACAAGCATTCATTTGCACAAGAATTCAGAAAATATAGGGCTAGAGTAAAATTCACTGCCTCAAATAAACAGAGTAAATAGAATTGAGGCAGAATTGATGCAATAGCAGCAAAATTCATACTAAACAGAATTCCCTCAATAAACAGAGTAAATCCCTATAACAAAATCCATGAAATTTTGAACAAGCATTGATTTTTTCCATCAATGGCAGTAAATCCCTCAATTTTAACTCTAAACTATAGGGCCAAATACATGATTTACATAAAAATCACAAGGTAATTCCCAAAACAATACATAAAATACATCAAAATCACAAGGTAGAACACAATTTACCTGGGTTTTCGAGAAACTAACGGACTCTAGGTAGGAATTGTGGAGTTTCTTCAAGCCAAGGAATGAAAAAACTGGAAAAAAAAATTAATAAAATTGGGGCAGTCGATTCGCGAGAGGAAGAACTGGTTAACTAATTCGCCCTAAAACACAAATTAAGAGACTAGGTCACGATATTACCTAGTTGTAATGCCCCTGAAATTTGGAAGAAAATAAAAGTATTTTCAAATTTTCATTTTAGTCCTTGAACTTTTTGAAAATATGATTTTAACCCCAAAAGATTTTAAAAGTTACAATTTAGTCCTTCCCCTTCTGAAAATTTATGATTGACCACATATATTTTCTTTAAGACCAAATGAGTTATCAAGACTTTCAAATTAGTCCATTGTAGTTTTAAAATATCCAAACATTCATTGACAATGGTAAATCTTTACATATTTACATTTACATTTGAGAAAAGGTAACTTTGCTTTGTCTTTGATGCTAGATATTTCTAATATTTAATATTATAAAAATCAAATCAGAGATAAGAGATAAGATTTTTGGAAAAATTCATCATAATTAGGGTGGCCTAGCTTGGATTAAAATAAAAATGGGTAGGGTATGGTAATTAATTCTTTGTCTCCCATTTTCACATATAAAAGGGAGGCCCTCTTCAACAATTTTCACATACCTCTCTTCTCCGAATTTGATCTTCTTTCCTTCTGAAAAGTTCTTCCTATTGATGTTTATATTTCTATAAAATTGTTTCAGTCCTTTAAGCCTTCTTTCTAGTCCTTAAAAATCCTCAAAACCGAGTTATGTCAAAACTGCCAGTTTTGGTACAGAAACTTTGGAAGTCCAAAAACCATGTCAAAACTACGATTCTTTATCTAAAATTTTACCACATACTGGTTATTGTGGAAGCTAACTTTCATGTTCACAAACCTTCTTCAACCGAAGTGGTTTGAGGAGTCTAAAGTTGTCAAATACGTACCACTGTACAGAAAATCCAAAAACCGCTCCTATCTTTCATGATTTATTTAAAATACCAAACCTTGTCCTATTGATCTTATTTTGACACTACATACTCTCAATGATGTTTAAGATTGAACCCCTCAACCAATTTCAGATAATCATATCCTTTAAAAGTCCGATTGAAGGTAAATCTAAGATCGCTACAGTTTTCAGCATCAAATTTGCATAAACCTTTTGTTTAACCAAATTATGTTGCAAAAGCTATCTAAATCATGAAATTGATCATTGATATGAGCTTGTTACATACTAGTAATGATGTTGGATCAGTTGATCATAATTTAGAATGGTGTTTAATATTTTTCATGGATTTTGCAACATTAAAATGACATATAGTTTATTTACGGTTGATCTTTCAATTTCTTGTGATCTAACCAGATAATCTAGTTTATTAGGATGATAAGTATTCTGGAAATGTTCATTTTAATTAGATCTACATGTTTACAATTTATTTTAATTGTTATTAGTGATATATGCAATATTGTGAAATTTTATACTAATAACTATAAGAAAAATAGTTTTTACCGAAGTTATATATGTGAATGTAATTTTTTTCAAGGGCTTACTGAGATATTTGTTCAATGTTAAGATTATGGTAAAACTTTTGATTTGAGATTATTATGTAATAAATAATTTACAAGAATTTTATTAAGAAATAATGTTTTAAAAAGGGTTTAAATATGCATTGAAGCATATGTATATATTAATATCAAATATGTTGTTAATAAATTAGAAATGGAGATTGTAATAATAATTTCGTAACTTATTTAGTCTTCAACTTGTTACATTGAAATGGTAAATCTCATTATTTATATTTTTACGTCATAGTTAAAGTTAAAATAGGAAAATGTGGGATTTATGCAAAATTAACAATAATTAGATATTTAATTGAACTTCTTTAAACATGATAAATATTGGAAATATATGTTTTTTGTTGTAAATTTGTGAGAAAACAATTAATTACATCTTTTGATTTATTTAAGGTTTGACAATTATCGATGTTAATCAAGAATTTCCCATACAGTAAAAGGTGTGGTTTGACTTATGATTTGTTCAAAATCCCGTTTGGCACCCGGCCCTGAGAAACTTGGACATAACAATTGCTATTCTTTGTTTCAAATCACGAGCAACATTCTATCACCATTTTAATGCTTTTATATTGATATTCGTTAATTCTTTACATAATCAGTTTTCTTCATAATAATAATTATCCTAGTATCATGATCACCCTATAGATTCTTGAATTGTGCAACGAGCAACAAACTATGTTCGGCCTATGTAGCTCAAAAACGAGCAACGGATATTATCCAGCTTACTAGCTCATCTGATATTTCTGTTTCACCCATTGGGACGCCTTTGGGAAGTTGGGCCCAGGGATTGAGAAGATTTACTGCTGGGTAGCAAAGGGCTGTCAGTTTAAGTATTTCAACTAAATACCCATTCTGTCTAAGCGCCGCTTGCAGTCAGGAGTTGGCTGTGACCCGCGTGTTAGATTGGCATGTACTCGAGCATGTCCTCTGTTCTGTGGCGAGGTCGCTCCTCGTAGAGAGGTATACGGTTGAATTCTGGGAGTTAAGGTTGGAACTGTTATATGTAATTGCACAAGTTCATTTTCTCGTACTTCTGAATATTCCACTATTATCGTTAAGGCCGATAATTTTAGTTCAATGATGCATATGTAACTATTCTGGTCATTCTTGTTCGTTTTGTGCCGATTTACAGTTTGTTTATTGTCATGCTCTAAGAATCTCACTAAGTCATTAAAGACTTACCCTTCTTTTGTCTTATATGTCCCTTTCTCAGAACAAGAGTGGTATAGCAGCATGGATGAAACGAACGAGTGTCAAGTCCGCATTTTGAAAACTTTGCAAAAATTGTTCAGTGTTTGATTTTATATATGAAATTGTAAATTTATTTGTACTCCCAAGACTTTCGTTGTATTTAAAGTAAAGATATTTTATAATGCTATGGTTTTGATCCTGGTCAGTGAGACCCCTTCCTATGAGCTGCAGTTCAGTTTGAGTTGAGTTTGTTAGGTGACCTACACCGGACCAACTCGGATCGGATTGCGACTCGTGGGGCGCGGTCCTCACACTAGTTCTAGGAGAAATTAACAGCTTCTTTGTCCCTATTGTCCAATTTCTTCAAGCCATGCAACAGAGTGAAAAACTGAAAAAACAAAATTGGGGGAGAAATGTCGCGGGAGAGAGGAAGGAAGAAGAGGGAAAAAACTAATTAACTAGTTGAGAAACGGACTGGGCTGTTTCTGTAGGCCCAGACCATGTAGAAACGACTCAGTCTGTTTCCTCATTCGAGAGAAACGAACTGGGTCGTATCTGCTGAAAGAAAGGGCGAATTCCGTTTCTCAGCTTTTTTCTTTTCTTTGTTTTTTTTTTTTAATTATTTTGATGGGCATAGAAACGGATTTGGCGGTTTTTGAGCCTGGAAACGAATTGTTCCCTTTCTACCATATTATTTTTTAATTCTGATTAAATTTTCCACTTATTCAGAAGGACTCCAATTCCCTTTCTATATACACTTTCTATTTGGACATTTTCTTGTAGTGTAGAAAGCATAAAAATCAAATAGTTTGCCAAGAATTTCAGTTAGGTGCAGAAATACGTTCCTAAATGTTCAGTTTTTTTGGTACAAAGATTCGTACTTGGGCAATTTTATTGTTTTTCCAAATAAAACATTAGGTACATAAAATTTATATCTAATTGTTTATGCCAATTGTTCTTTTTTTTTTTTGGGTCTCATTTTTAGATACAGAGATTTTTTGTGAGGGTCGCGCCCCACGAGTCACACTACGATTTGAGCTGGTTCGATTTCGGTAACCTTATAAACCAAACTCACAATGAGTTGACACTCATAGGAAGGGGCTAAGTAATCAGGATAAAAATCATAAGCATTATACAAAATATTTGTATTTTAAATATAGCAAAATTCACACGAATATGAACAAATTTTACAATTTTGCAAAATAACGTGTATATGATATAATATTTTAACAATTTTAAAAAATTTTCAAAATGTAGACATGACAATCATTTGTTTCATCCATGTTGCTATGTCGATCTTATACTGAGAAAGCGACAAATAGGAAAAAAGAGGAGTAAGTTCTTAATGACTTGTGAGATTATTTGAACATGACAATAAATTAAACAATAAATGAGAAGAACAAATATGAATGACCAGAATGATTACATCTGCATCAGTAAACTACAATAATCATTTTAACGATAATATTAGAAGATTCTAAAGAACGAAAAGATGAACTTGTGCAATTATTTATAGCAAATCCAACCATAAAGCCCCATTCCTACAAAAAAAAAAAAGAATCATAATGCCCCAAAATCCTACCATATAGCTCCGTAAGATAAGCGACCTCGCAAACAGAACAAAAAACATGCTCGAGTACATGAAATCTAACACGCAGGTTACAAGTAACTCCTAACTGCAAGTGGCGATTAGATGGGTACTTAGCAAAATTACTTAAACCGGCAACCCTTTGTTGTCCAAAAGTTAATCGTCTTAATCCTTAGGCCCAACTCTCCAATTGGTGAAAACATAAATATCAGACGAGCTAGTAAGCCGACAATATATGTTGCTCTTTTTAGCTACATAAGCCGAACATAGTTCGTTGCTCGTTATACAATTTAAGAATCAATAGGGTGATCAAGATATATGTACAATTATGATTATGCCAAAATGTGTGATTAGAGTTAAATGATATGATCAATTTAACAATAGATAACAAAACTGATACATGTAATGAGTTAATGAATATGGATGTAAAAGTAATAAAATGACAATGGAATGTGTTGGTAATTCGAAAATAAAGAAACAGGATTATTCTGTCCAAATTTCTCAGGCCCGAGTGCCACACAGGGTTTTGAACAAATCATAAATCGAACAACACCTTCTATCGTATCGAAAATTCTTCATTAATATCAATAATTGTCGACCTATAAACGAATCAAAAGGATGTAAATTAATTGATTGTTCATAAAATTATTATATTAATATATATTTTTTTAATTTTAATATTTATCATACTTAAAAGAAGCTCCTTAAACGTTGTCAATCTTTGTAAATATCACATTTATCGATTTTGACTTTGCATAGTACATTAAAGTCTAAATACTAAGATTTACCATGACAAAGAGAGAAGTAAAATATTTAATTATTATTAAGATATCAATTTCTAAATTAGTAACAACATACTTGATATTAATAAACATGCATGTTTTTAATGCATATCTAAACCTTTTAAAACTATGTTTCTTGAAAACATCCATGCAATGTTTCTTATTAAATAATGGTCTCAATCCAAACTTTCACCTTTGCATAACATCAAACAAACTCTTCATCAAGCCCTTGAATAAAATATCACATGTTTAACTTTGGTAGAAAACTATTTGTCTTTTTAGTTTATTAGCATAAAATTATATAATATAGCATATATCACTAATAACAATTCAAAAAAATTAAAAATATATAAATCTAATCAAAATAATATTTTTAGAATACTTGTGCTATGCTAATTAACTAAATTAGATAGTTAGAACACAAGAGAAGTACAATAATTCATTGAAAGTTGAAGTAATTCAACCGTAAAACATACTACATATGTCATGTAAATGTTGCAAGATCCATGGATAATGTTAAAACATGATTTTAAACTATGATCAACTGCTCTAATATCAGTATAAGTATGTAGTTGTATGATTTAGATAGTTTATGCAACTCAAATTGATTAAATAAAAGGTATATGCAAATCTAGGGCTGAAAAGTATAGTGTCTCAATTTTACCTTCAAACAAACTTTCAGACAATTCAGTATTCTTAAATCGGTTGAGGACTTTGGTTAAAACACCATGTAGAGTATGTATCATAAAGATCATATCAAAAAGATACGATTTAGTATTTTAAACAAACCTATAAGCTAAAAGCTGCTCCTGGACACTGATATATAATTACCTACTTCAGGACCTTAAAAAAACTTTGTTTAACGAAGGTATATGGATACAAAAGTTTCCTTACACCAAACAGTATGTGGTCAAAACTTCAGATAAAACTATGAAGATTTGATATAGATTTCAGACTTTCAAAGTTTTTGCATTAAAACTGGCAATTCTGATAGAAATTTGGTTTGGAGTACTTTTAAGGATGAAGAAAATGGCTTTCAGGGATGGAATAATTTTCTAGTAATCTACATATCACGGGAGAGTAAGTTTTTAGAAAGAAATGAGAGCAAATTCAGAGAGAAAATATTTGGAGAAATTGTTGAAGATGAAGACTCATTATATAGGCGAGCATGAGACATAGGAAAATATTATTTATACCCAAGTTGTCTCACTTGATTTTTATTTTTTCTTTACCTCTAAATAAGATTTTTTATCAGTACCAGTTGTATAAAAGATGTGATATCAATATTATATTTTAAGAAAATATTATTATTTTTTTTATGAATTTTTCCTTTTAAAATATAACTTCTAATAAAAATTGAGATAATTAAGTTTAAACTAGACTTTAATGCTTAATAACTTTAAAGTGTTTCAATGCGAAAGAGAATTAAAATCAGTGTATCTACGATCAAATATATTTTATGATGAAATGCTTGAGATTTTATTTTGTTAATAATCAATCAAGAAACAATAAAGAACTATAATTATCTTTAAAATAAATATTATAAATTCATGTAAAAGTCAAACTTATGATAGTTATACTAATTTGAACATATATAGTGCCTACAAGTACTTGAGGCTGATTCGAAAAATATTTTGGACTAAATACAACCTTTTCAAAACTTTTGGGTAAAAGTCATATTTTCAAAAAGTTTAAGGACTAAAGTAAAAGTTTGTAAATACGTTTATTTTCTTCCATATTCCAGTGTGTGCCATTACATTTTGTACCTAAGGGGTTGAGTGTTTCTTTTTTCTTCTCAAAATTACTTATTAGACGGCGCAAAGACTAAGTGTTAGTGAAAACAATGTCGGCTCATCAAACATTTGGAATTGAATAACATCTACGTTGATCTTTGTAAATAGGTGTTTGTTCCTCAATATCATATATAAGAAGCTACATTGAGACATTTCATGGCTATATATCGTTGCCTACGCACGTAAGACAACCATCTGGTCAGAACAAACTAGATCGATATATAAACATGGTTCGTGATGCATTTGACAGTAAGCTTGAACACGATAATCATAATAATTGTTGAGATTAGGAGTCTAATAGTATTTAGGGAAATATCTTTCATATGCTAAATGCAACAGAGGTGCCCATACACTCCGGGTTAGAAACTATGATTTGACGAGTATCGAAGTTATTTATAAAGTGGTAAATTATCATTTCAATAATTTCGATTGTGATAAAATTATACAATAGGCACACCAATTGACAAGTTCTACTAATCAACAAAATTGTCTAATAGCATGTGTATAATGTGAATAAAATGATGAAAATATTAGGACTTTGCTGCAAAACTTTTGATGTATGCCTAAAAAATTGTGTGTTGTATTATGGTGAGTTTGAAAGTGATACTTAAGAAGGATGTCAATAAAAAATGTATAAACTAAAGAGGGGCAAAAGTGGTATTTGTAAGAAAATATTGCTTAAGAAGTTGTGGTATTTTTTTTGATAACCAAACATATATATCAACTAATCAAAATGAGGGGCTACAAGGGGAGAGCCGCCGTCAATAAAAATGTTCGTGGGCAGATCCAAAAAAGCCACGGAGCTAGACACATCTACCACGAGCCCAAGCTGCTAAATTATGTGCAGCTTGGTTACAATTGCAAGGAACAAATTTAAATTTCCATGCTGGCCAACATGCTCAAAATTTCCGGATGTCCGAGATAATCGGATCCGCACTCCAGCTCAAAATTAATGTAGGGCAATTAATCTGTTGAATAACATTCAAACAATCCGATTTGAAAGTCACTCTTGTCATCTTTCGTTGAATGGTCACATGAACAGCATCCAAAATCGCTTTAGCTTTCGCCATCTCTACATCAAAGCTATGGACAGTGCTGACATGAGCAATTAGCAGCGATCCCGTATCATTACGCCAAACTGACCCCAACGTTGCTTCGTGCTCAGAGAATGCAGCGTCTGAATTGATCTTGATCTTTCCTTGACCCCATTGTGGTATTTAACCACTGACTCCTTGACTCTAAAGATTCTACATGTCATTGAACACCACAAAAAGCAGGACAAAGCATTTGAAATATCAGGAGGATAGAGATCAAATGATTCATCCTGCATCAGGAGAAGTATGGAAATTTTTTGACCAATCACATTCGTTGTTGAGGCAAAAAATTTAGACTTGAGATTTGCACTAAGATTTTACTCTCTTTGGGAACTATTGGTCCCACACTCGTGTTGGATGGTATTGGTGATCCCATACAACTTCCTCCCATCTCTACACAAGAGAAGAGTATATTTTCTCAGTTTTATAGCATTTGGACTTAGAAGCCCTAGAACAAACATTGGTGTGCTGTTATAATTTATGACCCCTAATTGATGAACTCAAGTCAATTTAGAATTCCGGTGTCCAAAATATATGAGATTTTTAGGAAGCAAAATTTTCAAATGCAATCGCGTGTTATGGACGATAAGTGATTTTTTAGCATATGGCATGCTATCTCTTTGGAGTACTCGTGGTTGATTGTCTTGTTCGTATTGTAGGGAGAACATTAAGTCTTTTCAATTAAAGTATGTAAGAAAATATCTTTCTTCAACTGTCTTTGTCCATGTCTATCACTTGACCACCGTAGAGAACAAATTATATAAGCCATGTAACAAATGATATAGACAAGGAAATTTTCTTAATAACATAGCAAAATCCTATGCCATCCGCATTTAACCTCACCTAATTAAATTTCAGTGATATTATCGATGATCGAAGGACTCTTACTGTGTAAATAAGACATAAGTATTGTAACACCCCTGAAATGGAAGAAAAAAAAAGTATTTTCAAATTTTTATTTTAGTCCTTAAACTTTTTGAAAATACGATTTTGACCCCAAAAGATTTGAAAAGTTACAATTTAGTCCTTCCTCTTTTGAAAATTTATGATTGACCACATATATTTTATCTAAGACCAAATGAGTTATCAAAACTTTCAAATTGGTCCCTTGTAGTTTTAAAATATCCAAACATTCATTGACAATGGTAAATCTTGACATATTTACATTTACATTTGAGAAAAGGTAACTTTACTTTGTCTTTTATGCTAGATATTTCTAATATTTTATTCTTATAAAATCCTATCAGATAAGGCATAGAAACATCTTCATAATTAGGCTGGCCTAGCTTGGATTAAAATAAAAATGAGTAGGGTATGGTAATTAATCATTTGTCTCCCAATTTTCACCTATAAAACGGAGGCTCTCTTCAACATTTTTCACACACCTCTCTTCTCCGAATCTTCTCTTCTTTTCTGCTGAAAAGTTCTTCCTCTTGATGTTTAAATTTCTATAAAAAATGTTTCAGTCCTTTAAGCCTTCTTTATAGTCCTTAAAAATCCTCAAAATCGAGTTTTGTCAAAACTGACAGTTTTGGTACAGAAACTTAGGGAGGTCCGAAAACCATATCAAAACTTCGAGTCTTTCTCTGACATTTTTACCACATACTGGTTATTATGTAAGATAACTTTCATGTTAAGAAACCTTCTTCAACCAAAGTCGTTTGAGGGGTCTAAAAATGAGAAATACGTACCACTGTCCAGAAAATCCGAAAACAGCTCCTAGCTTTCATGATTTATTTAAAATTCCAAACCTTGTCCTCTTGATCTGATTTTGAAACTACATACTCTCCATGATGTTTAAGATTGAACCCCTCAACCAATTTCAGATTATCATACTGTTTAAAAGTCTGATTGAAGGTAACTCCGAGACTGCTACAGTTTTTAACTTCAAATTTGCATTAACCTTTTGTTTAACCAAATTATGTTGCAAAAGCTATCTAAATCTTGAAATTGATCATTGATATGGACTCATTACATACTAATAATGATGCTTGATCATTTGATCATAATTTAGAATCGTGTTTGATATTTTTCATGGATTTTGCAACATTTAGATGACATGTAGTTTGTTTTACGGTTGATCTTTCACTTTCTTTAACTTTCAGTGAAGTATTGTGTTTATCTTGTGATCTAATCATCTAATCTAGTTTATTAAAATAATAAGTATTCTAGAAATATTAATTTTAACTAGATCTACATGTTTACAATTTATTTTAATTGTTATTAGTGATATATGCAATATTATGTAATTTTATACTAATAACTATAAGAAAAAATAATTTTTACCAAAGTTATATATGTGATATAACTTTATTCAAGGGCTTACTGAAGTATTTGTTCAATGATAACATCATGGTAAAACTTTTGATTTAAGATTATTATGTAATAAGTAATTTACTAGAATTTTGTTAAGAAATGTTGTTTTAAAAAAGGTTTAAATATGCAATTATACATAAGTATATATTAATATCAAATATGTTGTTAATAAATTAGAAATGGAGACTTTAATTATTATTTGTAACTGATTTAGTCTTCAACTTGTTACATTAAAATGGTAAATCTCATTATATATATTTTTTTACGTCATTGTTAAAGTTAAAATAGGTAAATGTTGGATTTATCCAAAATTAACAATAATTTTTAATTGAACTTCTTTAAATATTATAAATATTAAAAATATATTTTTATTATTGTAAATTTATGAGCAAACAATTGATTATATCTTTTTTATTTATTTAAGGTTCGATAATTATCGACGTTAATCAAGAATTTCTCATACGGTAAATGGTGAGGTTTGATTTCTGAATTGTTCAAGCCCCGTTTGGCACCTGGCCCTGAGAAACTTGGACATAATAACTGTGATACTTCATTTTGAATCACGAGCAACATTTTATCTCCATTACAATGCGTTCATATTCATATTCGTTAATTCTTTACAAATCAGTTTTCTTACCTATTGTTAAGTTAAACTGATAATTTGATTCATAATCACACATTTCTTCATAACCATAATTAACCTGATATCATGATCACCAAATCAGTTCTTGAATTGTGCAACGAGCAACGAACTATGTTCGGCCTATGTAGCTAAAAAACGAGCAACGGATATTACCCGGCTTACTAGCTCATCTGATATTTGTGTTTCACCCATTGGGACGCCTTTGGGAAGTTGGGTCCAGGGATTGAAAGGATTTACTGCTGGGCAGCAAAGGGCTGTCGGTTTAAGTAATTCTGATTAATACCCATTTTGTCTAAGCGCCGCTTGCAGCCAGGAGTTGGCTGTAACCCGCGTGTTAGATTGACATGTACTCGAGCATGTCTTATGTTCTGTTGCGAGGTAGCTCCTCGTAGGGAGGTATGCGGTTGAATTTGGGAGTTAAGGTTAGATCTGTTATATGTAATTGCACAAGTTCATTTTCTCGTTCTTCTTAATATTTCAGTATTATCGTTAAAATTCGATAATTTCAGTTCAATGATGCAGATGTAACTATTCTAGTCATTCTTGTTCGTTTTGTTCTGATTTACTATTTGATTATTGTCATGTTCTAAAAATCTCACTAAGTCATTAAAGACTTACTCATCTTTTGTTCTATATGTCAATTTCTCAGAGTAAGATTGTTATAGCAGCACGGATGGAACGAATGATCGACAAGTCCGCTTTTTGGAAACTTTGCAAAAATTGTTAAGTGTTTGATTTTGTATTTTTATCATTTAAAATTGTAAAATGTATTTGTATTCCAAAGACTTCCGATGTATTTAAAGTAAAATTATTTTATTATAATGCTATGGTTTTGATCCTGATCAGTGAGACCCCTTCCTATGAGACACAGTTCGGTCTGAGTTGGGTTTGTTAGGTGGCCAACACCGAACCAACTCGGATCGGATTGTGACTCCTAGGGCGCGGTCCTCACAAGTATATTTTACTATCAACTGTCCGCAACATTTAATTCCACCAAAGTTCAATATAAACTTTAATTTTAAGACTCTAGATACTATGTCTTCTCTTTTTTTTTCTTTAAGTTTTATTACATTGACAAATTAGACGTACTAACTTGATTAGTTTTATATAAGTTAAACTTTAAACAAAAAGTAATGATGGTATTTTTTCTAAATTTGAGATCTTATTTAATTATCTCAATTAAAATTCAAAAATACATAAGAAAGAGTTACATATTCTATGCAAATCATAATTTACTTTAAAAAGGATTCTTGAAATTACTAGATTCATATTACAAATCTGAACTGTTAAAGGAGAAAAAAGTGCATTAGATATAATTTTACAAAAGAACAGTCAAGTAAAACGTTGGCAAAGTTAAATAAACAAACAAAATAGTTTATTCAAGTTTTCGAATATTAATTATATTTTGTTTGTTCATATGTACATGTGAATGAATACATGTTTCTCATGGCGTACCCTTCCCTATATCATATGCACTAGTGACAAAATATAAATTGATCATGATAATTGTTATTTATTCTTGATTTATCATTTTAACTAAATTGTATTATTGATTGATTGTCTTAATTATTTGACTTCTCAACATATATTTTACAAATATTCTGGTATCAAATATATATATATATATATATATATATATATATATATATATATATATATATATTGAGAAAGTAATTGTTTCATTTTCACAACTTTTTTAGGAATAAGCACAAAATCTGGAATTTGATAAATTATTGAAGCCTTTATTAAAGGGTACAAGAGAAAAATCAATATTTTTGCTCTGAAAATTGCTCTTTGTCTTTGCAATATAATATGGAGGTTTGGTATTTAACAACCATATGAAATAAAGTAATGAATCTTGTTGTGTATTTTTATATGTAACGACACATCTCAACCTCGAGATTGTAATTCACTCATAAAAACTAGGGTTTGTGGCAACCTCCCTATGTTATAATAAATTGGCAAATTACCTCCCTATGAAAAATAAATAGGCAAATTACCTCCTTATGATTTTAAAAATTGGCACACAATCTCCCCGTAAATTTTTTAGTGTATTTTTAATATTTAATGACCAAAATACCCTTGTTGGTTTTAATGATTTATTTTATGTAATTTCAAATTTGATTTTAACCTTTCTTTGAAAAATTATAAGTAAATATATAAAATAATATTATAAAACATACTTAGTATGAAATCATAACTTATTTTTAAATTTGAGTTTTTGTTTTTGCATTTGTTTTAACAAGTTAAAGTATTAAATCAAAGATATACATATTTGTTGAGAAATAAAAGGATATAAATGCCTTTTGCGCCTAAAAGACTATTTCCACTCTCCAATTTGAGCAAGTGAACTACACCTCCCTATATAAGAAGGTAATTTGCCAATTTTTGAAATTACAGTAATTTACTAATTTATTTTTCGCAGAGAGGTAATTTGTCAATTTAGCATAACACATGGGGATAAATTGCCAAATCCTCTAAAAACTATTATCTAACAAAAACTATTATCCCAAGGGTTTGCCCCCCACGTAATTTATATCTAATAAAAGGTATTGTCGTATGCTTCTAATCTCAGTGCAAGTATTAAACTTAAATATATATAACTGTATTTGAGTTTCTTCAGAATATATATATATATATATATATATATATATATATATATATATATATATATATATATATATATATATATATATATATATATAGACAAAATCTAAAACTTTCACATTTAATATTTATTTTCTTTATTAGTAGCTAGACGGACCACATCTCTACAAGTAATTGTATTCCGAATGCCGGCTAATGTGACATTTTGCACTAGAGATGCATATAACTGTTTTCAATATAATAAGTTATATGCAGAACTAAACTCCTAGCCATATATATATATATATATATATATATATCTATTCCTTATGAAATAGATAGAAAATGAACTCCTGATCCTTCAATATATGATTCAAGAAAAGAATTGTTTTGCTAAACTAAGAATGGAGAGTCTTCTGCTCTGATCATGCCACGAAAGAACTACTCTACTACGATACTTGACTTAAGTTGCTCTTTATTCTTGGCAAACCACTCTGGGGACTAGACCAAGGGTGGTGGACGGGATAAGCTAGGAAAGAAGGAAAGATCTTATCCCACGGTAGTATGCACTCTTATTTGTTGTTCTCCTCCTAATGAAATGAATTAAATTTTCCAATTGGACTAGTCTTTTGACTTAAGTAAACATTTTACCCATTTGCGTTTTTGTCATTTAATCGGCAATTTAATTGCAATAAAAAAGGTACGTATTCGATAATTTCTTAATTGTCTACTGAGTCTTGTAGTGTTATTACAATCAGTTCAGCACTAACTTGATAGTTGAAGTCTTTCAATTAAAAGTTACCCGTCAATTACGGGAAAATTGGGGGTTGTACCGTGTACGTCTATGTAGGAAAGAATAGGTGGAAGAAATTAATTAACTAAGAAACGCACACACTGGAAGAGGACTTTATGGATCGTATAAACAAAAAAGCTGTGGAAAAAATAATTTGGATGACAGCTTTGGCATGTGAATAATTACTCTTCCAAAACCTTAGAAAATTGAGGAAGCGTTCAACACAATATAATACTTACGTACTAAAATGAAAATATAACAAAGATGTATGTAGGGTCATTAGGGATTTATTCAATTATATGTCCAGGGAGTTAGGTATGTGATCAAACATTGGTATCAACTATCAAATAAGTATAATTATTCTGTATGGATGATCTATTTAATTATAATATTAAAAATAAAAGATTATGGAGCCAAAATTCTGGCCGGTTACTCTACCTTACTGGATTCAGTCCTGAAATTCAATTCCTAATATTAGCCTATTTTCTTATTAACTTGATCACGACTTTGTAACAAAGTATTTCTAGTGCTCAGCAAATAATTAACATTATTCAAGTATCTATTATCTATGTACTTCTTCGCTATAAAAGTAAATGATCCTCATTTCATGATTCATTGCATTGGATGAGTTATTTAACTATAAAAGTAAATTTTGGGTACTCAACCTCGTTTGATTAGTGAGACTGGTTTGATGTCTCCTTTATCAATTGATTGCTTAGTTATTATGTGAACATTATTATTTTTGTGACAAGGATTGGGTACATAAATTTGTTCATTATTGTAATTTGATGTAAAATAAAGTTGGCATGTCAACTTGGAAACTGAAGGAACCAATAATTTAAGCAAAAATATCTTAGGATTTGGGTTCTTGTTGCTTCAAGAGAGATATTGATTGTATGTTAATTAGTGGACTTCAAATTAAAATTATTATGATAGTAGTCGAAATCTATGATGTCAAAATATTCTAAAAATTATTCCTTTTATATTGACTAAAAGAATTTACTTCTCCCCTGGTGACAACATATGTATAAATACTTCAATCGATGTCACCAGAATATTCTTTCAATTTTGAAGTCCATGCGTTCGTACGTATGCACATGAACCGTTGCTTCTAGTTCTAGTACAAGAGGAGATTCAGTTAGAACATCAATTTTCTTGTCAACGTTTTTTAATACTTATGTTTTATTTTAATAAAGAAGGGAAAAGTCTTAATTCCTAATACAAGAAATCCGATCGGCACTGCGAGTTGTTTATATGTAAAACACTGAAATTCACTTTTTGCTTTTCATTGATGGAATCATGGAATTTACGAGAAAGATCAGGTGCATAGATTGCGGTAGTCACGTTCTGTCCATCCTATTCTTCATTTTATTTCATCTTTTCAACTACATACATTGCATATACGATTATACGTCCTTTCAGGGTTATACACCTATGTTATTGAGACCACTTATAATATGGGAAGTTAAAGTTAAGTTTAGATGTCATGACCTTTGTTTTATTTATTCTCAAGTCCCTATAATATCGTTTTCAATTAAATGGTAACGTCGCGTATGCAACTAAGTTTAGACAAACCTAAATTGAGCTGAACTAATCTACCTTATGAGCGAAGGCAAGAATTAAAATTAATAGGAAATAATACTTAAAATTACAAAATTGACAATCAAATAGGGAACTGCGTGGCAAAAGGATATAATATATGAGAACAGGGCAAATTTGCTAATCAATTCATTTTCTTTTTAGTCCAAAATCTGAATTGTACTATACCTTATTTGGTGAGATCATTTAATTGAGTCACAGACTCACAGTCATGAGCAATATTTTCTCTCTGTGTGCTACGAAGATACTAGACAAAAATGAATGGCCTGATGCGTATTATTAGCGTTTTTCTTTAAAGCAAACAAGAAAATATATGAATGATACAATGGGTGACCAAAATAGTCACAACAGTTTATTTTAGGGAAATCTCCATCACAAAAGCATAAAATAAGCAGGTTGGAGGCCGTAAAATTAGAGTTTCAAGAGTTCAAAAAGGTCCAATGGGCAAGATTATGTGCAGGTTCGGTTCAATTTTTCTATACCAAAAATATGTACCATTGTCTATACCACCAATGGTATTATCGGTTCAATTTTTCTATACCAAAAATATGTACCATTGTCTATACCACCAATGGTATTATGACATGTGTACAATTTAAGTCATGTTGTATTTTGAGATTTTGAAGCCACCGTTTCAGTTTTTAGGAAAGATTCCTCTTCTCTCACTACTCCTTTTTTTAAGGAAAGATAATTCCTCTCTCCAATATTCTCTTTCCCCACTTCTTTTTATTTAAGGAAAAGTTATCCCTCTCTCCTAGTGCCTCACGTGACTATCTCTATAAAATCACAAAAAAGTAAAAAAAAAATAATTTCACAATCCTAAATGAAATATTAATACATCAAAAATAAAGGAATCCCTCATTCCTCCATCCACACTATCCTTTCTTGTGAAAAATATAAGCAAGCAACGTGTTTGTCTTAGACCCATATAAATTCCCTTATTTCAATTTATTTTGTAATTTTTTTGCTGTTTTGTTTTAATGGACAATGATGAATATAAATACATCAAATATAATGGAATATAATATAAGCCAAATACTAATGTTGTTTTCAATCTAATGAATTTAATTCTAGCTTTGAATATCACAATAAAGTTAAAAATATACACATAAAATTTTGATATGAATAAGTACTATTTTAAATCTAATGTGCACTCTTTTATCTTCCATATTCCACGTGAGTTGCCACCTTTACTACTGCTCCTTGGTTTCGGGTGTCGAGTCGCTAGACATGAATCTACCAAACTCTTCTTGTTCGAGCATTTGACCCTGTATAATACAAATCTAATTAGTGAACTATTATTTTGTTATTCAAACTCATGTGTCAAGAACAACTTCCAAATATGTGCATGTAACATGTGTCAAGCTGGCTATATTATTTTGATCTTTTTTTGTATACTGATGCAGATAATTGTGTTATTGATGTACATTTGTCTGCTTAACTGTCACGATGAGGCATTTCTGTTACCCAATTCTAAATACATGTAGAGAAAAGTTGCAAAATCAACTTAGAACTTTTAATAAAACAATTTAAAAATTACCTCTGTCATTTGGGAAGGTGGCGCATAAGAAAGAGCATGGCCTGTGGCATGATGCGGTATGCTCAAATTTAGATGTGAAGTCTGATTAGACATGCCAATTTGATAATTCTGTAAAAAGATTAAAAGACAAAGTAAAGACAAGATAATCAAAATTTGGGGAAGCCAACTACTTAGTTGTGAGAATAGAGAGTTATAATATAACTATAACTAAACATAATTCACATAGAACCTGAGAAAGTTGTGAAAATGGTGATGACACATAAGAAAACGCCTCGCTTCTAGCACGATATGGTGTACGCATATCCAAATGTGTTGTCTGACTAGGTACACCAACTTGATAATACTATAATTTATTTTTTTTCAAAGACAAAAAATGACCAAAAGTTAAGAATTAGTAAAGAAAATTATTAGGACGTGAACAACGGTGAATAATATTATAACTCTAATTAAAACTAAAATACATGGTAACCTGAGGAACCTGTGATGATAATGGTGGCATATAAGAAAACGCACGGCCACTGACATGATATGGTGAGCCCCATTGCATGACCGTCGTCTCATTAGGTACACCAACTTGATAATTCTATATTTAATTTTTCAAAGTCAAAGAAAGGACAAAAGAATTAAAAAAATATTGAAGCAAGTTACTAAAATGTGAACAATAGTAACCAATATTATAACTCTAACTATAATACATAGTAACCTGAGGAAGTTGAGATGAGGATGGTGAAAGATATGCATGACCACTGGCACGATATAGTGTGCCCAAATCCAAATGTGTCATCTGATTAGGTGCACCAGCTTGATAGTTCTATATGTTATTTGTTCAAAGAAAAAGAAAAGACGAAAGAATTAATAATTAGTAACTAGTAATTAAAATTCTCATCTAGAAAGTGGTAAATAACTTTATAACTCTAATTAGAATTTTAAGATGTTAGAACCTGAGAAAGTGGTGGTAAGGGTGGTGGGAATGAATGTGACACGGTTTGAGTACTTGAGCTTGAACCATCATTTAAAGTTCTTAATTTCTGCCCATAAACAATTAAACCACACATAGTTAAAAAAAATAAAAAAATGAAGAACCCAGAGACATAAGTAAATAAAATATAAAAAGGTTGTGTTAAAAGACAAAGGTATTATTATCTCGACAATTAAATTCAATTAAATGGTTATACCACGTACGAGTTATAAGTACATAATGAGCAAGATAAAATATTTTTAAATAATTCAAAGTAGTCAAATCTACGACAAAAACTACCATAATAATTAAAAACTCAATTAAAGTATAAAAATATAAATTGCAACTTACTTGTCCATCATTTTCAAACACATCAGTGGCGGTCAAATTATTTGAAGAGGCTTTATTGTGCTTCACCTTTTCTCTTCCTGTATTCTGTTCCAATCCACTTTTCATCCTTTTACCAGATTTTACTTTAGGCTTCTCTTTTATTTTTAAACCTTGTACCATTATTTCATCAGACGGATTTTCTTTCACTAGTGGCTCATGCAGTAATTGTTCCCCTAACGTTTGAGATGTAGAAGAATGATTCTCTGGAAATCTAAAAACAATTTTTTTTTTAGCTAGATACGTGGGGCCACAAGTTGTTTCCGTAGAAGGTTTCACAAGTGTTTTATTCTCTAAAATAACATCGACTTCTTCAATCATCTTAATGAAACCAGCCCGTACAACCTCAAATGCATCCTCTGTTAAAGCAGCACGTGTAGTGAGTTGGCTATGCAGTCGACAAAGTTCTTGATAACGCTGTTTAATCCTTATCTTTTCATTCTCTTCATTCATGTTCAAAGTAAGGTCATCTACTAATGTAGAGGGTGGTAATGAAGCTTCTATTCCTTTTTTAGCCTTTTTAGTCCATCTCTTCTTAATATACAACTCAGGAATTTGACGGCTATTTTTTGAAGTAAGTACTCTCAAAGCATGAGAACACAAAATCCCTGCAAATTCGAACTTCTTGCAACTACAAAAAACCTGACCATCAGAAGCATCAAAAGTAACTGTGTGATGAAGTGACCTATTCAAAGGTGTGATCTCATACCTGGATATATCTCCTGATTCACTAATAGTTTTCATGTCCGAATCATATCCCATGCTCAACTCTTGTTGAAACAGTTTAAGTACCTCGTGTGTATAAACCTTACGTGCATGCTTTAAGATTTCAACCTCAAGCGAAAGATGTTGAGTACTATAACTTGTTCTAAAATCTGCTTTCAACTCTTCGTACCGACGATCATCAACCAATTTACCAAAGTTTTGAAGAAATTGTAACAAATTCTGTTTATAGTTCACATATTTTTTTAGAACACTATTCATGCTTTCACTACGCTGTGTAGAAGTCATATTTGCACAAAATGTTTGTCTACCGTAGACTAGTGCCCATTTCTCTTTCTTCTTAAATAACCTCTTAAGCCAAGCATTATCTTGAAGATCATATTTACCCAACATATTATGCCATGCTTCTATGAATTCTTCTTCCTCCTCATAATCGTAAACGCAAGACCTGAAATCTTTAGAAAAATTTGCAAATTTTGCAAAGACATTGCTAAGATGAATGGCGGCATTCTGATATATATGCCAAATACATAAGCGATGTCGAGTTTCACACCACTTTTCTTTCAACGCTTTTGCCATTGCAGCATCTTGGTCCGTAAGAATAGTAACAGGCTTCTTCCCGTTCATAGCTTTCACAAATGTATCAAAGAGCCACATAAAAGTTTCAGCGGTTTCATCATACAATAAAGCTGCACCAAACACCGTAGTTTGCATGTGATGATTAACACCAACAAATAGTGCAAATGGGCGTCCATCTTTATTTTTTCGGTAAGTTGTATCAAATCATACTACATCCCCAAAATATGTATAATCAGCCATCATTTGACCATCTGCCCAAAAGATATTAGTTATCAAATCATCTTTGTCAACTTGAACTGCATAGAAAAAGTTTGGATCTTCTGATTGCTTCCGCTGTAAATAATTAAATACACCCCCTGCATCCCCCTCTTTCATTTCCATAGTTCTCTTTGAATGCAAATAGTTTCTCAAATCTTCAACAATAAATCCAACGTTTTCACGACCTCCTACTTGTCGCGCCATATAATCCAGACTCGCTTTTGGTGGTATCCCAGACTTTTCTAAATTTTCTATTTGTTCTGCCTGCCTTTTATTTATTTTTCTTTGAGACCTTAAAAAATGAGATTTGTTAGGACTGACTAAATCATGTCCATTGTGTTCAGGAACAAATTTAATAATTGAATATTTTCCTGTATGACGAGAACTGACTTTCATTAGTGCACCGCAATGTGTCCTCGTTTCTGGTCGGTGAGATTTTACATTTGCATCTCGTTTATCATCTCCTCTTTTACCTTCACATGAGCAACAATAACTTCTATCAAGAACTTTTCCAGTACTAGGATCTTTATGTGATGAAGCTTTTCGAATGCTAAACCCAATTGCACGTGCATATTGATTATAAAAGTCATAAGCCGAATCTTCACTGTCAAACTGCATACCAATTTTTGGAATTGTAGATTCGGGAATTGTCGAGTGTTCTTTTAATACACCTTTCTCTGTTCCAAGATCGTTATGATCATCTTGTGTTGCATTATTTTCAAAACTGTCTGTACTATCTTCTTTTCCAAAATCCAACTTACGACTAGCAGTTAAATTTTTTATGGATTCAACTTCTGGATCCATCCCGAAAAGCTAAAAAGAAGTAACCACAAATCATGATTAAATAAAAAATAATCAGTATTTATCATCAGAAAATTTATATTAATTAAATAGACAAAAACTCATCAATAACATGTTCTACCTTTTACTAAGTATGCACATACAAGAGGAATATCATGCAACAATATTAAAGATCCAAAATATAGAAACAATATTGAGAATGATAGTATCCGTTATCTATATTTTTTTATTATTACCTAATTAGTACCACATTAGATGATGTTTCTGTTTTAATCTTTGTCTCAATTTCTAATTCAGCAAAACTTATTATTTTATATCTAAGTGAAGTACTAAGAAGCACTATTTCACGAGCAATTAGTAGTTGTGATTATTAATTTCTATGATAAATCATTGTTAGTGCAAGAAATAACAAAAGTATGGATCATATCTTAAACCAAAAGTACTATGCTGGTAACAAAATTTTAATGGATTGTCGCACATTAATAAAAATAAAGAACCATTCACATCAGTTAAAAAAAAAGGTTAAAATTAGAACCATTCTTATTGGTTCAAAAAAAAAGTTCATATGTTAAGAAAAATACCTGGGGATGCGCAACAGCCAACAATCAAATACTTGAACTCTTGATAAGCTAATTGAACTCTTGATAAACTAATGGTGAAAAATACGACTTGTTTAAAAAGTAAAGAAAAAATTGTGTTATTTTTTTTTTACTTTTTTGTGATTTTATAGAGATAGTCACGTGAGGCACTAGGAGAGAGAAGAGAGGGATAACTTTTCCTTAAATAAAAAGAAGTGGGGAAAGAGAATATTGGAGAGAGGAATTATCTTTCCTTAAAAAAAGGAGTAGTGAGAGAAGATGAATCTTTCCTAAAAACTGAAACGGTGGCTTCAAAATCTCAAAATACAACATGGCTTAAATTGTACACATGTCATAATACCATTGGTGGTATAGACAATGGTACATATTTTTGGTATAGAAAAATTGAACCGGTGCAGTGCAGGTTGGTTAGCAATTTTATAAGTACGCTTGAACTGCCATTTAGGCCAAAACCGCCAAATCTTTCGGATAGCAGTCACCAACGATTTACGGACCATGGAATTTCACCATGGAAGTCAGTGATGGCATCAATGAGTGTGAGGTAGTCCGATTCCAAAATAACTTTATGGACCTTTGATGCGTTGATGTATTGAAGGAAATCGGCATCGCAGTCGATTTTAATCCACTTTACAGGCGACCGAATCCAAGCAGCCGAGAGAAATTGTTAATTGCTTGAGCAGATTTTTTTTTTTTTTTTTTTTTTGTGTGCATTCGAATGCTAGTTTGCTTTAGGTTCAGCCAAATGGAGGAAGTCCTGCAAAGTCAAGGAGGGTTTACCATGAGTAAAATAGCATTACGATTAAACCAAATAATCTCACTAAAAACACAAAAAGAAACAAGAAATTCTTCTCGCATAAATTCTGAATTAAAGAAACTCCATGTTTTGCCAAAAAAACATCTTTAGCCACTCTTTCAAACTCCAATCCTTAAAGGGACTGAGATTGATGTGCCAATGTGAATGAAGCCAGATTTGCATTGTGAATGGACAATTGAGGAGAAAGTGATCCATTAACTCTTCCTTCTAGTTACGAACTAGGCAGCAAGTGTCCATAGCAGTAAACAACCTCATTAGACGAGTTCAAGAAGGAAAGGCATCATGAATTAATTTCTAATGAAAGTGTTTGTGACGGTTATGAAGCCGAGCACTCCAGATATATTTAAAAGGAAAAGAATCACCAACATTCAAAGGAGAAAAACAAAATGCTTGGTCTGTGAGATACACGCTTTTGGTGGAGAAATTCCCTGACTTATAGTGGGTCCGAAGTGGTAGAGTGCTTGCATCTTCAAAACTAACCTGAATTTTGAGTATTTCATCAGTTGTATTCTTATCAAAGAACAAAGTAAGCTTATTTTCCTCCCAAGAAGAGGTTCACTGTTTAATGAAACTCTTGACTAGTTAATGGCTCATAAGAGAAGGATTTTGGGGGTCGCAAGGCTTTGGCATGAAGCTTGTGATAGTCGGAACTCAAGGTTGTTCAAGAGTGATAAGTCTGGAATCTTGACAGATAGGAATACAAGCACCTTTAGAAATAAGTGTTCTAGTTTTGAGAATGTCTCTCCAAATCCAGGAGGCCTGATTAGCACTAGGATTAGTTTTAGAAAAGTTGCATGAGTGCAAGTACTTAACTATAAAAATATTAACCCAAAGACAGTCTAGAAAGGATATTCCAAGCGAACTTTGGAATTAAAGCTTTGTTAAATCAGACACGCAATGCAAAACTAAGCCCCCAACAAGTCCGGGTTTACAAATGTGTTCCAAGCGAGAAGGGGGAAAGAATTACCGTTATCCTTTTCTCCTTACCAAAATCTATGAAACATGGCATCAAACTTAAAACAAAGCTCAACAGGAAGGAGAAAAATAGACATGATAAACTGGGTTACTTTGAGTCATAGATTTTAAAAGCACCATATGACACGCTTGGGAAAGATTAATGCGCTTCCAATTGGAAAGAATGTTACGGATTTTATCACTTAACTTAGAAAAAGCAACCTTGCGGCATTGTTTTTCGCAAAAAAGAAGACCAAGGTGCGTAGCTTTATGGTCACAAGTAAGCATGCCAAAAATGTTCAAAATATCCTGATTAACATTAGAAGGAGAGTTAGGACTGAAGTGGATGAAGGATTTAGAATTATTGAAAGTTGACTCGACGAAGAGCAAAAGATATCAACACAATTTTTGATAACATTAGCATTCTCAATAGTAGCTTTCCCGTATTTCACATGATCATTTGCATACATCAAACGTGATATAGGGAGACAAGTTCTCGACACTTTGATGCCTTTAAGATTACCCAGGTTTTCCTATTGAGAAATGATGCGAGAAAGTAATTCAGAGTAGATGACAAAAAAGTAAGGGAAAAGAGGGCCTCCTTGCCTAACATATCTCGAATGCTTAAAATAACCAAAGGTAGCACCATTCACTAAAACGAAGAAATTATAAGAGGAAATGCAAGCAAGAATCTTTTTAACAAATCTTTTGTCAAAACCAAAAAGAGTAAAAATATTGGCAAGGAGATTCCACTCGACTCTATCAAAAACCTTAACAAGGTCAAGTTTCTTGACCATAAATCCTTTTTCACCCTTACGATGATGAACAAAATTCATGAGCTCGTGGAAAATAATGTCGTTATCATTTATGTGTCGGCCTTTAATGAAGGCAGATTGAGAAACATAGATGAAATGATCCAAAAAAAAAAAACTACCTATTAGCAATAATTTTAGAGCAAGTTTTATAAGATATATTACATAAGCTAATAGGACAAAATCTTGTTTCTTAGGGATAAGGGTAATGTGAGTATGATTGAGAGACTTGAACATTTGTCCCTTTCTGAAAAAATCCTAGATGGCAGATATGAAAGAATGATTGACCGTGGACCAAAAAGATTTAAAAATGCTGGTCAGGAATCCATCCAGCCGAGGCCTCTTATCAAAACCAAGAGAAAATAGTTTTTTTTTTTTTTTTTATAATTTCAGTAGGTGAGGAGATACTACAAAGAAATTCATTATTTTCAGTTTGAATGACAGGATGAAAAATATCATTCATGTTAAGGGGGAAAGGGGATTGGTAGCCTCATGATCACTTATGAAAAGTTTTTTGGAATAATATTGAAAAGAGCCACCAATATCTTACTAGATTGAAATGCGAGTGCCCAAGGAGTTTTCGATAAAATCAATGTGGTTATAGCAGTTATGACGAATGGCTTTGAAATGGAAATACCTAGTGTTGGCATCTCCATCTTTAAGCTATTTATCCCGTGACCGTTGTCGCCAAAAAAGTGTTAAGGCGCTTGTGCCAAATATCCAGGAACGCTTGTAACATTTTGTCCTTACTGATATTGAAAGAGGTTCGAGGGCCAGCTTGTAAAGTGGCAATATTTTTAGAGATATCAACAATGTTAGTATGAATATTACCTAAATGTCTCTTGTCTCAATTTATCAAAGCTATCTTGGCAGAAATCGTTTTCGAATGTAGTAAAGAGGGGACCTAAATCAACAAAGTTCGATGCATTTTCAAAAATATTAGCACAATTGGGTCAGAAAGCCAAATATTTTCAAACCTGAAGGGCTTTCGCCCTTTTGGTTGATGATTTTGAGTAGCAAGAACAATAGAGCAATGGTCCAATGCGATAGCCGTAAGATGAGTGATTTGGGCCAAAGGGAACAACAGACGCCAAGCAGCATTCGCCACTCCCTATCATCTGCTGTTGTATATTATGTTCATCTTCTTGACCATTGTTCCAAGTAAAATCATTACATGCAAAACCGAGGTCAAACAGTGAGACGGTTTAGATCATTGCTAAGCGCGTATCTAAAGGAACTAGCAAAAGAGTGACCCCATACGATTGGTTACAGATATCGTTGAAATCCCCTATAACTGCCCCCGGGACAGGCGATGGAGTCACAATAGAGTCCATCAGATTCCGAAATTCCACTTTTGACGCAGCATAAGGAGGGCAGTAGATGCCCCTTAACTGCCAATCCAAGTGGCTGTGAGAGCTGACCATAGAATTGATAATGAAACTATTGCTTTTAGTAATATAGATCTTTGTGTTAGGAGTCCAGGGCTCCAGGGTAAACAGAGACCGTCGAATATAGCAATTGGAGGGATTATGAAGTTGTTAACAAGAGAGCAAGAGGTGAGAGTAGAAGAGAGGTAATAGAAATTAAAAGTCTTAATCTCGGATAAGAAAATAATGTCGAGTTGGACGTTGCAGATCAACATTTGCAGAGTTTGGATTGCTCGGGGCGTGGCGAGCCCCTGGCTATTCCAAGCGAGGATAACCATTAAGCCGACTTCACTCTATTGACTTGAGGGGTCTCCAATATTTTTATCCAGTTCTTTGGCGGGAGCAGAGAGATCGATTTCAAGAGGGACAATATTTTTGGTGATTAGAGCCTTAGCTTTTGGACAAAAAAGGAATTTTCTCAGTTTTCTCGCTTCTAAGACGACAATGCTTGATTCATCTGCTTGCTAAGCTCTTTTAAGGACTATGGAGCCACTTTCAGTCGGGTAGAAGGTTTGGGAGAGATTGGCAGCGGGTTAGTAGTGGGTAAGTGGGTATCCATTTTGGGTGAAAATTGGAAGATATGGATCTGGGTTAAATATGTGGAAGTGGGCATGTCATTGTATAAATGTAGTTTGTAGAGTTGGACTAGGTTAATTAAGTTAACACTTTGGATAGCAAGTTGGGCCAGGCTAGGTGGGCTGGGGTTTGAAGTTTGATTTGATGTGTATGTATATATTGTAATAAATCCAATAGACGCCACAATTGCTGAATTTGGAAAGTTCCATTTTTTATTTGTTCGAGTATGTAAATAAATTGTAAATATGATCAAGTAATAAAAGCCCAAGTTTCTTTTGGTCCCAACTCCAATAGGATCCCCATATATATTATTTTGTATTCAATTTTAAGATGAGTTACATACTGCTTCCTATGGGCGGAGCCAACCCCAAGGGTGGGTGAGTTACGAGCCGGGTAAATTTTTTGAGTCCATGTATATATATAATTAAAGTATAAATAAATTAATTTAAAAAAAAAAAAAAGCTTCTAAACACATTCTAATATTTGTTAGTCCAATTAACAAGCTAACTATTTTTTTCTAATTGAAAATTCATTCACGTACGTATCCTTCAATAAGCAAATTTCAACTCATTGTATAACATTAGTTCACCACCAACAGAGCCCATATCAGCAATTTCAGCAAGTAAATACCATTATTTTCGTTCACCAATAATATTGCAAGTAAAAGAAAAATATAAAGAAATATGGTGTATTCATGTTGTGAGATGATAAGTGTCTTCCTACTTTGCACATATTTGTTCATAACTAATTATATATCTTTTATTAGTTTATTATTTTTGTTTATATTTGTGAATTAAAAAGACATCAGAAATTTTGGACTTTATTATTTCATGTTACTTTACTAACTTACTTTCGTGATTTTTGTATTTTGTTGAATATGCATAGGTCTACTGAAATATTTTGATGCGTTCTACGTAGTAGGAATTGGTTTATTAATTTAATTGATCAACAACATGTTTAAATTATTATTTTAACATATTCTAATATATTATAAATTACTATAGTATTTTTTGCAATTTCATAGAGTGCTCTGCAATAAAATAAAAACGAGTTTTTAATAGATAATGTGATTCCTTACATTGAATAAGAGTAAGCAGAAAGTTTGAATTTGGGTAGAAAATGAATTTTCGAAGAACCGAAAAAAAAAAAAAACTTTAATAATATTTTCGGTCCTTTCGTTTGATTGTATAGATTTTATTGATTAATATCTAAATATTACTCATGCTACTTTAGATATTTTATACCTAAGTTTCTTAGTGTTATATTTATTTAGTTCTTTAGTAGCCTTAGTATATAAATAATCATGACTACGCCTCTGATGCTCCCGACACATGCGTGAATTTCAAAGGGTAGTGCTGTTTGTTTGCGTTAATGAATTTTGAAATATTTGTTCAACACAGGCTGTATCTTTTCCATTAGAAGGGTTTCTCTTTCTGCCAAAACATCGGATCCTGATATAGATATGACACAGTAGTGGGCTTCAGATGGAAGCTTGCGGGCATACACCATTTATTTTCCACGGATTCGGTCTAATTGACAAACTAAATTGGGCCACGACCGGAAATGGAAAAGAAGAATGAAAAACTCAATGAGGGCTGATATAATGTAAAGATAAGGAATAATGTCGCTCATGCCCCTTGAGATTGACATAATATCAGGAATCTCCTCTGAGATTTCAAAAATATTAATAATAACCTCAAAAGTTTGCAGTGACATACCAAGTACGTGATCATTTTCTACCCCTTATCAATTGTTGCCATAAGTAACTTTGCTAACTTTTTTTTTTTTTAAATGTTACGGGCAAATTACAAAAGAGAAATCCCAAAGAAACCAATAACCCAGCAAGTTGTTGGGGTTGTGGAGTCAGAAGGAATTGTAGGAGTCCCAGTCAGTTTGGGAAACAAAAATTCAGTTAATCTGGAAAACAGATTCCCGAGACCTAGTTGGTTTAGGAACGGAGACTCAATTAGTTTGGTAAACAGATATTCAGGTAGTCTGGGAAGTAATAGCCTAAATTACCTAGGAGTTGCAGAGTTCATGTAAAACTATAATTAGGATAAGATTTCTTATTATAAATAGTCAGTAATATATAATTGTATTCTCGTGTTTGTTATAGCACTCATATGAAAATCTTGACTTGACAGCGCCGCCAGAGGTAGTACTCTTTTGACGAAATGAGTAAACAAATTTCATATCTTTTATCGCATTTCGTGTATATATTTTTTAACATCCTGACTGCTTCGCAACACAAAATAACAGAAAAGTAATACAAACACAGTGCAATAAGACTGTCTCTAATGGATTAACCTAGGCATTGCATACACGAGCATGTAAATGGGCCTCATTGTTGAGAGAATGAGGAATACAACATCAACTCCAATCTAGAAATAATTTTATGTTTAAAATTTAAATAACATTCATAAAATTAATTATTTGTGAGAATTGATTGGGATTATTTTACATTTCTTAAAAAGATTCTTGTAATTTTAAAATAATAATTTCTTCCAAACCTCATGACATATCTTTTTGATAATACCAAACCTATAGTTGAATTAGATCCTAAAATATAGTAAACACAATTATTCCTCGTTGTAATAATTGTCACCAACCAGGTTCAACTCAACACTGAATTACTCTAGCCTAGCAGAATAGTTTGCCCCGCTAACTAGGGTAATTCTCATTCGGGAACCATGATAAACTTTAACATGAGTAATAGTGCCACGGACCATAACTCTTTTTTGCCACAGCGTTCTTCATCCCACATTATAAGTTATAATTTATATGTAAGAGGCATGAGGGTTTAAATTTGTAGCACAAACAATATTCATATAGTATTACATTATAATTATATATTTTAATATGTCATTGAAGCACATTACAATGACAATCAATCTGCTTTTTTGTGGTTATGTTCATCAACTTCTTATAATGGTGTTCATACGTAGAATTCGTCTAGTTTTGATTTGTTGCAACTACGCGGAAAGCAGAATAATTTCTTATCGACAAGAAATGTGACTTCAATACAAGCAATTATTTAACTTTAGTTTATACTGTTACAATTAGTTTATGTCTTCCATATTCTTTTATATTTTCATGGAGATTTTAAAATTTCCGAACGATAAATCTACTTCTTGCTGGATTTGTTTCAGAACGACAAGAATCAGATTAGGAACAAAATCAATATAAAACCCGATTGAATTTTGGTTGGATTTGAATGTTTTTGATATAGAATTAGACGAAGATCTAGTAAGTCGAGATCATCTGATTTCCGGCCATGACAACTGTAGTCTTCAAGCTCTTAGTTGTGCAATAATGAGTGCTAAATTAATAAAAAGAGTAAAAGCTCAAATCTCTATACTTTACCTGATCATATTGTATTTTGCCCCTCTCTTTTTAATTTTGATTATTTGTCCCTGTACTATAGACAAATAAGCACTTTGTCCTTGAGTCGTTTTTTTAATATTGGATTTGAATACGTGTCTACATTGTTTGTCATTGGATTTTGACTCAAAGGACGTAGTGCTTATTTATCCATCTAAGCAAGCCGCCAAAAATAAAAGGATAGATGACAAAGTGCAATCGGGGGCATAATATAGGGGGTTTAACCCTTTTATCCCTTGATAAAACATTGACGATTAGATTATCAATTTTAGACTTTTTGACACAACACTCAATATGCTCTATGGAATAGGTATGTTACTTATGAATATAAATAGACAAATTACCCTTTTTTGTTACGTTGAAATATGCGCATTACTCCCATATACAAACAAAATAAATAGGAGATGATATATACAAGCAAAATCTCTAATTATGAAGCAAGTTTTTGTTGTTTACTAATTACGAAGCAATTTCCCTACTTTTTAAATTAATTATCCAACTCCTTTTGATCTTACCTAGCATTATTAGCAGAATCTTTCAGAACTTAATTTAGGTATTCTACTTTCTTATTTATCACATGAAAAGATTACATCTCTCATCTCTCTATACAAAAATAGTAATAGTTCAAAATGAATAAATTATTTAATAAAAAATTAAGGGCGACGATATTCAAAACCATTTCGTTAAATATTGTTAAATATGTTGTCTTAATTAAAATCCCTTACTTATAGCAACTGGCTATTGCTATTACATTAATTCGTTATAAAATCGGGTCTAACTCTTCATTAACTTTTTAAATAGAAAAACATATGAGCAAACTACTCGGTAATATTTGTGCATAAGCTATTAAATTTAAAAGTCTAAACTGTCTAGCTGATCAAATGCTAGCAATATTGTCCAGCAAATTTTGTTTCTGCAAATTATATAACTAAACATTTATGAGTTTGTTGCCAAAGTAACACTGTAAACAAAAATTATTGTCAGAATAACATCTTTCAAAAACTAACCGTCATTATAATACTCTTAAGCCACGTGTATAGCCATGTGTTCTCCTTTAACTTAGTTGGAATGGAAGAACTGGAAAATGGAAACTAAATTGTAGACTTAATGCTGCTTCTTTCTGAATCAATTCGACCTTCAAACACAATCTATTTTTTAAAAAAAACAAACAAGGAAAAAAAAAAGAATCAATTTGCACCTTTTAATTCGGCCGGTAGACTTCAAAACACCCTCTCCACTATTTTTGGTTGACGTATTATGCCAGGAAAAATGATTATGATGAATTTCGAGGGTAACTTGTTAATTTCACTGTTTAATTTTTCTTTCTTGGTTGTGAATGGTACGTAGTAAAAACTAAGGGATAACAATAATTTTTTGATCGGATTTATTCTTTTCCGGTCGAAACATGAGAAATGGCTTCCCATGTTTCTCAATTTTTAATTAACTTTTTGAAATGTACATTTACTTCTGTATCAAAATCAAAAAGATCGAAGGTGGATTTCAGTTCTTGTCAGAATATAGTTTCGAAATTATGTATTAATGCAAATAACCGGAGAGATTTAGTTCTTTTATTAACATTACATTGCTGAAATTTTTAAATTGCATGGTATGGAGATGACAAAAGTTAAAAACCAGGAGAATTAAAAAGGTTGAAAGCTAATGAAAAGAAAAAGAAAAAGAAAAAGAAAATTCCGGATAATTCTACATCGATTTATTGTATATGCATCTACACGTAATGTCAGAAATTCGAAAAAAATTAACATTAGTTATCACATCTCCTTGAGGCAATTCATGAAACGGTTTTCACGCAGAGTTTATACATTTATTCTCAGCAAATAATTTAACAATGGGCCTTGCCTGTTTCCGTGTGATCCTTCTATTCTCTCCAGGGCAGAAAGCTGCGTGAGTTGGAGAAATATATGTTAAACCTAAATTAAGAAATAGAATATACTAGTAATTGTATGTCAACGTGGCAGTCTATGTGGCAAAACAATATCAGATTTGCAATTATTTTTCAGAGGATGTTATTTTGGCAATTAGTTTTATAGAAAGTGTTATTATGACAATTCACTCAAACATTTATACCCCTCACTTAAATAAGAATCTTCCACTAATTATGTCACTAAGATTTGTCTTCCTTTTTTATGATCAATGATGACGATAATTTTAATAATACACTGATTGGGTTTCTTTAGTTTATAGATTTTTCTTCTTTTAATTTTTCCTCCGATAATTCAATTTCTAAATAATTATTTCTAAATATGACAAATGCATCGCTATTATTTTTTTGTTACAAGATTGCCTTTTAACATCTAATTCTATAAATGTATTCAATATCATTTATCATTATGAAAAAGTGGTTTAATATAATTGTAATCTGATAAACTCCTAATTAATGTACATGATTGTGCAGTGTGCACTAATTCTTTCTTTTTATTTTTAGTTACACATGTTTTAAATTGATGGAAGTAATACTGTTATAGTCCCAAAATATTTAAGTGAAAACTGAAAAGTATTCTATATTACTTGATCTAATTAAAGAGTGAAAGATGTCACTTACCGATTGCCTTAAACGAATCTTGAATAAAGAAATCTAACTTTTTTAGTAATTAGTAGGTTAAAACACCTCAAATTTAATATTTTAATCCATGAACATATAGTAAAAAAATTATAGATTTGATAAATAAATTAATAAAAAGGTGAGTTAATTATGTGTTATTTATACTGTTTAATGAAAAGGTAATGCCTCACTGAATGTTGTGAGGAGATATCTCATACTAGAAACTGGGGCACGCGGAGCCCCGCGCACGCTTATTTTTTATGTTGTAAAGTACTATATTTTCATATTCAAGTGTTAAGAAAAAAAAAAATCTGGAAGAAAAAAAAAAGGCAAGAAAAAAAGATTTGCCTAGATGGAAAGAGTTTGAATTAATGAGAGATTGAATCAACATAATTAAAGTAGAATGGAAAAAAAAAGTAATTTCCTATTGAAAGAATATAAATTATAGGAAACTAAATCATCCTTCTTAATAAATGGTATAATTCAATTTCATCTAACTTAAATTGTAGGGTTAAATTGGGTAATTAATAAATAAGATGTCATAGTGCAACATAGATTATAAGGTTAAACTTGGAAATCAAAAGTTTGGTGTCACAAATGACTCTTCCTTTATATAGAGTGAATTGCCAAACTAACACTCTCCTAAAACATAATTCCCAAACTAACACTCTAGAAAAACTAATATCCAAAATAATACTTTCAACAAGATATTTCCCATTTTGACCTTTGTATTTTATAGAACAAATGCCAAAAACACCAAACTATAATTCATATTTGTGCAAGACTATTTGTTATTTATATCTTAATATTTATATAACTAACTTCATAAAAATATTAATTAAATCAAAACAAAAA
The DNA here is from genome assembly GCA_946800315.1 of Misopates orontium. NCBI lineage: Eukaryota > Viridiplantae > Streptophyta > Magnoliopsida > Lamiales > Plantaginaceae > Misopates > Misopates orontium. Next base: position 26,726,491 of record OX326947.1, read on the forward strand.
ATAGAAATAAAAATATGTATAGTCTTCCTCCCCCAGCCTCCTCCTCCCATCCCACAAAACTCTCACATGTTCGCAGGAGACCTGCTGCCATCAATCGCCGATGAATTGATCGGAAGAATGCACTGCCTCATTCGCCGATGAAAACGTTTTCACAAATTCAATGATGAATTATTAACACTAAAAATCTCTATTCAAACTATAAATGACAAGAAATAAAAAAGAACAAAATAAAAAAGTAAGAACTCGGTCAAGCCGACGAAGAAGAAAAGCAAATCCAAAAGAGTTTAATTTGAGGTGCTACCGTCAAATTGAAACCAAAATATGAGATTTGTCCCCTTCGGTTCATTTCTCTTCATTTTTTGGGGCAATGATTTATGAAATTAAAACAGAACACTTTGATCGGACGACGATGGTGGGAAGACGAGAGGAGACGAAGAAGATGCTTCTTCATTTTTTATTTAACATTTCATTTGAAGAAATTAAATTGGATGAGATTTTTATTTAAAATTAAGTTAGCTGTTGTTTGAATTAATAAGATAAAAATCTTTAATGAGAAAGAGTTGTTAAGAAAATTGTGTTTTCTATTGAAAATATATAATTTAAAAGAGATTTCTGGGGTGGGCGGTGGAGTTGCGTGAGGAAGATGATTATTATTTTCTGTTTTTAAAATGTTGATTGAATACAAAACTTTAGATTTTTCATTACTTTTCTTTGGATTCATAAAATACAAAGGTCAAAATGGGAAATATCTTGTTGAAAGTGTTATTTTGGGTATTAATTTTTCTAAAGCGTTAGTTTGAGAATTATTTTTTAGGAGAGTGTTAGTTTGGCAATTCACTTCCTTTATATATTAGTATAGAATTATAGATATATATACAAGAAGAATAGCAACTGTACAATGGTAAGAAGGAAGGTACAGACAAATAACTAGAATCAAGCTAATTACAAAAATAATGGGAAGTAATTATGGAGAGACAATCTCTCCCTTAATATCCCCCCTCAAGGTTAGCGTTTCTGGGAAAGGAAACACGCATAACTTGCCACGATCCAACAGAAACTGTAACTTCGCCACGCCTTTTGTTATAACATCTGTCAATTGAAGCATAGAGGGAACAGAGCCGAGATTAAGAACCCTCCGATCAACAAGTTCTCGTACAAAATGATAGTCAATATCTATATGCTTGGAGCGTGATTCTGTCACTGGATTGGAAGCCATGAAAATGGCGCAGTTGTTGTCGGACAAGATTCTTGGGGAAGATGGAAAAGTGACATGAAGTTCATGAAAGAGCTGAAGAGTCCATGATAGTTCAGAAGCAACAAAGGCTAAAACACGGTATTCGGCCTCGGCACCAGAACGTGCAACTGTCGCTTGCTTTTTAGAGCACCACGAAATTGAATTTCGGCCAAGACAAACAGCAAAATCTGTAGTTGAGCGTCTAGTATCGGGACAACCTCCCCAATCGGCATCAGAGTAGCCGAGCAAAGTCATAGGCGAGTAGCGAGAGAGTTGGAGACCATAGTTATATGTGCCTTTGACATAGCGTAAAATGCGCTTCAAAGTTTGAAAATGGTCAACTGTGGGAGCATGCATATATTGACAAATAGAGTTAACAGTATATGATAAATCTGGCCTGGTGAGAGTCAAGTATTGCAAAGCTCCAGCTAAAGAGCGAAATTGCGTAGCATTAGAATGTGAAGAACCATGGCTAACTAGATGAGATCCCACCACAAAAGGTGTTGATATAGGTTTGCAATCAACCATTTCTTCTCTTTTCAACAGGTCAGTAGCATATTTTGCTTGGCTAAGGAAGATCCCTTTGTCATTTCTAACCACCTCAATTCCCAATAAATAATGCAAGTCACCAAGGTCTTTCATGGAAAACTCCTTTGCCAATCGATCAATAAGGGCACATATCATAGAAGGATTATTACCTGTTACAACCATATCATCGACATATAGGAGAAGATATATAACACCATGAGTATTTTTATAGACAAACAAAGATGAATCTGCTTTACTAGCAGCAAACCTAATACCAAGCAAAAATTGGCTAAAGCGTAGAAACCATGCTCTAGGAGCCTGTTTAAGACCATATATAGCCTGTTGTAAACGACAAACATGAGAAGGAAATTGTGGATCAATATATCCCGGAGGTTGATCCATATATACTTCTTCTTGAAGAAAACCATGGAGAAATGCATTTTTAACGTCAAGTTGATGTAATCGCAAATTTTGAACCGTAGCAAGAGATAAGATGATTCGAATTGTAGCAGGGCGAACAACAGGACTAAACGTTGCATCAAAATCAATACCATGCTTTTGTGAAAATCCTTGGGCCACGAGGCGGGCTTTGTGACGCTCAATAGAACCACCAGCACGAAGTTTAGTTTTAAATATCCATCTACAACCCACAATATTCTGTCCACTTGGTCCAGGAACTAACTTCCATGTGTTATTCTGCTGAAGTGCAGCAATTTCATCATTCATTGCAGAAAGCCATGCTGGATTCTTGATTGCTGTTTTGAAGCCACGAGGTTCTTTAACAACAATATGGACCTGAAACCATGGAGGAGCAGAAAAAACACATAGAGAATGAATTGTACGAGGCTTAACAATACCATCCTTAGCACGGGTAATCATGGGGTGTGTGGAGGTAGACAGTTGATCTATACTAGAAGTAGCTATAGGTTCAGAGGCTTGAGATGCTGCTGGTAAAGAGCATTGAGACGGTATGGTAGGGGAAGAGCAGGAGTGAACAAATCAGCACAAGGCATGCAACTAGTAGAAGTTTGTTACGGAGTTAGAGTTACATCTGCTAAAGAAGATTTGTCATTGAAAACAGGAGTATCAATTGTGTCTGTAAAAGTGACATAATCTTTGTTAGCAAAATATGGAATAGCCAAGGTAGCATATGGAAAATGATCCTAAAAAAATTGAACATGACGAGATATATACACCCTGTTAGTTTTCTTGTCTAAGCATCAAAAACCTTTATGTAGTTGGCTATAGCCAATAAATACACAGGGAACAGAGCGAGGTGATAATTTATTAGGCATATAGTCACGGAGAAAAGGAAAACAAAGACATCCGAATGTACGAAACAAAGAGTAAGCAGGAAATTTACCATATAATATTTTATGCGGGGTCTTGCCATCAAGAACGGGTGATGGGAGACGATTGATTAGGTAACATGCCGTGGAAAATGACTCAACCCAAAGATGTAGAGGTACTTGAGAATGAAACAGTAGAGTAAGGCTAGTTTCAGTGATATGCCGATGTTTTCGTTCGGCAATACCATTTTGACTAGGGGTATAAGGGCATGCTATACGTTGCACAATACCACACTCACGGAGAAAATATGTAAACCGATGATTCGTGAATTCCGTTCTCCCATCACATTGAAAAGATTTATTTTGACAGCCAAATTGATTAATGACATATTTGTGAAATTGAGCAAATACATCAAAAAAATCTGACTTTTGCTTTAAGGGAAAGAACCAACTAAAACGAGAAAAATAATCAATGATACACAATAATATTTATACCCAGATGGAGATGTGATAAGTGAAGGACCCCATAAGTCACAATGTATTCGTTCAAATAAAAAAGAGCAACGTTTATTCAAATTAGGGAATGGCAACCGATGACTTTTTCCTAATTGACAGCCATAACATGGTTTAAAATCAGAGTTGTTTTTATCCGACAATGAAATAGCACCATTCTTATTCAAAGAGGAAATAATACGAAGAGAAGGGTGTCTTAATCGTGCATGCCACGTGACAGATGGTGCACGAGAATTACAATGAGAAAGACTAGACAACAAGCTTTTATGCCACGATCAAGAATATATAGTCCTTTTTTCACATCGCTCGACTCCCACCACCGTTCTCGTCGCTAGATCCTGTATGGTAAAACCAGAGGAAGAGAAAGTTACTGAACAATTGTTCTCACAGGTTAATTTGCTAATGGATAAGAGATTTTTAGTAATATGTGGAACAAGGACACCAGACATTTGTAAAGGGTGAGATATTGAACCAATGCGTGAAATATGTAAAGACTGACCGTTACCCACATAAACCCGTTGATTACCAGTGTAAGGGACAGATTTGTCAAGAGAAAAAATGTCATGTGTCATGTGCAAAGTGGCGTACGTCGCTATCCGTGTACCACTCTGAGTCAGTAGTATCATTGGTAGAAGTTGCAGCAAAAGCTTCAACCAAGCCGTCCCCTTTAGCTTTCTTCAGCAGTTTGCCAAGTTTATGGCATTTCTTTGCAGTGTGACGCTCATTACCACACCATTAACAATTCGTATCAAAGTTCTTTGAGGGCTGAAATTGTGCAGGTGAATGTGAAGTCTAGTTAGGACGACTTGGCGGAAAATTAGATACCCCACGGTGAGCGACCATTGCCGTTTAAGAGGTAGAATCCCCAGAGATCGATCGAGAAAACAACTCGTGGCTTATAGCTTTTGGAACCAAGTTTGTAAATGAAGGCAACGACAACTGCCACAACATGGAAGTAGAAAACATTTTAAATTCAGAACCAAGGCCACGAAGAAACCAATGTACCTTATCAGTGTCATCGACTGGTTTGCCAATGGCACTAAGCTGATCAAAAGATCTAGCATATTCAGCAACACCACGAGTCCCTCGCTACATTAACTGGAGTTCATCTTTAAGTTGAATTTTTCTTGTTTTTGAACTGTGAGAAAATGAAACCTCAAGAGACAGCCATGCATCACGAGCAGTAGTGCAATTAACAACTTCAACCATACATTCCTCAGTAAGTGAGGCATAAAGAAGGCTGAGAAGAATTTTGTCTTGCATATGCCATGTCTTGTATGCTGGGTTAGGAATCCGGTTTGTATCTTGAAGAATATGGGTGGGGGGTGCAGCGGAAGACCCGTCCAAATAACCCATAAGATCCTGACTTTCAAGCAACGGGACAAATTGACCTCGCCATAGGAGATAATTCGCTGGATTGAGTTTGATGGTCACCATGTGAACCATTGTGTTGAGCGGAAGCAAAGTTGCGGTATGCAGCCATGAAAAAAAATGAAAAAGGGGTTTAACTAAATGGCTCTTATACCATGAAAAGGTAATGCCTCACTGAATGTTGTGAGGAGATACCTCATATATATATATACAAGAAGAATAGTAACTTTACAATTAATGGTAAAAAAGAAAGGTACAGACAAATAACTAGAATCAAGCTAATTACAAAAATAATGGGAAGTAATTATGGAGAGACAATCTCTCCCTTAATATTTAAAATTAAATATGAGATAAATAATAACATAGAATATACAACTATGTAGTTACCAATTAGTAATAACAAAAGTTGTTCATAGTTTACTCAAATGATTTTTAATATTCATTATTCAATTTAACCCATGTACCATAAAATTGCTCCTCATAAAATTTATCTTCAATATTTTTGAAGCACCTTTGAGTTAGAACAAATAAAAAATAATTAAATTGTAAGTTTAATTGAGATAGCATGGAAAGATCTATTGATTGAAAACAAAAAGGAAACACAACTAACTGGTTGAGAGGTTATTAATCTTGATTCCAAAATCAAGAAGGTTAAAATTGTCTCACAATAAAAATTGCTTTGACAAAAATAATATGTGCTCACAATATCGCCGCCCAATATCAAATTTTAACTTTAAAGTTTTTAATAGACTTCATTAAGATAACAAACAAATTATTCGCTCGTATATACACATATATATAATTCAAATACAAAATATTGACTTGGATCATGCCCTATCTTTCTCGTTTTATTTTATCTTCATATTGTACATACTAAAATAATATATTAATACTTAATTGTTGTTCAATAAATGAAATTCAATATTACGAAGTATAAATTTTTAAATATTATAACATAAATAACATGATTATGATAAATATACTAAATAATATATTTTTCTTCATTGATTTAGAAAATTCAATTGTGCTTCATAATTATTTGTTGATATCGTATTATGACTGAAAATGAAATAGAATTAGATTAATTAATCATCTATAAAGGTTTGAAAATATCTCGCTAGCTAAAAGCTCCAGCATTAATTTACTAATTCCAGATGTAAATGTTTACTATATAGAACGCGTTAATGAGAGAGGGAGAGAGATTGCTATAATTGAGAGTGTTACCTAATTCAAGGATATTTGAAATTTTAGCTTTTATATTCTTTAATTAAGAAAGATCAAATAGAAATATGGAAAAGATTGCATTACCTTCAATAATATTTGCTCTGGCGTTACCCAAAAATTACATAGGTATTGAAACCCATTACACACTGAAAATAGTAAACATAAGATTCAAAAGTATTGAAGATAATAAAAAGTGGAAATGCAATAAATATAAATTGTTAGTACATAGAGACAACACAAATTACAGATTAAGATTGAAATATAACTTAAAATTAAAAAAATAAAGTAGGGGCTGATACGTTTATTTGAATTTTTTTTCTTGTTTTGTGGAAATTGACTTACAAAAATTCCTATTCATGTTTATATAGGAGGCGATTTCCTTCTTTCATAGTTTATATCGGAGAAACTAAAGAACTAATAAGGAAGATGGATGAGTTTGTTGACTTGGAACGAATAAAATAGTAAATAATGACATGTTGCTGTGTATTTAGGGTTTAGAGGATAGTGTGCCCAGTTTAACATAGCAGACCGAATAATTTGCCTATGTCACGCAAAATTGAGTAAAATGGCACTTCCTCTTTTTTAAACTCTGAAAGACTCCAACTTTTTGCAAGATATAAAAAAGTACAGATTAAATTGATAATAGTCCAACTAATCTTAACATTTAGCTGTGAAATTTGGCTCTTCCATACAATATTTTATTGGAGTAAATTCCAGCTCTCTTGATTCCCAACAAAAGCTTGAAGTGACACTGGTAGGACCTTTTTTGTTAACTACTACACAACAATAAGAACTAAGAAGTTACGCAAAAGGTGATATTAAAAACTAGTATATTATAGGACTGAAGGATAAGTTTGGATCTCACTTAGTTTGCTTATTTATTTTTTATTACATTCAAATTTACTCCTATCTTTCACATTTGTCATTTTCTCACCGTCCGTTGGTTCTTCTACTTGGGGTTTATGCATGACTTTTTCAACCATTAATTACTTTACACCTCTAAACTTTACAATAAAATAACGGATTTTCTTAAACTTTCTACAAGCTCTTAGTCTCTTACATCTAGATCCTAAACCACAAATTAGTCCCATAATGTTAATGATGTGATTTTAAGAAACACATAGCAAATCCAATGTTTCACTCAATTCCGCCTAGGAATTTTGGACAAAGACCATGATGGTAAATACTTACAAAAATAACTTATGGGTTTTTGGACCTGAATAAATGTCTTTTGGTTTTAACTTTTAGGTAGTTTCATTACATGTTTATTACTTGATATAGCCTTAAGAAAATAAAATAAAAAAGGTTCAAAAAGTCCGGTTGTGAATTTGTGAATGCAAAGTTGGTCATCTTTTCCGAAAGAAACTAATATTTCAAATTTCCAATTAGATACTATGGACAAGTTTTATTTACTTTCATATATATATATATATATATATATATATATATATATATATAGAAATGCAAAATTTGTCCACAAACTTTTCCCTTTTACCACTTTTGTCTAGTAACTTATATTTAATTCATTTTTTAATTAAGTCCAGCGTCTACATTCACTAAAGGACTACAATTGCAAAGAGTGCGTAATTTTTTCTTTTGAGATGTAACGCAAAGAGTGCGTTATCAAGAGACTAAAATTGCAAAAGAGAAAAATTAGGGCAATAATTTTGCAAAAGTATTTTAATTTGTGCAATGTCATCTCATCTCCACTCCACTCCACTCCACATAATATTCGAAGACCGTTACACGTCCCACACCATTTTGTTTACAACCACAAAAATAAAAATAAAAAAAATACATCCAAACGAAGCCAGCAAAGCAATTTTGTTGAACCATTAAACTAATAAAAGTACAGCTCATTCAAAATCACCAAATCACAAAACACACACACACACACACACGCGCAGAGATTTAATAGATACAACAACAATCTCTACTGCTGGTCCTAAGTGTCACAAAACGTCGTCGTACTGTTGTCTCCGGCAGTACTAGAATAGAAGTTTTGCACACAAACTGCATTGCCGGAAAAAATGACGGATCTCAACCTTTTGTTCACATTATTTGCCGCTGTATTGGGAGTTTTTGTCGTTTGTTTTTACGGGTTGAAGAAGGAAAACAACAACAACAAGAGGAGTTTATTATCATCTTCGGACAACAACAATGGGGACTCGACTGCCACCACGACCACAACAGCGTACGTTGAGGGTGAAGTGTACGGATCCGATGACGGTAACCTTGACGTCATCGTTGTCGGTGCTGGCGTCGCCGGCGCCGCACTTGCGTACACTCTTGGGAAGGTATTAAAGTTGGTTACATTCTTGATTTGATTTTTTGCATTTTCGAGATTCGGGTGAAGATTTGGGTAAATGGGTTTTATTGGTTTTTGTGTTTTGATAGAGTTGATGATGAAAGATTGTATTTTTATGTGTGGAATCGATTTTATGTGCTATGTGTAATTGTTTTTCTTTTTTATTGGAATGGTTCTGATATGACCTTGCGACAACCCAACCCCAAAAGCTAGCTATTAAGGTGGAAGAGCCCTTGGTCGTATAAACCCCACACCAATATTCCATGATACCGATGTGGGATCCAAGTAACTTGTGTTAGGGTCATAACAGGTTCTTGGGCTTTTCTTGGGTTTTAATTGGCAGCGAAGGGATTTTTTGAATGTTTTAAGGAGAATCACAATCTGAGCCATTATGAGTTCTGATATTTTTTTGTTCAGTTTCTTTGTTGAAGCTTGATATATTTCATCTTTTGACTTGTGTTGAATGTTAATTTGCTACCAGGATGGTCGTCGTGTTCGTGTGATTGAAAGAGACTTGACTGAGCCTGATAGAATTGTTGGAGAACTCCTTCAGCCAGGTGGTTACCTCAAGCTGATTGAGTTGGGCCTGGAAGGTACACTTTTAACATGGTTTCTGTTTCCATCGTATTGTAACCATTTTCGTTGTATTGATCGTGTTGTGGCAAAATTAAAACTCAGAAAGAACTATTCACATCGCTTGTTTTGGTGATTCATAATTTTGCATAGATTTCAAATGCAAGACTAACCATTTGTTGTATGATTTTAGTTGTATGTTGACTTACATATCCTTACTCTACTGGAGATATTTGGAATTTTAGTTTTTTTTGCCATTCTTAACTCCCAATTTCGTAAGGCACACAGTGTATAGTTTGTAGTTGCTGATTGGATAGCTTGATTGCTTTGTCCAGATTGTGTGGAGGAAATTGATGCTCAGAGAGTGTTTGGGTATGCTCTCTTCAAGGATGGGAAAGCCACCCGACTTTCTTATCCTCTGGAAAAGTTTCACTCGGATGTAGCTGGAAGGAGCTTTCATAATGGACGGTTCATTCAGAGGATGCGTGAGAAAGCGTCATCACTTCCAAAGTATGTTTGCTCCCGCTGTCTTTCTGTGTTCTATCCATGGAAAAAAACAGAAGTGCTACCTTTTCCCTTCTATTCATTGTATTTTTCTGTTTGACGCGGTATATGGACTATTGGGCTGTTCGCGATGTCTCTGGAGCGTGTATGTTTTCATTGATGATTCACACTTGGTGTTTTTGTTTGTCAGTGTGCAACTGGTGCAAGGAACCGTCACATCTCTGCTCGATGAAAGTGGTACCATTAAAGGGGTACAATACAAAACTAAATCCGGTGAAGAGATGAAAGCTTGTGCTCCTTTGACCATTGTTTGCGATGGCTGCTTTTCTAACTTGCGACGCACCCTTTGCAGTCCAAAGGTAAGTGTAAGGTTTTTATTTGCTGTTATGTATTAATCTACATTGCAAATAATTTATGCACCTACAACGTCAGGTGTTTCTCAGTTATGCTGCTCTCTTTTTTATCTGGTTTTAGTAATATGATTGTATTATCTGCTCTACAGGTTGATGTGCCGTCTTGTTTTGTTGGTTTGGTGCTTGAGAACTGTGAACTTCCTTTTGCGAACCATGGTCATGTCATCTTGGGTGATCCGTCTCCTATCCTATTTTACCCCATTAGCAGCAGTGAGGTGCGCTGTCTGGTTGATGTTCCTGGTCAGAAAGTCCCTTCTATATCAAGTGGTGAAATGAGTAATTATTTGAAGACCGTGGTTGCTCCTCAGGTAAATATTGTGCCTACTCTTTGGTCAGATTTTCATGTTTGCTACTAATATTTAGAAATAGTTGCATCTATGTCCCTTGATTTCTGGTCTAACTGCACAAACGTCCCTCAAGGTTTGAATACTTCAGAGGCACTGCCTCAAACTATTAAAACAAAGAGAGAATAGACCTTATTTATAATGTTTTCAAATTTCTGGGGGTAATGTAATTACTCAAACCTCATGAGAACCTATGTATAATGTAACGCTTTTCTCAAGTTTCAATAGGTGCTTCAATAATTATTCATATAGTAAGGGAAATTTCTGTAATTAGATCATGTCTCATAGTATAAATGTAGTTACCCTTTAATGTTTATTGTTCAACTGTATTTGTTTCATACATATATTAGGTTTTATGGTTTGCACTTGGCTAATGTCTCCTACTGTTTTTATAGGTCCCTGCTGTGCTGCACGATGCTTTCATCTGTGCTATAGAGAAAGGAAACATTAGGACAATGCCTAACAGAAGCATGCCGGCTGCTCCTCATCCTACTCCAGGGGCTTTGCTTATGGGTGATGCATTTAACATGCGCCATCCCTTGACTGGTGGAGGAATGACCGTGGCATTGTCGGATATTGTCGTATTGCGCAATCTCCTAAAGCCTCTGCAAGACCTTCATGACTCATCAACTCTTTGCAAATATCTAGAATCTTTCTACACTTTGCGGAAGGTGAGTCAAATTTATGTGTAGAACCTGCGACTTTAGTTTGTAGGGTGAATTTTGGATGTGTCTTGACCTTTGGTATAATTTAAAGAACACTGTATCTATCAAAAATTATAAATGCACCCTCTTTAAAAAATTAGAAATGCCGTGCTATTAATAATTTATATTAATGTTAAAAAGGGAAAAAGATTGAACAGGCCAGAAGCCTTGATACAAAGCCTTTCTATTGTATCAACAAACACATAGTAAAAGTACATAGGGATACTCAGTAAGGCAAACAAAAGTGTCAGATATATTTCTGTAAATTTTGAAATGTAAAAGATGGTGTTATAATTTTGCCAAACGATCGTCATAATTCACTTTACTTTATATGACAATTTGCTGCTCTTATTCTAATGTGCACTAATTTATTTCCATGTTAAAACATTATATTAACACAAAAGTAAAGGTATTTTTTCGGTAAGTTTAGCGGCTTAGCCCATGTTAGCTGTCTGCTATCATAAACTTTTGGAGCTTATTCTATCAATCAATCGAGTCATCATCCCACTTTGAATTTCTCTTTTGGCAGCCGGTGGCATCCACCATTAACACATTAGCCGGCGCCCTATACAAGGTCTTTAGCGCTTCGCCGGATCAAGCGCGGAACGAGATGCGTCAAGCATGCTTCGATTACCTAAGCCTTGGAGGTGTATTCTCAAACGGGCCAGTAGCTTTGCTGTCGGGTTTGAACCCCCGGCCCTTGAGCTTAGTTTGCCATTTCTTCGCAGTGGCTATCTATGGCGTTGGCCGATTGTTGCTTCCTTTTCCATCACCCAAAAGATTGTGGATTGGAGCCAGATTGATCTCGGTGAGTGCCAGTTTCTACCCTTTATATATTGAAATAATACATTCTCAACCCTTGAATTTGAACAAAAAAATTTACAGTCCATACGATGTTTGAATTGTTATAGACACACCTTGATTGGTTGATAAGATATTGCATGTACACCTCCTCTTTTTACATATATTTTTGTAGCTTCATCAGGTGTCTTTGTCATTATACCAATAGTATGGGAGATTTCTGTAATTAGGCCAAACTTCAGGGGTTTAAGTGTAGTTATGCCTGAGATATCAGTGTTATAATTCTTTCATTTTACTTTCTCGTGACTAAGTCAAGATTTTATGAATCAGAGTGCATCTGGAATAATCTTCCCTATCATTAAGGCTGAAGGAGTGAGGCAAATGTTCTTTCCAGCGACCGTTCCGGCTTACTACCGAGCTCCTCCTGCTCAATGAAGTGTTTTTTAAAAGGAGAACACAGCAACCTGTGGCCATTTTGTGCTAATATTTGCAGTGTGATGTTTGAGTTCAGCTGGGAAGGATGGACTCTTACCTGAAAAAAAGATGTAAATTGCCCATTTTGTTTTGTTTTGTTTTTTTGTTTTTTTGTTTTTTTGTTTTTTTTTTTTTTCCGTTTTTGTAACTCTTGTTGCTTTGGTTACTTACATGTCTTGAATATGTAACAATACATTAGCATCGTCGTCTAACAATTTTAGTCGCACTGAACTGTGGTGTTGTTATTAGAGTGGGTTGTATTTCTTACGGTGGCTATAACGACGCTTCTGAAATTTGGTGGTCGAACTTTTTCTTAGCTCTTAACGTGTTCGAAATTTTAGGAGAACACTCTTTTAAGTGAACAAACAGACTACTATTACTCTTTTTTGGTTTGTTTCAGAATTCGTTAAAGTGACTTTTCTTGTGAACGGCTTCATAAATTAGAAAAGCAATCTTTGAAGTGCAATCACTATGTATCTTAACACGGATACTTAACGATAATATCATTGCAATCACCGTGCATCTTAAAACGGGTTACCACTAGAAATAGCAAATCAGCCAAATCTAATAACTAGGTCATCTGGAAAAGAAACAAAAAAAAAAACAAAAAAGAGTTACTTCTTTACTTCTTGGGGATGATACCAAAGACCGATGCTATTTTACATATCCACAACCAAAAACTTCAAATATCTATGTACATCCTGACATAAATGCTTGAAAAACTGAAACGAACTATGAGTTAACAACCAAGCATGAACTGCAAATCTACTCACCACCACTCGTGGAGTTCGACGCATATACTCCATCGCCACCTTCATATGGCGACTTATTCCATTTCCACAATAGCTGCATCAACCCACCGTTCGCAGCATGCAAAAGAAAAAACTTTCCACCTGATAAATATTCGGACACAACCTTCACAACTATGAAAAAACAACCTATGCCTAGAAGTCGCCAAGTACTGTCCCCATCCTGTAAGAAGAAGATCGAGTTAACTTCAAATACATCACAATATGGTAACAAACGGAAATTACAATTATAGCCGTTGTTCACCTTGTGGTCGTGCAAATATTCTTTAGTGATTTCGTCAAAGTAGTTTGCCATCATACAACCAACATAAAGACCAAAAGGAATCACCAACTCTTTGTTTCTAGAGATGGAGTACATAATATCCGATAAGAAAGTGAACGCGAAAATTGCAATTGAAGTCCACTTCAATATCTCCTTCCCCAAAGCTAGAGTTTCTTGAACTGCAACACTCTCAGCTTTCTTCCATGGAAAATGTTTAACTGAACCAGGGACGAGTTCCCGTAACTTTTCCTTGGTGTAGTTGAAGGAAACTATTAGCTTAGATGGCTCATGAGATTGTTCCATCCTTGGGGATCTCACAGAATAGACCGCTGATGTTCGGTGATTGCCCAAATGTATCCACGAGGAACAATGGACTTGATGACATGCTATAAGTTTAGTTGATGCAACCTGTACGATAGAAGAAATGATATCAGCAGTCCCATACTCAAAATGTGGAGGGATAGTTATTAACTTCCGAATCACCCCAAATTACTGAACATCAGGTAGCCTCTGGAGCTTATAAAATGTCACTAAATATCGTTTCACCCCGTCCCATGCCGAACTGGAAAAGGGAGGTGTTTTAAGGGTAAGTTTTCTTCACCTAAATTTTATAGTATATGTTAATAGTTTAGCGTATGCAAAGGAATGAAATAAATTTTATCAGTGAGAAAGAAATATGGAGCTTCAGCTAACTAATAAGCCATCAATCATGTTGATTCTGAAACATTTTAATACATAGAATTCAATCTATAACATGTAGCAAACTCAATTATTATGGTCAAGTATACCAACTCCAGAAAATAATTTCACACTGGAAAATAAAGTTTATGCAGAGTTGTTGAGATTAGAAAGTTGTTTAAATAATATATAGGAGACTCTATAGTTGATAATAATTTCAATTTAAAAGCATGTTTGGCAAAAATTATCCAAATCACTGCTTTGACCTAATTGAACAGATACATTATTTATACATACAACTTAACACCATTCAGGAAAATGGTTCACAATAAAAATGAATAAATTGGGGACATGTAAACATAAGTCATTACTTGTTTGGAATTGAAAAATAGTGCATCATTCATCATTCAGAAAGAAGATAAAAGCTCCTCCTGTACCACATATTTCTACTTGAGATACTAATGTTTCACACAAGTCACAATTAGATGAACAGGTAGGTATTTGAGAGCTGTTACCGAACAACACGAAGGGCTCATTAGGGTTGCCGCCAACACCATTTTCCGAGCCGTAGGGTATCTGCACTCTGGATCTTCAAATCCCAACCAAATCAGACTAAAATAACCTTTTAAGTATTTTTATTTTAAAGGATAATTATATGTACACCCCCGAGTTTTGGTGAAACTACATCAACCTCGCTCATATTCGGGAACTTACAATTATCAATAACTGCCATTAAAAAGTTATAATCTATGATGCACCCAGAAATCTCTTAATGTAATGTCCCAATTAAAATACATAAAAGATAAAAGATCAAATTTAAATACTAAGGATGAACATAGATTTCTTTAAACGTGCCACTAAAATCCAATTTAAATATTTAATTTGAGTATTGTTAAACACTTTGTTTTGTTATCTGATTTGTGTATGTCACTTTGTATTTAATACTTGAAATTTATTACTTAAGTTTTAATAATTATTTTATTTAAACTTTTAGCAGTTGGTTACTCAGTTTTGAGTTTAAAATATGTTTGGTGTGATTCTTTATTCGAACTTAAGAATGTTATTTGTGCAGATTTTGATGATGTTTTATATACTTTAATATAAAAATAAAGCCTTGTCGCCATGTCCGGATCGTGTCGTGTTCGTAACGATGAATCCATGTCCGTGCATCACGGGTTATAGTTGATGTTATTGTGTAATTTTGTCCTCCAAATTATTTTAAAAAAGTAATACATGAAAAGATCAAAATAATTAAAAACTAAAGTACCCTTTTGCAATTCATATCTCGAATCTAGATTAGTAGGTCAACTACCCAAGTCGCATGAAGGTTGGCCACCGGTGACCAAGGCTGCACAGTCGCTGCCTATGCGACATAAACTCACGTGAATGCCGCCAACAACACGACCTAAGAAAATATAATCATAATCTAATTCTTTTTTTTTAACAAATCTAATAAATCCTAAATAAATATAAAAAAGAACTAAATATTCTCGATGAAATAATAAATGCCATTTTGACGGTGGTAATGGACTAAATAATAATTGGGTCCTAGTGGTAAGCATATACAAGTTGTTTTTTGGCGGCGGCCTAGACTAAATTGGGTTAAGTTGAATACTGACGGTTGCTCACTGAACCCGGGGGAAGTCGCAGGTGGTGGGGTCCTTCGGAATTTTCAGGGCGTATTTTGCTAGCGTTTCATGATTATTTTGGGGTTGGCACAAATATGGAAGCGGAGGCTAGGGGCCTTTTACGAGGTCTTGAACTTTGTTGGGAGAATAGATTTAGGCGGGTTCACGTGGAGTTGGATGCGCAAGTGCTTGTTGCATTAGTCCGGTCGAGATAGTTTGGTAATTGGCGGATTGCTGGTGTGTTACAGAATATTCGGGTGATTGCTACAAGAATGGAGGTGGTTTTCTCTCATATTTCTCGGGAACGGAATTCCGTGGCTGATTGTTTGGCAAATGAAGCTTGTGATTTGAAGACTTTGGTTCATTTTGGCGAAGATAGATGTAGTCGTAAAAGTTCTTGGTTTAGCACTGTTAGATAGTAGAGGTATACCTTATCTAAGGTTACATCGTTGATTGATTTGTTCTTTTTTTCAGTTGTAAGTTGTTTTGATTCTAGTAAACTCTCGTGATTCCATTTAGGATGATCAACCTTTTTGATGTTCCACGTGATGAATGAAGGTTTCTGTTTCTTAAAAAAAAAAGATATTTGTTTTAATCACTCTTCAAAATTGATGGTCATTAACTCGTTAATCTCAATCTATCATCATTTATAGACTTCTTCTTGTTGAACTCCCTTTTTGAATTAGGATTGTGACGTGAGAAGTCAGAACCCAACATCAAGCATCCTTTCTTGGAGGGACTAGGGAAAAGTAGACGAGGATGTGTCTCAATTGGATTAGGTCTGGATATATGTGATTCCTCTAGGAAGTCCTTATCTTGATCTGAGTCATGTTGAATTCATAATATGTCAGGAATATGACCAATGATACTTAAAGCTAATGAAAGCCAATGGTTTGTGATATGATCAATACGGTGATTAATTGTTACCGTTTAGATTACGGATATTAGTAAGGAAAATCGACTAGACTAGAATTGTTAGTGGAAACTAACTAAATTCAAATATCAAATGGGTCTGAGCATTTATCTTATACAAGTTATAACTACTAGTACATATAGTTGCGGGAACGGTCAAGAAACTAAAGCATTACGATTTTCAAGATGTTGAAGTGCTCAACAAATTTGGAGAACCCATCCCCTCTCGTCCTCGATGATTCCGCTTTGGATCCCCGTTAGTCTTGAATAAAATTTTGAGCATGCAAGTTGTGTGCTCATCTTATACTCAGTCCTGTCAAAACAATTTTATTTAACAACATAGAAAAGACATTGAGGTGACTAACTGACTATTGATGAAAAAAAAAAAACAAAACTGACTATTTATGGACGCTTTTAACTATAGCTAGTTGCAAAAGTCGAAAACACAGTTGAAGCTACTTATTTCTGAAGGGCTTCTTCATTTATGTGGACCAGAAGACCTAATTACTTTATCATGATTAGAAGTACCTCTTTTATTTATTTATAGAATGATCAGAAGTACCTTACCATTTAGTATTTTGTTGAAGGGTGACTAAATTAGATAATGTTATGGAACCGTTAACAATTTTAACTTTCAAGTTGAAAAGTCTACACCAGAAGCTAACCAAGTTGTACAAACTCAAGAGAGAATCTGTGACATTTTGCGATTGCATATAATGCATAATCATGAATATTGTACGCATTCGGGTTGCATGGTGCTATTTACCTTTGACCCTTGTACGTAATACTTCCTACAGGAGCAACACCAACTGCAGTTCCGGTGCAGAATACTTCATCAGCATTGATCAAGTCTTCAATTGGGACAGAACGCTCCTCAACCTGTTCAACCAAAACCGAACCAATAAGTACCCTTCTTACAAAAGAATACAAGACAGGGGGTCAAAAACATTACATGGAATAACCAGGGTGATTAGCTCACTAATATACTCATTGCCTTGTCAAGAGGCAGAAAACAAATGAGCATATTGATTAGTTACACTCGATAAAAATCAGTTTATATGTCTCTCTGTGCCATTCAAATAAGCTTGTGTTAATGTCATAATTTGTTGTCAAGGAACATTGCTGTATATCTTATAAATATGTGAATCTATATTGTAACACATCCAACTATATGTGACAACCTTATTCTCGAATATAACCAGAACGAATTAATGTTGAGTCACTATAAACACACGGGATTACCTGGAAACCAAGGTCGCTTGCAATATCCATGATGCTCTTACGCGTTACTCCTTCAAGAATAGTTCCATTAGTTGCTGGAGTGGACAGAACATTACCCTACATAGATTAATATATATCATCACTGAACATCCGCAAACATTTCAGAATTAGATCGTGAGAGAATAATCGAAAAATTGCCAACATAAAACATTCTTCTATAGAAAAAGTATTCTAGAAAGGGATATTGGTTCAGTTACAGTTGTCTGGTAATTTGAAGTAATAACTGTTACGCAATGAAAATGGCACTTCTACAGAAATACGATAAACTGGCCGCAAAGTTATGTATGAGAAATGTGAATTATAATTACCTTGACAATGAAGACATTACAAGAAGAGACTTCCTCGACGTTTCGTTTATTTACTGAATCAAGGTACAAGACGTCAGAGAATCCTCTACTCCTTGCTCTTTTTATTGCTTTCATAACCTACATATAACAAGAAATTATAGGTACCATGATCAGTTAGAGAATTCATATATATATATATATATATATATATATATATATTAGGGGACATGGTGGCAACGATCGAATCAAATAGAAGTTTCATAATTGAGTTTTTGAGATTTAATATCACAATGCATTTTATAAGGCTTTTTATGAAACTATTGTAAAGTTTCACTGAATTCCTATCGTAAATTAGCTATGTGCAATGTTTAATTGACAAGTAATGAGATAATCACCGGTGCATAGTTAGTAATGCTTTTCACGCCTCCAGCCCCTCCATGGGTTGCGCGATGAAACTCATCTTCCACGCATAAGTTTAGGGGAGCGGTTCCTTCCTGCAACCAATATATGATTATTTTACATGCAATATTCTTTAGCACTATTTGAAACGATTGAGATCAAATAAGAAACTTATAAAGCAACCTTAAAATAGTTTCCGACGGGTGAAGCATACGCAAGGAAGGTGTATTCAGGAGCCGGTTCCAGACCTAATACCGGTCCACTTCCAATAAGCAGAGGCCTAATGTACAATGAACCTTTCCCTGGGGGAGGAATCTGCATCAGAAAAGAAATTAGTTAACGATAAAAACGAAATTGCTAAGAGAAGCTGACAACAATATTAAACAAACTATATAAAATGATCATTTTTATCTTATATCTGCCTTTTTCCATCGAAGAGATACTTGATACTTTATCATTCATAAACATGATTTTTTAGGTGCTGGTCTAAATTTTCCTTCTACTTGCAAGTCCACGAGTCCTGTTACGAAGCCGATCCAGAAGAAAAAGGGACGATTCTATGAACAAAGTATTCAGTATAAAATTCAACACAAGATCCTACTTGCTTATTAGAAATAACGTTAAGAACCAGGTATCGTGTTTTTGTAACATACTCTTAGATCGATATACTTTCTTTAAAAACTGACAACATATACTAGCAATAGAACAAAGGAAAAGAATGACTATTACCCAGCGCCTGTTGGAAAGAGCAGTTTGTTTGACGGCATCAATGAATTGGTCAACAGAAGGGGAAGGCATGCACATTCTTTCGGCGCCAATTTGCATTCGAATTGCATTCTGCTCCGGCCGGAATAAGAACAACCCTCCATCTGTTCTTCTATAACACTTTGTGCCTTCAAATAATCCCTGTTGGCATAAATGCACCTCAAGCTAAGGTCAATCTACGTCTATGGCAAGATCACACAATTGTTAATTATATCTGGATTTCGGCTCATTAGCTTACGTAGCACTACACGACCTGAGTGGATATGTCGAAGCTATTTTGTACGCCTGTGTTCTAGGTAGTTATGATGAACATATGACCCAAACTAATTTGTGAAGATCGTGTAGTTATTTGACATATTGATTAATGGTTAATGGCACATACAATTTTGTGAGACATTTTTAGCTTTAGAGCTATTTTGCAATCCAGTTCTAAACTAAAGAAAATCCTAATTAATTTAAACTAAAAGCCAAATAAATTTTTTTTGTAAAGAACAAAGTGAAGGTAGAAAAATACATTAAATAAGGAATCCGTGAAGTTTCACATAGAAAAATCCCCACAATTAAATTATGTTTCTGCTGAAACATCTATTGTAGATACTAAACATGAAATTTTTTCTTTTTCATTTTTTATACATGTGATTATTTGTTATATTATGTAGAGTAATTTAATTTCGAGACTCCCAGATGAGTTTAGTCCTTCTTTGCGAACAAGTGCGTCCTTTTCCCTTTTTGATTTTCGGGAGGCGGCGGAATTGGTTTCACTCCAATATTATTGCCAGCACATGAAATAAGTTAAGAGTTTAGAACACGTCTTCAAATATTTTTATTGAGGTTGCAAGAACTACCACTGTGTTATTTCCAATTGGCAAATAACCTCTTGTGTTATTTTCATTAACAAACTCTCTTGTGAAATATAAAAAGTATAGCAAAAACCTCCGTACGTACCATTATATTTTGAGTTGATGGTATTGATAACTTAAGATCTTTAGCCATTAAAATATTATATCAAATGGGTATTTATTTAAATAAATACTAGAAGATTTTTTTTTATTAGTTTTGAGATATTTTAAGAATATTTAAAAACATAACAAAAACAATTAATACTGTATTTTTGTTTATACAAATCTAGAAAGTAATGTTCTTTCTAGAAGAAATTGATAAATATATATATATATATATATATATATATATATATACAAAAATCAATTTGGTTAACATTAATTATTTATGCATCAAGTAATTACAATAAAACTCAAATTGTATTCTCAGTTTTGCACCTGCAGATTAAATAAGAGTATTAGGGTTTTTTAAGCTAAATTATTAGTATCACATGGGGGGTTTTGCTAATAAAAATGACGCATGAGGTTAATTCCCAATTAGAAAAAATAGATAGGTAGTTTCGCAATTACCTCTGGTTTTATTTGTGGTAGTTAAACGAAAAAAAAACCATGTTTTGGAGTTGGTTGGAAGTCAACAGAAGATTTGATCAGGTGAAGTAATATATAGACAATTATGAATGAAACAAACCTGTCCGTAATTCAAGACTCCAGCTGAAGGGCTGAGTTCAATGTTACCAAAGGGGCTAAGCTGTCCTTGCTTGAATTGCTCGTCTTTGCCACACTTCATCGTGTACATATAATCAGTTTGCATCAAACCAAATCCCAAGTTGTTCCAGTCAATATCGCTACATTCGTCCTCCATATAAGTATCCCTACGATCGAGAAACATGTACGCACTTCAGAGTCCAATTATTATTAACAACAAAGTTGACACTTATATGAAATCCGTAGAGACAAAATAATCATGTCTAATTTTCTTTTTATTTAAATTCAAAAGCAAAATTTGTATAATGTGCGAAAGTCTTTTCAACTTCACTTATCATCGACAAAATAAGTATTTTCAATAGGTTATTTGTTGTTTGGGTCTGTCAAAATCTAGATTTTTAGAGACAGTTATGGACACTGACTAATAAGTTTAAACAACAGTATATATTTCTTTTTCTTTTATTCTTCGCCGTTTAACATCTAGATTGTGCTCTTCAAAATGTTTACTCCGCAAACCGCGATAGCCGTCGACTTTCTTCTCTATTCTGGAAAGTAAATGTTTTTTCGTTTATTGTTATCATGTTTTACTTACTATTATGTGTCTAATTTCTTTCCATGTTTTTGTTATTATATGTTACATGAATACAGTTATTTATTTGTTAAATGTTTATTTGTCTCACTGTATATAAGTCGTGGCGTTGCCGTGTCGCCATCATGCAGCCGAAT
Organism: Misopates orontium; assembly: GCA_946800315.1. Lineage (NCBI taxonomy): Eukaryota > Viridiplantae > Streptophyta > Magnoliopsida > Lamiales > Plantaginaceae > Misopates > Misopates orontium. Next base: position 26,748,062 of record OX326947.1, read on the forward strand.
AAATGTTGAAATAATTTTAAAGAAAATATTTGATTTATTTTTGTTTGGTTATTTTTTATTTTAGATTAATAGGCTGTAATTAAATTAACATAAAATTGTGTTTGATTTATGATTATGAATTAATTTTAGTGTGTGCTGGTGAAATTAAGGTTTGCTCATAAATTGGGAAAAAACGTGTATGGCCAATTACAAATTATTTTCTTAACAAAAAGAAATTACAAATTATTTATGTTTCTAAGGTTCATAAATTGAATATGAAGTTTTTTGATTAATATTTATGTTTTTAATTTTGTTTTGTTTATTAGGTTAGTCATGAATTGAGAAAAAAACAAAGTGTTCCGTTAATAGTCATTAATTTCTTTTTTGTTTTGTTTGTAAATATTGGGCATGTATTTCAAGACCGTTGGGCAGCATCAACATTCAACACCTTTACAAATCTTGAGTTGTTCTTAGAAAGTTCTTCACTATAGGATCCTTGCAAAAGTAAGCAGCTTAGTGGAGAGGGGTCTTGGTGGCTTGTGCAATCTATTTCAACGAGTATTGAACCCCTTATTAATTTGGACGGAGTTTTAGAAATGAATTGGCATCTCGATAGCATTGCCAAACATTTTGAAAGATCACTTTGGGCAGCATGGTATAAATGGATTCACATATGGAATGGGAATTGGTGTTTTGTGGTATGTAGCATATTAAAAATGAGAAATAAGAGGAAATTTCAGGTTGAAGCCTATAACTTCTCGGGGGTTATGGAGTTTTTCACAAGTAAAGCTTGGACTTAGAAAAAGGTAAAGCATATCTTTTCTTTTTGTTATTGGTGTCTGGCACCTCTTGATCGATTGTTTTATGCAAGAAGCGTATGTGGTTCTTGGTTGTTCCTTCTCTACATGGGTCGAGTGCTCCTTGTACTCACAGCTCAATAACATATTTGTCTTACCAAAATGAATAAATCAACCTAATACCTAATAATTGAGATATAAATTGTGTTCCAAATATTCTAAAATAAATTGAGTCTAAAATACTTTGTCTCTAATACTACAATTTGAGTAGTATTTTCAAATTTGTTTTTTGGCATTTTTTCACCAAGAACTTTCAGGTACAACAAACTTGTCCCGAAAACATCTCTCTCTCTCTCTCTCTCTCTCTCTCTCTCTCTCTATATATATATATATATATATATATATATATATATATATATATATATATATATGTATATATATATAGACACAAACACACACACACACACATACACAAAGGCAATCTTAAAAGAAATCCATTCTAAATTTGACTTTTATTCTAGCTTGATTCTTCCTTTACCTTTCATTCCCATCCTAGTTGATTCTACTATGTGATTAGCGAGTGTGAATTTAAATTATAAATCTCAAAAGAATTATACACACACACACACATGCACACACATATATATATATATATATATAAATATATATATATATATATATATATATATACACACATATATATATATATATATATATATATATATATATATATATATATATATATATATATATATATATAATTCTTTTTAGAGGTAATTATATTTTGTTATTTGATTTTTGTAAGAATCTGGGAAGAAGATTAATTTTCAAGGGGAAAAATAAGATCTGTCGACAATGAAGAATTGGAGCTATATTCAAAAACTGGAATTGATAAAGGTCTGAGCATGGAGATGGATCCACATCAAGAAATTTAAAATCTCTTTGTTTTCTTTAGCTTGAATTAATATTATTTATTTCCACTAGCTTAGGTTAACAATTATATATACTGTAGTGAAGGAGTGTAATAAAATGAAGTTTAGTTAGCTTGGATTAGTTTATATATTCTTATTCGTGGAGTATGCCTTCTATTTTGTTATGGTTATAATAAATATCTTCATTTTTGTGAAATAAAGAAATAAATGTGCCTCATTTTTTATTATTCTTCTTTTAGTTAAACTGTTAAGATAAATTTATAACTTTTCATGATTTAACTTTGCTTTGTTTTATAGTATTATACAATGTTCTAATCGGATAATAAAACTTGTTTACAAAAATCAAAAAATATTGTTGGAGAACATATATATATATATATATATTATATATATAGACATTCTACCTTCAACCTTCAATTTCAGTCCATGTAGGCTAGTTCCAATATTCGAAGATAGGAAGATAAATTACACTTGACTGTATTTTTAGAGAAAAGCTGGTATACCTACCAATTAAGAGTAATACAATTTCGATTTACTTGGTGTTGATTAGTTTTTGTGGCTTTTGCAATTTACTTGGTTTTAAATTATTCTATGAAGTTGCAAACTAGGACTTCCTAATTAATGTATAGAAAGTTATTCTCTAAAAAAACAAAAAAAAGTAATGTATAGAAAGTTGTAACATAGGACTTGTTAAGTAATGAATGTCGAGTACGTACCTCTCTTTCGGCGATTCATAGGAGTCTTCTACAGAAGATGCAGCAAGATTTGTATAATGGCCAACTTCGATCTATGTAAATTTACATTAGTCCAAAGTTTAAAAGAAATTTAAAGTAGCTAATCAAAAAGAAAACAGAGAGTGACTGGGAATATGATCCGCTAATTTAACACATCAAACATTCATACATCAATCCACATTATTTTCAATGTATAGATATCCGTTACAGGTGTCCTCTGATCTCCTCCTGTGAGTGATTTTTATTCATACAGTCCACATAATTTTCAATGTCTCAGTTGTGATTATTATCTTACATGAAAAGTTGTAAAGTTAATGTAAACCACCACAGGGGTTATAATTCTTCACCAAATTCAGCATAACTACTTAAAAGGAACTTGAATGTCTAACCTTTGAAACACAAGGACGTGCGTTTGGACAACTGGCTAGAAATCGAAGAAACACGCTTCTGTGCATCTTGGTTTTTGATGTTCAAGGACGATACTTGAATGGTGCCAATTTTGAGTTGTATTGCAGGCAAATATATTAACACTTAGTTTCTGAAGTCAAAGATAGGAAGAATTGCACATGCACATGGCGAGTAATAATATTTGCAATTTTCACATCGCGTTACTTAAGGATTTGAAAAGCTAGCACACAATCTCTTAACTATGTTGTCAGCTCTCGCATGAATAAATAATCTTAAGATCTTCTTTCGCTTAAAAGTCCAGTTACAATAAATTCGCCATGTGCCGTTTCTCGGTAATCTGATTTTAGTCTTATTGTATTTATCATTCTTCGCTAAGATTTATTTTAGCCAATTTAATGGTAAGTAGAGATTATGCCTTTGTCCAAAGGAGAGATTGTTATTTAATTCAATTATAAAGGTAAATTCATAATAGAAATTGCGTATTAGATAGTTGATGTCCTATACTTTAGTAATATCTACAATTTTAATCTTTAATTGCACAAAGTCATCATGCTGCGACTGCATGAAGTTATTATTTTTCTCCGAGAGGATAATCACATTTGATGTACTATATTTCGGTACTGCTACGTCATAATATTCGATATAATACCACGAGCGTATTTCGGACTATTATGCCACGACAACACCATTATTTTTAATGTAAAATTATAATTTAAGGCAAAACTCAAAATTAGGCCCAGGCAGGCCCAATTTCAAGTTATTTCAGGGCCCCATTCGAATTGCACAAGCCCAATTCGAGTTGTTCAAGGCCCAATTCAAGCTGTTTCAAGGCTATTCGAGTTATTTTTATGCAGGTCATTCGAGCTATTTTGCAAGGCTATTCGAGTTATTCCAAAATAGCTCTAATTCGACTTATTTCAACTCATTGTCCTACTTGAACTGCACTTCTAGCTGGATAAGGACTCTTACTCCTATATAAAGGGGTCCCTTTCCACATTCCAAGGTAAGTTTTCATTATTTCCAAGCCCTAAGCTCGAGTTATATAAGTCGACCTCGACCTATTCACAAGCTCATTTGACTTGTTCACAAATAGCTCGAGTTCGACCTATTTTGCACCCTATTCGAGTTGTTTTGGACTGCCTCATTCGACTTGTTTGGCCCAGTTCATTCGACTTGTTTAGTGTGTTCATTCGACTTATTGCTTGTTCGCCTTATACACTATTTTGACTTATTCAGACTAGTTCATTCGACTTGTCGCCTTGCACAACAAGATCTCACATTTTGACCCATCTGACTTGAGCGTCGGAGTTCCTTCGCCGGAGAAGGCACCGGCGTAGTTTACGTGTGGTGTTGAGTGTAGGTTCCGAACTCAAAAGCTGCTTAAGCATCCAAAAGGAACTGAAGCAGTCTGACGTGGAGTGTTGACAAGTGAACACGTATCCAAACAAAAATACCCCGCATCAGTGGCGCCGTCTGTGGGAACCAATGCACGAACTTAGGAACAAACACTATCACTGATTCAATGGCTCAACGAAGAGTCATGGAGATGTTCTGAAGAATAAGTCAAAAGTTGAGAGCCTCAAGCTGTATTTTGACAAATTGTTTTGACCTATCAATTCAACTTCTAATTTTATGAATTTTATATGTCTGGAAAGCCTCTGAAATCTAGTTTCCAAATAAAAAAGCGGAGTGAGATTCTGAGGACTAGAGAAGGAGATATAACAAAAGTGGTGAGACGGTGCAAAGCTGAAGAATAAGTCGAAAGTCGAGAGCCTCGAGCTGTATTTTGACAAGTTGTTTTTACCTATCAATTTGACTCCTAATTTTATGAATTTCATATGTCTGGAAATCCTTTGAAGTCTAGTTTCCAAATCAAAAAGTGAAGTGAGATTCCGAGGACTAAAGAAGGATATATAACAAAAACGATGAGACTGCGCAAAGCTGAAGAATAAGTCGAAAGGCGAGAGCCTCAAGCTGTATTTCGACAAGTTGTTTCGACCTATCAATTCAACTCCTAATATTATGAATTTCCTATGTTTGAAAATCCTTTGAAGTCTAATTTCCAAATTAAAAGCGGATTGTGATTCCAATGTCTAGAGAAGGAGATATGACAAAAACGGTAAGACTGCGCAAAGCTGAAGAATAAGTCGATATTCGACCTATTTGGTCCCAATTCGACTCGTTGGACCCCAATTCGAGCTATTGGACCCAGTTCGAGCTATTTCAGAGCTTTTTGAGTTATTTGAAGGCTCAATTCGAGTTTGAGCACTAGCCTCAACTCATAAAACACAAACGCCTAAAGTAACAAGCCGCTTGGGCGTTACAAGAATGAGTCTGAGCACTAGCCTCAACTCATAAAATACAAAAGCCCAAAACCACAAGCCGCTTGGGCGTCACAAGAATGAGTCTGAGCACTAGCCTCAACTCATAAAACAAAGCCCAAAGCCACAAGCCGCTTGGGCGTTACAAAAATGAGTCTGAGCACTAGCCTCAACTCATAAAACAGAAGCTCAAAGCCACAAGCCGCTTGGGCATTACAAGAATGAGTCTGAGCACTAGCCTCAACTCATAAAATACAAAAGCCCAAAGCCACAAGCCGCTTAGGCGTCACAAGAATGAGTCTGAGCAATAGCCTCAACTCATAAAACAAAGCCCAAAGCCATAAGCTGCTTGGGCGTTACAAAAATGAGTCTGAGCACTAGCCTCAACTCATAAAACACAAACGCCCAAAGCCACAAGCCGTTGGGGCGTTACAAGAACGAGTCTTTGCACTAGCCTGAACTCATAAAATACAAAAGCCCCAAGCCACAAGCCGCTTGGGCGTCACAAGATTGAGTCTGAGCACTAGCCTCAACTCATAAAACAAAGCCCAAAGCCACTTGATAGCTTTCTGAATAATTCCTCTTGCCAAATATGTACCGGAATTCCAATTCATTCAATCCAGGCGAACCTTTCTCTAGGTACTACCTCTGGGTTCCAAGGCTTCACATCCTTAAAGATGTGTTTCCTCCACCTACTATCCCCTTCGATAAAGGCATTCATGCTCTTCGAATCTTTAGCCGTAATAAGGACATGATTGCTTCCCATGGGAGTAAAATTGATTGCGAGAAAACCTTCCTCTCTAAATTTAGCCGCAAGGTTTTCTTTGTCCTCTATTCTCATAAGTTCCCCAACGTATGCCTTCTCTTAGCGTAAATATGTTCTATATTTTCTATTTTTGGTTTTTATTTGGTTTCTTGTTTATAGCCGTTAGTTTATTCTTTCCTTATTTAGCATGTTAGTTGTCTTCGGCTCCTATATATATTTTGTGATCAAAGTGAATATATTCATTCGCTTCTTGTAATCTTTTCTTTCTATAATATTGAAGACAATATTGTTGTTTCAATATACAACGAAATTCTTTTGATTCTCCTTGATTCATTTGTTCATCATGGTATCATTCGACAAGGTTCTGCGATCCTAATTCCGCTGTAAATCTCTGTCTTTTTCGATTTCATTACCTGTGTTTTTCTTCGATTTTGTCAATCGAAACATTACTTTGCGCATTTTGTGCACTTTGTGTATTTTTCTCCATCGCTTATACACTCCTTTTTCCATTGAGTTCTTCACGATCTCTGGCTCCTTTTCTCTAGCCTGTCATCGTTTTACAGGATCTTCCTTTGATGACAAGTCCAACTAATGGATCCAATCCTACTGATGAATTCAATCCTCCTGATGGATCAAACTCTACTGGTCCTATTAATCCAAATCTTTTTCAGAAGAATCCTAGTGAAGATTTTTCTTCGTTTTATTTCCTTGGCAATCATGACTCTAGTGGATCAACCATTGTAGGGAATGTTTTCATTGGTAAGAACTACATCTCTTGGTGCAAAGGTGTTGAGATGGCCTTAAACGTGAAAAATAAGATCCGATTCATTGATGGATCCTTACCATTCCCATCAGAAGATGACCATATTCTTCGTGTTTGTTGGACTCGAGCTAACAACTTGGTGCTCTCCTGGTTACTCAATTCTGTTTCAAAGGGTTTGAGACAAAGCCTTTTGTATTTCACATCTGCCTATGATCTCTGGACTGGATTAAAGACAAGGTACTCACGCACTGATGGCTCCAGAGTGTATCAGTTAGAGAAAGCTCTTTCCACCATTTCACAAGGCAACTTGTCCATCACTGACTACTACAATCAGTTTAGATCCCGCTGGGATGATTTTATTGCTCAAAGACCAGTTGTTGCATGCACCTGTGGCTTGTGTGTATGCAATGTTAACCGCACAATGATTGAACTGCAGCAATACGATTGTTGCATTGAAATTCCTCATTGGCCTCAATGAAGCCTATGGTGCTATAAGAAGTCAGATTTTACTGCTTGCCCCTCTACCTAGTCTCTCCAAGATACACTCTCTTCTTCGTCAAGAGGAGTATCGAAGGGACATTCTTACAACTGTTGGTTCCATTGATGCTATGGAAATGTTCACCAGAAACAAACCACACTCAGATTCTCAAGCTAAACCTTCTTATCCTAATCAAGTACAAGGCCAAGCAAATAGATTCTATAACCTCCTGGTTTCAAGGACAAGAAGAAGCCTAAGTGCACACATTGTGGCTACACTGGCCACACCGTGGACAGGTGTTACCAGCTCATTGGCTACCCTCTGGCTGGGATGGTCCCACTGGTAAAAGACAAGCACCTCCTCCATCAGGAAATTCTGCAACAGTCAATGACACTTTGCCTCCCACTATGGACAACTCTTCTACTGCTGCTATCATTCCTTCCCAGCAAGAACTCTTTGATCAGTTCCTAGCCTACACAAAGTCTCGGGGCATGCTACAACAGAATCACCATTCCTCCTCTGCTCCAACTTCTCAACATTATGCAGCAACTGTTGTTTCTGGTATCTCTAAACCCTTTGTTTTTGCTTTCAAAACTTCTAGTAATATCACTTCTAGTCAATCATGGATTTTAGATAGTGGTGCAACAGATCATATGGTCTGCAGCATGCACAAATTCATTGATCCCTCTCATTCCATATCAGTAACTGTCCATATGCCTAACAACAGTCACACTACAGCAACATTTATTGGCAAAGTTCAATTATATCCTGATATCATTTTACAAAATGTGTTATTTGTTCCTATTTTTACTCACAACTTATTATCTATCTCCAAGTTGACAGGACAAACTTCCATTTCATTATTTTTCACTGCTTCTTGGTGTATTTTGCAGGAAACAATCATGAAGAAGATGATTGGTTCTGCTAGTCTCCATGAGAACTTATACATTCTGAATAATGCACCTGATTCTCCTTTTTTCAATAAAGTCTGCTGCAATTCTACTAGTGTTTCTGCTCTACTTTGGCATAATAGACTAGGACACCCTTCTAGGGATAAAGTGTCTAGTATTTCTAGTTTACATGTTCCCTTATTTCCTGCTGCTACTGATTGTAACATTTGTCATTTGTCTAAACAAAAGAGGTAACCATTTCTTTTAAGTACTACTGTTTCTTCTTCTATATTTGAGCTTATTCATTGTGATGTTTGGGGCCCTTGTTCTATTATCTCTCATAATGGTTACAGGTTTTTCCTTACTATTGTTGATGACTATAGTAGAGTTACTTGGATTTTTCTACTTAAACATAAGAGTGATGTCAAACAGAAACTTGCACACTTTTATCAACTGGTTCTAACTCAGTTTTCAGTCAAGATAATGGTTCTGAATTTATTCTCAAGGATTTCTATGATTCCTTAGGTATTTTACATCAGAAAAGTTGTGTCGAAACTCCCCAACAAAATGGATTGGTGGAGAGAAAACATCATCATATATTGCAGGTGGCTCGAGCACTCAGGTTTCAATCCAATATTCCACTTGCTTACTGGAGCAACCGTGTTTCCACAGCTATTTTCCTTATCAACAAGCTCCCCTCTCGAGCTCTTGATGGTTCCACTCCATATTGGAAGTTATTTCTCAAACCACCTGATTATACACTCTTAAGAGCTTTTGGTTGTCTTGCATATGCATCAACTTTCTGTTCACAAACAAAAGTTTGATGCAAGGGCGACTCAATGCATTTTTCTTGGTTATCCTTTAGGAACAAAAGGATATTTAATTTTGGATCTTACTACTCACAAATGCTTTGTCTCTAGACCTGTCATTTTTTATGAAAATGTTTTTCCCCTACAATTCAATTCTAATCTCCTGGAGGATTCTTTATCTACTGATCATCTTAATTTATCACTGTGCACTGACTCTTTCATCGATCCTCAGGCTACTAGAGATGCACATATACTGCAGAATGCACAACCTCCTCTACCAGACATTGTTGCACCTGCTGAAATAGATCCTTCTCAGCATTCTATCATGCCAGTTGATCCATCTCTGAATCCTCATTCCACTGATCCTCCTTGCCAAGTTGATCCCTTCACCACTGATTCTATCATGCTACAACATGTAGTGCTTGACACAGTTCATGTCTAAGCCTACATCCACTCATCTAGCTGCTACACATAAGGTCTTGCGGTACATTAAAGCTACACTAGGCAAAGGACTTTTCCACTCAGCAAAATCAGAAATCCAGCTCAAATCCTTTTGTGACATTGATTGGGCGACTTGTTCTGATACAAGGAGGAGTATCACTGGTTATGCAGTCTATTTGGGTGACTCTCTGATCTCATGGAAGACAAAGAAACAACCTACTGTCACTAGGTCTTCAACTGAAGCAGAGTATAGAGCTATTGCACTAACTACTTGTGAACTACTGTGGTTGCTTCAGTTACTCAAAGATCTCAAGCTCCAGCAATCCAAAACTCCAATTCTCTTTACAGATAACAAGAGTGCAATGTGCATAGCCACAAATCAAGTCCATCATGAACGCACCAAGCATATCCAAATTGACTGTCATTTTGTGCGCGAAAAGGTTCAACAAGGCATTATCAAAGTGTTGCACATTGGAATGAACATCAAGTAGCTGATGTTCTAACCAAACCTCTTCATCTTAAACCTTTTACAACCATGATTTCCAAGATGGGTATTCAAGACATTCACACACATCTTGAGGGGGGGGGGGGGGGGGGTCTTGGCGTAAATATGTTCTATATTTTCTATTTTTGGTTTTTATTTGATTTCTTGTTTATAGCCGTGAGTTTATTCTTTCCTTATTTAGCATGTTAGTTGTCTTCGGCTCCTATATATATTTTATGATCAAAGTGAATATATTCATTCGCTTCTTTTAATATTTTCTTACTATAATATTGAAGACAATATTATTGTTTCAATATACAACGAAATTCTTTTGATTCTCCTTGATTCGTTTGTTCATCACCTTCTCTAACCAGACCATGTCCTCCTTGCTTACGTCGAAATGTATCTCACTATCCTCAAACACCTTTGGAGGCGGTTTCAGACTCTCGATTTCTCCTGCATGGATCTTCACAACTGGTATTTTAGAGCAAGCAAACTTGTAGCTCCTACTGTCATCCCTTTTGTTATTACTCACCAATCTTGGGGGTTCTGTTATCTTTTTTTGTTCCCCACCCTCTCTCAATCTATCAAACCTGGCTGGGTTAACTCTTAACTTGCTTGACCCAATCCAAATTGAACTTAGCTCCACTTCCATTCTTTTTGACACATTGTCTTCCATGAAACGAACAAATCCAAAATGTCGACCAAGTCTATCTCTCTTTGACGGAATGTAAACATCCTAGACTTTTCCGTATCTCTGGAAGATACTCCAAAGATCTTCCGCTCTCCAATCATCCGGGAAGTTTGCAAAGAAGAAAGTCGCAAGCTTCCTTATAGACCTCCTTCCTTACGTCGAAATGTATCTCACGCTCACCCTACCTACTCAATACTTTGCAAAACACCCCTATTAAAGCGATTTATAACTTTATTCTAATAGCATATTGAATAGCCACTCCATCTTGCCATCATGAGGAGGACTATTTATTATTCATAGTCTCTAATGCTCTTTAATGCATTCTCGTAAAATGTGAGATAGGCAAAAATGATTTTGAATATATAGTGGTAAATTACCCCACAAAATATTTCTGGATGAAGTGATCTGTAATAATCTCTGTGCCTGAAACTATAGAAGACGGCTTTTCTGGGTACCTCAACAATATGATGATTTGTTTTGGCATTGTAGGCAAATCTCCATATTCCAAGGCAGGATACGTTTGGAAAAGGTTACATAGATTCTTATATCCAAGATGGAAAAGTGGTGGAAAATCACGTATTTAATTGTTGAAGCGACGTCACCTACTTAGGCATAATTAATGCTCGAGTGTTGTGTTCCCGCCTAAGAGCACATGATCTCAATACTTTGATCTTAGATTTTATTTCAAAAGCTATTTACTTGTCGATCAAGGTAGTTGATCCGTTCATTCACTAGTTTCTTGATCTCCTCTTTTTTACGTTTTGGCAAATGTTACCCTATAAGTATGAGGGAATTAAGGTTTTGTGCGCTTTATATGTGGAGTATTTTCCACATTATTTTATTAAATCTTCTCGACTTCTCTTTGCACCATTCACGAAAGCCTTCAGGCATTCAAATACATTTTCCTAAATCATCAAGTATTTAATAAAAGGGCACGCAATTAACACAACAATTAACGACGAAATAAGCTTACAAAGATAATGAGACAGATTCATATACAATACTACATCTGTGATTATGCACAAATAAAAGAGTCATATCTCTCTCATAATTCTCTAGATAAACATTGATTAAAAAGTAAATTAACATAAAATAAAACCCAAGCCAAAAGTTCCGTCTCGTTTCAGACAAGCTAGTGCCGTTTACACCACCTACAAAAGCCACCTCAAAGAGAAGCGCCTCTAAACTCCCACAAATAAGTGCACAAATGGCTGTGAATCATGTTACTCTTGATCGCTACTAACTCTAAAAAAAATGAACACATAGATCTATGAATGAAACGATAGGATGAACTATTCAATATATACTTTGACATATCATCCGACTACACTATACTTGTGCTGCACTGTTGCAGATTAATACATAAATATATGAGTGTCAATCCTCTCCATAAGCTTGAGCTTTTAGAGAGAACGCCAATTCAATATGGTAAGAGCGCTCAGTGAAAGAGAATTTCCTGGGTTCGCATCCACCGCCACTCAATTTAAAAACAAAAGGCACGTATCATGCATAACAAAAGATTAATGGCATGCACGTGAGGGGCGTGTTGGATATAAATACATAAATATATAAATGTCAATACCCAATAAGCGTGTCACTAACTTGCTTCATCCACAAGTGAAAGGTCCTTCTAACATTAAACTCACGTTAAGATCTACTCAAAACCCTAATGCCTAACGTTTATGGTCATCAAATATTGTCTCTTCTGAAGACACGTCACTGGTGATGACATTCAACTCAGCATGTCTCTTGTATTGAAACTCGCATGGTTGAACAACCAAAGAATTTGGTGCAACCAGCTTTCCTGCTACTCCGCCACCAAGCTTTCCACACGCTGGACCTATCTCTCTTACTCATTCTTAGTTGCTGGAAAATTTTCACGCTGCTCAAAGTTACCTTGATTTGGCCACTGCAATCTAGAGGTTGTTTCATTGGGCCAGTGTGGCATTATTCCCTTCATTGGACCGACATCAAATGAATGTTCAGTTGGGATTGTTGTGTTGCCTTCACATGGTTCGGAAGGACCCCAACTAAAGTAACTGGAATTCAGGGATTTGGAGTTGTCGGCTTTTCTGATTTATAATATTGCCAGAGGGTCCTTTTGCGAATAAGTATAGAATGAATATTCACCACCTTGAGGAAGTTAAATGTTAGCAGGATCCTTCACTTTTGGATGCGGCAAGTTAGCGACACTATCTGATGAAAAGACTGGAGGACTAGAATAGCTTACTTGAGAAACTTGTGAGCTGGAAACGAAATGCAATGTTTCCTCTTACAACCTTTGCGCCAAGTCCATTGGATTTTTCTGTGGCATAAAGTGCAGTTTTTGATCATTAACATAGAGTCGGCTCCAAGCAAAAAAAGAAGGTTTCGTGTATTCATTGATGAGTGGGAGGCGTATCCTTTACCTTGTGTTGTGTATATTTGAGGGGGTTTTGTTGATGGTGGTGTGAGAGAAAATTACTTTGGTGGTGTAGATTCAGGGAGTATCCATTGTACTCCAGTATATCTGGTGTTCTGATTTCTAATAATATCCTTGCACTGTCGATCAGAAAAAAAAATGGCATCCGAGTTACCTCTGTCATGCCTCCTTATACCAATCCAGAGGAATCAAGCTCCGTTTCCAACCAGGTGGTTGTAAGTTCAAATTTGTCTTGCAGAAAAAGCTTTTGTCTCCTTTCACAGCTCTAGCTCTAGTTAATTAGTCATCAAGCATCATATTGTGTCTGGAAGAAGACAGTGCATAACTTTAGCTATGATGTAACAAACCCTGAACTGGTTCTCTAGACGGTACGTGAAAATTGTGCCAACCATTCATGGGTGAATAGGAAGCATGAACGTTAATTATTTGTGTAGGTTGCGGGGATAAACCATCAACGCTCAACAATTGAATGGTTTCTGGTATAACCTTGCTTCTCCATTCTTCAGAAACCATAAAACCACTAAGTTCTAACAGGTAATTTGTTGTAGAAGGCATGTTGTTTCTTCTGACATCTGCAAATAACTAAAATTCATACCAAACTTGAGCTTTTAGAGAGAACGACAATTCAATACGGTATAACTTATGGAGACTATTGACATTTATATATTTATGTATTAATCTCCAACATGCACTAATATAGCACCTTGGTAATTGTGTTGATTCTTAGTGTACCTTGTATGAATCGATAGAAATCCTCGTCAGAGACAAACCCGAAAACAAAAATAAAAAGATAAGATGATGAAGAAGATTAATCAAGAAACTAAATTTCAAATATTTTTTTTTATTAGATATAGATTTCTTTTACATCAAGTGTTTTTTTTGCACATTCTTTGCGCTCTTATGATGGCTCCTCGGTGACTTTGCACCACTGCAAGCAAAGAAAACATCCTTGATCTCTTGCTTTTCTAGGCCAACATTGAGGCTGAGGTTCACCTTCGACTGCGTCTTCTTCTCGTCACCACCACTTCCTTTATTTTCTTCCGGTCTACTATTTGTATTCTTTGAGCTCGATGGAGCTTTATTTTCATGCTCATTCACCCTCTTGCTTGTGGGCTTCCTAGGCTTCAAATTCCATACCCCTCATTTCTTCAACAATTCTCGAACTAGAACTCTTCTCACCCCCTTCATTTACAGAGCTAGGGTTCTTCTCACTCTTTTCCAAAATTTATCATCACACCATCATCTTTAATCTCACCCTCTTCACCAATCTTATCAATTATAGGCTGGGGATCGGGAGGCACATTAAAATTAAAGAAAATATGGCCCAATCATTTTTTCCCTATCTAGCGATTTTCCTAAATATCCCGCCGGGCATGTATGGTGATTCGCTTTTCTCAAAGAATATAACTTTAAGTATGGATTTGCGTATCTTCTGAAAACTCAACATGTATTGATGTTCTACATGAATTACACAAGGTAATTCGCTGGTTACAGAATCTAAAACCAATTGTGCTAATTTGCGCTAATTCCGCGTTTTATTTCATACCAATGTTAGCGCATGATTCAAATAAAATTGTTACATGCAAGAGGGACGATGGAGTTGGTCGTGGCGTTGGAGAAGGCTGCTCCTTGATGGGGAGCATAACATGCTTGATGAATTAACCTCATTTTTTAGCAGAACCAATTGAAAGAGAACACTGAACATGAATGGAAATGGAATTGGGATACTTCGGATCATATACAGTTAAGTCGGGTTACGCCAAGCTGTTGCCAAACTCTTTTTGTGGAAGGGACAAGATCTTTGACAAGCTATGGGCTGTACAAGCGCCTTTAAATGCAGTCTCGTTTATCTGGAGAGCAATCCTTGATAAGATACCCACAAAACCAAACCTTTATCGAAGGGGTATGGCTGTTTCGGGGAATAATGTGGGGTGTGTGTTTTGTGGTCTTGATTCAGAAACTACAGACCATATCTTCTCGGAATGCAAATTCGTTTATAATGTTTTGATGGATATTTAAAATTGGCTCAGGGTTTCAACTGTCGTACAACTTGGATTAAGGCAGCAATTCATTCAAAACATCTACATCTACCAACTGCTAAAGGAAGGAAGTACTGGTGTTGTGTGTGGATTTTCATAATCTGGACAATATGGAAACAAAGGAATGAAACCATCTTCAAAGGGACTCTATCTTCTATCAGCAAACTTTCGGACTAGATCAAGGTGTGCTCTTGGAGCTGGATTAAAGCAAGAAACAAAGACTTCATGTATTCTCTTAATGATTGGTATTCATTTCCTATGGCTTGTTTAAATTAGGTGTTGGTGTTTCTGTAATTTGACTCACAGTACTTCTTGTACTCATCTGTTCAATAAATTTGCTTCTCAAAAAAAAATATGCAAAAAACAGAGAGTATATTTTTATAAACCTGTTATCACATAAGGAAAGATGTATCGATTTTGGAATGCCATTAATGAATCACAAAAAAAAGCCAGAGCCAGAGCCACCAGTCTGACTTCACAAGGAAACTTTTAAACAAAATTAATAGCCAAACATAGAAAAATTTAATAAAGCATCAAATATCAAATATCAAATAAAGGGGTACGCAAATAACACAGTAATTAGCCATAGAAAAGAGTTTATAAAGATAATGAGAGAGACCCATAACTATTACATCTCAAGTGACGCACAAATAAAAAATTCCTATCCTCTCTCAATTCCTCCAGATAAACATTCACTAAAAAGTACATCAACATAAAATAAAATCCTAGCTGACTCTTCCTCCTTTCAGCCTCACTAGCCGCAGCCGATCACACCTCCTACAAAAGCCACCTCAACATTTGGAGGAGAAGCACCTCAAAACTCCCACAGATTAGCGTTGAAACGGCTCTAGATCATCTGACTTTTGATTGTATCTAACTTTGAGAAACAAATTAATCAGTAGATCTATTAATAAAACGATATGATTTACTATTCAATAGAAACTTTAACAAATCATTCGATTGCACTAGACTGGGTTACGCTGATACAACAGCTCAATAATTGATATTTGAAAATAATTGTTTTAAATTGAAAGTGTACCTTGTACGAATCGATCGAAATCCTCGTCAGAGACAAGCCCGGAAACAATGACTTCAAGATAAAATGATGAAGAACATTAATCAAGAATGAATAGTTCAGTTGTTTTTTTAAAAAAAAAGATATAGTTTCTCTTACATCGAGTGTTTTTTGCACATTCTTTTCTCTTTTTTGAGGCCTCCTCGGTGGCTTTGTGCCACTCCAAACAAAGAAATCTTGCTCAATCTCATGCTTTGTTAGGGCAACTTTGAGGCTTAGCTTCACCTTTTGCGGCTTCTTCTTCTCGCCACCACCACCATCATTCCCTTTGTTTTGTTCCGGTTTATTGTTCGCATTCTTCGTGTTGGACAGAGTTTTAGTCTCACCCTTGTTCCCCTTGCTAGGCTTTCTGTGCCTCACGTTCCATACCCTCAGTTCTTCTTCAATTCTAGGGTTCTTCTCACCCTCTTCGTCAACTTTATCAGCCTCATCTCTAAACTCTCCCTTCTCATCAACTACATCATCCTTATCTTTAATCTCTCCTTCGTCCTCCTCCTCAATTTTATCATCGTCAACCTTTATCTCACGGTCTTCCTTAGTTTCATCATCGTGAATCTCGCCCTTTTCCTTCTCCTCCACCGCTTTTTTCTCCTCAACTGGTTTCTTCTCCACCGCTTTTTTCTCCTTAGGGTGTTTTGCCTCCGGTTTTTTCTCCGCTGCTTTTTTCTCCACCAGTTTTTCCTTGCCCTGTTTGATTTTTTTGCAAGGAGTCTTGACTAAGAGCTTGGAGGATCTCTTAGTTCCAGACACACCGACAGCTGCCTTAGTTGTTTTCTCATATTGTTTCTCAGTCCTTCCTTCGCTATACGCATTAGACCTTTCAGAACCCTTTTGATGGTGATGGTTTCTCGAATCACTCATACTGATCGTGGGATGAGCCTCGGGTTCAGAATCTTGTTGGAGAAAAGGCCTCGACGAGGAACTTCGATGGATGAAGAAGAGAGTTTGGCCGAGCAATCAATAGAGTCAGTCGGAGAATCTTGACGAGGAGAGTGTTGTCGACGATGCTGAGGTGGCGGCAACATTGTCAAAATAGGGGTGGTGTCCCTGATAGGAGCGGGCTGAACGACGCCGTCTTGAGCCCGTGCCCCATTTGAAAGGAGGGTCTGAATGGTAGTAGTTTAGAGGGTCATGAGTTTTTGCTTGTACATTATCTACTACTAGAAGCCATTTATATATATGTTTGTGCAAATGTGTGTGTGTGTGTTTTGAAGGGTTTCTTTCGTGCTAGAGAGGAAGGAATTTTGTTGAAGAGAAGAGAAGTCAAGCGGCTACTGAAATATGATAGTGAGTAGGACTAGAATACCTGGTGATATATTTAGGTGGAGAATCACCAATTTTTTACCCTGTTAGGTGATAATATGACATCCTCAATATTGTTTTTACTATTTTGTTTTCTTGGTTGTTGGACTCCATTTTTATTTTCCTGTCAAAACTATTATGTTTATATTTGTTTTGGGTACTTAGAATCTGCTTTTTGAGAGGTATAAGTGAAGCATATTAGCTGTGTTAGAGTGAAAAGAAAATGCTTCACTTTGCGTTCGTGTTCTTTTATGTATAATAACATAATGAAATAATAGTAATCATGGAAACATAGCTAGATACAAACGTGCTGTTTATGATTTGGCTATGAAAAGTTCAAAAATCATCATATAATAATTTTGAAATTACATTAAATAAAATAAGGGATGTTTGTGAAATTTTTACCCTTTTTCTACAGGGTACTCTAATCTACTTATCAATATACTTGTGTCAGACTAGACTGTGTTACAAATTTCTACACATTCTCGTCATCTGCATAATCGATCAACAAGCATTTGCTCTCCTTTAAAAGAAGATGGTCTAGTCGCACCTTCTAGTACGACTACCTTGTAACGAATATGGCTCCGATTTCCTAATCCCTCTCCTTGCGGTTAAGGTGACGAATTTGGGTAAGGCCAGCTCCCTTAGTATATTTGATAGGCAATGTGTACAAGACTCACCGTTGCTCTTTAATTATATGTGTGCTTAAGCATTGGATCAGAAGCTCACCATTTCGAATGCGCATAATATTCAAAGTTACAGTTATGTCGTTTCTCTAAAATGGCATGGGAAGTTGACTTTTGAGATTTTCAATGTTATAAAAGGTTAGATACTTGTCGGAATCACACGTAGATCGACATGACATGAATCTTTATAGATAAAAATGCTGAAAGATTTTGTTGGTTAGTCAGCAATGTTGTATTCGGGTTAGAGTCGGTGAAAGGACAGGCTGAAATTATAAACATTTAAAATGAAAAGATTTCGTTACAGACTCGAACACACAATCAGGTCTTAGTTACAACTTTTTTTTCTTGGTGTATTTTTTATATTTTTTGAAATAACTGGATAAATGGGGCCTTTCTTTAAACTGATTTTCAAATTAAAGGCTTATAAATTTCATTAAGATATGATAAATTAATTCCATCTTAGTTTCTTTTTTCTAATCAACGAGCACTTACTGTACTTACTAACTGTATACATTTATTCTCAGTTATACGCCTAGGTAATCATACTTAATATATCTTCTTATCATTGCAAAATTGTTTAATTACAAACAATAATCAAATTTTGGTGATATATACATATACATTGTCTCTCATATATTTTCTCTTTCACGAGTTCAAATTTACATATTCACTATTAATATGTTAATTTTGATAACCAAATATCAGGTTATTATCGAATTATTTTCATTAGAATTTATCAATGAGAATAAGGGTATATCTATTAAAAAATTTAAACAACAAATCCACCCTATATTTCAAGAATCTTACTAATTGAAAAATCGTCGGTTTAAATTGAAGAACTATCCATCCAAAGCACTTACCAAAATACGTGAGGAGTGAATCATTTCTCATTTTAAAAAAAACAATAAAACCTCGTTTTTTAAAGTCCTGATAAAGAAAAAATATAGGTGAAGGAAACAAAAGCGTGTAAAAACAAAAGTTGGTGATTCAGGCACCCAATTTTGTTTCTACTCTAGTACGTAGTTAAGAGCCTCGTATTTATTCAAATTCAAGTAATTAAAAGCAAAGCAGAAAAAGATGAAAAATAAGATAACAATTTATTTCAAATGAATCCATATGGATTTCTGGAATGATGTCTATTGCGGCTTTAAATATGCTCACGTCAAAATGCAGAATACTACCATCGTTTTTCGAATAGAAATTAAGGTGAAAAGGGGGTAGAAAGCAAGAGAGATAAATGTCAATTACGTTTGAATATAAATGAGATTTTGGATGTATGCGCGCAACTTATGGTTCCTATCTACCAATATTTGTGGGCTTATTTAGAACGTGAGGGTCTATTATCTTTTTTTTCTACCTTTTTTGTTTTTGATTCTCTTCTTTAGTTTTTGAGACCTCAAAATCGTAAATATCAACGTCATAAAATATCACGTCATAAAAAGAACAAGGTACTAGAGCCACTACTACATTAATTATAAAGGGTATATACTGGACTTATGAGTATTTTTTTACGGTAACAACTATATTTCATATGGTATATTGTGCACCAAGTTATATATATGTATAATACGTATATGTTTGGTGTAATTATAGAAACCACCTCTAAGGTTTAGAAAACTTTAGAGACACCCTCTCGGGGGCGGAGCCAGGAATTTTTTTCACCCAGGGCTAATGTCAAAAAATTTACGATGGCAATTGCGACAACTGATTTTGTACTCTTAGTTCATTTTCTTTTCAGTACTTAAAGAAAATATAAATCAAGCATATATAAAGTCAATTCGTTAATATGAAGCGTTATGGAAATATGAATGATCTTTTAAATGTATGCGATATCTAGACTTTTAATCATGTACATAAATTTTAGGGGAAAATTCATAAATCCCCTTTTTATATTTTTTCCTTTTTTTCAAAATTTTATGTGATCCCTATGCTATTTTAATTTTCATAGATAGATTATCTGATATTAAATTAACAAGCTGAAAACTAAACTCAAGTTGTTAAGGACATAACTTTGCCCCAATAAGTAGCAGGTGAGAGTTTACCATCTACTTTGTGTTGGGATGCCATATAAGTTATAAGGGTTTAAGTGTATAATGGAAGTGGTAATTCTCATTGAATGAAAAGAGAGTATGTACAACGTATGTACAAGCCTAAAAACTAAAGATAATAAAATAAAATAAAAGAGAAAAATATATTTACAATAAATCTATTTATCTCTAATACGCCCCTGCAAAATCGACGTCCCATCAGCAACGGAGAGTTTGGAACGCATGAGTTGAAAGCGAGTACGTGCAAGAGGCTTTGTAAGAATGTCGGCCAATTGATCAAGAGTATTCACATAAGAAACTTTGAGAAAACCTTTGTTGACGAGATCACGAACAAAGTGAAGATCAACAGAAATATGCTTCATTCGGGAGTGTTGAACCGGATGAAGAGAAAGACGTATTGCACACATATTATCACACCTAATCTGAGGCGTGGAAAGAAGAGGAAAACCGAGTTCACGAAGCAAATGCTGAATCCAGCACACCTCGGCAGAAACATTTGCGAGAGCTCGGTACTCGGTACTCGGCCTCTGTTGACGAACGAGAGACAGTCTGCTGCTTGCGAGACGTCCAAGAAATCAGATTGGGACTAAGAAAAACAGCATATGCAGAAGTAGACGTGCCATGAAGAGTGTCTCCTGCCCAGTCCGAATCCGTAAAAGCCATAAGAGACGAGGAAGAAGCGGGACGAATGAGAAGGCCATGAGATAAAGTACCCTTAAGATAACGAAGAACCCGCTTTAAAGCAGCCCAATTTGATTCATCCTAAGCAGACATCCTTTGAGCAAGACGATTCACGGCAAAGGCGATGTCAGGACGAGTGAAGGAGAGATATTGAAACGCGCCTATAATTTGCCAAAACGGCATTGGATCAACGGCAGATTGGGTGGCGGGGCTAGGCGGATTAGACGCCATTGGAGTTTGTAATGGCTTCGCGCCATCCATTTTATGTCGCGCCAAGACATCAGCAATATACTTGTGTTGACACAGAAAAAAACCCTCCTTACAACGGACGACTTCAATGCCCGTAAAATACGTCAAAGTACCCATATCTTTCACCGCAAAGCGCTCACTAAGTTGAGAAATAATATAAGAAAGCAAAGCACCAGAGTTTCCCGTGACTATTACATCATCAACGTAAACGAGCATAAAACAAAGTACCTTTTCATGAGAGTACACAAACAGGGAGGTATCGGATTTGGATTGAACAAAACCGAGAGAGAGAAGAGCCAAGCTAAGTTCAAGATACCAAGCACGCGGCGCCTGTTTGAGACCATAAAAGGGACTTGTGAAGAAGGCAGGCGTGATGAGTAAGAGTGTCGTGCAAGAAGACATTACTAATGTCCAATTGGCAAAGCGACCAACCATGACTTACCGCCAAAGAAAGAACCGTCCCAATTGTAGTTGGCTTAACCACGGACTAAAAGTTTCCTTGAAATCAATCTCGAGGCATTGATGAAACCCCTTCGCCACAAGGCGAGCCTTGTTCTTATCAATGGAACCGTTCGGTTTCCTTTTGATGCGAAAAACCCATTTAGAACCAACAACACTCCGATTCGGCGGTGGACGAACAAGGGACCAAGTGCCATGTTTGATGAGAGTCGTATACTCTTCCGCCATAGCTGCCCGCCAAAGAGGATCCTTCATTGCTTGACTAACACAAGTCGGCTCAATGGGACCAACCAAAGGATGTTTAGTGGCAAGGTGCTCATGCTTTGGTTTAAAGATATTGTTGCGCGATCTAGTGACCATCGGATGAGTACGGCCCGATGGAACAATAGAAAATGGTTCAGGCACAGAAGGAACCCGTGAGTCAGCCGCCGAAAAAGGCGGCACGACAGCACAAGGAGGAGAAGGAGCAGCAAGTGGAGGAGGCGGTAGAATAGAGAGGCTGGAATCCGGCGGTGAAAGACCAACATGAGAGGGATCGACCGAAGGTATTGCCGGAAAAATATTCTCGTTAAACCGAACATGACGAGACACATAAAGGCGACTGAAAGAAGGATCAAGACATTTGTAAGCCGACTGAGATGTGGAAATTAACCAAGAAAAATGCAAGAGTGAGAAGGCGGATCCAACTTGCTCCGGATATAGGGGCAAAGATGTGGAAAACATTGGCACCCAAAAACCCTGAGCCAAAGATAATTGGGAGGACACCCCTGCAAGATGGAGAAAGGTGACTCATTCTGAAGAACCGGAGTAGAAAGGCGATTGGTAAGAAACACGGCTGTCGCGAAAGTAAATTCCCAATACTCGGGAGGAAGCTGCGTGCGAGACATCAAGGTATGGCCAAGAACAACAACTTGGCCATGTCGATGCTCAATAGTGCCATTTTGTTGCGGCGTATGAGGAGCCATGGTGAGCCAACTAATTCCCTGGGACACAAGATAAGGGCGCAAGTGAATTCGCCACCATTGTCAGTATAAAAATTCTTGATAGAATATCTAAATTGTTTCTCAGCAAGCAAATGGAAATTGAATAAACACACTAGCAACCTCAGACTTAGCCGTCAAAGGAAAGAACCAACAATGCTTCGAATAGTGATCAACCAACAACAAATAATAACGATAGCCATTCACAGACGACACTGGAGCGGGACCCCAGACATCTCCAAAGATATAGTGTAAAGCATGCTTGGAAACTAAAGAGGATTAGTTAAACGGCAATTGGTGACTTTTATTCAAAAAACATGGTTCACAAGAAAAAGTATCCAACAATGTTCGATTGCCACAAGGCAAATTAAATTTACGTAAAATAAAAGAACTAATTCTATCAGATGGATGACCAAGGCGGTCGTGCTAACAAGCCCGATGCGTGCGCTCTCCCACAAAGGCATGAATAGGTGGCTTGAGAACCCTGGGAATCCGTAATTGATAGACGCTACCAATGTAGGGACCCGTCAACAACCTAGCCCCCGTACTGCGATCCTTGACAACAAAATGTGAAGAATAAAATTCAATCATCACATTGTTAGATTTAGTAAATTGGTGAACGGATAAAAGATTTTGGCTTGACTTCAGATCACACAAAATATTATCCAACGAGAACCGGCGATCCGCACATATAATATTTGAAGAACTGATGTGAGAAATATGCAAACCAGTACCATCGGCAAGGGTTGCCTCGTCGAGACCATCATACTCAGAATGAATTGCCAAATTTTGAAGATCCAAAGTGAGGTTGTGCGAGGCGCCAGAATCCACCAACCAATTGTTCGTGTTCGCCGGTGGAGTTGGCGGAGAAGCTGCCATATTTGCCCTCGGAGAAGTGAACAGACGACAGGTGCGAGCACCGTGACCGTGAATTCCACACAACTGGCATGTGATTTGAGGGCGGCCATGATTGTTGGAGCTGCCATGCAAACGAGACGGATTGCGCTGCTGTTGAGGCGGGTTGAAGCGCTGACCGCCACCGTTCCCATTACCGCCACCGTTGCCATTTCCACAGCCTTGATTGGAGCGGTTGCGGCCCCAATTGTGCTGCTGTCCACCGCATTGATTGTTGTGGTTTGAGGCAGCGCCATAATTCAACGTAGTTACGAGATTAGATGTCTCAGCATTGCACGTTTGATGAACGCTTCTTGAGCAAGAAGTAAATCAATGAACTCATTGAAACGTATAGGATTTTCCCTAGCATGAATCGGACCCTCCAAATCACGATATGCCGGACCTAAACCGATCAAAATATATAAGGTGATGTCGTCATCATGAAGAGGATGATCAATCACCGCAAGCTCATTCGCCTTGGCCTTGACGGATTGCAAAAACTCCGAGACAGACTTCGCACCAAGTTCCATGGTATTGAGATCGTCCTTCAATTGCATCACGCCAGATCGTGAGCGATTGGCATAGAAGCGTTGTAATGTGAACCACGTATCTGAGGAAGTGTCAGCAAACGAGATAAGAGGAACAATCTCAGCCGAAACCGAGCCAAACAAGGCAGATAAAATAAGAGAATCTTGACGCGTCCAGCGGACGTAAGCGGCCAACGATTCTGGAGTGGTTTCCGGTGGAGAGCATGGGTGAGTACCGTCCAAAAAACTAAACAGACCAACAAGGCAAAATTACTGCCATTCACATGAAGCTGAAAGTGATGATGAACATTGATCGGAATCAACGGATCATTGGGAGGGTTTGGCGGCGACAGCGGAGTAGACGGGAAAGAGGGCAGAAGATACTCAGCCGATGGTGAGGCTGTGGTGGCGCCGGTGCCGGGGGTGGTGGGCGCCGTAGCCATAGGATCAATAATCTCGTGAGAGAATGAGGTCTCTTGATACCATATAAGGGTTTAAGTGTATAATGGAAGTGGTAATTCTCACTGAATGAAAAGAGAGTACTTATACAAAATTAGATGTCTCAGCATTGCACGTTTGATGAACGCTTCTTGAGCAAGAAGTAAATCAATGAACTCATTGAAACGTATAGGATTTTCCCTAGCATGAATCGGACCCTCCAAATCACGATATGCCGGACCTAAACCGATCAAAATATATAAGGTGATGTCGTCATCATGAAGAGGATGATCAATCACCGCAAGCTCATTCGCCTTGGCCTTGACGGATTGCAAAAACTCCGAGACAGACTTCGCACCAAGTTCCATGGTATTGAGATCGTCCTTCAATTGCATCACGCCAGATCGTGAGCGATTGGCATAGAAGCGTTGTAATGTGAACCACGTATCTGAGGAAGTGTCAGCAAACGAGATAAGAGGAACAATCTCAGCCGAAACCGAACCAAACAAGGCAGATAAAATAAGAGAATCTTGACGCGTCCAGCGGACGTAAGCGGCCAACGATTCTGGAGTGGTTTCCGGTGGAGAGCATGGGTGAGTACCGTCCAAAAAACTAAACAGACCAACAAGGCAAAATTACTGCCATTCACATGAAGCTGAAAGTGATGATGAACATTGATCGGAATCAACGGATCATTGGGAGGGTTTGGCGGCGACAGCGGAGTAGACGGGAAAGAGGGCAGAAGATACTCAGCCGATGGTGAGGCTGTGGTGGCGCCGGTGCCGGGGGTGGTGGGCGCCGTAGCCATAGGATCAATAATCTCGTGAGAGAATGAGGTCTCTTGATACCATATAAGGGTTTAAGTGTATAATGGAAGTGGTAATTCTCACTGAATGAAAAGAGAGTACTTATACAAAATACCGAACCTAGGTATGTACGAGCAGTATGTACAACGTATGTACGAGCCTAAAAACTAAAGATAATAAAATAAAATACTAGAGAAAAATATATTTACAATAAATCTATTTATCTCTAATATAAGTTTTAGCCTATAAAGTATAACCGTCGATTTGGACTTTAATACAACAATTATAACTTAGATGCAATTAAGAGTATTAGTTTCCAAAAGAAAAAAAGCTCACCCCGGACCACAGCCCGGGTGAGCCTTCAACGTGGCTCCGCCACTGCACCCTCTGAAACTTACATAAACCTTAATGTTAAAGACGTAGATGTAAAGTTTCAACTTTATCCTTGGTCAATTTCAACTAATATCATACAAAGTTTCCATAGTATTGCTCTCAATACCTATATATACCTTTTGCATACCAAAATTAAAACTATATTAATGAAAATAGTTTTGTCTTTAATGTATATAAATTATAATGTGTTCTGAGACTATAAAAACAAAAGAACAATATGTTTAGAACTCCGATTTGTCTCAATAGAAAATGCACCGGAAAAAGAAACAAACAAAGTTTTTTTAATTTATCAATTTTGAAATTACTTTAGTATCCAAATTCATCACAAATAAATAAAAGGGAGAGCTCATCAAACAAAAGAGAAAATACCAACAAGTATTTTGCAATTAACTTAATTATTTATATTATCTAACAAAATTAATGAAGAGAATTATTGCCTTTTATATAATATAAGTTACTTAAAGGGGATCTCTCTGTAATATTCTAAGCCTCAAGGGTGGTTTCTATAACTAAACCAAACCCTAAGAAGTGTAGTAGTAACCATCCCTAATATTAATTTTCAACGTATTTGAATTAGAGGTAATAGCAAAAACTACCACGGTAATACTTCTAATTGGCAAATAACCCATGTGTAATTTTAATTGGCAAAATCCCCCCTATGTTATTTATAAATTAGCAACAAAAAAAAACCCAAACATCATATTTTTAGTTTACTGTACCAATAACTAACAATCTCTATTCATTAAAACTTTATCAAGCGTATAGTCATTCAAACAAATATTATAAACTTTTTTAATTTTTTGAGAGTTGTTAGAAATATTTAAAAAACAAAACAGAAATAATCAATACCAAATTTTTGTTTCTACAGATCCACGAAGTAATGTTATTTTCAAAAATTAATTTATGATAAAGATTATGTTTATAATTCAATTTGAACAACGTTAATTCATTATGCATCAAATAAGTACCATGAAAAACAAGTTTTGTTATCAGTTTCAGTACGGACAAATCAAATAAGTGTAGTAAGGATTTTTTTTGCTAATTTTTGAATAACACATGCGCATTTTTCCAATTAAAATTGTAGAGGGGGTTATTTTCCATATAGGAATAACACGGGGGTATTTTTCACTAATACCTCATTTAAGTTATGTTGCATTGGAGATGCAGAGAATAGAGGGAAGTTTAAAGCGATCGCGATGAATCTTAGGGCACCACTGTCAGTCATTTATTGTTTGCAGATGACACCTTGGTTTTTTGCAAGGCCTCGATTGAGGCGGCTGAGGAGATGTATGAGCTAGCTTCCTGACTGGTCATCAACTTGGATAAATCGGTGTGCTATTTAGGAAGAATTTGGCGACGAATTTGATGACGAATATTCAAGGGGTCTTGGGTATAATTGTGGCTGAGAAACATGCCAAATACCTTGGTTTTAACCTCCATTATGGGTAAAACTAAGAAGGAATTTTTTTTTGTACATCTGATATTGAACGTGGAGTATCATTCAAGGGTTTAAGGGTCATATGCTATCAAATGCCGGAAAAGAGGTGATGATCAAGGCGGTGCTATAAGCGATTCCTACATATGCATGAGTTATTTTTAAATTGTCAGAATCTCTTATTAGCGAGTTAGATTCGATGATTTGCAATTATTGGTGGAGTAACGGGGCGCATAGGATAATTCATTGGGTTTCTTGGCGTAAGGTATGTACCGGTAAACAAGATGGTGGGTTGGGGTTCCGTGAGTTACGGGCTTTTAATCTCGCATTGCTTACTAGCCAAGCTTGTCGGATTTTTCAACAACCGGATAGCTTACTAAGTCGATTGTACAAGTTGAAATATTTTCCGAATTGATTATTTTCTATGCTAAGCTGGGTTCGACACCTTCATTCTCTTGGCGCCCCATCAGTGAAGGTATTAGGGTGTTAGCACAGGGTTTGCGGTGGAGAGTCGGCGATGGGACAACTATTTCCATTTGGAATGACGGGTGGCTTCCACGGCCACACTCATTTAACATCATTACGCCTTTACCACCTGAGTGTGAGCTAGTGCACGTTTTGGATTTATTTTATTTAATGGTGCGACGAGGAGCTGGTATATGTAATACTAGCCATTGTGTGCACGCGCGGACCGCGTGCAATGTGTTCTAAGGTATTAAAAATGGGCTTGTAATTAATAGATTAAGTAGGGTTGATTTACTCTATTGCCAAAAAAATTCATGGTAAAAGCTGTAAAAAGAGGTAGTTTGTGGAGAAAAACGAAGAAGAAATAAGAAGATGAAGAAGTTTAAAATTTTGAATTTGTTTAATTAGGAAAGAGGTGGTGAACGTGATACTCTGATTGAATCAATCTCCCTAAATTTTAGGAGGTGGTTTTGGATGATGGTTACAAATATTTGGGTAGTTAAAAGATCGGTGTTGTGGTATACTAAAATAATTACAATATTAGGCTCTTAGAAACTAAATTTAGATGATTAAATAGGGGCAAATTTGGAAAACACTTTATTTGTACAACACAAAACCTGTTTGTTTATATTAATAATAGATGTTTTATAATATATATATATATATATATATATATATATATATATATATATATATATAATATTTATATTGCTGTACATAATCTGAAATTCTTATTTAGTTTCATACTAAATTTTTTTGTTTTATTTCTTTTGAACTTATTCAACTGTTTGATTTCATAATATAGTTTATTCAAATGAATTATACTATTTTCTAAATTTTGTCTAATTTTTCTCTTACTCTTTTCATGTTGTTACTAAAATAAAGGACAGGTATTTAATACAACATCTGAGTTTATATTTTATTACTTAGATGTACTTTTTTTGTGAATTCTCTAAATGAAACATGTATTTATATTAGAAAATTAAATGTGAGCAAGTCGGCTTAAAGACTTTAGTATTGCATTAGCAATACACGTAAAGCAAGCAGTTACTCAATATTTTGATACCAATTTCAGATATAATTTAATATCCTTTTAAAGCATACGAGACATTTGCAAATGTTTCAGTGAGCATAAATATCTAGGGATGTATATGTAGACTTCATGTCACATTTTTTGTATTTAATTATCTATTTTTCTTAAAATATAAATAAAACTTATTATAGTGTTACTTTAGAGTTATTTTTCAAATTTTTAATATTAGATATCTTGTACTTATATTTTTATGATGGTTTATTACTTTTAAATAAATTATAAATCAATAATTATACGAAAACTTCTTCTCCCATAATTTCGCCCCCTAAACAGAATTTCTTGCCCCGCCCCTGCAAATAATTATATAAGTAATGACTCATCCACTCGCATACATAGAGATTAGTAACTACTAAACCTCTGTACTTAGAGATTCGTAACTCGTACACCCTTGTATGAAAAACAAATACAACACTAATGGTGGTAAGATCAGTTTCTCTGATGTTTTTCCGCAAATAATTTCTTACAGTTTTTAATAGGCTAGTGATATTACCAAAGCACAATTTGTAGTTGCCAAAGCAAAGTTTTTAGATTTCCTAGTATGCCCTTCTCAGTCAAATTTTAGGTAAGTTAAGTATTCATTTTCTATTAATAAAGATACTTACATAATTAATTATCTTACTTAATTTTAGTTCTTGATTTTAATTAACCATCCCTTATATGGAAATAAATCTTCTGCTATCAATCAATAATTAAGAGTTTGGCTTTTTTTAAGTGAAACCATTCGAACATTCAACCATTGTTGTGACTTCCGAGCACCATGCATTCAGAATTCCTTTATTTATATTCTTTTATATCGTAGAGTTATTTTACAAATTTTATTAATAGCGTTTTCATCCGTGTAATATTTTATTTATTTTTGCATTGTACTCTAGTTTGCAACAAGTATATAATTTCTTTTATATTTTGAAGAGAAAATCTTATAAAAAGAACAAAGGAAAAAAACTATTTCTATATTAATATGCTGTGATGAGTTGGTGTGGGCATGCAAAAATATTTATTTGAAAATTATCCATACCTAATTTCTTTTAACTTCTATTTTAATTTTCTATATGTAAATTTAGTTTGAAGTTACTATCTAATGAAGTTTATGATTAAAAAAATATGGGTGAGAGTATTAGTAAAAAAGTTAGCATTATTAGTTTCATTGTTTTTAGTATATTATTGTTGGTTTACAGAATTTATTATGAGTACGATATAAAATAGACTGTGTAATAATGATAGAAATGATTGAGTTTCTATAATTTAATAATATTTAACTGTGTAAGTATCTTTATTAATAGAAAATGGATACTTAACTTTCATAAACTTTGACTGAGAAGGTCATAATTGGAAATCCAAATTTTTTGCTTTAGCAACAACAAATTGTGCTTTGGCAATGTCGCTAGCCATTTTAATATTTATAACTTAAATTTTCATTAATTACACAAACCACATCTCATTTCTCTGAAGCGTGTTCGCGAATAATTACATGCACTCTGAGTTTTAAACTTAGAGTTAACATACATAAAATCGTTGTCGTTCCACTGAACAAGCAAGCAGCATGTATATATTACACCAAAGCCTCATCAATATTATTAAATAGTATCTTGCCACAATTCATTCATGACTTATTCTGAAATTACATCAAGGAGAACAGACATGGAATAAGAAACAATTACATGCTTAATATTCTTCTAGATTGTTTTAAGGGCATTTTGGTCCGCCTTCTTTGGTCTTCCAATTGTTGTAGCATGGACAACACTCTTTGTTTCCGTAAGTACCCGATGGAACACACAGACATACGTTACAACATTTATTGCAAAAGAATAAACAAGGTTCCTTATGTGAAGTAGCTGAGCATCGACGCTGGCATTGGCTCGCGCATTCTGAAAATAAATAATTGCACACATTATAGTTAGATATAAGTTATGGTTATCAAACTTTTAAATCTTTACCAAACCATATATTTGTATCACGATATTATGTTGATAAATATCAGAAAATTAATAACATTAATTAAAAACTCACCATTTTGCGGCACTGCACAAGTGGTTTCAGCACCCGCTAGTAGAGAAAGTGGCAGAGCGTTAGAGTGATACTCTTCCTCACCAACCTGAATCATATAGAAAATAAATCAGTACATCACGATATAATGTTTATAAGAACTTCATACATACAAATAATTAGTATGTTGCGTTGTTTGGGAAGGAATGAAAGGATATAATAAGCAACATAAACTCAAATTAGTTACTTTAAATATGTTACTTATGAGTTACTTTAAATAAAGATGTCGATTTGTGATTTGGAAGACAGAGAAATATTATGAGATAAATTTGCAAAAGTTGTACTAAGGTGGTGTTTGCAAATGCTTATAAAAGGAGCTTATTGGCTTTTGCAGCCGCAAAAGCACATTTTTAGTGTTTGGAATGCTGACTTTTGCTTTTTCTTGTCTAAAAAAAAGTCAGAAAAAGCACAAGCCGCAAAAGCATGCCCAAGGGTGCTTCCCTAACTGCTTTTGGTATTATGTTATTTTTGAAAGGTCTTTAAATAGAAAAGTTCCTTCTCCTTAATTTTTGCAAACACCTAATTAATGATTTAAGTAGCTTTTTTAAAAGATTTGCAAACACTCCCGACTTTTTATTAAAAGTCACTTAAAGTGGCTTTAAGCATAAGTATTGAACAAGCTCCTTTTATAAGCATTTGCAAGTGTCAAGCCCTTTTGCCAAGGACACTATATATTTAGAAATTCTCACTTACTAGTGAAACTGCAATGGTTGCAATGGAAGAAACGCACAAGAACAACAAAATAAATTGAGGTCGCGAAGTTAAGCTCATTTTTATGCTTAATGGTTTTCCTCTCTTCGAACTTTTGTTCCTAAAATTTTATTCTTTTCAAGGACTTATATGGATATCTATCTTTTCATTATAAGCGCTTAAATAGAAGATACAAGGCTAACCACTAAGGAAAGTCATTATTGGAAAAACCATCAATTTTGGTAAGTATATCATTTGTACTTAATGATGAATTAAATTTATGAAACATAATTTCCTATTTTGCAAATTAAAATACCAGTTTGCATATATAGTAATAGTTGCTTACCAAATATTCATTCATATTTCTAGAGTACGTAGACGATAGAAGCTATCAAATAATATTGACATAACTTCAATTAAAATTTATAAAATCTGGCAAGTTAGATATAACTAACAATTGATTAATTCTTTTCAAACAATAGATGCAGATTAAAAATTGAGTTATAATTATATTTGTGACTTGTGAGTCTGGCGGCCATACCATCAACTGATAAATGGAATATAAAAGTATATATCTTACACAGACCATTGAGGTATCTGTTAAGAGTTGGTTCAACACTCTTAAAACTCGCATTTCAGCAGCAAAATGGGAGAAATTGAAAGCAACTTTGAGCTATTCATTTTAGCGGGAAAGTTAATTTTTTTTCTTCGAGTTTGTTAGGTTGTTTTAACCGTTTTTGGTTTGTGTGAGTGAGCTTTGTTTTGAGAGTATATTAGCAGCCTCTTTCTGGAAGATAAAGAGCAAATCATTCACTCTAATTTAGTGCACTTTGTGAGCACTTGAAACTTAATAAAAATCTCACTTATTCTCCTTGGATGTAGGTTGATTGATCTCATTGATCATTCACGGGAACCAAGTAAAACTTGTGTATTTTGTTTTGTGATTTGATTCGTCTAGTTCTCAGTTGGGTTGAAGTTTAAAATCTAATCGTTTTTTACTCAAATTGATTGAGTAGACGCAACCTAGAATTGGTTTGAAATCGGTTAATTCACAACAAATTGGTGTGGTGAGCATGAAGATCAAACCATGGCGTCTGCAAAATTCGACGTGGAGAGGTATACTGGTCAAAACGATTTTGGATTGTGATGTGTGAAGATGAGATCACTCATAATTCAACAAGGTCTTCTGGATGCGTTATATGGATCATCTACTGATAAAGAAATGGATGACAAAGCGAAAAAAGATGATGCTTGAAAGGCGCACAGTGCGATCATTTTGTACCTCAGAGATAAGGTGCTTCAAGAATTCTCTAAAGAGAAATCTCCTGATGTGGTTTGGCTCAAAGCGGAGAGTCTTTACATGACAAAATCTCTAGTAAATCGCTTATATCTTAAACAAGCACTTTACTCTTCCAACATAAAGTATGAACAGATAGATGTATTTAATAAGTTGATCTTAGATCTGGAGAATATTGATGTTACTTTGGATGATGAATCACATAGTCACTTTACCTAAATCACATAGTCACTTTAGAGAAACTCTGATCTATGGAAGAGAATCTCTGCCTTTAATTAAAGTACAAGCTGCACTTAACTCTAAGGAGTTGAATGAAAGGAATGTAGGTAAAACTTCTCTGAAAGGTGAATGACTTATTGTGAATGGTAAAAATCTGAAAAACACGCTAAGTTTCACAAAAATAAGAATAAAAAGACACCTAAGAGAGAATATATAGCAGTGAAAGAAAGTGTTATCACTACCATAACCAAGTCATATTAGAAAATTTTGTCCATAGAGGCACAAAGGGGAAGAATCCCAAGAAATCTGGTGGTTCTGGCGATGCGGCAATAGCCCAAGATGTCTATGAATCTGCTGATGTGCTTATGGTGTCTAAAAATAATCCATAGAAGGAGCAAGTGATGAATTCAGGGTGCTCATTCCACATGACACTAAATAAAATGTGATTTAAGGAGTATACAGAGTAAGAGGAAGTTTAGTGTTGCTAGGAAACAATAAACCTTGCAAGATTGTTGGCGTTAGTTAAGTGAGGTTTAAACTTCATGATGGATATACCAGTTTACTCACTGAAGCAAGATATGTACCAAACTTAAAAAGAAACCTGATCTCCCTTGGTGAACTTGACAGAATAGTATTTCAATTTAAGGGAAATGTGGGAATCTTGAGGGTGGTGAAAGGATATACGCTGGTTATAAAGGGTCTTAGAAAGAATGGATTATACACTCTACAAGGAGAGGTGATTTTGGGATCTGCAGCAGTTGGATCTAAAGCTACTCAATTTTAGGTGGAGCTTTGGCACAAAAGGTTGGCTCAGTGTGAGTGAAAGAGGTTTGGTTGAGCTGAGCAAACAGGGTCTGTTGGGTGCCAAGAAGCTTGAGAAACTCAACTTCTGTGAGAATTGTGTGTTTGCAAAGCATGCAAGGTGAAATTCTCCACATGACAACATAGAACCAAAAAAAAACACTAGACTACATTCACTCTAATCTATAGGGTCCTTCAAGAACTTTATCTCAATCTGGTGCAAGGTATTTTCTCCGTAAAGTAGATGATTATTCTAGAAAAATATGCTATATACTTTGAAAGCTAAGGAAGAAGTCTTTGATGCATTCAAGACTTGGATAACTCTGATACAAAACCAGACATTAAGAAGGTTAAGAGGCTTAGAACTGATAATGGTTTGAAGTTTTGTTCTGAGATGTTCAATAATTTATGCAAAGAACATGACATACCAAGGCATGAATAGTAGCTGGAACCCCACAACAGAATGGGTTGGCTGAAAGGTTCAAAAGAACATCCTTGAGAGAGTGAGATGTATGCTTCATAGTGCAGCAGTAACTAAACGTACTTTGGGCTCAAGTAGTGGTTACATCGGATTATTTGATACATAAATGTCCATCTATTGCACTAAATATAAAGACACTTGAAGAAGTCTGGTCAGGACATGCTCCTGATTTGAGTAAGCTAAAGGTATTTAGATGCATGGCTTATGCACACACCAAGCAACACAAGTTAGAGCCAAGAGCTCTGAGATGCATGCCATTGAGTATCCTAAAGAGTTTAAAGGATACAAGTTGTGGTGTCTTGAAGATGGTCATAAAAAGTGCATAATCACCAAGGATGTGATATTCAATGAATCTGAGATGGCTCACAGGAGTAAAGATTCAAAGAAAAGACACATGAAGCAACAAAACTGAAATCTCACTAGAGAAATACCAAATTGAGGTGGAGTCAGGTTCTGTGGAGCACCACCTCGACCAGGAGCTTGACTTTTAGATGGAGAAATGATACACCAAACATTCAAGAAGGTAATCAACAAGCTGATGAGACTTATATGCTTATTAGAGATAGAATCAGAAGACAAACAAGACTAACTACCAGATATGGGTATACAGACTTGTTGGGATACTCATTAGTTTCAACTAGTAATGTTTTAAAAGAAGAGCCAACGGACTACGAGTCGGCTGGGAGTAAAGAAAAACACTGATGGGTTGCAGCAATGGAGGAAGAGATGACATCTTTAAAGAAGAATAATAGTTGGGAACTGATCAAGAAAGCCATTAATGGTTCAAAGATTGTAAGTTGTAAGTGAATCTTTAACAAAAAATAAGGCATACCTAGTGTAAAAGAAGAGAGATATAAAGCACGTTTTGTTGCTAGAGGGTTCACAAAGAGAGAAGACATTAATTACAATGATGTCTTCTCTCTAGTACATAGATCAATCAGAATTATGTTAGCTATGGTAGCTACTCTTGATATAGAACTTGAACATATGTAAGTAAAGACAATATTCTTGCTGAGGCTGAATACATTGCTCTTAGAGAAACAACAAAAGAAGCATTTTGGCTTGAGGGAATAACTAAGGAGCTAAAGGTTCAGAAGTAGGTCATTGCGGTGCATTGTGATAACCAAAGTGCTACACATTTGGCTAAGAAATTAGATATGTCATGATAGAACCAAGCATGTGAAAGTGCTACACATTTGGCTAAGAATTAGATGTGTCATGAGAGAACCAAGCATGTGGACATCAAGCTGCAGATGAAACGGTGGCTAGAAGTGATGTGTTGATAAAAAAGATTGCTACAGAACACAACTCCTCTGATATAATCACCAAGGTGCTTCCCAGCAGCAAGTTTACCTACTAGTTGGAGCTGATAAACTACAGGAATCAGTAGCGGAAACTAGGTTGAGTGCAGGATATTGTGGTTAAGCGAAGTGAACCAAGGTGGGAGAAATTGTTAAGATTTGGTTCAATACTCTTAGGGCACAACTGCTAAGGGATAATAAGGGCCTATTAGTGTTTTTTATACTGGTGGAACAGTACCTCATCATCATTTGGTCGGAGTTACTGTAAACCGGGTATTCTAGATCAAATACCATCGACCCGGCCTATAACATGAGATCCTCTTGGGACCCCATGGATCAGTAATACCTCATCTAGTCTAGCGCAAAATGCCTTTGGCAAAATACTATATACCCCTTAATTATTTTTGATCTTTTGTTTACACCCTTGTATGAGGTAAGCAAGTATACCACTTGATCTCATCGAAACATTGTACAGGGAATTGGTACTCGTAATCCATTGGTTGAAGCTTGAGGGATGTGTTTCTCATATTTATTTGTTCATGTTTTTTTGTTGCTATTTTGTCTCACCGGCAATGCAACTTTTTGTTCCTCAGCATGTAGTGTTTTGTTGATAATTTCTTTTACTGCAAAAGATTTGTTATTATGAGAATTGGACGTGTATTGCTATTTTACGGGAATCCACAAAAAAATTGAAAATCCAAAAAATCGGCTCTTATTAAAGATGGAAAGATGAAATTATATGGATAAACTTTTAATGGCCTTCGAAATAGAGGAGGCAACTAAAGATGAAAGGCTAAGTTTGTTCAGACCCTGTGACAAAGAAACAAAATTTGTAACGGGTTCATGTTTTCTAAATGAGGGTAAATGCATAAAATGACTTTAATACTGGACTTGTGTGTTCCCTTTGCATGAGTTATCAAACCCTCGGCGTAGATTGTCCACCCAATAGTAAAAGCCCAATCTTTATAACCATACAGGACATGAATCCTACTAACCACTTATGAAACATTAAATAATCCATCACAGCAATATAATACGGCCAAATCTTAAATGGGCAACCATACACACCCTTAAAAGTCGCATTTGAGTAGCAAATCGGTAGAAATTGACAGCAACTTTGAGCTTATTCATTTTGGTGAAAAAGTTGGTTTTTGTCAAGTTTGTTAGACCGTTTTAACTGTTTCTGCTTTTTGCGAGTGAGCTGTATTTTAAGAGTATATTAGCACCTCTCTCTGGTAGATAAAGAGAAAATCATTCACTCTTATTCAATAAATTTTGTAAACACTTAAAACTTAATAAAGATATCTCCGATTCTCCTTTAGGTTGATTGATCTCATTGACCATCAACGCGAACCAAGTAAAACTTGTGTACTTTGATCTGTGATTTGATTCATCTAGTTCTCTGTTAGGTTGAAGCTTATCATGTGATTGTTTCTCATTCAATTTGATTGAGTAGATTCAACCTAGAATTGGTTTGAAATCGGTTAATTCATAACTGTATCTGAAATATATATTTAAAACACTGGGACACATTTTTTGGGCGGATGGTAATGCAAACCTGGAATTGTTGGAGAGAGAGTAATTCTTTGAAAATATCTAATTTACCCTCTTAACTAGAGTGTAAAAATCAGTTTTAAAATATGGTTGTTTTTACAATTAAGAATCCTTAATCATAGCAATCAGAACCTGAGCGCCCTTTCCTTATCTCCCACTAATTTAACATGTTCTTCACATAAATTATTAAGGTAATTGTATATCAATGTTTAGTCTTTTGGTAAGATCTTTTCAACCCACTACACATAATTAATTATTTAACCATATTGTTTCGTTTTCTTGTTATAGACTTTATATTACCATATGAAAAAGTGAAGTCTGAATCTGAAGTACAATTACATTTTGTAAACTCAAGTTCGTAAAAAATATTTTTTAGTATATATCTTGCAAGTCAAGATTGTTTCGCTACAATATTTAAGATTTGGACTTCATAATCATAACTCAGTGTCCCTGATTAATGAATAAGTAACGATTTTAGCATATTATTCTAGTTTAATGAGAACAAAAATAAATAAAAAAGAAAAACTAATGTTAGGCCATGATTCATATATC
Source organism: Misopates orontium (assembly GCA_946800315.1). NCBI lineage: Eukaryota > Viridiplantae > Streptophyta > Magnoliopsida > Lamiales > Plantaginaceae > Misopates > Misopates orontium. The sequence goes on from OX326947.1 coordinate 26,785,488, forward strand.
TACATTTAAATATATATTTCCAAATTTTATTTTGTAATATACTTGAGAAGCTAGTGAAATGTACCGAGGAGCTTCAATCATACAGTATCGTCATTCTTTGAGTTCTGAGCAGTGCTGCAACATAGGGGTTGCAATTAACTCATATTTCAATCAGAAGAGTAAGTTCCATAGTTTCGGTGCTTGAACATTAATTAAACTTCATAATTTCCCATGATTTCCAGTTGTTAATGAACTTGAGAGAAGTACGATATTTTAAAAGGTATACGATATTCAACAAGGTTGTGGAAAGGATTTAAATGATAGTCAGGTGCGTTTCTCTCAATTTCCTTTCTTGTGAATTAGTAATTTCTCTAAAGTTAAGGTGGAAATAGAGAAAAAAACAAAGGGATCAAGTATCAAACCCTCCATACATACGCCGTGTTGCATTTTGCGCTCGATCCTTTTGTTATTCGCAACTTGTCCTCTATACTATGAATATTTAAGCACTTTGCCCCCTCATGTATTGACTGATTTCGGCCAACTTTCGCCAAAATTTGATACGTCAACATGGGGTTCATTACGATTTAACTTCAAATTCAATAAAATGTCATCCTTTCACTTAAATTCTTGTTATATTTTCTTAACTTTTAAACCCCACTAGGGTTTGAAAATTAAGAAACTGTACAAAAACATGAAGAAAATGAGGGCATTTTATTGAACTTGAGGTTAAATCGTGATGAACTCCCATATTCACTTTTCAAATTTTGAGCGAAAATTTGTCGGAAATTTGTTCAGGGGAAAAAGTCTTATTTATCCATAATACATGGGGTAAGTTGCAAAAAATACGAGGATAAGGGGCAAAGTACAACGAAAGGCATAGTATATATAGGGGGTTTGATAATTTCATCCTAAAATGTAATTCATAAGGTTACTTGGCTATCGAGTCACATAACCTATGATACCATCTTTTTACCCGTGATCAATGTTAAAACAACGTAAAAGAAACTATTTCCATATCCACTAAAGCCGGTAGAATGCAAGGACCGCTTTCGTAGTGTTAAGTTAAAATCACTATTTTTATCTTCCTCACTGAAAGAAGAAATTACTACGAACACTACAAGAAAAAGGCTGATTGGATAAAGAAGTATTTGTACCTAATTAGTCATATTCTGTATCTATACGTCTTTAGATAGAGATAATTTGTATCTAAAATCAGTATCCACTGACCAAGTCCCTATTGCTATTAGGTACGGGAAAACACGGGCCTATCTAAAATAGAGAAAGGAAAATCCGTATCTAAGAATAGGTACGCTAACGTTGTACCTATTTAGATACGGATTCTCTGTACCAAAAATAGGGACACCTACATTCTGTATCTAAATGGACACAGAAGTATCTGTATCTAATTTAGATACAGAATAGTCAAACTTATATAAAATTATAATAATAAAAAAGAAAAAATGAAATTCATATTCACATACAGATAATTCGTACCTATTTTTGGTACAAACTTTTGTATCTAAATTAGGTACTATTTATCCTTACCTAAAATAGATACAGAATTTATTTCTCCAAAACAGATACGAATTATCTCGTTTCTATGTTAGATGAGGATAATTTTGTGTCTAATTTAGATACGGAATAATCTGTATCTATAGACGAAATGTTTTGAAAAGAAAAAAAGCGGCAGCAAGCCGCAGCTATCCAGGCACCTCCGCCATTTTAGTAGCTTTTTCAATTTTGGTAGTTTTGTAGCAGCAAAGCAAACCAGTCAAAACATGAGTATAGAAGAGGAAGAGCAAGCAATCTCTCAAGTTCTTGGTCAACTGAATCGAAGGTTGGCAAATCTCGTGAGTATGGATGAGGAATCAATTTGTCTGCATCTTCTTCAAATGGAGAACCAACAATCTGTCAACAAGCTTCAATGGTGTATGAAAAGCTCAAACCAGAAAACCATTAATTGATTTGTGCTTCTAATTGAGTCTTGTTTTGCTGATGTCTCGGCAGTTGGGAGAATAATATGATAAATGTTTGATTTGAAATTACAGGAGAAAGTATAGAGCTAAAATACATATAAACTTTGTGGAAACAAATGGCAAGTGAGTATACATATATATAAAAGTGAATGCACACAAATAGTTATATACCGCACAATATGAATTTATATACGGGAGAAAGTTTTTGAGCTATACTGGTAGATGCACAAATTTCGTATCTAAAGATTGGAGAAGGAAATTTTAGATACAGACTAGTCATCCCTACAGTTTAGGGACAAACAAATCTTGTATCTACAGGTTAGAGAGAGGAGTGTAGGTAGGATTATCTGTATCTATAGCTTAGAGACGGAATTTAGTTACAACTTAATCTGTATCTATAAATTAGAGACAGGATATAGGTAAAACTTTTTCTGTCTCTATACCGTAGAGAGTAAAATTAGCTGTCTCTATTGCTTAAAGAGAGGATTGGATAAGGAAACATGTTAAGATTTTGCTTCCACCAGCTACTCTTTTCTTCTACCTTATATATTAAACATTTTCCTGTCTCAAACCTTCGAACATGCTTCAACGAAACAATCAAATTCTACTAAAACAGTCCAATGCAGACACACTTAGCGTATAAATATTTGCAGTCCAATGCAGACACACTTAGCGTATTCTCATACATCACTACATTCCAAAAGAGGCACATTGCTGTTCCCAGAACATTTCAACAATCTACTATTCTAAACACCTTCCATTGCACTCATGTTGTTTCGAAAACATTTCAAAGTTCAACAAGAATCATGCCTAATCAACAGCGCTCAACACCTACGACAACCAGGCCAACTAATTTAACGAGAAACTCGAGACAGGCCTCGACAAAAACGACGCTGCAATACATTTACTTCCTATTTCAGCTTACACACTTGACAGAAATTGCTTTATACATGCCAAAATACCTTAACTGAAACACACTTTTCAGAATTTACTTCATACATGACAAAATAGAATTAACATAAGTTAATTCATATATATCAGTCAAACATACCCTCCATGAAATCAACAGGCAAATTTTGTTGGCCTGTCTGTGTACCCCCTGTACATTGTCCATTTTGAAAGCCATTCATTCCCAAGTTGCTTTGTTGATCCGTTTGACTGTCAAAAGCAGGAACATATCCATCACTTAAACTGTTTGTAGGGAGTGTCGACTGGTGGTGCTGCTCGAATCGCATGGCCTGTACCGCAGCCTGCATCTCAGCCCGCATGGCAGCCCGCATATCAGTTATAGCACCCTCCAAATCAGCCACAGTCGTCGTCAGTGTTTGTATCTTAGCCGCTTGAGTCTCTATGATGGCATCTCTTTGGCTAAGTTGGGACTGGAAAGCAGAGGTAGATCCAATGTGCCTCGGTGTTTTGCGAACTTGCACACCATAGTACTCCGGATCAGCTAGGACAGGAATACCGGGGACTCTATTTTTCTTCCTTTGACTTTGAACAGTATTTAACGAGACATTCAAATCCCAAGCGGGCCATTCCCTATCCTCATAAGCCTCGGTACACTTCAGAATATATAACTCCTGTATGATATAATTAACATCAGAAAATACATAAAAATAATCAGATTACTTGAGCTTTATATTCTCTTTAAAAGCAAACATCAATTGCATGGGACCAAGACAAGATTTGTTAGTTTTAATGATTTCAAGCCTTAACCAAAATACAAAAAATGTTTCTATACAAGAGGTAATTGTCAATTTGTACAACATAGCAATAACTCTTGACATGAAGATGGTAGACTCAGCTGGACAATGTAACAGTAGTAGTACTGACATGAACATAAGCATCTAATGTCAAATATGGTACTGACGTGAAGACAAGCAAACAAAGTAAAGGAGCGCGAGTAAAAAAGATGATGGGAAATCATGTATATTTACTGACATTTCACAAGCATCTAATGTCAAATATGGACAGTAAAGGTAGGAGATTACACCGCACTGCAATCTTTTAACAGTCAGTGTTCAAATAAATGCTGAAAATTTTAATTAAAACATTTGCGAGCAAAATATTGTTAAGGTACTTACGTGTGCCTCTCTACACAAGTCATTGGCCCACCTAGTGACTCCATCTTCACCCACAACACCTCGTGTTTGTAGCCACACGTCTTGTATAGGAACCTCCTCAGGCGTAACATTGGTCTTCTTTGCCTATCAAGTTAACAAATATCACTTAAATAATATGGACTTTACGCTCTTTACCATTTGTTTTATCGACAGAGAAAATATCATTGTAATCTCTATCAGACTAGAACATAAATAACTAACATTCAAACACTAGCAGATTATTCATAATATGAGATACTAAATAATTAGTGTTTTTGACGATATATAAAATCTTACACTAAGGCATCAACCACAGATTACTCAATTATATACCAAGGGATATCTTAAACTCAATGAATTATGCTAAGTATAAACAAAAGTGTGTTTGTATTAAAGAAAAACACGCTTCTATTGAGATTAGAGACATTTCATTTTCAGACAAGAGTGCTTCTACTCAACTACAGAAGCTTTGTTATGTGTGTTTCCATTGGTTAGCTTTGTTATCGAGGGCGTCCCACTCAAAGATGCTCTACAAACAACAGTAAAATATTATCTAGTTAGAATAATAATTACGTTAAATATAACTAATTAGATATTAATACATTAGAAAAATACAATATCATACCTCAAATTCAGCCTACATTTCTCCCTTGTCCTCGTCGGACCACTCACCATAAACCCGAGCCACTGTACACAGGTGATCCTTCAAGAGACGGCTGATGGTGCATAAAACGTATGGAGTTCCAAAGTTCCTTGTCGGTGACAACCAAATGAAAACCTTGGCACCATTTTCTGCAGGCTGAACCCCAGCACCTCGCCCTCGCATAACTCGCTCATGTGAATGGTTAGGATTGGCAGGAGGTAACTCTGTTGAAGCTGACGACAATTGTGGTGACACTACGAGCGGAGGGTGACGTTCTGAGTGAGCAGGTGGACGGTTAGGCGATGATTGTGTGGACAGTGGATCAGGGGATAACTGTGAGGGAAGAGGGTTACGCGGTGATTGTGTGGGCAGAGGGTTAGGCGATGGCTGTGTGTGCGGAGAAGGGTTAGGTGGTGACTGTGACGGTGAGTGTGACTGTCTTGGCAGAGGGTTATGTGGTGATTGTGTGGGCGGAGGATTAGGCTGTGACTGTCTCGAAAGAGGGTGTTGATGTGATTGTGTGTTTGTGCGAGGAAGTGAAGATGTGAGGCCCTCGATAGTGGTGCGGCAAGGAGCCAAGATTTGACCCCCCTGATCCGTGTGACCCCGAGTGATGTGCTACTGCTGACCCGCCAACTCGAGGACCCGAGTGATCTAGCTGCCACGGATTTGAGGTTTTTCTCTTACCTAAGACTTTACTTGTGGGCTGCTGTAAACCTCTACCACTGGACTCCGATCCACCACCCATCTGTATAAAAATATTTTAGTTAAATGAGATATAAATTAAGTTGCTCAATGCAAGAATATGGATTGAATTATACGCTCAGTAAAAAAAAGAAGTTTTATTCTTAAGAGAAGATGAAGACACTTTGTTGCAGCCCTACTGCTGCAAAAATCAGCAAAGAAAATATTATCAATCAAATGACAAATACATGACCATTAGATCCTTCAGAAACCACAGAACATTTTTTTTTTTTTTTTGAGGAGCAGTATTATCATATATTGCCTACAAAGATTCAGCTGGATACTTAATAGAAGATATGCTACAGTAAATAAGAGACATCAGGCTTCATACACAAAGATTCAAATAGAGTGAAAAGAGCAGTCTTCGTTGGTTTCTCTTTGTAAAGCACCTAAGGGGGTAACTAATTAAGGAGGTGATGTATCCATTGTTCAACAAACCACAGAACAATTGTTCATAGATGATGTAATCATTCATGTGCTCTCACTCACGTCAAGAAAATAAATAAGAAACATATTAACATCCATTCAAAACTCAATCAATTATAAAGTAATATAGTGGAGCTGAAACTAGAAGACATTTGTAATTCCAACTATTTGGTCAAGATCTAATGCCATTGTTGGATATAAAGAGCTGATACTATGAAAGCATAACTAGGGAGGGCATGAATGGAACACCCCCATGTAACTGCAACTCGTTGTTTCGCCATTTCTATATTTCTTTCATACAGTTTAATTGCAATTCTTTCATATTTCTATTTCAGAAATTTGTAGGGGGACATAGTGAAAGAAAATATTAGAACCTGTCCGGAGTAGGGAGATCCCACTTCGTCAGGCGGAACAAGAGGAAGAACCTGCAAAAAAGCTAGTCCAATTGAGAAGCTGCAGTATATGTGTGTACCATCCTCCTCATATGAACTAATATGAGCATACATGAGTGAAACAGTTGAAATATGGATAAATCTCACGATCATTTAAAAGACAGCAAGGTAAACTGAATTTTGTCCTAAGTGAAACGATTGGACATTGAATTCCCACCTATTGAACTGAAATCTTCTGAGTTCCATAGATTAAGAGGTCTTTCAAATTAAATAACATCTCAATATATTCTAAACTGCACAAATAGCATCTACATTTTCAATTGCAACCAATTCTGCTAATCTGAAGCAAAAAAACATAAAACACTCTGATCAACTAGCCACGGTGTTGGTGTGCCAATTCGATCTCTGCAATATAGAAGTCAGAACAATAAATCAACTCGAATATGCACATCTAATGTTTGGAATTACATCACAAACCCATTCTCACACAAATTAATAACAGGAAATGGAACAAAATTCAAACAGCAAAAAGGTTCTGCCCTCCAAACAATATTTCTCTCCACCCAAATCATGGTGAAAATATAGTTGATTCTCCAGCAACCACAAGTTATGTATCCTGCACTAACAGACAATCCCTCTATCAACATGCAGAAATAAAACATATTTCAAAACTAAGACGTTTTCCCTCTGAAAATGCTCCTCCTAGTTCCCCTTATAACTTATGTTAATCAATATTTAGCCAAACATCTGCAAGAACATTGCGATAATCTCTGCTTTCAAGTTAAAAGCTATATGGGCTAGCAAATAACTACAAAGTTCCATGTTCATTCTATACTAGTATATACAAAGATAATAACAGATGAAGATGCTTTTCTCGTCCTGATTCTATAAATATCGCCTACATAATCCGCCACCAAATAACAATGAAACCGAAACCAAATAACATAGGAGCACAAAACTATACACTAAAGAAGGGCTGAATACGAAAGAAATAAACATAATTGTGATGGGATGCACAATATTCACCTTAAAGAACGAAGTGAAATCGCAATGAATTTGTGAAACGAACGGAGCTCGACTGGCGCCAATGGAGTATCTCTGAAATTTTGGAGCGAAATATGTCGATTAAGGGCAAAAACCTCTTTGTTCTTCACTTCTATACCAAAACCCTAGAAGATACGGACTCAATTTGGGAAGGTTGTATAGATACAGTTAAATCGTATCTATTTTAGAGGCATATTGAATTCCCGTCTCCACCGCCCACTTTCCCTTTTTTCTTTTTTTTTTTTTAATTGTGAATGGATACGGATAAATCGTATCCTATAATCTAGCAATCTATATTATTTGGCGGGTTAACTCCCGCGACTTATGGGAACTCTTTTTTGTTTTTTTTTTTAATGTTAAATGAAGCAATAGATACGGATACATGTGTATCTATATTTAGATACACATATATCCTTATCTATATGGAAATTAGGGAGGATTTCAATTAATCCTTACCTATTGATTTATTTTAGGTAGGACTTTGTCTCTCCTACCTAATTATTTGTGTCTAATTTCATGTTTTCTTGTAGTGGAAACTTACATGATCCAGGCACAAAAATAATAAGCTAAAGTGTACGTGCACTTATAATAATATAGACATGCATGCAGATATTTTGGTTGTGCTGTTATAAATGGTTTGATGTTGCTGTGCCAATTAGTAATTCGGCTAAGTCTCATTACTTACAACACGATGGTTTGTGGAATAAACAAAATGGTAAGGAGATATGGGCAGGATTGTGGTTCATTGTAATTTGGACAATATGGGGAATGAGGAATGGCAGATGTTTAAGAATGAAGCCGTGGACCTGGATAAAATGACGGATCTTATTAAAGTTAGTTCGTGGCAGTGGATTAGATTTAGAATAAGCTCCTTCTCTTATTCTTTTCTTGATTGGTACAAGTATCGATCGTTGTGTATTGAGAATCCGGATGTTAGAATGTAATTAGTTGCTCATGGGTTTGAGTACCCCTTGTACTCCTTTTAATAAATTTTGCCTTTCAAAAAAAAATGCATGCAGATATTTTGAGTAGTTAGTTTGATAAATGAATCCCTAAATTTTGCTTTCACAAGTGTCCTTTTCTAATCAATTCTTTACATTTATAGAAGCTGATTATGGATTCTTTTGACCTCTGTACAACCCATTTTCTTTCACCTGATCTGGAAGCAGTGCTAATCTGAAAATAAAGAATACAGTTACAAAACACTCCTGTAGCTCAGAATGCATGCTTTGCTTCAATTGAAATTCTTCTAGCGTTTCAATAAATTGATGTGCAAGTTTCGTTCCAACTCTTTAGCTAGTGTAGTTTCTACACTGGATTTACTTGTCAGAAAGTATATTATATATATATTCAACCGGCCAGGTTTAGACTTGGGTCCCCCGTTCATGGACATGCAAGTTGCAATCACGTTAGTGAAACCTTGTATTTGACATAATTTTTCATTGACGGGTGGTGGCAGGATTCGGAAAACACATATTGATTAATCACCCCATCCTATAGCTTAAGCTAGTACAGAGGAGCATTATAAATATGCATATATATAGACCCTGACCTCGATGATGCATTGCCAATAAACGACGTTGATTGATCAGGAGGGTGTTAAACAGACAATGGGTAAAGCACCCCACCAAATATTTCTGCATGAATTATAGTAAACTTTATGGATGAGACACTAGAATAGAATATGATGGAGCATTGGCATTATAGATTACTTTTCTTTTTCAGGTGCCGTATGCATGGAGCTATTAAAGTTAAGACAAATGTTTAGTGACAAGATGGAAACGCAGTGAAATTCCTGTATTTAATTGTTCAAGTCGGTAGGATTTGAAACACAGACGTGACTCTGATAGCATATTAAATAACTACTCGGTATTAAAAATCAATATAGTGACGAGGAGGATAATTTAATATTTGTTGTTCCTAACATTCTTCAATGAATTCCTCGTAAAAAAGAAAGATCGACTAAGATGATGTTGAACATATAGTAGTAAGAATTACCCCACCAAATATTTCTACATTTTTTTTTAAACTTTCAAACTCTAGTTTCAATTATCCAAATTTAGGGCTTGAAAACTAAGAAAATATCATAAAAATTGAAGTGAAATGAGAGCTTTTATTGAATTTGAGGTTAATAATCCTGAATCCCTATATTGACGCTTCAAATTCTGACAAAATTGGCCAGAAATTCTATCATGGGGCAATTTTTCTTTTTTAGTCAGTAGTTGAGGGGGCAAAGAGCTTATTTATCCATATTACACGGGGCAAGTTGCCAAAAAAGAAAAGAATTGGGACAAAAATGCAACATGGGGTACAGTAGGGGGTTTTGTGATTTATTCCTAGATTGTATATTGAAAGCTATTTACTTGCCGATCAAGGTAGTTGGTATGTTCATTCACTAGTTTCTTGATCTCTTTTTCGTTGCATTTTGGCAAATGTTACTCTCTACATCTGGGGGAATTAAGTTTTGTGTGCTTTCTATGTGGAGTATTTTCCACATTTATTTTCTCAAATCTTCTTGACTTCTCTTTGCAGCATTAACGAAAGCCTTCTGGCATTCAAATTCATTTCCTTAAATCCTAAACTATTTAACAAAAGGGTACGTAAATAACACAACAATTAACGACGGAAAAGAGTACAAAGATAGTGAGATAGATCCATATACATCTGAAATTATGCACAAACAGTCCTATCCCCTTTCTAATTCTCTAGATAAACATCGATGAAAAAGTAAACTAACATAAAATAAAACCCTTTCAGACAAGCCAGGCTCATTGCACCTTATACAAAAGCCACCACAAAGAGAAGTGTTTCTAAATTCCCACAAATCAATGCACAAACGGTTGTGAATCATCCGACTCTTGATCGCGGCTAACTCTAAAACAAATTAACACCTATATCTATCAATAAAACGATATGATTTACTACTCAATATATACTTTGACATATCATCCGACGGCACCATACTTGTGCTGCACTGTTGGAGATTAATAGATAAATATATAAATGTCAATCCTCTCTATAAGCTTGTGGTTTTAAAGAGAACGAAAATTCAATATAGTATGAGAGCTCAAGAAAAGAGGAGGTCTTGGGTTAAAATCAAACCGCCACCTAATTATCAAAAAAAGACACATATCATGCATAGCCAAAGATTTACGACATGCATGTGAAGATTGTGTTGGAGATTAATACATAAATATATAAATGTACAATCATCTCTATAAGCATGTCGCAAACTTGCTGCATCCACAAGTGAAAAGTTCTGCTAACATTAAACATACCTTAAGATCTATGCGAAAGCCTAATGTCTAACGCTTATGGTCATCGGAGATTGTCTCTTCTAAAGACGCGTCATTGGGGATGACGATAAACTCAGCCTGCCTGTTGAACGAAACTCGCATGGTTCAACTACCGAATAATTGGTGCAACCAGCTTTATCGCTACTCTGCCACCTAGATTTCCACACGATGGACCTATCTCTCTTGCTCATTCTTGGTGGCTGGAAATTTTCAGGTTGCTCAAAGTTACCTTGATTTGGCCACTACACTCCAGAGATTGTTTCTTTGGAAGGACCCCTACTAAAGTAACTGGAATTTGACATTGGGATTTGGAGTTATTGGCTATTCTGATTCATAAAATTGACATATAAGTATAGAGGGATTATTCACCACTTTGAGAAAGTTCAATGTTAGTAGGATCTTTTTCTTGTGGATGCCGCAAGTTAGCGATACTACCTGATGAAAAGACTGGAGGACTTTCATAGCTTACTTGAGAAACTTGCGTGCTGGAAAGGAGATGAAATGTTTCCTCTTCCCACCTTTGCACCAAGTCCATTGGAGTTTTCCATGGAATACATTGCAGTTTTTGATCATTTAACATGCCTCCTTATACCAATCCAGAGGGAATCAAGCTCCATTTACGACCAGGTTGTTGTAAGTTCAAATTTGTATTGCAGAAAAAAGCTTTTGTTCCTTTCCCAGCTCTTGATCTAGTTAATTTGTCATAAAGCATCATATTGTGTCTGCAAGAAGATGGTGCTGGACCTGAGCTATGTTGTAAAAAACATTGAAATAGGTCTCTAGATGCTACATGAAAATTGGGCCAACCATACATGAGTAATAGGAAGCATGACCGCTAGTTATCTGTCCAGGTTGCGGGGATAATCCATCAACGCTCAATGATTGCATGCTTGCCGGTATAACCTTGCTTCTCTATTCTTCAGAAACCATAAAACCAATCAGTTCTAGCAGGTTCATTGCTATAGAAGGCATGTTGTTGCTTCTGCCATCTGAGAATAACTGAAATCCCTCCCAAAGCTTGAGCTATTATACAGAACAAAAATTCAATATGGTATCAAGTGTATAAAGTATTGACATTTATATATTTATGTATTAATATCCAACATGCATTCGTATAAAACCCTTGGTAACTGATATTTGCAAGTAATGTGTTGATTCTAAGTTTACCTTGTATGAATTGACAGAAAGCCTCGTTAGAAACAAACCTGAAAATAGCAATGGCAAGATAAGATGATGAACAAGATCAATAAAGAAACAAAATTTCGAATAAAAAACAAAATATTAGATATAGATTTCTTTCACATCAATTGTTTTTTGCACATTCTTTGCGCTCTTTTGAAGCCTCTCAGTGCTTTACGTCACTTGGAGTAAAGAAATCCTCCTCGATCTCTTGCTTTGTTAGGCCAACATTGAGGCTCAGGTTTACCTTCAGCTGCTTCTTCTTCTCGCCACCACCATTCTCTTTATTTTCTTTCAGATTGTTATTCGTATTCTTTCAGCTTGACGGAGCTTTATCTTCACCCTCATTCACCTCCTTGCTTGTGGGCTTAACTCCTCAAACTCCATACCCTCACTTCTTCAACAGTTCTCGAATTAGGACCCTTTTCACCCCCTTCATTTATAGATCTAGGGTTCTTCTAACCCTATTCCTCAATTTTATCATCACCATCATCTTTAATCTCACCCTCTAGCCCATGATGAAAGGTTTGTATAATTGTATAAGTATACGTTCTTCTTGCATGTCGAGAAATTGATGTGTAAGTTTCACTCCCACATTTTAGCTACTTCTTCCAATGGACTTGCATGTCATAAAGTTTATTCAACATGTAAGGTTTAAACTTGAATCCACTTTACTGATCGAAAACCCATGTAGGTTGTAATCATATTTGTTGAACCTTGTATATCTAGAACTTTCTTATTCATGGCTACCAATAGGATTTCAACACAATACATGATTGATTGTAATAGCATACTGAATAACCACTCCATCGTGCCACTATGAGGAGGACTATTTATTATTCATAGTCTCTAACACTCTTTAATGCGTTCCCGTAAAATGTGAGATAGAAGAAAATGGTTTTGAATATATAGTGGTAAATTACCCCACTAAATATTTCTGGATGAAGTGATCTTTAATAATCTGTGTGCCTGAAACTACAGAAGGCAGCTTTTCTGGGTACCTCAAGAACATGATGATTTGTTTTGGCATTATAGGCAAGTTTCCACATTCTAGGGCAAGATACGTTTGGCGAAAGTTACATAGATTTTTAGATACAAGATGGCAAAATGCTGAAAAATCACATATTTAATTGTTGAAGTGACGTCACCTACTCTGGCGTAATTAATGCTTAAGTATTGCGTTCCCGCCTAAGAGCACATGATCTCAATGCTTTGATCTTAGATTTTATTTCAAAAGCTATTTACTTGTCGATCAAGGTAGTTGGTCTGTTCATTCACTAGTTTCTTGATCTCCTTTTTTTCCTTACGTTTTGGCAAATGTTACCCTATAAGTATGAGGGAATTAAGGTTTTGTGTGCTTTATATGTGGAGTATTTTCCAAATTATTTTATTAAATCTTCTTGACTTCTCTTTGCACCATTAACGAAAGCCTCCAAGCATTCAAATGAATTTTCATAAATCATCAAGTATTTAATAAAAGGGTACGTAATTAACACAACAATTAACGACGGAAATGAGCTTACAAAGATAATGAGACAGATCCATATACAATATTACATCTGAAATTATGCACAAATAAAAGAGTCTTATCCGTCTCCTAATTCTCTAGATAAACATTGATTAAAAAGTAAATTAACATAAAATAAAACCCACTCCCAAAGTCCCTCCTCTTTTCAGACAAGCCAGTGCCGTTTACACCACCTACAAATTCCACCTCAAAGAGAAGCACCTCTAAAATCCCACAAATCAATGCACAAACGGCTGTGAATCATGTTACTCTTGATCGCGGCTAACTCTGAAAGTAATGAACACATAGATCTATGAATGAAACGATACGATGAACTATTCAATATATACTTTGACATATCATTTGACTGCACTATACTTGTGCTGTACTGTTGCAGATGAATACTGTAAAAATATAGAATTATTAGTCTAGAAACAGACGAGATATTATTGTGTCAGCTAGTAGATCATAGAGTTACTCTAATGTCAGATGGTAGATCAAGTAGGTGGAAGAATTAGATGATAAGTTATGGGGGTCAATAATGAGGTATGGTGAGGTTGTTAGATATTAAGGATTTCACTTGTATATATAGATAACTGCTGTAATAGAAATAAAATCATTTCTTCTCATTTTTCTTCATGGTACTAGAGCTTAGGGAATTCAGAAAAAAACCCTAGCATCCATCTCTTACTCTGGCATCTTTCTCACTGCAGAATTCACAGTCTTTTTTTTTCGAAAATTGCAGTTCTCTTTTTTTTTGCCCTCTAATTGCAAAAATCCAGAATGACGAATACAGAAGACAGTTCTGGCTCTGAAATCTCATCTCATCCTAACCCAAACACAATCCACTCTAGTTCTGGAAATTCCGGAGCATCTGATAATATGTCTCTCCTCATCACATGTCATAAACTCAATGGACAAAACTATCTTCAGTGGTCTCAATCTGTTCGGATGTTTATTTGTGGTAGAGAGAAAGAAGATTATCTTACTGGAGAAGTCCCAATTCCTCTAAAAACAGATCAGAACTTCAAGAAGTTGAAGGCTGAGAATCATCAGATAATGTCATGGCTCATAAACTCAATGAACGTAGATATTGGTGAAAATTTTCTTCTATATGAAACTGCTCAAGAAATATGGGAGGCGGTGAGAGAAACTTACTACAGTTCTGAAAATACTTCAGAATTGTTCGCTGTGGAGACAACTATTCATGATCTTTGCCAAGGAGATTTAACGATAACTCAATATTTTAATGTTTAATTCGTCACTGGAAACAGTTAGATATATTTAAGTCTTATGAGTGGAAGTGTCTAGAGGACAATGCTTTGTACCATAAAATAGTTGAGCGGAAAAGAGTATTTAAGTTTGTACTTGGTTTGAACAAAAGTTTAGATGATGTTAGAGGAAGAATAATGGGAACAAAACCTCTTCCAAGTCTGCGAGAGGCTTTTTTTGAAGTTCGCCGAGAAGAAAGTAGAAAGAAGGTAATGCTCGGCAATCAACAAGTACCACTAATTCCAGATGGGTTTGTGTTTGCTTCTCGTAGTTCACGGCCTCCAGCACCAAATGATAGTTGCCAGCAGAGAAAGGGAAGACCTTGGTGTGACCATTGTTCTAAACCTGGTCATACAAGGGAAAGTTGTTGGAAGTTACATGGAAAACCTACAGATTGGAAGCCACACGAATCTTCACAAGAGAGTCATGCAAACTCCGCCAATGTCAATGAGGAGAATCAACACACAACCCAGAGCAGCCCCTTCACAAAGGAGCAGATAGATATGCTAAAGTTGCTGCTCAACAACACTCTTTCACAGCACACCGCTGCGCCATCCACTAGTTTACATGCTAAGTCGGGTAACTTAAAGTCAAAACAGTGGATCATTGACTCAAGAGCATTCGATCATATGACAGGGGATCAAACATTTTTCTTTGATTATCAACCGTGTCACTCTAATCTCACGGTGAAGATTGTTGATGGCACTTTACCAAAAGTGGCCGAAACCGGATCAGTTCAAATATCTCCTGAAACCATTCTAAAGTGTGTGCTATATGTCCCTAATCTTGATTGTAATCTGATTTCGATCAGTAAATTGACTCGTGATAGCCGTTGTCTAACAACATTCTTTCCAAATGTGTGTGTTTTTCAGGAATTGGGTTCAAACAAGAAGATTGGCAGTGCTGAGATGTGTCATGGACTATACTTCCTCAAACTACCCAAATCTGGACAGTCCTTTTGTAATATCCTTAAAAAAAAAAAAAAAGTCTTTTTACTAATTATCTTTTATATATTTATTTTTATATTTATATTTATATATTTACAATTCATGAACCCTTTTGGTTCGAAAAAAAGAAAAAGTATAAAAAATTTTGATCCGGTATTATCTTATCTCACTAAATTAAATATTTTATTCATGCACCTAGTAGTAGAAGCTAAACAACACCTCAAGCCATTAGCTTTATCACCCCTCCACCCGTCACTTCCCCAAAAATGTTCTGGACATTAATATTAATTTTGTTTTCCTTATATAGGCATGTGGCAAGTTTAGAAATTGTTTCTTCTTTTCCTTTGTTCCGCGTCTTCATCCGAGCGCAATTTTCTTTCTTCTTCTCGTAACAGGTAGAATTTCTTCTCTTTTTATTTCTTGATATCTTTGTTCCATCTCAAGATGATGCTAATATTTATTATTTAATTCTCATGCTATATTAAATTATCAAGAGTGGGACTAGTTCACGATCCAACTAAAGAAAATTATTTATGTTATATGAATATACCACATGTGCATCTTCTTTTAACTTTAGTTAGTAAATTTAATAATGATTCACTACTTTAGCCTAGGAATAAGAATTAAATATAATATAAATAATATGATGATTATGTAATGATTACATAATATTATCCCTGCATATGTTTGCGTGTATGAATTGAGCGGATGGGAAAACTAAAATGAATTTACTACGTACACTATAACTTATGATACTTAGAATTCATACATATGATAAATTATATCTTGTCTTATTACCTAATAATTATGTTAATTTGAGCATCATGCATGCGTTGTATTACGTGCATATGTGTGTATATAGAGATACTATGTTGTAATATGATAATAATCTGTGCTAATGATTATGTGTATAAATTATACAACATATGTGTATATATATATGAGTGTGTGTGTAATAATGAAGTTCTGGCTAAGGTTCTATTTAGTAGTGATTGGTAGATTTTTGCTTGAATAGATTAGAATTAGAACTTTTAATGATATTTATGTATCCCAATAGGTGTTTCGGGCTAACCATTTAGTTGAGCTGTGTTTGGGATCGTATATCCAGGTGAGTGTTCACAAAGTTATTACGTATTTTTTTAAAACTGGAAGGATGCATGTATGTATATCTATGTAGATGTCAAATTACGTATATTATATATTGTTTTACTCAAAGTCAATTTCCTAAAGCATGTGGATCGTTAAATCGTTTGAACAAAATTGTTTTGTCATTTATGATGATTACGACCCGTTATGTTCGGATATGTCCCTTTCAGTTAGTTGGATCCAACTAAGCTTGAGTGTGCATGGGGTGCCACCGGGCGGCGTAGGGCTTGCCGGTTGGGCCTTATGTCCTCATGGCCCATTCCCTCTTAGACACATCGGGAGGTCGTTGTGTCTTTGTTGGGTCGTAGTTTTCCACATGTACCATGGCATGTGTTTCAGATTGTAAGGTAGCTCCTTACACGGGGAGACAAGGTCTGTTTGTATGAGGCGATAAGGTGGTCTGCATCGACAAAAAATACGTGGACCTCGTCATCATAAGTGGCTAATGTTTCAGTTAAAATTTCATATTAAGTGATCTGTAAGGATCAACGTTTCAGATAAATTGATGGGTTAAAGATCAATGTTTCCATTAAAGTGATATGGCCAAGATTAAAGTTTCAGCTAAAGTTGCTTCTGTCAGAGACTAACGTTTCAATAAAACTGATTTATGTCAAAAATAAAGTTTTCGTTGAAGCTACTTACTATAAAGTGATTTCTAGTTAAAATAGTTATGATTCTCGCAGTAAAAATTATTGCATGTTACGTCTCGCTTCTCTGTCTCAAATCTTTTGAAAAACAAGTATTATAGTAAGAAAATCATGATCTGCACACAAACCATGAACACTCGCTGAGATTTTTATCTCATCAAATGTTTTCTTTTTTTTCATTCCTTCCAGATTTAGACTTTCAGGAGTAGAGCTCAGAGACCTTGGAGTGCTAACATTTACTCACCTCAAGACCTAGGTTAAGTATTATATTGTAACCCTTGTTACTTTAAGTGTACTATAACATCCTTTGCAGTAGTGAGAATTTAGAATTCTTGTTAACCTGTTATGCGTGCTGATTTTATATATTTTTAGTTTTTAATATTTTTCGGGCTGTTACAGTTGGTATCAGAGCCTGTTTCAGCCCCAGGCTCGCAAGGATAGGATCCTTGGACTAAGTTAGATTGTGACCATAGATTAAGCTTCTTCGTAAGTTATAAGTTCTGCTCTGTACCATGGGTTTATGGATTATCATCGGGGAGTCCTACCTTTTATAATCCGTTGCGGACCAAGGTGGTGAGTAGAGTTGTATGGAAAGTTAACATTCTTGTTTAAGATCAGTCTAGAATAACTTGTTCCTTCGAGTTATTAGGTTTTCGATTTCTTTTGTGCCTAATTGTTTTACTTGTTCTTATTTGCACCCTACTTGAAGTGTGTTAAGCTCATTTTTCCAAGTTACATTATCCTTACTTTTCTGTTATTGCATTTGTTAGTTCTATTACTTCAACATGATTTGCATAACCAGTTTGTATACTACGTTTTCTACATCACCGCCGCCTTTATTTCGGAACTAATAAGCGAACAAGATATTTCAATCTCACTTTCACTTGCCTTAATAACTCATTTATCATCATTACTTCCGATTGTTGCCATGTCATCCATTTCCACACAAACATTGTCGATTTAGTTTCTCTTACATACTCTACTACTATATGCCAGTTTCTTGTCACATCTTCCATAGTACTCAAATCTCTTAAGAATACATGATAGATTAAGATTAATATACCTCGTGATATCTCAACCACCTTGCTCATGTTTTAAGATTATTGCCTAAGTACAGGTTAATTTGACTATTTCATGTATTATTGAGTTAGACCTCACAATGTCATTATTGAATATGACCATTATTTAATGGCATGATATTCAATTAGCTTTTATTCACCATTATCCGCATGATAGTAGAACTTATATTATGCTACTTTATTTGAAAAGATTATTTTATCTAGATCCTTTAGATATGAATGTAAAACTTGAAAGATGAATACGCTTGATATATGCGTTAATTAAGATTGGAATTTGGGGACCAAATTCCTTTAAGGAGGATGGAGTGTAATATCCTTCAAAAAAAAAAAAAGTCTTTTTAATAATTATCTTTTATATATTTATTTTTATATTTATATTTATATATTTACAATTCATGAACCCTTTTGGTTCGAAAAAAAAGAAAAAGTATAAAAAATTTTGATCCGGTATTATCTTATCTCACTAAATTAAATATTTTATACATGCACCTAGTAGTAGAAGCTAAACAACACCTCAAGCCATTAGCTTTATCACCCCTCCACCCGTCACTTTCCCAAAACTGTTGTGGACATTAATATTAATTTTGTTTTCCTTATATAGGCATGTGGCATGTTTAGAAATTGTTTCTTCTTTTCCTTTGTTCCACGTCTTCATCCGAGCGCAATTTTCTTTCTTCTTCTCGTAACAGGTAGAATTTGTTCTCTTTTCATTTCTTGATATCTTTGTTCCATCTCAAGATGATGCTAATATTTATTATTTAATTCTCATGCTATATTAAATTATCAAGAGTGGGACTAGTTCACGATCCAACTAAAGAAAATTATTTATGTTATATGAATATACCCCATGTGCATCTTCTTTTAACTTTAATTAGTAAATTTAATAATGATTCACTACTTTAGCCTAGGAATAAGAATTAAATATAATATAAATAATATGATGATTATGTAATGATTACATAATATTATCCCTGCATATGTTTGCGTGTATGAATTGAGCAGATGGGAAAACTAAAATGAATTTACTACGTACACTATAACTTATGATACTTAGAATTCATACATATGATAAATTATATCTTGTCTTATTACCTAATAATTATGTTAATTTGAGCATCATGCATGCGTTGTATTACGTGCATATGTGTGTATATAGAGATACTATGTTGTAATATGTATAGATAATAATCTGTGCTAATGATTATGTGTATAAATTATACAACATATGTGTATATATATATGAGTGTGTGTGTAATAATGAAGTTCTGGCTAAGGTTCTATTTAGTAGTGATTGGTAGATTTTTGCTTGAATAGATTAGAATTAGAACTTTTAATGATATTTATGTATCCCAATAGGTGTTTCGGGCTAACCTTTTAGTTGAGATGTGTTTGGGATCGTATATCCAGGTGAGTGTTCACAAAGTTATTACGTATTTTTTTAAAACTGGAAGGATGCATGTATGTATATCTATGTAGATGTCAAATTACGTATATTATATATTGTTTTACTCAAAGTCAATTTCCTAAAGCATGTGGATCGTTAAATCGTTTGAACAAAACTGTTTTGTCATTTATGATGATTACGACCCGTTATGTTCGGATATGTCCCTTTCAGTTAGTTGGATCCAACTTGGCTTGAGTGTGCATGGGGTGCCACCGGGCGGCGTAGGGCTTGTCGGTTGGGCCTTATGTCCTCATGGCCCATTCCCTCTTAGACACATCGGGAGGTCGTTGTGTCTTTGTTGGGTCGTAGTTTTCCACATGTACCATGACATGTGTTTCAGATTGTAAGGTAGCTCCTTACACGGGGAGACAAGGTCTGTTTGTATGAGGCGATAAGGTGGTCTGCATCGACAAAAAATACGTGGACCTCGTCATCATAAGTGGCTAATGTTTCAGTTAAAATTTCATATTAAGTGATCTGTAAGGATCAACGTTTCAGATAAATTGATGGGTTAAAGATCAATGTTTCCGTTAAAGTGATATGGCCAAGATTAAAGTTTCAGCTAAAGTTGCTTCTGTCAGAGACTAACGTTTCAATAAAACTGATTTATGTCAAAAATAATGTTTTCGTTGAAGCTACTTACTATAAAGTGATTTCTAGTTCAAATAGTTATGATTCTCACAGTCAAAATCAGCCACAAAATCAGCCACAAAACTCTGAAAAATCTTCCAAGTCAGCCTACTATTCAACATCCCTCTACAACTTGTGGTTCAATTCCTTCTATTTCTAGCTTGTCATCTTCACCAGAGTGTGTTAATGAACTTGTGTCTCAATCAAAAACTAAAGAACTACAGGTTTATTCAAGAAAGGGAAAGCAAGCTCAGGGGGAGGTTGAACTCATGACACATCTCACACCTATTCAAGATTCTGAAGCAGATCCTACAACTGTAACTCACACCAAAGGAAAGAATGAGTTAGAGCAAGAGGAGGTTCACATAGAAGAAGAACTAGAGCTCCTCATTGCCTTAAGGAAAGGTACTCGGACCTGTACTCAACATCCAATTAAAGACTTCTTCTCCTATTCGAATCTATCAAGGGCTTATCGAACATATCTCTTAAGATTGGATGAAGTTCAAGTTCTAGCTAGCATACAAGAGGCTCTTGTTCATCCAGGTTGGAGAAAAGCGGTTCAAGAGGAGATAAGCGCTTTGGAAAGAAATGGTACATGGTGTATCACTGATCTTCCCCCAGGAAAAAAGACAGTGAGCTACAAATGGGTATTCACTGTGAAACATAAGGCAGATGGAAGCCTTGAGAGGCTTAAGGCATGTTTGGTTGCTAGAGGATTCACCCAATCCTATGGAATCGACTATAAGGAGACGTTTGCTCCAGTTGCAAAGCTTAATACTATCCGAGTACTCTTGTCCTTGGCTGCAAACCTAGACTGGTCACTTCATCAATTAGACATCAAGAATGCATTTTTAAATGGGAATCTTGAAGAAGAGGTGTTCATGGAGATTCCATATGGGATTCAGGAAAAGTATGAAAGCAAAAAGGTGTGTAAACTATTGAAGTCTTTATATGGGCTTAAGCAATCACCAAAGGCATGGTTTGGTCGATTCTCTAAGTCAGTAAAGGAATATGGTTTTAATCAATGCCAAGCTAATCACACGTTGTTTGTAAAGAATTCCTCAGAAAATAAGTTGGTTGTTCTTATAGTTTATGTAGATGATATCATTCTAACTGGGAATGATATGGAAGAGATAGCAAGGATCAAGCATGCATTGGCTAAAGAATTCGAAGTCAAAGATCTTGGTCCCCTTTGGTACTTTCTTGGAATAGAAGTGGTACGATATCTTAAAGGTATATTTGTTTCACAACGCAATACACTGGACTTACTAAAGGAAACTGGTATGCTTGGTTGTAAGCCAGCAAATATTCCAATGGGCTCCAAGAAAAAACTCGGGAGTGAAAGAGTACCAGTAGATAAAGGGAGATACCAATGCCTGGTAGGAAAACTCATCTACCTTTCCCATACTCGGCCAGACATTGGTTTTGCGGTAAGCACAGTTAGTCAGTTCATGAACAATCCAATGGAAGAACACGAGGAGGCAGTATACCAAATTATGCGGTACCGAAAGAGGACTCCTAGAAAATGATTACTGTTGAGAAAAACGGACAACCAGGATGTGATTTTATACTCTGATGCAGACTGGGCAGTGAGTCAAATTGATAGCAGATCAACTACAGGTTATTACTCTTTTGTATGGGGAAATCTTGTGACATGGCGAAGTAAAAACAATCTGTTGTATCTAGGAGCACTGCTGAATCAAAACTAAGAGCTCTTGCACTTACAATATGTGAAGGAATATGGATTAGACGGGTTATGGCAGAGTTGCGTATGGAATTTGGAAAGACCGTGAAGCTGAAATCTGACAACCCAGTTGCCATCAGTATTGTAAAAGATCTGGTTCATCACGATCGAACTAAACATCTCAGAATTGATAGACATTTCATCGCAGAGAAGATAGAGAATTTTGAAGTACAAGTCATACACACTTCAACTAGAGAGCAATGTGCACATATTTTAATTAAGGCCCTTCAAGGGTCTTACTTCAAGAGATTGTGCAGCAAGTTGGGCATGTACGACATGTATAACCCAACTAAAGGGGGAGTGTAGAAATATAGAATTATTAGTCTAGAAACATAAGAGTTATTATTGTGTCAGCTAGTAGATCATAGAGTTACTCTAATGTCAGATGGTAGATCAAGTAGGTGGAAGAATTAGATAAGTTATGGGGGTCAATAATGAGGTATGGTGAGGTTGTTAGATATTAAGGATTCCACTTGTATATATAGATAACTGCTGTAATAGAAATAAAATCATTCCTTCTCATTTTTCTTCAAATACATAAATATATGAATGTCAATCCTCTCCATAAGCTTGAGCTTTTAGAGAGAACGCCAATTCAATATGCTACAAGAGCTCAATGAAAGAGAAGTTCATGGGTTCAAATCCACCGCCACCCAATTATAAAAAAAGGCACGTATCATGCATAACAAAAGACTAACGGCATGCACGTGAGGGGCGTGTTGAAGATAAATACATAAATATATAAATTTCAATACCCTATAAGCGTGTCACTAACTTCCTTCATCCACAAGTGAAAGGTCCTTCTATCATTAAACTTACGTTAAGATCTACGTGAAAGCTTAATGCCTAACGCTTATGGTCTTCAAAGATTGTCTAAAGACACGTCACTGGGGATGACGATGAACTCAGCCCGCCTCTTTAATTGAAACTCGCGTGGTTCAACAACCAAAGAATGCAACTGCCACCAAGCTTTCCACACGCTGGACCTATCTCTCTTACTGATTCTTGGTTGCTAGAAATTTTTTAGGCTGCTCAAAGTTACCTTGATTTGGCCACTACTAGAGGTTGTTTCATTAGGCCAGTGTGGCATTATTCCCTTCGTTGGACCGGCATCAAATGAATGATCAGTTAGGATAATTGTGTTGCCTTCACATGGTTCGGAAGGACCTACTGAAGTAACTGGAATTTGGGGATTCGGAGTTGTCGGCTTTTCTGATTCATAATACTGACAGAGGGTCTTTCTACAAATCAGTATAGAAGGAATATTCACCACCTTGAGGAAGTTCAATGTCAGCAGGACCTTTCACTTTTGGATGCGGCAAGTTAGCGACACTATCTGATGAAAAGACTGGAGGACTAGCATAGCTTACTTTGCTGGAAACGGGATGCAATGTTTCCTCTTCCCGCCTTTGCACCAAGTCCATTGGAGTTTTCAGTTGCATAAAGTGCAGTTTATGATCCTTTAACATGGTATCCGAGTTACCTCTGACATGCCTTCTTATACCAATCCAGAGGAATCAAGCTCCGTTTCCGACCAGGTGGTTGTAAGTTAAAATTGTCTTGCAGAAAAAAGCTTTTGTCTCCTTTCACAGCTCTAGGTCTAGTTAATTTGTCATCAAGCATCATATTGTGTCTAGAAGAAGACGGTGCATATAACTTTAGCTATGCTGTAACAAACCCTGAACTGGTTCTAGATGGTAGATGAAAATTGTGCCAACTATACATGGGTGAACAGGAAGCATGACCGTTAATTATCTGTCTAGGTTGCGAGGGTAAACCGTCAACGCTCAACAATTGAACGCTAGCTGG
Source organism: Misopates orontium (assembly GCA_946800315.1). NCBI lineage: Eukaryota > Viridiplantae > Streptophyta > Magnoliopsida > Lamiales > Plantaginaceae > Misopates > Misopates orontium. Next base: position 26,809,494 of record OX326947.1, read on the forward strand.
TATAACCTTGGTTCTCCATTCTTCAGAAACCATAAACCACCAAGTTCTAGCGGGTTATTTGTTGTAGAAGGCATGCTGTTGCTTCTGACATCTGTGAATAACTGAAATCCATACCAAAGCTGGAACTTTTAGAGAGAACGATAATTCAAAACGGTATCAAGCTTATAGAGAGTATTGACATTTATATATTTATGTATTAATCTCCAACATGCACTAATATAGGCCCTTGGTAATTGTGTTGATTCTTAGTTTACCTTGTATGAATCGATAGAAATCCTCGTCAGAGACAAACCTGAAAACAAAAAATACAAGATAAGATGATGAAGAAGATTAATCAAGACACTAAATATCAAATCCAAATAAAAAAAAAATTAGTAGATGTAGATTTCTTTTACATCAAGTGTTTTTTGCACATTCTTTGAGCTCTTCTGAGGCCTCCTCTGTGGCTTTGCGCCACTCCAAGCAAAGAAATCCTCCTCGATCTCTTGCTTTGCTAGGCCAACATTGAGGCTTAGGTTTACCTTCGGCTGCTTCTTCATCTCGTCACCACCATTCCCTTTATTTTCTTTCGGTATACTATTCGTATTCTTTGAGCTCGACGGAGCTTTATTTTCATGCTCATTCACCCTCTTGCTTGTGGGCTTCCTAGGCTTCAAATTCCATACCCTCACTTCTTCAACAAATCTCGAACTAGAACTCTTCTCACCCCCTTCATTTACAGAGCTTGGGTTCTTCTCACTCTCTTCCAAAATTTATCATCACACCGTCATCTTTAATCTCACCCTCTTCACCAATCTTATCAAGTATAGACCGGGGATCGGGAGGCACATTAAATGTAAACAAAAAATATGGCCCAAACATCTTTTCCCTATCTAGGGGTTTTCCTAAATATCCCACCGGACATGTATGTAATTCTTTTTGCCAAAAGAATACAATTTTAAGTATGGATTTGCGAATCTTCTGAAAACTTAACATGTATTGATGTTATACATGAATACACAAGGTAATTCGCTGGTTACAGAATCTAAAAAAATTGTGCTAATTTGCACTAATATCCGCATTTTATTTGATACCAATGTTAGTGCATGATTAAAAAAAAATTGTTATATGCAAAAAAAGAAGGTATATTTTTATAAACCTGTTATGACATAAAGAAAGATGTTGTCGGTTTTGGAATGCCATGAATGAATGATGAATCACAAAAAAATTATCTAAATATTATTTATTGAAAGCACATATTAAGCAAGAGCCACCAGTCTGACTTCACAAGGAAATTTTTAAACAAAATTAATAGCCAAACATAGAAAAATTTAATAAAGCATCAAATATCAAATAAAGGGGTACGTACATAACACAATAATTAGCTATAGAAAAGGGGATTTTATAAATATAATGAGAGACCCATAAACATTACATCCCAAGTGACGCACAAATAAAAAAACCTATCCCTCTCTCAATTCCTCCAGATAAACATTCACTAAAAAGTAAATCAACATAAAACCCTAGCTCAAAGCTCTTTCTCCTTTCAGCCTCACAAGCCGCAGCTGATCACACCTCCTACAAAAGCCACCTCAACATTTGGACGAGAAGCACCTCAAAACTCCCACAAATCAGCGTTGAAATGGCTCTAGATCATCTGACTTTTGATTGTATCTAACTCTAAGAAATAAATTCATCAATAGATCTATTAATAAAACGATATGATTTATTATTCAATAGGAACTTTAACAAATCATTCCATTGCACTAGACTTGGGTTACACAGATACAACGCCTCAAAAGTTGATATTTCGAAATAATTGTGTTAATTGAAAGTATACCTTGTATGAATCGACAGAAATCCTCGTCAGAGACAAGCCCGGAAACAACGACTTCAAGATAAAATGATGAAGAACATTAATCAAGAATGAAGATTTCAAATAAAAAAAAAAAAGATATAGTTTATCTTACATCAAGTGTTTTTTGCACATTCTTTTCTCTTTTTTGAGGCCTCCTCGGTGGCTTTGCGCCACTCCAAGCAAAGAAATCTTGCTCAATCTCCTGCTTTGTGAGGGCAACATTGAGGCTTAGCTTCACCTTTTGCGGCTTCTTCTTCTCGCCACCACCACCATCATTCCCTTTGTTTTGTTCCAGTTTATTGTTCGCATTCTTCGTGTTGGACAGAGCTTTAATCTCACCCTTGTTCCCCTTGCTAGGATTTCTGTGCCTCACGTTCCATACCCTCACTTTTTCCTCAATTCTAGGGTTCTTCTCACCTCCTTATCAAGTTTAACATCTTCATCAATTTTATCATCCTTATCTAAAATCTGTCCCTCGCCCCCCTCCTCAATTTTATCATCGTCAGCCTTTATCTCACTCTCTTCCTTAGTTTCAACATCGTGAATCTCGCCCTTCTCCTTCTCCTCCACCGCTTTTTTCTCCTCAACTGGTTTCTTCTCCACCGCTTTTTTCTCCTTAGGGTTTTTTGCCTCCGGTTTTTTCTCCGCTGCTTTTTTCTCCACCAGTTTTTCCTTGCCCGGTTTGATTTTTTTGCAAGGAGTCTTGACTAAGAGCTTGGAGGATCTCTTAGTTCCAGACACACCGACAGCTGCCTTAGTTGTTTTCTCATATTGTTTCTCAGTACTTCCTTCGCCATACGCATTAGACCTTTCAGAACCCTGTTGATGGTGATGGTTTCTCGAATCACTCATACTGATCGTGGGACGAGCCTCGGATTCAGAATCTCGTTGGAGAAAAGGCCTCGACGAGGAACTTCAATGGATGAACGAAGAGAGTTTGGCCGAGCAATCAATAGAGTCAGCCGGAGAATCTTGACGAGGAGAGTGTTGTCGACGATGCTGAGGTGGCGGCAACATTGTCAAAATAGGGGTGGTGTCCCTGATAGGAGCGGGCTGAACGGAGCGGGCTGAACGGCGCCGTCTTGAGCCCGTGCCCCATTTGAAAGGAGGGTCTGAATGGTAGTAGTTTAGAGGGTCATGAGTTTTTGCTGGTACATTACTACTATTAGAAGCCATTTATATATATGTTTGTGCAAATGTGTGTGTGTGTGTTTTGAAGTGTTTCTTTCGTGCTGAGAGAGGAAGGAATTTTGTTGAAGAGAAGAGAAGTCAAGTGGTTACTGAAATATGATAGTGAGTAGGACTAGAATACCTGGTGATATATTTAGGTGGAGAATCGCCAATTTTTTACCCTGTTAGGTGATAATATGACATCCTCAATATTGTTTTTACTATTTTGTTTTCTTGGATGTTGGACTCCATTTTTATTTTCCTGTCAAAACTATTATGTTTATATTTGTCTTGGGTACTTAGAATCTGCTTTTTGAGAGGTATAAGTGAAGCATATTAGCTGTGTTAGAGTGAAAAAGAAAATGCTTCACTTTGCGTTCGTGTTCTTAATAACATAATGAAATAATAGTAATCATGGAAACATAGCTAGATACAAACGTGCTGTTTATGATTTGGCTATGAAAAATTCATAAATCATCATATAATAATTTTGAAATTATATTAAATAAAATAAGGGATGTTTGTGAAATTTTTACCCTTTTTCTACAGGGTACTCTAATCTACTTATCAATATACTTGTGTCAGACTAGACTGTGTTACAAATTTCTACACATTCTCGTCGTCTGCATAATCGATCAACAAGCATTTGCTCTCCTTAAAAAGAAGATGGTCTAGTCGCACCTTCTAGTACGACTACCTTGTAACGAATATGGCTCCGATTTCCAAATCCCTCTCCTTGTGGTTAAGGTGACGAATTTGGGTAAGGCCAGCTCCCTTAGTATATCTGATAGGCAATGTGTACAAGACTCGAAAACGAAGACACCATTGCTCTTTAATTATATGTGTGCTTAAGCATTGGATCAGAAGCTCACCATTTCGAATGCGCATAATATTCAAAGTTACAGTTATGTCGTTTCTCTAAAATGGCATGGGAAGTTGACTTTTGAGATTTTCAATGTTATAAAAGGTTAGATACTTGTCGGAATCACACGTAGATCGAGATGACATGAATCTTTATAGACAAAAATGCTGAAAGATCTTGTTGGTTAGTCAGCAATGTTGTATTCGGGTTAGAGTCGGTGCAATGACATGCTGAATTTATAAACATTTAAAATGAAAAGATTTCGTTACAGACTCAAACACCCAATTAAGTCTTAGTTACCACTTTTTTTTCTTGGTGTATTTTTTTTTTTTGAAATAATTGGATAAATGGGGCCTTTCTTTAAACTGATTTTCAAATTAAAGGCTTATAAATTTCATTAAGATATGATAAATTAATTCCATCTTAGTTTTTTTTTCTTCTAATTAACGAGCACTTACTATACTTACTAACTGTATACATTTATTCTCAGTTATACGCCTAGGTAAGCATACTTAATGTATCTTCTTATCATTGCAAAATTGTTTGATTACAAACAATAATCAAATTTTGGTGATATATACATATACATTGTTTCTCATATATTTTCTCTTTCACGAGATCAAATTTAAATATTCACTATTAATATTTTAATTGGATAACCAAATATTAGGTTACTGTCGAATTATTTTCATTAGGATTTATCAATGAGAATAAGGGTATATCTATTCAAAAATTTAAACAACAAATCCACCCTATATTTACACAATCGTACTAATTAAAAAATCCTCGGTTAAAATTGAAGAAATATCCATCGAAAGCACTTACCAAAATACGTGAGGAGTGAATCATTACTCTTTTTAAAAACAACAATAAAACCTCGTTTTTTAAAGTCCTGATAAAGAAAAAATATAGGTGAAGGAAACAAAAGCATGTAAAAACAAAAGTTGGTGATTCAGGCTCCCAATTTCGTTTCTACTCTAGTACGTAGTTAAGAGCCTCGTATTTATTCAAATTCAAGTAAAGACCAAAGCAGTAAAAGATGAAATAAAGGGGATAGAAAAATAAGATAAAACAATTTATTTCAAATGAATCCATATGGATTTCTGGAAGGATGTCTATTGCGGCTTCAAATATGCTCACGTCAAAATGAAGACTTTTTCGTCTTTCTTTGATTTAATGCAGAATACTACGAAAATAATGAATACCAAATTTTTGTTTCTACATATCTATGAAGTAATGTTATTTTCAATAATTAATTATGATAAAAATTATGTTTATAATTCAATTTGAACAACATTAATTCATTATGCATCAAATAAGTACCATAAAAAACAAGTTTTGTTATCAGTTTCAGTACGTACAAATCAAATAAGTGCGCTAGGGATTTGTTTGCTAATGGACGTTTGTGCCAATTAAAATTACAGAGGAGGTTATTTGACATATAGGAATGATACAGAGGTAGTTTGCACTAATACATCATTTAAATTATGTTGCATTGGAGATGCGGAGAATAGAGGGAACCTTAAAGTGACCGCGATCAATCCTAGGGCACCAGTGGTCAGTCATTTATTGTTTGCAGATGACACCTTTGCTTTTGCAAGGCCTCGGTTGAGGCAGCTGAGGAGTTTCAGAGCATCTTAGGAGGTATGAGGTAGCTTCCCGACTAGTCATCAACTTGGATAAATCGGTGGTGGTATTTAGCGAAAATTCGGCGACGAATATTCAAGGGTCTTCGGTATGAATGTGGCTGTAAAAAATGACAAATACCTTTCCTTGGTTTTGCCCTCCATTGTGGGTAAAACTACGATGGAAATTTTTTGCGTACATCTGATATAGAACTTGGAGTATCATTCAACAGTTTAAGGCTTAGATGCTATCAAAAGAGGTGATGATCAAGGCGGTGCTATAGGCGATTCCTACACATGCGATGAGTTATTTTAAATTGTCAAAATCCCTTTTTAGCGAGTTAGAGTCGATGATTTGCAATTATTGGCAGAGTAATGGGGCGCAGAGGATAATTCATTGGGTTTCTTGGCGTAAGGTATGTACCAGTAAACAAGATGGTAGGTTGGGGTTCCGCGACTTACCGGCTTTTAATTATCTCACATTGCTTACTAAACAAGATTGGCGGATTTTTCAACAACCAGATAGCTTACTAAGTCGATTGTACAAGTCCAAATATTTTCCGAATTGATTACTTTTTATGCTAAGCTGGGTTTGACACCTTCATTCTCTTCGCGCGCCATCAGTGAAGTATTAGGGCGTTAGCACAGGGTTTGCGATGGAGAGTCGGCGATGGGAGCTATTTGCATTTGGAATGACGGGTGGCTTCCACGACCACACTCATTTAAGGTCATTACGCCTCGACCACCTGAGTGTGAGCTGGTGCACGTTTCGGATTTATTTAATGGTGCGACGAGGAGCTGGTATGTCAAACTTATTCGCTTTTGGGATGTAGACGTTTCTCTGATCCTTACTCTACCTCTTAGAAGCGCTAATAATTCATATTGCAGAATCTGGCACTATAGTTCTAACGACATCTTTTCTGTCAAGTTCGCTTACCACTTTATCGTGAGTTGTGGGCTCGTGAAGCAGTCAGGGGTTAGTTATCTTGTCAGTGAAAACCAGTATTTTATCTTATTATGTCAAAGGTACATTTGAAATAATTGTATATACATTTGCTTAGTTTTATTTAATGGTAATTTATACTAACACCCGTTAGGTAATTATATTAACCACCTCTCAAGCTTCGGAACTTATAAAAACTACCCTTTATCATGTCTATTGCACTTCCCCACTATATTATTAAACCTAACTCTATAATTCCATGTCAGTTAAAAAAATTTAATACAAAAAAATGCCCCTCCCCCCCAGCCCCACCCAATCGCCTATACATATACTTTATATAAATTATATTATATGTAATATGCTTTATAATATATGTATAGATATATACATGCATATATATATATATATATGTTATATAGTATTTACATATTGCTGATTATAATTTTTACATAATCTGAAATTCTTATTTAGTTTCATACTACAAATTTTTTGTTTTATCTCTTTTGAAGTTGAATTCTTTTGAACTTATTCAACTGTTTGATTTCATAATATATATAGTTTATTCAAATGAATTATACTATTTTCTGAATTTTGTCTACTTTTTCTCTTACTCTTTTTGTGTTATTAATAAAATAAAGGATAGGCATTTAATACAACATCTGAGTTTATATTTTATTATTTAGATGTATTTGTTTTTTTTTTTTTTTTTGTGTGTGAATTCTCTAAGGCTCCGATTAGTTCCACGGAAAATGAAGGTAAAGGAAAAAAAATCTAGAAAATATTTTGTTCCAAGTGACTGGTAGCACAAAAAGTTTTGGAAAAGGATGGAAAACATAAGAAAAGAAAGGAAAAGATTGGAAAATATTTTGTAAATCTCTATCCTAAACTTTTGCAATCATTTTATTTCCCTCCAAAAATTTGTAAATCTTACCGTATACATTAAATTTGAAATAAAATCTCACAGTTTTTCACTTTCTTGATGAAACTCAGTCAAATAGTTGAAGAATATTAATATCAAAACTTTGTAATTTCCCTCCAATTATACAAAAGGGTGGGAAAAGTCATTACTCAAGAAAAAATTAATTTTCAAAATTTTCACATTCCCACCAATTCAAGAGCTATATAAACACTTTCAAGTAAGTTAGCATTATATTTCTTAACTTGGATAATATTTTTTTCCAATAAGTTGCACATATTGTTTTTTTCTAAAAAGATTTGTTTTTAAAAATAATATTTTAATTATATGAAAAGTTACTTTTAATATGATTTTACCATATGGTTTAGGTTTTAAAGTATAATAATACTCTTTACAATGTTAAATTGATGAAAAGTAAGCAAACTAATTATAACACTTTCCCAAAAAATTAAAGTAATGCAATCACATGGAAAATAGAGTAATATTTTAATTTCCCAGATGTTTTCCTGGAAATTCCTAATTTTCGCTAATTTTTTTTTTCCCCCATTTTCCGTGGAACCAATCGGAGCCTAAGCAAAACATGAATTTTTATATTAGAAAATTAGATGAGACCAAGTCATGGCTTAAAGCCTTTAGTATTGCATTAGCATTTAGAAATACACACAAAGCAAGCAATTACTCAATATTTTGATATTGATTTTAGATATAATTTAATATCCTCTTAAAGCATACGACACATTTGTAAATGTCTTAGCGAGCATAAATATCTAGGGACGTTTATGTCAATTTCATGTCACATTTTTCGTATATAATTATCTATTTCTTTTAAAAAAAATTAAACTTATTATAGTGTTACTTTAGAGTTATTTTTCAAAGTTTAATATTAGATATCCTGTACTTATATTGTCATGATGGTTTATTACTTTTAAATAAATTAAATTAGTAACTATACGAAAATTTCTTCGCATAATTTTGACCCCTAAACAAAATTTCTAGCCCCGCCCCTGGTAATAATTATATAATTAATTACTCTTACACTCTTATACATATAGAGATTAATTAGTAACTACTAAACCTCTGTACTTAAAGATTCATAACCCATACACCCTTGTATGAAACACAACATACAGTTACACTCATAAAAAACACTAATGGTGGTGAGATCAATTTCTCAGAAGTATTTTCCGCGAATTATTTCTTACAGTTCTTGATACGTGTAGCTTAATTTTTCATTAATTACACCAAACCACATCTCAATTGTCTGAAGTGTGTTCGCGAATAATTACAGGCACTCTGAGTTCTGAACTTAGAGCTAACATTCATAAAATCATTGTAGTTCCACCGAACAAGCAAGCAGCATGTATATATTACACGAAAGCCTCATCAATATTGATGCGGGTATTTTTCGTATGCTTACTAGATAGTCCGCGTCAGACTGATCCAGCTCCTGAATCAGCTTTGAGTTCGGGTAACCTGCACTCAAACACTGCACGTGAGCTAAGCCGGGGCTTGACCCAGTGTAGACCCTCTGATGTCTAAGTCAGTAGAGATCAAAAGTAGTAGCTTAACCCGTCGTTTATGACGGTGTCAGTTGTCATTAACGCTGATCGGCGTCAAATATGACACATTCAGTAACTCTGAAAAGTAGAAATGACGTACCTTGTTATGATTTATGAGGGGGTATTTATAGGCAAATTGGTTCCCTATTTATCTCCTAAATATAAGGATCAAATCTTGACCAAATCTTTGATATTTATGATGACGGACTGTCAGCGTCATATATGATGCTATCGGCGTCAAACAAGTGATTTATAGGCATCAGCGTCATATATGATGCTATCGGCGTCAAACAAGTGATTTATAGGCATCAGCGTCATTTATGACGCGTAGGTGTCAGGTCAGTTGACAACTCATCATTCAGGTGCATTGCATACTCATGGCATGTCTTAATTGGGTAGTGCGTCATATATGACGCGTAGGTGTCAAATCAGTTGACAACTCATCATTCAGGTGCATTCCATACTGATGACGTGTCTTAACAGTGTAACGCCACGTGTAATACCAAAATATGGTATATAAGTAGTCCCCCAATTCGTAGTGAATTTAGTTGTAGGATAAATGCGCTGCGAATTTTATAGAACATTCGACATTTTGTAGAATATCTGAGATTTGAATCTCATATGAATTGTCGTTTTGTAATACCAAAATATGGTATATCAGTAGTCCCCCAATTCGTAGTTGATTTAGCTGTAGGATAAATGCTTTGCAAATTTTATAGATCATTCGACATTTTGTAGAATATTTGAGATTTGAATCTCATATGAATTGTCCTTTTTGATTTTGAGGATCTTCTTGGCAAGTGCATCAGCTGGGATAGTAGTTCTCCAATTCGTAGTGGACTTGCTGTAAGCTAAATGCTCGTCGAATTCTGTCAAAAATATGAGATTCCATTGATATCTCACACTTGTTTTTTTTTCTTCGGAGGGTAATTTTGTCATTAATTTTGAAGGTTTAAGTGCGCCAATGTCGAGACTTTATTTCAATATCGACTCGATAACTTAGACATGCCGATATTTTATTGTCGAGTCGATTGCTGAGACATGTCAGTATTTTATTGTCGAGTCGATACCTTAGACATGGCGGTATTTCATAGTTGAGTCGATACCTGAGGCATATCGATATTTTATTGTCGAGTCGATTGCTGAGACATGTCGGTCTTTTATTGTCAATACCTTAGACATGTCGAATTTTGAGAACTTACTTTCAATATTTGTAGTAAATAAAATATTATTTTGTAGAGGTCTTCTGAATTTATCCTCATATTTTAAATAGAAGAATTATAATAAACTCTTGTTAACTCGATCCGCTACCGGCAATCTCTGTTTCAAGGGAATTGTTTACTCCTCATCTCCATGTTCTCTTTTGCTTGAGTTTTTTTTTTGTTGAATTCAAGTAGATTTTTTCATTGGTTTGAAGAAACATTTATCCGAGTAATTTCCGTTGTTGAAGATAATTAATCATTGCTTTTTGCAACGAATTTTGGAGTGATTGGGCATGTTTCATGAATTTTTGAGAGTTGAAAAACAAGCTTTTAGCTTGTTTTGGCATTTATCAGCGTTTTTTGGACCTTGGAATCGGATCCGCCATGTCGCCGGCAATTTTCTGCCGGTCCGCCTCCGGAACGCCGGACCGCCACCGCCTCCTGGTGGTGGCTACTTGGGAAGACCTAGCCCTACTAGGTTAAATGTGTTCTGGGCTATAGCTGATGTGAGCCCAGCCATTGTGCTGCCAAAAGGGTTAGGCTGTGCTGGAGTGAGCTCAGCCACACAACCACTTGGACAGTGGCCCAAACATGGGCCTGGCCTGCTTCCAGGCGTAGTGGGCCTTACGCCCAATTGGTGAAGAGTGTTGGGCTATCAGGGCCCAGCTCGCTGAAGGCAATTCATTGGGCCGTCGAATTCGGCTCGCTGGGGTGCGGGTCCGTCGAATTCAACCCATGGGGTGTTGGGCCGTCAAATCGACCCGTTGGGTGTTGGGCTCGAATTGACCCAACTTCAATTTTCCTTTAAAAAAAATGAGAGTTACTGCTGCAACAGGGAGTTGAACTCGTGACCTTGGGATGTTGAAGTGAACCCTTTGCCATCTGACCTTCACCTCTGTTGGGTTATTGAAATTGCTGACTCCATCACGTGACTTCCAAAAGTGACATTTGACCCCTGAAAATTTTGTAAATATGCACAAAAACTCGAGGAATTTCATTGAAATCCCAAAATGTCGGGTTATATCAGTTAGACCCCAAATTTCTTTAAAATATTTTCAAAACACCACAAAATTTTCAAAAGCCGCGCTAATTTCAGCTTTGTGTCGCTTTACCATTTTGAGCAGAACGTTTTCTCTAATCGTCAAAATCACAAATCGTCTTTTTGTGTCTAAAACTAGACACCCGTGGTTGTCTATTGGTAAAGGGTACAGTTGCTAAGTAATTTCACAAAAGTGCCAGTAAATCAAGAAAGTTCCATAAGCTTCGACTTTGGGCCACTTCAATGCTTTTTGCATGTTGCTGTGTACTTGTTGAATTACAAGTTTCGTCTCATACGTACTGATATTCACCTTGCTTAACTTCTTTCATGTGTTAAGACGACAGGTTCACGGAGATTTCTGTTTGTGGACTGCCCCGATCTTCCATACAGGCAAGCTCATCCTTTCCACTTTTTTTTGCGTCATCCTCTTGATTTCTTTAGATGTCAAGTGACCTTGAAACTTCGAGTAGCTCTTCATCATCCACGTCTCGCTGTGGTTCTTCGACTGAAAATGATTCTGAGGTAGCTACCTCATCATCTAGGTCAACTTCTAGCAATAAGTCCCAATCTTCTGAGGGCGCATGTGTTGTTTTGCAATCATTGATCACTGTTGGCACCTTGTCTTTATCTTAATCTATCGACTTTGACACCAGTTTATGGTATTGCTAGTCTATGCCCATATTCATCACGAATACTTTGTCACGAATTCATCAGTTGCGATATCAGGGTTCATTATCACGTATGCTTTGCTATTGTTTAGATAGCAGTGCTTTCTGCTTCATATTTTTTACGTAGTAATATCCTTTAGCTCCTGCTTTGACCACTCCAAATGTTCCATCATAGTTTGCCTTCAATTTGTCAACTTTCTTGTTGGCTTCTACCTTTTTTAGCACCAAGTCTCCGACTTGAAAAACTTTGGGTCTTATTCTATTGTCATCATTTTCTTCTTCTTCAGACTGCTCATTCTGCAGATTAGTGTTGGTGATCACATCTTGCCTTTTTTTTTCGTTCATGGGGTGCAACATCCATGATTGATTGCTCAATACTTGCCACCATAGACTCCGCCAGATGCCTTCACGGCTTCATTGACGCCATGTAGCACTCCAAGCTTCCTTGTGATCCCCCACAATTTCTCCAACTTCAGCTGCAGTTGGGAATATTACTTTTTTTGTATAACCAAAATTTAACGCCATATACTTATACAATACAGTGTAATTAATGAAAAATTAAGCTACACGTATCAAGAACTGTAAGAAATATCTATTTACGACAATTTTCAGTGTCGGCTCCAGCTGGTCCACCTGCTATCATATTGGTTTCTTCTTTCATCGGTAAGTTGTGCGACTCCATGGATCGCTTGTCTTTATCATGGGGTGAACGTGATCGAGATCTTCACCCCTAACTTCCAAAATTCTTTCCTCGATTGTTAGTATCATGGGGACGCCTGAATCGCCTCAGTTGCTTTCATTTTTCTTGGTTATTTCAATCACCCCTTTGATCAGATCACCAAATAAATTGTCGCTACATCCATGTTCAATAAGTGTAGCGTCGTGGGAGTGATGTTTCTCTGCTTCTATCATTATTTTCTGCCAAGGCATATCCTTGTTCTTGTACCCTGTTGGTACGGTAGATTCTCTTTTTATGAAATCATCTTTCCCCTCACTTGATTCAACTTCTCTATGATCATTTCTCTTTGTGATAACTCATTGATACGGTTTATCGTATCGGCTCTTTCTTAATAAAAGATTCAGAGATACTCTCGTTCCTCAAATATGCGAATAGAACAGTTCGCACAAATTCACCAGGTGGCTCATCCACCTTCAACAGGTCAGAATTGAATCTGGCCATGAAGATACGCAGGTCCTCTTGGTCTCCTTGATGATTGAAAACATGTAACTCTGTTGCAGCTTGATTTCCATTCTTGAATTTATTCCTTAGCTGGTCATACAATTCAATAGTTTTTTCTAGAATTCTCAGAAACCATTTTTGGGCCACTCCTTTTAGAGTTACGACCAACATTTTTGATTACAAATACTTGTTGTTGTTGTGCATAACCAGTACCATGTCCAAGCTATACAAGTGGACAACTCGATCAGTCGTTCCAACATATGTTGGCATATGAGGAATTTTCTTCCCCTTTGTCAATACCTCACCCTCTATAGTGCCACAAAAGGGTGACGTTGTGTATTCCTCAGTTACTTCTGCAATTTTTCTTTTGTTTATTCTAGCTGGCAGTGAAGGTGTCTTATTTCGTCAGACACCTCTTTGATTTCCGCATTCGATTGTTCTACATCTTTTTCTTTGTTTCTTTTAGGATGAGCCTTGTTGGCCCAACCATAAAAGTTTACTTCATGGTTGTAGTTTTGTTGCATGCTACTGGCCTTCTAGGACGGTCATTGGCTCTTGCTCAAGCACGAACATGGTCAGGTACGTTAGGGGGTTCCTTGGCAAGTTATTGCCGGGATGGGTGACTAGCACTTGAACTTTGAGGAGGATCCTCATCTGTTACAGGTCGATAAGTTTGTTTGGGCATATGCCCAGCTAAATGAGTATTGTTTCGTGTCAAGTACTGCTTTCACAATAGCAATAATGTGTGCTAAGTGCTCTGGAGGAACTGGAGTAACGATACACCCTTGGTTGTTGTTGTTCATCAACAACCAAGGGTGGTGCTGGAGGTAACAACGTCTCCACTTTAGGTGGAGATTTATCTTGACATTCATTCACTTGTGATAGAGCAGCTGCTAAAGGTAATAGTGTTTCCACTTCAGGTGCAGATTCATCTTGATGTTCATTCACTTGTGATACAGCAGCTGCTAGAGGTAACAATGTATTCTCTTCAGGTGGAGATTAATCCTCAGCTGCTAGAGGTAACAATGTCTCCACTTCAGGTGGAGCTTCATCTTGATGCTCAATCACTTGTGATAGAGCAGCTACTGAAGGTAACAATATCTCGACTTCAGGTGGAGATTCATCCTCAGCCGCTAGAGGTATCAGTATCTCGACTTTAGGTGGAGATTCATCCTCAGCTGCTAGAGGTAACAATGTCTCCACTTCAGGTGGAGCTTCATCTTGATGCTCAGTCACTTCTGATAGAGCAGTTACTGAAGGTAACAATATCTCAACTTCAGGTGGAAATTCATCTTGATGCTCATTCAGTTGTGAAAGAGCAACTCCTGAAGGTAACAATATCTCCACTTTAGGTGGAGATTCATCTTGATGCTCATTCACTTGTGATAGAGCAGCTACTGAAGGTAACAGTATCTCCACTTCAGGTGGAGATTCATCTTCATATTCATTTACTTGTAATAGAGCTGCTGCTCTTTTTGACTTAGCCATAGTGTTTCTTCTTGAGTACTTTATGTGGCTTCCCACAGGCGGGGCCACTGATGCGAGTATTTTTCGTATGCTTACTGGATACTCCGCGTCAGGCTGATCCAGCTCCTGAATCAGCTTCGAGTTCAGGTAACCTGCACTCAAACACTGCATCTGAGCTAAGTCGGGGCTTGACCCGGCGTAGACCCTTCGATGCCTAAGTCAGTGAGATCAAAAGTAGTAGCTTAACCCGCCGTTTATGACGGTGTCAGTTGTCATTGACGCTGATCAGCGTCAAATATGACACCTTCAATAATTATGAAAAGTAGAAATGACGTACCTTGTTATGATTTATGAGGGGGTATTTATAGACAAATTGGTTCCGTGATTATCTCCTAAATATAAGGATCAAATCTTGACCAAATCTTGGAGATTTACGACGTCAAACAAGTGATTTATAAGAATCAACCTCATTTATGACGCGTAGGTGTCAGGTCAGTTGACAACTCATCATTCAGGTGCATTGCATACTCATGACGTGTCTTAATTGTATAACGCCACGTGTAATACCAAAATATGGTATATCAAATATTATTAAAGATAATCTCGCCACATTTCATTCACGACTTATTCTGAAATTACATCAAGGAGAACAGACTTGGAATAAGAAACAATTACATGCTTAATATTCCAATTGCTTGCATTTTGGTCCGCCTTCTTTGGTCTTCCAATTGTTGTAGCATGGACAACACTCTTTGTTTCCGTAAGTACCCGGTGGAACACACAGACATACGTTACAACATTTGTTGCAAAAGAATAAACATGGTTCCTTAAGTGAAGTAGCTGAGCATCGACGCTGGCATTGGCTCGTGCATTCTGACAATAAATAATTGCACACATTATAATTAGATATAAGTTATGGTTATCAAACTTTTAAATCTTCAGCAAGCATATATTTGTATCAAGAATTATGTTAAGAAATATCACGAAATTAATAGAGCTAAGGCAGCTCCCCCTTGCTGACTAACTATGGTTTTTATATATCTCACAATTTTGCGGCACTGCAGAAGTGGTTTCAGCACCCAATAGTAGAGATAGTGGCAGAGAGTTAGAGTGATACTCTTCCTCACTATTGGAACATTTGATAGATTAGGGACTCTTTTGTAAATATGCCTTGACAAACAGGCTGTTAGTTTGTTACTTAAGTTAGTTAGAGCTTTTGTATATATATTTCTCTTTTGTACTCTGCACTCTCATACGATTGAATACAGTTTCATTTTACATTTACATGATCTAATTCTCATCATGGTATCATTCGTGTTTGATCCAATTACACCTTCCGCTTATCAGTTTTTTGCGATCTGATCAATTTTTTTATCCGTAATTCTTCTTTGCGAGTTGATTATCTCTGTTTTGATCCGATTATTTTGATTCGTAATGTCGAATCTGTATCTGAATCGTAATATTGCTTCGTCGTCTTTGCCTGAGTTGCAAGGACGTTTACAGACTGGTATGCTTCAGCTACAAGGCTCTGATCATCCAGGTCTTAACCTCACTACTATGCCGTTGTCCGGTTTTACGAATTACTTGCCGGGAGTCGATCGGTGAAGATCGCTTTGGGTGCGAAGCGTAAACTAGGTTTTATCACCGGTCAATTTCGAAAACCTGCCATAGATCATCCGGATTATGAAGATTGGCTTCGCGTTGATTGTATGGTAACCTGCTGGATCTTAAACTCTATTTCAAAGGATTTAGTTGATGCTTTCCTTTATGCTGAATCTACTGCTGATTTGTGGCGTCAACTGGAGACGCATTATGGTTTAAACAATGGTCCGTTGTTGTATCAGTTGCAACGAGAAATTGCCTCAATTTCTCAAGGTTCTTCTTCGGTTTCTACCTATTATACGAAACTTAGACGCCTTTGGGATGAGTTGAGCTGTTTAATTTCTGTAGTTTCGTGTCATTATGAGGCTACAAGTCTGTGCACTTGTCAGTTAGCGCAACATTCTCTGGATTCTGCATCTCTTGCCAAACTTATGCAGTTTTTAATGGGTTTAAATGATGAATTTGATGGTGTGAGGAGTCAGATACTTGGTTTTGAACCAATGCCTCTTGTTGAGAAGGCTTATGCCTTGGTTTTGCGTGTGGAGAAGAAGAAAGCAGTTCAACTGACTTTTAGTGCCCCTTTGGAGCACTCTGCTATGTTTGTTAAACAACCTCCTACTTTTCAAACTAAGTCTGCTACTCCTTCTGATTATAGGAAGCGTTCTAATGATAGGTTCTGTGACTTTTTTTAGTCAAAAGGTCATAGTCGTGACACTTGTTTCAAGTTAGTAGGTGTACCTGATTGGTACAAGGAGTTAAAAGCCAAGAAAGGAAGTGCTGTTGGTAAGAATATGGTGAATTCTGTAGCACTTGACTCTTCTGAATTTGAGTTTCAGCAGCCTTCTCCTAAGGGATCTGGTGATATGCCTACTGAGTGTTTTCAGGCAGAATTTTACAAGATGATGAAGCATATGTTCAAGCAGGATGGAGGGAGTTCAGATGCAGGCCGTGTGAACTTTGCATACTTTGGAGATTTTGCTGGTACCAATTTGAGCTTTCTCTTTGTTGATTTCATTAAAGAGGGTGATT
This sequence comes from Misopates orontium, assembly GCA_946800315.1. Classification (NCBI taxonomy): domain Eukaryota; kingdom Viridiplantae; phylum Streptophyta; class Magnoliopsida; order Lamiales; family Plantaginaceae; genus Misopates; species Misopates orontium. Next base: position 26,826,593 of record OX326947.1, read on the forward strand.
GGATAATTGATTCTGGCGCTTCTAATCATATGCTCTTTAATCTTGAGAAAATGACTCATCCTTCTTGTGTTACCAAGATTACACCAGTTTATCTACCTACCTGATGGATCCATTAAATTTGCGAAACATATGGGAAATGTGGCTTTAATTCCTGACATTTGTCTCTTTGATGCCCTTCATGTTCCTACTTTTAAATACAATGTTCTATCTGTGTCCAATCTTTCCACTAATTCTAAATTGAAGCTCATTTTTCTTCCTACTCACTGCCTCTTGCAGGACCTAGTGACTGATGCTACCCTTGCTGTGGGCCATCGTCGAGGGAATCTTTACATTTTAGACCCTCTTAACTGTTCTTTCACTTCCACAGAATGTATTCTTGTTTCTTCCAATAATGTACTCACTGCTTGTTCTTTAAATAAAATACATTCCAAAGTTCCTATTTCTCTTTGGCATAAAAGATTTGGCCATGCATCTTTTAAAGCTTTGTCTTATATATCGGGTATACCACTATCTGATAGAATAGTTAATTCAATGGATCCATGTGACATTTGTCATCTAGCTAAACTGTCATATTTCAGTTGATTCATATGGATGTTTGGGGGCCTTATAGAGTTGCTACTTGTTCTGGTGCACATTATGTTCCGACTTTGGTGGATGATTATAGCAGATCAACCTGGACATTCTTGTTGCAGCACAACGATCAGGTATTCAATACACTATCTCATTTCTTTGAGCATATTAGTACAAAGTTCAAGACCAGATAATGGAACAGAATTTACAAATGCTTCTTGTCAAAACTTATTCTCTTCACATGGCATTGTTCATCAGAAGTCTTGTCCCTATACTCCTCAACAAAATGGAGTTGTTGAGAGAAAACATAGACATTTATTGCAAGTCACCAGAGCTCTTTTGTATCAGGCAAACATGCCACCTAAATTTTGGGGATATGCCCTGCTCATGGCCACTCCTCTCATAAACAGAACACCTTCCAAACTACTTAAACGGCTCACACCTTATGAGATGCTTGATTCAACCAAACCTGATCTGTCCACCATCAGAATCTTTGGTTGTTTATGTTACTTCACCAATACTTCACCTTAGAAAGATAAGCTTGCTCCAAGAGCTTTTAAAGGCTGTTTTCTTGGCTATGCACCAGGTCAAAAGGCTTTTAAAGTCTTTAGTTTTGAGCATCAGAAGTTGTTCATTTCCTAGGATGTTTCATTCTATAAGAATACTTTCCCTTTCTCTTTATTCTCTGGTTCATTTCCTGAATCTCCTTTGCCTGATGTTCCTTTGGAGTTTGAATATGTTGCTGATACTCCTTTAGTACACATTAATCCTATTGAAGATCCACCTTCTCATGTTGCTACCATCAGTGAGTCTTCCCCTTTGCCTCTTTCTGTTGTTCATGCTCAGGTTGATGCACCTCATGAGGTTCCTCTCAGGAAAAGTTCTAGAGTTCATTCTCTACCCTCTCATTTCAGAGATTTTCTTCTCACATGCACTACAGATCCCATTGCTGCTTCTATTACACCAACAGTTGGTTCTTCTGCTCATGTTCCTCCTACCTTTCCATACATCACATCTCCTTACTTATCACCCTCATATACTCAGTTTCTTGCCAATGTGTCTCTTTCATCTGAACCACATTCTTACAGTGAAGCTTGTAAAGATACAAATTGGTTACAGGCCATGAAACAGGAAATTGATGCTTTGGAAGCAAATAATACTTGGTCTCTTGTTACTTTACCTACTGATAAGCATCCCATAGGCTCTAAGTGGGTGTTTAAGTTGAAACTTAAGCCTGATGGGTCAGTTGATAGATACAAGGCCAGATTGGTGCAAAGGGCTATAACCAAGTTTTTGGTTTGGATTATACAGAGAGTTTCTCTCCTGTGGTAAAGCTGGTGACTGTGCGCATTCTCTTGGCCATTGCTACTCACTTCAATTGGCATATTCTGCAGCTTGATATCAATAATGCATTCTTACATGGGTTTTTAGATGAGGATATATATCTTTCACCACCTCAAGGTCAAGTTTGCAAGCTAAATAAGTCACTCTATGGCCTTAAATAGGCTTCAAGACAGTGGAACTTTGAGTTCACTAAACATCTTTTGGTTTATGGATTCAAACAATATGTTGTGGATACTTGTTTGTTTACTATGGGATCTGCTGATAGCTTCATAGCACTTCTTGTATATGTTGATGATGTGCTTCTTCTGAGTCCTAACATGCCTCAGATCACTGCTATCAAGTCTTCTCTCCACAAGGCTTTTACCATCCAGGATCTTGGTGCAGCAAAGTATTTCTTACGCCTTGAGTTAGTAAGATCTACTGCTGGCACTCACATTCACCAACGCAAGTACATCCTTGATATCATCTCTGATGCTGGTTTATTAGGGGCTAAACCTGCTGCAACACCATATTCAAAGGAACTTAAAACTCACAGCTGATGGACCTTTACTTGATAGACCTGATCAATATAGAAGATTGATAGGTCGTTTGCTGTATCTCAACATGACTAGACCTGATGTATGTTTCATTGTTAATCAACTCAGCCAGTTTATGAACGAGCCAAGACAACCTCACTGGGATGCTGCATTGCAGGTGTTGTTGTACCTCAAAAACACACCTTCATTAGGTATGTTCTATCCTTCTTCTTCTCAGCTCACTTTATCAGCATATAGTGATGCTGACTGGGCCGCTTGTTTGGATACTCGTCGTTCCATCACCGGGTTTTGCATCTTTCTTGGTACCTCCCTGATCAGCTGGAAGTCCAAGAAACAAGTAACAGTCTCACGTTCTTCAGCTAAGGTTGAATACATGAGTATGGCTTCTACAACTTGTGAGGTGAAATGGATTAGCTATGTCCTTTAAGAGCTTCAGGTTGCTGTTCCTCTGCGTGTCCCGTTGTACTTTGACAACAAGGCAGCTGTCCATATCTCTCACAACCCTGTTTTTCACGAACGCACCAAACACATCGACATTGACTGTCATGTGGTGCATGATTGCTACATGTCTGGATTCTTGATTCCTCAACATTATCCGTCTTCGCTTCAGTTGGCCGATTTCTTCACCAAACCGTTGCCTATTTCCTCATTCCTGCATTGGTTAGCCAAGTTGGGGCTTGCGGATCCTCATTGCCTTCCAACTTGAGGAGGGATATTGGAATATTTGATAGATTAGGGACTCTTTTGTAATTATGCCTTGAGAGGCTGTTAGTTTGTTACTTAAGTTAGTTTCCCGCCAGTTAGTTAGTTAGAGCTTTTGTATATATATTTCTTTTTTGTACTCTGCACTCTCATACGATTGAATACAGTTTCATTTTACATTTACATGATCTAATTCTCATCACTCACCAACCTGAATCATACAGAAAATAAATTAGTACATCACGATATAATGTTTATAAGAATTTTATACATACAAATGATTGTTATGTTTCGTTGTTCGGAAACGAATGAAAGGATATAATAAGCAACATAAACTCAAATTAGTTACTTTAAATATGTTACTTATGAGTTACTTTAAATAAAGATGTCGATCTGCGATTTGGGAGACAGAAAAATTTTGAGATAAATTCGCAAAAGTTGTAACAAGTGTCATATATTTAGAAATTCTCACTTACTACTGAAACTGCAATGGTTGCAATTGAAGAAATGTACAAGAACAACAAAATAAATCGAGGTCTCGAAGTTAAGCTCATTGTCTTTCCTCTCTTTGAACTTTTGTTCCTAAAATTTTATTCTTTCAAGGACTGATATGGATATCGATCTTTTCATTATAAGCGCTTAAATAGAAGATACAAGGCTAACCACTAAGGAAAGTCATTATTAGAAAAAACATTAATTTTGGTAAGTATAGGATTTGTACTTAATGATGAATTAAGTTTTTGAAACATAATTTCCTATTTTGCAAATTAAAGTACCAGATTGCATATATAGAAATAGTTCCTTACCAAATATTCGTTAATTTTTTCTAGAGGACGTAGACGATAGAACCTATCAAATAATATTGACATAACCTCAGTTAAAATTTATAAAATCTGGCAAGTTAAATATAGCTAACCATTGATTAATTCTTTTCAAACCATATGATGCTAATTTAAAATTGAGTAAAAATTATATTTGTGACTTGTGAGTCTGCACTACAAAAAAATATAGCAATGGGGTCAAAAAAATTACTCACCATTGCTATATTTTTAGTGAGCATTGATCAGTGGCTACAGAAAATTTTGTAACCAGCCTTTGTTACTATTGGCCTTGTAGGCATATAGTTATGTCAGCAATGGCTACAAATTAATTAGTCACCAACAATTGTGTCAAGAAAATCAGTCACCAAGTAGGGTCAAAATAATTTGTAGCCATGACGTGCGGTCAAATGAGTTTGTAGCAATACAATTAGAATAAAAGAAAATCAAAAATTAAAAAACAGGGTGGCGTCCAATTTTTTGAACGCCACGCCTTTTTTCGTTTTTTTTAAGCGTGGCGTCCAAAAAATCGGACGCCACGCTTTTTCTTTTTTTTTTTTAACCGTGGTGTCAGAATAATCTGACACCACGGTTTTTTATTTTATTTTTTAAAACAAACCGTGGTGATTGAGTAACCAGTCACCATAGTTTTTTTTTTTTTATAAAAAAACTGTGGTGACTGATTATTTTGACACCACAATTCTGAAAATTTTTAAAAAAAAAAAATTGGTGGCGGATTTACCTCCACTTTTTTGCCAAAATTCAATTTTTTTCAATTTGGTGGGCTTTTTCCCTCTATTTTATTATATATACATATATAATTAATAATATACCAACACACACAAATATATATATATATATATATATATATATATATATATATATATATATATATATATATATATATATATATATAAATACACAAATTAATATATACATATATTATATAAACACCCAAACAATACATAACTAATATAACACAAAAAAAAAAACAGTGATAGAGGAGAGGATTGTTTGGATTTTAGAGTGATTTTCATACTTTTTGAGGGAGAGGAGATGATTTTCGGATTTTTTGAGAAAGAGGAGATGATTTCGGATTTTTTGAGGGAGAGGGGAGGATTTTCGGATTTTTGAGGGAAAGGAGATGAAGTTTGTGAAAAATGGGGTATATTTATAGATATATGAAATTGTGGTGACATATTTTTTTGACCCCACAAACTTTAAAGCAATGGTGACTGATTTTTTGGATGCCACGAACGAAAGGCCCAGATCGTGCCGAATAGTCGTGCCATTCAGCACGATCTGGGCCATTAAACCATGGTGACTAATTTTCTTGACACTATTGTTTTAAAGCAATGGTGACTGATTTTCTTGACCCCACACCTAGCAACAAATAAATCTGTCACTATTGCAATTATTAGTGTTAATTGGAATTTTTATTTTGCAAGCATGTCTTAATAATTTGTTATTAGATAATTAATGTGTAATTAAGACCACATTATGTACTCATTCTATAATTAGTAGTAATTAGGAGAATTTCATTTTAATTAGATAGTTTTAGTAAAAGTGTTGGATTTTGGAGTGAATTGCCAAACTAACACTCTCATAAAAAATAATTGCCAAAGTAACACTCTTGAAAAAGTAATTCCCAAAATAACACTTAAACAAGATATTCTCCATTTTAACCTTTGTCTTGTGTGAAATAATATCCAAAATAACTCTAAATTAATCCATATACACATATATACAGCTTGTTTATTTTTATTTAAAAAAAAAAAAAGAAAAGATATGAAAAATTTTAATTTCATTAAAAAGAAAAAAATAAGAAAAAATACTCATCTTCTTCAGCAACCCACCCCGACTCCCCAACACCCAGGACCAACTCCAGGACCCCTGACCATGTTATTCTATCAAATGGATCTACAATTCTATTCCGAATCCCCGCGGACGATTGAGGCCACGGCGAGGGGAGATTCCGCCACCGCAATTGAGGGCTGTCGACGACGCCGTTTGGAGATGAAGTTGGGATTGGTCCGTCACCATAGAACTTTCTATGAATTGAAGAACGAAAACATGGCGACTTTATATGATTTTTTTTTTTGTTAACTAATTAAACTAAAAAGAGAAAGCTGAAAAGAGAATGTGCGTTGTTCAATTAGGGTTCATTTTCTGATTTGAATAGACGGGATTGTTTTGTAATTGGGAATCGAATTGAGGAAGTTGAAGAGTGGTGATGATTGGAGGTGAAAATTAGGGTTAATTTTCTGATTTTGTTCAACTCCAACGACAGAGGTGGGGGGAGAAGACAACTCTATTGTATTTTAAGATTTTTTTTTTTAAGGATTTGTTATATATTTACAGAAAAATATTAATTAATGCATGAATTGTAATTTAGTGTCATTGGACAAAGGTTAAAATGGAGAATATCTTGTTTTAAGTGTTATTTTGGGAATTATTTTTTCAAGAGTGTTACTTTGGCAATTATTTTTTATGAGAGTGTTAGTTTGGCAATTCACTCTGGATTTTGTTTTAAAAATTAGGAAAAGTTATGAAATATTATGGAATTTAGGATAAAACTAAAATTTAGGATAAAATATGAAAATTAGATTTGTAGTTTAATTAAATGGCATGATTACATGAGTAATTAACACTTTGATGAAAATTATGGGGAAAAAAATCTAATGGATCAGATCATGCCATGTGGCATGATCTGATCCGTTCAAGCATGGCATCCGATTTTCCGGATGCCAGCCATGGTGTAAGATTTTTCTGACACCACGTGGCATCTAAAAAATCGGATGCCATTGCCTATTTTCGTTTTTTTTGTTTTTTTTACTAAGCTAAACTTAATTACTAATTAATTTTGCTCAAATTACTATGAAACTAATAGTTTAATTACTAATTATACAATAATTGTTATCAAAGTGTTAATTACTAATATAATCATGGCATATTATTAAACTACAAATCTAATTTGTCTATGTTCTCCTAAATTTTAGTTCTATCCTACATTCCATAATATTTCTTAACTTTTCCTAATTTTTAAAACAAAATCCAACACTTTTACTAAACATATCCTAATTAAAATGAAATTCTCCTACTTACTACTAATTATAGAATGAGTACACATATATAATCATGATTTACCTAGCTAAACTTAATTACAAATTAATTTTAATCAAATTACTATGAATTTTATAATTTTATTACTAATTATACAAGAATTGTCATAAAAGTGTTAATTACTAATATAATCACGAGGCATTTTTTTAACCTACAAATCTAATTTTCCTATGTTATCCTAAATTTGAGTTTTATCCTAAATTCCATAATATTTCTTAACTTTTCCTAATTTTTAAAACAAAATCAAACACTGTTACTAAAACTCTCCTAATTAAAATGAAATTCTCCTAATTACTACTAATTATAGAATGAGTACACATATATAATCATGATTTACCTAGCTAAACATAATTACTAATTAATTTTAATCAAATTACTATGAATTTTATAATTTTATTACTCATTATACAAAAATTGTCATAAAAGTGTTAATTACTAATATAATAATGAGGCATTTTTTTAACCTACAAATCTAATTTTCCTATGTTATCCTAAATTTGAGTTTTATCCTAAATTCCATAATATTTCTTAACTTTCCTAATTTTTAAAACAAAATCCAACACTTTTATTAAAACTATCCTAATTAAAATGAAATTTTCCTAATTACTACTAATTATAGAATGAGTAAACATATATAATCATGATTTACCTAGCTAAACTTAATTACTAATTAATTTTAATCAAATTACTATGAATTTTATAATTTTATTACTAATTGTACAAAAATTGCCATAAAACTTTTAATTACTAATATAATCATGAGGCAATTTTTTTGACCTACAAATCTAATTTTCCTATGTTATCCAAAATTTGAGTTTTATCCTAAATTCCATAATATTTCTTAACTTTTCTTAATTTTTAAAACAAAGTCCTACACTTTTACTAAAACTATCCTAATTAAAATGAAATTCTCCTAATTATACTAATTATAGAATGAGTACACATATATAGTCATGATTTACCTAGCTAAACTTAATTACTAATTAATTTTAATCAAATTACTATGAATTTTATAATTTTATTACTAATTATACAAAAACTGTCATAAAAGTGTTAATTACTAATATAACCATGAGGCATTTTTTTAACCTACAAATCTAATTTTCCTATGTTATCCAAAATTTGAGTTTTATCCTAAATTCCATAATATTTCTTAACATTTCTTAATTTTTAAAACAAAGTCCTACACTTTTACTAAAACTATCCTAATTAAAATGAAATTCTCCTAATTACTACTAATTATAGAATGAGTACACATATATATAGTCATGATTTACCTAGCTAAACATAATTACTAATTAATTTTAATCAAATTACTATGAATTTTATAATTTTATTACTCATTATACAAAAATTGTCATAAAAGTGTTAATTACTAATATAATAATGAGGCATTTTTTTAACCTACAACTCTAATTTTCCTATGTTATCCTAAATTTGAGTTTTATCCTAAATTCCATAATATTTCTTAACTTTCCTAATTTTTAAAACAAAATCCAACACTTTTATTAAAACTATCCTAATTAAAATGAAATTTTCCTAATTACTACTAATTATAGAATGAGTAAACATATATAATCATGATTTACCTAGCTAAACTTAATTACTAATTAATTTTAATCAAATTACTATGAATTTTATAATTTTATTACTAATTGTACAAAAATTGCCATAAAACTTTTAATTACTAATATAATCATGAGGCAATTTTTTTGACCTACAAATCTAATTTTCCTATGTTATCCAAAATTTGAGTTTTATCCTAAATTCCATAATATTTCTTAACTTTTCTTAATTTTTTAAACAAAGTCCTACACTTTTACTAAAACTATCCTAATTAAAATGAAATTCTCCTAATTACTACTAATTATAGAATGAGTACACATATATAGTCATGATTTACCTAGCTAAACTTAATTACTAATTAATTTTAATCAAATTACTATGAATTTTATAATTTTATTACTAATTATACAAAAACTGTCATAAAAGTGTTAATTACTAATATAACCATGAGGCATTTTTTTAACCTACAAATCTAATTTTCCTATGTTATCCAAAATTTGAGTTTTATCCTAAATTCCATAATATTTCTTAACTTTTCTTAATTTTTAAAACAAAGTCCTACACTTTTACTAAAACTATCCTAATTAAAATGAAATTCTCCTAATTACTACTAATTATAGAATGAGTACACATATATATAGTCATGATTTACCTAGCTAAACTTAATTACTTATTAATTTTAATCAAATTACTATGAATTTTATAATTTTATTACTAATTATACAAAAACTGTCATAAAAGTGTTAATTACTAATATAACCATGAGGCATTTTTTTAACCTACAAATCTAATTTTCCTATGTTATCCTAAATTTAAGTTTTATCCTAAATTCCATAATATTTCTTAACTTTTCCTATTTTTTAAAACAAAATCCAACACTTTTACTAAAACAATCATAATTAAAATGAAATTCTCCTAATTACTACTAATTATAGAATGAGTACACATATATAATCATGATTTACCTAGCTAAACTTAATTACTAATTAATTTTAATCAAATTACTATGAATTTTATAATTTTATTACTAATTATACAAAAATTGTAATAAAAGTGTTAGTTACTAATATAATCATGAGACATTTTTTTAACCTACAAATCTAATTTTCCTATGTTAAACTAAATTTGAGTTTTATCCTAAATTCCATAGTATTTCTTAACTTTTCCTAATTTTTAAAACAAAATCCAACACTTTTACTAAAACTATCCTAATTAAAATGAAATTCTCCTAATTACTACTAATTATAGAATGCACATATATATTCATGATTTACCTAGCCAAACTTAATTACTAATTAATTTTAATCAAATTACTATGAATTTTATAATTACATTACTAATTATACAAAAATTGTCATAAAAGTGTTAATTACTAATATAATCATGAGGCATTTTTTTAACCTACAAATCTAATTTTCCTATGTTATCCTAAATTTGAGTTTTATCCTAAATTCCATAATATTTCTTATTTTTTCCTAATTTTTAAAACAAAATTCTAACACTTTTACTAAAACTATCCTAATTATAATGAAATTCTCCTAATTACTACTAATTATAGAATGAGTACACATATTGAATCATGATTCACCTACCTAAACTTAATAACTAATTAATTTTACTCAAATTACTATGAAATTTATAGTTTAATTACAAATTATACAAAAATTGTCATCAAAGTGTTAATTACTAATGTAATAATGTCACTTAATTTAACTACAAATTTAATTTTGCTATTTTATGCTAAATTTCAATTTCTTTCCTAAATTTCATAATATTTCATAACTTAGGGTTTTGTGTAGGGCCGAGCTTGGAGAAGGGTGGGGAAGAAGAAAATGGGGGGAAAAGAAAGAAAAGAAGGAAAAGAAGAAATTATAAAAAAAAAAAAAAAATCTAATAGATCAGATCATGCAGTGTGGCATGATCTGATCCGTTCAAGCATGGCATCTGAAAAATCGGATGCCTTTTCCTATTTTCGTTTTTTTTTTTGTTTTATTAAATCTGACGGTCAGATCATGCATTTTTGCATGATCCGGACCGTTAAATCGTTGTGTCAAATAATTTTGACACCAAAATTAAATAAATGGGGTCAAATTATTCCGACCCTATTTATTTTGCATGGCTACAAATTATTTTATCACTATTTTGTCCAATGGTGACTGATTATTTTCACCATATTTTGACACCATTGCCTTGTATTCTTGTCGTGCCGGCGGCCATACCATCAACTCATAAATTGAATATAAAAGTGTATATATCACGCAGACCATTGAGGTTAAGAGTTGGTTCAACACTCTTAAGAGTCGCATTTCAGTAGCAAAACGGGAGAAATTGACAGCAACTTTGAGCTTACACATTTTGGCGGGAAAGTGTTTTTTTTTTCAAGTTTGTTAGGTTGTTTTAACCATTTTTGGTTTGTGCGAGTGAGCGCTGTTTCGAAAGTTTATTAACAGCCTCTCTCTGGTAGATCATTCACTCTAATTTAGTACACTTTTTAAACACTTGAAACTTTTAATAAAAATCTCTCTGATTCTCCTTGGATGTGGGTTGATTGATCTCGTTGATCATCAAGGCGAACCAAGTAAAACTTGTGTGTATTGTTTTGTCATTTCATTCGTCTTGTTTTCTCTTAGGTTGAAGCTTATCATCTGATTGTCTTTGATTCAATTTGATTGAGTAGATTCAACCTAGAATTGGTTGAAATCGGATAATTCACAACAAATTGGTGTGGTGAGCATGAAGATCAAACCATGGCATCTGCAAAATTCAACGTGGAGAAGTATACGGGTCAAAATGGTTTTGAATTGTGGTGTGTGAAGATGAGAGAACTCTTAGTTCAGCAAGGAATTCTTGATGCATTAGATGGATCATCTATTGATAAAGAAATGGATGAGAAAGCGAAGAAGATGATGCTTGAAAAGGTGCACAGTACGATCATTTTGTGCCTTGGAGATAAGATGCTTCAAAAATTCTCTAAAGAGAATTCCGCTGCTGCAGTTTAGCTCAAATTAGAGAGTCTTTACATGACAAAATCTTTGGTAAATTGCTTATACCTTAAACAAGATTTTTAGTCTTTCAACATGCAAGATGATAAGCCTGTAGAAGAACATATGGATGTGTTTGATAAGTTGATCTTAGATTTGGAGAATAATGGTGTTACTTTGGATGATGAAGATCAGACCTTATTAATGCTTAATTATTTACCCAAATAACATAGTCACTTTAGAAAAACTCTGATCTATGGAAGAGAATCTTTGTCTTTGATTAAAGTACAAGCTGCACTTAACTCTAAGGAGTTGAATGAAGGGAATGGGGGTAAAACCTCTGTGAAAGGTGAAATAATTATTGTGAAGGGTAAAAATTAGGAAAAAGAACAATAAGTTTGACAAAATGAAGGATAAAAAGACACCTAAAAGAGAAGATAACAGTGAAAGAATGTGTTATCACTGCCATAAACCAGGCCCTATAAGAGTATTTTTGTCCATAGAGGGACAAGGGAAAGAATCCTGAGAAATCTGGTGGTTCTGGTGATGCAGCAATAGCCCAAGATGGCTATGAATCTGTTGATGTGCTTATGATGTCTAAAAATGATCGAGAGAATGAGCGGGTGATGGACTCAGGGTGCTCGTTCCAAATGACACTAAACAGAATGTGGTTTAAGGAGTATACAGAGAAGGATAGAGGTTTAGTGTTATTAGGAAACAATAAACCTTGCAAGAGTGTTGGCGTTAGTTCAGTGAGGTTTAAACTTCATGATGGACATACTAGATTACTCATTGAAGTAAGATATGTACCAGACCTAAAAAGAAACCCGAAAGAAAATTATTTCAATTTAAGGGAAGTGCAGGAATCTTGAGGGTGTGAAAGGATCTATGCTCGTTATGAAGGGTCTTAGAAAGAATGGATTATACACTCTACAAGAAGAGATGATTTTGGGATATGCAACATTTGGATATAATGCTACTCAATCATGGGTGGAGCTTTGGCACAGAAGGGTGGCTCATGTGAATGAAAGAGGTTTGGTTGAGCTTAGCAAGCAGGGTCTGTTGGTTACCAAAAAGCTTGAGAAACTCAGCTTCTGTGAGAATTGTCTGTTTAGCAAAGCATGGAATGTGAAATTCTCCACAGGACAACAGAGAAAAAAAGAAACACTATACTACATTCACTCTCATGTATGGGTTCCTTCAAGAAATCCATCTCAATCTGGTGCAAGTTATTTTCTCTGTATAGTAGATTATTATTCTAGAAAAATATTGTTGTACACTCTGAAAACTAAGAAGTCTTTGAACATTCAAGACTTGGATAACTCTGATACAAAACCAGACATCTAAGAAGGTTAAGAGGCTTAGAACTGATAATGGTTTGAAGTTTTATTCCGAATTTATGCAAAGAATAGAACATCCTTGAGAGAGTGAGGTGTATGCTTCATAGTGCAACACTTATTTTGGCTCAAGTAGTGGTTACATCGGGTTATTTGATAAATAGATGTCCATCTACTGCACTAAATATAAAGAAACTTGAATATATATGGTCAGGACATGCTCATGGTTTGCGTAAGCTAAAGGTATTTGGATGCATGACTTATGCACGCACCAAGCAAGACAAGTTAGAGGCAAGAGCCTTGGAATGCATGTTCATTGGGTATCGTGAAGGTTTAAAGTATGCAAGTTTTGGTGTCTTTAAGATGGTCCAAAAAGGTGCATAATTAGCATGGATGAGATATACAATGAATCGGAGATGGCTCACACAAGTAAAGATTCAAAGAAAGACACATGAAGCAACAAAATTGAAAGCTCACCAGAGAAATACCAAATTGAGGTGGAGTCAGGTTCTGTGAACACCATCTCTACCAGGAGCTTGACTTTTAGATGGAGATGAGCATTCTGACTCATCAAATGATACACCAGACATTCAACAAGCTGATCAACAAGCTGATGAGACTTATATGCTTACTAGAGACAGAATCAAAAGGCAAACAAGACCACCTACCAGATATGGGTATACACAGACCTGCTGGGATACTCATTAGTTGTAGTTAGTAATTTTCTAGAAGAAGAGCCAAAGGACTACAAGTCAGTTGGGAGTAAATATAGACACAAATGGGTTGCAACAATGAAGGAAGAGATGAAATCTTTGAAGAAGAATTACACTTGGGAACTGATCAAGAAGCCCTCACTAGTTCAAAAATAGTAAGTTGTAAGTGCATCTTTAACAAAAAAAAAAATCATACCAGCTAAAAAAGAAGAGAGACATAAAGCACGGTTCATCGCTAGAGGGTTCACAATGAGAGAAGACATTGATTACAATGATGTCTTCTCCCTACTGGTAAAGCATAGATCAATCAGAATTCTGTTAGCTATGGTAGCTAAGCTTGACCTAGAACTTGAACTGATGTATATAAAGACATCATTCTTGTATAGAGAACTTAGAGAAACTATTTTGATGAAGCAACCTGAAGGTTTTGAGGTAAAAGGGAAGGAAGATGAGGTGTGTAGATTGAAGAAATCACTCTATAGCCTGGAGCACTCACTTATACAGTGGAACAAGAGGTTTGATGAGTTCATTTACTGAATAAGGTTCTTAGAAGCAAGTTTGACCGCTGTGTTTACTCTAGATTTCAACTCAGATGCAGACTTTGCAATCTTATTGCTTTATATGGATGATATTCTAATAGTAAGTAGCAATGTCATATAGATATCAGTGATAAAAAGAAGTATGAAGGAAGAATTTGAGATGAAAGACTTAGGATCATCCAAGAAGATCCTTGGAATGAAGATAAGAAGGAATAGACACAAGGGTTTTTTATTCTTATCTCAGAAAGTGTACTTGAGGAATGTACTGGACAAGTTTGGCATGTCAGAAGCCAAGTCTGTAAACACTCCACTCTCACAAGAGCAGCCGCACCAAAGGGCTCGTTTAGTTCTTCTTTCTAGTTATCATCCAACAACAAGTGACTATAGCCCGAAAAAATAACATCACGCTTGGATTAACAAAAATCAGTACAATTATATTATTCCGTAACCAATAAGATATGTTCGGTTTGAGCAAGCTTAACTAATATAAAACTAAAAATCAATTATACCCCCACCAACCACTGACTGTTGGATCTAACAAATTTGCGGTAAAAGAGTTGATGCCAAGAGGTAGAATGGGATTAAGATGCAAACTTGGTGAATATAATGTATAGATTAAGCTTGTTGTTTCAGATTTTTGACATGAGAAGAGGAGAGACGACGTCAAAGAGAGGTCCGAATGAAGAAGATGAAGTTACAAATAGTCAAATCACAACTTGATCAAGTAGATAGGAAAGCGTTCTTTAACAAAAAGAAAATTGGGTTTCTAGCAAGGTTTCTTGTGGCAATTGCTCTCAATTTCAAATTTATCTTTTGTTACAAACAATTAGCTAGTGTAAAGAAATTTCGGCCTTACAAAACGGTATCAAGAGAGAGAGAGAGAGAGAGAGAGAAGGTTGGTGATAGGTGGCTGTGGGGGATAAATTCATTTTTCATACCATAATTTGGCATGATTTTCATTTTCATACCTTAATTTGGCACTCATCTATTTGCATACCATAAATTGGACACTTTCTTCACATCGGGTACTCCGGTGCCGGGAAAATACACGTTGGTATCCCTTGACCCTATATTTGGAGTTTTCTATCCAATTTGGACCGATTCCAACCTTACACCTTAGCAATTACAGTAATTGAGGGTAGTTTTGAGATTTTAAGAAAAAAAATTAGCAATTCGAAACACTGACTTTGACATGAAAAATTGTTGAGGTTGAGTATTGTCGTAGGTTAAAATTGTTCAAAATTCCCAAAATTTGGGGTAAAGGGAAGTCACCGTGTATTTTTCCGGCACCGGGGTACGAATATGAAGAAAGTGTCCAACTTATAGTATGAAAATTGATGAGTGCCAAATTAAGGTATAAAAGTGAAAATCGTGCCAAGTTATGGTATGAAAAATGATTTTAACCCGTGGCTGTGGGGGGTGAAGGTACACGAGGGATATGGGAATCTCTGCTACCAACTATGTGGAAGAAGGTGGAAGAAGGGTCAAGTAAAAAATCTAAAAATTCTTAAGGGAAAAGTGGCACATCACATCTCTATTTTGGCCCAAACTATGTATCGCAGGGGGGATGCTACGACCCAGAATCAGCCGTAATGGGGTCTGGCCCACTTTTTCATGGGCCTGCCTCATATGGTGAAAAGGGATCCAAACACAAAAAATATCTGATTATATTACTAATCCGGTGGAGTTGCCCAATCCAAACGAGTCCAAAGACTGTAGAAGAGGAGGAGGAGATGAGGAACATTCTTGATGCCAATGTTATGGGTCCCTTGATGTATGCGATGGTCTGTACAAGACTTGACATAATATATTCAGTAAGTATCGTCGACAAATTTATGTCAAACACAGGCAAGTCACACTAGCTAACTCAAATGGATTGTGAGATACATAAGAGGCGCTTTGGATAAGGTGCTAACATAAGGTGAAACTGAGAATCAAAGTGGAGAGACCATAGGGTTTGTTGACTCTGATTATGCTGGATGCGTTGATACCAGGAAGTCCTTAACTTTTTATACTTTTATAGCATTTGGAATAACAATTAGCTGGAAAGCTAACCTTCAAAATGTGGTAGCTTTGTCAGCCACATAGGCCGAATGCATTGCTCTTATAGAAGCAACAAAAGAAGCATATGGCTTGAGGGAATAACTAAGGAGATGAAGGTTCAGAAGCAAGTTATTGCGGTGCATTGGTGATAACCAAAGTGTTATACATTTGTCTAAGAATCAGATGTACCATGAGAGAACCAAGCAAGTGGACATCAAGCTGCATTTTGTGAGAAAAATGTGGCTAGAGGTGATGTGTTGATCAAGAAGATTGCTACAGAACAAAACCACTTTGATATGATCACCAAGGTGCTTCCAAGCATGAAATTTACCTACTAGTTGGAGCTGATAAACTAGAGGAATTAGTAGCTGAAAGCTAGGTGGAGTGCGGAAATTGTGCTTAAGAGAAGTGAACCAAGTTGGGAAATTGTTAAGAGTTGGTTCAATACTAGTTGGGAACAATTGGTAAGGGATAATAAGGGCCTATTAGTGTTTTTTATACTTGTGGAACAATACCTGGGCTTCATTTGATTGGAGTTACAGTAAACCGGGTATTCAAGATTGAATACCACCGACCCCGCCTACAACAGGAGATACAATCCTTATGGGACCCCATGGATTAGTAATACGCCTTGTAGTCTGGCGCAAAATGCATTTGTCATAATACTAATATATCCCTTAATTATTTGTGATCTTCTATTTACACCCTTCTATGAGGTAAGCAAGTATACCACTTGATCTCATCGAAAAATTGTACAAGGAATTGGTATTAGCAATCCATCGGTTGAAGGTTGAGGGACGTGTTACTCATATTTATTTGTTCATATTTTTGGTTGCTATTTTTTCTTGATGGTAACGTGACTTTTTGTTCCTCGGCATGTAGTGTTTTGTTGATAATTTTGTTTGCTGCAAAAGATTTGCTATTACAAGAATTGGACGTGTATCGCTATTCTACAGGTATCCACAAAAAATTGAAAATCCAAGAAATCAACACTTATTAAAGATGGGAAGATGAAATCATATGGCTAAACTTTTAATGGCCTTCGAAACGGATGAGGCACCCAAAGGTGAAAGGCTAAGTTCATTCAAACCCTAACAATAAGAGACAAAAAATTTAACGGGTTCATGTTTTCTAAATGAGGGTAAATGCATAAAACAACCTGAATTTTGGACTTTTGTGTTCCCTCTGCACGAGTTATCAAACACTCGGAGTAGATTGTCCACCCAATAGTAAAAGTCCAATCTTTAAAACCAAACAATTAAGAATCCTACTAACCACCTATAAAGAGTATATAATCCACCAGTGCAATACAATACGGCCAAATCTAAAATGGGTGACCATACACACCTTGAAGAGTTGCATTTCAATAGCAAAACGAGCTGTGTTTAGACAGTGGAGCAAAAGGTTTGATGAGTTCATATACTGAATATGGTTCTCATAAGCAAGTTTGACAGCTGTGTTTACTTTAGATTCAACTCAGATGAAGACTTTGCAATCTTATTGCTTTATGTGGATGATATTCTGATACTAAGAAGCAATACCATCTCGATATCAGTGATAAAAATAATTATGAAGTAAGAATTTGAGATGAAAGACTTAGGATCAGCCAAGAAGATCCTTGGAATGGAGATACGAATGAATACACACAAGGGTTTTCTATTCTTATCTCAGAAAGAGTACTTGAAGAATGTACTGGACAAGTTCGGCATGTCAAAAGCCAAGTCTTTAAGCACTTCACTCTCACAACAGTTCAGACTCACAAATGAGCAGTCACCAAAGACTAGAAAAAAAGGAGGAGATGATGAACATTCGTTATGCTAATGTTGTAGGTTCCTTGATGTATGCTATGGTCTGTACAAGACCTAACATAGCATACTCAATAAGTATGGTCAACATGTTTATGTCAAACCCTGGCAAGTCACATTAGCTAGCTCTCGAATGGATTTTGAGATACATAAGAGGCACCTTGGATAACGTGCAAACATATGGTGGAGCTGAGAATCAAAGTGGAGATATAACAGGGCTTGTTGACTCTGATTATGCTGGATGCATTGATACCAGGAAGTCCTTAACTGGTTATATTTTTATAGCATTTGGGACAACCATTTACTGGAAAGCTAACCCTCAAAAAGTGGTAGTTTTGTCAACCACAAAGGCCAAATACATATCTCCTACAGAAGCAACAAAAGAAGCATTGTCGCTTGAGAAAAATAACTAAGGAACTGAAGGTTCAGAAGCAGGTTATTGTGGTGATAACCAAAGTGCCATACATTTGTCTAACAATCAGATGTACCATAAGAGAACCAAGCATGTGGATATCAAGCTGCATTTTGTGAGGAAAATTGCTACTAGAGGTGATGTTTTGATCAAGAAGATTGTTACAGAACACAACCCCTCTGATATGATCACCAAGGTGCTTACAAGAACAAAGTTTACCAACATGTTGGAGCTAATAAACTAGAGGAATTAGTAGCTAAAATCTAGGTGGAGTCGAGGAGATTGTGGTTAAGAGAAGTGAACCGAGGTGGGAAATTGTTAAGAGTTGGTTCAATACTCTTAGGGCACGATTGGTAAGGGATGATAAGGGTCTCTTAGTATTTTTTATACTTTTAGAACGGTACTCGGGCTTTATTTGGTTCGAGTTACTGTAAACCGGGTATTCTAGATTAAATGCCACCGACTTGGCCTACAACAAAAGATACAATCCTCTTGAACCCCATGGATTAGTAATACGTCTTGTAGTCTGGCGCAAAATGCATTCGGAAAAATATTAATATACCCCTTAATTATTTGTGATCTTTTATTTACACCCTTATGTGAGGTAAACAAGTATACCACTTGATCTTATCGAAAAATTGTACAGAAAATTGGTACTCGCAATCCATCGGTTGAAGGTTGAGGGACGTGTTTCCCAATTTATTTGTTCATATTTTTTGGTTGCTATTTTGTCTTGCTGGCAACGCAACTTTTTGTTCCTCAACATGTAGTTTTTTGTTGATAGTTTTGTTTGCTGTAAAAGATTTGTTATTACAAGAATTGGACGTGTATCACTATTCTACGGGAATTCACAAAAAAATGAAAAATCCAAGAAATCGACGGTTATTAAAGATGGGAAGATGAAATTATATGTCCAAACATTTAACGGTCTTCAAAATGGAGAGGCGACCAGAGGTGAAAGGATAAGTTCGTTCAAACCCTAACAATAAGAGACAAAATTCGTAACTAGTTCTTGTTTCCTAAATGAGGGTAAATGCGTAAAACGACCTGAATTTAGGACCTGTGTGTTCCCTCTGCACGAGTTATCAAATACTCGGAGTACATTGTTCACCCACTAGTAAAAGTTCAAACTTTATAACCAAACAAGATATGAATCCTACCAACCACCTATGATGCAGCAAATAATCCACCATTACAATATAATCGGTCAAATCTCAAATGCGCAACCATACATACCCTTAGTCGCATTTCAGTAGCAAAATGGAAGAAATTGACAGCAATTTTGAGCCTATTCATTTTGGTGAAAAAGTTATTTTTTGTCAAGTTTGTTAGGCCGTTTTAAAAGTTTCAATTTTGTGCGAGTGAGCTCTGTTTTGATAGTGTATTAGCAGCATCTCTCTGGCAGATAAAGAGCAAATCATTCACTATAATTTAGTACCCTTTGTAAAAGCTTAAAACTTAATAAAAATATCTATGATTCTCCTTCTATGATTCTCATTGATCATCAACGCGAACCAAGTAAAACTTGTGCGCTTTGTCTGTGATTTGATTCGTCTAGTTCTCTATTGGGTTGAAGCTAATCATCTGCTCATTTTTTATTCAATTTGATTGAGTAGATGCAACCTAGAATTGGTTTGAAATTGGTTAATTCACAACAAATTGATGCGGTGAGCTTGAAGATCAAACCATGACGTCTGCAAAATTCGATGTGTAGAAGTTTACTGATCAAAATGATTTTGGATTGTGGAGTGTGGAGATGAGACCACTATTAGTTTAGCAAGGTCTTTTTGATGTGTTAGATGGATCATTTATTGATAAAGAAATGAATGAAAAAGCAAAGAAGATGATGCTTGAAAAGGCGCACAATGTGATCATTTTGTGCCTTTGAGATAAGGTATTCTTTGAATTTTGAGCAGTGCTGCAATATAGGGGTTGCAATTAACTCCTATTTCAATCAAAAGAGTAAGTTCCATAGTTTCAGTGCTTGAAATTAAACTTCAACATTTCCCCATGATTTTCGGTTATAATTAACTTGAGAGTAGTACGATATTTTAAAAGGTATACGATATTCAACAAGGTTGTGGGAAGGACTTGAATGATAGTTTGTTAGGTTTCTTTCAATTTTCGTAATGGGTATAAGATATTAGCAAGGTTGCGAAAATGATTCAAATGATAGTCAAATGCGTTTCTCTCAATTTCTTTTCTTGTGAATTAGTATTTGCTCGGAAGTTGAAGTGGAAATAGATAAAAAAAAAAAGGGATAAAAGTATCCAACCCCCTATACTATACTCCTTGTTGCACTTTGCGCTCTATCATTTTCTATTGGCACTTGCCCCTTGTACTATGGATAAATAAGCACTTTGCCTCATCTACTTACTAATCGCGGCCAATTTTCGCCGGAATTTGATACGTCAACACGGGGTTCATCACGATTTAACCTCAAACTCAATAAAATGCCCTATTCTCACTTCAATTCTTGTTATATTTTCTTAACTTTCAAACTCTGAATTTTGGTACTTGAAACTAGGGTTTGAAAATTAAGAAACTGTACAAAAACTTGAAGGAAATGAGGGCATTTTATTGAACTTGAGGTTAAATCGTGATGGACTCCCATATTCATGTTTGGAATTTTGGGCCAAAATTCGCCGGAAATTCGATTAGGGGCAAAAAGTCTTATTTATCTATAATACAATGGGCAAGTTACAAAAAATAAAAGGATAGGAGGCAAACTGCAACATAGGGCATAGTATAAGGGGTTTGATACTTTTATCCTGAAAAATAATCCATACGCTTAATTGGCTATCGAGTCATAACCCATAATACCATCTTTCTACCAATGAATGTTAAAACAACGTAAAAGAAACTATTCCCATTTCCACTAGAGCCAGTAGAATGCAAGGACCGCTTTCTACCAATGAATGTTAAATCACTACTTTTATCTTCCTCACTGAAAGAAGAAATTACTACGATGCTTACATGATCCAGGCACAGAAAAACGAAGTTGAAGTGTATTTAATTTTACGTGCACTTAATATAGACATGCAGATAATTTGACTAGTTAGTTTGATAAATGAATCAAATCGCCTTCACGAGTGTTCTTTTTTTATCGACTTTTTACATTTATAGAAGCGGATTCTAGATTTTTTGACCTCTGTACAACCCATCTTCTTTCACCTGATATGGAAGCAAAATAATACACTGCTAATCTGAAAATAAAGAATACAGCTACAAAACACTCCCCTGTAGCTGATGATGAATACTTTGCTTCAAAAGAAATTCTTAGAGGTGACAAATGGTTCATTGAAGTTGAGTTTGGATTCAACTTAAATGGTTCTGGTTTTGATCAATCCAAGTTGAAAGTGGATTTAACACCTTAGATCTACAACAGATTCAACTTAGTTTGGATTGGAGTGATTCAATCCGTGGATCCTAAGAACAAATGTCTTTCTCAACTCAAATTTTGCCTGATTTACCATGGCTCTTAGGCAGATCTGCATCTGCCTCAAAACCTCTGGTTCCCAACTTGGTTGAATCTGCCATGGTTCCATGGCAGATTTAATCCAATTGATCTGGGTTGGATTTGGGTAGATCCATAGACCCAGATCCAAATTGCCACCCCTAGAAATTCTTCTTGCGTTTCAATAAATTGATGTGCAAGTTTCATTCCAACTCTTTCGCTAGTGTAATTTGTGCACTAGATTTACTTGTTCGAAAATATATATATATATTCAACCGGCCAGGTTTTGAATTGGGTCCACATTCTTGGATTGAAAAGAGGTAATTTTCATCCACCTCCCATGAGGTTTCATACTTTGGCATATAGCTCCCTGAGATTTCATATTTTAGCATATACCCCCTAAAGTTTTACTCATTAGATACCTCCCTGAGGTTTCAATTCTTTGCATATACCCCCACAAGGTTTTAATTCTTTTGCATATACCTCCCTTCCATCCATTGACTCTTAAGTTAGCTACCAAAAGTGAGGGTAAATATGTAATTTTCTTATACAATTAAATATTAAAACTTATTTATGATTATCAATTTGTTAATTAACCTAAACTTAATCAATTAATTCTTATAATATAAATATCCAAATTAAGTATGGTTTTTTTAATTATATTAGTTCATTAGCAATTTTGTATTTACAAATTTAATATTTTTCTTTTTAAGTAGTTAAAAATTGGCACGATTAGGAAAATTATAATTTATGGTCATTTGCTTATTTTTAGTATTTGTAGAAAATTTTGCAGCATTTTAACTAGAAATTATGAGCATTTATTCCTATGCGCTATTGTTGATGATTATATTGATTAAATGACATTCTATTAAAATATTGATCTTATTTAATATGTTACATATGTAAAATAAAATATAGAATAAAAATAATTTGTCTCTAACACTAGCCTCAACTCATAAAACAATGCCCAAAGCCACAAGTCGCTTGGGCATTACAAAAATGAGTCTGAGCACTAGCCTCAACTCATAAAACACAAACTCCCAAAGCCACAAGCCGCTTGGGCCTTACAAGAATGAGTCTGAGCACTAGCCTCAACTTATAAAACAAAGCCCAAAGTCACAAGCCGCTTGGGCGTTACAAAAATGAGTCAGAGCACTAGCCTCAACTCATAAAACAAAAGCTCAAAGCCACAAGCCGCTTGGGCGTTACAAGAATGAGTCTGAGCACTAGCCTCAAATCATAAAATACAAAAGCCCAAAGCCACAAGTCGCTTGGGCATCACAAGAATGAGTCTGAGCACTAGCCTCAACTCATAAAACAAAGCCCAAAGCCAAAAGTCGCTTGGGCGCTACAAAAATGAGTCTAAGCACTAGTCTCAACTTATAAAACAAAAGCCCAAAGCCACAAGCCGCTTGGGCTTTACAAGAATGAGTCTGAGCACTAGCCTCTACTCATAAAACATATAACACACTAAGCCACAAGCGGCTCAGTTGGTAAACACACAAAGCCCAAAGCCACAAGAAGATTTGGCGCCCAGATCAACGACTCAGAGGGTTAAATAGAAGAAGTGAGTTATGAGCACTAACCTCAACTCACAAAGCATATAACACCCTAAGCCACAAGCAGCTTAGTTGGTGAACACACAAAACTCAAAGCCACCAGCGGCTGGGGAGGTCCAAAAATGAGATTGAGAACAAGCCTTAACATCGTGAGGGCACAAGCAAAACACGAAACATATAATCAAGCATTCAATATGGACAAGATTTTGAGAGCAACTTGGTCTAAACATGGATGTAATATATGCAAACTTCGACAAAGTTAGTTAACTAACAGAAGGCTAAGGTCCTCGGCAAGCAAGTCGGCTTCAAGAAGTCTTCTTCAAGGTGAGATTGACATACTTCAATGCTCTCCTGATCTGCTTCGCCATATATGTAAGGGACTCGTTGAGAGGAAATATATTGTCTTCGGGGCGCCCATAAGGAGTAACAGGCAGAACACCTTCAAGCTCAGCGGAAGTTGATAACACCGTCACCAAGGCTACGGGATCGACGGGTTCGGGCAACGGCACACCCTGAGGCAACTGCAAAATAGGAAGAGTAACATCTCTAGCCAGTACGCTTTTCTCGATAACTTGTTGTTCGCTTGGGGCACTGGAACTTGTAGCCTTAGCATGAGCCCGCCTCACTTTCACCCTAGCTACAGTCTTCAGATGATTCTTCAGCCAACTGTTCCTACAGTGACGAAGGCTGGCAAAGGAGTCAAGCCTCTACGGATCTTCCTCTTTAGAAGAGTCGTCCTTATCTGAATTAGAGACCTATGCAAAAAGGATGCCAACTTCGGTTATGGCTCGACCATAGCCAGCCTGATCAAAAACACGATTGGATATAAGGGTTATAACTCAAAGACGAGTATTTGGAGCTATTTGGGTATCAGTCGAAATAGAGGCATTTCGAGTTGTTACACTCTACAATGCCCTATTCAAGTTATTTAGAGGCATTTCGAGTTTCTACACTCTACAATGCCCTATTCAAGTTATTTAGAGGCATTTTGAGTTGTTACACTCTACAATGCCCTATTTGAGTTATTCACATTAGACCTATCAGCTCATTCGAGCTATTTTCGGGAAAAAAATTTGAAAATTTTTCTTGGGTATTTTTGTTCCGTTTCTTCATTGCCCGTTGCACGATTACCCGGGGAGAAATTTACATTTTTGGTGCCTTAACTTGGCACAAGTTCTTTTTTGGTGCCTTAACTTGGCACGCCACGATTTTGGTGCCTTAACTTGGCTTTTTTTCCGATTTTAGTCCCCCGGCGGCGGCAATTTCAAATACTCGTCGGAAAATGCCACGCTGGCTGAAATTTGGGGATTTTGACCCGGTCAAAATCCACCTCAGCATAATTTCCTACGTGGCATGCCACGTCGAAATTTAAAAAAAAAAACGAAAAAAACCAAATCGCTGAATTGGAAGGGCGGCCAATCTTAAAAAAAAAAGAAAAAGAAAATACAAATTGCACCAACAAACAGCGATTTTGTCTAAATCGCTCTTTCAACCAAAAAAAAAACGTATGCAAATCCTAAATAAAAAAAAAAAAAAAAAGAAAAATAGCGATTTCAAATGTTGATGAGGTTGATGATGATTTTCTCACCGGAATCGAACGCCTCAGCGATTTGTTGATGGCTTGAAAGAAAAAAATTAGGGTTCATAGAGGGATTGGTTTTGGGGAAGAAAGATCGTCTGTGTGTGATTTTGGTTTTACTTCTTTTTTTGTTTGTTTTTTACCGTTTGAGTTAATTGCTGTTAAGCGATTTTGTAAATCACTGCAGCGTTTTGTTTTTTTCTTTTTTTTTCGTTTTGTTTTTTTTCAGCGATTTGGTTTTTTCGTTTTTTTTTTTAAATTTCGACGTGGCATGCCACGTAGGAAATTGTGTGGATTTTGACCGGGTCAAAATCCCCAAATTTCAGCCAGCGTGGCATTTTCCGGCGAGTAATTGAATTGCCGCCGCCGGGACTAAAATCGAAAAAAAAAGCCAAGTTAAGGCACCAAAATCGTGGCGTGCCAAGTTAAGGCACCAAAAAAGAACTTGTGCCAAGTTAAGGCACCAAAAATGTAAATTTCTCATTACCGGGGTTTCTTGAACTATTTTAGTATGTATGACCAATGTTTTCACACATTACTCTTACAAACTGGGGGACTCCATGATGTACAATATTTTAGTACTACCACGTCATAATATTCGATATAATACCACGAGCATATTTTGGACTATTATGCCACGACAACACCATAATTTTTAATGAAAAATTACAATTTAAGGCAAAACTTAAAATTAGGCCCAGGCAAGGCCAATTTCGAGTTATTTCAGGGCCCAATTCGAATTGCACAAGCCCAATTCGAGTTGTTCAAGGCCCAATTCGAGCTGTTTCAAGGCTATTCGAGTTATTTTTATGCAGGTCATTCGATCTATTTTGCAAGGCTATTCGAGTTATTCCAAAATAGCTCTAATTTGACTTATTTCAACTCATAGTCCTGCTTGGGCTGCACTTCTAGCTGAATAAGGACTATTACTCCTATATAAAGGGGATCCATTCCTCATTCCAAGGTACGTTTTCATTATTTCCAAGCCCTAAGCTCGAGTTATATAAGTCGACCTTGACCTATTCACAAGCTCATTCGACTTGTTCACAAATAGCTCGAGTTCGACCTATTTTGCACCCTATTCGAGTTGTTTTGGACTGCCTCATTCGACTTGTTTGGCCCAGTTCATTCAACTTGTTTAGTGTGTTATTCGCCTTATATACTATTTCGAATTATTCAGACTAGTTCATTCGACTTGTTGCCTTGCAGAACAAGATCTCGCATTCTGATTCATCTGACTTGAGCGTCGGAGTGCCTTCGCCGGAGAAGGCACAGGCTTAGTTTACGTGTGGTGTTGAGTGCAGGTTCCGAACTCAAAAGCTGCTTAAGCATCCAGAAGGAACTGAAGCAGTCTGACGTGGAGTGTTGACAAGTGGACACGTATCCAGAGGAAAATACCCCGCGTCAACATTACTCAAAGGGAGGGCAGCTCATGATATATGGCAGGAGTTCCATGATCCATATTAAGCTGGTGTTTGCAAATGCTTATAAAAGGAGCTTGTTGGTCTTTGAAGCTGCAAAAGCACATTTTTAGTGTTTGGAATACTGACTTTTGCTTTTACTTGTCTAAAAAAAAGGCAGAAAAAGCACAAGCCGCAAAAGCATGCCCAGAGGTGCTTCCGTAACTGATTTTGGAATTATGCTATTTTTAAAAGGTCTTTAAAAGGAAAAGTTACTTCTCATTAATTTTTGCAAACACCTAATTAATTATTTAAGTAGCTTTTTGAAAAGATTTCCAAACACTCCCGACTTTTTATTAAAAGTCAATTAAATTGGTTTTAAGCAAAAGTAGTGAACAAGCTCTTTTTAGAGAAAAAATCAATATTGGTCCTTTATTGTGGCAGCTGCTCGCTTTTAGTCCTTTATTGTGGCACCTCTTGCTTTTAGTACTTTATTGTGTCATTTTGTACAATTTTAGTCCTCTTTGCCGGAAAATTGAATTTCAGTCGGAAGTTGCACACGTGACTTGCACATGCAACCTGCACACGCGCGAGTGACACGTGTGTTGGACGCCCAAATTAAAAATAAAAATAAAAACCAAAAACAATAAGAAAGTTTTTAAAAACGTCATTGCCGAGGAAACGTTTTTGAGCTGAGAAACATTTCTCACCCAAATAGACTAATAAAGTTTAGAAAAACAAAAAAGAAAAGAAAAAAGAACAGGGGTTTAGAAGAGAAAAACAGAGTGTGCAATTTCTTTCCCATTTCGATTGCTCATCCCCTAATTGCATGTTACATTTTATGCTTTTGACTTCGAAGACTATATGTGTTAGGTTTTGGATATTACTATCAATAGGATGTGGGTATTAGATCTTGGATGTTATTGTACGACGATTGGGGATGTTAGATTTTGGGTATTAATCTATGCACCGGATTTTATGTTTTAGGTGTTGGATTTTTTATGTTTTATGAATAGTTTTGGATGATATCTTTTAATATTCAAATAGATTCTGATGGTATTAAACTATTCTTATTGCAAAACTAAATTTATAAACGTTTCAAAGGGAAAAATCTGTTTGCAAAACACCCACGTTTCTTTGTTTTGAATCTTTATGTTTGGTTAGCGTTGTCAATGGGAATACCTGAGAATGTTTTATGTCAGTAACAGTATTATTAAGACTTTCAGGGATTAAAATGAGAATTTTATAAAAAATTTGGGAGTGAAATTGATATTTTTATTATATTTTAAAGCCAAAGTAGGAATTTAGGGACTAAAGTGAGTATCCATCAATACTTTTGAGGTGAAATTGTCATTTACAATAAATCCAGACACGAAAATAGCTGCCGGATTTTTGTTTTTTAACTTTTTTTTTTAAAATTTGGCGCCAAACACACGTTTCTCTAGCACGTGTGTGGATTGCATGTGCAAGTCACATGGGCAACTTCCGGCTGAAATTCGATTTTTCGACAAAAATGACTGAAATCGTACAGAATGACACAATAAAGGACTAAAAGCAAGAGGTGCCACAATAAAGGACTAAAAGTGAGCAGAGCTGCCACAATAAAGGACCAATATTGATTTTTTCTCGCGCTTTTTATAAGCATTTGCAAACACCACCTACGAAAAATATAAAGGTCGGTGAAAAACAGGTTTCATAAAACTCATATGCGACAACAAAATTGACTACGAAACATGAGTTTTAGGGATGACAATTTTATCGTTTATATTTTAATACTTTATAATATATGTGTCAACTTTTGTTGCCTCCATTGCATGAAGTTCAGAGTTAAACAATAGTGAATTCCAGAGATAAAATTAAGGACAAATTAGTTGACGGTCATATTCAAAAATGCAAGGTTTAGCAAACGAATCAATGTAAAACATCAGTGTTAGTTATCCCTAATGTATTAGAAAAAGCTATATAGAAGACGTGCGGTTTTTGGTTTCTCATGTAGGTAGCAGAAGTCATAGGAAAGATGAGAAAACACACAAAATCACAAACTTCGGAGAATACCAAAAATTTGAAAGTCAATAATTCATTAATTGTTTTTTCGGAATACCGAGGTTTCAACAAGACACAAGAAAATTGATCCTGAGAAATTTTATTCAATAATCAACCTATGTCTTTTAGGGCTTACATGGATATGTATATACACCAAATAAAAAACAAAACTAATACGCAAAAAATAAAATAAAATAAATAAAATTAAAGTCCTAAAATAAATTAAAATCTCATTGAAAATAGAAAACTACAAATTTGACCCTCATAACTTATAACTTGAAAAAGTGGTACTGTTTGTCGAAAACAAGCTTTGTTGACTTATTGATTAAACAACAACTAATTTTGACTTTGAGCTACTTTTGCTTAAGAAAATTTCCATCTTTCTGCAGTGCATCGATTTATTTATTAGAGAAATATTTGTCGCTCATATTTATAGCATTATGTAGAGGCAAAATTTTGTCCACGAAACTAGACATATACATGAGCGACAAGATATCACTCTCAAAATATTTTATGAATAGTTCTTCTTCACTCTCGAATGTCAATTATGACTACGTTATCTTGTGTCACCAAGAGCCTTTTAACAACATGCCTGTAATTAGAGAGGATATCCATGGTGTATTCATATCACCGTTGTAGCTGCGGGCGGTACTTAGTCACGTCGCCAAGTTCGGCGAATTTCTTTTTCGACATGCTTGGATGAAAGGTGAAAAGAAGCATATTCTTTTTTCTAAATCAGTATGTATTCCTGCAGTTGGCGGCAACAATACGCCGTTTTCATCATATATACAAGAAATTGAGTCGCTCGCCACTTGGGGATGGGGTGGCATATTTCCTACATACATTCTTAAAAGGTGTTTCGTTATATATATATATATATATATATATATATATATATATATATATATATATATATGTTAAGCTAATACACGCATGATTCAAGCACAATATCCAACCCTCACATATACATATACATGCACATTTTCACATCTATACTACTGATGATTTGATTTCAAAGAGTTTGTAAGTACGTAATATAAATAGTATTATTCTCTAAGTAAAGTCAATCATGGCCACAACAGTAAGTTGTGAACTCGTCGCAATGATATGAATGCTTGATATTCAAATTGAAGTTTTATTATAATAATAGTGTTTGCTTTGGCCAATAGTTCAAACAATTGACGAAATCATTCAGTGTGGAATTTAGGGAATTCCGACTTTGCAGACGCTGAAGACTAAGGCAGGAATTTTTGTCGTATGTTAGTCAACTACAAAGGACTTAGAAAAAAGATTTGTCTATGAGCTTGGTATATGGGCTTTTTTTATTTTAAAAAGTTTATCACATTTAAAATCTAATGAATTTATATGGTTAATCTATAATTGGAGGAGTTCCTCAAATAATGAATAGGATCAATTGCGTTTTGCCCCTAATTAACGTTTGGGGTGTTTTGCAAAGTGTCCCCTAACGCTTCAAAAAGAGCACTTTGCTCCCTAACGTTTATCAAAATGTGCGATTTGCCCCCTGATGCTAAATCTAATGGATGAAAAGATAGCCACGTGGCAATAATGAACGGTAGATCAAGGACTCAGGGAGCAACTTTACAAACATTAGGGGACAAAGTGCTCTTTTTGAAACGTTAGGGGGCACTTCGCAAAACACCACAAACGATAGGAGGTGATCGCAATTGACCCTAATGAATAATACAAAACATTTAATGTCTGATTCCTAAGAATCTTACTATTATTGTAGTTAAAAAGTTTCAAGTTGAATTAAGGTTGAAGTAAAAATGAAATTGGAATATTAAAATTCAACCCCTTAAAAGATTTTGGTTCCGCTGACTAATGAATAATTTAACAAGTCAATAAGGAGGGACGACATCGATATGAAACTGAATTTGACTGGGTATCGACAAATGATGGTTATTTGTGTCCACTTCATATGATCTAACGTTTTGTGTGAATTAGTATTGTTATGTGCCTCTGCCTGACGGCTACCTCACGTGTTTCATTAATAGTAAAATACTCCTATTATACGCAAGTGTTGGGCCCGCGCGTGGTATACAACTTCTCAAATTATAGGGGTACTTTGTCTATTTCTCATCACCGTGACTCATGTGCTTTATTTAACATATAAAACGAGATAATAAATCTATTTATTTTTCACAAGAGATAGTGTGACTAACACAATTGGTAAAATGTCATTAACTCTGCATAAAATTACACAACAAGAGTGTAAAGCATAATTTTCAGAAAATGAAGTGCACTCAACACACTTGGACAACCCACCCCTTCTTGTCCTCGATGATTCCACTTTGGATTCCCGTAAGTCTTGAATAAAATTTCAAGCACGCAAGTTGTGCACTCATCTGATATTCAGTCCTGTCAAAACCATTATATACTACTTAAACAATGTAGAAGAGATATATGGGGGCGAGAATGGATAGATACTTGTAAATTTGTAATTGAAACTGAGGTAATAATCAAAAGTACCCTATATATTATGCAATAATAATCAAAAAAATTCAAGTGACTAAAAAAGGCAAAAAAAAAAAAAAAACTCATTTGTGTTATTGCTCAATTGGCGAAAAACCTCATGTGAGGAATAAAAAGACAAAAGGACTCGTGTAAAGAAACTTTGTCTTATATTTTCAACCCAGGTATTTTTCGCCTATTACGCATTAGACAAGGAGATCTTTTCACTTCTTTTATTTTTTTCGTTCATATTTCATATTTTTTATAGTACACCATAGCATATTACACAGAACACAGAGGGTTATTTAGAATTTTACATAGTTAGACTTCTTGTGTACTACCCCTACCCCTTACATTAAATCTCATAAAGGAATTTACCTTTTTGCTTTCACAAAAATTTGAACGATATTCACTTATGAAAATTTGAATCTTTTACAAGGACAAATTGGTAATGATAAGAACATAGGTTTGCCAGAAGTTATTACCTTTGACCCTTGTAAGTAACAGTACCTACTGGAGCAACACCGGCTGCAGTCCCAGTACAGAATACTTCATCAGCATCAACTAATTCTTCAATTGTTATAGAACGTTCCTCAACCTGTTCAAAAGCAAAATATCTCTAATCCTTCTCTCGAAAACGCCAAATAATTGGTGAATAAAAGCCTTTTGACGAAAAAAATATAACAGAAAAAAGAAAGATCATTAAATTCTTTATAGTTATCAACAAACTTATTCATTGACTCGTCATAAAAGATCATTTAGCATAAATATATTGCATGTTGATTAATTAGTTACAATTGAATATAGATCTACTAAAGCAACTCCATTGTCTGGTCAAGTAAGATAATATGCCTGTGTAATTTTTCTATTCTTTCTGGAGTTAGCTTATTTTCTGACTAGCAAAGTAACTTTGATCCCGCGATAATGTAGCACACGTACACACAATTGATTACCTGGTAACCCAGATCGCGTGCAATATCCATGATACTTTTACGCGTTACTCCTTCAAGAATAGTTCCAATGGATGCTGGAGTAGAAAGAACATTACCCTACAAAGAATTAAACATACATCAGTTGTATTCTCTGAATTAGATCATAATAGAATAATTGAAAATAACTGCACAAATATATTGTCCACCACCATGGCAATAACATTTTTTTTGTTAACTTCCAGTGACAACTTTGTGAATATGTGGCTCACCAAGAGTATGAAGATTTGATTAACTGTCGAGAGAATAAATACAAAACACAAATATCGTATTTTCGAAATAATTTTGTAAGTCATGTTTCTATTTCGGAAATGTTTTGAAAATCTGTTATAACCGTTATCGCCTGGAGTCTCAGTAATTACGAAAGTAGGGGAATAAATCTCAAGTATAAAAGGAGGTACAGATGTATTAGTAAATCATTGAGGATTTTACTCTTATACAATTCAATAATTGTTTTCTCCATTCTTTCACTTCTTGTGTGATTCATATTCTTTTCATTATGGTCACAATAGGCCTTACTTAAGTTCTCAAACTAATTCCACCAATAACTCGAAGTTTGGCAAGCCTCTTTAGTATAAATATAAGAAAAAGGTGTGTTGCAAACATTGTGGGTATAATGCACACACCGTGGACAAGTGCTTCAAAATTTATAGGGTATCCTCTTGAATGGGATGGTATAATGGAAAAAAGAATGGCTCCAAAGTCATATTGCTAATAATGTAGCTTCTGAAATCAAAGAAACCTTTGATTCCGTTTCAGCTGATCATGAGAAGCCAGCTCTAGCTACCAAAACCCTTTTTGAGCAGCTCCTTAACTATGCTTAATCTCATCACACGGCCTCTACTGCACCAACTCTAGAAGACTAGCCTTTTCCTTTGTGGGTGCAGGTGGTCCATAACTCGATGGCCATGCACAGGATCAAAGCTCAAAGTTGTTAGAAACTTCGGCGGGAAAAGCGGTTTTGCACTGCTGGAATATTCTGTTTTTGCAACAGAATTGAGCTGCGTTTTTGTGGGTGTTTCAGCTTGTTTTCATTCATATAAATAGGTTGATTGAGTGATCACATATTGTAGCTTAGAAGATTGAAAATCTCACTTGTAATTCTCTCTCAAACTCTACAGAATAAACACACTCTTTTGCCCATTGGATGTAGGCTTTGATCACCTTGATCTTAGCTGAACCAAGTAACTTTTGCGTCGATTATCTTGCTTGATATCTTGTGTGTGTGTGTGTTTAGGTTCATTTGTTGATTAGATATGTTCATTTTGGTTCGGTTGATCCGATTGAATCCCTACAAATTGGTGCGGTGAACGTGGATCTATCAATTATGGCATCAACAAAGTATGATGTTGAGAAATTCACCGATTTGAATGACTTTGGACTCCAGCGTGTGAAGATGCGAGCTCTTATTCACTTGATTAATCATCCATGGACAAAGACATGGATGAGAAGGTGAAGAAGATGATCCTGGAGAAGGCACACAGTGCGATCATCTTGAGCCTTGGAGATAAGGTGTTGAGGCAAGTTTCTATGGAGAAATCTACAATTGCGGTGTGGCTAAAGCTTGAGAGCTTATACATGACAAAGTCACTGGTACATCGCCTCTATCTAAAGCAAGCATTATACTATTTTAAGATGCAAAATGACAAATCTATTGATGAACAAATGGATGCATTCAATAAACTGATCTTAGATCTAGAAAACATTGATGTTAACTTATATGATGAAGATCAGGCCCTATTAGTATTGAGTTCCTTGCCTAAGTCTCATAATCATTTTAAAGAATCTCTGACATTGAATGAAGTGCAATCTGCACTAAACTCAAAAGAGTTTAATGAAAGAAATGATGCTAAGGCTTCTGGTGTTGGTGAGGGACTAATAGTGAAGGGAAAGAATGGAAAGAAAGATAAGAGAAGAAATAAGAAGAATGAGAATAAGGAATCTCAAAGCAAGAATGATAGCAGTGAGAGGAAGTGATATCATTGTAACAAAGAAGGACATATTAGGAGATTCTGTCCTCAGAGATTGAAGAACAAGAAAGTCTCTGAAAAACCTAAAGAATCTGGTGATGCTGCTATAGCTCAAGATTGCTATGAGTCGGCTGATGTTCTAATGGTGTCAGATAAGAACCCTGAAGTTGAATGGGTGATGGTTTCTGGCTGTTCTTTCCATATGACACCAAACAGAACATGGTTTGAAGAGTATTCAGAACAAGAGGGTGGTTATGTGTAGATAGGGAATAACAACCCGTGCAAGATTTTTGGAAATGGATCAGTAAGGTTCAAATTGCATGATGGACATGATAGGTTACTTCAACATGTAACATATTTTCCTGAGTTGAAAAGAAATCTCATATCATTAGGTGAACTTAATAAAAAGGGCTTTGAATTCAACTGCAAAAATGGTATCCTGAAGGTGTTGAAAGGATCTGTGGCAGTGCTTAAGGGAATCAGAACAAATGGTTCATACATTCTTGAGGGACTGGTAGCTCCAGGATCTGTAGCACCTGCATCAGTAGCAATACATAACAATGTTCAACTGTGGCACAAGAAGCTTGGCCATGTGAGTGAGAAAGGTTTGTTGGAATTGAGCAAGCAAGGTCTTCTGGATTCTGAGAAGCTTGAAAAGCTGGAGTTCTGTGAAGATTGTGTGTATGGGAAGACAAGTAAGACAAGTTTCTCTGGTGCATACAGAGGACAAGGGAACTCTGGATTACATACATGCTGATCTGTGGGGGCCTTCAAGAACACCTTCTCATTCAGGTGCAAGGTACTTCCTATGTTTGGTTGATGACTACTCAAGGAAAATATGGCTCTATACTCTGAAAACAAGATATGAAGTGTTTGAAACCTTCAACAATTGGTTAACTTTGGTTCAGAATCAGACTAAGAGAAAGGTTATGAGACTTAGAACTGACAATGGGTTAGAGTTTTGCTCTGCTGAGTTCAATGAATTCTGCAGCAAGAATGGAATAGTGAGGCACAGGACAGTAACAGGTACACCCAGAAAAAATGGTCTAGCTGAGAGGTTCATACTACAGAGAGTGAGGTGTATGCTACACATGATATCATTGCCAAAGACATTCTGGGCTGAAGCTGTTAACACAACCGCTTATCTGATAAATAGATGCCCTTCAACAGCTCTGAATATGAAGACACCTAAAGAAGCTTGGTCAGGTCATGCACCAAACTTGGAGAGGTTGAGAGTTTTTGGTTGCATTGCTTATGCTCATATTAAGCAGGACAAACTGGAGGTAAGAGCATTGAAGTGCATGTTTATTGGATATCCTGATGAAGTAAAAAAGGCTATAAGCTCTCGTGCTTAGAGCTTGGGTTCAGAAAGTGTATGGTGAGTAGGGATGTGGTATTTAAGGAAGATGAGATGGCATACAAGAAGCAAGTGTCACAAGATACCACAGATACTGCTGCACAGAGACACAAAACCAGTGAGAAACAACAGATTGAGGTGGAGCACAGTTCTGCAGGAATTGTACCTCAACCTGGTACCTGGTTGTTGAATGAAGAAGATCAGGAGGAAAATAATGAACAAGATGAGCCCTCTGAACATCAAAGATGAATCATATCTACTCACAATGATAGAACAAGAAGGCAAATCAAATCACCAAGCAGGTATCGATATGCTGACCTTTTAGCTTACTCCCTTGTTGATGCTATAGTGAAGTGTTAAATGAGGAGCCTAGACACTATCAGGAGGCAGTAAAAGGCAAAGACACACATTAATGGATAGAAGTAATGAAAGAAGAGATGAGTTATCTGAAGAAGAACAATACATGGGAGTTAAAACAAAAGCCCGCACGTTCTAAGGTTGTGAGCTGTAAATGGGTGTATAAGAGGAAACATGGCATTCTTAGAGTTGAAGAGAGTAGATATAAAGCAAGACTGGTGGCTCGTGGGTTTACACAAAGAGAGGGCATAGACTACAATGATGTCTTCTCACCAGTGGTGAAGCACAGATCCATAAGAATCTTACTGTCAATGGTAGCAAAGTTTGACTTGGAACTTGAGCAAATGGATATCAAAATAGCTTTCTTGTATGAAGAACTTGATGAAGAGATATTCATGAAGCAACCTGAAGGGTTCACTGAGAAGGGAAGTTACCTAGGATGTGGAACAGGAGGTTTGATGAATTCATAACTAGAATTGAGTTTCAAAGGAGCTAGTTTGACAACTGTGTGTGTTTTAAATTCAGAACAAATAGAGTTTTTGCAATACTATTGCTATATGTGGATGATATCATACTGGTAAGCAATAGCAGAGAAGAGATTGCTACCATTAAGTCACAGTTGAAAGGTGAGTTTGAGATGAAGGATTTGGGTTCTGCTAAGAAGGTCTTAGGGATGGAAATTAGAAGAGAAAGAGGTAAGGGTTGTTGTATCTTTCTCAAGAAGATTATCTCATAAAGGTTCTTGATAAGTTTGGCATGACAGATGCAAAATCTGTCACTACTCCTATGACTCAGCTAATGAAATTGAGCAATGCTGATTCACCTAGTACACCAGAAGAAGAATACATGAAAGAGATACCTTATGCTAGTATATTAGGATCTCTTATGTGTGCAATGTTCTGCACAAGACTAGACTTGGCTTACTCAGTCAGTATAGTAAGCAGGTTCATGGCTAAACCAGGGAAAGTACACTGGAAGGCTCTCAAGTGGATCATGAGGTATCTGAAGGCTACTTTGCATAAAGTGTTAGTTTTTGGTGGAGCTCATAAAGAGGGTGAATGTATTGAAGGGTTTGTTGATGCAGATTATACTGTATGTCTAGACTCTAGGAAGTCTTTGACAGGTTATGTTTTTACTGCTTTTGGTACTACATTAAGCTGGAAATCAAGCCTGCATAAGGTGGTTGCTTTGTCCACAACTGAAGTTGAATACATAGCACTTACAGAGGCTGTAAAAGAAGCATTGAGGTTGGAAGGAATTGCAAGAGAAGGCAATCACATTGTTCTGTGACAATCAAAGTGCTATACATTTGTCCAGAAATCAAATGTATCATGAAAAGACCAAGCATGTGGACATTAAGCTGCACTTTGTGAGAGAAATCGTGACTAAAGGAGAAGTGGTTGTGAAGAAGATTGCTACTAAAGACATTCTATCTGATATGATCACAAAGGTTCTTCCAAGCAGCAAGTTCAACTAGTACCTGGAACTGATTTAGCTTGTTGGGAGGTAAAGCTCTTTGAGAAGAGGTGGCGGAGCAGGATGAGTGAAGGTGCACATTGAGTGATGAACCAGGTGGAGATTTGTGGGTGAAGGTGGTCCATAACTCAATGGTCATGCACAGGATCAAAGCTCAAAGTTGTTAGAAAACTTTGGCGGGAAAAACAGTTTTGCACTGCTGGAATATTCTGTTTTTGTAACAGAATTGAGCTGCGTTTTTGTGGTTTTTCAGCTTGTTTTATTCATATAAATAGGTTGATTGGGTGAACACATATTGTAGCCTAGAAGATTGAAAATCTCACTTGTAATTCTCTTTCAAACTCTGCAGAATAAACACACTCTTTTGCCCCTTGGATGTAGGCTTTGATCACCTTGATCTTAGTTGAACCAAGTAACTTTTGCATCGATTATCTTGCTTGATATCTTGCGTGTGTGTTTAGGTTCATTTGTTGATTAGATTTGTTCATTTTGGTTCGGTTGATCCGATTAAAATCCCTACATTCTCAATATTAGGCTGCCACTTCTTTAACAAGTTCCAAAGGTATTTCTAGTTTTATATATAGTTCTATTTTCTAATGCATTCTTTATATAGAGATGAGAACAGGATTTTAGACACAGGGGTAGTCTGTGATTTTTCTTTCTTCTCTGTTAACCTCACCAAATCAAGATTGATATAATTTACCTAACAATATTACAACTACTGCAACATATAAAGGAGATGTTCATCTTTCTAAAGGTCTAGTTCTCACGGACGTTTTTATATGTTCCTGCATTTATTTATAATCTCATATTTGAATCTATGTTTGACTAAAGTCTCCATGTTTGCTCTTGTTTCCTTACCTAATGTGCTTATTTTGCAAGACATTTCACCGAGAGGACGATTGATTCTACTAAAGAACTCAATAAACTATACCTGCTTGAGATTAAATTTCTTAGAAACTCGAGATTACATGACTCCGTAATTTCTGCTTGTCATTGTTCTAATAGAGTAGGCATCCCTTCAAAGAATAAGATAACTTCTCTTCCTACTATTGCTTCAAGTTCTTGTTTTACATATCCCTGTATTGTTTCTCGTCTGTCTAAACAAATAAAGTTATCATTTCATTCAAATCCTACCAACGTCTCTGATATATTTGATCTCTTGCAGGGAAAAAATCTTTTTTGGTACCCTAACTTGGGTTCATTACAACTTTCATACCTTAATATGATACCTTTTGTTGACTATGTTCTTCACATTGAGTACTGCGGCGCCAGACATTTCTAAATTTGCCAAAAAAATTGAGCATGTGACCCTCACATAACCTTTTTTTTTTTCATTAAAACCCTCTCGTGACCTTCAACTTTAGGATTTTTGTCAATTTCGGCCCCATTAAGAGATTCCTAATACTCCATCTATCAACACACGAGGATACTTTGAAAAGAAAATTTCATTTCTGATACCTTAACTTCGCACCATTTCTTTTTTCACACCTTAACGTGGCGGATCATGATTTTGCTACCCTAATTTGACAATTTTTTCAATTTTGGTACCCCAACGGCGGCGATTTCAAAATTTTTCCGTAATTTTCCACGTGAGGCTAAATTTGGGGGTTTTGGCCTCAGTCAAACCCTCAACTCACCCACTTGCACCTTGGATTTTGTCTTTTTGTTATTTTATTTTATTTTCTTATTTTTCTTCCACGTGGCATCCAAGATGGAAAATGGGAGAGTTGGGAGGTTGACTGGGATCAAAATCTCCAAATTTAGTCCCGCGTGGAAAATTTGGACAAGATTTTGAAATTGCCGCCGCCGGCGTACCAAAGTTGAAAAAATTGCCAAATTAGGGTACCAAAATCGTGATCTGCCAAATTAAGATATGAACAAAAGAAATAGTGCCAAGTTAGGGTATCAAGAATGTAATTTTCCCTACTTTGAACCAATTTTCACTTGAGATGTTCAAATCCCAGAAGCTCATACTACTAAGGTGGTGTTTCCAAATGCTTATAAAAGGAGTTTGTTGACTTTTGCAGCCGCAAAATCATATTTTTAGTGTTTCGAATGGTGAGTTTTGCTTTTGCTTGTCTAAAAATAAGTAAGAAAAAGCACAAGCTGCAAAAGCATGCCTGAGGTGCTTCCCCAACTTCTTTTGGAATTATGTTATTTTTAAAAAGGTCTTTAAAAAGAAAAGTTACTTCTCATTAATTTTTGCAAACACCTAATTAATGATTTAAGTAGCTATTTAAAGAGATTTGCAAACACTCCCAACTTTTTATTAAAAATCACTTAAAGTGGCTTTAAGCAAAAGTAGTGAACAAGTCCTTTAATAAGCATTTACAAACACCACCTAAGTACGCTAGTTTTCCCTTTAGCACTTCTTTTGCTAATGATATTCAAATTCCTACCTCTACTGATCAGCTTGTTACTGCTATTCCAGTAGTTGATACTAACATTCATATAGGTGATATTCCTGTTACTAGAAAGTCTAGCAAATTCATCTCCTACATATCTTAAGATATATGATTGTTCTGCCTAACACTTCCCATTATGCTAACTCCTGTATGACGAAAGGTATCCAATATCTCAGTTAAAGCTACCTACCTTCTCAACAACTAAATGCTTCTCATAAAGCTTTTGATGTTGTATTATCGTAGATAATAAGCCCAAAACTTATACAAAAGCAAGAAAA
The DNA here is from genome assembly GCA_946800315.1 of Misopates orontium. NCBI lineage: Eukaryota > Viridiplantae > Streptophyta > Magnoliopsida > Lamiales > Plantaginaceae > Misopates > Misopates orontium. The sequence continues at coordinate 26,866,427 of OX326947.1, forward strand.
TTCCCTAAGGGGATACCGCCACAAAATAACCGGAATTAAAAGCATTAAAGAAAATCAATACTTGGGTCTTAAACTCAGTTACATGATGGCCATAAATGCATAGGATGAAAATGTGATAATAAAGTAAAATATAAGCAGATGGTTCCACAGAATAATACAAAGTTAGGTTATTTGCTGAGGGTTACACACAAGAGGAAGGGTATGATTACTTTGATACCTTCTCCTAGTTGCAAAACTTACTATTGTCAAATTCCTATAGCTTTACCAACTTCCAAAATTGGCACTTCCGACAACTTGATTTAATAAATGCAGTTTTGCCTGGTGATCTTGGTTAGGAAATAAAGATGAAACCTTCTCTAGGTTATTCTTGTTCATCTGATAACAAAGTTTGGTTTTTGAAAAATAGTCTATATGGCTTGAAAGCATGGTTCAAGATCACATCTTAATGATATTGATAAATTCAAGCAACATTTGGATAAAAAATTCACCATTAAAGATCTTCCCAACCACAAATACATCATGGGAATTGAGATTGTTCGATCTAATAGGGCATCAGTTTGTGCGGAATGACATATGCCCTTGACATTGAGGAAATATAAATGAAACCTCCTCTAGGTTATTGTTGTTCATCCGGGAACAGAGTTGTCTTATGGAAAATATGCTATATAGCATTGAAGCATGCTTCAAGTTAATGGTTTATTAAGCTCACTACATCATTACTCTCCGTTGGTTATAAACAAACTAATTCTGGTTGGTCTTTGTTTATCAAACAGACAAGCACATAATTTACATCACTAGGTGTATATGTCGACGATGTTATATCTGCTGGAAATAATTTTAATGAGATTGTTAAACTCAAGCAACGTTTGGATAATAAACTCACTATTAAAGATCTTCCCAACCTCAAATACATTATGGGTGAGATTGTTCGATCTAAAAGGGTATAAGTTTTTGTGAAATGACATATGCCCTTGACATTCTTACTCAAAGTGGATATCTTGGTTGCAAACCAAGCACCAACCCAATGGAATCCTTTGTTCGTTTAACATTTGATGATTTAACTCAACTAAAAGATCCGATTTCATTCTGAATATTTGTTGGCATGTTGCTCTACCTAACCCTCAAGCCTCGACTGAATTCATCGTGAAACTAACTATGGCTCATCTTAGATACTTAAAATCATATCCCAGTAAATGACTTTTTCAATCTTCTACATCAAAAGTTCCCTTGAAATCATTTAGGGATAGTGACTGAGCAGGTTGTCCAAACACAAGACATTGCATCACAAGCTACACCGTCTACTAGGTGACTCACTAATATCTTGGAAACCCAAGAAACAACCTACTATCAATCGCTCATAGATAGAATCTGAGTACAAGGCAGTTGCCACGACCGCTTGCGAAATTAGTTGGCTAAGTTCACTGCTCACCAAACTTCACATACAACAAACCAGAACATCTACGCTCTTTACAAAATATAAAAGCGCTTGCGAAATTTCCATTTTTATCCATCATGAGCGCACTAAATACATTTTGATTGACTGTAACTTCATAAGGGAAAAGATTCAAGAAGGCGTGATTAAAGTGATGCATATATCGAAGGAGCACCAAGTGGCCGATATCCTTAAAAAGCCCCTTTCTTTGCAACCATTCTCAAACATATTGTGCAAGATGGGCATCTTAGATATGCATGCCCCTCTTGAGAATAAGAATAACACGCAATGTCCTATTTTCAATAAAGTTTTTAGTTTTCTTTCCAGTTTTGGAAAGGTTTTATAATTTTGTTATGACCGTTATCGACGAGCTTTATGTAATTAGCAAATTAGGCTGTCAAATTCCAAATATAAAAGGAGGTAGGAATTTATATGTAAATCATTCATGGATTTTAGTGTTGTACAATTCAATAACAATCATCCATCTTTATTCTTTCGATTCTTGTGCGCTTTACTTTGTTTTCGAGTCGGCTACTCGGCTCTTAAGTCATTAGTAAATTACCAAGCACTTTACCTTCACAATGAAGACGTTAGAAGACGAGGCCTCTTCAATATTTCTTTTATTCGCTGAGTCAAGGTAGAAAACATCGGAGAACCCGTTTTTCTTTGCTCTCTTTATCGCTTTCAAACCCTACATAGCACGAGTACATCATAAAAATAAGAGATAGAATTCATATATATGGTGCCAATCTACAATAAAATACGATAAAATCCACAACTATTTGACATTTTCAATCACGTGGAATTTTCTTGTTACGACTTTTAAAAGGCAAGAGATTTTTTCTCAGACTTTTCCTACAGAATATACACGTAAATGTCAAAACTCGCAAATATGTGCTATTGATTGGTGAAATAATCTCTTATATAACTTTTCGTAGCATACACACTTGTGAAATTCTATCGAAGTAATTTAATATTCTTACTGTTCTAGCTTGGCAACTGGCAAGTATGTGCATAAGTCTCGAGTATGCATACCCTGATTGCACTTTATTCATCGCAAATATTATGGTGACATTTTGAATCATAAACTAAAGATTTTATGAAACTTTGATAACAAAATGTGGAGACATTTTTATTTTTAGCTCAAGAATATAGAAGGAAAAGAGTCATTAGCAAGGTAATGCGGTAACTAGCCAACACCATAATATATTTGAAATACTCCGAAGAGATCGTAAAGTTTCTACATAAGAATCTAATGTTAGAAGGTTGAAACAAATAACGTTAACAAAATCTTAATCATGAACATAATTAGTATCGATCAGCTAAATTGCAAAACAATGATTATGTCCAATTTGCAGTCATTCAGATTTCACTGGGAGAAATATATTGATAATCATTAACTGAAAATAAGGAATAACACACATGTAATTTGGCAATGATCAGTAGTATCTAACCATATAAGAAAGGACAAAATTTTACCGGGGCGTAGTTAGTGATGCTTTTGACACCTCCAGCGCCACCATTCATGGCGCGATGAAACTCATCTTCGACATACATGTTCAGGGCGCCGGTACCTTGCTGCCACCACGGAAAGAAAAAATAAAAGAAGGCATAATTAACATGTAATTTTGGGTGTAGAATAGGTTCAATATGATGAGCATGAAGTGAAAGCAGAGAGGTACCTTAAAGTAATTTCCAACAGGTGAAGCATAGACTAGGAATGTGTATTCAGGAGCCGGTTCAAATCCGAGTATAGCTCCACTTCCTATAAGCAGAGGCCTAATATACAATGTCCCTTTTCCCGCAGGAGGTATCTGCATTAATCCAAGAAAACAAAACCAGGAAATGACTAACAGCAGTCAGTACGTAGCATTTGTTTTCTTTTTTCATTTTCCTCTTCTTAAGGCAGGATGGCTTTATGTACGTAAATTGAGTGCAAAAGAGCATAAGAGATAGGGAAAGGATTCTAATGGCAAGCACATTTTGATGATCTCTCTAATGTCTTCTCTTTTACTTTTTTTGTTTAATTTTTTTCCAGTAATGCGCTTCTCTTGTAAACTCTGCTTCTAATTTTTTTCAAGACTTTTTCCTTCAAATAAAGGTCACGTTACATGTTAGAAATATTTAGGTTCTTGTCATGTGAGAGATACATACATTTAACCGATAATAGCTTTCTCGAAAACAAATCGAAGTAGACTAAAATTGCTTCCTTGTTTAAGTTATGGGCTAAAGAAAGTTCTATTTTTTTCTTTTTTTGAGTGAGAAGCACATTTCATTATTTCACCAAGTCTCATTATTAACTAGCTAATAACAGTACCAAATTTCATGTAATAAGCGAAATAGTCGAGACAATCCATGTGAAAGAAAAAGTAGCAGAAAATCATTTGTTTCTAGAGAACACACAAAAATCCCCCTCTTACTTTCTCCAAGGTTTCTTTGCTCCTATGTTTTGACATTGGAGTTTTGCCTATTCCGCTAAATACAAGTAGGTTTTTGACTCTATTTTACTTTTGCCACCAAAATAAAATGACCAAAACTGCGATAAAATCGACCAAAGTTGGTAAATCCGTAGCAAAGAGAGAATTAAGTATCTTTGGTAAGTAGCAGAAGGAGAGGAAAAGAATGATTATTACCCAGCGCCTGTTGGAGAGGGCAGTTTGTTTGACAGCATGAATGAATTGGTCAACAGACGGTGAAGGCATGCACATTCTCTCTGCGCCAATCTGCATCCGAATGGCATTCTGCTCCGGCCGGAATAAGAACAAACCTCCATCTGTTCTTCTATAACATTTTGTGCCTTCGAATAATCCCTGCTTACATAAATCAGGAATAAGAACAGACTTTTAAAACTAATTTATTAATAAGATGTGCTTCGTTTTTGTTTTTATCAATGCCTGATCAAGAAAAAGAGAGGTATTGATAATAGCAATTAACTTAAGAGAGTATATCAGCATTTTTGAAGGGCAAACCTCAATCGATGGGTTCTGTAATTCAATGTACCTCATTATCTTTCGAAATGTCTGAAATACTAAGTTTAACGAACAAAAAATCAACAGAAGTGTCTAAAACGAACGGTTGATCAAGTACTTAAGACAATTCATGCGTTTTTTAATAAATTGCACTTTGCTCATTTTCATAGGTTATAAAGCACATAGCAACGAACTCCATAGATTGAGAGTTTACTACAATTAACCATTTTTTTCTAAAATTAACTACAATAGAACACTTTAAGAAACAAAATTAGTGCTTACAAGTTGTTTCTTTAATGTTTTGGTGAAAGAAAGTTTGCACTTGACTAAATAAATCAAAAGGGCACCTTCAACATTTCCTAGAAAAATGTAGTTTATGAATAAAAATACACAGTGTGCTCTTCTTTTAAAAACACAAAGGATTTTGTAGCCAGTTAGCCACCTTGTTTGCAAGAATCAATAAACATGTGAGAGGTGCTTTCTTATTATTCTCGAGAACATTAGGAAAAAATTATGTTTTAAAGTCTGCAAAGTTACTCTTTAAAAGTTTAAATTCTATTGTTGAAGTGTTTCAGAATTAAAAAAAAATGTCTCTGAAAAGTTGACTCTAAAACGATAAAGCAAATATGTTTTATCAACAAGATAGTGAGGCTGCATACGAAAAATACATCAACTTATCAGCAAGTGTTAGTTGTACGTGACTCAAAGAAAATTTGTTGATACGTCGTAATAAAAAAACAAAACAACAAATTAATTTTCTCCAATAACTTATAATATTAGCAACAATTCTTTCTTCGTCGGTAACAATTGAAAGTATAAGTGACAACATTCTGCCCTTGCTAAGAATTAAATGAAAAGATAAAAACAAAATCATGCAATATTTTTTGCATACAAAATTAAAGTTTTTATGAAAATAGTTGCTTGAGATTTAAAACACAGCATTATTAATATTATTTTCAGTAGTCACATAGTTTTACTATGTACGATGAATCTTCTAAAATTACTTATAGTTTTGGCAATTTACCTCTCTGTGTTATGTCAAATTGGCAAATTACCTCCCTGTGAAAAATAATAGGCAAATTACCTCCCTGTGATTTAAAAAATTGGCACACCACCTCCCTGTAATTCTTTTAGTTTATTTTTTATACTTAATGACCAAAATACCCTTGTTATTTCTAATATTTTCTTTTCTGTAATTTCAAATTTGATTATAACCTCTCTTTAAAAGATTATAAGCAAAAGTATGAAAAATATTTTAAAACATACATATTACGAAATCATAACTTATTTTAAAAGTTTAATTTTAATTTTTGTGTTTTTTAATAAGTTAAAATATTAAAACAAAAATTTACATATTTTTTTAAGAAATAAAGGGTATAATTGTCTTTTTCAGTTTAAAAAACCATTCCCACTCTCAAATTTGAGCAAGTGAACTACACCTCCCTATATAAGGAGGTAATTTGCCAAATCCTGAAATCACAGGGGGGTAATTTGCCTATTTATTTTTCACATGGAGGTAATTTGCTAAATTAGCATAACACAGAGAGGTAACTTGCCAAATCCTCTTACTTATATAATCTGATAATTATTGTCAGTTTGTCACATGCATTTTTCTAACTTGTGCCCTAAGATTTAAGGAGAAAATTAATCCCCCTAGCCACTTCAAATATTAGTTACATGAATATGCATTTTAGAATACATAAAAATAAAATCAAACAGAACATAAAAAAGATATGCTAAAGAATAGAAAATCATTGCTTGGTTTCTTTGGAGTAGTTGACTATCTCTTTGAAATAACAATCCTTCATTGGGAAACTCTATCATTTTCAATATCTTGAAACTCCTTCTTTCTTCAAATCAAGATATCTCTTCTTGTGAAGGCGAACTATTTGTGAAGTGTGAGAAAAATGAGAAGACAATAATTCAAATAGTTGTGCATATACTTGAATATTTCAAAGAAGAGGAGGCTAACTGAAACTTAAAGAGAGCAGATATGAAGTAGATAGAATGAAACGAGAGAAAACTGGATGGAAAATTTGAAGCAAGTGTATGTATATAATGGTGGACGTCATTTAGAAAGGGACAATTATTATGTCCTTTACATGGAAAATTTTGAATATAACGCAATTTACATTATTAGAGCCAAGTATCTTGTTGCTAAAATTGTTCCCGATTTCAACTTTTTGATAGTAAATGTAAAATAAAAAACAAGCATTTTGTCCTCAACGCTTCATTATTAGAGACATAATAATTATATTTAATAATTTAAGACGATTACGGAGAGACATGTGTGATGTGGATAACTCTAAAGTACTATATATTAGAGACAACTTTCATGTCTCTAATACTTTATTATCAATATATAGCGAATTTGTTGTTTTTGATAATTTGAATTTATCACATACAAATTAGTTTGTTGCTGACACATGGAGTATCAATTACTATATCCCTCGTGCCAACTTATTATTTACAATAAATTCGTTCCTCGTAATATTTAATCATTAGTGATTAGGGGTGGGGAAAAAATTTGGGTATACCCACTCCCAAACCCGTCCCGATAGGGTATTTCCTATTCAGGACGGGAAATATGGGTATGGGTACCCAAATAACGTGTATTCGCTTTGAAAGAGTCGAGTTCGGGGTCAGGTTTGGGTATTGCTAACCAAATTTCCGAACCCAATCGAGTACTCACCCGTTATGTAAATATATACACATATAAATATATAGTATTATTATACTTATTAGTTATACTATTAGTCTTTGTGCTTAATAATAAAAAGAAGAATAAACTATACTTATATTATAGTACTAGTCTTTTGGTTTAGTGGAAAAAAAAAACTATACTTATATTAGAGTATTTTGGGGTTAATAATAAAGAAAAAAAAAAGACTAACGACTAAGAGTCCAAAAAGGGACATTCACTAACCTCCGAATATCACACACAAAATAAAATAAGCCATCTTTCTAATTTGTAGTTATTCAAGATCACATTGCATGGAAGATTAAAAATTGAAAAACATTAACTTTTTTCAACACCAAAACTTAAAAAATGAGATATTTGGGTACCCGCTACCCACCTTCACGGATACCCTACCCTACAGGGTACCCGCAAATTTCAGGGTCGGGATAAGGAAATAATTTTTCACTACCCAATATGTCGGATACTCGCCGTGAGTACTCATTCAGGACGGATACCTGCCAATGCCCACCCCTATTAGTAACAAACAAAGTCATCCCTAATAATATAATTATATCAACAGGTTAATTTCTACTTTTTTCACTCCTTTTAACCAAGAGTTCCTTTTAATGTTTTAAAACCTCAATCTCCAAATTTGAGTTGTATTATTTGAGCCACTTAAATTATGTGACTATTGTTTTTTAGTTATTTTCATACTAATTTTGAAGTTGTTTATTTTAATTTTAAAATAATAACTTAACTATACTAATCAACACTAATAGGATAATGGCCATTAAGAAATATTACTCTTTATGATCAATTTAACTCAGACTAATTATTTTACCAATTTTATTATGAATTAATTATCGATTTCGGCGTCAATTTAAATTTTGAATTTGTTTACTAAAGTTTTGGACTAACAATCATTAGATGACAATTGTGTGTAATTCGATCTACATGATAACATGAGACTAACTCTTGTAACAACTTTGTTCATAATTATGAAATCCATAAAGTTGAGTTGAAATCTTGTCCTTGAATTTTATTAGTTATCTAACTAAAGTTTTCAATAACAATCATAGACAATGCCTAGAAACATAGGTTGACTTGGAGGAACTTAATTGCAGACTAGAAGTTGTTCGTAATACTAATACTAGTATAAAATACTTTAATTTCTACTTTTTTAACTTATTGTCTTTAAAATTAATTTTTAATGTATCTAAATTTGATTTAAACACTTAGTCGGTATGATTTGGAGCAAGTAACTGATTTAATATTATGCTTTAATATTAATCACAAACTTACAATTTTTTTTTTTTTGATTTTACTAATTCAATAAGTTTAATCATCAATCATAGATAATGACCATGTACGAATAGTAGTCTGTTGAGCAATTTAGTTTTAGAATTATTCTTTACAATTTTTATTACGGAATTCTCAATATCAAATTAAATTTTCATACTTGAATTACTTAAATTAATTAACTAAAATTTTAAATAAAACAATCGTAGGCGATTACAGTTTACAATTGATCTGTATGATATGTAACGACATAATATGAGACTAATTATTGTAATAATTTTGACAATAACTAATTAAATCAATAATGTTTAAGTTGTTAAATAAAGTTTTCAAATAAAATTTTAAACAATGACATATTAGAATCTTTTGAATTTGAGGAACTTAATCATATCTCCATTAATAAATATACTTATCAAAAAATTATGACAAATTTGATTACTACTTAAATAATTTAATTAGTCAATTAAAGTTTGAAACAAAAATCATAGTTAATGACCATTTAAAAATATTGATCAATTTCATTTTGAAAGATTAACTGCGGGATCCTAATTCTGTTTATAATTTTGACATTGATCCCAAAATTAACAATATTAGTTTTGGTTTACATACTTGAATCGATTAACTAAAGTTCATAAATAATGATTGTTTAGAAAATTTACTAGGTATGATTGAGAAACTTAGTTTCGTGACTAATTATTTAACAATTCTTACATTAATAATGAAATCATATGTATGGATTTTGGTGTTAATGCTTGAATAACTTTAAAATATTTATAATTTTAAAAGTAGAATCATCGATAATATGACCATTTTGACTTGAACAAACTTGGTTATGGAGGTAATTCTCTTAACAACTTTTTTATTACTAAAAAGATATTGAATATTAATTTTAATTCTTAAAATAATTTCATTATTTAACTAGAGTTTGAAAACAATCATGCGCAAATCATCATCTAGAAACTTTGTCAGCATGACCTACAGTAGCTTAACTATAGTAATAGTTTTATAGCAATTTTGGCTCATTAAAAAAGTCATAAAAATTTATTTCAAGATTAATACTTAATATTAATTGATTAACTAAAGAATTGAAATAATATTGATAAATAATGAATGTTTATGAATACTAATCTATATAGTTTTGAGGAATAAGTTATCAGGGACAGAATAGTTATTCTAAAAAAGTATTAAGAGTGTTAATTAACTTAATTTGTCTTTGAAAGTTATTTGGCACGTGCAAAACTTGTTACTGGTAGTCATTTGTTCATAACAGCTGGTACAAGCGCTTCATTGTAGATAGTCCAAATAATAAAGGCAATTAATATGTTGCTGATAATAAAAATATTAGGAACAGCTAACTTGCCTCTATTAGGCTTAATTGACTCTGATAATATTTTTATTTTGAACAATTAATTTGTTGAAAATGTTTTTCTGCTTTGGTGGATAAAGTTTTACTTACAATAATTATGAGCTCTATATACGTCTATTCGGAGATAATTTTTCTCGTTGATCCTACCACATACTCAATTCCTTGAAGTGGAAGCATATATATATATATATATGTATATAGGAAAATGCTTAACTCACAGTCTGTATACATACAGACAATTAGGAGCCACACATTACCTTTAATGCCACCGGACACCTATTTGACCGGTTACTGGACTTATCACTTATAACATTTTGTATTACACAATTTTGAACTCTCAAGCCAATTAAAACTATTAGGTTCTCCCTTTAATTTTTTACTTATTAATTATTATATATTCTATAAATTAACAATTATCTTATCTGTTCAATATAATCTAGAAATAAATCATCATTGCATACTGATCAGAATGTTCCAATGCCACTAGTGATTTCAATTCAATTTATTGCATTTACTGTCTTATAAATAACATGACAAACATTGTTAATAAAGTCGTACATTTTTTCAGAAACATGAACATATATGCATTTTAAGCTCAATAACAATAAAGTATAAAATTAGTCATTCTCATAGTGCTTTTAGATAATTGCTATGAGAAAATTGTAGAAATATTTATAATACGTTGAACTAAAGATCAAAATCAAATTAAAATTTTAACAAATCAATATTATCACAATTTTCAATTAAGTAACTCATAAAATTAAGTTTTGATGTTATTCGCTATTTTTTAGATTTTATATTCTGTGAATGCCAGTGAGAAAAAAAAAAGTGGTAGTTTTTACAATTCGCTAAATTTTTAACGAATAATATATAAGTTCTCCAGTACATAAAAATGCTCAGATTAATTTCACTCGTACTATCATTTGGTTTGTCTATAAATTTATAATTTAATGCCTGACAATTAGTCTTTCAAATTCAATAGATTGCGCAATTATCATAAATCGAACCAAAATTGCGGTACAAAAATAGAGCGCTACACAATTTCTACCGGCTGTAAGGCTTATTCTTACAGCCTGTCTGTAAGATAAGCACAGCCCATATATATATATATATATATATATATATATATATATATATATATATATATATATATATATATATATATATATATATATATATATATATATATATATATATATATATATATATATATATATATATATATATATATATATATATATATATATATTACTATTCTCATAAAATGTCAAACTTGTTTTTTAAGAGAACATTGGTGATGGGTTTTATTGAAGGTGGTGCATGGTTTTAATAACATTTGCAACTTTTGGAGAATTCGAAGGGTATGGTATGTATATGCATTTTCTCTATTTGTCATCTTTGTATAAATGCTTAAATTTTTTAGAACAAGTCTCATTCATGAGTGTAATTCAAGCTCTATTAAAATAAACATAGAATGGGCTCGTTGTAAAAATTTTGAAAACATGATAAGTTTTTACAAAAAACAATTAACATTTAAGACATAAGGTTCGGTACATATATCTTTTAAAATACAAACGATTTTATGCATTTTAATTCCCCGCTTTCTAATAGATATATAGTACAAAAAGTTGATATTAGTAGGTCCAGGACTAATTTCGGATGCCGTTGAATGGCATCATTCAAAATTCAAATAAAAAGGCCAAAAATCTCGTGGGCATAATGAAAATGTAAAATGGCCCAGCAGGCGTACATGAGGAAGGGGTTTGTAGGGCCGAAGTGGGATGTGGGCCGTTGGGTTTGTTTGACTTGCAGTTTTTACTAAAATGTGATTTTGGATAGAAAGATGGGTAAGTGACAAATAATTAACGAGGTTTCTTTTTTTCGACTAGTAGTTTCCTTGGTTGTATTAGAACTTTTTTCTTGAGGTATATTGGGTGCACTCGTTATTCATTTGAGAGTAATTGGCAATTTACCTATGTGTTATGCTAAATTGGAAAATTAGCTTCCCGTGGAAATAAAATAGTAATTAACTTTCATGTGATTTCGAAAATTGGCAAATTACTTCTTTACATAGGGAGGTGTAGTTCACTTGCTCAGATTTGAGAATTGAGATAGTTTTTTTTTTTTTGGCAAAAAAGAGACAGTTATACCCTTTATTTCTAAAAAAAATATGCGAATCTTTGGTTTCATACTTTAACTTGTTAAAAAAATACAAAAAGTAAAACTAAAATTTAAAAATAAGTTGTGATTTTATTATATGTATATTTAAAATACTTCTTATACTTTTATTTATAATTTTTCAGAGAAAGCTTATAATCAAATTTGAAATTACAGAAAAGAAAATAACACGAGTATTTTGGTATTTAAATATTAAAAAATACATTAAAAAACTGTAGAGGGGTGGTGTGCCAATTTTTAAAATCACGAGGAATAATTTGTCTATTTATTTTTTACATAGAGGTAATTTGTCAATTTGACATAACACAAGGAGGTATATTGCCAAAAGTAATAATTTTATCACGTGAGTTAAGTCATAAATATCCAACCCGACAAGGGTTATATAGATTTGAATGTTGAATCTAAAATTTTGTTGTTCCCCACATCCCCACAAAAATAGGGACAACTTGAAATGTAATATTAACTATGATGGTCTTAATATATAGATATGTATTCAAATACTATCCATAAGCATTTAAATGGCAAAGACCGTGGTTGAGAGTTGGTTGAGATGTCGTTGTTATATACTTCATTTCAGCTGGACACATAGCTAGTTATTAATAGACGATACGAATTTAATGCCACAAACCTGCCCGTAATTTAAGACTCCAGCAGAAGGGCTGAGTTCAATGTTTCCAAAGGGCCCAAGCTTCCCTTGCTTGAACGGCTCATCTTTGACGCACTTCATCGTATACATATAATCAGTTTGCATCAAACCGAAACCCAAGTTGTTCCACTCATCCTCCACATAACTGCATGCATAATTGTACGTATATAAAAAAATTAATGTACTTTTTGTTTGGTTGGATAATAAAAGTCTCACTCGGACTCGGTTCTACCTCAGCTTTCTAAATGTAGCTTCTTTGTTATTTTAGTTTTAGGATAAATTTACATCTCACTCCATATAGAAGCAACTTTGTAAAATCTTAATCAAGTGGTTTCTCTCATATTTTCTTTTGAAACTAATTTACGTTTGTCAAAAAACAAAACACGGCGCAATCAATGACCAATTGTTTCTATAGTGTTTGCTTAAGATAAAGTATGTAAAGAACAATTGTTTCTATAGTGTTTTGGAATATTTCCTGGAAAGGATTATAACTGTAATTGTCTGTAATTAATGCAGCCTACAGTGTACATGCCAAAAGAACTTTTAATTAAATAAAGTCTACAGTATTATAAATAAATCTAATCGGGAACTGCCATGACCTACATTTCGGATTTGCCTTTGTCTTAGAACAAGCAAAACTATTGTCGATACTTAAAAATTATTCTTATGAACTCAAAAACTCATAATCCTTTTTCTTGAAAAATTGTATACACCACTTTAACTATATGAGTTCTTGGAATTAGTGTCAAAATACCTGTCTCTGGATGATTCATATGGCTGAGAAGATGCAGCTTGGGTCGAAAAGTAGCGGCCTCCAGTCTATAAATATTAAAAGGAAGAAATATGTAATTAACATTATTATCAGAAAGCGCAAAAGATATTTCAAGTATCAGCAGCAATTATTTTATCCTTTATGGTATTTGTAGGACTGAGAGTCCCAATTGTGATAGGTTGTCAAGATGGAATATTTGTAGCCTTCTTGGTGAGTTTATGCAGTTTAAATTTAAATAGCAAACAATATCCTTATCATTTTTTCATAATTACATCTGCAATGCATGCACATAACGTTTTGTAAGATCTTAATACATACATAAGGTGACCATGGTAGTTGAAAAGTACGAATTCACAATTTTATCTTATAACTATCTTGCATGTGCAATGAATCTAAAGGTGGCACGAATTCAGATGTTTACAACAATATTAATTATGTTGATAGACAGAGGTGTATGGTGTAGCTAGTCATTGAAACAATTAAGAACCCGACAATTTATCTCCTTCAAAATCTTAAATCATTAATTTAGAACAACTACTATCACAGGTAACTTGTGGATTGGCCAAAGACTCTTAGGGTGTGTGTAAATATTTTTAAATATAGGCAATCTTTACCCAAAGTACTTATCTTTAGAATGTACAATTTTAGTTTCCCTAAAAAAAGCATACAAAACACAAGTCCTAGAACTTGAGTTCATATTACATCACGAACTGTTTTTGACAATAATTATATTTAACAAAACATTAATTTGAAAGTTATTATAGTATTTATGATCTTCCTCGTTACTTATAATATGTTAATTTATGTTAACTATAATTAAAGTGCGTCTATTTGGAAGTATTTTGAGAACTTCTCTCTTTGAGAATGAAAAGATTATGCTTTTCAACTTGGTTTCATGTATTTATTTGAACAAATAAGTCTCAGGGTTAATTAATTCCTTTTCTTTGAATTATTCAATTTAGCAATTTTAAGTGATACTATCCAAAAACTTGGATCTATCTTAAAAGTATTAATTATTTTATTGTTATACAATATATATCGGTCTTTTTCATGCGATATGCAAACTTCATCTTGAGATATGCAAACTTCATCTTTCTCAGAGTTAGCAAACACTTCTATTGTTTAGGTAAAAGCCAATTTAGATACCTTTGTGCCAAAGGAATTAAGAAATCGTTTTTCTAAGATCTTACAAATCCTAAAAACTTTTATATTAATAACCATCTAGTAGTTGAAAGTTTCTGACCTGACGTGAAACAAATCTAGTTTGAACTTTGAACACAAGAACAGGGATTATAATCATCACATTCTACCAAACTATGCTAAAAAAACATTTGTGTTTATATCCAAAATACGACTGTTACACTTCCATGACACGGTCCACATTAATTATTGATAATTCAAGCTTATGTTGAAGGGTTCCGTAACATGAGAAACACTAGAAGTCCATGCAATCATTCACCAAATTTTGAACAATATCACGTACAAGGAAATTGAATGGCTTACCTTTGATGCACAAGAACTTGAAATTTGGAAACGGGAGAGAACACGAAGAAACACACTACTTCTCCGCATCTTCGCTGTTCTTCTAATTAGAATGGCCTAGCTACTAATGCAAACTTCGAGTTGTACCGCACACATTTATAGACTTAGTTTTCTTAGGTCAAAAGTGGATAGGGTCGAAAATATTACATGCGGGATTTTGAAATGCACAAGACTTTTTGTAATCACAATGAGAGTTACTCGTTTAAGCTAAGCTCACTCATGTTGAAAAATTTCTCGAGTTATTCATTAGCTAATCTGTGTGCAGTCCTTATAAATTCTTCTACGTGCCATGTGATTTGAAAGTACACGAAACCGGTCGCTGTAAAAAAAGATTAATTAAGCTTGCATTTTGTACTTTTCTGCCGGGGAAGTCAGTGTACCCTTAAGGATTATTAACTTGAAGTCCCTCGTGGGTTGAAAAACTCAGTAGAAATATCCTTCCTAATTTATTTATTGTAAAATGAAGTATATAAAATATAAATAATATGCTTTTGGAAAATTCAAAAAATAGATTTCTTTTAAGATGATGACGTCCCCTTCTTCCGGCCACGCTCGTCACCGGAGCTGTCCGCACGTCGGTCTCGGCTCAAGATGCACCTGGACTCGGGTAAGCTCCCTGCTGCTCCGCAACTATCCACGACCCTTGGGGGTTCGGGCTCCGTTCGCACGATCTCCCTTCAAACTGCTTCCTTGACTGAATCTTGAACTCTTCCGACCCTCTTGGCGCGTGCTCCGCACTTTTCTCTCACTAGGTGGGGCTATCTCTAGCTTATATCGGGACCAATGATTTCAGAGGGAGGAGTGTGTTGTGCTTTTGTTGGCTCTTTTTGTTGTCTGATGGCTTGTTTTTTTCTTCTTGGCGCTGATCCGCCTCCCTATTTATAGGGCAAAGGTGAGGTTATAAGAGTAATTTGGCCCTGGGCACGTGTCACCGTGCATGTTCGTCCGAGGGTAATAGGGTACTTGAGTACCCTTGTAGAGTAGGGCACGTGGTATCCGCATGTTACCCTCGGTGCACGGCATGCTCCGGTTACACCTTATAACTTCCGAACCAACGCTCCTTATTGGGGAGGCGGGGCGGTCGAGCCCTGGGAGGAGGACAACGCATCCGGGCGAGTGGAGTATGACGTCAATTCTGACGTCCGACCCCCTGGGCACGTGTCCTCGTGCATGCTCGTCCGAGGGTAATAGGGTACTTGAGTACCCTTGTAGAGTAGGGCACGTGGTGCCTGCATGCTACCCTCGGCGCACGGCATGCTCCGGCTGTACCTTATAATTTTCGAACCCACACTCTTTATTGGGGAGGCGGGGCGGTCGAGCCCTGTGAGGAGGACAACGCATCCGGTGAGTGGAATGTGACGTCGACTATGACGTCCGACCCTTCCTTCTGGTTGGGGAAAAGGGGCGGTCGCCACTGGTTGATGAGTAGGTGACGTACGCCTGCATGTGAGGGGTTTGACCCCCCTCGGGGAATACACATAGCATAGGATATAATAAGTATTTAATAAAGGTGCGGGGGTAGAAGGGGGTCGATATACCTGGGGGTCGATACCTGGGTTCGGTGTCGAGCGAGAAAGAAGGGGGTAGTGAGGCGGGATGAGGTCAGGGGATTAGGCCACGTGGACGGGTACGATCCCAAGAGGGAGAGTATGCGTCATCATAAGTCCCCCAGTCTCTGTCGCAGTTCGCAGAACGTGGCAGAGAGTAAAATAGCTAGGGGCCTAATCATTTGACCGCGTGTCGGCCTCACTTCCTGATTTCTTGGGATTCCTCAAACTTCCCTCATACGCTGAGCCCTACGTGTTATCCATCCGCGTTTATTGGGTTTCGAGCGTGAGTTATACCGCCTTTTTGCACGTCTATTTAGGTTTTTCACGTTGCAGTTTTTGTAGGTTCATAACTTTTTGCCTCCTTGTAGCTAACTTCCTTTGCTTCTTTTCACTCAGCATCATTATGTCTGCCAACGCTGCCGCGACCGCCTCTTCCGGATCCACTCCTCCTGCTTCCCCAACTCGATCAGTGCCATCTTCTCCTCCGATAACCCGCCGTGGTAAGCGCTCGGCTGCCTCCGCTGCTCTGGAGCGACGCCGCGAACATAAGCGACGCCGCGAGTACAGCGACCCAGGCCACTGTTGACAACTTAATCGCCAAGTATAACGTGGCGATGGGGAATGCGACGGTGTTGATCCCGGAGCCTTCGGATCGGGCGACCGCTTATTGGCCCTATATGACGTGGGTGCCGGCCAAGTGCCCTTCTTCTATCTGACTCCCCGTTCGTCTCAAGCTGCTCCGGGGGCGAGGATCCTTACTGACGCTTCTTCCTCCTATGGCAGCTGGAAATCCAATTTCTTCTTCGTAAAGCCCCCGGGTCGTAATTGTGCGAGCTGGGGGGTGACGAGCGCGTGGTCGAGCAGTCCCACGGAGCTGGATACCACCCAACTGGACCGGACTCGGCTCCAGATGATGGAAGAAGGGTACTTCGAGGCGAAGTACACGTGCTGAGGCTGACCAAGACCCCAAGGCTGTTCGAGCTTTGCGGTCTTCAAGGAGGGGTTAGGTCACCCTATTTCCCAAACTTGCAGCAGGACCCTGAATTTAGTAAGTTTTAGTTTCGATCCCTCTGGTTCCTGGCTTTCCTCGTTTTCTTTGTACGCTGATCTGCCTTTTTATGATCCGTGTTCTCAGGTTTGCTGATTTCTACTTTGGCGGAGGCGGCCAAAAACGCGCCTGTGCCCCCTAAAGTTCCCAAGGGGGGCAGATCCGTTCGAGGGAAGACTTCGTCTTCCCAATCTGTGGCAGGCACCCAAGTTGCGGATGCTCCACCGTCTCCTCTTCCATCTCAGTCCACTCCTGAAAGAGATCCGGCGTCTGTTCTTCGCCTGGCCCCTAGGCTTAGCAGCGACGCGAGCTCAGCCCCGCCATCTTCCGGCAATTTCCCTAGCCTTCGGGAGGACGATCTCGACCTCTTTCGTGACCCGGTTCCCGTTAATCTCGACACCGGTTTCGGCTGGGTCCGGGAGTCTTTACCGGCTACCTTTGACTGGGGTGGTCTGGCTACTTCTCCTGCCGCCCACGAGGAGGTTGCGCCCTCTCCAGCCTCTCCTCCTCGGGATTCCAGCTCTCATCCATCTCCCGATCCCCAAGGGGAGGGTGCAGAAACTGCTCGTTTGTCGGAGGGTCGGGGGGAGTCCGACGCTCCTACGCCTTCTTCTCCGACCCTGAGGGATGGTTTAACAGGCTCGGTCGTCGGTTCGCCCGGGGCAGCCGACGTAGGGTCTCCTGTGCCTCCCTCGAAACCTCAGGCTGACACGGCGCCTCTGCAGGAAGAGGCCGGAGGCGAAAGACCGGAGGTTGGGAGCGATGAAGGTGGCGCTTTGCATGGGGCTCGTGAAGAGGGCACCTCTTCACGGATGGTGGTGAACCAATCGGATCGTACTAGGTCCGTCGAGCGTTCCCTGACGGAAGAACTCCGTGGCCTGGGCGGCGGCTTTCCCAGGCTGAGCCAGGTGGTGGATTCTCTCGAGGTTGCATCGCTCCGGAACCGAGGGATCCAATGGTTGAAAGATCAGGCTGGTTACGAGGCAGTGGATGTAAGCTTTTCATCTTCTCCTTATGTCAATTTTTCTTCTTCCTTGTTTATGACACGTTTTGCCCTTTTCTTTCTCAGTTTAGCGCCCGCCAGTTTCTATTGCTGGAACACATTCATACCCTGGAGGAGCGGGTAGCGGAATTGGAGTCCGCCGTTCCCGATCCTTCTGGGCAGGAGGATTTGGAGAGCCTGAGGTCGGACCATGCTCAGGTCTTGGCCGATTTGCAGGGAGCTCAGACGGCTCTGGAGTCTCGGACGAAGAGATGTCGCGAGTGGGAGACTTATGCGACTGGGCTACAAGAAGAGCTGGTCCGGGTCCAAGAGCAGCTTCGGGAGGTGGAGAAGGTGAGGGATGAGGGGGCCCTGGAGTTGGTGGCTTTGAGGGACACTCTGGAAACTACTTCTCGGCTGTTGAAGGAGGCCGAGGTGGGACAGACGAAGGCGGTGGCTACTGCTGAGACCCTTTGGGTGGAGTTGGAGGAATGTCATGCCACTATAGGCGATCGAATCGCTTCCGAGGTTCGGCGGGTCAACTTGGATCTCCGGAAACAAATAGTCGAGAGGTCCCGTAAGGACGCATTTGATCGCATCATTCGGTACATCGGTTCTCCGCTCCATCATGCTTACTTCAGGAAGGTATTCGCTACCCTGGTCATGGTTGGGTACAAAGGATCCATACAACAATTAAAAGCAAGGAATTGGATCGTACCTGAAGCTGAACTGAGGACCCTTTCTCCTCAGGAGATCGAGGTGCCATCAGAAGTACCGCCCGGCTCTCCTCGTAGCCTTGCCGAGAGACAAGCGATTCTCGAGGCCTATCGGGCCAATCTCCCTACCGCTTGGATAGTTCTCCCGGAGGTCGGTGGGACGACATCTCGGCGTTCCTCTCCTGAGACGAGGACGAGAAGGACTCGGGAGATGGCTGAGGAGATTTTGGCTGGCGGGCCACTGGTGACTGGCCCAGGTCCTCCCGACTCTCGCCCTTCAGATGTTCCTGTTCCCCGGGTGACGGAGACGGCCCTGCGGATGGCTTCCACTGTCGGGCCTTCCGAAGTCGACGATGATGCTCCGACGCTAGAGGGGCGTCGTAGGTCGATTAGGGAGGGCAAGCGACCCGCCTAAGGGATGTTGTAGTCTAGGCCCCCTGTATTTGATTATTCTTTTTCCTTGTAGTTGTAATAATTCGAGGATTAATAATATTCTGCTTTTCGAGGTCTTTCTTCATTCCCTTTTGCACATCACCTTTTACTAAGTTGCCAGTTCGGGGTAGAATTTCGAGGATGAAACAATCGCGGGAGCACATCTGCTCCACGTGCCGTGGTTCGACAAGGATTGTTGTTTTACTCCTTGGAAGTACGAGCGGGGCTCCTCGGGTTCCCGTGAAGGCACCCAGGAGTTGTGTGGCTATGACCCTCGAGGTGTATTATAGGGAGCAAGTCAACCCATGATACCCCTAAAGGAATCGGTCGCCTTAGTTGCGTTGCTCGCGTGGGGCTCTGAGGTTCATGACACGACACCTCGTTTAGAGCAGTTGGCTAGGGCCCTTGAGCCGTATTACAAGGAGCAAGTCGACTCGTAATACTTCTAAAGGGTCGGTCGCCGGTCAACAGGGTATTCTTCACCCCTCGTTGCGTGTGTCGACAAGGGTTGCTATTTTTCCCCTCGGACGTACGCGTGTTTGGCTCGGAGGTTCAACGGGACACCTCTAGAGAGCATTTCGCTAAAACCCTCGAATCGTATGATGAGGAGCAAGTCAACCCACGATACTTCCCAAGGGTTTTCTGCCGGTCAACAGGGCGTACCCTTAGCCCCTCGTTGCGTGTTTCGACGAGAGTTGTTACTTTTCCCCTCGGAAGTACGCGTGGTGCTCAAAGGTTCAGCTGGACACCTCGTAGAGTGGGGTTTGATGTAACCCCTCGAAACGCTACCCAAACCGGTCAACTTTTCCTTAGAATCTTTTTACCAAGATTTTCTCCAACGGTTGTGACGGCTCGGAGGACCACTTTTAAGAGTCGCCTCGGATAACAGCCCTTTTTTGAAGGTTGTAATGGTTCGAGAAGTCCTTTCAGTTGGCGATTCACAGCCGCCGTTTCTTGGACCAACACGTCCCATCCGGCGGTTTTGTTTATCGTGCTACTCTAAATGTTACTTACTTTAGCACGCATAAATTTTCTTTGTCATCATTAGCGCCTCGAAAAGGCACATTGACGGCAGACGCCATTGTATGACTGCCACGCGTCCCCTCATCTCGTCTCTTCATTGGTAGCCCGAGCGGTATCAATGTTTAAGGCGTTTTAGCCGTTCCCGCCTATACTGAAGCGTTACTTCTAAGATTATAAATAAGCAAACTTACTTACCTTATTTCGTCACTTCATCTTCTGCATTCCAGCGATTCCTATCTTCTTGCTTCTTGCTTCCTGCTATCTTGCTATCTGCTATCTGCTAAAAATGTCTTCTTCTGCTCCCTACTCCGAAAATATCCTAGGGTCCGATGAGTCCTTCTCTGAGGAGACTCCGTTGGTGTTCCCCTCACCACCTGCTTCTCCACCGACTGCTCCACGGCCGAGTCCCCCTGCTGCCAATCCTTCTGGGGCCGGTCCTTCCCGCATTCGCCGCAGTTCGCGGGCTGCGGCTTCTCGATCTCGTCGGAGGACTACTCTTCAACTGGCGGCTGACGCCCGTCGTCCCAGGGACTCGACCGAGCGGATCCTGTTTGATGATCCCGTTGCTGACGACATTGAGGCGGCCTTTGCCAACCGGGCTCCCTATAGCAGCCCCAGAGCCGGGTTCCAACTGGTGACGGCTGAGGTTGAGCCTGCCCACATGATGGGTGCAGGGCTGGCCGGCCACGTCCCTTCTCTGGAGACGGCTGAGACCGTCCAGGCGCTGCTGGAGCAGCACGGGATTCCTGGGGTGGAGGTGAGAATTCCGACCCCTGAGGAACGAGCCTACAACCCTCCCGAGGGTTTTTTGACTGTTTACTCCGAGCAGGTCCGTAACGGGCTTCGCTACTTTTTCCCTGCTTTTATGATTGCCATTTTTAATCTTCTACAAATCTGCCCGAGTCAACTAGTCCCCCACTCCTACCGGTACCAGGTAGGTTTCATTCTTGTGTGCCATTATCACAACATTCCCCGAGCTCCTGCCCTTCTGTTTGGGGCCTTTTCTCTTCGTCCAGTGAGACAGAGCTACCCCTTCTTCCAATTGGTGGCTCGTCAATCTGCGAACTCTTTCATCACCCGCGTCTCGACCGCCTTCCCCACTTACCGCAACTGGCGGAGCCACTACTTTTTCCTCCGTCGGCAAAACAGGCCATGGGCTGTGCCTACCCGATGGGGGGTGAGTTATGTGGATGCCGTCGACTCCGCCCCCAAGACTGCCTTCCTGGAGCAGCGAGGATTCTTTTCCGCCGTCTATGACTCGGTGTCGATCCTCGAGCGCCCTCGAGCCCTGGTGATGGCTGGTCTTCAGTCCGGGGCTGCTTATCTCGGGGGTGCTGACATTCCGATGGGACACGGCACACCCTTCGGTGAGTATTTCTCTATTATATCTCTTGCTTAACAATGCTCTAGTACTTAACCTTCTTTTGTAAACTTCTTCTGGCAGGGGATGAGTTGGCCACGCACCTGGTGGATAATTCTTCTGGGAGTGCGGCGGGGGTTGTTCAGGAGATCTCCTCGAACGACGGTTCTCCTACTTCTGCGGGCCGAGCCACCTCGGGGCATCATTCAGTGAATCCTGCCGCTGCCCCGGCCACCTTTCCTTCCGAGGGACATACGGCCTCTCCGTCTTCTCGGTCTGGTCCTGCGCCCAGAGATGATACCGCGCCGCACAGCCATCACTCCACGCCCCGCGTTTCCCGCAGTTTTGCGGCTGATCAGACAGGGGTCGGTCAGTCGGGGAACACGGCCTCTTTCGATCCCCTTACCTCCGGGAACCCTGTTGCTCCCACCAGATCCGAGGCTCCATCGTCTCGTACTCCCGTGGTTCCTACAGGGGAGGGAACGAGCAGAGACCCCCGATCTACTCAATCTATCTTCATTCCTCAGGGTTTGCGGGATTGGGTAGATGGGTTTCTGGGGTCCGAGGAGCGAGTGACCCTCGGTCAAGCGGACGGTGCCCACCTGTTGGCTCATTTGTCTCGTAGCGCCCTCGACGTATGTACCTTTTCTTTCCTTCGGGGTTTTCTTGCAATGCGTATTTTTGTTGACTCTCTTTATCCTCAGGTGCTGTTCGTGGTTCGGGAGTTGGAGGGCCGAGAGATCGTGTCTTCTCATGACTCCCACCAGCTAGCGTCGCTTCAATCGGCTTTGGCCGACTCGAGGTTGCGTGAGCGTCACCTCGCGGAGCAGGCGAGGGACTTGAGGGACATGGTGGAGGACTCGTAGGAACTGGTGGACTCCCTGATGGAGGACCGGGCTAAGCTGGCGGGCCTTCAGTCGGATCTGGAGCAAGCCCGGGCCCGAATAGCCGAGGTGGAAGCAGGCTTAACGGGGGCACATATCGCGAAGGAGGAGCTCGCGATCCGGATGGAGGCGGATCTGGCCACGGCCCGTGCCGATTACGAGAGGAAGTTGGCTGAGGGGCTTTCGGCTGCTGCCTGCTCTTCTTCGGCAAGGAGGAGGGAGTCTGTGGGGCCCACCGAGGAAGACATCCAAACTTTCATGGGTCGTGGCTACGATCTGTGTATGAGTGTGGTGTACAAGCTTCCGGGGGTTCCTCCGGGTATGGTGATCCCTTCCTTCAACAGGGCTCATCTCTCGGGGGCTGAGCCTCGCCGCTCCCGGAGTCGCCCTCCCGTTCCTGCTTCTCCTGCGTCGGCTGCTCCTGCCTTCTCTTCGCCGACGAGGCCCCTTGGTGGGTCGAGGAGATCGCCCCCCGAGCGGGTGATAAGGGAGATGACCGAGGAAGAGAGAAGGGCGGCCATCCGAGCCGGCAAGAGGCGTCGGGAGGATCACTGAGGGGGGTGGTGAAGGCGAGGGGGTGCTTAGGCCGTAGGAATTTTGTTGTTTTTCCTTTTCCTTTTTTCATTTTTCTTTACCCTTTGTCCCGCTCATGGCGGGTAGCGGGCGAAGCGAATCGTGTAATCCCGCCCTTTTTTTAATGAAATCTCTTCTTGGCTTTTCCTGTATTGTTAGCTTATCCTTGCGTGTGTGTAGTGTACATATATTATTTTTATTTTTTGGGGCTGAACCCGAGTAACTTCCGGGCTTCCTACGTATCCCTTGCTGTAAAATGGGGAATCAAGCCGCACGTAGTTCTCTAAATTACATGGACTTAAGTAGATAATTCGACTGGAAAGTTTACAAGCTAACTTACTTACCTGGGTCTGGTCCGTTCTTCATCATCCGAAAGGAGGGGGGTGGTTCCCATCTGCGTCCAGCTATCAAGGGTAGAACTTCCGAAGGTTCAAGGCGTGCCACGATCGTGGGTAGGTTCAGCCTTCCATATCCCGTAGCTGGTATGTTGCTGTTCCCAAAATGCGAGCGATTTGGTAGGGCCCTTCCCATGCGGGGTCCAGTTTTCCTACAGCTTTCGACGCTCCTACCCTTCGCAGGACTAGCTCGCCTACTTGATACGTCCGATCTCTTACCCGACGATTGTAATACCTTGCCATGCGAGCCGTGTACTGTGCGCTTCGTAGCGCCGCACTTTGCCTTCGTTCTTCCAGGAGGTCCAGCTCCAAAACCATATGCTCCCTATTGTTGTTTTCTTCGTACTCTTGCACTCTCCAACTTGTGGTGGTTATCTCTGCGGGGATGACTGCCTCGTGCCCATAAGCCAAGCTGAACGGGGTTTCTCCGGTAGAAGATCGAGCGGTGGTTCGGTACGCCCACAGTAAGCCTGGGATTTCCTCGACCCACTTTCCCCGGTACGCCAGGAGCCGGGCTTTCAACCCCTGGAGTAGGGTGCGGTTCGTGACCTCGACCTGGCCGTTTGACTGGGGGTAACCGACAGAAGTGAAGCGGTGTTGGATCTTCCAGTGTTCGCACCATCGGGCTAGTTGGTCGCTGGTGAATTGCAAACCGTTGTCGCTGACTAGCACCCGAGGTATACCAAACCGGCACACAATGTTACGCCATAGGAAGTTGATCACAGCCGCGGAGGTGATCTGCGCCATCGGCTCGGCTTCGACCCACTTGGTGAAGTAATCCACGGCCACCAAAAGGTACTTCTTCTGCCCACGATCTTGTATTAATGGTCCAACAATGTCAATACCCCATTTGTCAAAGGGGCAGGGGACGAGATTGGGCTCCCATGCCGCCGCGGGGAGGTGCGTCATTGTGGCGTGCTTCTGGCATTGTTCGCACTGCCGCGCGAATTCCTTAGCATCCCTCTGCATCGTGGGCCAATAATAGCCTTGCCTTAGTATCTTCTGGGCTAGACTTCTTCCCCCGGAGTGGTTTCCGCAACTCCCTCCGTGCACTTCCCTCATCACATTGATGGCCTCTTCTTCGGACAAACATCGTTGATAGGGTTGTGAGAACCCCTTTTTATACAACACCCCGTCTTTTACGAAAAAGCGGGTAGCTCTCTTTCCTAATCCACCGGGGTGCTCGTACTTATCCGGGTTCACCAGGTACTCCTTGATTTCCGTCATCCAACCCTTTCCACCCTCGTTTTCTAGGTTCAGTACTTCTAACGCAACGTGGTTTTTCTCCGACGAAGTAATCGTAAGAAACGTTACCTGTCGGGTCTCGATGGAATGCATGCCAGCGGCCGTTCGAGACAGGGCATCGGCCTCCCCGTTTTCGGCTCTTGGGATCTGTTCGAGGGTGAATTCTTCAAATTTTCCCTGGGACTTGCGCACTGCGTTTAAGTATTCTTTCATCCTTTCGTCTCTAGCCTCGTATGCTCCCTTCACTTGCTGTACTACTAACTGCGAGTCGCTGTGGACATGAATCCGGGTCATTTTTCCCTCGCTTGCCAACCTCATCCCGACTAGTAGTGCCTCGTATTCTGCTTCATTGTTTGACACCGGGAAATCTATCTTTACTGCAAAGGATAGAGATTCCTCGGATCCATCATCGGATGTTGGCTTAAACACCACGCCTGCTCCTCCTACGCCCCCGCTTGAGGAGCCATCGACATATACCTTCCAGATCTTTTCCGTACTGGCCTCTTCCAGGGCTTCGTAGGTCTCAACCATAAAGTCGGCTAGCACCTGGGCTTTTATGGACGGCCGAGGGGCGTACTGGATGTCATATTCCCCGAGCTCCACAGCCCATTTCACCATTCTTCCTGACACCTGGGGATGGCTGAGAATGGCCCGTAGCGGATGCTTCGTGAGTATGGTAACAG
This sequence comes from Misopates orontium, assembly GCA_946800315.1. Taxonomy (NCBI): domain Eukaryota; kingdom Viridiplantae; phylum Streptophyta; class Magnoliopsida; order Lamiales; family Plantaginaceae; genus Misopates; species Misopates orontium. The sequence continues at coordinate 26,892,202 of OX326947.1, forward strand.
GATGAGCCAGAAAATATGCCCTGAGCTTTCGTGCTGTCGTGACGAGAGCGAAGGCAAACTTCTCGATGGGAGAGTATCGGGTTTCAGCATCCTTCAAGGTCCGACTAGTGTAGTAGATCGGGAGGTGGTCCGTTCCTTCGGCTCTCACGAGCACCGCACTCACAACCTCTGTTCCCACGGCAAGGTACACGAAAAGTCTTTCTCCTGGCTGGGGTTTGACCAACAGGGGCGGCCGGAGCAGGTACCCTTTTAGATCGTCAAACGCCTTTTGGCACTCATCGGTCCACTGGAAATCCTTGACATTGCGGAGCACCTTAAGGAAGGGAAGTCCTTTCTCGGCGGCCTTCGAGATGAAGCGGTTCGGTTGAGCGAAGCCATCCTTCCGGTGAATCGTTGTACATCCCGAACTGTGGCCGGGGCGGGCATCTCCAGGATGGCTTTGGCCTTTTCGGGGTTTACCTCTATCCCTCTCTGGGTGACCAGAAAGCCGAGGAACTTGCCCCCTTGGATCCCGAAGGAACATTTGCGGGGGTTAACCTTGAGTCCGAACTTCTCCATAATCTGGAAAGCTTCCGTTAGGTCGGCGTTGTGTTGGCTAGCCTCTTGGCTCTTCACAATGATATCGTCCACATATACCTCCAGGTTGTTTCCGATCATTGGAGCGAACATATCGTTCATAAGCCGCTGATACGCAGCCCCTGCGTTTTTTAAACCGAAAGGCATAACCAAGTAACAGTACGTACCGAAGTCCGTGATGAAGCTAGTTTTTTCTTGGTCCTCTTCAGCCATCGGGATCTGATTGTACCCCTGATCCCCGTCCATGGTGGAGAGCAACTCGCATCCCGCCGTGGAATCCACCAGCTGGTCGATGCTTGGCAAGGGAAAGCAGTCCTTCGGGCAGGCGTTATTTAGGTCAGTGAAGTCGATGCACATCCTCCATCGTCCGCCCGACTTCGGAACCAAGACCACGTTGGCCAACCACTCGGGATATCGCACTTCCCGGATCTGGTTCAGCCCAGTCAGCCTTTGCAACTCCGACTTGATCACCTTGTTCCTTTCAGGTCCCATTTTACGCTTCCTCTGCTGTACTGGCTTGGCGTCAGGCCGCACATCCAAGCAGTGCTTGCACACATGGGGACTGATGCGCCCCGGAGGTCCTCCTACCCATGCGAACACATGCTGGAATCGCCGCAGGGTTTTAAGTAACTGTAACTCGATGGCCGGGTGGATATTCGTTCCCATTTTTAGCTTCTTCTCGGGCTCGTCCGGGATGATCTGGACCTCTCTGAGCTCTTCTGCCGGGTATAGCTTTCTGGCTTCGATCCTACGGAAATCTCCTTGGCCTCGGGGATCACCATCCTCCTTCTCCTTTATCGCAGCTATCGTGTTTAGGCGGCATTCTCGGGCTCGAGCCTGATTTCCCCTAACTTCCCCAATCCCATTCAAGGTGGGGAATTTTACTTTCAGATGCAGGACCAACGGCACTGCTTCGAACAGGCGAAGGGAGGGTCGCCCACAGATCACGTTGTAGGTTTTGGCGAGTGCATTGATGACCCAAAACTTTACTTCCTCGGTTCTGCGCAAATGCCCTTCTCCCCAAGACATCAACAGTGGGATCGAACCCAGCGTGTCGCTCGGACTCCCATCAAAGCCCACCAATGGGACTTTTTCCGGCATTATTTGCTCTAGTTGGAGCCCGAGAGCGAAGAAGGTTGGCAAGAACATCACGTCCACCGAACTTCCGGTGTCAATCAAAACTCGAGCTACTTCAGCTCCATGTATTGTGGCTTGAATTACTATCGGGTCGTCGTGGGGATGAACAATGTCCGCTAGATCTTCGGGACCGAAAGTAATCGGGGGGGGTGCATACATGTTAGTAGAAAAGACGTGGTATTTCAGACTTACCCGCTGCGTCTCCTTTAAGAACTTCCTCTTCCTTTGGGTGGACGAAGATGCCAATGGGCCTCCCTCGATCACGTTAACGGTCCGGCCATTCATGGGGTTGCGCAGGTAGTTCAAAGGTGGAGGAGGTAAATACTGGGGCGGAACTTGCTCTTCGTCTACGGCTCTTCCTTCGTACCTCTGTCTGCAAGCATGGGAATTTTCTCCTTCCGGCTCCCGATGCTCCGCGCTTCGCCGCTCTTCCCGCTCCACTGCTCGGGCCCGACTGGCTCCTCGTTCCTCTGCCGGCTTTCTTCCTTGGAGAAGATCTTTCCTTTTCTCGAGAAATTAGTGCAGGTACCCGTTCTTGATCAACCGCTCAATCTCGTTTCTCAAATGGTCGCACTGCTCTGTCTTATGCCCCCAACTTTGGTGGAATTGGCACCACTTCCCCGTGTGGCGTAGGTTTTCGGAGTTCCGTGACTGGGGCGGCCATCGCAGGTCGGGATGCCCCTCCATAACTTCTAGTACCTCAACGTTAGAAATCTTTAGAGGAGTTATCGGGATGGGATCTATGTACCTCTTCACCACATCAGGCCGGTTGCGCGTGTCATCCCCTTGCCGATTCCTCGTTCGCTCTTCTTGCCTTCTTTGTTCGAGCTTTGCTAGACGCGTATCTTCGAGTAACATGTATCTCTCCGCCTTCTGCATGAGCTCTTCTAAGGTCCGAGCCGGATGTCTTACCAATGCTTCAGCGAATTCTACGGATCGAGTGCCCTGCGCCACAAATTCAGACAGTATGTGGGGGTCCACGTGGATCACGGCATCCGCAAACCTTCGCATGTAGTCCCTCAGGCTTTCCCCTCTCTCCTGGACCATGGTCATCAAGTGCCCGGCCGTTTTCGGGTAGCGCCTGTTGCACGCGAATTGTCGAACGAACAGCTCCTGGAGGTCATTGAAGCTGTGGATGGACCCCCTGGGCAACTGGGAGAACCATGCTTGCGCTCGCCCAGTTAGGGTGGATCGGAAAATTCGACATCGGGCGTGGTCGGGCGCATTGAGGATATCCATCATTGCCAAGAACTGGTTGACGTGATCGCGAGGATCTTTTGCGTGCCGGTCACCCGTATACACCACCGGATTGGGCAAACGGACGGACGCCGGGATCTCCGGGTTTAAGATGTGTGGGGCGAACGGGCTGCCCCTCTCCTCTTCTTCCATTTCTCCGTTTCTATCCTTCTTCAAGGCTTGCACCTCCTTCTTCAAGTCAAATAGTATATCGAACAAATGCGGATCGTTACCAGACATACCTGGGTTTGAGTGAGGTCCTCTGGCGCGTTAGGCTTCTGCTCTGGCTCTTCGGTCTTCATCTCGCCTCCGATAATACTCCCTGATTCGGGCCGTAGTTCCTGGGGGTGTAGTCCCTCTCCCCCTGGCTCTCACTTCTTGCCGTCGTACTCGCCTGGCGCCTCGCTCCGCGGCGATTTCCAGTAATCGATCTAGCTCACTCATAGTCATCCGCACTTCGGTGGTGGTTCCTCCGTCAGACGTAGCTGCGCGATTTGGGGACTCGTACGCATGCTGGCTGGGAACTTCCGGTGAAGAGGAGATGGACTCATCGGACTCTTGTGACGCTATTGCCATGACAGCTTGGGAGAACAGACGCGATGAGGACTGAAAGCTAACTCTACCATCTACGGAATCTGAGCTTACCGATTCCAAGTGCATTACTTGAGCTACCTCAGAGACTTTAATGACGTTTCCACAGACGGCGCCACTGATGACGTCCCCTTCTTCCGGCCACGCTCGTCACCGGAGCTGTCCGCACGTCGGTCTCGGCTCAAGATGCACCTGGACTCGGGTAAGCTCCCTGCTGCTCCGCAACTATCCACGACCCTTGGGGGTTCGGGCTCCGTTCGCACGATCTCCCTTCAAACTGCTTCCTTGACTGAATCTTGAACTCTTCCGACCCTCTTGGCGCGTGCTCCGCACTTTTCTCTCACTAGGTGGGGCTATCTCTAGCTTATATTGGGACCAATGATTTCAGAGGGAGGAGTGTGTTGTGCTTTTGTTGGCTCTTTTTGTTGTCTGATGGCTTGTTTTTTTCTTCTTGGCGCTGATCCGCCTCCCTATTTATAGGGCAAAGGTGAGGTTATAAGTGTAATTTGGCCCTGGGCACGTGTCACCGTGCATGTTCGTCCGAGGGTAATAGGGTACTTGAGTACCCTTGTAGAGTAGGGCACGTGGTATCCGCATGTTACCCTCGGTGCACGGCATGCTCCGGTTACACCTTATAACTTCCGAACCAACGCTCCTTATTGGGGAGGCGGGGCGGTCGAGCCCTGGGAGGAGGACAACGCATCCGGGCGAGTGGAGTATGACGTCAATTCTGACGTCCGACCCCCTGGGCACGTGTCCTCGTGCATGCTCGTCCGAGGGTAATAGGGTACTTGAGTACCCTTGTAGAGTAGGGCACGTGGTGCCTGCATGCTACCCTCGGCGCACGGCATGCTCCGGCTGTACCTTATAATTTTCGAACCCACACTCTTTATTGGGGAGGCGGGGCGGTCGAGCCCTGTGAGGAGGACAACGCATCCGGTGAGTGGGATGTGACGTCGACTATGACGTCCGACCCTTCCTTCTGGTTGGGGAAAAGGGGCGGTCGCCACTGGTTGATGAGTAGGTGACGTACGCCTGCATGTGAGGAGTTTGACCCCCCTCGGGGAATACACACAGCATAGGATATAATAAGTATTTAATAAAGGTGCGGGGGTAGAAGGGGGTCGATATACCTGGGGGTCGATACCTGGGTTCGGTGTCGAGCGAGAAAGAAGGGAGTAGTGAGGCGGGATGAGGTCAGGAGATTAGGCCACGTGGACGGGTACGATCCCAAGAGGGAGAGTATGCGTCATCATAAGAAAATTGAGAAAAATAGTTTTTAAAATATTTAAGCAAAAGTTTCTTAAAATTTAACGGGAATCGATCCAATGTCGTCAAGAAGGAGAGAGAAGGCAGCGTTAACACGCGACCTGATCAACATTGTCAACCGCATAGCATTTCCGCACCACTTTACAATGTGGTCATGTTGTGTCATCAGAGGAAGCCCTAAAGTTTGACCGCTGACGAGCATTGACAACACTACATCAAAAATCGTGCAGATGAATACAAATTTTCAAGGATCAGTATTAAGCAGGGATCTAGATGTTACAACTGTAAATTTCACCTATAAAATGAACTAGAGAGTGTCATATCAATCATGTTGAAGAATCATAAATTACTTCAAGTTTAGAATAGGAATATTAAACACTTTATTTAAGTCTTTTAATTCTTGTTCTTATAAGTTTTAATTTAGTTTTTTCACTAAAAATTCTTGAGCAGTGAATAAAACTAAAGCATGTATCATATAGATACCATGCTCGGGTAAATTCACTCTTTTTTGGAATTCAGAGTAGTGGTTGAGAGGATTTTTTTTCTTCTATGAATTTGTAGTATTTATTTATGTTGATTTGAGTTTATTTGTTTATAATGACTTTTAGTGATGCCCAATTCGAATGGTCTTGGTTGATATGTGTATGATTGGATTAATAGTGCAATAAACATCACGATAATTCACAGAGTTATATAACTGATGAGTTTTTAATAATTTTTTTTTTTTTTTTGATAAGCAACCTTTTATAATGAGCACAAGGGGTACTCAACCCATTAGAACAAACACCAAAATTTCCGTCAATCTAAAAAATGCATTGGTTCAAAGACCCAGTCATAAAAGGAAAAGGTGTAAATCTCGGTTGCTTTCAACCACAACCAAAATCTCGCATTGATACCTTCGACAATCTCCTTCGTATTAATTTCCTTTCCTTCAAACAGCCTTTTATTCGTTGCAACCCATATTGACCATATCACGAATATCCGTAAGCTTCTGCATTGATCCTTATGCTTTTTGGTCGGAGTTATACTCTCGCATTGATAAAATTGCATCCACTGGTCTGCATGAAGTGCCGTTTTAACTCCCAGCCAAGCAAAACATCCATCCAAATATGATATGTTACTCCGCATTCACCAAACAGATGCTTAACACTTTCCGCTTCATCCCCACACAAAACACATTCTTTGCCAATGAAATCCTCACTAATTACTCTTCGAGTCAAATTATTTTTTGTCGGGATTCTATTTAGCAACAAACGCCAAGAGAATAATTTCATCTTTAAGGGTGCCGAAACTTACCAAATAGACTTGAACATGCTCACATTTCCAGATTCCACTTGCGTACACACCTTATTATATGTTGAGCTAACTGAGTATTTCCCGTTGTATTCCATCTCCATCCGTCTCTTTGATTTTCTGCAGTTTGAAGGTGCATGTACAAGCTCTTGTTCTAGTTGATGAACAAGTTGCGACTCCCAATCAAAGAGAGGTCTTCTCCATCTCCAGATCCATTGCCATGTATTATTCCTGAAAATTCTCATATCTGCAACACTAGCATATTTATCAATTGAAATTGAATACAATCTTTGGAAACTATCTTTCAGTACTTCTCTGTTATGCCATTTATCTTCCCAAAACTTTATAGATCTTCCGCTGCCAATAAGTCTTTCAACTCCACTATCAAACCAACTATTCATTGAACACGCTTTCTTATATCTTCCCACCAAGCTGAAACTTTTTTGCTTCTTGCTGACCTTCCCCTTGTTTGATTTGTCGTGCTTTCATATTTTCCCTTCAGCACTTTTGTCTATAATCCTTCTTCATCAGTGAGGTATTTCCACATCTGTTTTTCGAGAAGTGCAACATTAAACGCTTGCATATCTCTTACTCCTAAACCTCCTTCTTCCTTGCTTCGACAAATTTGCTCCCACTTAATCCATGCAATTTTTCTATCGTCTCCATTTTCATTCCACAAAAAGTCTCTTTGTATTTTTATAATATCAGCCATAACTTTCCTTGGAGCTTTATAAAATGACAAATTATAAACTGATATTCCAACTACAACTGATTTAAGTAAAGTTACTTTGCCCCCAAAAGTTAAAGACCTGCTCTTCCAAGGTGCGAGCTTATCTTTCAAGCATTCAACAACCGGTCGCCAAGAATCAACCCTTCGAGGATTAATGCCGATATTTATTCACAGATAAGTGAATGGAATGTTACCCATTTTACAATGCAATAACTCGCTAAAAACTCTAATCCTCCTTTCTTCCACATTAACTCCCATCAGTTGGCTTTTTTGAAAATTAATCTCGAGACCAGAAACCAGTTCAAAACATCTTAAAATCCCTTTGATTTCCCAAATCCCTTTCATGTTCCAAAAAGACTAATTATGAGCTTGTTCTTTCAGTATTTTGTGTCTATTTAGTTGTTTTCCATTGTTTTGTGTTGAGTCATTTTGGTATAATAGGTGAAAATTGGCAAAAAATGAAGTTCTCGGAAAAGTATGCGACCAATGATGTCAAAGGGATGCTAAGGAGAAAAATCGCATAGAAGTATGCAAAAACTATGCAATCGCATAGAATTGCATCATCTGAAGAGTTGTAATCCTAATCAAACAATGTCACTGCATGCGATCTCTGAAAATTGCATAGACTAGAAAATAAAAAAATTTAGCATAACGCAAGTTCCTAGACTTTTCAAGCTCAGATGACTATAAATACAAGACTTAAACTCGTTTTGCAGCAGCTTGTTTTTAATATGTAATCTTTAGTTTTAGTTAGTTTTTGTATATTTAGATCTATTTACATTATTCAAGACTTTTGTTAAAGACTTTATTAGTTAGTTATGTAACTTTCCGCAATTGAGATTACTGTTCTTTGACTTTCTAGTTTATTTCTTGCAAAGACCATATTTAATTTTACTATTTCTTATGTTTATGATTCGATTATGTTTGTCTAAGTAGTTTATGCTTGGCGAGTAATGGAAGTAGCTAGAAATATGATTATGTTATGAGTATTATGTTGTGAATTTATGTGCGTGGAATAATTAGTTTGATTTCGTGATGTAATGTTTTATATGCATGGATCACTATATGATTGATTAGATATAATTTATGACACACTCGAGAGAGAAAATCCTAAATCTAGATATTATAAGATAGGGATAATTACAGCTACACCCCCTGAGGTTTGGTGTAATTACACATACCTCCCCTATGGTTTGAAAAATTACACATACCTCCCCTGAAGTTTGAAACCTTACACATACCTCCCCTCTACAACTTAAGGGTTGTTTGGGTGTAAGTTATGATAAAATTATGCTTATTATGCTTACACCCCTAAAGTTTGGTATATTTGTAAAAGTAATCATTGATGTTACAAAAATTAAAATTAAATACTCCACATAATTTTAGAAACTACTATATGACTAACCAAAAATATAAAAAGTATTTAAATTATTTTTAAAATTTAATCTAATCTTAATATTTTTATTATTTTGTAAAAAAATTTAATTTCTTGTTTTTGTTTGTTTTTTTATTTCTTCATTTTTGTTGTACTTTTAATAATCTCATAAATTTCATTATAGTTCCATATTAAATACTATTACGCGTGCCCACGGAAATGTCAGTTTATCACAAAAAAAAAAAAAGAAGCATTTGGTAAAATAATAAATATCTATGCAATCTCCGAAAAAAAAAAAGACAAGAAATAGAAAATTCAATTGTAAAAACTCTCATTTTCAATGAAAATTAACAAATATAACAGAAATAATCAAGATTTTCATAACCCATTTTAAAAAATGAAGAATGATGACGAAATTACCAGCAACAGTGACAATAGAATTATCATCCTTGGATCAGACATGGTCACTGGTTTTAGGTAGCAAGTTTTGTTGAACTTTTTGACAAAATAAACAACCTAAATGCACTATATTTAGTGAAACCAATTTTCGGTGTTTTATCTTCTTCTATTACTAAAATAATTGTTAGTTTAAAACTGTAACGAGAACAAAGGCACAAAGATGAGTAGTTAGTTAAGTTTTGACTGAAATTTACGGGAATTGTTTTAAAGAAAAAAACTAAAAGTTACGTGTTTTGATTCAAAAATATATTTTGGATTAGATTAACTTATTTTTAAATTTAAATTTAAATACTTTTTTATATTTGTAGGTAATAATATAAGTTTATAAAACCTTTTGGAGTATTTAATTTTAATTTTTCTAACATCAAGGATTACTTTTATAAATATACCAAACTTTAGGGGTGTAAGTATAATAAGCATAATTTTATCATAACTTACACCCAAACAACCCTTAAATTGAAGAGGGGAGGTATGTGTAATTTTTTAAACCTCAGGGGAGGTATGTGTAATTTCTCAAACCATAGGGGAGGTATGTGTAATTACACCAAACCTCAGGGGGTGTAGCTGTAATTATCCCTATAAGATACATACTCAGTAATGTTAATTTCGATAATCAAGACATGAGTGATTCATAGATGTAAATGCGCTTGGAAGAACAACATACATCAAGTACTATTCTGAAAGCCAGAGTGAAAATTCAAAAGTTTAGGACCATCTCATAAACCAATACATCTGACATATAAGTTACTCGCATTTATTCCTAACAATGATTTGTCTATGGACTTTAGTTCAAGATTATCCAGTGAAACCTAATCCTTGTGATATGTAGTTTTGTTATTGAAATTCTCTTTAGCGTTTATGTGTTAGTTTATTCAAGCTAATTCATAACATTCCCTTCGCACTTTTTAATAACCAGAACAACTATATGTTATAAGCCACCAAATACATTCCGTGCTCTTTTGTTCGAGCGTTATAGTGATACCCACTTATCAACGAAATTGGTTTCGTTGATACCTTTTGTTTGTATATATTAGATATTCGAATTTTTGTTGCGAACATAACTATTTATTATTAGATCTTTTGTATTAATGACTTATTCAATCACTAGTGATTGATTAATTGTTCCTTTTTTCCAATGATTTTTTTTTTTGATTGAGTTGCCATTTAGATCATAGATTCTGAGTATTTGAAACTTATTTCCACTCGTAATAGTTGTTTCATATTTTCTTTTTCCAGTCAACAGAATCATTATTTAAAAGTTTTAAATATTAATCCTGAAATCAGCAGTGTTTCACATGCCAAATTTTTTATGCCACATATATAATATTTAGGAAAAGTAAAAAACTCAGGAAATATAAAATTATAAATAACCATTTCCTATTTTGGAAAGCTTTTCAAATTTTTGGTGCTAAAATAACTTAACAGACTAATCTTATTAAATAAGAAAAAATGACACAATGTAACTTTAATTGGAAATCAGCGAGAGAGAGGTTTGCTTTCACAGTAGAGGACATTTTTTTATCAAAAACAAAACATGGTATCAGAATTAACTCTTAAGAAAAAAAAAGGAAGAAAAATGAAGTAAAAAAGATTGTGGGTAAATAACAATTGTCCTTTTTCTGCATGCGCATGAACTCAAAGTACATCAAGAAATATTGCCTTTTCCGGATAATGTACGATAGTAGCGTTCATTCCGGATAATGATGATATTTTGTGTGTTGTGTGTGTAAGGTGTAAAATGAAGTGCAAGATGACTAAATATAGTGTATACAAATGAGTTGGACTTTTAAGGAAAAGCCGTGAGTCATCAAGTTCTAGGGGATATTACTAACAATTTTCAGTCGGCGCCGAGTCGAGTAGAGGTGGGCAGTTTGGTTGAAATGGGAGTGCAAGAACAGCCTGTTATTAATGAAATTTATGTTCAGGGTCAGCAATCTTATAAGAAAGGTAGAACTGTTACTATCAAACGGGGACGCCAATCTACGTCAGGAAAGAGTGCTAGTAGTTCAGTGAGTTGTGCGGGAAAACGTAAGGAGGGTCAGGGGGTAGTTATCAGAGACGTGAAACGTTTGTGTGATACCAGGGGTACGGACATGGATATCGATGATTCAACAACGGGTTCTGCGAAGCAGACCTGCCGACATCAATGAATGCTTTAGTTTGGAGCTGTCAAGGGTTGAGGTCCCTCTAGACAGTTCGAGAGTTGGGTGAATTAATTCGGCGTTTTAACCCCAAAGTCGTCTTCTTGAGCGAAACCAAATGTACTGTGAAGGAGATTTACTTGATTAAGAGTAGGTTTAATTCGTTTGGAATTTCAGTGGCGGCGAATGGTAAGTCTGGTGGTCTTGCGTTACTTCGGCAGAAGGATTTTGATGTTGTGGTTCAGAGCTACTCCAAAAATCACATTGATGCACACATATTCCCCGATGATAATCCAGCTTGGAGGTTTACCGGTTTTTATGGCGAAACAGATACTTCGCTACGTAAAAATTCTTGGGAGCTTTTGTGTTTGTTGCGGTTGCATTCGAGTTTACCATGGTTATGTGATGGCGATTATAATGAGATTCTCTTTAATTCCGAGAAAAAAGGCGGTGTGGAGAAACCAGGCTGGTTGATTCGTCATTTTCGAGAGTCTTTGGCGGCTTGTAATTTGAGCGACTTGGGTTACGAGGGGGAGAAGTTTACATGGTGTAATAACAGTCCAGCACCATACACAATCTGGGCAAGACTTGACAGATGTTGCGCAAACCCGGGCTGGCAGGATTTGATGCCGAATGCGGTGGTTCGTACTGTGGAAGTGCGTCATTCTGACCACTATGCATTATTAGTGGAAAGTGATGGTAAACGAGTCTGTTCTAAATCGAGAAGGGGCCGAAATCTGTTCCGTTTTGAAGCGACTTGGATATCCAGTGAAGGGTGTGGTCAAATTGTGAGTGATGAATGGAACCGTGATACAGGAAATTTGGGCTTCGAAAAGATTGTGGATCAAATTCGAAATTGCCGGGTTGGTTTGCTTTCTTGGTCTAATAATAAAAATGGGGATGTTAGGCGACAAGTGGCTGATCTAAAAAAGAAAATAGCCGAGTTACGAGGGGGGTTATTGTAACACCCCTAAAATTCGGAAGAAAATAAAAGTATTTTCAAATTTTTATTTTAGTCCTTGAACTTTTTAAAAATATGATTTTGACCCCAAAAGATTTGAAAAGTAACAATTTAGTCCTTCCCCCTTTTGAAAATTTATGATTGACCATTATCAAAACTTTCAAAGTTGTCCCTTGTAGTTTTAAAAAATCCAGACATTCATTGACAATGGTAAATCTTGACATATTTACATTTACATTTGAGAAAATGTAACTTTGCTTTGTCTTTTATGCTAGATATTTCTAATATTTAATATTATCAAAATCAAATCAAAGATAAGAGATAAGATTTCTGGAATTATCTTCATAATTCGGGTGGCCTAGCTTGGATTAAAATAAAAATGAGTAGGGTATGGTAATTAATTCTTTGTCTCCCATTTTCACCTATAAAAGGGAGGCTCTCTTCAACAATTTTCACACACCTCTCTTCTACGAATTTGATCTTCTTTTCTTCTGCAAAGTTCTTCCTCTTGATGTTTATATTTCTAAAAAAATTCTTTCAGTCCTTTAAGCCTTCTTTATATCCCTCAAAAATCCTCAAAATCGAGGTCTATCAAAACTGCCAGTTTTGGTACAGAAACTTTGGAAGTCCGAAAACCATATCAAAACTTCTAATCTTTCTCTGAAATGTTTACCACATATTTTTTATTGTGTCATCTAACTTTCATGTTCCTTAACCTTCTTCAGTCAAAGTCGTTTGAGGGGTCTAAAGTTGAGAAATACGGACCACTGTCCAGAAAGTCCGAAAGTAGCTTTTAACTTTCATGATTTATTTAAAATACCAAAACTTCACTTCTTGATCTGATTTTGAAACTACATACTCTCCATGATATTTAGGATTGAACCCCTAACCAATTTCAGATTATCATATCGTTTGAAAGTCCGATTGAAGGTAAATCTAAGATCGCTATAGTTTTAGCATCAGATTTGCATAAACCTTTTGTTTAACCAAATTATGTTGCAAAAGCTATCTAAATCATGAAATTGATCATTGATATGGACTCATTACATACTAATAATAATTTTGGATCAGTTGATCATAATTTAGAATCGTGTTTAATTTTTGTCATGGATTTTGCAACATTAAGATGACATATAGTTTATTTTACGGTTGATCTTTCAATTTCTTTAACTTTAAGTAAAGTATTGTGTTTCTCTTGTGATCTAACCATCTAATCTAGTTTATTAGCATAATAAGTATTCTGAAAAAGTTAATTTTAACTAGATCTACATGTTTACAATTTATATTAATTGTTATCAGTGATATATGCAATATTATGTTATTTAATACTAATAACTATAAGAAAAATAGCTTTCACCAAAGTTATATATTTGATATAATTTTATTCAAGGGCTTATTGAGATATTTTTTCAATGTTAAGATCATGGTAAAACTTTTGATTTGAGATTATTATGTAATAAGTAACTTACTAGAATTTTGTTAAGAAATATTGTTTTAAAAGGGTTTAAAAATGCATTGAAGCATATGTATATATTAATATCAAATGTGTTGTTAATAAAATAGAAATGGAGATTTTAATAATAATTTCGTAACTGATTTAGTCTTCAACTTGTTACTTTGAAATGGTAAATCTCATCATTTATATTTTTATGTCATAGTTAAAGTTAAAATAGAAATAAGGGATTTATCCAAAATTAACAATAATTAGATATTTGATTGATCTTCTTTAAATATGATAAATATTAAAAATATATGTTTATTGTTGTAAATTTGTGAGCAAACAATTGATTATATCTTTTTGATTTATTTAAGGTTCGACAATTATTGACGTTAATCAAGAATTGCCCATACAGTAAAATGTGAGGTTTGATTTCTGATTTGTTCAAGCCCCGTTTGGCTCCTGGTCTTGAGAAACTTGGACATAATAATTGTGATTCTTTGTTTCAAATCACAAGAAACATTCTATTGCCATTTTAATGCTTTTATATTCATATTCGTTAATTCTTTACAATTCAGCTTTCTTACATATTGTTAAATTAAACCTATCATTTGATTCATAATCACACATTTCTTCATAACCATAATTAACCTGAGATCATGATCACCAAATCAATTCTTAAATTGTGCAACGAGCAACGAACTATGTTCAGCCTCTGTAGCTCAAAAACGAGCAACGGATATTGTCTGATTTACTAGCTCATCTGATAATTTTGTTTCACCCATTGGGACGCCTTTGGGAAGTTGGACCCAGAGATTCAGAAGATTTACTGCTGGGCAGCAAAGGGTTGTTAGTTTAAGTATTTCAACTTAATACTCATTCTGTCTAAGCGCCGCTTTTGGCTGTGACCCGCGTGTTAGATTGGCATGTACTCGAGCATGTCTTCTGTTCTGTTGCGAGGTCGCTCCTCGTAGGGAGGTATACGGTTGAATATTTGGAGTTATGGTTTTATCTGTTATAAGTAATTGCACAAGTTCATTTTTGCGTTCTTCTGAATATTCCAGTAATATTGTTCAATTCGATAATCTCAGTTCAATGATGGAGATGCAATTATTCTGGTCCTTCTTGTTCGTTTTCTGATTTACTGTTTGATTATTGTCATGTTCTAAGAATCTCACGAAGTCATTAAAGACTTACTCCTCTTTTATCCTACATATCCCTTTCTCAGAACAACATTGGTATAGTATGGATGGAACGAACGAGTGTCAAGTTCGGATTTTGGAAACTTTGCAAAATTGTTAAGTGTTTGATTTTATATAATTCATTTTGAAATTGTAAAATCTATTTGTATTCCAAAGACTTCCGTTGTATTTAATGTAAAGATATTTTATAATGCTATGGTTTTGATCCTGGTCAGTGAGACCCCTTCCTATGAGCTGCAGTTCGGTCTGAGTTGAGTTTGTTAGGTGACCAACACCGGACCAACTCGGATCGGATTGTGATTCGTGGGGCGCGGTCCTCACAGTTATTACGGACGAAACAAGAATGAAGACTAAGGCGTTGACAAACGAATTGGAGGAGATGCTCGATAAAGAAGAGATTTATTGGAAGCAGAGAGGTAAAGTTCACTGGCTCAAAGAAGGGGACCATAATACTAAGTTTTTTCATATGCGAGCGTCTGAGAGGAAAAAATACAATGCTATTGTCGGACTTTGTGATAATCAGGGGTTGTGGCATGATGATGAAAGTGAGATACTGAGGATAGCGGTTAACTATTTCCGGGATATCTTTAGGTCCATTAAACCACATGAGACAGATCTCATGCCTGCTCTGGATGTACTTGAGACTCGTGTTACTCCTGAGATGAATCAAGACGTGTTGCGGCCCTATACTGAAAAGGAGGTAACTGATTCTTTATTTTCCATGTATCCCCTTAAATCTCCGGGATCTGACGGAATCCCGACGATTTCTTACCAAAATTTTGGCAGACCATGCGTACCGATGTGATTTCGTGTTGTCTTTTATTTTTAAATGATCACAAATTTTTAGCCAAGATTAATTTTACCCATATTGTGCTTATTCCTAAATGTTCTGCTCCACGTTTTATTACCCAGTTTTGACCTATTAGCTTAAGTAATGTTATCTATAAAATTGCCATGAAAGCCATTACTAATCGCCTGAAGCCTTGGATGAATTCTATCATATCCGAGGCCCAATCGGCTTTCATTCGTGGGCGATTAATAACAGATAATGCGCTTACTGATTTTGAGATTAATCATTTCCTTAAGAATAAGAGAGAAGGTCGAAAAGGTTTTATGTCACTTAAGTTAGATATGAGCAAAGCATATGACAGAATCGATTTCCTTAAGAGGACGATGCCTAGACTAGGATTTGAAGAGCGTTTTGTTTCTCTAATCATGATGTGTGTTAGCACGGTTTTTCTCCTTTCTCCTTTCCTTTTTCTTTTTTTGTACTGAAGTGTTGTCAGGTTTATTGCAAAAAGCGGGGGAGGAGAAGCGGATTGCAGGTATTATGATTTTTCGAGACGCCCCGAGTGTATCACATCTGCTCTTTGCAGATGATACGCTTATTTGCTACGAGGCAACGGAACGGGCGGCTGATAATATTATGGAAATTCTGCACATATACGAACAGGCTTCACGACAAAAAATTAATGTTGAGAAATCTTCTGTGGTTTTAAGTAAGAATTGTGGCGAGAAAAAAATTCCTGGTATCCAGCGCATTCTCAACATGGTGGTGGAGGAAAACCATGAGAAGTACCTTGGCCTACCGGCTTTAATGGGTAGATCGAAAAGAGAG